>CAJGYO010000005.1:40176405-41475067 GCA_904845875.1 Miscanthus lutarioriparius | reverse complement strand
CTTCGACGATGAGAGGCGTAGGGCCATAGGCGAAGAGATCACCAAACTCCTGGCAACCAGATCATTAGGGAGGTATACCACTCTGACTGGCTTGCTAATCCTATTCTTGTTAAAAAGAAGACTAGAAAATGGAGAACGTGCGTTGATTATACTGGCGTCAACAAAGTGGGTCCGAAGGATCACTTTCCTTTATCATGCATAGACCAGATAGTCGACTCCACCTTGGGATGCGAGATCCTCTCCTTTCTAGATGCCTACTCAGGCTATCACCAAATCATGATGAAAGAGTCTGATTAGCTCACAACCTCGCTCATCACCCCATATGGTTCGTACTGCTACGTAACCATGCCTTTCAGCCTGAAGAACGCTGGCTCCACTTATCAGTGGTGCATGCAGCAATGCTTCATCGATCAGATCGACCCGCTCAACCAACCTGATCAAGTCGACCGACCAAAGCCAACCATCACCATCTATGTTGATGACATAGTGGTCAAAACGGCTCAAGCTTGCGACCTGATCGCAAACTTGGCCGCAACGTTCATGAACCTCCGAAGGTTCAACATCAAATTGAATCCTGAGAAATGTGTTTTTGGGGTTCCAAAGGGGAAGTTGCTTGTATACATTGTGTCCGAGCATGGCATCGAGGCCAACCCCAAAAAATCATGGCCAACTCCAACATGGGCCCTATACGCAATAACGTCAAGGGCGTACAAAGGCTCATCGGTTGTCTAGCTGCCCTGAGCCGATTCATCTCCGGCTCCGTGAATGGGGGATGCCACTCTACAAGCTTCTCAAAAAGACGAATGCCTTCATCTAGACTGAGGAAGCTCAGAAGGCTATGGAGAGCCTCAAAGCATCGCTGACATCGGCCCCAATCCTCATCGCTCCCGAACAAGGAGAACTCCTCCTCCTCTATGTCGTAGCGAGCAATCATGTGGTGAGCGCCGCCCTGGTCATCGAAAGGGAGGAGCTGGGACACCACCTTAAAGTCCAGTGACCCGTATACTTCATCGGGGAGGTACTCACCGACCCTAAGGTTAGGTACCCCTAGGTGCAAAAACTCCTATACACCGTGCTGATGGCGACCTAGAAGCTCCTGCACTACTTCACCGACCACGAAGTCACGGTCGTCACTTTATACCCGCTCAGAGACATCATCCGCAACTACGATGCCGCAGGATAGATCTCCAAGTGGGTAGTCGAACTCATGGGCCATGATATTAGTTATATCCCCCGTACCACTATTAAGTCTTAGGCTCTCATGGGTTTTGTTGCCGAAATGGATGGAGGTCCAACTATCGACCCCGAACGTCACCCTCGAGTACTGGACAATGTACTTCGATGGGTCCATAATGGCACCTGGCTCGAGGGCTGGAGTGGTTTTGATCTCCATGGACGGGAGTAGACTCCGCTACACCATCCACCTCCATTTCTTGGCCTCAAACAATGCCATGGAATATGAGGCCCTCATCAACAAGCTGCGCATCACCATCGAGCTCGGCACTACGTGACTCTACGTCGCGGCGACTCGGAGTTGGTCGTTGACCAAGTCATGAAGGAGTCCTCCTGCAAAAACCCCTTCACGGCAGCATACTACTAGGAGGAGCGCAAGCTCGAGGACAACTTCTAAGGGATCGAGCTGCATCACATCCCCTAAAAGGACAATGATGCCACCGATTTTCTCACAAAATTGGCCGCCAGGCAGGATCCGTCTCCAAGTGGGATCTTCATCAACGATCTCCATGAGTCATCCACCCGCATTCTAGAAGGTCCGGTCCAGACACACCTCGACGCCAACCTGGTGCCCGGGGGTTCTGACCCCGACACCAAGCCGGCACTCGAGGCTCCGACCCCAATGCCTCCATGACGACGTTGCCCACCGGCGTCATCGTGTTGGCACTCGATCAAATCGACTGGCAAGCACCGCTACTCGCCTACCACCTCGAGGAGGTTCTCCCACCTGAAAGGACTAAAGCTCGATGGATCGCTCGACGCGCCAAGACCTTCATCGCTCTCGGTGACAAACACTACAAATGAAGTCCATGGGGGTGCTCATGAACTGCATCCCTACCAACCAGGGGAAGCAGCTCCTCCTCGAGGTCCATGCCGTGATCTGGGGACATCATGTGGCCCCGAGGTCGCTAGTTGGAAAAGCCTTTCGCCAAGGTTTTTACTGGCCGACCGTACTACGAGATGCAGAGGAGTTCATCCATAGGTGTGAGGGATGCCAATTCTATGCTCGGCAAACTCATTTGCTAGCGCAGGAGCTTCAAATCATCCCCATCACCTGGCCATTTGCGGTCTAGGGCCTTGACATGGTAGGATCCCTCAAAAAGGGCTCGAGCAGCTTCACTCACCTACTCATAGCAGTCGACAAGTTTAGCAAATGGATAGAGGCCAAGCCCATCACCAACATCCGCTCAAAAGAGGAGATCAAATTCTTCATCAACATCATCTACCGATTTGGTGTTCCTAACTATATCATCACTGACCATAGAACTAACTTCACCGGGAAGAAGTTCCTAGACTTCAGTGATGGATATGACATCAGGATCGACTGGGCCTTGGTCGGACATCCATGTACTAACGGTCAGGTCGAGCGTGCCAATGTCATGGTCCTCCAAGGACTTAAGCCACACATCTTTGACCGACTCAACAAGTACACCGAGCGATGGGTCGTAGAGGTCCCAGCGATCCTCTGGAGCCTAAGAACGACCCCAAACCGATCCATAGGGTTCACACCCTTCTTCCTGGCCTATGGAGCTGAAATAGTGCTACCCTCCGACCTCGACCACGGTGCCCCAAGAGTGAAAGCTTTCGACCACGACCAGGCCATGAAGGCTCAGCAAGACACCGTCGACCTACTCGAGGAGGCTCGTGAGACAATCATCATCCGCTCTGCTCGCTACCAGCAAACTCTCCACAGGTGCCACAAAAGGAAGATCAAGGGGAGGATCCTCGAAGTCGGTGATCTCGTACTTCGGAGGGCCCAATCAACGAAGGAGAAACACAAACTCTGTCCACCATGGGAAGGTCCCTATATGGTGACCAAGGTGATCTGACCAGACGCCTACCGACTGATGGACAACAACGGCAACATTCTCACCAACACTTGGAACATTGAACAACTATGTTGTTTTTCCCTAAATTCGGTCTTACCTCTTTTATTCAACACTTGCTCCTATAAAGCACTCCAGCCTGAACAGTTTCAGCCCGGGTCACTCAGGGGCTCCATGAGGGTACAATACAACCTCTCTTTTTTACTATCACATGGTAAAAACTTTTTGCCCAAACGAAAGGGCATTGCCCGAACGAAAGGGCATTCCATTCCTTTGATTACCCTACATGACTTTGTTTTTACTCCTCATCGAGTGCACCCCGCCATGACCTATGGTTATGAGCAGCCGAGCCTCATGGGCCATGCCCGGGTTGTTAAAGTTGTAGCCTACGGAACAAACGGGCAGGTGCAAAAAACAAAGGATAAAAACAAAGCTATGCTAGGATAAAAAAACAAGGAACGGATAGTGATTCTATCACAAAGCAGAACTGATGTATTCATTGATACAAAAATTGTTCATATGAGGGCTCCCCCACGAACTTAATGGTTACATTTGCTGACTACTTCTACCCCAAATGCTATTGTGGCCGCTCGGCGTCATCGGTGATGCCAAAGGAAAGGCCATGGCATATGCCACTGGACATAACCACAACCGCAAGGGCCCCGCCCAGTTTTGCTTCTCCAACTTCGGCGAGCGCAACGGGTACCTCAAGGGCGTCGCACCCATAGATGCTCAGTAGAAGAGCATGGACCTCTAGACCTTCTCATGCAATCGAGGTAGCTCCTAGATAGGGACGCTGCCTACCGATGTATGGCCACCATAGCTGGACGATGTCTCATCAAACTTTATGAACTGGCCAACCTAAGCAGCTGCAAGGGCGAAACTCCCCACTATTGCAGTCCTGAGCGTCTTCCCCTACGACAAGACTCGCCCGGAGAAGATTCACCAAAAGGAGTCCATGTGTGGTTCCATCCCAACAAAAGCCTCACAGATGGTGATGAAGCCGGTGACATACAATACCCTCTAGTGTGCCACCTCCTTCGGTGGAAGTAGCCCCTTCTCGGCGAAGGCGGCCAGCACCACCTCATCTACGTTGGATGACCTCTAGCTCAACATTGCGCTCTAAAATCACGAATGGGTCTGTGAGTTCTCCTTTCCCACTCCCTTCCCCTATTTAAGGAGGAGATGCAGCAGTTGAAGAAGGGCAAAGGATTGGGGCAAAAACCCCTCTCCCTTCCCCTATTCAATATGGACGGGAATGCGACGGGACATGCCCTGACCAATGGGATGCGCCCTGCCCGACAAAACGTCGCCTGGTTGGACAAAACGTGGCCTGGGCAAGGTCCACCAGTACCGCATGACCGGGCATGGGAAACAAAGCACCGCCATGCATAGGCGGCCCTCCGCCTTTCTCAGCAAGCCTTGGAAGAGCCCAACGATGGGATCTCCATCCAGGAGATACCAATGGGCTTCCTAAGTCGATCGGATGACTCAGGCAAATGCCGAGAGACAGGTAAAGAGCAGAGGGATGCCCCATGTGGGCCATGCCGACTTCATCATGAACGACAAGCGTGGATCCTGGTCGGACATATCCGATAGGAGCTCCTTAAACCCCATCACTCGAGTCATCAAGGTAACATTACCAACCCCCGCTATTTCTTTATATGAACATTCATTCATCTATGCACGCATTTATTCATTCCATACATCCATAGGATCACATTTGCAGTTAAATGCATCACAATGCTCCTTGTTGCATCATGAAGCGGTAGTTGCCTCATTCAAACATGAGCAACAACCGACTAGGGTTCGAAGGCCGGACCACGAAGGGCTCGAGGCTGCCTTGCGTCAAATAGAGCCAGGGGAGAAAACGTAGATGAGCCCTGAGCGTCCCTCGCCCAGTCTTCCCCGAAGTAGATAGGGTCATCAAAACCTTCTTGTTTGATCCTAACCTCTAGCCATGCCCACAGAATCTCCATCGAGGGGACGCTGGCAGGCCACCCGGGTCGGTCTCCGGAAGGACCCAGGCATCTGCCAGGTTGCGGATTAAGGAGCAGTGAAATGCCACATGAGGGCTATGCTGACCCCGTCATGAACGATGGACCCAGATTTCACTCGAACATGCCCGTTAGTGAGCTCACCGAGCGCGTCACTTGAGCCATCGAGGCAAGCGATGTTAGTTCAGCCCCTGTTGCTAAAAACGCGGATGAGATAACGCATGAAACTCAACCAACCCCTTCCGAGCCCAACAGGGCTTAGGGGCTCGGGACGCCCAAACACCTCGATATGACCTCCGCTATGCCTGGATTCGCAACTCTAACTCACCCGATCCTCGTTGCACCTGTGGTCGGAGCGTGACTCTCTCGCGATCCTAAAATGCCATCGAGGCGACGCTAGGATCCGTGACTCTGTCTTGCCCGATCCCTAAACTGCCTCGGCTGCGCCAGACGCTAGGATCCATGAGTCCATCTCACCTGATCCCTAAAAACTGCCTCGGCTGCACCCGATGCCAGGATCCGCGACTCCGTCTCGCTTGATGAAACTCGCTACGCCTTTGGCGCCAGTTCCGGATCGTGTCTCGCCCGATCCCTAAATCGCCAATTGCGCCGGCTTAGGATCCTCGGGGCATTATCCTTTAAAAACACCTCGCCCAACGCCAAGATCCTGAGTCTGTCTCGCCCAATCCTAAAAGCGCGCTGCTACACGATGCCGGATCCGTGAACTGTCTCGTCCTCCTAAAACTCTTGCACCCGGCGCCCCCTCCTCTTCCTTCCCTGGCACGGCCGCATGTGGCTGCCATGCCCACCCTAGTCCGCTGGCTGGCGCCGACGCTGCCCTCCAAAGCGACAACCCATCATGCAGACGAAGGCTCATGCCGCCCGATCCCCTAAAGGATGCCTCGCCAAAGACCGCGGCGCCATTACGCTTTCCCACACGCGCGGCCGAGATCCGTGGTGTGCATGCACGCTGCGCGTCTGCCGTCTTGCCCGATCCACGCCAAGGGTTAGGCCCAGTCCCGCCGTGGTCCGCGCAGACCTTTCCCCACCGCCTTTGCTGACTGCCACCGATGAGGATCCATCTACGGTCCATCTTCCCGATTTCAAGGTAGAAAAGGACTTGAACGCAAATAGGATTCTTTACCGTGTTCATTGTGCAAAAATGTTAGACTCATTGGTTCACAAATAGGGGCTTAGTTAATTTTAGGGAAACTGTGGGTCTCTCTCAAAACAAAACATACCACTCACCTACGGCCCCATGGGTCGGCTTGCTAGGGCTGCTTGGCCGCCGCCTCATGGGTCGCGTCGTGCCATGCCTGCACAAGACTAGGCCTCGCTGCTTCACGCCCGCGATCTAGGCTCGGTGCGCGCCGCCACGTGGCGGCCTTGCTGCGCGCTCTGGTTGGTTGGTGCATGGGCTGGCCTCCGTGCTCGTCGGATTGGGCCGACTTGGGCCAAAATGGATGGCGAAGCATTTTTCCTTTTTATCACTATTATTAATCCCTTTAAATGGTCGAAACTTGTAAAATTCGTAGTAAATCATAGGAAAATCATAAAAATACCAAACTAAGTTTGTTAAGTTTCTAAAATCATGATCTATCTAATAGTATATTTTGTTCACATAGGTTTGGTATGTTTTTAGGGTTGCTCTAATTATTTTAACAAGCTGAATATTATTAAAAGGTGAACTTGTAGGGATTTCCGTGATAAATCGGTGATAGTATTAACTCTAAATTTTTTTCAATAAATTCCTACTATGAATAGTAACTCACTGTAATTTATGTAGCTCCAGAATAATTAGTTTACTAGATAGGTAATGCTACCCTATTTCGAATAAAGATTAAATCGATAGGATAACACCCTGGAATTGTATAACTAAAATATTTGTTGGGAAATAATGCCTTATTCGACAACATGGATATGTATCCTAAGTACAGTCATCGTTAGAACTAGCTCGTTAACTTGAGAGGCGTAAATCGTATTTTACGAGTCACGGTTGTAGTTGATTAATTACGTCTTTGCATTGCATCGCATTGCATATCATAATAGGGACGTTGATGGATCGTGGAGTCATCGGGAGTTGTTGGAGAAATGGTACTTTTGGAGATCGTGTCGCCATGATGGAAAGCTAACTTCTGATTAAATCTTACCCAGGCAAGTCCCGATGTATAACCCCTACTTTTCTGCACTTTAAACTATATTTGTGCATTAAGTTTTAAGGAGTTGAATGAAACCCACTTGCATATATATATCTTTATCCTATGAGTCTTACTAGTATGATAGAATCATGTAGATTGCTATGCTACAGGACTCCGGTTGAAGTCGAGTGATTGCCTCTCACTCGCGAGAGATAGGAAATATATTACTGTATTATTATCACTTGGAAAATATAAATGGTGGAAACAAAAAGTGGTGATCGAGTAGGGATATGGTTTGGGTATTGGTGGGTGTAAAAGGTTGTGTCCTGCGGCCAATGGGGCATAGCTTGGTTACACTATTTTCTCTGCCCGTGTCGGTTAAGGACCGACCATTGCATTGGACTCTAGACAAGTCATAGACTTATTATCCCGAGCACATACTTAGGTATGGGCGCAGGAAAGGCTTGTTACTCTCTTGTCATGGGTTCCGGCTCTTTCCAGACTGACTATCAAGGTGATTTTTGGATAGGAGGTCCTTGCACCGTACTGAGTCCAGGACTCAGGGGCAAGGGCTTAGAGTCCTAGTTTGGATAGGGACCTGGACCCCATGACAGCAGGGTAGTGGGTTGGTCCTACTTATGCCTGGGGTATAAGCAAGGCGTGTGTTTTCGAGGTACCTAGCTGGGCACATTGATTCGCGATATGGTTGTCTACGGTCTAGCACCGTAGTAAGAACTGGAAGATGAAAGATGGTAAAAGGAAATCTAATTGCTTACCACTGCTTGAAAGTAGCACAGGTGCTTACATAGAATGATTAATTAATGAACTAATGCGACTGCTAGTAAAAATCGAATATAAGGACGCACGTTTAGTAATGCTTCCTATAAATACAATAAACCCACCAGTCAGATAGCCTTGCATATCCTTAGAGTCTTTTCTCTTCTCCCGTCGGGTAAGTCTTGCTGAGTACAATTGAGTACTCAGGGTTTTATTTCCCCTATTGCAGGTGACCGGTGGATGCTAGAGCTGACTCTTGTGTGTGGATTCCTCCTGGTGGACTCAGAGAGGATTCCTTTACGTTGTGATCATAGTTTTTATTTATAACTCTCACCAAATATTTTATTTAATGGAAGTTTTATAATCTGTTGTCGTAGTTTATATATCAATATTTTATCGCGTCATAAATAGATGTTTAATTCCCGTTGTAACTCTGTTCACATGTTTATATTCCGCTGTTCAATTAAATTATTCATAACTCTAATAATATGATTACATTCCGATGTTATAACAATAAATATTATACTCTGATATTGTATTAAAAGTGATGTAAGAAATGGTTAAGAATAATGTAAGCTTTATTCTCTCATTTGTGATCCTAATGGAAAAATGTGGATTTTCGGGTTCTCCCTTGGAGTGTGCTCGATGGAACCACGTGATTTGGTGTCCTCCCTTGAGTACTTAGTGTCTAATGGAAGATGAGTACTCCTAGGAGGCATTAGATTAGGCGGTTCTACCACATGCCTCTAGTGGCTTGGGTAGCGTTTTCTGCTTCTTCATTGTGACGTCGTTGGCGATCAGTGTTCCTGGCTTCGCGCTCATGGCGCTGGACACTAGTCTCTCCATCGACAGCAACACGGTCGTGGCTAACCATGAAAAGCTCTCTCCTAAAACCTAGAGGGAAAGATGGACAGCTGTTGGCAGATCCCTCGGAGTACAGCTCAGGACTTTCCTCTAGGATGGTGTGGAGCATTTCATCCAGAAGCTGCCGGATTTGCACCATGTTTACCATTGACGAAGACTGGTCGGTCATAGGGAGGCCGATCTAGTAGAGGTCGTTGATGTAGCTGCGCTTGGTGTGGTCGGCGAAAAGATGGTGCAGGGCATCTCGACAGATCGGATCCGCACCCACCAGCCCAAAAGAATAGGGCCTCGGCATGTTATCTATTGGGGCGGGGAGTGGTCGATGTTTAATGGTACGCCCTTTCGGAGTAGCCGTGGTCACCAAATCTTCATCTTGCCACCTCAGGGTGCTCGGCATTAGTGGCATGGTGACCTTGGAGTGTAGGAACTTCGTCGCTCCCTCTAGATTGATCTAAGACCGAATCCACGAGGAGCTAGCATTCCGCTAAGTGGTCTATGACCCAATCGATGGATGCGATCAGATCATCATTGCTGATGGATCTCCTAACCCAGTGGTGAGGCGCCAAGATCAGAGATGTTGTTGTAGATGTTGGCATAATCGGCGCATGGTGATTCTGCACCGCCTCCACGATTTCCTCGACACCGTCGGCGCCGATGACCTAGGTCATAGATCCGACCATGAAGGTCTGACCTGGCTCGGGAAGGATCATGGAGCTCGGGAAGTGGACCATCTGGCTCGCCATGGAATTAGCACGCACACCCCCTACCTGGCACGCCACTATCGATGAAATATGGTCGACAGTCTACCGAGGGGTATACCCATGGTAGTAGATGAATCAGTGGAGGTACGCGTAATAGGAGCCGGATGGTGACACAAGCGCAGAGACAACGATTTAGACAAGTTTGGGTCGTCTGATCGATGTAATACCCTACGTCATGTGTCTTTGGTGTATTGTATTGTATATGAGATGCCTTCGAGGGGGTCCCTACCCACCTTATATAGTCTAGAGGGTAGGCTTATAGGTCGGTTTATGTCTAGATCTATTCGGCTATATGGTAAGTATTTACAAGGAATATAATATCTATCATACCCGAACAGATCTTCCTTCATCGCCAAGATGTCTTCTGATTGCCTTGCAGTGCACGCCGACTAGAGCCGAGCACCATAGGCCTTGATCTTATGGGTTGGACCACCCCTGGTGGTGCGGCCCATGTGCATTGCCATGGGTACATGGGGTTATACCCCCCACAGATAGGCTCTACAGATTTAGGTGGCCCAAAGCTCACGCTCGTTGGTTTAGTGTATTGATAGATAGGAGTGGAATTCATAATGGAAGCAACCATTTCCCCAGCAACGGCGCTAGAAAAGTTTGTTGGTATATTTAACGCACACAGATAAATCCGCAAGCGCACGGATACCGTTGTAGCTTTCACCCGGAGATATTCCAAGTATCGTATCCACAGGGAAACATGTGAGGTTAACTATGGTCCAACTTAACCCAGAGTAGCAATAAGACTTAAGAAAGTTAGGAGTATAGAGGAGGTCACTAAGGTCTTCTAGTTCTAATATCGATAAGCTATGTCTTCTAGTGTTCAACCTGGGGATATTACTAAGGGAAACACAGACAGAGTATGTTTTCTATAATAACTAAATCTTGCTAGTCCTACAAACGGGAGGTGGACTACAGAGGATTCAACGAGGCTATAAGAGTCACCCTCGCGAGCTACCACTGATCCGGAATGTAGCGTACATCCACGAGTTACTCGAGTCTAAGCACCACGCTTACACTACGAATAATACTTTAACCTAAGGCCAATAGATTAAAGCACTTAAAAGAGACTCGCAAACCAAAAGAACAATATAAACTTGTTACTTACTTAAATCAGAAGTGGATTACCAAAGAAATCTCAGACGCAAGGCTAACTTCCTTCAAGGTACAAGCCATAGAGAGAGCACCGACATGCCCGTATCTCCTCCAAACTCTTCCCTCGCTCTCCATCTCTCTATTTCTAAAGACTAGATCTTATGGAGGTCTAATCTTCTCTTGATAGCTAGCTCTGATCCTCATGAGGAGAATATGAATTAGGGTTTCAGGATCTCTACTGAGGGAGGGGGGTTGGGGCTGGTATATATAGCCCTAAGGGTCCAACGTGAGCTATTGGATCAAACCGACTTAAGCAACGGCTTAGATGTATCCTCAAAGATGGTGGGGAACCGACATATGAAGTAGGCTAATAGGTGGGGCCCATAGGGCTGGGCGGCCCCACCTACAGGCCAGCTGGCCCCACATGGCACTGGGTCGAGCCCCGCTTCAGTGATTTGCCTTCTGGACCCTTCTAGAGTCTTCCCACGTAGGTACCTTGGCGAAATTCCGTAATTTCCTTCGACGATTAGGTCCTCCTTGACGGTTTTCTGGATAAACCCTCCTGAAAACACAGATTCACCAAAACTCATGGAATTTATTAGTTTAAACCCCTAAACCTTCATTGGTGATTATATTTATGCCCTTATCCATGTTTAATTAATGGTTTATAATGGTTGTTAACTACCATCAACAAGGAGGCTAGGAGCAGGCTTGGCTAGAGGAAGGCGCGCTATGGGTGCAACTAGAGGCAGCGGGCGGATGGTGGGAGGAGGGCGGGCAGAGGCGATGGACGTGAGGTTTCATAGGCGACAGTCGTAGCTTGAAGGAGATAGAGGCAACGCCGGCAGGTGAGGAGCGTGGACGAGAAGAGGCAGGTATGGGCGTAAGCAGAGTAGTGTGGGAGGTGGATATATAAGGTTAGATGGAGTGTTGACTTAGGCCAGGAAGGATAAAGACAGTCCCAATGATGAAAACCATGCACGGTTTCCATAACAGTCACATCAGCAAGAAACCAGGGATAAAAACTAGCTCTCACAGTGGATGGTGTCTTCACATAATAAATGTTTTTTCTCTTTCTCTCAACTCCATCTTCTTCCTCTGACTGCATCTTCTCTTCTTTCTCACGAACTAGAAGAAGCAGAGCATGTGTGACAGGGAGGGAAGGGAGGCTGTTGGTCACCGGTGAGGCGACGAGCAAACAACGAGCATCTGGGCAGTGGCGCGGCCTGCGTGGGCGCGGGGGCGCGGAAGGCACGGTCGGCACGGGCACGACGGTGGCGCGGAGCCACGACCTGCACGGCGCAGAGGCGTGACCATCCCAGGCGCGGAGGCACGGCCAGCAAGGGCGTGATAACGACGTGGAGGCACGATTGGCGTGGGCGCGGCGGCGGCATCGAGGCACGTTCGGCACGGGCGCGATGGTGGCGCGGAAGCATGACCATCCTGGCCGTGGAGGTACGACCGACGAGGGCGCGACGACGACGCAGAGCCGCGGCCTGCGCGATACGGAGGCACGACCGGTGCGGGCGCGACGGTGGCATTGAGGCACGGCCGACACGAGCGTGACGGCGGCGCGGAAGCATGACCATCCCGGGAGTGGAGGCATGACCGGCGAGGGCGCGATGACGGCAGCACGGAGTCGCTGCCTGCGCGTCCCGGAGGCACGACCAGCGTCGGTGCGACGGTAGTGCGGAGCCGCCTGCGCGGCGTGGAGGCACGGCAACTGCGACGCGCGCGACGGCGACCTTCACGGACGACGACACCCCGCCGGTAGAAACGGGTCGTTTCCTCCCAATGCAAAAGTTGCGGTTTCTTCACACCTCGTTTCATGAGTAGACATGGTTTCTCAACTAAGAAATGGTTTCATCATATTTTCTTCCCTTTCTTCGTTAATTTGATTGCCATATCAACTTTTTCTTAGTTGGCTGGATGATTAATAGGGATAGAAACTACCACTAATATGCCATTGGGACTGCCCTAAGGTGCAGTATGTTTAGCATTTCTATAAACTTAAGTTTATAATCTCTTGTTTTTTTATTTTATTTAATAAGATATAATAATATATGTAGATGTACATGACATCAGAGAAGGCCGTAGGTCACCTGTAAATACCGCCTACTGAGCAGCATTTTTTTTCTACCCTTGGTCGACCCTTGGCCCGCCGCCCGGACTCGTCTCGCCCGCGGCCGATCCCCTCCATCCGCTCGCCGCGCCGCAGCCAGAGAGGAGACTGCGCTCGGTCGAGCACCACCTAGGGGCCCAGTGTCCTCGCGACCATCTCCGGCACGGCGTCCGCCCTCTGCAGCCCCGGTGTCCCTACGACCGTCGCTGCTGTCCTACTTCGCCACTCGCCACTCGCCACTTTGGCCGGCGACGAGCACCACTAGGACACTAGGTATTCCCTCCCCTTTGTCCTCCCTTCCTGCTGTGCGAAGCCGTGCGCCCAAACCTTAACGTAATTCATAGGTAAAACCGTGCGCCCAAATCCTAACATACTATTCATAATCGGATCTGAATCTAATTACAGGTGTATATGCATGTATTATGCTTACTAACTTCGATTGCTTTGCAAAAATTATTGGGTGTACATGTGCAAATCCGGTGGTTGCGCGTGCAGGCCGTGGTATACCCACGCTCTAAAATCTCGCCCTAGTTGGTAAATACAACTGGTTTGCCCCCAATTAGGTGACTGCAAAACTTTGTTTCAATTATTTTGGTCCTCGTTTGTGATCGGCATGCTCATGGACATCATGCGAATTGTGTAGTGGAATGCCCCTTTAGGGCTTGATAAAAGAGCCAAGGAGGTGACCATGTGACCCACCTATATGAACAACACGTAACTTCATCTCGTTTCAGGGTTTAGAGGTGCATGAAGTCTTCAGAGGAGCTGAGGGCAAGCATTTCAGATTTGGTGGTGTGTTCACCAACCCGGACAGAGGGCGAAACTTATTCTTCAGGTGATTTGTCGCCTGAGGAGGGCGTACAAGTCACTAGTTTCACAGAGGATCTTCATGATGTAACGCTTCATTTTCAGATAATGAGGTTTTCTAAACAGGTAGACAATGTTTCTTGGCTCCAATTGAAGTATCAAACTGAAAGTTGTTCAAATTCATGGCATAGCAGGAATTCATTGATATTTATTAAAAAAAACCTTATGCTACTTCAGATGATATAAGGCTTCAACTTTGTTTGTGCTCTACCAGCTGGCTGTGTACTTTCTTTCAGTAAAATAAGTAACTAGCAGTCTATCATATCATCTTGTGACCTGAAAGCATGCTAGTTTTAGCATTTGGCAAGTTCATCCTGTCCTTGTGACTAAGGTTGTTCACATTGTGGTCACGATGGTTATGACTGGACGGACGCTTTATGTCACTTGTAATTGTTAGCTCCAAGCCTTTAATCTGCCTGGACAAAAATTGATGTGTTGCTGTACTCTCTACATTCATTGTATTTTTTATGTACATTTGTTTGAATTCTCACAGCTTGTTTTTTTAAGAATATCCTCACAGCTTGTTTGCAGTGTGTTACCTCTCATGCTTTAATTGTTGTATATAGAATATTTTTGTGAGTAATCATATTTGAGCTTTTCCTTTTTATTCATTTTGATGCAGATCTATGTGTGGATTGGATGCAACACAACAAAGTTTGGCCATTTATATGCTGCTGCAACCACTAGGCCGGTAAGCGGTAATTGTTTCATCTTTAGAAGATGCTGTTTAATTATTTCTGCTGTCATTTGTGCCACATTGTCTTTTCCGTTGCCCTTGCAGGATAACAGAGTGAGTGTTACCTCTGTACTGGGAGGAACATCTGATAACACCGGATCAAGTATGGCTTGCCGTCTAGGTACTGTTTCTGTTGGCAGTTTATACAGTAACTCATTGCCCTGCATTCACGGTAGCTTTTAGTAACAGAAAGGATGCATCCTTACATGTCTCAGTGCTGAAGACCGGTCTGAACATAGTCCTGGCAAACAACATCCCAAAAGACAGCCCCATTCTTGAGGTACTTACAGTTACAGGTGGCCTCATACCTGCATAACAATCTTGTGAAACATATCTGACGTTCACTGGTTCATGGTTTCAGGCTGCTGCGGAGAGGAAGCTGGTGGAGAAGCTGAAAGGTTTGGGCTACATTAAAACTGCAGCTGCGGAGGCTAACAATTCCACGGCAAGGTTTGGGCTACATTAAAATTGCAGCTGTGGAGGCCAACACTTCCACGGCACAATGATCCGTGGTATGATCTTGTGAGCTTCCGGTCGACGTGTACCTTCATCATTAGATGCAGCAGGAACGGTTGTGATTTTTGATGGGCTTGATTGGCAAACTGTTTTCTCTGTTCTCTCATGTGGTAAAAATTATTGTGAACATGTTCGTTGTAACGTACTCCCTCCATTCTAAATTATAAGTCGTTCTGACTTTATATACATAATTTTTACTTTGTATCTAGACATGTATATCTAGATATGTAGTAAAAATTATGTATCTAGAAAAGTTAAAATAATTTATAATTTGGAACGAATAGAGTAACCTTGTTTGATATCCTCCTCCTAAACTTTTGTCACCTAAACCAGGGACTAAACTTTAGTCACTAGGTGTTTGGTTTGGGTGACTAAAAGAGACTAGAAGAGGTCTTTTAGTCTCTTTTAGTCAGGGTGTTTGGTTCTAAAGTGACTAAAAGGTGAGGTTTAGTCCCTTTTAGCAATATTTTGGTGACTAGTTGGCTAAAATCTATTTAGTTCCATTTAACCATAGTGTTTGGATGAAAAATGACTAAATAGGACTAGATTTAACTGACTAGGAGGGACTATGCAATGCCTTGCAACTTTGAGATCCTCAGCTAAGCATAAAATCGGCATTCAGATCATTTAATGGCTAGTCCCATGCGTATGGTCCGGAGCTTGCAAGGCTTTATGTGTTACGGCCTCTGCCCTGATGCGAGCGAGCTACAAAATATGGGATTTGTGCAGGCGTCTGATGGCTACCACTGTAGGGCAACAACAGCGATTGTCGATGAATCCAAGTTGCATTTTTGTTCATGGGATCGATCTACCTAAATTCAGGAATCTGTATGACCACGCGTAAGGGGTGTTTGGTTCACTCTTCATCTCCTAAATCTAGTCATATTTAATCTTATTTAGTCACTTTTTATTTAAATATTTTGACTAAATAGAACTAAATAGGCTTTAGCCAACTAGTCACTCAAATGTTGTTAAATGGGACTAAATATTACCTTTTCATCTTTTAGTTACTTTGAAGCTAAACACCATGACTATTAGTCTCTTTTAGCCTATAAAACCAAACAGAAATAACTAAAGTTTAAAAGGTAATTTAGATGACTAAACTTTAAACTTTAAGAGGTGTAAATCAAACAAGGCCTCACACGATTCCTATAGAATAATAAGTGCACGCAGATTTGACCCAAACCGTAGCGAAAAGCCATTTTGGCTTTGGGGAGTGGGGACCTTGCAAAGCAGCTGCACCTGCACGTAAAAAACTGCTCGGATGGAAAATGCAAATTCTTCAGTGCATTGGGGTGTGTGGTAACATAACCTAAAAGGCTTGCAGCTACGAGCAAAGAGGTCTAAACATGCGGTCTCTTCTGGTGACAAATGGCTCACGTTGATTTGCCTTTTAGTGCGATTATTATTCCCTTTTATGCCTTGTTCGAAAGTTATTAGATTCATCATGGCTCACGTTGATTTGCCTTTTAGTGCGATTATTATTCCCTTTTAGGCCTTGTTTGAAAGTTATTGGATTCATCTCAATATCTATCCCAACACACATGTATTGATCTAAATTCAACTACATCCAAACAAGGCCTTAACGAGGTCAAACCAACCCAAGAATACTCCTAAATTTAATTCTTCATTCACATGTAGGGGCATCCTAACAAAAAAACTCTCCTAAATATTTCTCTCTAACAGTCCCATATTCCAAATAACATATACTAATATATAGACAACTTGTCAGGCTAAAATTTAAGGCATAAGGGAAAGATTTAGATTGTAACTAAATACACAAACTCTAATCAATGTCTGGTCGTGAACTTGCGTGAACGTGTGACCTTGTGCCATCGACCCGTCCATCACCGCACCTTTGTTGGAGTTAGGGTTTACTTCCTCCCTCGACCCTAGAACCCCGGCGGCAAGATTGGTTGGACCATGGATGGGCGGAGTTGCAAGACAGCAGAGGGTTGCCAACCACTATGTATGGAGGTGGTGGTTGGACGAAGCAAGGGCGAGGGAGGCTCGTTGGCAACGAGTTCACAGAGGGTGGGATTAGTGGGCACCGCGTACTAGGGCGTGGTGGGAGGCGTCGACGGGAGGGGTCTCACGCTCTTGCGACCGCATAACAGGTGGCGTGGTAAACTTCGTCCAACTAAATATGAGATGATGGATATATAGATATTGTGATTGTAGCATGTTTTTTGTATATATTTGTGCTAAATAGTTGGATTTGTAGGTAGAGTTTAGACGAGAAAAGTTGCAAATGCACCCTATATTTCTTTGGTAGGGAAAAGTTCAGCGACAAACAAAGGTTGGCACGTTGTACAGTAAATAGGCACTTAGGCCCTGCATGAACATACACTATATTTACATCAGGAAATAGTACCAGTAGTTGTAATCTCCTATTACAATTTTGACTATGGATTTTAGGATCCGTTTGAAACACAGGAATTTTATAGGAATTTCACATAAATCGGTTAATTTTTATAGAAAAAACACAGGAACCTTAAAAAAAATTCTCGTGTTCCAGACAAGTCCTCACGTTAGAATTCATAGATTCCGAAAAAAAAATTTGGTACTTGTACTACTGCTATACGATGTGACTGTCCTACTGTCACCAACTTTTCTGCCCTACAACTCCACACACAAAAGCTCACGGACGCATCTCCGGAATCCCCCCTTTCCAGCCAGCCACCCTCACGCTTCACTAGCCCTTGCTCCTCCGAAATGGCGGCGGCCACCTCCTCCACCACCTACCTCGCCATCGCCCGCAAAACCCTAAACCCCGCCCCCTCCGTAGGCACAGCCGCCACCTCCGTCTCCTTCCCCGCCACGCAGCCCCCATGCCTCCTCGCCGCCGCCTCCGCGGACCGCCGCCGCGCCGTGGCTGCGAAGGTCTCGTCGCCGTCGGTCATCGGCACCGCCATGCCGTCGCTCGACTTCGAGACCTCCGTCTTCAAGAAGGAGAAGGTGTCCCTGGCCGGCCATGAGGAGGTATGATTTGCAGGCCCAGCCCGTGCTTCCGTGATCCTTCGTGGATTAGTTTGTGCGAACCCACACACACGCTGCTGATTTTGCTGGTTTGTGTTGCAGTATATTGTGAGGGGTGGGAGGGATCTGTTCCCGTTGTTGCCGGAGGCCTTCAAGGGAATCAAACAGATCGGAGTAATCGGCTGGGGCTCGCAGGTTAAAAGGACTTCAAACTCTATTTTGTCTGACGGAACTGTTCTTGTCGGTACCGGCGTTTACTCCTGTCAAATTTGTACTGGGTTATTCTATTTGAGTATAGATAGAATTCGTGTGCTCTTGGGGACAAAATCTTTGTGACCAACTGCAGATTCAGATTATAATATGGCTATAAACATTTTTGCTCGAGCACTCTTTGGTCGGATGAATATGGTAGGGCCAATTTGCTTGATGGTGACCAAGTCTTGCTGTGGGCAAAAGAATAAAAACATTATATGCTAGTATTAATCGCTTGAAGCTGCTAATGTCGAGCAAACATGCCACTACAGCGCATATGGCCTGACTTAGTCCCAGCTATTGGGCTTGAGTGTTACCGTGCTAATGTTACTCTATATTAGGTATATAGTTTCGTTTAGTGGGAATCAATATTGATGTTGCTATGTTTGTTGGTGTTGGATGCAGTGAATGCCTTTCCTAATGGCAGTATCAATTGAATTATCTGGAGTAGATGTAAATGCACAATCTGTATTTTCTTATATTTCATTGTTTATTAAGTTATAGTTGTTTACCCATCAATATTTTTCCTATTTACTTTTGGACATGAATTTTCTGTTTCTATAAGTTTTGTAGAAGACAGGAGGTCTCTACACATTGATAAAAACCATGTGCAGGCATTTGACATAGTCATTATTAATTTTGCAGGGTCCTGCGCAAGCTCAGAACTTGAGAGACTCACTTGTCGAGGCAAAGGCAGACATTGTTGTTAAGGTTAGGTCTCCTTTGCATTCTGCTAGTACAGCATATCTTATCCCTGTTAGAGAAAGTCAAATTTTCTAACAGTTGGTAGCTCTAAATCATTGCTTCAATGGACCATCATATGTTCGTTGGTTTCCTGTTGACTCGATGTTACTTAAGCAGTAAGCAGTATTTGCCTCTCTGATTCAGTTGTTTTGGTTTCAGATTGGTCTCCGGAAAGGTTCTAAATCTTTTGAAGAAGCCCGAGCAGCGGGATTCACTGAAGAGAGTGGGACACTGGGTGATATATGGGAGACTGTATCAAGCAGTGATCTTGTTTTGCTGCTGATATCTGATTCTGCTCAGGTTTGCTTCTTCATCGATTTATATGCTCATATGCTGCATACTTTCTGTTGATCTTTTTTTAAACTTCTTTCTGTTGATCATTCCCTGGTATAGTACTATAGTGTTGCACCTTGTGTTATTTCAATTATTATCATTTTAATTCTGTTGCTTTGAGGTGAGACCGATTCTAGTTGGTCACACTCTTATATGTTTAAAAGTCTGATGACATTTATGGTACTTCAATACTCTGTACAGGCTGATAACTACGAGAAAATTTTCTCACACATGAAACCAAACAGTATTCTTGGTTTGTCACATGGATTTCTCCTTGGACATTTGCAATCTCTGGGTCTTGATTTCCCTAAAAACATCAGCGTGATTGCTGTATGCCCTAAGGGAATGGGCCCATCAGTTAGAAGACTTTATGTTCAGGGCAAAGAGATTAATGGTGCTGGTATCAATGCTAGCTTTGCTGTTCACCAGGTATACTACATATGGGTATTGTCTGAATAGTTTATTACTTTTTTACCTTCACCAGGTTTATTACATATGTTACACATGTTTGTTTTGTTTGGTTCTTCGTTCAAGTGTATATTTTTGAATCTCTATTGACATCCTCGTGTGGTTCTTTGCATTTTATAGGATGTTGATGGAAGGGCAACAGATGTAGCTCTAGGGTGGTCAGTAGCTCTAGGTTCTCCTTTCACATTTGCTACTACTCTAGAGCAGGAGTACCGGAGCGATATTTTTGGCGAACGAGGTAACCTACTTTCCTGTCCAACGAAATAAAGTTTTGCACTTTGAGTCTGTGTCTAATTATTTATTACACAGGTATTTTGCTTGGTGCTGTCCATGGCATGGTGGAGGCTCTTTTCAGGAGATACACAGAACAAGGAATGGATGAGGACTCAGCATATAAGAACACTGTAGAGAGCATCACTGGAATTATATCGAAAACTATTTCAAAGAAGGTACACAAAGCTTTTCTTATCTTTTGATTGTTTCATTTTGGCTTTACTCATTGCATGTCTTTCCATGGTACCAGGGGATGCTTGAAGTTTATAACTCCTTGACCGAAGAAGGAAAGAAGCAGTTTATTGAGGCCTATAGCGCAGCTTATTACCCATGCATGGACATATTGTATGAGTGCTATGAAGACGTTTCTTCTGGAAGTGAGATTAGAAGTGTGGTGTTGGCTGGGAGGAGATTTTATGTATGCCTTCCCGTCTGCTAAAATGCTAAACCATATTCTATTTGTGGATCTCCAATGAAACAAAATAAAATGTTTACATGCATTTTCCTTTCTCTTAACAGGAGAAGGAAGGGCTTCCTGCTTTCCCTATGGGAAACATTGATCAAACACGTATGTGGAAGGTGGGTGAAAGGGTCCGTTCAACCAGGCCACAAGGTGATCTTGGTCCATTGCATCCCTTCACTGCTGGAGTGTATGTTGCACTAATGATGGCTCAGGTTTGATTCCATATCCAGAAAGGGTAATATGGTTTCATTACACTGGTTAATGAAATATTTAACAGTCTTTTGTTTCGCTCCATTGTAGATTGAGGTCCTTAGAAAGAAGGGCCACTCTTACTCGGAGATCATTAATGAGAGTCTGATCGAATCTGTGGACTCGTTGAACCCGTTTATGCATGCTCGTGGTGTGGCCTTTATGGTTGATAACTGCTCCACAACTGCTCGCTTGGGATCTAGGAAGTGGGCACCACGCTTCGATTACATCTTGACCCAACAAGCGTTTGTGACTGTTGACAAGAAAGCACCAATCAACCAAGACCTCATCAGCAACTTCATGTCTGACCCTGTTCACGGTGCCATTGAAGTCTGTGCTCAGCTGAGGCCCACTGTTGACATCTCAGTGACTGCTGATGCAGATTTCGTGCGCCCGGAGCTTCGACAGTCTTCATAAGCTTGTATGGATCTGCAGCGTGTACTGCAATGGTTAGTTTGTAAGAACTGATATGTGTGGGTTTTTGAACTCTTAGATTTTCCTGTTTGAGGACCAGAAAAGTAAACTCTTGGGGTGTAGTACTGCTGTGATTTGCAAGAATAAAAATAAATGGTTGGAACCAAATGTCTGATTCGCTATGCCCTTTTTGATGCGAATGCTAGTCATAGCTGAGGCTCGTGATCTAAGTCTTATTCTGAATATCACGGACCCAAGGTTATGTCTCAAGCTAATTTTGTTCACCATTTCGACTTCGATTTGCTAGACTTGATTTCCTGATGAAACCAAGGTCCACATGGACTCAAAAAAGGTACTCAATCCATCCTAAATTGTAAGACGTTTGACGTTTTTTGACACCAAATTTGACCACTCGTCTTATTCAAAAATTTGTGTAAAATATCACTTCTTTCGTCGTGGTTTGGTTTATTAATAAAAATTGTTCAAGAATGACTTAAATTTAACTATATTTGTATAAATTTTTTGAATAAGACGAGTGGTTAAACTTGGAGCCAAAAAAAAGTTAAATGTTTTATAATTTGGGATGGAGGGAGTACCTTCCACGAGTAGCTGTGACATTCTCTCAACGCTTGCAGTTGTGATGGAGAGGGGAAGCCTGAACCATCACAACGCTTCCAGCTCTGATGGAGAGGGGAACCCTGAACCATCTGTCAGTGATCGCTGCAAACTTTTGTTGGGACTTGGGAAGGACAAGCATTGCCCGGGCGGCATTGCCGGCCCTTCGAAGTAGGCAACCAAGCTGACAAACAGACAACACTACCTTGGGCACTACCAACAAGTAGCACCGAGCTCGGTCATTCCGTCGTCGAACTCGAACATCCGCAAGGCAAACTTCTAAAAAACCCAACGATTAATTCGAGGTGTCTCAGCCCTCGTTCGTTTGGCGTTTCCTGGCTCACCTCCCTATATATATGTATATAAACCCCCAACAGACACACGCAAACCACAGCGTCGAGCGATCATCGATCAACAGGTAAATTCTCAACGAGCTGCTGATCAGCTAATTAAGCAAGCGGGCAGCATGGCCGAGAGGGAGGGCGCCGTGGTGAAGAAGGGGCACGAGGAGGGCCTGAAGATGGCGGTATCGCTGCTGGAGGAGTTCGGCCTCCCGCTGGGCCTGCTGCCCCTGGCGGACGTCATCGAGGTCGGGTTCGTGCGCGCCACGGGCTACATATGGATCGCGCAGCGGAAGAAGGTGGAGCACCAGTTCAAGCTGGTGAGCAAGCAGGTGAGCTACGACGTGGAGATCACCGGGTACGTCAGCGCCAAGCGCATCAAGAAGCTCAAGGGCGTCAAGGCCAAGGAGCTCATGCTGTGGCCCCCCGTCAACGAGATCATCGTCGACGACCCGCCCACGGGCAAGATCCACTTCAAGAGCCTCGCCGGCGTCACCAAGACCTTCCCAGTCGAGGCGTTCGCCGCGGGACAGTAGCCGCCGCGCCCGGCGCGCCCGCGCACGCACGTATGCTGTGTGGGAAGCTTGCCTTGCTTTATTTATGTTACCCGCCTCGTTGCTTGATGATTTGCCGCATAAAAGGCCTGCTTAGTGCTAAACCATACTCCTAAGGCCTCGTTCGTTTAGGGTGAATTGAGGGCCGGAAATAATCCAGCTGATCATTGTTACTACAAATAAACCTGTCATTCCATTCGGAACTGTTTCTTACTTCCGTTCCCCAGTAAACGAACGGGCCCTAAATAGCATCACGAGTCCACGACGAATATGGATTTGTACGGTTTCACGATTTGGTTGTGAGGATATATTACTGCGTCTTCCTAGTAATATTGAGTATGTTTCTCAGAAGCCGAATGTGTGTTTGGTAGCTTGAGACGAGTGATGACCGCTAATGGAGAATGGTCGGTTTGGCCAACCCTGAATCCTTCGGCAATCGACATTCGACAGAACTGTTGCCAGGAACGATGATTAGAAAAGTTTATATTGCCTAGTTAAACTATCGTCGTAGTTCACTTCTCCTTCTGAAACTCTAAAACAAGACACATTATTTCCCTCGTCTCTCGAAACCGTTTAAATTACCTCTTACCCTAGTTAAAAGTGATATTCAAGTCGGTTTTATCAATTTTTTAATTAAATAATTTTAGTAAACCACGAAACGATATCTCTAATGTTATAGAAATTCAAAGAAAAATCATAAATATAGCTCAGAACCCGATAAGTTGAAATAAAATACATAGAAATCACTAATGAAAGTACATAAAGCTTAGATAAATTAGATTTAGCTCTAGAAAAATATGAAAAATATCCTTAAAATCTGGAGAATTGAGGATGGACATGTGGTCTAGTGGTGAAGGCTCCAGGGAGGAGCCGGCAGGCGGGGGTTCAACCCCCCGTCCCGCATCTGCCCTCCCGTGTAGGGGGAACCAGGTGGTGCTTTCAAAAAAATCTAGAGAATTCTCAATCATTCTGAACAATGTCCAAAGGCATTGGAGAAACTTTCCACATCAGTTGTGGTGAGTTTTCAAAACATTGATTAGAATGTTCTAGAACTTTCAATTTTTTAAATCTTTTCTAGAGCAAAATCTAATTTCTGAAAGCTTATTAATACAGGTTTACCAATATATGTTTTATTTTCAATTAAAATGATAAACCCACCTCTAATAGGAGTAGAAGTAATCTAAATGGTTTTTGAGAGTTGAAGATAGATTCTCCAGTTTTGTAGTTTTCGGTTAGTGAGGCAAAAGTTTTTTTCTCACAGAAAATATAGAAATAGGTTTTTTTTTCTCGTCCAAATAGGCTATTAGGTTCATGGACTTTGCAGCAGCAGGACGCGAACGGCCGTAGCCCTCCCCGTCGGCACGTGGGCCGGACACTTGCGAACGTGGTCCCGGCCTGGGAAACTTTTGTTCCGGGCTTCATCATAGGCCCATGCCAACTTCTGTTCCAGCGCTATTCGGCCTGTGCGAGGATTGGGATAGGCAGTCCAGTTTGTCGTTAAGATTAGCCTCTGTATTGTAATGAACTGCCGTTCTTCTGAAACGGAAACGGTGCTCCACCGCTCACCCTTCGATGGATCGACGATTCGACGGTGCAGAGACGCTAACCGCGGATGGCAATGGCGTCTCGTACTCGCTTCATCAGGTCTGGCGTGCCTTGCGTCAGTCGCCCGCCGTGCCAAGGCAGATCATTAACAGAGCGGCGTTTAGTGATTAGATTAGAGTTGGCGCCGATGGCCGGCGCTGAGTAAAGTCCCGGGCGAAAGCGTCGGTGAGCAGCAAAAACCGCACATCGAGTGGACGCGAGCACTCGGCCACTCGGGGGGTCCCCGCAGTCCGCACCGCACCTGGCACCTGCTCTTTCCAGACGGAGCCCGGAGCCGCCTGCCCCGCAAATTACGGAACCCGGCAATCGTCTCCTGTCTGTCAGCACCACTACCGTGTACGGCTATGAGTACACCACGACCCTTGCTCGTGAAGTTATCATCGATGCATCCACCAGTTGAGCCCCAAGTAGTACGCACGACTGGTTCGCATCAAGTTCGTAGTTGCTCATGGGTATACGGATCGCAGCGTGACCGCAACATCACTTTTGTACACTGGACTGGACCATCGCCTTCTGTGTGCTCACATGTTACTGTTGCAGTAGTACATCTTCAGGATAAATCTTTGCCCTGTGCATTGCAACCTTTACGCTCCCCATTTCTAACATGCGTCTTGTAAACAAACAAAAAAAAAGGTCTGTCCCTAACTTTCGCAGTCACTGGGCCCCGCACCCTCGCAAAGCTCATTATGCGCATTGATCTTAGAGCACATGTAGCGAGGACCCACGCGCTGTCGGCGTGGTTATAAGTTTGAAATCGAGAACAGCAACCTGTACAGGAATTGAGGCAGGAGGAGTACATACGATGCTCGATCCAGTTTGATTTAGAGAGGAGCCACGACGGCCGCCAGAGATTGGAGGCGGACATATGCCCCGCGCCGTGAGACCCTATCCAGGCACGGTCCTCAGGTCCTCGAGATGCGTGCGCGGGGCTCCGAGCGCTTGTCATAACTGCCCGCCAGCGCCAGGCCTGGTTCTAGAACGCCGCAGTACACGACCAGAGGCCAGCAGGCAGCAGGCAGCAGGCAGCAGCCCAGCAGCATTGGCCTGCCCTGTGTGTGTGGGCAGTGGGCGTCATCGGCACACCAACCCCGGCATGCCCTCTTATATCAAAAAAAGAAAAAGAAAAAACGGCACACTCATTCACCGCGCAGTCGGTTGCTCAGAGTCACACGGTTCACGCACAACCCATTCAGGCATTCACCCTCGTCATCACCAGCGGGCCTCCACGGTCGCCGCTCGGCGGCCACGGCCAGCCCCCGCTCCCCGACAACGACAAGCGCTATTTCCGGTCTTGCGGTGCGCACACCACTTTTTATTGGCCCGGCCCCGGCGCCAGTGCGATCCACCACCATCCATCGGCGGTCCGCCGGAGGCCGGGCGGACGCCGTGCACAACCACACCCAGACCCAGCCCAGTGAAGTTACGCGGCGCTTTTACTCCTGACTCTCGTACGCGCCCCAGATTTGGAACTGCAACGGTGGCAGCGGCAGAAACATATGATACGGGATGTGATGTAAAGGCGGGCGGGAGCACAGTAACTTTCATTTCAATTCGATTCGAATATCGGAAGACGGCCGCGACTTTTCGACAGCTTGCGTGCGCCAGCCATATACAGAATCAAAGGCACCACCGCTCGCTGCGGTCCTTTTTTGATTGTTTTCACGGCGCCGACCGACCAGGAAAAAAGTTCACTCGGATCGACACCGCAAGACAAACAGAGAAGGGGGGAACGGATGATCTCGGCTTCCGGGAGGAACGACTCCTTGCTTGTCATCAAAATTGTAGTACCCTTTTCTTTCTTAAAAAAGAAGAACGAAACACGGCAAAACAAAACGAATCTGTGCACGGTTACCGGCGACGGATTTGTTGAGATCGATGGATTATCCTTGCCAGTGCTAGTGCTACTAGGCGAGGAGCATCTGGAAGAGCATGTCGTTCCAGATGTCGATGGGTCCCGGGAGGCACCAGTGGATGCAGTCGTTGTAGAGCTGCACCTTCTCGTTGGGCCAGTGCCCGTACCGGCTGGGGTGGCCGTCGGGCCGCATCAGCATCGCCGCCGTGGCGTCCATGAGCATCAGCCGCCTCCTCTTCTCGCTGGCGGCCTTCTCCGCCGCGCGGAACTCCTCCATCTGCGCGGTGTAGAAGTGCAGGTCGCGGCCCTCCATGGTGGTCTGGTTCGCCCGCAGCGGCTGCGTGCGCCTGCAGTTGCCGCCGTGGTCCCACGTGCCGTTCTCGAAGTGCGACATCGGGGAGAGCATGCGCACGATGACGCGCCCGCGGAGGTGCTCCAGCTCGTTGATGGCGCGCAGCGCCACGCGCCACGCGCGGCGCTGCGAGTAGTAGAGCGTCAGGTCCGGGACGCCGTACTGCCGGCTGCAGAAGCTGCACCCGATGAGGCGCCGCTTCTCGTAGAAGAGGGACGGGCGGGAGAACCAGTTGGCCGCCGACACCAGCACGTAATCGAAGCGGGAGATCTGCGACACCCACTTGTCGTCGGCCTCGTCCAGGTAGAGGCTCCAGTGGCCCGTGTGCGCGGGGCCGTCGTGGTCGGGCTCCCGGGCGCGCACCAGGAACGGCGACCAGAACATGCTGATGGTGAAGTTGTACGCCCGGTAGTGGTACACCTTGTTCTGGTCCGACGGGTTCGCCGACAGGTCCTTGGGATACGCCACCTGCAGCCGCAGCCATGTATGCACGCAGTGGTCAGTCGGGAGGTCAGTCTCTGGTGGTGGTGTGAGTGGAAGCTTCAGCTCATCAGCTGTGCAAAGTCTCATCACTCACCTGGGAGAGGAGGCAGAGCAGCGACTGCATGTGGTTCCGCGCCAGCGAGTCCCCGACGAAGGCCAGCGACTTTCCGCGGACGAACTGCAGGAACTGCAGCGGGTCGAAGCGCGGCAGTTCGCACCCGGAGGGCCGCCACCGCCACCTGAGGAACCCCAGGTCGGGGCGCCCGTACTTGAGGCAGTTCTGGTGCTCCTGGATCATGTGGCACGTCTTGTGGTTGTAGTAGGGCGCCTCCGCGTCCGGCACCCACTCCCCGCGGAAGATGTCGCAGTACTTCATGACGCTGACCACGGGCGTGGAGGAGGCCAGCTTCGCGGCGCGCGGCGCCACGCCGACGCCCACCAGCCCGAAGTACTGCGCGTTGGTGAGCACGATGAGGATGGCCAGCGCCGAGAAGTAGACCGGCACCGGCCCGAACAGGAACCGCACCAACCAGTGGAGCTTCTTCATCATCCTATCCGCCTTCCGCCGCCGCCGCCTCCTCGAGCTGTATTATATGCACCAGACCTCTGATTCAATTCCCCACCTATCTGCTGGCTACCTAGCAATCTCTCATCCGGCTAGCAATTCATGGCCAAGACGAGTGAGCATCGGGCGCGCCGGCTAGCAAGACGGCGACGGCCTCCGCTCCGCCGCTGGTGGCCGGGCTCACCGCGCTCGCTCGCTAGCTGTTGGTGACTGATATTTAGCTAGTGCTATCCATCCATGCCGAACCCCCTTTTGCTGCTCTTTGAATAAAGCAAGCCGGTGGCCGCGTGAAGGCAGAGAGTAGGTGCGCGGCCGGTTTCAATAATACTGCCAAGTGGGGCTTGCAAGCGAACATGTCTGTCCCTGTCAATATTAATCGCGTACGTAAGCCCCCATCATTAAGAAAATGCACCCCGCATGACCTCTGTTGGGGTCACTGCTGCTGCTGCTGCTTGCCTTGCCGAGCTGTAAATCGAGCTGTCTTTGACCCCTGCAGATCTGATGAAACAGCCATATTATACGCGTTTTGTTGTACCCATGTACTAGTACTACTATTAGTTCTGCAAGAGGAATCGACGAACGGGCTACGGGAACCACAGGTTTCATCAGGAAACATAAACAAATGGGACAAACAGCGGTGGGTGTGCGCGCCCATCGATAAGAACATCGGTTAGTTTTGTGTTACGGGAGTGCTCGCCATGCTCGGTTTCAGAGGTGGGATGTTTGTCCGGTGAGAAGTGAGATTGACGGTGGTGGACTAGTCGTGGCGAAGATGCCTTCTGGTCGGCCTGGCAGAATGAGAGGGAGGCAACCGGCAAGGCAAGGAACCGGCGCCTGGCCGGGCGACCTGACATCAGATTAGATCCAAGTACGGAGTAGTCATCGGCTCGTTCGTATTTTTTTTTTCTCACACCAAAACAATTTCGACCAACTTTTTAATACAAGCCGAACGTGCCCTGGCGCGTCGCCTGATTGGCCCCATCCCGCCAGCCGGCCGGCGATCTCTCAGTTCGGCAGGAGGCGGACGTTAACCCCGAGGTTGGCACGGTCTGTGCCACCATGTGGAGCACAACAAGTCACCGAGCTGTAGTTTGAAATGGGCTGGACCAGATCTACTACTACGTGCATGTGTAACGGCAAGAACCGCGTGAATTGGGCGCAACCATTCGGCCGGAAGAGTGACGCGACCCGAAAGGAGCGCAGCGTGGCGTCGTCAGAGGAGAAAGCAGGTATGACGGCTCTTCTTCTTCCGTGCACGTGCCCGTGCCCGACTCATTGCTCCCTGCCAAGATTGTTTAGCAGAACTTAAATCTAAAAAAAAAGAAAGTAAAGTGCACTAGCAGCCCTTAAACTTATTCGGTTGTATTATCCCGATCCCCAAACTCATAAATTGATCATTCAAAGTCCTCAAACTTGTTCATATGTGTCATCCCGGTCCCTAAATTCTCAAATCATTCATTTAGATCCTCCAACTTATTCGGCTGTATCAACTAGATCCCTAAACTTGCAAATCACGCGTTAGGTTCTCAAACTTGTTCATTTGTGTCATCCCAGTCCCTAAATACTGTAAACTTATAAATTCAATATATATTTATAGAACTATTTAAAAATTATAAATCTAATTTCGTTAGACTCCAGGTAACATATACTTTAAACTAAAAATAAAAAAATTCATTTTGTACTTTCTATTTTTAATTCTATAGTTCAATAACTAAATAGGCACATACATTTTTACGATTTATAAAAATATACGTGTCTATTTAGTCATTTAACTATAGAGTTAAAAAAAGAAAGCACATAGTGATTTTTTAATCCAATTTAAAGTACATGTCACAAGGAGTCTAACAAAATTAGATTTATAATTTTTGGACAATTCAATAAATATATATCTCCTACAACTAAAAAGAATAAAGTGTGGACATTTTTTGTGCGATATTTGTTTTGGTTCATCCGTCTGCCCACGCCTATGATCCCACGACATCATAATTACTGATTGATCGTGTCATTCTTCTTGATTGAATATTGCATGTCATGTGATAGAGGAATCATGGCAAAATAGAAAGTAGAAAATTATTGTGCTATCCATATACGTATTGCATGTTTGTATGCACCAGCATACATGGCAATGAGCAAAAGGAAAGAGAAATAACACAGAAGGAAAGAGAATTAAGACAAAAGAAACCTCTTTGCACTTCTAAGAATCTTGTCAAATCTGCCTACATTTAATTACTTCCCCTCTTTCCATTTGTAAAAGGGACAGCTTTTTCCTCCTTTCATTTGGTTTCACGCTCACGTGTTCCATCACCATCGCTTGCTGTTTCTTGCGTGAACCATAGTTGATGTCATCTGTCTTTCATAGCTCAGCCTCCCAATCCCAAGAGAAGGTCTACCCCTCTCGACGGAGATCCGGCCGCCGCGAGGATCTCCTCGAGTCCATCGGGCGGCGTCTCGCGTCGAGCCACCACGACGTGGCGTCTTTCTCGATCCGCTTGTTTCCATAGCGCGCATTGCCGTCCCGTTCACGACCTTCGGGCCGCCTCCTCGCCGCCCTGCTTGATCCGACTTCGGACGCGCTTCGGCTTTTACTACGCCCCGGAGAAGAAGGTCTTGTCCAAGACGCCGTCCGACGTCGGCGCGGCAAGGTGGCGCGCGACTCCTCGTGTGGGTGGTGGCGCTCATTGACGAGGTGGCGCCCGTGACGCCTTCTTGAATCCATTCAGCCGCGTGCCGTGCCCCCGCGTTGAGCTTCCGCCGCGCAGCGAACACGCCGCGGCGACGTCCTCATCGAACGCATGTTCAGGGTCCCGCACGGTGGGTCCTCCATCCCACCAACGACTACGGGACGCGGATGCCGCAAGTAGAGCCATCAAACTAGAAGACATGAGGGACGTGTTCTTCCGTGAAGATCGCGTGCTCTCGACGCCGCCGGCCATGAGTGCGTGCGGGCATGGCCATGCTTGGGTGCTCCACGGAGGTCGCGTTTCGCCGGGTTGAGTCGACGGCGCATGGACGCCGCCGACACCAAACCGGAGTTCTCCGTGGGGTCCATCGCCCATCGCCAAGACAAGTTCTTGGCGATCGATCGCGACTGGAGAAATCTCCGTCTCTGCAGCAAGAACGCCGCCGGCGCTTACTTCAACCGCGACGCCGCCGCCATCATTGCCGCCACCCACGGGCTCGCCACCGTAGCTACCGAATCAAACGGTGAGCTGCACATTGTGGGTGCCATGGTAAGCACGTTCCACGAGACACAAAGCTTCACCTACAGCAGCACGATCTACAAGTGCAACCTCCACGACCGTACGCCGGAGTGGTCCGGGGTGAAGGACATGGGTGATCAGACACTGTTCATGTCTAAACATTTCAATGAAAGGTTCAGTGGAACAAGTGTATCCAAGTACAAGGAGAACAAAATCTACATGTCTGAGCCATTATATGGGGATCCATACGACTTGGTCCATCGACTGGAGATCGTTGATATTGATCTGGGGTGCATCCAAGTGAAGCCCGCCCGAAAAAAAGATGCAAGGTTCCGAGGCTCTAGGTTGGATTCGACCCAATCTCTGGAAACTCTAGAGTTTGTGAGCCTGCGACGCCGCGCACTCCGTGACTGTGTTAAATTCATAAACTTTGTTTTTGGATTAAATGTCACTTTGATGTTAGTATTTAATTTAACAATATTTTTATCTTATCATGCGATCCGTGTGTTTTTAGTATAAATTGTTAGTTATCCCGTAGCAACGCACGAGCACGCTACCTAGTTGAATTTATAAGTTTACAATATTTACAACATTTAGGGACTAGGATAACACAACTAAAGAAGTTTGAGAACATAAACGGGTGATTTGTAAGTTTAGGGACCTATATGATACAGCCAAACTAATTTGAGAATCTAAACGAGTGATTTGAAAGTTTAGAGACTGTAATAACACAGATGAATAAGTTTAAGGACCTAAACAATTAATTTACGAGTTTAGGGGCAAGATGACACGGTCGAATAAGTTTGAGGACAACTTTACTAAAAAAAAAAAAAGATTGTTTAGCAGAACGGCACGAAGAGAGGCAATGCTACGTGGCGTGAATAGCCGAAACAGCTGTCGCCTGGCTGGGGCCGGTCCGCGGGATGGGACCACAAGCCAGCAGCGTCCGGCCGGGCGCGTGAAGTCGCCGAGAAAGATAGGCACGGTGGATTGGTAACGTAGGGCCGGCCGGCGAGGGCAGGAGCGCCCGCTCGCCGCTGCCGGGCGGCACATGGCGCGCGTGCCTCGCATGCGACCATGATGGACACAACGGCCCCCCGCGTAGCCTTGGATCGGGCACCGCTATCACTGTGCTTGTTAATTTTCCGCCGGATGGCTGCCATGGGTGAGTGAGGTGAGGGCTCCACGGTGATGGCGATGGCGATGGCGATTGCGATGATGTGGTAAACGCGACAAAGCATCAGGGGCGGATAGGTTCATGTTCGTCCACAGCGAGGCACATGGCTGAAAAGCGGGGAGTCGCGGGTTGGGCAAGGGAGATCCCTTGCACCCGAGCCGTTTCCATCGAGCACCACCATTTCGGCCGGTCCAAGCAGCAATTGCAGCAGTATAGCACTATAACAGTAGTAGAAAGAAAAGCCAGGCAAGAACGGGAGCGAATTGCCGTTTCCACCGCCACGGCGCCACTGCACCAGGCCCGAACCGAACCGAAAGGGCAGGCTTGATCTCAGCTCAGCAGCCCCAGGCCGCTGCTGGGCTGTAGTAGGTGTCACGGCCTAGAGCGTCCGCAATTCTATGCGTAGCGTAGACATCATCGATGACCACTCTTGCGAACGGATTCACCGGCAGCTACAACAAGCCTACAACACGCATGCGTGCATGGCCACTACCCAGGGTGTCTTGCGAAGTCAAACGATGACTCGTGCAGATCCAGTTTTCACCACGCGGTATATGCGACTGCGAGCTCCTAGATGAAATTATATGATTCATCTCTTGCTCTTCTTTTCTAATCCTAGCAAAGCAGGATCTAGATCTGGATATATGCCCTAGCCCCCAGCGCACGGACGGACGTACAGCGGCACGAAGCTGGTGCGAATTAAAAGATGTCATATGCTTACACAAGGTTTCAGGGAAGTACGCTCTGAAAGGAGTGAACAATGTTTCAGAATACGTACATTTGGACAGGAGACTAATAATGTTTCAGAATACGCACTGATAGACACAGGAGTACAGTATACACCAGCAGGTAGTGTACTAGCAGTAGTGCTGTACTAGAAGTATAATACGAGTACAGTTTTGAAACACAGGGGAAAAGGCATCGCTCACTGAATTCATAGAGTACGTGCCACTGTGGTAGTGTAGTCTGTGGCCCATCCATCTAAAAAAAGGCAAAGAGAAAAAAGGTGCTCATCCATCGGCTTCAGCTGTTTGAATTTCGATGGTTGGGGCGGTTGCAGCTTAGGGCAACTCCAACCAAATTCTCAAATTTTATCCTCCTATTTCTTTAAATAAGAGTTCCTCATCCATATTTCATCTCCTACTCCTTACCGCACTCCAACCAATTTTCTAATTTTTTCATACTTTACACTGTATTGACATATGTGTCCTGTTTATTGATCCCACTTGTCAGCTTTATGAGAAGAGAGAAACGAATAATAGGGAAGATGATAAGAGACTCCTACATTTAAAGGTTTAGGAGAGAGAAATGAGAGAGTCTCGAGGTTTAAATTGGGACTCGATTGAAGAGCTTTTTTATGAGTTTAGTCTCTCAAAATAGAACGCGGGCTAGGAGTTTGATTGGAGTTATCCTTTATCTGCTCCACCGTATTTAAAAAAAACACTGCTCCGCCCGCCAGTGGCGTAAATTTCCGAGCTGGTACCGTCGTTGGTCACCACTCACCACATGGGAGCCGCTGCCGTTTAACTGTTCCTGCACGTGGAAGGACTAGTACTGTCACAAGATCTGCCCGCTACACTACTAGTAGAACCGTTGTCGGAGACTCATAGGTGTGTTTGGTTCACTTCTCCAACCTAAGCCTGGCCAGAAAATAAGCTTAGCCTGACTTGTCCAATGCAAGACCATCTTTTTTTGGTTAGACCCCGTTTAGATCCAAAATTTTTTGGATTTTGATCACTGTAGTATTTTCGTTTATATTTAACAATTAGTGTCTAATTACGGACTAATTAGGTTCAAAAGTTTCGTCTCGTAATTTCTCATCCAACTGTGCAATTAGTTTTTTTTTCGTCTACGTTTAGTACTCCATACATGTGCCGTAAGATTCGATGTGACGCGTACTACACAAATTTTTTTGAATCTAAACGGGGCTTACTGCAGTAGTTAAGCCTGCACTAGTAAATTTTTGTTTGGTTGCCTGGCTTGATTCGGTCCAATCACGTCATCTATGGTAGGGTGGGTTTACCTCCATCACTTTCAGTCAAACATTTTGTCGAACGCTCGGCGTGCTCCTGCCGGAATGAGCCACCAGTTGCCGCACGCGAGGAGGAGGCCCAACGGGACAGCGCCCGCCGCCAACGATGAGCACCTCCGCCGCGTCCGTGCCTACCCCGCGCGGATGCAGCCGCGGCTCGACGCTCCTCTGTTGCTGTACGGGGCTTGGCGAGCGCGGGGGACGAGGCCAACGCGTGGAGGCGTTGGTCGTCCTGCTCCCCGTTCCTCTGCCACCCTCCTTCGGTCCTCCCCCTCTTCGTCCTCCATCTCGACACCGAGCACGCAGCGGGAGCTTCGAGTGGCTGCGGGAACTCGACGCCGAGGCCAAGCGCGCTGCAGGAATTAGGACCGGCGGTAGGGGAAGGATGCGTCCATGGGACCTCGCCGCTGGCGGCTGCGCGGTGGGATCTTAGTTTGGACCGGCGGCGGGGGGATGAGTGCGGTGTGCGGACACGAACGGAGTGCGAGATGAGGGAGGTGACGTGATTCACACCGAGGCCACCGACGGGCCAGCAAGCCTGGCTTTCGGAGAACGGATCTCCAACTCGTTTGCAGGAAGCCTGGCTAAGCCCATGTCGGTGCACGGCGGGGGCAAAATCCCAATTGCTCGATCCTACTGCAGCGCAGAAACTAACCAAAGACGTCAATGCATGCTCGACTGCTTGAGGCATCAGCAAAATTAATTAGCTGCATAAGCATATCTGGTTAGAAAAAAGTTCCAACAAAGTATGCTGCCGTGAAGCATCTCGAGCTACATGCATATGGGTCAAATCAGAAAAAAATGAAGAATTGACAAAAAAAGATTACTAGGCTGCAGCCCGTAGCAAGCCTGTGCTGTTCTTCCTGTGCTCTGGGTGACGGTGCCCCCCAGCAAGTGCCGCAGAATACGAGATAGCAGCGGACCAGCAGCAGCGAACAAAGCGAGAAGAGAGCATCGCGATGCACCTAGCCAGCAAACAGCTGTGTGATGCAAGCTGCGAGCAAGAAAAGAAATCCTGCAATGGGAGGATGAGTGGTCTCGGCGGAAGGTTAACACATTATCGATGATCAGGCTGAGGCAATGCATGAGCCCAGCCTCCCGTCGGTGGCTAAGCCACCCAATCAAACACTATACCTACCCAATTGGGTTGCGGTGTCTCTGTTTGTTTATTTGTTTTAGTCAGAACTTATCAGATAGTTAATATATTTTTTTTTTACAATAAATCAGCACCAGTCGAATTTATCAATTCAGAAATCAAACCATCGAACAGACCGATAGCTGTGTCCTGGTGGCCTAAAAAAAACACGCCATCGCCGATCGCCATTCAAAAGCATCGACGAGCCATGGCCCATGATGGGGTATTCTTACTGCTGGTAAAAAATAATATATCCTGATAACCAGCTGACATGCATGTCCTATATAAATCCTACGTGGTGTCGGCACTCGGCAGTCGCCTAGTGTGGCGCAGGCGCACCGACACCCTCAGATGGGCTTGGGCCGGTTGTTTAGATCGTAAATTTTTACACTGTAGCACGTTTTATTTGTATTTGACAAACTTTGTTCGATCATGGACTAACTAGACTCAAAAGATTCGTCTCGTAATTTACAACCAAACTATACAATTAATTACTTTTTTTACCTACATTTAATGTTTCATACATACATCCTAAAAAATTAATGTAATAAAGAAAAAGTGAAAAAACTTGGAACTTTGAGGCAATTTAAACAAGGCCTCAGTAGATTTGGACGAGCTGCTGCCACGCTCGCAGTACCTACTGGGCTATGGTAGAGAGCCAGGAAGTACTACTCCTACTCCTTACCAGTAGCAAACAAAGGCCTCGACTGGCACGAGACAAGTCTGTGAATTGTTCCTGTCGCATCGGCGGTGCGGACAGGAGGTGGGGACTGGGGGTAAAAGGCCGAGCGAATCAACCGACGGTAACTAACGGCAGCACAACACCTGCCAAATTTGTGCTAAAAAAATCAACCGACGGTGAAAGGAAAAGGCTTGCTGTGCGACTCGTTGACTGAAGTTCGCAGTGCCAGCGCGCGAGGCCGGGCGCAGGCGGTCGATCAATTGCTGGCGTTCCGCGTTCACGGCCTTAACAAGTGGTCGAAGCGCAAGGGGCCTTGGCGCATCCGCAGGCAACTCAACCGGCCGGGATGTGCGACTCATGATGTTGCGATCACCCGTGACATGTTCAACATGCAATGCGGGTCGCACGTTCGTAATGGAGCTCTTTAGTTTAGCTAGGCTGTGACGCAGCCCTCCGTTGATCAAGGCACGCATCCGGCTGCTTTCCCGGATTTTAGTTAGTGCCACTTATTAGCTGTCCCAACCCACCAAACGGATATAAGCCTAGAATTTGCCTTTTGCCATTATTGGAACGGGCACGATCCGCGTGCAACCAATCATTTCATCCTATACGTGGTTTCGTATGATAGCATGGAGCGTAGTGCGGCGAGACATGCGATGAACAACGTTAGCCTGCCTCAATCTATATACACGGCAACTCAAAGCGAAGCCTCTCTTACCTACTAGTAGTACTCAACTACTCTGAAGTCGTGCCGTGCGCGACGATTTGAGCTCCACAAGGGCAGCACCGCAGCATGCATGATTTCTGTTTGCCAGCTGTGGGTGTTATTATCTTGAGTTGACTGGACTCATTAATTATAGTATTTGATTCTGCAAGAACATTGTATTTCAGATCATGCAAGGTTTATCCTCGAGCCTGTTGTGTCTCGTTGACGTCGAAAGGGGTAAGGATACATCACGCTTAGTCTTCATACATTCATTATTCGTAGTACTTCTCACTGAACTCTCTAACCACACAGCCAGGACAAACAGAACAAGTCCGAGACTGGAACCGAATCCGACCGAGTCTGCATAAAACTTCTCCGCGGGCCTAGCAACAAATCCCACGGCAGCCACCTACTTCAGGCCCCACAGCCCACAGACTCCATCATTGTGGTGATTCGGCCCATCTGATTCCAACTCAAGGACTGAATCCACTGGTACCTCAAATGCATGCTTCTACAATGGATAAACACATACTACATGTGAAGACATGCAGGGGGAACTGTTACTACATATGCTCATTCTTAGCTCAAATATGTTTGAGGGATCCCTGGCTTTTTTTTTTGAAAGGAGATAATACTCTGTTCTTAGGAAAGCAAATCATATGAATACAGATCCTTGTAATTTACTGGATGGGTAATCATGTACATACCAAGCTGACAGGAACACCTATTTTTAGATTTTTTTTTTTGGAGAAGAGCACCTATTTTTTTTTAGATATAGGCAACTGAAGCTGTTACAGTTAGTTTTAGCCCACAAATATGGAGGTACTGCAAATGAACAATTTAACATGTATAAAAAACATAGTCATAGTTCCTGTGTTGTTCAAGAGTGCTGAATTTTGATTGATTGCACACATTTGTCGTGGAATGTGCTCCACTCTAGCTTCAGAGAATTCATCAGCGAGGACAACCTTCAATTCATACACCAACGCCCCCACCGCCCCACCCATTGAAGACAACCTGTACTCCGAGCTGTGAAGTGCTTGCTTGATCAATAGAGCATCCGATTCAACAATAATTCGCTGGATACTCAAGTGTCTGTGCTGCTCTTTCTCCCTGAATGCATGCCATCAGTTCAGGCTGCCGTGCCTCATATACATGATTCAACTTTCCTGCACCAGCCAAAACGACCTCGCCATTCTCATCTCTAATTATAAAGCCCCAGCTTCCTTCCCCACACTCCTGTGCAAACCCTCCAGCATTGATCTTCAGAAGCCCTGCTGGTGGTCTCTTCCATCTTGGAATCTATTGGTTTCCTCGGGTACCAGGGTGCAACTTTGTCAGTTCTTTGAATTCCTCAGATTGCCGCCATGTGAGCCACGCCAACTCCTGTGGACTCCTGCTTTCACCCCCTCTCACTCGGTTTCTCTCCCACCACAAGTTATTCAGCAGCATTGCAAGCAGGCTTCGTTTCTCATTCGGCAGCGCCAATAGCAGCTCGACACACTGTTTCACGTCCGTCAAAGTGCTTATTTGCTCCCTGACCGACTCCCAACCCAGCTCCCGCCAAAGCTTCCTTGCCCATTTGCACTTGAAGAAAAGGTGAGCTCCATCTTCATCATATCTCTGACTAATAAAACAGCTTGAATCCAATTCCATGCCTCTCCTTTTCAGGTTGCATTTGAGAGCCAGGGAATTGTTTGCAAACCGCCAAAGAGAATGTTTTATTCTATTTGGGCACTGGATCTTCCAAATACTTCCCCACAGCCCACTCCTCTCCACTGAACTGCTAATATTATGGAGATAACATATCTGTCTTAGTATCGCCATATATGGGTTCTTTACCTAGTCATTTCCATATATGGTAATCAATGACTTCAATTTTTTCCCCCATGGCCAAGTAATTTAAACGGATACACCCCATGGCCAAGTAATTTAAACGGATACACATACACCAAAGGCTCATATCTACTGATCTATCTAGCGAAAACACTAGATAGGCGCGGCAACGCCGCACCATGGTTTTCTAGTCTTAATGGAACGGTTAAAATTCCTTAGGGCTAGTTAGGTTAATCCCTTCCCCATGGGGATTGAGGGCAAATGATCACAATACCTACTCCCTTCAAGCCCCCTACATCCCTACAAACCCAAAAGTCCCTGCGGCGGAAATTCTATAGAGGTCTTGCACAGGTATGGTTAATGAAAAGGAAAAGACAAGATAATAAACTTGCTAAGCACAGAGCACGCTAAGTCATGAATTTCAACTCCCAAGACAGTTTCCTGTTTACTGGAGCGAAACAGTGCAGATGGTACACACTCTTTGCTGGAGCAAAACAATTTCAAACAGCAAACAACATCAACCAGGAAGGAGGGCATATAAACAATGGTAGAAGTAAATATGTAATAAGGACCATAAGTGACAAAATTATGTACAAGAGTCAGCAAAACCATGAGTTTATTGCCCGCATACATGGACTGGTTCTCATAAGACAAGAAAGCATTGCAGCAAGAATGAAGAATATTCATGAAAATAGCAGAATTTTGATAAGGAACAGGAAGGAAGAGGAACAGGGTTCAGATCAATGAAAACCAAAGACTGATACCGAAAACATAGCAATGTAATACAGATAAACCATAAACTACTTAATCCTGTTGAAGAAACAGCACCAGGATGGAAGCAAAAACAGTTAGTGTTTCTTTAATCAATCTATAGCCATAATGAAACAATTTCATAAATACTGCTAAACCACAAGTGATCCAGCCATTAAACCCCCAGAAAAACTGTAGCCCTCTTTTTTAATCACTCCATAGAAATGAAAACTCAAGTTACATCTAGAGGAAGTAAGAGACAGAACGAGTACAATTGCTAAGGCTTCACCTGAAGATTCTCTCTCCTTCGCATACAAACAAAGACAAATAACACTCTCAGCAATTTGGAGTCAGCTGCTACAAAACAATGTTTTTGACACTTGAGGAGCTCAGGCATTCACAGGGACGAATTCACAACCTAAGGAGTTCCAACGGAAACTGACAACAGCAACGCGCTGAATATTGAAAAGACCCACAAGCACACCAGCATAGCAAAAACATAGCAAAACTGACAAGCAGTAAATTTGATTTGAGAGATAGAACCCTTCTAGCTTCACGCTAAAACTGACCTATGGCAGAATAAAAGGCTATTCCAAACTAAAGACTGGCGGTTCACCAGATCTAAGATCTTGAGAAATGAAGGCCCAATTGTCACTGCATTTTCTCACAGTGGTGAAAGAAACATTGCATTGGATAGCGAAACGGTCATCCTTGAGATACTCCGATTTCTCTAATTCTTCCCTACTGATGAAATCCTTGAGGCCCCAGCAATCTCCACGTGAAAACTGATGCATCCCCACATCACGCGGCAACGCTGGCTTGCCAAGCTGATCGAGTAGGCTGAACTGTAATTGCGCTGGGACGAGCTCATCCTGAGAACTGACAAGCGTGAAGTAGAGAGCGATGTGGCGCCTATATTTGGAGTGGCTGCCATTGGGGTAACACAGGAGACGCCAGATGTGGCCTCCAACATCGAAGTCACATGATTCAATGCCCTCACCATGGCTGATCGCCTCTTTCAAGTGTGAGTAGCCATCAATCCTCAGAACGTGGGAACCACTCACTGGCTTTGAGACAATAGCAGATGCGGAGCGCAACACTTGTCCAGCTGACGACCGCAACATGGGGGCCGCCATGGAAGTTGTACTGATGGAAGTAACCAGCTGTGCGTGCTTCTCAATTAGCGAAATGTCTTCTTCTCAGATTTTGCCTGAAAGAGATATCGTGTTTTTCAATTTTGATATCTCACCAACAAGGTATGTAGAACACAAGCAATACATGGAATTATCTTAGGAAATCTGAGCCCAGATCAATTTCATTCAATTTGGGCAATTCTAGTTTTTGAAACCGAAGGCAACAAATACAGCCTTGCATATTCAGATGAAGAAGGTTGCTTTACAAATCAAGGACAAGAACTTAGATTGCAAAAGGCCAGATTACTAGACGAATTGACAATTAGGGGACATATAATATTATGAAAAATTCGAACTCGACTTCTCACATACCAACTCAAATAACCACCCACATAAATGTGATGGACCCAATTGATGGAATTGAGGCATATTGTTATTTATCAAGCGTTTGGTTAACAAATGTGTCCTTTGATAGCAAAATTCTCGACACCAATCAACCAGAGATTACACAAAAACCAGGAAACCTAAAAACATGCTTAGGATGACCATGGTTCATGAGTAGCACACACAGCACGCTCTAAGACATGGCGATGAACATCATTACCTAGAGCCAGTAGCTACAGCCTGCAAGGATTGCGGGTACGGCCGGACGAAGGCTTGGAGTGGCGGCTGGTCGTGGTCGGGTCAGAGATCCGTCAATGACGTCGCGGCGCATCGGGAATCAAGGATGAGGTACGGTGCTGCCTAGGCAAGGACAACGGCGGCAGCGGCCAGCGGGGGGTTCTGCTTCCCTTGGCACGGACGGCGGCGGTTGAGAACTACCTGGAAGGAGGGAGGAGGATTGCGCTGTTGTTGGGATGCGGAGCAGCCGTAGGCGAGGACACCTCCACACCGGCGACTGCCGACCCGCCGATGGCGGGACGCCTGCAGTCAGAACCCTACGTGAGATCGCAATTCCGACCACCCCCTACCCACGTGCTCCATTTTGCTTGGTGGGCTGTTGGTGGGCCGGATTTTTTCCCTCACCGGACTAGCTTGTTTTTGTTTTGTGGTATATATATATATGAAAGGAAAAAAAATATTATACCTCTCTGAACTATTGCACCTCGAACTCTAAAATCGGACATTTTGCTTTTATAAAATCTCAAAATTATTCAAATTATCTCTCTGTCCTAGTTTTCGAGTGGGTTTGAAGACGGATCTCCTTTTTATTAAAAAATATGGTAAAACTTGAATGAAAGGATCGAGGATGTCGCCTAGATGGGCTGAATAGGTATTTCTAAAAATTAACACCTTCAAATTCGGAAACGAATAGAATAGGAAAATTCCAACTCAGAGAAATAAATCTCTCAAGAGTTAGACACAGAGTAAACAAGATATATAGAATATATCTAGGAGCTACAACCCTACAACACAAGAATTAGTGCAGTGAATAAATAAAATCAGCATTGGGGTCAAATACCGGACGTGTCTGGTATACACGACCTCAGCACACCATGCTCCAAACTTGCTGACTTTGATTTCTCCTTTTGCACCAAGTTGCAGGCACCTACTAGTAACCTGCTCACAAGCTCAAACAACACAAAAGATCACAAATACCAAATGAAAAGAAAATTGAGATACGTTATTTGTTTTACCGAAGTTCGAACTCCGTCGAGTCCTACTCTTCGTTGAGGGGGCTGTGAGCGACCTAGCAAAGGTCAGCTCTAGAGGACCCACGAAGGTCACTCTAGCCGGAGTTTTTTTCAACTCCTTTTCCTCCTTCCACTAGTTGATCCCTTCCCTTGCGGTGGTGGAATCAAACCGTTATAAACTTTTCGAGGCACACCACAATCTCTTGGGTGCTCTCTAGCGACGCCTAGCCATCTATGACTAAAGAGTGTAAGAGTAACAAATACAAATCACGAGATCGACAAATATGCATAAGTGCTCAAGTGGTGGCTTGCTCTTAGTTTTGAATTTCACTCAACCCACAAGTTGGATTTGCAAATTGGATCAATCACTCACTAAGAGAGGGTTGGAGAGTGTTCTCAAGGCTCAAAAACGTGTATGAATGTCAGCAGAATTAGCAGCCTATAAAGGTGGAGACTTGGGGGTATTTATAGTCCCTTTGAAAAACTAGCCGTTTTCTAGCCGTTGAAATACTGGACACGTCCGGTATCAATACCTGACACGTCCGGTATCGCCAGCGTAGCACCAAGATTCGACCATTAGAAGGTGCGCGAGGCGTCTGAACTCTCGACACTTGCCAGAACTTCCGACTTCTGGAACTCCTGACTCTTGTCGGAACTTCCGACGAACTAAACAGAGAACACCAAAGAAGTTGCTGTGTCCAGACCAATAGTGGACACGTCTGGTATTCTCAGCCACAGTAGGCTAAGTTAGCACTTGTGTCTCTCTTTCACTCAAACCTCACATGGGTTGGCTTGAGCACTTATAAATAATCATCTATCAACATGATGCATCCCTCTTAATAGTACAGCATACCCATTAACTCAAGATCAAATGAAAACAAAGTTTAAAACGCTTGAGTTGATTTCCTTCAAACCAAATGCCGTAGCTCTCAATCTTCATCAAGTGAGGGTGTCACCATGTCAACTTTGATTTTCTTCTTAAGCATAGCCATTTAAGCATATGACTTGATTCCATTAAATAGATGAGAAATAACCTCAAATTTATCAAGTCACTTCCAATAATTTATCAATAGATTTGATCCTCCATTTCAATGTGACATCATAGTTTGATTAGTACCTCAACTAAATGCAAGTACTTTCTTCTTTACCTTAGCTAAGTTTCTCGGTCGTCAAGCCGTCACTTGCCCTTCCCACTTGCTTAGTACCTCGAAGCCTTTCCTTGCTATCTTCACTATCTCAATCCATCAAGTCACACTTTATGTTGAATCATTCATTAAGTCCATAATTCATCCTTTCATTTGTATAGCAAGCTTCAAATATGAGACCATTCCATATACAATCACTCATGTTTCATTAACTAAATCTCAACATGCTTGCTTTCTCATGAATCATAGAAATCTCACAATGACTAAGCCTTGCATGAATTACATTTGTATTATTGTCTTGTGCTTGAACTATATTGTTTACACAATAATACATCATTTTGACTTTCATCAAGTACCTATGAGATAATCAACTTTCTATCCAACACTTAGCAAATAGGTTAGACCTTTAATCACGTTGTCATTCAATCATCCAAAACCCACTCAAGGGCTACATGCACTTTCATTGATAAAGTTTCTAAATCATAGAAAATGTCTACACACTTTTAAAAATCCAAAAAAAATTCTAAAGCTAGATAATATATTCCAAATCTAAATAAAGTACTTAGAGCTCATAAAATATAACTCTGATGATTTAAAAAATAGATTTATCTCTAGGAAAATAAAAAAATATCCAAAACCATCTAGAAAATTCTAAAAACATTCTAACCGATGTATAAACCTATTTTAAAATTTTGCATGGTAAAAATATGAGATGCAACTAGCATGAATGCAACATACATAATGTTGAATGCATTAGTGCTAGTTGTTTATTATGTTTTTATTGTGATAATTTTTTAAAACATGTTTATATATCGATTAAAATGTTTTGGGATTTTTCTAGTTTTTTTATAACTTTTGCATTTTTCTAGAGCTAAGTCTATTTTTGAAGAATTTGGGGATACTTTCATGAGCTCTAAATATTTTATTTTGATTTGACATATCCCAATCTATCTTTAGAACATTTTTTTGGAATTTTTAAAAGCTTAAAGATATTTTATCTGGTTTTAATGTATATACCAATTTTTAACTAAAAAAAGATGAAACCACGCCAAAACCACTCCAAACTAGGGTAGGGAGGTAGTTTGAACGATTTTGACTGTTAAGGGGGTCAAGTATCTAGTTTTGAAGTTAGCCACCTGTCCTCCTCTTGTCTCATCAAAATTTTACTTTTTAGTTCTTTTATTTTTATTTAAGAATTTCACATTTTTACCTCGCCAAAATAATTTACTGAAATGGACCCCACACCTTGGTGCCAAACGTAATGGCGCCTAGGTTACATGTCTCGACGCCATATCCTTTGGCACCGAGCTGCAACACGTGGCATGGACATGAAGCTTACGTGGTAGGAGGTTCGACCCCAAAAGCATATGACAGCACCGAGCTCCTGGACCAAGGCACCAAAGCAAGCAGCGCCCAACTTGATGCTACAGGGCATGGCACCAAGACCTAGAGACTTAATGCAACTCCCAATCGCCTGCTTGGGCACTGTTCCTTCTCTTCTCTCTTTGAACAAAAAAACAATGGGATGTTTCTCACTCCATACCTCTTGTCCCCTCTCTAATCTATCTAATCTGCACCTACCGCTACAAATCTTGGTTTGGATCCTGTGATGCAAGGTAATCTTCCTCTGCTCCCTTAGTTTTGTCCATGTTTCATTTGAAGTTTTTTTGAATGATTTGGTTGTAACCCTAGATGAACTTGACAAACAATTTGATTTTGTTTGGTTAGGGATCCAAAATTACTTGGTAGATTTGCGTATTGATGACAAAATAATTTGATTTTATTTGGTTAGGGCTCCAAAGATGAGCAATTCGGACAGATGCTCTTACCGAAGGCAAGCAAGTCAGGTGAATGCTCTAACTGAAGGCAAACAGTCTAAATGCAAGGTATGGCAGTGATGGTAACACTCAATTCAGCAACAAAGAACTTGACCTTGATGAAGACCAATAGTAGATAGGTGGCACACAAGAGGCACAACACGGTCGTTGATGCACTACTATATTCAGACCTATCACAAGCGGTTCGTAAAGCCCATCATTAGCATTTTTCGGTCTCGGCAGTAAGCTATCGTTGGTGATGACATTCTCATCACAGGTGGTTTGCAACCGGTGGTGGTAATAGCTTATCACAATCGGTTCGTATTACCAGCCGGCGGTGATTTGAATTTTCAAAATTCCAAAAAATGGGCCAAAAAAATAGCAAATTTTTTTGTTTCAATCCTGGGAAGCGCCCCCACTAGCTCTAGCTTCATGGTACCAGGACCTTTGTCCTTTGCTCCTCTAACCACTCTCCTCTAACCACTCCATCCTTACGTCACTTTTGTCTATATAACATATCCATTCCCCTAGTATTCATTTTTTAGGATTTAAAATGAATATTTAGAACCCTAAATGGTTTCAGATGAAAAAGTCGTTAACTACAAATTTATTGTTCTAATCGAGATCTACAACTTTGATTTTGGTTGTTTCGTCATCCGAGGTCGTTTAACAAATTCAAATGTCAAAACGTCAAAACTTTAGTCGAACTTTTGGGACCTCAAATGATTTCAAATGAAAAACTCATCAACTAAAAAGTTATTGTTCTCATCGAGATCTACAACTTTGGTTTTGGTCAATTTTTCATCCAAGGTTGTTTGAAAATTTTAAAACTTCAGATATAAATTTGAGACTATAAATGTTTTCTAATGAAATATGTAACAACCCGAGTTCGTTACAACCTAGGCAATCATTTTTGGTCATTGAAGAAAGCAATCACCCTAACTACTATGGAGATCCCTGGTGCTCTAAAAGCGAATGATCACTGAGAACTTGCCAGAGATGAATCATAATCATCCGCGGATGACCATGGTCAGGCTTACACTTCAAGCAAGGAAGGGAACCTCAAATGAAATAGGAGACATCCTATTGACATCATCAACACCAACTCAACCTCAGAGATCACCTCAAGACACAATAACTCGGTCTCCATTGCTAACCCACTTGATAGTTAAATCAATTCAGCAAAGACAGCAGGCTACCAGACAGTCCGCTAGATTTACCGGAGTATCCGATAAATATCAGACCAGCAGCAGAAACTGGGAAATGAGTTGTTTGCCACTTATGGAAGTGGGAGCCACATGTCAGCACAAAATGGGATAGATATTTCTTAGCTGAAGCCACACTCTCTCACTCATCCTCTCATTTGCAACATTCTCTCTCTCTCTCTACTCACTCAAGAGCAAGCAAGAACCCTAAGAGCTAGAGAAGGGAGGGATTGGAGGAAAGATTGAAGGAAGGAAGGGAGAGGAAGGAGAGAAGTATCAATAGCAACACATGGACACCCTTCACCCCCTCAACCCTTCCATGGTGAGCTCAAGATGAACCATCCTCATTTCTTGGATTTTCCACCCAAGGATCTAATGCATGGTTTGTGATGCAAGATTGGAAGTTTCTTGCTGGTGGTGGTCCCATCATATGTAAGTAAGTTCAAGAAGTTCTTATCTAGCTCAATCATCCAAAAACTCCATGGATTATCCTTTGATCCACCTTTTGGAATGTTTGCAAGAAAGAGTTCATATGAAGTCAAGCCATGCATGGATGGGGAAGTAGGAATGGAGAAGGTTTGGATCTTCAAGTTTTTGGCTACGGAAGCTCTCAAATACCAGAGCTACGGATTCCATCTCAATCTCTTGGTTTTATCTTTATATCTTCATATCTCTAAGTTTGATCCTAAACCTATAGCCACACTTAGCAAAACAAGCTTCAAACCTAGCTACCTTGAGCCCAACAAGCCACCTAAGCTACCCTAGAGATATCTTGCACATGCATAGATCATAGCTCAGCACATCTAAGCTTGAACACCAAGATCACCCAAGAGCATAGGTTTTGTCGACCGTTTGACGGAGTGTCCGTCAATCCGGTGGAGTGTCCGCCTACCCGAGAAAACCACCCATCAGATCCTTATCTTGTGTCAACCTGAGTCAATAGAGTGTCCATGGTTTCACCGGTGTGTCAATTGATTTATAAGAGTGTCTAACCCCACAACCCGAGAGCACAGAGTCCTCAGCGGAGCGTCCATGACCTCTCCCGGAGTGTCCATTGATTTATAGACTCAGTAACCCAGCAAACCCAAAACCTCCCAGTTCCAACCGAAGTGTCCGTTACCTCCAACGAAGCGTCCGTCAACCCAAACAGAGTCAAGCCATACCTAAGTCACCTCAAAGCCTAACCCGACGGTGTGTCCGCCACCTTGGTCGGAGTGTCTGTCAAGCTAACCGCAAGGATGTAGTTGCCTAGATAGCTTACCCAAGAGGTCAACAATACTAGGATAGGTTTAGTTGCAAATAGTGCAATAGTAGAGCCACAGTTAGATGTCTCCTCCCAAGTTTCAAAGCAAGCCTTTGTCTTCAAGTCCCCATCAGTTATCTTAAATCCTGATCTTCATCTTCTTTCAGGAGCCGAGTAGCGTGAGGACATGTGTGTGAGTTGTCGTCTACAACTTTGAATTCGTTTGAGCAGCAAAACCAGGCAGGCACCCCACCACTATGAACCCTATTTTGGTTACTTATTGTGTTTCATTGTGAGTTATGCATTTCATGTAGATTTGGTTAATCAACTCAATGATGCTTCACTAAGTTATACTTACTCACCTTGTAATTAGAGCCTTCTCTTAATCAATGGGTTTGGTAACGTTTAATTGCTTACTTGCTTAGCAACGGTAGAAGTCGAGTATGAGAAGAGAACTCATGCTTGCGCGCGTAGGTTGCTATACCGGGTTAATTAACTACTAAAATGAATTGTAGCACCTAGTTTTAAGAACAAAACCAGATACACACCATATGTGAGCGTAGGAAGTCAAATCTCATATATAGCTAAAAATAAGGGTAATATCGAAAGACAATACTCAATATATAACGTACTTAGTATAAAGGATATAACCTTAAACAGCAAACAACGAAAAAGACAACTCCAATCTTCGGGTGAAGATTCCAATTCCACAGGGACAATAGAATGGTTGATCACAAGCCTAATTCCTCCAAACTCTAGCAATCTGGTACCCATCCAAGATTTTTTCAAAGTAATAAAAATGAAGCAAGCATAAGTACATGTCATACTCAACAAATATAACATGGAGTTCATGAGGCTCAAAAGGAACTCAAGAGGGCAGGCTGCTTCGAAAGGCAAGATAGGGAAAACAGAAGAAAACCATAACCCAACTATTTATTTCATTAATCCTTATACCTTAGGCCTATAAAGTAAATGAAATTATGGGAACACCCAACAAGATCATTGCAATCATTACAAAGATCCAAAACAAGTATAAACATAATGACAATTCAACAAAGCAATAAAGGTGCACATCTCAATCATTGACTTGACTTACGATACTATCGTCCTCATTGTACTAGGGGTAACAATCCTAAGACTCATCTTAAGATTATACAAGAGGGTGGTGAGGAACAGTTCTAAAAGCATATCAAATCAAGGAGTGAAGATGAGAACAAAGACTTTAAAATAAGCACCAAAGTAGAGATGAATAGCAAGGGTAGAGATATAGTAGAGAAGAAAACATCAAGGTTCATAGAGCAAGGGTTTTTGTAGCAACTTATAAATCTTAGAACGACCAGTTTCTACTAGGCTTGCGTCCTACAGTCAACTTGGATCCGATACCACTTTGTAGCACCCGATTTTAAGAACAAAACCAGATACACACCATATGTGAGCCTAGGAAATCAAATCTCACATGTAGCTACAAATAAGGGTAATATCGAAAGATAATGCTCAATATATAACGTACTTAGTATAAAGGATATAACCTTAAACAGCAAATAATGAAAAGACAACTCTGATCTTTGGGTGAAGACTCTAATTCCACAGAGACAACTGACTGGTTGATCACAAGCCGAATTTCTCCAAACTCTAGTAATCTGGTACCCATCCGGGATTTTTTCAAAGTAATATAAATGAAGCAAGCGTAAGTACATGTCGTACTCAACAAATATAACATGGGGTTTATGAGGCTCAAAAGGACAACACTGGTTTACTGTGGTAAGCTTTTAGTGAGTCACAATTTTAGCAATTGAGTAGCAACAAGTTTATCCATAAGCCCATGTAAACACATGATCTGGTAAACATGAATAATGAATAGCAAAAACAATAATCATTAGTGAGCATCTTTATCATCAGTATCTTCAATGTTCATCATCTATTCCGTAAGGGTCCAAGGCTGCTCGTGACCGTGAGCATGACTAATATACCAGTTTTACACTCTGCAGAGGTTGTACACTTTCACTGTGAGTCATGATTTACCCTTTCGCCCGAGGTAGCTAATCTCTTGACCCACTTCCGAGGAAGGTCAGCATGGTTCACTATGAAGCCTTTCAAAGGTTCGTCTAACAAGTTAGGGCCATTAGATTCACTCGGCAAAGAGATATAGGAACCCCCCTATCGAATGACACAATTCCATCATGGCTATACACATAAGAGTAGGGGCTATCCTATACTCAATTCATCAAGCCATTCTTATGCCATAAAGGTAACCTCCAACAAGCTAGAAAAGGTCCTGATACTGAGCTAAAGCTAGAGCCATATAACCCTCACAGTTGTACTATAAGTCCTGGATGTTCGCTTACAGATAAATCCTTAGGGAGAGGAATCTTGAGCACCATAAAAATAGCCCAATGCTCTAGCCCCCTTGTTCCATGTGTTTATTGCATATAGCATTAGTCAAGTTACAAGATCATGGTTTCAGTTGAGCACTAGCATCATACTACCCAATGCATAAACCCACAGGTATCAAGGAATCCAAGATATTAAATAGCTAGGGAAATTACTACGGTTGCCAAGGTAGACACATGCATATGATTAGATTATTAAAGTGAATAGGACAACAAGGATGATCCCATGCTATACTTGCCTTAAACTCTGATCCTTCTTCTAGTCCAAAGCTTTAAAGATCTGCTTCTTGGTCAACACGTAAAGCTCACCGACTGGACATGATCATAAAGAACCACACAAGCATCCATGTAATCATATACGAAGCAAACAATAGAACTAAATTAGAACAGTACACCAAACATAATAAACATCAAGTAAAAAGGTTTTAAATATGTTCTACACGTTACTACGAACACACAGACACGAAAAACACTCTAATCAGAGCTATAACGAAGAAGTTATGAATTAAACAAGATTTCCTTTAATAAAATAATAGATTAAATATAACCTTGAATTTCAAAAGTTGAAAATATATTTAACAGTAGTATAAAACAGAGAGGGAGAGGTTTTCTATTTTTTTAATTTCATTTTCAAATACAAATTCCAATCAAATTCAAATTATTTTGAAATTTTGATCAACCCAAGCATCACAAAAAAATGCATCTGCATGAATGCACAAACCTGTAGCTAGACCTTATGATAAATTTTAATTGTATCAAAATTGTTATTTTTCTTAATTTGCATGCTCACAAAATGCACAATTAAATCATTTTAAGCTATTTTAAAAACATGCAAATTTTAGGGTGTTACATGAATGAGGGTTACAACTTGTGTATGTTCCCTAATCTTGATTAAGGACTCAACCTAATTTTGATACATGAACATGATGATCAATTTGGTAATTCTTGCTCAAGCGAAGGGCAGGTCACTGTGGGTGTGGGATCTCAAGTGACATAGCTCGTGGAGCAGTTAAGGACCATGCATTGGGATACGTGAGTCTGAGTAACCGCTGTACAAACCACATGTCGCATATGGGGGCGGCAAGCCTAGTAACTAATTGCGATCGGTCTATCCGTGAGACTAGCAAGAAGGTGGCGCTGGTAAGTGGGTGGAAGCACTAGCACTAACCGGGTACCAGTCGAACCTTTCATGAGATATTTGGGCTAATTTAGGGAAAGGTTGGAAGACATGAGGCAACCCTTATCTTGTGCACAAGATATGGAGGTTAATCCAGTTCTTCCGTGTGGATATATACCAGTTGTACACCTCTATAGAGTTTTGAAAGCCTGAAGTCCCTCGGGACGGACCCCTTTGATTGTTCCTACTCAATATACCCATGGTAGTGTAATGATGGAACTTGATGATGTTACAGTTAATGATGTTGGCCAATGTTGGTATTTATTAACGTACACAGATAAATCCGCAAGTGCACGAATACCGCTGTAGCTTTCACCCGAAAGTATTTCAAGTATCGTATCCACAGAGAAACATGAAAGATTGACTACAATCTAACTTAACTAGGGGTAGCACAAGGTTAGGATAAACAGGAGCATAGAGAGGATTACTAAGGTTCTCTAGTTCTGACTTGGGTAAGCTATGTATTCTGCTGTTCAACTAGGGACATTACTATGGAAAAGACATCAGCAGAGGATGCTTTTCGTAGCAACCAGGTCCTACTTGGCCTACAAACGTGAGGTGGACTACAAAGGACACAACGAGATTGTCACACTCATGATCTACCACCTGTCCAGAATGCAGGGTACATCCACAAGTAACGAAATCTAAGCACCATGCTTACACTACCGATTACTACTTTAACCTATGGCCAATAGATTAAAGCACTCAAAAGAGTCACAAACCTGAAGAACAATATAAACACGATACTTACATGAATCAGAAGTTGATTACCAGAGAAATCTCAGACGCAAGCTCAGGTAGAACTTGAATTCACCATGGTACAAGCCGTAGAGAGAGCACCAATAGGTCAGTACTACCTCCAAACTCTTCCCTCACTCTCTATCTCACTAATTCTAATTACAAGACTAGATCCTATAGAGGACTAATCTTCTCTTGATTGCTGGCTCTGACCTTGATGATGAGGATATGAATTAGGGTTTTAGGATGACATTAGGGAGGGGGTAGGGGCTGCTATATATAGGGGGAGCCATCAATTCTGAGCCCTCGGATCAAACCGACTTAAAGCAACGGTGTAGATTGGATCTTTAAGACGGTGGAGAACCGTCATTCTGAGAGACTGACCCATGGGTCCCACAGGCCGGCCAGCCTACAGGTGGGGCCGGCCGGCCCCACATGTCAGCCCCTGGGCATGGGTCTCGATGAGTTGTCTTCTGGAGTGTTCTAGATTCTTCCTAAGTCGGTTTCGCCGTGGATAAACGTGATTTACTTTGATGAATAGGGCCACCTTGATGGTTTTCTGATTAAATCCTCCTACATTCACATATTCACCAAAGCTTGTGGAATTCATTAGTTTAAACCCCTATTCTTATGTTTGGTGATGGAATTAAGTATATATGTAGGATATGTTGATGGCTTATGATTGATGTTAGTGACCGTCAACAAGCTCCCCCAAGCTTACCCTTTGCCAGTCCCTGAGCAAAGCTAAACTCAGCAATGCATCAGGAGTTGCTACAATGTTTTCATGCCTCAAAAGTACACATGCGTTCAATAAAAAATTCTCCTCCGGATTAGAATAAACCGATTTGACTTTCAAACTTACCCATATTACCTTCAACCATGGGGCTTCTTAGCCTTCTCTTGGGTCTTGAGTAATGGAAAGATAGAATGATCAAGTCAAGCACTATGTCTCAAGTTCTTTGTTTTACCATTGTTCCGGAGTTTTTATAAGTTTTCAAAATGAAACCAAGAGATTCCCTTGTATGACACTCTCAAGTCTCTCAATATATGTGGTATTTGTGGATCCTCACCAAAGCATAATTTGTTGTGCCTTTTCTCTTCATACCACTAAGGCTTATGTGGAGTTCATAGGTAGGGAGAAAGCTAGAGCATACTTGCAATGCATATATTGTAAAGTCAAACAATAGACCCAAAGAGAGTTGAGTCATACAATCAAATCAAGATGTACATGTGTGTGGATATATGGTGGCTAACCTAATTCTACTTTGCTCCTTAAAAACATATCTCTCTTTTTGAAACTTAGAAACATTTGCTAGAGAGCAGGGGCTATCTTATTCATCTCTTTTTCTTTTTTTAGGCAGGCATCTAAGTACCCATTGTTTTAAATATCTCAGACACTTTTGTGTCCATTTTTTCTCATCATTTTTTTCTTCTTTTTTTAATAACTTTTGCATAGCCCATGCCTCTTTCGTAACAAAATTTTGAGAGATAGCAACAAGAACTTGGATCATTTATTTGGTGGATGGAAAATTTATCAGACATGTTTTTGGTGTTTACTCCTAGTGTAGGAGCAAAATATTTTTCGGTGGATCTAAATGGAAGGCATGTTTTTGTGCCTACCCCCAGTGTAGGAGTAGTGCATATTTGGGTGGAGTGTACGTGATCTTGATTTTAAGAGTATGACAAACCTCTCATAAGGGTCAACAAAGCTTGAAAAAACTCAATGCAATATTAAGCAACATATATGCAAAAGTTTTCCTATCCTAAATAGCTTGTATGGCTCTGGTGGGAATTCAAACTTTGTCATATAGAAACTCATCATGTAGCAATTTTGTGTTTTTCAAAATGTAAATCTCCAGAACTTTAGTGTGACTTGGAACAAGATAAACAACAGCTCAAACCTTCTCATATCATATCCATCAATTACCTAAACTTAGATTAACCATATGCTACCCACGAGTTTCAAGTTCAGAGTAAATCTTTATATCAAATCAGTTTTATCCAAAACTCAGGAGAATTCGATGCTGAAAACTAGGTACTTGAAAGGAATTACAACAGAGCAACTATTCATCATTTTCATTTTTAGAGTATTTTGAGTCCTCTTTATTTGTTTAACAACTCTTAAAACAAACTATCATACCCACTTTTTATTTTATTTTTTGTTCATCATTTTTTAACTATTAAAAGAAACTAAAACTAAAGTAAAAAGGGGAAATAATACTTACCTAGATACACGGGAGTGCTTCTCCCCTAAGCTAGCTCTTTCTATGAGGGTTCGGTGTTGTAAGTCCTTCAAACCAGACTTCTCCTTGTGAAGTTCATTGATCGAATACCTCGGTTCACTCGAAGATGAGGATTCTTGAGGTGGCGCCTCTAATGGTGATGTTGCCTTCTTCCGCCAAACCCGTCTTGGTTTTGAGTTTGATTTTGATTTGACAGGTTCAGAACTTTCACTTGTAGAAATCTAGGGAATCGACTAACTCCCCCACACTTTGCTTGAAGTGTGTCCTGCTCATAAGACAAGGTAGAGATCAAGTGCATGGGCTCTGTTGGTAGGAAAACACCAACATAACCAAAACTTTACTTATTCTTCTATAACCTTAGGCACATTGAACAAGATGATGTTGATGTTGTGTGCTTTGTTCAATTATAACATGGGTGGTAAGATCAGAAGATTGAGCATAAATGCAACATTTAAATATAGGCCAAAAGGGTTGAATTGCTTAACTCATAAAAGGATTGTCTATCTCTACATAATGTATCAATTTTTACATGATTATGACTATCATCTTCAGAGATAAGATGCGCAGTTTTTAACTCATTTGGTTAAGACTATGAGAACAAGAAAGTGGTGCTAGAAACAAACTAAACATGTTGAGTTAATCAGGTTGGATCAAGTAAGTTATAACTCTAACATGTTTGTTTCTTATGCGCCTATCAGAATCAAGGAAAAGCTTCTTTAAATAATGACTATTTACCTTTGGATGTTACCTTTGTCGTTGGAGTGTGATGACACCATGTGACAAAGAGTAGATGACTCATGATGGTTCTTTCTTTTTTGTTTGAAGTTTTCCTTGTTTGGCTAGCCTCACAGCTTCAGCTGTTCATGAGCTTCTTCTCTCCTAGATTGCACCCTTTCTTTCTCATCCTTTTGTCATGCCATCTTTTTTGCTCTTTGATCTTGACATTTTGTTGGACCTTACGCTCCACTCATTGTTTTATGCCTACAAGGGATTAGTGGACAACACATACCCGAAGGATTGTACAACAATTCAAAGCAAAGGTAGTGTTGTCATAGGACTAAAGGTCATCTTTCTATGCTATAACAAAACTACTTTTAACATTAGCACAGAACTTTTATCCCATGTTTTAAATGATGTGCCTTGCTTCAACTCTAATTTGAATTCATCTCGTGACTTACCCAAATTGAATTGAGAGTTTCCTATATGTGTTAGTCAACAACCAAATTCTATACAAGCATGTTTTGATCCAATAATCATGTTCAATTAATACTCCAAATCAAAACATACTAGTGTAGAAAAGGTAGTACTACAAAGATTTACTCAAATGGAGATGAAAGAGCATGATTGTTGTTTAGCCAATTGAGCATTGCTTAAAGGTAGAGACAACCAAGATGAATTGGCAACATAGCAAAAGATTTTTTAGAGAAGCCCATCCCCCATACTTGAATTTTGCAAATGCAAAATCGAGTTTAGATGGATGTGATTAAATGTTGCATGATAATTGATTGGACTTACCTTGCGTCATCCTCCTTCATTCTTTTTGTTTCAAACCTAGAATGGTTAGTGACAAAAATACTCGAAGGAATATTTTCACAATTATATTCCTATGCTCATTTTCACAAGGGCATTACAACAAAAGGTGAAAGCTCATATTATCTCCCAAAAGTGCTTGTTTTAGGACAAAATCTTGTCCCTGGGAAATCTTTGAATTGTGCTTCTAATGGGTGAAGTGGTTTCCGTCCAACACCAACCTTTGTGTACCTATTTCAAGATTCACACAACCAGATTTGTAATATTTATGATAAACATATGCATCTACAACCACCCTTTCAAAATTTTTGTGAACAAGAAGCATGAGAGGGTTGAAGATCTCGTGTGTGGCAATGTTGGAGAGACCAATTGATTCAGGAGAGTTCTCATATGAGCATGGATTCAATGGGGTGTTTATGAAGTAGCCTCCATGCTCATTGATGTCATCTTCCTTTTCAAGCTCCAAGGTTGATTCTTCATGAATGTCCATAGGCGAAAATATTGTCTCCATCATTCCATACTTGTTACATTCATTGGACACTTTATTGTCCAAGATTTCCTATGGATTGGTGACTCTTGGGTTGATCTTGTCTATGGCCTCCTCCGAACTTGGATGAGTCATGTTTTTAAGGAGATTGGCTTGAGCTCACCGATCGGATCTAAACTAGGGTTAGATTCTACCCTTAAGGTTTTGACCTTGTCCATCCATTCAATGGCATATAAATTCTTAACATCCTCCAGCCATTGTCGTGGCTCTTCTTGGTCATCCTTGTAGTCTTCATGGCTCCTATGCTTGGGATATCTTAGTGGATTTCTAGGATCATCATGAGACTCAGGAGAAAGAGCCTAAGAGAGATCATCGAGGTCAAGGATGGGTTTAGAGATGGGTTCAAAACTTATATCAGTTGTGGGCATAGAAGGGGAGAAGATAGGATTGACTTCAGAATGACTTGGTTCTCCTTCTATGGCATCACTTGACATGCCACCCTTGAGTTTTTCTAGATGTCCTCCAAAGGAATTTGATTTAAGATGCTTTCTAAGAGATCCCTTCTTGAGAGGGTTTGAATTATATTCACTCGAAGGTCTCTTATGTAGCAGAAAGTTTAAGCTTTTCCCAAAATCAGCATAAAAAATCATTCTTAGTTTTAAAAGGGATTTCCAAAAGTTGAATTTCTTCTTCCCTTGGAGGATTTATATTTTGGGGAATTGACGGTTCAGGATTGATAGCTAAACCGTGGGATTGAAGTGGTTGTGATTTGACTATCAAAACTTTCTCTTCTTGTTCGGGAGATGATTTCTTCTCTTCCTTGGGGAGTTCATCATGAATGCTAGTGCAGGGAGTCTTTATAATAATCTTATCAAGGATAGTCTTGGCTTTACTAATAGGCAAACAAAGGAAAGCTCCTCTAGAAGCTGCATCAATGAATTGCGCAGAATCCTTGCTAAGACCCATATAAAAATGTTAAAGAAGCATCGAGTCTAAAAAAGCAAGGTCTATGCCAGTGGTGATAAGACAGTTAAAACAATCCCACGGTGTGCCAAGAGACTCTATCTCTTTTTGTTTAAAGGTTAGAACTTCTATTCGAAGGCTGACTACTCTAGAGATGGGAAATAAGGATAAACAAAATTTAGATCATAATATTTCTCAATCTCCTTGCATACTTCTTATGGTTTTGTTATACCATTGCTTAGCTCTTCCCATCAAAGAAAATGGAAACAACTTCCATCTTAAAGTTTTGTCAGACATGCTAGTGTTATGCAAGTATGCACAGGCCTGTTCAAATTCTCGTAGGTGTGAGTATGGGTTTTCATCGCTTTTTCCCGAGAAGGATTGATCCCAAATTAGTTTTATTAAACACGGGCGCAGCTCATAGCCAGGTGTTAGGATAGGCTTTGAGGATTTTGGTGGCTCTAGGCTTACGCTCATGGGTTTAGCATATTGATATATGTGTTATCCAAGCTAAACATAATTAAAACAAAAGATACAAAGTTAAGCTAGGCTCGTAGTTAACTCAACAACCGTTTTCTCAACAACGATGCTAGAAAGCTTGTTGGTATTTATTAACGCACATAGATAAATACACAAGCGTACGGATACCGCTGTAGCTTTCAACCAAAAGTATTTCAAGTATCATATCCATAGGGAAACATGTGAGATTAACTACCATCTAACTTAACCAAGGGTAGCAATAAGGTTAGGATAAACATGAGCATAGAGAGGATTACTAAGGTTCTCTAGTTCTGACTTGGGTAAGCTATGTCTTTTACTATTCAACTAGGGACATTACTAGGGAAAAGACACCAGCAGAGGATGCTTTCCATAGCAACTGGGTCCTACTTGGCCTACAGATGTGAGATGGACAACAAAGGACACAACAAGAGTGTCACACTCACGATCTACGACTGTTCTAGAATGCAGGGTACATGCATGAGTAACGAAGTCTAAGCACTACGCTTACACTACCGATTACTACTTTAACCTATGGCCAATAGATTAAGGCGGTGGAGAACCGTCATTCAAAGGAGAGACTGACCCGTGGGTCCCACAGGCTGATCGGCCTACAAGTGGGTCTCGGTGAGTTGTCTTCTGGAGTGTTCTAGAGTTTTCCCAAGTCGGTTTCGCCATGGATAAACATGATTTGCTTTGACAAATAGGTCCACCTTGACAGTTTTCTGATTAAATTCTTCTGCATTAACATATTCACCAAAGCTTGTGGAATTTATTAGTTTAAACCTCTATTCCTATGCTTGGTGATGGAATTAAGTATATATGTAGGATGTGTTGATGGTTTATGATTGATGTTAGTGACCGTCAACAACCACTCTTTTGGATATCATGCCTTTTAATGCTAATATCTTTAATAATGAACCCATAGAATGATATCTTTAGAAATGCCATATGCTTTTCTATAAATGTACAAATACATGATAATACCCTTGCATCCACCAAATATCTCTATGTTGGATTTAAGTCCTGTGAGTACGAAATATACTCATGGTGCTGTTGTTAAGTTGTTTTGTAGGTGTTGTTGCGTTGGTGGACATGAGGTAATGCTCTATTCACCACTGCATAGTAGACCTTGGATTGGGCGAATCCAAGATAAGCTACGAGTTAACTCCGATAAGAATTCGAGTGAATTGCTGGAGAGTTGAACCTAGTGGGAGAAACTAAAATTGAGTATACTCCGTGTATCATGTATTTTCCTGTAATAATAATGATCTTGATAGATGGGCATGATGCCGAGTGTTATATGCGTTGGTTTGTCACATGGGGTGTTTTGTGTCACTCGACCATTACAAAGATCCTAAAGTGTCATGGGCTACTTGCGGGTGTGCGACAGGATGGGTATTGGAGTGGTGGTTGACTTACATGAGCAATCCATTTGTCAAACCTCATATAACCTCAATGTTATGCCATACTTAGTTAACATGATAGTGTCTATGCTTTAGCATTAACCCTACGAGTTAAAATTAATCCTTACCTCACCTGCAAGTCTAGCCTCTTATTCTTAATACGCAAACTATTTTAAACCTGGTAGCGTTTAAATCATGGGATCGGGAGGGAATATTAGGAAAGCACCTAATTGAGAACTGAAATTTGTATCTAGTTCACCCTATGGAATAGGCATGCTATGCTAAGAGAGTCAAAGAGAGCTGTTCTGATCTTCTTATCTATCTTTCCTGGCCTTTTGAGTCCCTTATCTTTTCTAACCCTAGAAGTGTCCCTAGGCCCAAGCTCCCAATATCCTCTAGAAACCTAGAGCAACTCCCCTTATCCCTTATCTCACCTTGGAAAGTTTTAGGCAAAGTCTCCTTGGTATCCTGGCATTATCCTTGTGTCACAACAAGCAGAGAGACAAGATGCAAACAAAGGTAACATCAACAATACATCTTGAACCAACTAGCAAGGACCATCTCCTCAAGTGCATCAAACAAGTTCAGATACCACAAAATATGCAACATATGTCCAACCATCACAAGTACATCAGACAAAGAGTTCACACACAAGACCGAGACTACAATTTTAAAGTTCAGTGCTAAAATCTAAGAGGACAAAACTATGAAGTGGTCCCTGCTCGCAAGGCTTGGAAGTGCAAAGGAATAAGAGCCCTAAAGGCTAATGTGAGCCAGATTCTCCAAGCAGGAAGACCTACAAGGAAGGGAATAGACAATGAGTACATGAGAAAGCAATAGTGAACTAGAAACTCAAAAATTGAGCAACGCTAAGGACACGAGTGTGTGATATGTGGCACGAAGATCCAACACCGTAATGGAACCTCTGACGTACCTTGAGAGTTCAACTTCAACACTATATCAGCCTATGGTGGAGGCGGCCTCTCTAAGAAAGCCTCATCATGTCAGTACGACAGGAAGGCCTGGTGCTATACCTCGCATACCCTGTAGAAGTCCTTGACTGTACGAAGCACTAAAGCCATGATGTATGGCTATAATGCCAATGGAGCGCGCACGTCCCGCTTGCACTCTAGCATCTGGTTTACCATCAAGTCCAGCAAGTTTAGCTCATCACCAAACATCATAGCGTAGATGACTTCCTCAATTGTGGCAGAAGGCACAATGGTATGCCTCAAGATTGCCTAGATTGCCTTAGGAATCCTCCTCATACCGCCTTTTGGACCAAACATGGAAGCCTCATGATAATAAAGCTCGAGCATTTCACCAGCCAACAACATGGGAACACTAGCAACCAACCTATCCTTCTTCATTTTGTGATAGTTCAGCCCCACCGCAACAGCAAGATCCCTAAAGGTGGCCTCAAACCTGCGAGTACCAATCATCCAAATCAACTTCTTGTTTTTAGCCTGAACCTCCAGAGTGGCGTAGAACTGATGGATCACCTTCTCATTCCAGTCCTGATGAAATTCAAGCACTTTTCTCTAGCCCATGACCTTGAGCTTCTCCACCAAGTTAGCCAACTGAGCATGAGTCTGCAAGTATGCCCAACACAACCACTGTTGATCCAAGTACACTGGTCTGATGTCAATACCCCCATGGTACATCTAGTACTGGATGCGAGTGTGAAAGAAAGGAGACGGCGAGTCCCTGACTTGCTCAAATTGTCTGGACAACATAGCCTTGCTAAAGCCAACAGCAATCCAACTGAAATGATCCTCTGGAATCACTGCCACATCCTTTGGAAAGGTCCCCTCAGATTCTTCGATAGGTGCATCACAAGACATCACCTCCGATAGTTTGTCATCCCAAAGGTTGGAGACCCATGGCGGATCTGCAACACGAAGAAGAAGAATTCAAGGGTTATGGTTAGTGGGAATTGGATTGGTATGAAAACAAAATAAGCACTTTTGAACAAAAATGAGAAGCAAGCTAAAAATGAAGTAGCCATACCTCTTATAGTAATGCAAGCATAATGGGAAGACACTTAAGCATGTGGTCACATGGTCAGTGAGCCCTTTTGGATCAAGTTGAGACAGAAACAGTCAGCATAGACATTGATGGAGCCTCCATCAAGACTCACAGACTGTTTGACAAATAATAGACCAACAATAATAAGCTAGACAGAGAGCAACAGAAAGCATCAGAACCTTCCGATGGCTGCACCGGAATGTTCTGTCAGGCAATAGGCTTGCACAAGGAAAATAAGCAAAGGACGCAAACTCATCTTTGGAGTGTCCATGACTTTTGTGGACTATCCGTCAAGACTCTAGGTAGTAGCAACAGAGGTGCCCAAGACTTAACCAAGTAAACTCACGACCAGTGGAGCATTCTGCCAACTCTACCGGACCATCTGCCAAGTTCAAAAATAGTATAACCCTAAGCCAGCAACCGTAGAAAACTTCCATTTGAACTCTCAATCAAGCAAGCAATATTACCAAGCTCAAGCCCATGCAAATGTGCCACTAGCAAGTCCTTAAGATGGTTTATCCCTAACCCTAACCGAACAAAAGTGAGGAAACCCTAATCTAGAATGGATTAAGGAGTAATCAAAAGGGAGGAAAATGGAATCAAGAAACTTACCTATCACTCATGATAGAAGCAAAGCGCACGTGGAAGCCCTTGAACAGCTCAGATCCTCCCAAACGCGTGCATAGCGGCAGCAGCAGCTTAGACAACAATAGTGATAGTTTGGGATAAAAATGGAAAGGAATGAATGGCATCAGTCACTGTCGGCCTATTTATAGATCATGACTTATCGGAGAGTCTGACGACCACGGTGGATCATCTGCCATGATGGATAGCAGAAACATTAAGTTAACTCAGTCCTCCAAAGCTACCGGACCGTCTGACAGTTGAATTGGACTGTCCATCACTATGTGTTGACGGCAAAAAGTGACAGGGTGCCTATCGATGCAGGACCCTAGGGGTTCCCCATTGGGTCGACTTCTGTAGCAGGCCCATGGCTAGCCCATGGTCTGCTTGAAGGACATGAAGCAAGGTGGCGTGGACTTCAAGCCATCAAGGACTGACCTAGACGGCTTACTAGGAAAGCTATATTCTGTAATAGAACAACCGCCCTGCCCTCTATGGTATATAAAGAGAGGCAGGCAGTACCCCTTGTACACACATAATCATACAAAGCAATCCAACGCAAAGGCTCATGCCAACTGGACGTAAAGGCTTTTACTCGATTCTGAGGGCCCGAACCAATATGAAATCACCGTCTCTTGCATTACCATCGAGTTCCTGAGTTTGTCGAAGCCCACCGAACATCGTCCTAGGTACCGCCGTGACGAGTTGCCGGTCTTCAAACACCGATAGTGCTGGGACACACAGCAAGCCAAGAGAAACCACATGGAGCAGATCCTGAGCTCTCTTCGGGCTTAGGACACAGGACCGGTTGATTCAAACCTGCGGCGTGCCAGTCAATTTGCCCCTGCAATTGACAAGGAGAGAAATGTAACCAGTAATTTAAGGTGGAACATGTCGGTGTTGTTCCAGACAGTTCCAAATGTATGGCTAGATAGCCAATTCAATAAGGCTATCGACTTAATCGTCGGATATCCAGCATGTCCAAGATATAAGATATTGAAAGACAGATACTATTGGCAATTATCAAATATTAAATGATGTAGATTCAATGCCAATGATCATAAAACATGCGAGAACATGGTAGTCAATTGATGAAGAACATCTGCATCGACTTATACTTTGTACTGGCTTAGAGATCAAGGCAAGAACAAGTACAATAAATAAAAGCCAATAAAATAGCAATGCATGGGCTATCAGAGAATAGCCGATTCCAAGGTAAATAGAATACATAACACATGGTCAATCACTTGTCTTAATATAAATGAATATACGGGCTCATCAAATCTAATCTATCACCACAACAGAGGGGGGCGAACGGATCGAGAGATAGCCATGATACTGGTAACAAATTAAACTCTCAAAGCATATAAATCTATCCATATTGAGACAAGATCATAAAGACGTGCTACGAGCGTGAAAGCATAAACAACCGGCCAAGGGAGGCTGATCTAGGTAAATTTGTCGTATAGCACACGAACATTCAACCATCAAAGCATAAATAAATCTACAAACCGACCAAACCCAATTTATGGCACTATCAATAGGTCAATCAGCCAATGCAACATTGATAGTAGAATAGCAAACTGCAAGTCTAGCGATCTATAAATCTACTTGTGCCATGATAGAATCATGGACGCATGCCATACACGTGAAAGCTCAAGCTATCGGCTAAAATAGTCGATAGATACATAGCGGGTGGATGATGCCATATCCCCCTTAACGAGTAGATCCATTATCCATCGAAATCTGATCTAGTGTGCTACCAACAGGTTGATAACGAAGACAGCAAACCGGAGGTCGATGACTAGTGAACCAATTCCTTAATGGAAACAGGACTTCAAACACTCGCTATGATCGATTTAGGTAGAGGTAAAACAGTCAAGTAAAGTAGGATCTAACGTCAAAAGGTAGATTTTAACGTTAAAATGGATAACAGACAATAGATCGAAAGATAAGGACCGAGAAACCTTTAATCTAGATCAAGCAATTGGTGATATTATGCCAAATAGTAAACCATCTAGCACAATATCGATAACTAACCTATACCATGGCTCGTAAGAGATCAATCACCCGATGCAGCCTTAGGAACAACGATATAGATCAAAACCTTATACTATGACTTGCAAGAGATCAATCAGCTGATGCAGCCTTACAAGTAATAATATAAGGGGTAATGGATACTCATAAACAAGCCGGAGGTCAATCAGCTGATGCAGCCCTGCTTGCCCGAAGAACTCACCAAAATCTACTCTACTCCTACTCCTAAGGGTGGCACGAGGCCGATAAAATATAAAGGTACTGTTTTGATTGATGTGATGATAGATGTCTATTACAATAGCTAGACTTTAATATTTATACCCGATGCTTAACTACGAGTCCTGGTCGAACAAGACCGATCTCAAACTTGGAAAAGAAAATAAAGTTTCCTAAATTACGATAACTTGGACCTCAATCTTTCCCTTCTATGAAGTCCGATGTATCCTCTCGCTTCCTGCCTTGTCGCGCTTGTCAGTGGGGCCCATTCCCCTGATATGATGGCGTCATCTTACTTATTTGATGGGAACTTTGGTTAGCCGATCTTGTTGAATATTTTGGCTTTCTTTTGACAAATTTAGACCTCAGGGTCCTTTCCTCTTGAACCAAATTTTGGTGTGAACACATGCCCTCCTAGTTCGGAGTATGAATTTTCATTCTTTGAACTATTTTGACCCAATGGTCTTCTTTTCCTGAGCCGATGACATATGATTGTAATCACTAAAGGTTGCATCGGCGGTAATCACAATTTTCCGTAGTAGTAAGATAATCACCAACTGAGAATGACTTTATTTTGTCTTCTTCTACTTTGACTTCCAAGGAGCCGATGAATTTGCTGGCAATAATAATATCTTTTTCCAAGCTTTACCTACACTCGTGAACTTTGAAGTGTCTACCACACCATCTTGGGTGGTTGAGGAATGGAATGGATTAGAATCCAGTCATCTTCGCTTCTCCTACTCAGAATACTTGGGTTTTTAAAAGATTTTCAAATTAAAACATAACTTTGCTCCTCAAATGATTCTCTCCGATCGTTCAATGTGTATGGTTCCTCATCAAGGCACTATTTTGCCTCTTTTCATCCTACTTATAAAAAAGCTTATGTGGAGTTTAGGTAGGGATATGATATGTAGCATACTTACCTTGCATATATTGTAAAGTCAAATCCTAGATCTAAAGAGAGAAGTGTCATACTCTTAGATCAAGATGTGCATGTGTGTGGAATATTTGGTGGCTAACCTAATTCTACTATGCTCTTTGAAGGATATATCTCTCTTGTGGATTTTTTTGTGAGAACATGGGCTATTTTTATTCTCACCCCCTCTTTTTTTTTACTTTGGACCTCTTTTTGTCCATCTCCTTTTTTTAATATACTTTTGCATAACCCATGTATCTTTTTACAACAAACTTTTGAGAGAAATATTATCAAGAACTTGGAGCATTTATTCTGATATAAAATCTAACAAACATACTTTTTGCCTTCTCCCTGTGCAGGAGCAGAACATTTTGAGGCGGATGAAAAACATGTTTTTTGCGTACTTCCAGTATAGAAGCAGCACATATATGTGGCGTGTACGTGATCTTGATCTTGGGAGCATGATAAATCTCTCAACAAAGGTCAACAAGACTTGACAAAACTCAACACAGAGCAAGCAACTTATGTGGAAGGTTTTTATGAGACAATTATATGGCCTTGGTAGGAAATTCAATATCACTGAGGAGACAAGCTATTGATTTTCAATTTTTTTGTAAGAAAATTTTCCAAGTACTTTGCAAAAATAAGCAAGGTTCCTTTCATCACACCATATCTCATTCATCAATTACTTAGATAGCATACTTTCCCTATGATAGATTGTTCACAAGTGATAGAAAAAGCAAGGAATAAAGAATATGTGAGCTAAGCATCCGTATGCACGTACCTTTACTCTGAGCATGATGAGCGCCTCTACTTAGGATCCATAATGATGCTTTCATCAGTGCGCTTATCGGCTCTGATCATGTTCCCTCCTTTGAATAGACTGATTGGTTTGATTAAAATAGCCATTATTATAATGCGTGGATCAGAAGACATCCTCATGGTATAGGCATTAGTGGTCTAGGTTGAAACGGTGTGGATGTATGACAATTCTCCTGATGCCGATTCAGACCATCAAAGTCCTATCTTGGATGTGATCTTGACTGCTTAACATTATTTGATTAACCATCACTCTTTGCATCCGCCTCTTTTAAATACTTAGCCAAAATCATTTTGAAAGTAAGTTTTGGCTTTTTAAGCATATTTGGTTTGACTTCAGTATGCCCCCAGTGCTTGATGCAATCTTAGTGCCTACCTCAAAAATCTTAGGGTGCTTATCAATAATAGCAAAGTGTCTACAATTGGCATCGACTAAATCCCCTCTTCTCTTTAGCCGATCCCAAATTTCTCAGTTCGGCCAGAGATGCTGGTTTGATCTTAATCGAACAAATATCCGAACTGTCATGGTATTCGGCTGTACCTAATGTTTTCCATGAAAATCCTTTAATAACCATTAGCTGAGTATTCAAACCGCTCACTTGCACTGTAACACCCTCGGTGTTACACTGTACAGTCTTTTGCTAAAACACTACATGAGCATCATATTTATGTGTGAGTGTATGAATTATAGTGTGTAAATCAATTTATGTGACTCGAAACGTTCATCAGAAACGCTAAATGAATGTTATATTTCATGTAGCGTTATATCACGTAGGGTTCTAACCGATTTTTTATTGAATGAAAATGTTATAGAACGCATATACGAAACTTTATTAAAGTTTGTAGTACAAACTTCGTAGGTGGCAGTGAAATACTTGCGGTCGAGAACGGGATTCACTAGCTAGCATACTTAATAGCATGGAAATCGAATTTGATGCGAAACCGATCAAGACTTAGTCAAATTTCTTAAGTCAGAAAACACTTTGACGAAGCTAAATTCGGCAATTTTTGTAGAAGAATCGGGTGAAGTAGTGGTATGGTATTAGGGCTTGTTTTAGTAGCCTAACATGCCATCTCGAGTGTAAAATAGGTGGTTTAGCAATTGAAGCATCGAGATGGATTTTTGGGGTGCTTTAAAAATCGTGCATGGCACGTTCCCGGACGGCTTCAGCGTTTGGACGCGGTCACCATTGCCTCGGCTCGGCACGCTGCGCTGGTTCACCCGACTAGCATGCGCACGCATGCTCGCATGCGTGCCACCGCATTGGCCGGGCCTGTCGCTGGCTCCGCGCTGCTGGCCCAAGCACGCACTCACGCGTGCCACCACGCTGGTGCTGGTGGCCCTAGCCGCTCTACTTCGCCGCTACCATCTGCCTCGCTGGCTCCTCGCATGGCTGCTAGCCTCGATCGCGAGCGCTGGGCCGCTCATGTGCGCTCTCACCGCCAGCGTCGCGTCCGCCTGCATTGCTGCGCTGTCGTCCCATCACCGTGTTGCTGCCGCCCGTTTCGCCGTGTCGCTGCATGCATTGTGTCACATCACCGCACTGCTGCTAGCCACGGCCACGAGTGCCAAATCACCCACATGCACTGCACCGCTTGCATTGCATCCGTCTGAGCCGCTACGTCGGCACATGGCCGTGTCGCCATCGGCTTGCAAGTTAATGCGTTGTGGCCGCCCGAGCCATGCCAACTCATAAAAGCACGTGTATCTTCCCTGTGTGTGCCCTTGTCCATTGCGTTTGTGTGGCAAGCATCGCTCTGCGCCCCCAGTCATCTCTGCCTTTAATGGAGTCGCGCTGGAGTCACCGAGCCATGCCAAGTCCAGCTCGCAGCGCCGGTCAAATCCATGTAATTACGTGCGCCAAAGGATTGAGTGGGAACCTAGCTATGTGCCGAACCCTCCCACTATTGCTGCCAGCCGGTGTTGAGCCCCGATTTGACGATCCCCCACCGTCGGCCACCTTATGACCCCACGACAGCGCCTGCCCAATTCACCTCGCACCGTCCACCTCCGTCCAATTCATTGGCACTGTGTCTTCGCCCCATTCCCCTCTATCCTGTGCGCACCCCAATTTGCCATGCTACTACCTGCTTAACATTGCTGATGTAGTCGCGCCACCACCACCGTCGCGAGGCTTGCCGTGTGCGCATGGCCGGACTCACTCGACCCATCTCCGGTCAATCCACCATGTCTATTAGGTTCGGGGTGAGTCGCTGATGCCCATTCTTGAGCTTGTTCACGTTGTCTGTGCCTTGGCTCATGGGAACATGGCGGCCATCGTAGGGAGGAGTCCGCAGCCGTGGAGGGAACTCGGGACATCATCTCCGTTCACCGCTTCACCACCCAACGCTTCAAGTTTGCGTCTAGGTGAGCATCGGCTCGCTATTGGGGGCGGAGAGGGGCTGGTCTGGCCGGCGTAACCGCCCTGTGCCAGCTCCGCCACGCCGGTGCATGCGCGGGTGCCCGAGGGTATCGCCATTGCGAAGACAGATTGTTCCGAGGGCTTATCTGCCAAGTAGTTGACTATAGGAATAGTGCCATGGATCTCAGGGTGATTCGCCGGTAGGTCAGGGACGTTTAACAAAATGGCCGTAGCGCGCCAGCCTTCCCGTCGCGGGCCGGCATCGCTCGGCTGGGCCACGCCCCCTCGTGGGTTGCGCTGGTGGAGCACGAGCGCGTGCGCGCCGCGTGGACGTGGGCCGCGCCACAAGTAGTGGGCCGTGGTTTGAATTCGGTTTTTCATTTTCCTGTGAATTAGTAAAGGTTTATTCAATTCAGTTTTTAGCTGATCTTTGGAAAATGATAGTAAATGTTGTAGATGTCCAAAAATAGTGAAACAAAATTTGTTAGGTTCACAAAAATGCTATCTATCTGTTGGTGTAGTTAGTTTACAATTAGCTATGATAATGATAGATTCATAAATTCAATTTAGAAAGCTTAGTATTACTTAGCTTAATATTTGTAGGATTTTTTGTGGCAAATCGGTGATAGCTTTAGTCATGAAATTTTTATAGTAGGCTCATTAGATTATTGTGTGCTCACTGTAATTTTTGTAGCACTAGAGTAGGATGATAAATAGAGTAGCTAGTACTCCTTGTTTTATCATATATAGAGTAAATCGGTATTAAGAGTAAGAATACCTTTAGTTGCTAAGATAGTACATGTCATGTTTCTTACTTGTTAGTGGTAATAGTAGGTAACTTAGCACCTTAGTCGGTAGAACTAGCTTAGTAGCTTGACAGATGTATTCTTATTTTAAGAGTTGTTGTTGCCATGTTACTAAGTGTTGCATCATCATTTCATGCATGTAGATCATGAGTTGGTAGAGTTCGTGCCTACGGACGAACATGACTACGAGGAGATTATTGAGGAGTACAAGGAGGAGGTTCTCATATAGGAGGGAGCTCCAGAGCCATTTGTTGCTGACTTTGTTGACACCCCGCCCGCCCAAGGCAAGCCCCGGTGCATAACCCCTATTTTTGAATGATCACTGAATATATATATAATGTGCATTTACGTTACAGGCATTTTATGAAAACTACATGCATAAATATACTTACCTATGAGTCCTACTAGTACAGGTCGATTAGCTGCTATGCTCAAGGTATCGATTGCATGAGTAACCTGCTGTTACTCTCAATAGGTGAAAATTATGATCACTCATGATAAACTGGTGGAAAGGAAAAATGGTGACCGGGCAGGGATATGGTTTGGGTATTGGTGGGTGTAAGAGGTTGTGTCCTCCAGCCAACAGGGCATAGCTTGGTTACACTTTTTCCCTGTCTGTGTCAGTTAAGGACCGGCCATTGCATTGGGTTCTAGGCAAGTCATAGACTTATTATCCCGAGCACATACTTGGGTATGGGCGTAGGGAAGACTTATTACTCCCTTGTCGTGGGTTTGGGCTCTTTCCGGACCAACTAATTGGAGGCGGGGATGAAGACCATATCCCTTGGAGTCAAGAAATTATTCCCACTAGTTGGATAAGTCTTGCGAGTACATTGTGTACTCAGGGTTTATTTACCCCTGTTGTAGGTTAAACTTGAGGAGTACCCATTGTGTGAAGGATTATTCTGGTGGGCATAGATGGATCCTTGTTCATTATCGATAGATGTTTATTATCATTCCGTTGTTTAATATTCCGCACTCTGAATTTGGCAATGTAATAATGAATTTCTAAGAGCTCTGGATGTATGAAATGGATTAAGTATTGTAACTCGTTCTCATTATTGGATCCTTGGGGAAAAATGTGGACTATTCGGGCTCTCCCTTGGGGTGTGCCCGACGGAATCCGCCCGCTGTAGCTCACTTTTGGGGTGCTTAGTGTCTAGTGGAAGACAAGTGCCTCCGTAAGTGCAATATTTCGTGCGGTTCTGCCACATGCACCCCGCTATATGAGAGGGTTTTACTAGCATTAGGAGCATATTTGGCTAGAGACACCGTTGCTGCAACCTGATTGCTTCCCAACTTTAATGCGCCAAATTTATCGTTAGCAACTCTATGCAGACTTATGTTCTCTAGGTGATGTGGCAGTAGCCGAAGAATGTAGACCACCAAATGTCAACACAATATAACATATTGGCTCGACTTCATCGGCTCTATCCAGCCGATTGACTGCTTCCCTAAACAACTTCTCCTTTTTCTTCTTCATCACACCCTTCTTCATCGGATTCTTCTTGCTCATACTTGGAGGGAGCTCTGAATTTTGCAGGTAGGATGAAGACCATATTAATATTAGCCGATGGCTTACCCCTATCAATTGTTTGCTTGACACGCCATGTCTGAGGTTTGTTATACTTTTGAGCTTCTAATTCTCTGTTCCTCAAGCATTGAACTCTTCTTTTTTGGCTCCTTGTTAGACCTCCTAGACACCATTGGCCTTCTTGCCAAACATACTCTTTCTCTCCATCACGACCAACCCAATTTTGATCACATGAACGCTTACCTAGCCGATCATGAACTCCTTCATTTTTATGCTGATCCATGTTATTAGATTGATAACTTAAACATTCATGGATGGAACGGCAGTTGGCTTAAGATTGCCTGAACTCTGAATATTGATTACTGCACTCTGGGCAATTACGTCTCGTGGACAATTTCAAGCCTTTGTTCCAGTAGTGTTGGAAGAAAGGACAATTCCAATGTAACTCTGCCTGTTCTCTTTCATACCTTTCTTCCTTGCACCGACGTTCATATTCTTCTTCTTTAAGCCAGCGCTGGTAGTCCTTCTTCTGGTGTTGCCACTTGTTCAATAAGATCCTAGAAGTTACATGAGGACACATTGCACCAGCTCTGGATGTCTCACCTAGTTCATATCAGCCCTTTTGTTGATCGTGCTCTTTCTTAGCTTCTTCATACTCATTAGCTGATATTTGAACCTTGGGGTCGACCGACCCGTCTTCTCTAGACTTAGTCGATGTCAAAACCTTTATCTTACCTTTACCCAACTAAAACTCTACCATATACACCCCTGAGAAAGGATGCTTATCTATGTCCATTGTTGGTTTCTTGGTTGGCTCAAACTTGATCTTTCCTTGCTCGATGGCCTTTTGAATGTGAAAACGGAAGATTCTGTACTCATTGGTACTATGGTTAGTAGCATTGTGAAACTTGCAGTACTTCCTCCCTTTAAGTTCTTCAGTCAAAGGGATCACATGATTTGCAGGTAATCTCAACTGCTTCTTTTCTAGCAGCAAGTCAAAGATCTTATCGGCCTTCTTGACATCGAAGTCATAGGTATTTTCTGATTCCTTCAACCATGGACAAGATACATGAGCCTTGCCCTATGTCCACTCAGCGATCGCAACTTCTGGATCATCCCCATCAGAATCTGCATCATAGGGATCAGTCATAGCAGCAGTACCCTTCAAATACTTCTCTTTGCGCAAGGCCCGATGCTGATTCTCAAAGGCAGACACTCTCTGAACTAAATGGGCTAAACTTTCAAACCCTTGGCCATCAAATTTCTCTTTGATTAATCAAGACATCTGAAAGGTCCTAATGGCTAGAGGGGGGGGTGAATAGCCTATTAAAAATTTCTACAACAACACTTAACAAACCGGTTAGACAATTATGAGGCGAAGCAAGTGTTGCGCTAGCCTACTAAAATAGCAAGCCACCTACCACAATTCTAGTTTATATAGTTTCTATCCACACAATAGCTATGACACTACACAAAGTTAGTGTGCTCTCAAAAGCTAACTAAAGAGCCACACTAACCAAACTAACAAGCTCTCACAACTAGCTACACTAAAGAGCTTGACAACTAGTTTGCGATAATATAAAGAGAGTGAGCAAGAAGGTTATACCGCCGTGTCGAGGAAGGAGCCAATCAATCACAAGAATGAATAACAATGAAGACAAATCACCTCAGAATCAAATGATGAACACAATGATTTTTTACCGATGTTCACTTGCTTGTCGGCAAGCTACTCCTCGTTGTAGCGATTCACTCACTTGGAGGTTCACGCGCTAATTGGCATCACACACCAAACCCTCAATAAGGTGCTACACAACCAACACAAGATGAGGATCACACAAGCCATGAGCAATTCACTAGAGTACCTTTTGGCTCTCCGCCGAGGAAAGATCAAGAACCCCTCACAATCACCACGATTGGAGCTGGAGACAATCACCAACCTCCGCTCGACGATCCTCGCTGCTCCAAGCCATCTAGGTGGTGGCAACCACCAATAGAAGCGAATCCCACAGCGAAACATGAACACCAAGTGCCTCTAGATGCAAACACACAAGCAATGCACTTGGATTCTCTCCCAATCTCACAAAGATGCTGAATCAATGATGGAGATGAGTGGGAGGGCTTTGGCTATGCTCACTCGGTTGCTATGTCAATGCAAATGGCCAAGAGAGTGAGCTTGAGCTAGACATGGGGCTTAAATAGAAGCCCCCACAAATTAGAGCCGTTGTACCCCTTCACTGGGCACAACACGGGGTGACCAGACGCTCCGGTCATATCGACCGGACATAGGACCCCAACGTCCGGTCGTGCGATGCACTCCATGTGTCCCCTCTCTTTAAATATAGAGCACCCCATCCCAACGGCCAAGTGATGATCGGACACGCTGCTGCGAAGTGACCGGACGCTGGACCTCAGCGTTCGGTCGTTTCCAGTAAGCATCTAGAAGCGAGAAATCATGACCGGACTGCTCGACCGAACTCACCCAGCGTCCAGTCACTCGGCGTCTCCTCTGTGTGCTGCCACGTCAGCAGGACCGGACACACCCCTCCATCGTCCGGTCACTAAGTAACCCAGCGTCCGGTCAGAGACCGACGCCAGCATCTTCGCTGCTTCAACTGACCGGATGCGCCGATCCTACTGAGACCAGCGTCCGGTCACTTACAGTGACCTCCGTCTTTTTAGTAAAGGGCGCCGGTGGCACCGTTGGACTGTCCGCACTCTACGGGCGGACACTCCACCGGTGAAGTTCCTAACCCTTGCTCAAATGTGCCAACCACCAAGTGTATCACCTTGTGCACATGTGTTAGCATATTTTCACAAACATTTTCAAGGGTGTTAGCACTCCACTAGATCCTAAATGCATATGCAATGAATTAGAGCATCTAGTGGCACTTTGATAACCGCATTCCGATACGAGTTTCACCCCTCTTAATAGTATGGCTATCGATCCTAAATGTGATCACACTCACTAAGTGTCTCGATCACCAAAACAAAATGGCTCTTACCATTTATACCTTTGCCTTGAGCCTTTTGTTTTTCTCTTTCTTCTTTTCAATTCCAAGCACTTGATCATCACCATCATCATGTCATGATCTTCATTTGCTTCACCACTTGGAGTTTGCTACCTATATCATGATCGCTTGATAAACTAGGTTAGCACTTAGGGTTCCATCAATTCACCAAAACCAAACTAGAGCTTTCAATCTCCCCCTTCTTGGTAATTGATGACAACCCTTACACAAAGATATGAATTGAAATTCAATTGAATCCATGTTGCTTGCCCAAGCATTTTTACCATTTGTAAAAGGATATGGACAAGTTTCATGAACCCCAAATGGTAGCAATTGCACCCCCTACATATGTGCTAAGAGTTTGAATTATAGCTTGCACATATGCTTAGATAGGAAAAATAGGAGATAATGTCTACCAAATGATGCTAAGGTATAAAAGATGGACCTTTGAAGTATAATACCAATCGGAGTGCACCATTATACCATCCTTAGCACCATGGTTAGCTTGATACCACTTGGAAACACTTGGAAATGAAATCACTAGATAATCTATGCATGCTAGATTTTCATTTCATCATTCAAACCTATAACTAGCATACACCACACAAGCATGGATATTAAAATTTAAAACTTGTGCCATGCAAGCAAACATATGAAATGCACATTCAAATGCACCATACAAGTTCATGAGCTTGCTCCCCCTACTTGTGTGCTCAAAATTTTAATTGATCCCTTTCCTTTGTCATATCTCTCCCCCTATGTCAAATACTTCCCCTTTGTTGTCTTTTCACTGTCTTAGTACACTAATATCTTTGTTTTTCTCCCCATCGTACTAATATCTTTGTTTTTCTCCCCCTTTGTCATCAATGACCATAAAGGTTCAAAATGTAGATAGGTTGAGATTATCAATGTCAATCAATGGGGGTGAGAATCATGTTCTCAAATTTGGTCCAATCTAGATCATATGCCAAAGATGGTTTGATCTAAGGACAAGCTTCTTCAAACCTCCAAATAAGGGTTATCTTGTACCATGTTGAGTTAAACACTTAGAGCTCATTTTCTAGATCAAACACTAGGTTTACAAGCCCACAAATATGTCATATGCTACCACTAGATCAAAATAAGCATAGAAGCAATAGTGGTACCATACAATCATCAAATTCATTTGATTTTCATGAATGAGCCTATTAAATGTGAAGGATGTCTAGATGCACTAAACATGTCCTTAGCAAGGATGTATGCCATGCCAATCAACTTTTACCTTGGATTGCTCGAAGGAGAGGCATGTCATATGAGTGGGGGGTGCATCAACACATATTCGAGAAATCCAATATGTTCAACTCATTCCTTAGCTTGCAAAACCTTTTCTCATCCAATGGCTTGGTGAATATATCGGCAAGTTGATCTTCGGTGCCTACACTCTCAATGCAAATGTCCTCTTTTTATTGGTGATCTCTTATGAAATGGTGGCGGACATCAATGTGCTTTGTTCTTGCATGTTGAACCGGATTATTGGTTAGCTTGATTGCACTCTCATTGTCACATAGCAATGGCACCTTCTTGAACTTGATTCCAAAGTCACTCAAAGTGGCATTCATCTAAAGTATTTGTGCACAACAACTACCGGTGGATATGTATTCGGCTTTGGCGGTTGATAATGCAACACTATTTTGCTTCTTTGATGACCATGAGACAAGTGATCTTCCCAACAATTGACATGTGCCCGAGGTGATCTTCCTTTCAACCTTGCATCCCGCATAATCCAAGTTGGAGTAACCAACTAGCTCAAACTCTCCAATCATAGACATCTCAAACTCATGAGCCATCATCTTTCCAAATTCTTCATAAAAGTCTTGATTTGTTGATCCAAATATGATGTCATCAACATAGATTTGCAACACAAATAAATCTTTTCCAATCTTTTTGATGAAAAGAGTGGTATCAACCTTGCCCATCATGAACCCTTTAGAGAGTAGGAAGTCCCTCAATCTCTCATACCATGCTCTAGGTGCTTGCTTCAAGCCATACAATGCCTTCTTCAACTTGTACACATGGTCGGGCTTCTTGTCATCTTCAAAACTGGGTGGTTGCTCAACATATACTTCTTCATTGATGAAACCATTGAGAAATGCACTCTTAACGTCCATTTGATAGAGCTTGATGTTGTGGGCACAAGCATAGGCTAGCAAGATTCTAATTGCTTCCAATCTAGCAACCGGGGCATATGTTTCTCTAAAGTCAAGACCTTCAACTTGTGTATAGCCTTGTGCTACCAATCTTGCTTTGTTCCTTACTACTATCCCATCTTTATCTTGCTTGTTTCTAAAGACCCATTTGGTTCCAATCACATTGTGTCCCTTTGGTCTCTCTACTAATTCCCACACTTGATTTCTTATGAAACTATTCAATTCTTCATGCATAGTATTCACCCAATCAACATCCTTCAATGCTTCATCTATCTTCTTTGGTTCAATGGATGACACAAATGAGAAGTGCTCACAAAATGAAGCCAATCTTGATCTTGTTTGTACACCTCTAGAGATATCACCAATGATAGTATCCAATGGATGATCCCTTGCAACATTGGTTGGTTGGAGGATTGGAACTTGATTGCTTGCACTTGCTTGATCATTAGGTTGAGATGATGTACTAACCACTTGATCTTGTTCATTGTCATGAGAGCCACTTGTTCTACCTTGATTTGTATCATCTTGCACATTTGAGTTAGAGAGCACTTGCACTTGATCATCTTCATCATCATTCACTTGCTTAGGCCTCAATTCACCAACATCCATGTTCTTCATGGCATTTGAAAGTTGAATGCCTCAAACATCTTCCAAGTTCTTATTCTATACTTGTGAACCCTTGGTTTCATCAAATTCAATATCATGAACTTCCTCAAGAGTACCACTATCCAAATTCCAAACTCTATATGCTTTGCTAGTGGTTGAGTATCCAAGTAGGAATCCTTCGTCATATTTCTTGTCAAACTTGCCCAATCTAGTGCCTTTCTTCAAAATATAGCATTTGCAACCAAAGACCCAAAAATAAGCAATGTTGGGCTTTCTACCATTCAAGAGCCCATATGGTATCTTCTCTTTCAATGGGTGACAATAGAGGCGGTTGCTAAAATAGCAAGCCGTGTTGATAGCTTGGGCCCAAAAAGATTGACTCACATTGTACTCACTAAGCATAGACCTTGCCATATCAATGAGTGTTCTATTCTTCCTCTCAACAAGGCCATTTGATTATGGAGTGTATTTGGCCGAGAATTGATGTCTAATTCCAAATTCATCACACAACTCATCAATTCTAGTATTCTTGAACTCACTACTATTGTCACTTCTAACTCTCTTGATGGTTGTTTCAAACTCATTGTGAATGCCCTTGACAAATGATTTGAATGTTGCAAACACATCACTTTTGTCCACTAGAAAGAATACTCATGTGTATCTAGTATAATCATCCGCTATCACAAAGCCATATTTATTTTCACTAATGCTAGTGTATTATGTTGGCCCAAACAAGTCCATATGCAATAACTCAAATGCTTTACTAGTGCTCATCATGCTTTTCTTAGGATGGGTGTTTCCAACTTGTTTTCTGGCTTGACAAGAGCTACAAAGCTTATCCTTCTCAAACACACCATTTTTCAAGCCTCTAACTAAGTCATGCTTAACCAATCTATTTAATTGTTTCATTCCAACATGACCAAGCCTTCTATGCCATAACCAACCCATGCTAGACTTAGTGAATAAACATGTAGATAATTTAGCTTCACTAGCATTGAAATCAACCAAGTATAGATTCTCATATCTAAAGCCTTTGAAGATCAAATTAGAGCCATCTACACTTATGATCTCTACATCATCTACCCTAAATATGCATTTGAATCTAAGATCACACAATTGAGCCACGGGTAGCAAATTAAAGTTCAAGCTCTCTACTAGCAATACATTGGATATGCTCATGTCATTGGATATTGCAATCTTACCAAGCCCTTTGACCTTGCCTTTGCCATTGTCACAAAATATGATACTATCACAACCATCATTGCCATTAGTGTTGATTGAGTTGAACATTCTTGCATCACCGGTCATGTGTTGAGTGCACCCACTATCAAGAACCAATGCCTTCCTCCGGCTTTGTAATTGACCTACAAAAGAAGATCAATTCTTTTTAGGTACCCAAACTTGCTTGGGTCCTTGAAGGTTAGTCACTAAGCTCTTTGGTACCCAAATGGCTTTCTTCTTTGAGCCCATCCATGTTTACTAATGAACTTAGCCTTTACACCATTTGCACCCTTTGTAAGCATATAAAAAGAATCAAGCTTAATAGAGGATACATTAGCTTGTGACTTCTTGTTCATGCACTTTTGCTCTACATGACCAACTTGCTTGCAACTAGTGCAAAATCGACCATTGTTCTTCACAAAACTAGTCTTGTGAGGAGCAAAGGCCGCCTTGCCTTTCTTGGGGGTATAGCCCAATCCCTCTTTGTAGAGAGAAGCTCTTTGGCTATCCAAGCACATAAGCAAGCGGTCCTCACCACCATAGGCCTTAGCCAAGGTGTGAGTGAGCTTATTGACCTCCTTCTTGAGGTTCTCATTCTCAACCATTAGTGAGGCATCACAAGTGAAACCATCACTACTAGATGAGGTGGAAGTAGAAGTACTACAAGAAGGGCTAGTGGGAGGAACAATGGTAGGCATAGATAATGATTCATCAATTAAATCACAAGTTAAGCCTACATCACAAGTATCAACATGCTTCTTTTTATTTTGCTCATCAAGCAAAGAGGAATGAGCCTTGCCAAGCTTTTTGTAAGCCTTGCCAAGCTTCTCATGGGCTTCCTCTAGCCTCTCATGAGATGCATTGAGCTCATCAAAGGCTTGCTTAAGGGCTTTTAGTTCCTTACGCAAGCTTTTGCATTCCCTTCTCTTGATGTCAAAGTGTTCTTTAGCATCTTCTAGCGTGTCAAATAGTTCATCCTTAGTAGGTTCATCATCATCACTATCACTTTCATTTTCATTTTCATTATTATGTTCCTCATCACTTCCATCATCACAAATTTGTACCTTAGTGGCCTTAGCCATGAAGCATGATGGAGTGTCGAAGAGTGAAGGCTTCTCATTGATTGCAATGCTTGCAAGTGCCTTCTTCTTGGTGGTCTTGTCATCATCACTATCATCATCATCACTTGAAGAAGCATCACTATCCCAAGTGACCACATATGAACCACCCTTCTTCTTGAAGGTCAACTTATCCTTCTTCTCTTTCTTTTCCTTTTTGTCCTTCTTGTTCTTCTTGTTGTCATCATCATTGTCGCTATTGTATGGACATTGAGAAACAAGATGATCTTTGCTTCCACATTTGAAGCACCTTCTTGACTCTTCCTTATTCTTGGATGAAGATTTCTTTCTTCTAGCACGGTACCCTTTCTTCATCATGAACTTGCCAAATTTCTTGACAAAGAGAGCCATCTTCTCATCATCATCATCATCACATGAGCCATCATCTTCACTTGATGTATCTTGCTTTGCCTTGCCCTTGGATGATGTGGCTTTGAATGCCATGCTCTTCTTCTCATCTTTCTTCTCCTTCTTTTCTTCCTTCTCATCATCATCTCTATATGTATCATCGGTCATTATGTCTCCCAATACTTGGTTTGGTGTCATGGTGTCCAAACCACTCTTCACTAGAATAGTGACCAATGTGCCAAATCTTGAAGGTAAGCATCTCAAGAACTTATGTGAGAAGTCCTTGTCCTTCACCTCTTCTCCAAGTGCCTTGAGATCATTGACAAGCACTTGAAGCCTATGGAACATCTCTGGCACACTCTCATCCTCCTTTATTTTGAAGCTTGCAAACTTCTCTTTGAGAATGTATGCCTTTGCACCCTTCACGGCTTGAGTGCCCTCAAATGATTCTTCCAACTTCTTCCAAGCCTCATGAGCCATCTCAATATTCTTGATTTGCTCAAATGTTCTCTCATCAATTGCATCATGAATGACACTTAGAGCAATGTTATTGTTTTGGAGAAGCACTTCTTCGGCCATGGTGGGATTCTCTGGATCACCAATCTCAATTTTGATTTCTACCACCTTCCACACTTTTCTATTGATTGACTTGATATGTCTGGTCATCTTTGATTTTCAATACGGATAATTTGTGCCATCAAATTGGGGTAGCTTCTTGGTGTTGTTGATTTGAGCCATTTTTACACCGAAGGTTGTTAAGCCTCAAATCACGGTGACCTCGGCTCTGATACCACTTGAAACGTCCTAATGGCTAGAGGGGGGGTGAATAGTCTATTAAAAATTTCTACAACAACACTTAACAAACCGGTTAGACAATTATGAGGCGAAGCAAGTGTTGCGCTAGCCTACTAAAATAGCAAGCCACCTACCACAATTCTAGTTTATATAGTTTCTATCCACACAATAGCTATGACACTATACTAAGTTAGTGTGCTCTCAAAAGCTAACTAAAGAGCCACACTAACCAAACTAACAAGCTCTCACAACTAGCTACACTAAAGAGCTTGACAACTAGTTTGTGATAATGTAAAGAGAGTGAGCAAGAAGGTTATACCGCCGTGTTGAGGAAGGAGCCAATCAATCACCAAAATGAATAACAATTAAGACCAATCACCTTGGAATCAAATGATGAATACAATGATTTTTTACCAAGGTTCACTTGCTTGCCGGCAAGCTACTCCTCATTGTGGCGATTCACTCACTTGGAGGTTCACGTGCTAATTGTCATCACACGCCAAATCCTCAATAGGGTGCCGCACAACCAACACAAGATGAGGATCACATAAGCCACGAGCAATTCACTAGAGTACCTTTTGGCTCTCCGCCGGGAAAAGGTCAAGAACCCCTCATAATCACCACAATCGGAACCGGAGACAATCACCAACCTCCGCTCGACGATCCTCGCTGCTCCAAGCCATCTAGGTGGCGGCAACCACCAAGAGTAACAAGCGAATCCCGCAGCAAAACACGAACACCAAGTGCCTCTAGATGCAAACACTCAAGCAATGCACTTGGATTCTCTCCCAATCTCACAAAGATGATGAATCAATGATAGAGATGAGTGGGAGGGCTTTGGCTAAGCTCACTCGGTTGCTATGTCAATGCAAATGGCCAAGAGAGTGAGCTTGAGCCAGCCATGGGGCTTAAATAGAAGCCCCCACGAAATAGAGCCATTGTACCCCTTCATTGGGCACAACACAGGGTGACCGGATGCTCCGGTCATATCGACCGGATGCAGGACCCCAGCGTCCGGTCGTGTGATGCATGCCACGTGTTCCCTCTCTTCAAATATAGAGCACCCGATCCCAATGGTCAAGTGATGACCGGACATGCTGCTGCGAAGTGACCGGACGCTGGACCTCAGCGTCCGGTCATTTCTAGTAAGCATCTAGAAGCGAGAAATCATGATCGGACTGCTCGACCGGACTCACCCAACGTCCGGTCACTCGGTGTCTCCTCTGTGTGCTGCCATGTTAGCAGGACCGGACACACCCCTCCAGCGTCCGATCACTAAGTAACCCAGCATCCGGTCAGAGACCGACGCCAGCGTCTTCGCTGCTTCAACTGACCGGATGCGCCGATCCTACCGAGACCAGCGTCCGGTCACTTACAGTGACCTCCATCTTTTCAGTAAAGGGCGCCGGTGGCACCGTTGGACTGTCCGCACTCTACAGGAGGACACTCTGCCGGTGAAGTTCCTAACCCTTGCTCAAATGTGCCAACCACCAAGTGTATCACCTTGTGCACATGTGTTAGCATATTTTCACAAATATTTTCAAGGGTGTTAGCACTCCACTAGATCCTAAATGCATATGCAATGAGTTAGAGCATCTAGTGGCACTTTGATAACCGCATTCTGATACAAGTTTCACCCCCTCTTACTAGTACGGCTATCGATCCTAAATGTGATCACACTCACTAAGTGTCTCGATCACCAAAAAAATGGCTCCTACCATTTATACCTTTACCTTGAGCCTTTTGTTTTTCTCTTTCTTCTTTTCAAGGCCAACCACTTGATCATCACCATGGCATCACCATCATCATGTCATGATCTTCATTTGCTTCACCACTTGGAGTGTGCTACCTATATCATGATCACTTGATAAACTAGGTTAGCACTTAGGGTTCCATCAATTCACCAAAACCAAACTAGAGTTTTCAACATCCCTTGAAGGGCCAATTCAACCAATTGGCCATCAGACAGATTCAACGAGTAGCAACAGCTCCTTACTTCTCTGAATCTTTGAATGAACTCAGAGCCTGACTCATTGTTCCTCTGTCTCATGCTTGTCAAGTTTGTAATTTTCTTCTCACCTATCCCACTGTAAAAGTATGCATGGAACTTGCTCTCTAGATCGGCCCATCCAGTGATTGAGTTTGGTTCTAGTGATGAAAACCAACTGAAGGCCGGTCCAGATAGGGACAAGGGGAAGAATCTAACTTGGTGCCTCCTCAATAGATGCTTCTCCAAGCTAAACGAGATAGCGGTTGATATGTTCCATGGTTGTCATTTCATCTATCCCAGTGAATTTGGAGAAATCTAGGACTCTGTAGCGTGGTGGGAGTTGCACAATATCATACTAGGCTGGGTATGGGCGCTGGTAAGAGCCAACCTATCCTTTAGGCTTTAGAACAAACTGGCTCTATATCATAGCAGTGATCCGATTAACAAATTCATCAGCATCCATGCCAGCGACTTACTGTCTCGGCTGCCCTTGAGCCTGAGCCTGAGATCCTTGTATTTGAGCTTATTGACCTTGAGCCAGAGGCTGCTGGAGTTGTTGTGCATTATAATTATAAGGATTCTGATACCCAAGGTGTGGAATGAGCTCGTATGTGCTAGAATCAGAAACTAGGTGATATCCCTTTGGATAGTCGATCCAAGCATTATCAATTGCATATCCTTGTAATTGACTATTGAAGTAATTAGGATCAACATTCTTGATGATCCTCTGTACTGATGGAGCAATTTTATGGACCAACTGAGGCGTTTGATAGGAAGTACTAAATCTTCCCTGAGCCGGCCGTTGCGCAACCTGCTGAGTAGCCGAAGAGGTTGGCTGCCAGACATAATAGGCTTGGTTTTGTTCAGTAGGCTATTGATTCGTCTGTGTGACAGGGGAACTTGGCGATTGTTGTGCTGGTGGCTGCCCTCCTATCATTTGACCTTGCTCCCCTGCTGTTGGCAAGGTTTGATCTTTCCCCCTGCTATTGGCTGAGCCTGAAGATCCTGAGCTTGTCCTCCTAGAAGCTGCTGTATTGGTGGCTGTTGAAACTGTCCACCATTCGGCTGATGACTAGAACTAGACACACTGCTTCCCACAGCCGAAGGATTCAAGCCATTGAAATATGATGGTCCTATTTGATCAACCGGCACTCAGAAGAAAACTTCTTTTATGACATTGCCAATTGTATTGGCTAGCACCTGATTGTGATTCGTGAAGGCTTCATGAACAGTCTTGTGGACCATCTGGGCTACAATTCTAGCTTTAGCTTCCTCGTTCGGATCACTCTGCCCATGCAGGAGGACCCTTGGCAGTGGAGTCTTCTAAACAACTAAATCATGCATCCTACTATAAGACAACAGCCACTTCTCTCGGAACTCTTCCGCTGCCTTGTCGATGAGCGCCCTTTGCTCGTCGGGCAAGTCTTCAAAGTTGACCTTGAGGATCGTCTGATTATCCATGTTGACGATTGTGATCCCATGGGCGTGCCAAGAGTGTGTCGATGGCAAAAAGTGATAGGGTGCCAAGACACACAGCAAGCTAAGAGAAACCACGTGGTGCAGATCCCAAGCTCTCTCTGGGCTTAGGACATAGGACCGGTTGATTCGAACCTACGGTGTGCCAGTCAATTTAACCCTACAATTGACAAGGAGAGAAAGGTAATTAGTAATTTAAGGTGAAATGTGTCGGTGTTGTTCCAAACAGTTCCAAATGTACGGCTACATAGCCGATTCAATAAGGCTATCGACTAAATAGTCGATATCCAGCATGTCCACAATATAAGATATTGAAAGACAGATACTATTGGCAATTATCAAATATTAAATGATGTAGATTCAATGCCAATGATCATAAAATATGCGAGAACATGGTAGTCAATTGATATGAAAGAAGAACATCTGCATCAACTTATACTTTGTACTAGCTTAGAGATCAAGGCAAGAACAAGTACAATAAATAAAAGCTAATAAAATAGCAATGCACGGGCTATCGGCAGAATAGCCGATTCCAAGGTAAACAGAATGCATAACACATGGTCAATCACTTGTCTTAATATAAATGAATCTATGGGCTCATCAAATCTAATCTATCAACACAACAGAGGCGGACGAACGGATCGGAGACAGCCATGATACTGGTAACAAATTAAACTCTCAAAGCATATAAATCTATCCATATTGAGACAAGATCATAAACACGTGCTACGAGCATGAAAGCATAAATAACCAGCCAAGGGAGGCCGATCTAGGTAAATTTATCGTATAGCGCACGCACATTCAACCATCAAAGCATAAATAAATCTACAAACCGACCAAACCCAATTTACGGCACTATCAGTAGGACAATCAGCTGATGAAGCATTGATAGTAGAATGGCAAACTACAAGTCTAGCGATATATAAATCTACTTGTGTTGTGACAGAATCATGGACGTGTGCCATACACGTGAAATCTCAAGCTATCGGCTAAAATAGCCGATAGATACATAGCGGGTGGATGACGCCATATCCTCCTTAATGAGCAGATCCATTATCCACCAAAACCCAATCTAGTGTGCTACCAATAGGTTGATAACGAAGACAATAAATCAGAGGTTGATGACTAGTAAACCTATTCCTTAATGGAAATAGGACTCCAAACACTCGCTATGATCGATCTAGGTAGAGGTAAAACGGTCAAGTAAAACAGGATCTAACATCAAAAGGTAGATTTTAATGTTAAAACAGATGATAGATCGAAAGATAAGGACCGAGAAACCTTTAATCTAGATTGAGCAATTGGTGATATTATGCCAAACAGTAAACCATCTAGCACAATATCGATAACTAACCTATACCACGGCTCGTTAGAGATCAATCAGCTGATGTAGCCTTACGAACAACGATATAGATTGAAACCTTATACTTTGACTTGCAAGAGATCAATCAGTTGATGCAGCCTTACAAGTAATAATATAAGCGGTGACGGATATTCACAAATAAGCCGGAGGTCAATCAACTGATGCAGCCCTACTTGCTCGAAGAACTCAACGAAATCTACTCTACTCCTACTCCTAAGGGTGGCACGAGGCCAGTAAAAAGTAAAGGTATTGTTTTGATTGATGTGATGATAGGTGTCTATTACAATAGCCGTGGTTTAATATTTATACCCGAGGCTTAACTACGAGTCCTAGTCGAATAAGACCGATCTCAAACTTGGAAAAGAAAATAAAGTTTCCTAAATTACTATAACTTGGACCTCAATCTTTCCCTTCTATGAAGTCCGACGTATCCTCTCGCTTCCTGCCTTGTCATGCTTGTCAATGGGGCCCATTTCCCTGATATGATGGTGTCATCTTACTTATTTGATGGCGACTTTGGTTAGCCGATCTTGTTGAATATTTTGGCTTTCCTTTGACAAATTCAGACCTTGGGGTCCTCTTGAACAAAACTTTGGTGTCAACACTATGCAGAATATGCCAAAAGACAACTTTCCCTTAGACCCAAAGCCCCAGTCTTGGAAAACTTGATGGAATATGACTGAGTACGAATGGGAAGAACCCATGATACATTGATCAAGGATGTTAGGCTAAGTGAGAGATGAGATGATGCTTGGAATCCTAGACAGGAAAAAGTCTCCGTGTTTTAGTAAAATGAGAAAAGTCACCACTAGGTATCCACCTATCATGAAGTTCCCCATGTAACCTTGGGCAAGCTCGAGGACGAGCTCTGTCTTAAGGAGGGGAGATTTTGTAATGACCCGAGTTCATTACAACCTAGGCAGTCATTTTTGGTCATCGAAGAAAGCAATCACCCTAACTTTTGTGGAGATCCCTAGTGCTCTGAAAGCGAATGATCACTAAGAACCTGCCAGAGATGAATCATAATCATCCCCGGATGACCATAGTCAGGCTCACACTCCAAGCAAGGAAAGGAACCTCAAATGGAATAGGAGACATCCTATTGACATTATTAACACCAACTCAACATCAGAGATCACATTAAGACACAATAACTCGGTCTCCATTGCCAACCCACTTGATAGTTGAATCAATTCAGCAAAGACTGTAGGCTACCGGACAGTCCTCTAGATTTACCGGAGTATCCGATAAATATCAGATCAGTAGCAGAAAGTGAGAAATGAGTTGTTTGCCACTTATGAAAGTGGGATCCACATGTCAACACGAAATGGGATAGATATTTCTTAGCTGAAGCCACACTCTCTCACTCATCCTCCCATTTGCAACATTCTCTCTCTCTACTCACTCAAGAGCAAGCAAGAACCCTAAGAGCTAGAGACGAGAGGGATTGGAGGAAAGATTGAAGGAAGGAAGGGAGAGGAAGGAGGGAAGCATCAGTAGCAACACATGGACACCCTTCACCCCCTCAACCCCTTCATGGTGAGCTCAAGATGAACCATCCTCATTTCTTGGATTTTCCACCCAAGGATCTAATCCATAGTTTCTGATGCAAGATTGGAAGTTTCTTGCTGGTGGTGGTTCCATCATATGTAAGTAAGTTCAAGAAGTTCTTATCTAGCTCAATCATCCAACAACTCCATGGATTATCCTTTGATTCACCTTTTGGAATGTTTGCAAGAAAGAGTTCATATGAAGTCAAGTCATGCATGGATGGGGAAGTAGGAATGGAGAAGGTTTGGATCTTCAAGTTTTTGGCTACGGAAGCTCTCAAATCCCAGAGCTAAGGATTTCGTCTCAATCTCTTGGTTTTATCTTCATATCTTCATATCTCTAAGTTTGATCCTAAACCTATAGCCACACTTAGCAAAACAAGCTTCAAACCTAGCTACCTTGAGCCCAACAAGCCACCTAAGCTACCCTAGAGATATCTTGCACATGCACAGCATAGATCACAACTCAGCACATCTAAGCTTGAACACCAAGATCACCCAAGAACATAGGTTCTGTCGACCATTTGACGGAGTGTCCGTCAATCCGGTAGAGTGTCCACCAACCCTAGAAAACCACCCATCAGAGCCTTATCTTCTATCAATCTAAGTCAATGGAGTGTCCGTAGTTTCACCAGAGTGTCCGTTGATTTATAAGAGTGTCTAACCCCACAACCCGAGAGCACAGAGCCCTTAGCGGAGCGTCCGTGACCTCTCACAAAGTGTCCGTTGATTTATAGACTCAGCAACCCAGCAAACCCAAAACCTCCCAGTTCCTACCGGAGTGTCCGTTACCTCCGATGGAGCGTCCATCAACCCAAATAGAGCCAAGCCATACCTAAGTCACCTCAAAGCCCAACCCGACGGAGTGTCCGCCACCTTGGTCGGAGTGTCCGTCAAGCTAACAGAAATGATGTAGTTGCCTAGATAGCTTACCCAAGAGGTCAATAATACTAGGATAGGTTTAGTTGCAAATAGTGCAATAGTAGAGCCACAGTTAGATGTCTCCACCCAAGTTTCAAAGCAAGCCTTTGTCTTCAAGTCCCTGTCGGTTATCTTCAATCCTGATCTTCGTCTTCTTTTAGGAGCCGAGTAGCGTGAGGACGTGTGTGTGAGTGGTCGTCTACACAACTTCGAATTCGTTCGAGCGGCAAAACTAGGCAGGCACCCCACTACTATGAACTCTATTTTGGATACTTATTGTGTTTCATTATGAGTTATGCATTTCATGTAGATTTGGTTAATCAACTCAATGATGCTTCACTAAGTTAGATTTTCTCACTTGTAATTAGAGCCTTCTCTTAATCAATGGGTTTGGTAACATTTAATTGCTTACTTGCTTAGCAACGGTAGAAGTCAAGTATGAGAAGGGAACTCATGCTTGCGCGTGTAGGTTGCTACACCGGGTTAATTAACTACTAAAATGAATGAGGGTTACAACTTGTGTATCTTCACTAATCTTGATTAAGGACTCAACCTAATTTTGATACATGAACATGATTATCAATTTGGTAATTCTTTCTCAAGCGAGGGGTAGGTCACTGTGAGTGTGGGATCTCAAGTGACATAGCTCGTGGAGCAGTTAAGGACCGTGCATTGGGATACGTGAGTTCGAGTAACCATCGTACAGACCACATGTCGCAGATGGGGGCGGCAAGCCTAGTAACTAATTGTGACCGGTCTATCCGTGAGACTGGCAAGAAGGTGGCGCTGGTAAGTGGGTGGAAGCACTAGCACTAACCGAGCACCAGTCGAACCTTTCATGAGATATTCGGGCCAATTTAGGGAAAGGTTAGAAGACGTGAGGCAACCCTTACATTGTGCACAAGGTATGGAGGTTAGTCCCGTTCTTTCGTGTGGATACCAGTTGTACACCTCTGCAGAGTTTTGAAAGCCTGAAGTCCCTCAGGACGGACCCCTTTGGTTGTTCCTACTCAATATACCCATGGTAGTGTAATGATGGAACTTGATGATGTTACGGTTAATGATGTTGACCACTCTTTTGGATATCGTACCTTTTAATGCTAATATCTTTAATAATGAACCCATAGCATGTCATCTTAAGAAACGCCATATGCTTTTCTACAAATGTACAAATACCTGATAATACCCTTGCATCCACCAAATATCTCTTTGTTGGACTTAAGTCCTGCGAGTACGAAATGTACTCACAGTGCTACCGTTAAGTTGTTTTGCAGATGTTGTTGCATTGGTGGACGTCAGGTAATGCTCTATTCACTGCTGCATAGTAGACCTTGGATTGGGCGAATCCAAGATAAGCTACGAGTTAACTCCGATAAGAATTCGAGTGAATTGCCGAAGAGTTGAACATAGTGGGAGAAACTAAAATTGTGTATACTCCATGTATCATGTATTTTCCTGTAATAATAATGATCTTGATAGATGGGCATGATGCCGAGTGTTATATGCGTTGGTTTGTCACATGGGGTGTTTGTGTCACTCGACCGTTACAAAGATCCTAAAGTGTCGCGGGCTGCTTGCGGGCGCATGACAAAATAGTTGTCAACTACAAAGTTGTATATCTCATCGAGATCTACAACTTTGGTTTTGGTCATTTTTCCATCTAAGGTCGTTTGTACAATTCAAAAAATTTGAATTTCAAAATTTGAGTGCTTCAAACAAAATTCTGGGACCATAAATGGTTTCAAATGAAAAGGTCATCAACTACAAAGTTGTCGATCTCGTCGAGGTTCATAACTTTTATATAAAGTTTGTTTTCATCTTACTTTATTTGAAAAAGTTATGAATTTATTTATACTGTAGCATGGTTATCACCGCCGTATCATACAACAAATTGGCGGTAAAAATGTCTTCACCGCTGGTTCATATGGCGAGGCGACAGTGATGAGGAGCACATTATCACCGCCGGTTGGTGGTGCAAAGCAGCTGTAGTGATGGACTATCACCGCCGGTTGGTAAGACGAAGCGGCGGTGATAGTTATCAACCCGCACGTTCTTACGAACTGGTGGTGATACTCTCATCATCAACAGTTCGTATTACGAACGAACCGTGATAGCTATGACCAACGGTTTTAATGATACCGACGATGATAAAGGTGTTGGTGATAGGTCAACCTGTAGTAGTGATGCACATATGGGACGACTGTTGGTGTAGTAGCGAGTGCTATTGTGGACATAGGCGTGTCTTTGAAGACGTGTCTCCGCTGGTGGCGACCACGAACGACGGTGTTGCGACCCAAGGAGGCGACGTAGAAGCAGCCCTATTGCTTGGAGTACTCGTGCGGTATTTAAGGACGAACATCATAGGAGCCTGGTGGATCATGCACAATTGGTTGGTCAGACCGAGTTAAGGACCGTCTCTCTATTATAATGAGTCAGAGTAACCATCGTATAGACCACATGTCATGTACGAGTGTCACAAGCAGAGTATTTCGTGGTGACTAACTAATCATGTGGATTCAGCTCGAGATGTAGCTTGGGGTAGCTGGAAAGGGAAAGTACCTCGGCTCATCGTCTTACCGTTCATGGATTAGGACCTTGAGGCAACCCTTATCCGGGCACGGATATGGAGGTTCGTCCTAGACTTTCGTGTGGGTACTACACACCTCTGCAGAGATTTGTTCGAAAGCATGAGTGCCCTCAGACGATACCAGTTGTTCTTACTTCTAGTTTCAGAGTAGCGAGAGAATTTGTGTAACTTTTACTTGACCTATTCATATGTCTATTTGGTCACTTAATTGCTTTCACTTAATAGGTAGCACCTTGAGCACGGCGTATCATGTTTAACTTACACCATGCTTTATGCAATGATTACAAACTCCTAATAATTATTCCCCCTTTGTATCCACCAAATATTTATTTTGGAATAAACCCTATGTGTATAATTTATACTCATGGTACTGTCATTAAGCTATTTTTAGGTGCTATAAAGACTCGGTGATTACTCATGCCAAACTTGAGTGAAGTTGATGGCCTAGCAGAGCAAGGGATGGGAGTCCCTGGGAGCTGCGGTTAACTTTGATGGAGCAAGTATAGCGCGAGTAGACATTAGGACCTGGGTTATGCTTAATAGTTGGATTTGTTAGATATGAACAAGTAAACCATTTGAATATTTCATTTTATACAAACTGTAAAGTTCCTAAATGTTGTTGAGTGCAATTCCTTTGCGCTATGATTCTTGATGGTGGTTCTCGTAGTGTGGTTTACTACAACTTAATCCTACAGTAAGCTGCACTAGTGGAGTTCATTGATGGCGACTCCAGGGATCCTTCTGCGACCGTTGGGTTAGTGCCGTGTTAGTCGACAGGATGACACGTGGTACTTGACGGGCGGCCGGGATGGAGTCCTCGTACTATCGTAGTCATTTTTTTTTGCGCATATCTTACTATCGTAGTCATGATATACTTATAACACTTTGAAGGAGAGCAGGAAAGGAGAAAGAAATTCCAAGAATGTGGTCGCGGAGGTGGGGACAATGGTGATCGGGTAATCAGAGAGAATTGGGCCCTCCAACATAAAGGATGTTGTTGTTGTGTGGCAGGCGGCGGCGATGGCAACAACAAAGCCAGTGAGAGTTAGGATGGAAATAGGGAGAAGAAATTCATGCCCCTTGAAATGCTTGGTTATCTTCTAGATAAGCCTAACACATATTGATTTACCCCATACATCAAACACCACATTCCAAGAAAACATCAACAACAAATGGCTCAAAAACTGGCTGCAAGAAAATTTTATGTAACAATACAATCGGATATACGTAATTACGACGCTCAGTGCTCCAATTAGTGCCTTACAAATGGAACAACTTTGTTGAGTGGGCAAACCTGTGCTGAATCCAGCACGATGCACGGAGTAGAGGACATTGTATACATCACATCGAGGCAAAAAAAAACTAAACTAAACCAAATCAACGAGCACAAACAAAACCACCTTAATTTGTGTTAATTAGAATCTGACAGCATGTGAAGCAGCATGTCGTTCCATGCGTCGATGGGCCCTGGCAGGCACCAGTGGATGCAGTCGTTGTACATCGTCCGCTTCTCGTCCGGCCAGTGCCCGTACCGGCTGGGGTGGCCGTCGGGCCTCATCAGCATCGCGGCGGTGGGGTCCATGAGCACCACGTCCAGGCCCTTGGCCTCCCTGAACTCCTCCAGCTGCGACGTGTAGAACTCCAGCTCCAGTCCTCCCATCGGCGCCGTCTCGTTGGCCCTGTACGGCCTCGTGCGCCGGCAGTCCCCGCCCTTGTCGTAGGCTCCGCCCTCAAAGTGCGACATCGGCGACAGCGTCCGCAGGATAACCTTGCCCCGGAACCTGGCGTCGGCGGCGAGCGCCCGGAGCGCCGTCCGGAACGCCATCCGGTGCGAGTGCCGGTTGGTGAGGCTGCTGGTGAAGTTGAGCGCGACGTACATGCCGCCGACGAGCTGCCGGCGCTCGTAGAAGTAGGACTGGCGCGTGAACCAGTTGGCCCCCGAGAGGAGCACGTAGTCGAACCGGGACGCGACGGACAGCCACTTGTCGTCGGGCTCGTCCAGGTACAGCCTGAACACGCCGGGCTGGTCGGCGACCTCCTCCGACCTCACCAGGAACGGCGACCAGAAGAGGTACATGGTGACGTTGTAGCCCTCGTAGTACAGGATCATGTTCGGGTCCGTCCTGTCCGTCACCGACACGTCCTTGGCCTTCTCCACCTGCAAAATCCACGCATCGCCATGCCCATGCATGAGCCAGCTTCCAACTCAGCTGTAGTAGGCTGCTATACAACGCACCTTGGCCAAGAGGCAGAAGAGGGATTGCATGTGGTTCCTGGCCAGCGAGTCGCCGACGAACGCGAGGGACTTGTTCCGGACGACCTGGAGGAACCTGTGCGGGTCGAACCGCGGGAGGTCGCAGGCGTCCGGCTTCCAGCGCCACTTGAGGAAGTCCAGGTCCGGGCGGCCGTACCGCATGCAGTTCTGGTGCTCCTGTATGAAGTCGCAGGTCTCGTTGGTGTACTGCGGCGAGTCCGGGTCCGGCACCCACTCGCCCCGGAAGATGTCGCACCTGGGCACCACCGGCGCCGGCGCGAGGTAGGAGGAGTGGCTGAGTTCGTCGGTGTAGCTGACCTGCAGGTACGGCACGTTGGTGAAGCAGGAGAGGATGACGACCGCCGAGAGGAAGATGGCGGCCGTGGGACCGAAGAGGAGCTTGAAGCACAGAACCATGTCTGCTCTATCCCTCGCTCACCAGATGACCACACGACTGTGCAGTGTGCAGTGTGCACTGGAGAGTGTGAGCGTCTGGATCAGTGGCGTTTGGCGTTTGTTTAATACGGAAACAGAGACCAATCTTTCTACTCGCGTGTTCCAATGTTCAACGTCTGATCGATCGGAGCTGAGTCACAAAGGATTCATAATTCAGTACTGCTTGCAAATGGAGGATCAAAAGGAAGTTTCTGCAGATCGATCGATCACATGGGTGGAAACTGGAAACAATTATATATTTGCAGCAACTGCTGAGGATCTCGATATGTTTTTAAATGGTTTTTCTCCTCTCGGCACTCGATACCACACATTACATTTACAGCAGCTAATTAATCCTCTTTATATATTTTCTAATGCGGGCAAGTACGTTCTACTGTCAGTGCTATTAATGCCCGAACGGTTATTGTAATCCGATCTCTGAATTAGCTATACGACGAATGTTCAACGATGTCCTTGCTCGTAATTTCTGACTACTACGCCTCCTGAATCATGCACTGCTTCACACGATCAGACTTACTCATGCTGTCAGAAATCAGAATTCAGAACTTTCGGAAAAGAGAACAAATCCTACAATAAGGCTTTGCCTGCACGTCGATCAATCGATCTAAGCGTACTTCACACGCAAAACTGGCGAGAGTGCAAGAAAAACAATAAGGAGATCAACGTCGTTTCTGGCCAATAAGGTTTGATGCTTGTTTAATCTTACCGAGGAGTTGAACTTGGCAACGAGGAGGCTATGTGGAGTCGAGTCTCACGTTGGGGAACGCTAGTTTTATCGCCTCGAGGATTCTGCGTTAGCCCAGCTGCAATTTTTCTTTTGTTCTCGAGCATTTTTATCGAAACAAGAGGGAACCAGTAGACATCGCCTGCCTGGCTGCCTTGACTTGGTTAGTACTGTATTAGCACAAGCTGTTAAAAGTTCAGAGATGTGCATTTTCAATCCAGAACGGCAATGCGGCATTCCCATTGGAAGAAAGAAATTGTACGGTTAACGATGTTTAACACAGGTTTTTTTTACCGGATTCGATGCAAATATCTGTAAGCAAAGGGCACTACTCCCTAAGTTCTAATTTATAGATCGCTTTAGCATTTCTAAATATGAGTGCGGATTTTCTAGGACGGTTGTAGTTGCACAACATTTGCAACATTCAGATGAAACACGTGCAACATCCACTTGGAACACCTGAAACACTTGAAACATGTAGATGAAATAGTTGCAACATTTGCTTGAAACACCCTCTTGCAACATCTGCTTGAAACACATGCAACATCTAGCTGAAACATTTACAACATCTGCTTCGAAACACCTTCGAAATACTTAAAACATGCACTTACTACTGTCGAAACATGTTCTGATTACTATTAAAACATAGGGTGTGTAGCTACATCTGTTGCATACCAATATTTCCGTTCTAAATATGCAACTTTTATTATATATCTAGACACATCGTATATCTAGGTGCATAACAAAAGCTATATACTTAAAAACCAAAACGAACCATAATTTACTATAGATGATGGTACAAAGAAATCGGTTCTCCTGTCAGGATACCTTCTGCGTGCATCTTGATTGCAACTGTAGTATCTGCATTAGGCAAATAGGACGCGGAAGGCATAAGCAGTTAAACTAGCAAGTTGACCCACACAAATAGCTTGAATATTAGGTTCTTCATTCTAACATCAGATTAGTATTTGGTATTTGAAGGTAATTTTATCCATTTGTTTAATTAATTGTAATAGCTCTCTCTTCACTCGTCTTCATGGCGTCTATCAGTATCAACACCATATAGCTATTGTCTACTTTTTTTTGCGAGACCTAGTATAGATGCACGTAAACGTTTATATACACGAATGTACACTCCCCTAGGAAAGCACGGACGCATACACATATTTTTCCTATGAGTACCTCTGAAGAATTGAGTTGTACCGGCAAATCTCGAGTTGCACACACACACACCTTACACCTTATCCACATAGCTCACTCGTCTTCACGGCATCTATATGGCTGTTGCGAGACCCAGTATAGACGTAGACGTCCATATATACACGAGCATACACTCACCCCTATGAACACACGTATGCACACCCTACCCAGCCCATGAGCACCTTCAAAGAGCCGAGTTGGACCGGCAAGTCTCAAGTCGCCAACCGTTGAAAGAATAACGTCGTTAAATCTCCTACAACTAAAAAGAACAAAGTGTGGATAATTTTTTGTGCGACATTTATTTTGGTTCGTCCGTCTGCCCACGCCTGCGATCCCACGACATCTTAATTACTGATTGATCGTGCCATTCTCCTTGATTGAATATTGTCTGTCATGTGATAGAGGAATCACGGCAAAATAGGAAGTAGAAAATTATTGTGCTATCCATATACACATTGCATATTTGCATGCACCAGCATACATGGTAACGAGCAAAAGAAAGGAGAATTAACACAGAAGAAAAGAGAATTAAGACAAAAGGAACATCTTTGTATTTCTGAGAACCTTGCCAAATCTGTCTATATTTAATTACTTCCCCTCTTTGCATTTGTAAAAGGGATAGTTTTTTCCTCTTTTCATTTGGTTTCACGCTCATGTGTTCCATCGCCCTCGCTTGCTGTTTCTTGCGTGAACCATAGTTGATGTCATCCGTCTTCTATGGCTCAGCCTCTCAATCCCAAGAGAAGTTCCCTACCTCTCCCTGACTGAAGATCCGGCCTGCCAAAGGATCTCCTCGAGTCCATCGGACAACGTCTCGCGTCAGGCCACGGCGCGACGTCCTTCTGATCCGCTTGATCCCCATGGCGCGCCGCCGTCCCGTTCGCGACCTTCGGGCCGCTCCTGCTGCTCCCGTTCGACCCTGACTCGGACCGCATCGACTTCTACTGCGTCCCGGAGAAGAAGGTCTTGTCCAAGACGCTGCCCGACGTGCGCGGCAAGGTGCCGTGCGGCTCCTCGTGTGGGTGTCTGGCGCTCATGGACGAGGCGGCGTCCGTGACGCTGCTGAATCCATTCGTCGGTGCCCGTGCCCCCCGCGTTGAGCTCCCGCCAGCAGGCGAACACGTCTCGGCGGCATCCTCATCGGAACGCGTGTCTAGGGTCCACGGCCGGTGGGTCCTCCATCTCATCAACGGCTACGAGGACGCGGATGCCGCAGGCAGAGCCATCAAGCTAGAAGACATGAGGGATATGTTCTTCCGTGAGATAGTGCTCTCAGCGCCGCCTGACGCCGCCGGCCGCGAGTGCGTGGCCATGGCCATGCTTGGGTGCTCCACGGAGGTCGCATTCTGTCGGGTTGGAGTCGACAGCGCATGGACGCTGCTCGACACCAAACTGGAGTTCTCCGTGGGGTCCATCGTCCATTGCCAGGACAAGTTCTTGGCGATCGACTGCACTAGAGAAATCTCCGTCTACAGCAGCAACGCCACCGGTGCTACTCCAACCGTGACGCTGCTGCCATCGCTGTCGCCACCTGCGGGGCTCTGCCACTGCAGCTACCTAGAATCAAACGGTGAGCTGCACATTGTGGGTGCCATGGTGAGCACGTTCCACAAGACACAGAGCTTCACCTATAGCAGTGCGATCTACAAGTGCAACCTCCACGACCGTACGCCGGAGTGGTCCAGGGTGAGGGACATCGGTGATCAGACACTGTTCGTGTCTAAACATTTTAATGAAAAGCTTCAGTGGAACAAGTGTATCCAAGTATAAGGAGAACAAAATCTACATGTCTGAGCCATTGTATGAGAATCCATACGATTTGGTCAATGGACTGGAGATCGTTGATATTGCTACCGGCGCATCCGAAGTGAAGCCCGTCTAGGAAAAGATGCAGGGTTCCAAGGCTCTAGGTTGGATTCGACCAAATCTCTGGAAGCTCTAGAGTTTGTGAGCCTGCGACGCCGCGCACTCCGTGACTGTGTTAAATTCATAAACTTTGTCTTTTAGATTAAATATCACTTTAATGTTGGTATTTAATTTAACAGTATTGTTATCTTATCGTGTGATCCGTGTGTTTTTTGTATAAATTGTTAGTTATCCCGTAGCAACGTACGGACACGCTACCTAGTTCTAAAATAAATCTAGGAAAGTGCAAGTACCTATATCAAGCCAAGGACTTACATTGATTAAGTGGACATGTTTTACTAAAAAAAAACTAACCGATTGAGCTATTTATATACTCAAAGCTATTGTTGTATTTCCCTCATCTTCATTTTATTTCTCACTCCTATCTCGTGGCCGTGAAATTTGTGTCGAGGCCAAATCAAGGTGTGAGCTCCATTTCTTGATAAAACCATTGCTCCCACAGAATTTTCTGTTTCTTGGCCCTATGGTAAATTTAAATTTTGGACTATGCATCTTCTCTTGTAGTGTATCCATATTGCCTCTTTTGCCCTAAAACGCCATTAGACTCATCACAATCTTGCTCATGTCTGCTAGAGTCATTGTTGTATCAAGTAGCCACTAGCCAGCTCTGTCATCACGTCAATGTTCTTGGCACCTCAAATCTCCCTAAAGAACTGTAGGACCTTCATTGACGCGAGTAACCTGCTTATCTTAGTCGATACACTACCCATGCCACTGTTCCACATCATTGTGATCATATTTGTTTAGGCTTGACCTGATGGGTACGGGAGTGTCCAATCTTTCGTCAAGTAAGGGCCCAGCTGATCATTAACATTGGTATTAAAAAAAAACTCGATCACGCAAAAATGTTTGTGCGTCTTTTGTATTAAGATAGAGGAAACATTTCCTCCTTTAATAAAAGTATGTATCAAGCTACACCATTTCTGATAGAAACCCTTTACGGAGAGTCTGTTTGTTGTAAAAGAAATCACATTTTACTTTGTTGCATGACTTTTCAAAGTCAATTTTGAATCATAACTCATTCATTTTCCCCCTATGTAACTCATGTATGGTCTCGTATACAGTGATAGCTCCAAAATTTGAAACTCGCATTCAACAAGCATATAGTAATGTATTACCGAATTTGTTTTGCTTCAATACTCTAGTGAGATAATAGTCCAAAATTCAAACTATGTAAATGGACATTACCTTTATGAAAAATCCTGAAACAGAGCATTCAAATCCCCTTTTATAATATTCTAGAAAACTTTGTAGCATTCCGTGGGTTTTCCTATGTTTCCCATTAATAACTAATTGGAATTACTTAGTATTTGCGGCTCCTTCTAGTAAATTTTTACGAAAATGCTTGATTCCGAGCACGCACGCTCCCAACGCTTGGCGCGCACACCCGCGTGGCCGTCCAATGCGTGCGGGGAAGAAGAGAGACCCATCTGATGTGCTCGATGCCAGAGAAGGCAACGCGCTCGACGCCGGAGAAGACGCTCGATGGCCGGAGAAGACGCACGCTGGGCCGAGCTCGACGCCGCCACCGGAGAAGGCACCGCCCGCACCCACCACGCGCCCGCGCCGTGCCCGCGCCACACTCGCCACGCCCGACGACCGCGACCGCGCCGGCGCCGGCGAAGAAGACGGCGGCGCCTAGGGTTCTGGTGAGCCGCGCCACCCCTTCTTCTCCAACTCTGGCGTGGTATAGAAGGGCCGGCCGGGGGGAGGCAGGTAGGCCCGGCGGTGGGGGTGGTCGATGGGCGGTTTAGGGGAGCTGGCGGCGGTCGTGGCGGCCGGGCCAGGTCGGGGCGGGAGCGCCATGGCCGGAGTTCGCCGGAGCTTGGCGGAGTTTGCCATGGCCGCACGCGGGAGGTGGTTGGGGGAGGGGGAGGGGAAGAAGGTGGTCGCCGCCGGCGGTAGGGTCTCGCCAGCCGCGGGGCGGTGGGCGCCGTGGTGGTGGGAGATGGTGGAGGCGGGGGCACTCAGAGGGTGTCGTTGGATCCAAGTCGAGGTGGGCGAGGGCTTTGTCGTGGAGCCAAAGCCAGGCGGGGTGAGAGGAGGCGGTGAGGGCGTGCGAGAGGAAGAAGATATGACACGCGGAAGACGGAGCCGCACGCGTTGCGTAGCAATATCCAAATTTTTAATATTTTTCTTTTTCGTACCACTTTAATTATTTCTCTCTAAGAACTTGAGCTAATCTTTTGTTTAGGTGGTGTTTGGGATTAAGCTTATCTAATTGACCCCACTCTATTTTCTTACCCAGCTCATTCAACTCATCTGGTACTCCCTCGGTCCCAAAATAAGTAATGTTTTAGTTTGTCCTAAGTCAAACCATTTTAAGTTTGACAAAATTTATACAAAAAAGTATTAATGTTTTTAATACTAAATAAGTATGATTAGATTTATCATGGAATATATTTTCATATTCTATCTATTTGGTGTCACAAATATTGATGTTCTTTTCTATAAATTTAGTCACGTGTCCGCGTCCTAACCGTTCTTCATACAAAGACCGAAACCACATGTCCGCATACAATACGATGTCATTAACGTCCACACGTTCTACCCAGTTTCATCGGATTCACGTGTTCGCATCCGATATGAAGTCCTCAAAACTCATGCGTCCACGTCCGATTAATGATATTCAATCCAAGATGATAAGCAGGTCGCTTCCCCTGTGTAGCAGTCCCTCTTGCCATCTCCTACGATCAATCTGGTGAGGTGAAACTATATTTTTTTTGAGTAAAATACATGTAGGGTCTTAAACTTTTGATGCATTCCCATCTAGATCTTTCAACTCAAAAAGTGACTATCTAGGTCCTCGATCTACTGCTCTCGCACACCAACCATCCAAATCATGCCACGCAAGCACCAGCATCTGACGTGGCAGTGCCACCGTGGAAGCTAGAAGATGTGCCCATGCCAAGGTTTTAAAAAACACCCTGCCTCCTTCCTCTTTACCACTCCCAACTGCTACCTCTATTTCCCACGATGGCGCGTCAGAATGCCGAAGCAGAAACTCGCAGGCGGAGGTGCATGTCATGGTGGTGCAGGACCCACAGCAGGTTGTCGCCACCGTCGTCCCTGTCTCCCTGAGGCTACGTCCATTGCGGGCACGGCCATCCAGCTTCTGGCGTCCAAGAGGAGGAGCGGCGCCGGTGGCGGTCGTGACGGGGAGGCCGCGGCGGCGGTCAAGATCTAGTCGGCCTTCCGATCGTACCTGGTACGTTCTTGGACCGGCCGCATGTAGTTCCCGGTTCCGGCGTTTCTACTCGCGATTTTCGATGGTGAAGCTGCAGGTGGTGGTGAGGGGCCAGCTGATGCAGCGGCAGGCCAACCTGATGCGCCGTGCGGCAGGCCACCAGTCCACCACCACGCTTCGGCCGTCGCCGAGCCGGCGCTCGCTGCAGCACACACGATCCAGGAAACCACGACGCTGAGCCGCACGCCGGTTCGACGACGCGTCCTTCATCTCCGCGTCAGAGCTGATGCCGAGCCGGCGCAAGGCGAGCACGTGGCGCGCGGACCCGCCGTTCTTCCCGAGCTACATGGCCAAGACGGAGTCGTCGGCGACCGAGAAGGCGCTGGCGGCCGCGGCCTCGCTGTCCCCGTCGTGCTGCGAGTGCCCGCTGAGCCGGGGTGGGGGAGGCCGGGAGGGGGCAGCGCGCGGTGCATGGTGTCGCTGGGCCTGCCCGGTGGCGCGCCGTCCCGCGAATGTAGCGGTGTGCATCGTGGGCGCGCACGACGGTCTCGTCGGTCCTCGAGCACCGTCGGGGTCGGGCACCGTGGCAGCGCGCACGCGTCATGGCATGGGTGACTACTGACTTTTGTATCTTCGTCAGTCTTGGCGAGTGAGAAACTGAAGGTGCAGGTGCAGGTGCTGCAGTGTGTTTGATAATAATCATAAACTAGTGGTGATGAGCAGTTCATGTCTTGCTAAGTTGGTGATGCTGCTTGGCGTTGCAGTTCTTGGAGCTTCTGGAGCTGTGCTACTGATCGCTGTGCGACTACGACGACATGCTGATCGCCGACGGCAACCTCTTGGACATCACGCTCGGCTCCGGCACCAACGAGCTGCACGTGCCCAAGGGCACGTCACTGTGGATCCCCGTGCTGGCCATCCACCACGACGAGGCCGTTGGGGGAGCGGACGCGCGCGACGACACGAGTTCATGCCGGACCGGTTCGCGCCCGGGCTCGCGTGGCCGTGGGCGGGGCGGTTCCTGCCGTTCGCATCGGCTCCCGCACCTGCGTATTAGAATCCACGATTTGCTACTCGCGAGCTTCTGCTTCGGCATTCTGACGCGCCATCGTGGGAAATAGAGGTAGCAGTTGGGAGTGATAAAGAGGAAGGAGGCAGGGTGTTTTTTAAAACCTTGGCATGGGCACATGGTCTAGCTTCCACGGTGGCACTGCCACGGCAGATGCTGGTGCTTGCGTGGCATGATTTGGATGGTTGGTGTGCGAGAGCAGTAGATCGAGGACCTAGATAGTCACTTTTTTAGTTGAAAGATCTAGATGGGAATGCATCAAAAGTTTAAGGACCCTACATGTATTTTACTCTTTTTTTTAAATGATGATTAAAGTTAGAAATATTTGACTGTAATAACTAAAGTGAAAAAAGGCCTCAATGGATTTAAAAATAGTTTAGAATTTTCAATACAAAATCATATATTGTTGTTTTTATTGTTTTTATAAATCTGCCGCTATACGTATGGACCAAAATTCGTGGCCCTTGCAACATACAAACAGCTCTTAAGCTGGGCGGGTCAGACTCAAGCCCAAAGCCCCAAACTGACCTCCTTCACGTTATTTTTGTTGGGCCACGCCACAGCCCACTCTGGGTCCCAGTAACACTCTGTTTCAGGACTTTTGAGTTTTGACCTCTCAAAAAGGGAAATGGAAGCAATGTTTGGTTGAAACAGCGGTCATAACTCATGAGAGCTTGCGTCGATCGAGTAGCACTGTACACCATCGAAGTGCATGGAGTTCCGCATGCATCACAGCTGATCCCCTCGCATGCATCGCCGCATCTGTAAGTAACTTAAGCCAGGGAAAGCAACCATGGATGACTAAGGTAGCAAGCTCCCAACTCCCAAGTGAAGTCCAATGCCTTCAAGACACTACCTTCACTGCTCCATCTCCAAAAGCAGTGCTGAATTCTGAACCGCGGCTAAAATCCTACCCCTTTGCCGCCATTTTGCGCTGCATCCGTGCAAGCGTCCATGCACGCCTAGCGAGAGCTAGCTCGCGCGCTCGGCGTGATCGATGGCCCTGCTCACCTCCCTGCCGAGGCCCAGGAAGCAGCGGTGCCCCTCCCACCCGATGCTCTCCCTCTCGCCGTCCCTCCTCTCCCTCATCCTGCTCCTCCCCTTCCTCTCCCTCCTCCTCCTCCACCGCTCCTCCTTCCCAGGCTCCTCTTGCTCCCCGGCACTGGCGAGGGCCGCTTCGCGCCGGGGAAGCGCGGCCGGCTTCGAGGGGGACCTGCGCGACATCGAGTTCTCGTGGAACCACCTGCCGTTCTCGGCGACCAGGCCGCCCCCTGCCAAGCTCAAGATCGCCGTGTTCTCCCGGAAGTGGCCCGTGGCCTCAGCGCCTGGAGGCATGGAGCGGCACGCGCACACGCTGCACACGGCGCTCGCGGCGCGAGGCCACCGCGTCCACGTGTTCACCTCCCCGCCGCCACACACCGAGGCCGCGCCGTCGCCCTCCGCTGACGGGCCTCAGCTCCACTTCCTGGACGGCGAGCCGGGGCAATGGCGCTGCGACGAGGCGTGGAAGCTTTACGAGGCCGAGGGCGAGAACGACCCCTTCGACGTCGTCCACTCCGAGAGCGTCGCCGTGTTCCACCGCTGGGCGCTGGGCGTGGACAAGCTGGTGGTGTCATGGCACGGCATCTCGCTGGAGGCCCTGCACTCGGGCATCTTCCAGGACCTCGCCCGCGGCGAGGAGGAGGCCAGGTCGCCGGTGCTGAACCAGACCCTGGGCCAGTCCGTGTACCGCGTGCTCTCCGAGGTGCGCTTCTTCCGGAGCTACGCGCACCAGGTGGCCATCAGCGACTCCACGGGGGAGATGCTCCGCGACGTGTACCAGATCCCCTCCCGCCGCGTGCACGTCATCCTCAACGGCGTGGACGAGGCGCAGTTCGAGCCGGACCCGCCGCTGGGGCGCGCGTTCCGGGAGGAGGTCGGGGTGCCCAAGGGCGCCGACCTGGTGCTGGGCGTGTCGGGGCGGCTAGTCAAGGACAAGGGCCACCCGCTGCTGTACGAGGCCTTCTCCAAGCTGGTGCTGCGCCACCCGAACGTGTACCTCCTCATCGCCGGGAAGGGGCCCTGGGAGAACCGGTACATGGACCTGGGCCGCAACGCCAAGGTGCTCGGCGCCGTGCCGCCGGGGAAGCTCAAGGCGTTCTACAACGCGCTGGACGTGTTCGTGGACCCGACGCTGCGGCCTCAGGGGCTGGACCTGACGCTGATGGAGGCGATGCAGTGCGGGAAGCCGGTGGTGGCGACCCGGTTCCCGAGCATCAAGGGCAGCATCGTGGTGGACGACGAGTTCGGCTACATGTTCGCGCCCAACGTGGAGTCGCTGCTGGAGAGCCTGGAGGCCGTGGTGGCGGAGGGCGCCCGGCGCGCCGCGCGGCGCGGACGCGCGTGCCGGGAGTACGCCAAGTCCATGTTCGCGGCCACCAAGATGGCGCTCGCGTACGAGAGGCTCTTCCTCTGCGTCAAGAACGACACCTTCTGCGGGTACCCAGCCGACATCGATTGACCACTGTGCATGCGTTTTGCTAATAATTATACAAGTGTCGTACGGTGTTTTTCTCCCGTTTTTGCGTTGAACTCCCAGGTATAGATATTTAACTCGGAGCTCATTTCAAATGAATACAAATGAACAAAAATCTACGATTTGTTTTTTTTATGCATGACTACACAAGTACGCATTCTGAGTTCACTACGAGCTGCCATTTGATGTTGATATGTCTTGTAAATTGTAATGGAGGTCCGGGTTCCAATTCTCAAATATACGCAGAGTACAACTAGGGCCTTGTTTAGATGACATCAAAGTTCCAAGTTTTTTCACTCTCTCTCTATTACATTAATTTTTAGACCCATGCATGAAGCATTAAATGTAGGTAAAAAAAGTAACTAATTGTACAGTTTGGTTGTAAATCACGAGACGAATCTTTTGAGCCTAGTTAGTCCATGATCGGACAAAGTTTGTCAAATACAAACGAAATATGCTACAGTGTCCAGATTGCAAAAATTTACAATCTAAACATGGCCTAGAACTTTGCAAATTGCAAACACACGGATGGAGGTTCAAGTGTACGCCGTACGAAAACTAGCGTAGCCCTTTTCAGGTTGATGAATTGAATGCTTATGTGGCAAGCAACCAAACAGTACAACTGCGTTGACCTGCCGCAGCCACATGCTAGAATGGCTGATTTCCAGGGATGTCTCGGGATTGGCTTTCTAATATAATAGTAGCATCTTGCTCTACGATACACGCCTTTACGGCATCCATTTCAGAAAGTACCGTACTAGAACGACTTTGACTAGGTCAGTTGCAGCTTGCAGTAAGGGGCTGTTTGGCAGCTCTTTGCATCTCCAGCTCCTCAACTCAACTGTAGCGACCTGTAGCATGAAGCCGATGAAGCTGCAAATCGTGGCTTCTCCGGCTCCGCCTCTTTCTAGTTCTTTTTTCTTCTCGGGAAACGAAATGGCTCCTTGGTACAGTGCACACAGTGATGCTACAGGAAAATGAGAGGAGGAGCCGGAGCCACCCGGAGTTGCACCAAAGGAGGCCTAAGTGTATGTGAATTCCATGCTTAATCCTCAAAATGTTTACTTTGGAGCTTGGACAGAAACCTTTGTGATATCAAAAGTCAAAGTGTCGGGTTTTTTTTGCATTTTTGGATGGATGTGTCAAGCCTCGAGGGAATTGGAAAGTAGACAAATTTGCAACCTGTTCGTTTCGGCTGAATTGGCTTATAAGCCATGACTGAAAGTACTGCTGGTTGGTTTGGTGTGAGAGGAAAACACTGTTCAACCTGTGAATTATAAGTCAGATACGAGCGAATAAGCCGAAACGAACATGTTGTTGGCTGTCGCGGTGAGCACATGTTTCATATTCGTGTAAGAAAAACATGTTATAGATTAATATAGAGACTATCGATCATTGGTTCACCTGTAAATACAGATGGCGAAGGAGGTTTGGATGCATCTCACAAACTGGGCAGGTCAGGAGATTACAACAATAGAAGACGGGTCACGAGTGGTCAGCGTACGTCCCTGCAGGGCCACAATGTAAGACAAAGGAGAACAATTGTGATGCTGCTCACGTACACGGTTTATTTGGGACATCTAGAAGGAGAGAAACAGAAGAATCTTTGAAGGCAAACTAAACTCAACAATGCAGGTTTTTAATCTAGCCAAAGAAGAATTGGCTCTCAGGAGAGTTGCTTGTGGGCGGCAGCCTTGCATCCATGGATCAGCTGATCAAGATCTTGGTTCCTGTGATAGTGGTCTTAGTATCTAATGTAATAACACGATGTACTAAACCCGCTTTCTCTTCTTCCTTCTACTTAAATGATATGCAGTGCTCTTGCAAAGTTTCAAAAAAAAAAAAAACGGATGGCCATCAACAGCTCTCGTCTTTGCACGAGGGGCGATCAGCGAAGGGCTTGCTCGCTTGGTTGCTCATATACCCAGCAGCCCGTTGAGCCGCCTCTTCATTTGATCTACGCTCGGGCCCCTCCGAATAGTCGCCGACCACCGCGTCCCTCCCCGTGAGCCTCTGGACGATCGACTTGAAGCTATACCGGTCCGCCTCCACGTGCACCGTCTCGATGATCTTCACCGTGGCCTGCCTCGCTTCGCCCCCTCTCGTCGACATGGAAACAAACCTCAGAACACACGGTTTCTTTTCACGTCGAGGAGAGCAATCAACGCCAGACGCAAAAGCCCGAGCGGCGATCTGCGTCTTCTTATAGCCGGTCAGTGACGGAGTTCGGTCGCAGATGAGAAAAGATCATCAGCCGATATCGCCTAAAAAACTCGAGCCGGATGAGACGTGCAGCCACGAAACCCTCCGTGAACTGGAGTTGCTTGACCGTACGGTGGTAGATACGTGACAGCTGACCGGAGAGTGAAGAGGGTAGGACAGGGAAGCTGCGCGGCTGCTGTTGCGCCACATATATTTCCTCATGTCAAAGTCAGCAATACCGGTCCGTCCGGCCGAGGGGCTGCCGTCCTATTGGCTAGTCAGAATAGTTGTCACTTTGCCGTTGCCTACTTGGCTTTTGACACGCCTCGACCAATGAGATTGACCGATGGAGGGCTAACCAACGGGCGACTGCCCGGAACGTGGTATTTGCTGACCGGGCCGACATGGAGCCTTCGGTATGCACAGATTCTCAAGTAAGATGACCCAACAAGGCATTTTGCAAATCTCAGCACTTACGTTAAATCGGCAAAGGACGAATCAGTCGTGCAAGAAGGATATCGGTGATGCAGCTCGGTTAACTCATCAAGCAAAAATTGAACTGTGGTCCTATCGATTGGTCACAAACAACATAAGCTATGCCCACACAATGACACAAATGGTAGCACGTTCTCACGAGACGCAGACAGCAAATGTACAAGGCTAGCCTGGCGTCTACGAAATCTGAATACCATGGACAACAAATACCTATACCAGTATTGGGGGAAAATTACAGTGGAACGAACGCACCAGCATACAAAAAATTGGCACACTGCTAAAAGAATCAGAAATGTTTTATACACCAGAAACACTGGGTGGAGGTGGCAACGATGCCTCTGTTGAAGATGGCTTATCCGTCAACTCGGGTGCCTCGGTTGAGGGGGCAGAGATGGTAACTTCACTGGGAGTAACAGCAGGTGCATCCGAGCTACTGGTATCAGCCGCAGGAGCAGGAGCAGCCGGAGCCGGAGACGGAGCATCAGGGCTGCCTGCTGCATCTGAAACTGCAGCTGCTGTGGCTTCCTCGTTGACTGGATCTGCTGTGGCTTCCTCATTGCCAGGTGCTGCTTTAGCTTCCTCACTGCTGGGAGCCGCTGTACCTTCTGCAGCTGGGGGAGCTGCAGAGCCTTCTGAAGTGGCGGCAGCTGCATCAGCCACTGTAGCATCTGATGGCTTTGCCTCGTCGCTGCCCTGTGATGGAGTAACTTGATTCATGGGGACTCCTTGTGCCCCAGGAGTACCTTGAGCCATGGGAGCACCTTGAACCATCGGAGCACCTATAGGCCCATTTGAGGCCTTTGCTGCATTAGGGAGGCCAGGTTTTGCTCCGGCCTTTTTAATCACGATTGGAGGTGCAGATAGGGGAGGCATCCCAGGAGGAAGTATTTCAATGGGAGGCTTTTTCTCAGTTTCCCCCAAGCTTGTGAGCTTTGGATCCTCAAGAGAAGCCAAGAATGCTGCGGCGGCATCGGTTTTTACAGTTGGTGTGTGATCCAGTTCCTTCTGTAGCATCTTGTTCCATGTTATAACCAAGTTCCTTAATGATGGACGACCATGGGCCTAGAGAGTTTATTAGGCTAGTGAGCATATCAAAATCATACAAAGTGTGGATAATTTCAGCCAAATAAATAAAAAAAGTGGATAATACAATAACAACAATGGAAGTATGGAAGAAAATGGAAGGACAAAAAAAAATGTGTTATTCCGCAAAACCATAATGGTTTGCAGCTCATTAAGTAGGATTGAGCATGAGAGAATTCAATTAAACAAGAACTTACTTGAGCATGTAAAACAGCCTCAGCCAACATTCCTGTGTCCTGCCATGCTTTCTCCATTAGGGCATTATCTCCCAGAACTGCAGCAGCAAATGCTGCTTCGCGTCCATGGCCAGCTGTTATCAAATTGCTTACCAAACCCTGGTCAAGTACACTGGCGTTAGTGGTTATTCCTATGAATTTGTGGCAATTCAGAGAACAACGTATTGCATTTCCAACAGGTGAAGTTAGACTTAGACATAGTCCCCATGAAATTCTAAGCATGTGCTTGGGCCCATGTTCCCTCACATACATGGGTATGAGCATGTCAGTGTCTCCCAGCATTGCAATATCAAAAGAAAAGGAAAAGGCACAATCCAACACCAAAACAGAAAAGGCAACATACACACTTGAGCATGAATTGTGTCATGCTATATCCCATAAAGCTGCACAAGAAAAGCTCTCAACTATATAATAACATTTTTCTACTCCCTCCATCTGAAAAAGAATACAATTCTAGCATAGTACCGAGTCAAACCATCTTGAATTTGACCAAATTTATACAAAAAAAAGATAAATATTTATGACATCAAATTTCTCATGGAATAATTTTCATAATACACTTATCTGGTGTCACGAATATTGATTTTTTTTCTACAAACTTGATCAAACTTTAGATAGTTTGACTAAGGACAGAACTAGAATTGCATCATTCTTGGGACAGAGGTAGTACCAGGCATTGGTGCTGTTATGAATGAAAATTAGAACTTTTTAATCACCAATACTCATCATGGATAAGAATCTCAAGTTTTCAATGTAAATTATTAGCCATAAATTTGTGGTCAAACATACCGACAATCTAGTAAGCTCCCCATGGTTTGCAAGACGGAGTGCCAGGCCTCGCAGCATCTGTCCATGGAGGGCACCCTTTACAGAAGCTGCAGCCGCTAATCTCTTTAAAACTTCACGAGCAATGTCAGATTGCCCAGTGGCATCTGCTGCATCAATAAGGTCAAAAAACTCCTTGACAAATTTCACTATTCCCTGCACGGCATCTGCAAGACTTTCCTGCTTAGCTTGCTTAGCTACAGCCAAATTAAGAATCTGTGTAACGTCAGTGGCATCAGCGGCAGAAGTTTCTTGTCCCACATCTCGGCTATTGCTCATTGTCAATAGACAAGCAAGTGCTCTTTTCAGGTCACTGCTCTGCATTGCAAGGTCAAACTCCAGCCTGCAGGGTATCATAACGAATTCAAATAAAGAAAAAAAAATCAGAATATGTCCACCAATAATTCTTGATATCCTACTTTGAGAGTTCAGTTAACTCAAGACATTACTTTGAGAGTGAAGTTAACTCAAAACATGTCCAGATGTACTAGCATGTTACGTCATATAAAACACAGCTCAAATAGGCAAAAACAAAGGTCTTACCTCTTAGATATTCCAGGCAAATGAAGAGCTTCAGTGGCATAGCCCATACCCAGCATAAACTGAGCCAGGTCATCGTGATGCTCTCGGCCAAGTCTTGTTGCCCTGCATAATGGGTATATATGTTATTCTTCTTCTCAGGTTTCCTAAACAGAGAAAGAGGCAATGCTCCACAAACATACCATTTCACAGCACTAACAGGGTCCCCATATGCTGCAAGGCAACGGCATCTTATACCAGGATGGCTGAGTGACAAGGCATGTGCACACATATACCTGCAAGGTACATGGAATATTTCATAGTTACATCCAGGTAAGCATATCAAAGAGTAACAAAAGGTAACAATGTAAGTTGTTTGAACAAAATTTAATTCCACAGCATTTCATTGTGCATTAAGGAACTGCTCTTGCTCTTTTAATAAAGAAATGAGATGCTCAGGAGAGTATATGTTACCTGTCAACAAGCCAGAGAACTCCATCTCTTACACCAACCACAACAAGAGGTCCAATAGGTCTCTTCTGTTCAGGAGGGAAGCGAGTTACTGCAACAGACACCCCTCCTCCAGCAACAGCAACTTCAGCATATCTTCTGTCATCCAGTTCTTTCTGAAACACTGAATCATCTCCATCGAACTTGGATTGCTTTGGCACTATAAATGGTGGTATCGATGGAGAGTGCTGAAAGGAGGCTAAACGAACAACCTGGAATAAAAGTGAAGGATGTAAGAACAATAAAATATGTCAATATGTACATCATTCAATATATTAACAGACTGCCATTTTTAAAAATAACAAAACATTGAAAAAAAAATACCAGGCTGTTTGAAACTGCAGCTCATTAAAAAGAATGCATTGCCACATTAACTAAATGTACCCTAAAGAGATAGATTACTACTCAAGTTAAAAATGCCAGGTTACACCTGGTCCTGATTTTTCAAGATAGCTTTGGTTCACAGAAGATTTTACAATAAATTGTGGCCATGGAGAACTTTGATCTGTTCCATTTGTAAGGGTTAGAAATACTTGAAACAAAATATTAATTTTTCAACTCGGCATTGGGCAAATATTGGCACCTCAGCATAAAATAATTTTGTTTCTCAAACAAACTGCATTGGGCAAATATTGGCACCTCAGCATAAATAATTTTGTTTCTCAAACAAACTCAGATAGATAGCCACAAAATATTGAACAATACTCCCACCGTTTCAAGATGTAGGTCATTTTAGTTTTGTCCTAACTCAAGCTTCTCTTACTTTGACCAAGTTTATAGAAAAATGCACGTATATATACAACATCAAATTAGTTTCACTAAATCCACCAATCAAATATATCTTGATATTGCATTTATTTGGTATTCTAGATGTTGATATATTTTCTAGAACCTTTGTTGAAGTTAGAGAAGTTTGACTTATGACAAAACTAGAGGGAATAAGCATTGCTCCATACATTTTGTCTAATGATAAGGAGTGTGAAACTCTTTTTTATATTTAACATAGAACTTCAAAAGTGTATGTTGCATTTTACAAGGCTCGATATCTTTGTTAACTGATCACTAAGGTGAAAGATTGGTGCTTCAGAAACAAAGTTAATGATGTGGATCATATTGAGCTTTTTTGTTGATAAGTGCGAAAGTCCAAAACACCAAAAAGAAAAAAAATCATGTATAAAGAAGTTGCAAATACAGGAAAGTACATATTGATTATGTCAGCTCAGAATTTCTTACTATACACTAACTTCAAGTAACACTTACGAGAACAGAAGACAGCATATGAATAAAGAAGAAAATGGGCACTAAAAGCATCCATCATACTGAATGTCATACCTGCAACATTGGTGGCCTCAATGATACTTTTTCACTCACAGTAACCTGGGAAGCTTCAACAGTGATAAGAGCCAAATCTCCATGCTCTTCAACTGCCCGACTCTGAGCTTCTCTTGCTTTCATTTCTTCTTTTCTCCTTTTTGTTTCAATGTCAATAGCTGCCACTCCAGCATCAACAAAGACACACCTGGGAAATATTGTTTACAAGATCAAGGAACAGAAGTTGAAACCATTGTTCGCTTGACACAACCTAGACTACACGTTCCACTTATATGCAACTATAATCCTGTAAATAAGAAAATCTCGAAGAATCAAATAAACTGCATGCTCAATAGCTTGGTACTATCATTTTCGGTACCACTGAACGCAATCCAAATTATAAAATGTCCCTAAAAAATGAAATTATTTGCTAAGCTGCCTATAGGCTACTACAATTTTAATCATAGAAGCAATCATAAGCTCAAGACCTTCATATGGCATTATCCATTTCTATATACAAGCTAGCATCATAAGCATAGCAATATTGAGATATCTTCTTTCAAGGGCAAAAAGTGAACATTATTGAAGTATGAAGAAGATTAAAATCTTACTCAATTGTTGTTGGTGTAGCCACAAATAACTGCCTTCTATGCCAAACGGCACCAGTTGCAAAGGGAATTGAGACATCTCCAAGGTACCTAAATTGGGGCCGCAAGGAAGAAATTACTATATACTGCTGATAAGCAAATGCACAATACTCAACAGTTTGGTCCCACACGGTCCACTCAGGTTGTGCAAGCAGGCCGCTTACAGGCTGATAGGTCTCCCAGCTGCACCAATTTAAAATGTAATGTTTAGTCTCACAAAGATGTTAGCTGTTTAGATCATTGTACAAGGAAGCAAAGTGAACTTTACAGGTACATCAGAACAATGTATCAGCCAAGAAATAACTATCCAGACACTGCAGGAATCAGGAAGCAACAAGATCTAGCATAAAATGTCAAAAGAACAATACTTAAATGTATACCTGTACAGTTGGAAATTTTGTGGAGGCCCTTCCTTAGAGGAAAATGGATCATCAGATGCAAAAGATGATCCACTTCCACCAAAACCTGATAAGGGCATCGATTGAACAGTTGATATAGCTGTTGCTGTCAAAGGACTGATTCTACGAGATGTGCGGTATGTGACGCCAAGTAAAGCACCACCATGCAGTCCAATAACCTGAAATATCACAGTCATTACACTAGACAGAAGAGTTTCTTCTGCTGAATTTGTGCCAATGGACAGAAAGTTAAGGGTTTCTATTTCACTGGTCAAACAAAGATGTACTCAGAAGTGAAAGAAAGAAACTCAACCTAGCAAACACCCATGTCAGTATCACTCTGCTAATGTTCAATACAACTACAGCATGGTATGATCATATGAAAGCACAGCTAGTTTCCAATGACACCAGCATGATGAGACAAGGAAAGTGTAACGATAAAATAAGATTCAATATAAAGAATTGTCAATGTGTTATCACATTGTCCACAAACAGGAACTTTTATGCAATTGAGCAAGCATAAAAAAGTTCAGCCAATGGTTTAAATCAGTCACACATCATGTAGCTCACAAATGTTAAAAACCGCGTTAATTAGAAGAAAACATGTTACTATGAAATGCAATTTAACTTCTTTAAGCTGAAAACTGCAGCATGTTTTGGACACAATATTAGGGTATCTACAAAAGGTAAGTTCAGATCTCCAGCAAACTATGAATAAAGAGAAATTTGGAATTGGAGACTGATTAGTGCTACAAAAGAAATAAAAAAAGGGGAACGAGCGATGATTACTGACCGGTTCACTACGACCATCAATCGATCTCTGCAAAACATGTGCTGTTCCATCATCTAATAAGATACGCACTTGCACTGTGGCGGCAGAAGCAGCACTAGCTGCTGCAGCTGCTGCTTGAGCTGCAGCAGCTGCTGCTTCTTTTGCCTTTTTAGAAGAACCACCTTTAACAACAAGTGGCATTCTTGGGGCCAATGCACTCTCTACTAAAGCATATCTGTCTCGACAGGTGTCCCAGGCAAAAAGCTTCCCTGTGCCTGAATCAACAGCTGACCAATCACTTGCTTTGTATACAGCAAAAGAAGGGATATCTGGCCATACAATTGCAACATACCTGAAATGAATGTATAACACTATCATTAGAAAATTCATTTTAAATCTGGAGAGCAGCGAAAATGTCTACAGGTATGCAAGCAATAGGATATTGGAGAACTGAACCAGACAACAAACCATACAAACAGGTTTTTCCAGTTTTTGGCCTGTTAGATAACAAAAGGGTGGGGGGTGGGGGGGGGGGGGAGTTGACTACGTGTTGACAAGTTTTTCATGATTTGATCACAAGACCATAACAAGCAGTAAATAAAAAAAAAAAAAGTATTCAACAAAACCAGGACCACAGGTGTGTTCTAGGGCCTAAACCAATTTCTTTCAGGAAACAGGCTTCAAATCAATTTTTTAGGATGAAACCGGTGGAAACCAGAACTCAGAAATTTTCCAACAGCGCTACAGTAAATGCAACGCAGATTAAAGCATTAAGCATAAGCAGCACTGACTTGGAAGGTGACAGATTGCACCCAAACACAACACAGCTTAAGCCAATTACTACCTTGTATTACTGGAAAATAATGTGGTTGGTGAATAATGCAACAATAATAAGACAAAGAGCCGAAAACTAGTTCAAATTCAGCTCATGGTTTAAGAGGCGTCGCCTAGACGTCGCCTAGGCGACAAGGCGTGGTAGAGGTGCTGGGCGTCGGGGTCGCCACGACCTCCGCGGGTATGGCGTCCGCCTCATAGGATTAGGCGTCGCCTAGGAGAATAATGGCGTCGAGGCGGACGCTACTGGCGCCTGAGGGCGGACGGATGCGATTTTGCAGGAATGGATGGGAAATCGACCACGGGTGGGCGGAAATCGAAATCGAGCGTCACGCCGAAGACCCACAAGGGAAGTGAGCGATATATGCTCTTCTTGCTGGAAATTTCCTTCGGTGGCATTTATCTGCGGGTGCGGGCAGCTTCACGGGAGAGAGAGAGAGGAGAGGAAAGAGAAGGCCGAGGGCGGGAACTCTTGGCGGCGGCAAAGAGCAGGCCCTGCATCTCTAGGGCGGAACTCTTTCGGCGGTGCTGCTTCACGAGGCCGCCCTGCATCTCCGCTAGGCTGCATCGCCTGCCAGAGTCTGCATCTCGCTCCGCAGATTTCACCGCATCTCCGCTTCGCCTCGCCGCAAGTCTAGCGGTCTAGCGTCCGCCGCTTCGCTCGCTCCGCTCGACCGATGACCGGACTCAGCTTACCGCCCGCCTCGTCCGCCCGCCTCGTCGACCGCCGCCTGCCTGGCTCGGGCTCCGACGCCTCGCCTCCTCTTCGCTTCGAGTCGCTGACGAGTCGCGCCATCCGCAGTCCATCCGCAGACTCACCTGTCCGTCCGGCCTTGAGTCGCCCGCATTCCAGTAGTCCATCCGCACCTGCACTTGTCCGTCCGTCCGCTTGTTATCGCTCCGCTTTTGCTCTTGTAGTGTTATCTGCGTCTCGTGCTCGCTTGCTTTTTTATAGTATGTCTCGTGTCTCGTGCTCTCGCGCTCTACTTTTTGATCTGAATATTGTATGCCTCGTGCTTCTGCTATTGATCGAATATTATATGCTCATGCTCATTGCTATATGCCCTCCCTTGCTCTGAATATTTATTCTGCACTCTGCTCTGCATTTGCTCATGGTGTGTGCCTGTATGTACTCTGCTCTGAGCCTCTGAATATTGTAAGATGAACTGCTGATGCCTACTTTTTATATTATATGGGTTATCACTCACATATACAAATGGCTGCTTGTTCTTGGGCTCAAGAATTGGCAACAAACGAGGTATGTATGTGCTGCACTAGTATATAAAATTCTAGCTTACAACGCCTTACAATGTGTGTATGGCGCCGCTAAATCGCCACAAACGCCTAGGCGCAACTAGGTATGTATTGTGCAAGTATATAAAAGTCAGTCGCCGCGCCACACGCCAAGGCGCCAGAAAAAAACAATGATTCAGCTAGGGACAATGTGTAGTGTAGCTACCACAGGCTGGTTGAAAATTTGAAGTAGGTAAACAAAGTACAAAATTGCTAATCCATACTGTATTGTAGTAAAGTTCAGCTTCCTCCAACCAGAAATATAAGTCCATCTAGGTTTCTTCTAAGTCAAACTTTCCTACCTTTGACTACCAATAACTAAAATTTATAGACTGACAACACAAGATTGGCATTGCTAGATTCATTATGAGAAATACTTCTTGATGTATAACTCTACCGATTTAAAATAATATACTTTTACAGATACATTCCTAGTCAAAGTATCATATTGGAGACTGTTTCGATGTTCTAATGGACTTATACTTGTGATCGGAGGACGTAGACCATATCACTTACTTCCCAGAACTGCTAACGGAAAGGACCGAATAGGAATCGTGGGGAGCAGGAGTGCTGATATGCTTCTTGGTCTGCTTTACTATCAACTGTTCTATTGAATCATTCCTTGACCTTCCTGCATCAGATGCAACACCAGCATTCCCAAGGGATGGATTCGCTGTGTTTGACAATTGGAAATTCAGTAACTTAAGTTCTCTTTCCACTATGTAAACAGCAGAATGTTCCTTGTTGCCTGTTGGTGTTGGTAAAGGAGCAATAGCTGGAAGTGCTCTTGGATCAAACTCGCTTAATATGATACCAATATTAGTTCCAGTAGCAACAAGATGTGGCTGCAAGGGGTGTGCCACCATGCAGTAAACCTATAATATAACCACAAAATTTAATCTATAGTTAGCAACACACTTGAGGAAAATGCATCACAGCATTTGCAAAATAAAGAGTACTGAGATTTTTTTGCGGGGATGGGGGGGGGACCACCTCTGTTTCATGTACTAAATTGCATGTTTCGAATACAATTATTCTACTCAGGAAACAAGCTTCAATTTGAAGAATATAGATCAAACAGAGATTATAAAAAGTGTTATATCACTCCAGTCTCTTGAATGAGAGCTGACCTAAATAAACATGGGTATAGGCAGTTCATTACTTTGTGCTAAAAGTTAACATCCTGGTATTCATGATTCTGAAGGTTTATCCACAACTAATCAAGCCATGGAAGATTCAGCTATCACTAACAACTTGTCGATGAAATTGTAGGTGTAGGGTACTGGAATAAGAACCATTGGAACAGTACATGTCAGTTCCATTTTCTCTTTTTTATTAGTAATGATAATGATATTTGAGATGTCCCAATGTGTGCATGTTCCATCAAGACTCACAGTATCAATGGTGAGAGTTTTTTCTTTGCAAGGCACAGCATGCAATCTATTCCAACTATTGCAAACAACGAAAAAAAATCATCAAACTGTGAATGGCCTAACCCTGGACATAGCAGTTAATAAAGTTGAAATAAGTGAGTAAGAAACATTTCAAATTTTCAAAATGTGTTAAACATAAGATCATATACAGTAACTAAAAATGTCACTGCTGAGATGAAAAAAATTAGTACGCTCCGTTCAAGGAATAAGAACAGAAGAATACCCTCAGTTTCTTATGCTGTGCAAGAACCTGTGGAGGAACTAGTGATGACAGTTCGCAGAGCGGTCTTGTTAAAGCAGAATAAGTTGGGTGCTCTATGGCCCTGTAATAATAGAGCGTAGAACAGTGCAATAAGCTATGGTTAGCATCCTTAGAGAAAAATCTCCAACTAATATGTCTCTGGAGCCGCAGAAATACATACCAAATATGGGAGTCCTTGACACAAGTTAGAATATCAAGGTTTGGTGCACGGGGATGACACCACGATGCAACACTATGACAAGCAAGTTTAGGAACTGGTTTAATGCGCCTTATTTCCTGAGCAGCAAACAGTAAATACAATACTTTAAGCTCTATTTAAAACAATTAAAATAATAAATAATACAACTTCATGCAAATATTTAATATAAGTACCTTGAAAGTAACAGTATCCCATATGGCTAAAGTTTTATCAGCCCCTATTGTAATGAGCTGTGGAGCACTCCCCATCACCCTTGAAAGTTCAACTGCAACTACACCTCCATCATGGGCCTTGAGAAAATATCCCCAAAAAACAGTATTAACCAACCCGCATGCTAAGTAAAGTTTTTAACAAGTTATTTACAAATGTTCTGCACCATTTTATTTTTTTCTGATACATAAATAATCAGTGATCGAAAGTCGGTAACTCAGTACCTTCATACTAATTTTAGGCACAAGCTCACGTGAGTCATGGATATGATCAGCACTCCATAATATCAGCAGGCCATCGCTGCCACCAGAAACCAAATGTACCTGAAGGGAATGCATTGTTAATTGGAAGATATAACAGTAATATCCGCAGAAATGAAATCGGAAGAATTAAAAACAATTAATTGCTAAAAAATGAAACATGCAAATAGAAAATCACAACATATGAACACAACAGAAAGAACATAATTCTAACCACCAAAATGAAACAACCAGAGTCAAAGACAAGACATATTTGTGCAAAATTTTACCTCACCAGCTGCAGACATGTACGTCATTAAGCAAGCTATTGCTCCTTTATGTCCACCCGTATACCTCCGCACAAGCTGCAAGGATCAAAAGACTCAGTTTAAACTTGCAGTACGCCAGTAATGAAGAAAAGGGGGTAGGGTAGAGTATGTTTAACCTTCCATGTCAACATCGAAAGAACCCTGATGACGCCATCAGATGACCCAAAGGCAACAAGAGGAGCATCGCTAGAAGATGACCTAGAGAGGAACTCCATACTGCAGAAAAAGCATAGGGTTTTAAATTATCACACAACAGATGAATGTTGAGCGAATACAACACATGCTGTTTGTGTCAAAAGAGTACACTGGTTACTCTGCATTCTATAATACATAAAACAAAGGCATGGTGTGAAGTAGGCAAGTAGCCTATAGGCCTTAAGCGATGTCGATGTGCAATGTAGGTTAAACTCTTAACATCTGAAAATAAGTAATAGTTTTGCTCCTGAATCAACTACCCAAAATGAGCATTGTTAGAGAAAATCAACCTGGTATGCATAATCCAATTAGGCCCATCTAAATGCCATGAACAAAGATTTGTACCCATAAACTTAAGTAATTAGAGAAAAGTAACCATACCAAAGAAGTGACCTATTGTCAAGCTCCTGTTTAGGAACATCGCGGCCCCGCATAGTCACCAAATCCAAAAATATGACTTTGTTCTCACAACAAATGACAACAAAGTGCCTTCCTCGTGTCGAGGGTGCAGGTGTGCTGAATGTGGAAGATTGCTGATTGACTGCAGTTGGGGCCTCAGCAGCAGCAGAGCAATTGCGCCAATGTTGCCAAAAGCGAACATCATCATCATAAAAGGAAACCTGCTTTACACTTGGGGAAGAACAGTAGGCCCATCGGAAGTCAGGTGAAGGTACTACGCACATGATCATCATAATTAAGGGACAAAAAACTCAAATCGATACCTTCCCCCTCGAATAGCCTCGGTGGGCTTTCCTTTTGAATCTGCACAAACATTGAAAATGGGTAAAGCGACAAGCACATATTGCATCCACTGATCTGGCTTGAAAAAAGATACTAAACAAAACAATAAATCCCATGGATATTGGAAGTGAAGGGGACAGCAAAAATGTGAAGTCAGGAATGACAAAAATAACAGTACAGCTAGCTTCAACAAGGATCAAGATTTAGGCTACATTTAGCCATTTAGGATAGGGTGTTGGCATGTTGCAGATAAGTAAGTTTTGCAAATGACATTTGAAACACAAACTTTAGTGGTGATATCAAACCAATACTTAATACGCTAGTAATGAAGTACAAATTGAATGTAATCATATCCTATAGCAATGAAGTATTTTGCGGTGTTGTTCCTTCTAGATATGAGTATATGGGAATAAGAATTTTCATTGATACAGTGTACTATGGGATTACATTACTACAGGAAATCAAGCAACGTACCATAGCTCTACAAGGACAGAAAAATGGCATTTCAGCACTCAGACAAATTCAAGTTGTGCCAAATAGTAAAACGCCCATTTTAACAAATGAACAACCATATGTCACAATTCAACAGTGTGAACAGTATGCACAACAACCACATGCCATGCCCAAACCACCAATAATAAACGAGAGATGAACTACTGCGCCACATACCATCTCCCTCAGCGAGTTTCTCAAGCTTCGCTCCAACCAAGCGACGCTCATCAACGCCACCTGCCTTCAGCTCATAGATCACCTAACGGATTACAAAAGCACGGTGAGGTCAAATGGAGCCCAAACAAAGCTTCGAAGCCGCCTCTGTATCGCGAGATCAAATTAGCAGATAGCTAGAGAGTCCCTAGAAGCAAATGGTACCTGGCGGTGCTCCCAGTCCCAGACGGAGACGCGGTCGTTGGCGTCGGCGGTGACGAGCCAGGGGTGAGTGGGGTGGAGCTGGATCTTCACGACCTTGTCGCTCGTCGGCCGGAACGCCCGCAGGCGGAGCATCTCGCCGCGGCCGCCGCGTGCTGCGGCGGGGTTGTCGCGGGCGAGAGGCGGGCGGGGGCCGGAGCAGAGATCTGGGGATGAGCAGAGAGGGTCAGTGATGTTGTGCAGGGCTCGCGGGTGGTGGCAGGTCGGGGAGATCTGAGTCGGAACCTGCAACGGTGACGAGAAAGGAGGCGAAGGAAGAGAGGAGCAAGATGAGCTGGACGTATGGGCTAAGTTGCCGTAGTAGGCCTGTTTTCGACGGCCATGATGAATATGAGTTAGTTGAAATACATGGGCGTTGTTCGCAAAAGAAAATATGGGCCTAAATGTTAATAGGCCTCTTCCTTTTGAAGGCTTCACTTTTTGGACCAAAGCTTCCTATTGGGCTCTGGATCCAAATGAATCGCCTTCCGCAATTCGGTGTTGGGCCCAAAAGAAAGGCCTGCAAATAAAAAGGAAAATTTTCATTTTGCCTCCCTTGTCTATCGCGAAAGTAAACTTTTTCTCCCTCAACTCTAAAACCAAAAATAATTCCTCTATCATCTCTCAAAACCGATCACTTGACCTCTATAGCCGTTCCTCTTGGTTGGTTTTTATTTTTTCTTTTATGTTTATTTTGGTTGAATCTTTGAAAAATCATAATAAATCACAGAAAATCATAAAATGGAAAATTCAATTGTGTTGGACTCTAATGAGTAGATCTACTCAGTGAATATATGATATGGTATGCTTTAGAACAAAGTTTTTGCTGTAACTTTAGATCTATATTTTTCTATAATTAATTCATAGCTGCAGTTTCTCTAGTCCAATTATGGTGAAATTTTTATGGTGGATTAATCATTGCATGCTTGAGATGTAGAAAAAAAAATCGCTCGTTGGATCATATATGACTGACTTGTAGATTTATCAATTGATTTATCTAGGTTTATCTAGATAAAATTATATGTCGGGTTCATAAACCCGGGGTCACCTCGGGGACCGGCTTCCACGCCAAAGCTCGACCCGAGAGTCTAAAAACAACAGGACAAAGGGGTGGTCCAGCAACCGATCGGAAGGCCTGGCCCAACAAGAGCAACGCCTGGCTCGTCATTGCTTGCCCACCTATATCGACCAGGCGCTTCGATTCGGGCTCCAGTAGCCTCCGGATGGCCTCTCCGATCGGAAGGCCTGCCTCGAGCCCTACTTCCGACTCCGACCCCGCGTCTCTCCGACCGGGGTACGTAAGAACCCTGCTCGCCGCTCTTCTCCGACCGGCGCAACCGAAGCCGACTAGGGTCATCCGACCGGGGACGCCCGCTCGGAAGGGACCAGGGACGAACGGAGAAAGTAGCACGTGAGTCAAACCACAGTACAGGGACCATACCCTGTACACCTGCAGGAATAGTGTTCCACAACCACCCTGACACAAACAGTATTGTAGGTGTCAACATTTGTCCCTACAGTATTGTAGGCACCGTTGGACTCCCGCATGGCAGAAAGCTCCTCACATGCCTCTAGGCATCAATAGTGTTGTAGGCGTCGGGACTCACCATACCCGGTAAACGTGGTGAGACTCCTCGCACGCCTTTGGGCAAGCAGTATTTTGCAGGTACCGACGTCAACCCCAACGCAACCTCCCACGTGCACCTGACATTCTACAGTGACATCAATAGTGTTGTGGGCGCCTACCATTATCCAATCCTCATCGGCGTGGGCAACAAGGCTTAAAAGCATCCGTACCCTCTCCCTCTCACCTGTAAAGCCATCACCTTCATCTATAAAAGGGGATGCACTCCCTCCAACAGGAGGACGGACCGATTGATTCAAACTCAGTTCCTTTAGATTCATTAGTCCAATAGCTCACAACCACAGAACCGCCAGGTTTGGACCTCAAGCACACGCTTGAATGCTTAGCTCATAGCGGAGTTCCCGTCGTTCTTGGCCCTTCCGACCGGACCTTTGGTACCCCCATCTTTCTCCTTCCCATTTGTAACCCCACTGCAAACTTCGAGCACCTGGGCTCAGGAATAAAGTCACCGACCGACCCAAACTGGACGTAGGGCACGTTGCTTGAACTAGTATAAATCTTGTGTCATTGAGTGCTCGGCCACGTCCGATCACAACGTACAACAAAACTACAAAATATTCACTAGTTGGTCACTTTCTATACCAATAGTTGGCGCCGTCCGTGGGGAAGACGATGTACGTTCAACACTTTTTGGTCATCGGATGACCCATTTTTCCGCCACCCCTACCGTGGTGGGCTCGGGCGATACGACTCTCGGCTCGTTGGAATCTCCCGTACCCTCACCTACTGGGATGCGGGTTCCACCTATTTTTGAGCCATCCTAGGCCTTCCTCTTTGAAAGCCTGGACTTCGTCGCCGACCGGCTCGGCGTACTCCACCTTCGCGAGGAGACTCACGATCCGGCACCCGTCGGAGAGACGTCCTCCATCGACTCGGGACGTGCGACTTTGACGGCGTGGCATCTGCGCTTCATTCCGAGCAAACTCTTTGCTCAAACCCCACTGTAAGTAATACGCGTACTTTTATTCGCCCTTTATTTACTACCTCCCACCGATCACCCAGAGGGACTACACCGCCTACACCACAAGCATCATATGGTCGGTTCCCCTACGGCCTCGCATCCTCCACGGATGCTTATGCTCAGGGGCTCCGAAGGGTGCTAGCACCATCCCCACTCAACTCCGAATTCGTAGGAATGGCAGGCTTCGCTCCTGTCGTTTCCCACGAATTCCAAGATAACGAGGTCGAGAGCGATGGTTCCAGCATCGGTGATGTGGCGTCCCGCCACCGTCCGTCCCGGGAATGCGCTATGGCGGACGGTCCAGGACAGCAGCCGATGGTTGCGGAGTCTACGTAAACTCACGCCCCTCCGAACCCACGTGCGGAGGCCCTCGCGTCTGCGCAAGCGCACGCCGAGGAATTACGACAACGACGGCAGAGCCAGCCGCCGCCAGCGCTAGCGCAGCCGGTGCGGCACGTTGCGCCCCATGCGCATGGCCCGGCGGGTGGCGCCCGGGGTCACGCTCGTCAGGTCTAGCACGACATCATGAACGAGGGGAACGATGTCCCACAATTCGCCCGAGTCGGCTAGAATATCGCTGCTGCAGCAATGCTTTTGCGCGGTGTTCCCGAGCCCGTCGACCCCTAGGAGCGGGCAGTCTACTGGAATCTCCGGGTTCTAGTAGAGGCCGCCGCCGTCCAACAGGCAGAAAGCTCCGCATCGTGACTCCGACCCACGCCCTCTCTCCCCACTGGGGGGACGGGGACGCGCCAGCCGGATCGCTCCGTTCGCTCGCCGCTGCAGCCGTCAGGCTCGGCTCGGGATGCGGCAGCCATGCCACGGTCCGACCAGGCGCCTGCTCCACACCGACCGCCGGTACACGAGCGGCCCGATCCACACCAGGATGCTCGTAGCGTCATCAGTGACTGGCATCAGGCCCGACACGATAACAATGTCTGCCGTACGGTAGCAGGCGACGTGGATCCCAACCAAACCATCGAGGGAAGTAGTGAAACGCACCCCAGGTGCGGTCGCCGGCTGGACGACCAGAGCCCCAGCCCTGAGGGCCCGGGGCCATGGGCCTTCAGCCGGCGCATCCGGAGAGCACCGTTCCCACAGCATTTCCGGCCTCCCTCCAACATCACCAAATACACTGGGGAGACAAACCCAAGCATTTGGCTCGAAGACTTTCGGCTCGCCTATCGAGTCAGAGGAGTGGATGATGACTATTTCATCATCCAATATCTTCCCATTTGCGTTGGGGAACATGTTCGGGCATGGCTTGAATTCCTTCCACACGACAGCATCTGCGACTGGGCGGACCTCAAGAGGGTCTTCATAGGGAATTTCTAGGGGACGTACGTCCACCCGGGAAACTCCTGGGACCTCAAGAGCTGTCAGTAGGAGCCCAGCGAGTCCCTATGGGATTACATCTATAGGTTTTCTCAACGATGCAACTCCCTCCCTGATGTCGTCGACGTAGACGTTATCAGTGCATTCCTCTCTAGGACAAACTACGAGTCCCTGATCCACAAGCTTAGCTGCCTAAAACCCCATACCACCCGCGATCTGCTCGACATTGCCACCAACCACGCCTTTGGCGAGGAGGCGGTCGGAGCGGTCTTCAGCGGAGGCTGGGACAAAGGCAAGCCAAAGCGTGCAGATCCAGACAAAGGCCCCTCCACTCAGAGGGGCAAGAAGAACAAGAAGGATCGGCACCGGTCGGACAACACCACGTTGATCGCCGCGGCTGATCGCACACCCAGGCAGCCCCAATAGGGACTGCCTGACCACTTCAACAAACTCATGGATGGTCCATGGCCCCAACCATGCCTACTCCGTCAAACACCTCTACAAGGAGTGCAAGCTCCTCAAACGTTTCCTCCGACATGCCGGTGGGTCAAAGGAGGGAGACGGCAAGGAGTCGGCAGCCAAGAGGGGAGGCGCGACGGGCAAGGATGGAGACAGTTTCCCCGAACCTGAGGAGTGCATCATGATCTTCGGCGGGTCCAACACCATCTAGATTAAATGCCAGCATAAGGTACACTACAGGGAGGCGTGCGCCGCTGAGACGGCCGTCCCCTCCTTCCTCAGCTGGTTGGAGTCACCGATCACCTTTGATCAGAGGGACCATCCCTCCTATGTCACAAGACCAGGACGCTACCCGCTCATCGTCGACCCCATCGTCCACAAGAAGCGCCTCACCAAGGTGTGGATGGACGAGGGAGCGGCCTCAACATCCTATACATCGACACCCTCGATGCCATGTGCATCCCCCGATCGGAGCTCCACTGGCGGGCTCTCCCTTCCACGGGGTAATCCTAGGAACGCAGGCATACCCGCTCGGACAGATTGATCTGCCCGTCACGTTCAGCAGTCGGGCCAACTTCCGCTCGGAGGTCCTCACCTTTGAAGTGGTGGACTTTCCAGGGTCCTACCACGCCATCTTAGGGCGGCCATGCTACGCAAGATTCATGGCGATCCCCAACTACACCTACCTCAAGCTAAAGATGCCGGGACCAAACGGCATCATCACCATGAGTAGTGCCTTCTCGCACGCCTTCTCGTGCTACCATGAGCACTACGAGCTCGCCACCGCGGTCATCAACTCATCCAAGCTCCTGCAGCTCGAGGAGTCGTCAACCCCAGCAGTCCCAGACTGCAACAAACTGACCTCCTCAACGGCCTTCCGCTCGCTCGAGGAAACCAAGGCGGTGGGTGTCGACCCCACCAACCCAGCCAAAACGGTGCGAATCGGGACCCAGCTCCCGGCCAAATAGGAATGCGAGCTTGTCGACTTCCTGCGCGACAATCGTGATGTCTTCGCATGGTAGCCTTCTGACATGCCAGGGATACCACGGGAGGTTGTCGAGCACGCACTACGCCTTATCCCAGGCTCAAAGCCTACCAAGCAACGCCTGCGTCATTTCGACGATGAGAGGCGCAGGGCCATAGGTGAAGAGATCGCCAAGCTCCTGGCAACCGGATTCATCAGGGAGGTTTTCCACTCCAACTGGCTCGCCAATCCTGTCCTTGTCAGAAAAAAGATCGGGAAGTGGAGAATGTGCATTGATTATACTGGACTCAATAGGGCATGTCCAAAGGACCACTTTCCCTTGCCACGCATAGACCATATAATCGACTCCACCTCGGGTTGCGAGATCCTCTCTTTTCTTGGACGCCTACTTAGGCTATCACTAGATCGCGATGAAAGAGTCCGATCAACTCACAACCTCGTTCATCACCCCGTATGGTTCGTACTGCTATGTGACCATGCCTTTTGGCTTGAAGAATGCCAGTGCCACCTACCAAAGGTGCATGCAGCAATGCTTCGTCGACCAAATCGACCCGCCCGATCAGCCTAATCAGGCTGAACGGCCAAAACCAATAATCGCCATCTATGTTGATGACATAGTGGTCAAAACAGCTCGAGCGTGTGATCTGATCGCAAACCTGGCCGCGACGTTTGCGAACCTCTGAAGGTTCAACATCAAGCTGAATCCCGAAAAATGTGTTTTCGGGGTTCCAAAGGGGAAGCTGCTCGGATACATCATATCCGAGAGCGGCATCGAGGCCAACCCCGAAAAGATCACAGCCATCTCCAACATGGGTCCCATACGCAACGTCAAGGGCGTGCAGAGGCTCACCGGCTGCCTGGCTGCCCTAAGCCGCTTCATCTCTCGGCTCGGTGAACGGGGGATGCCACTCTACAAGCTCCTCAAAAAGAAGGATGCCTTCATCTAGACTGAGGAAGCCTAGTAGGCTCTCAAAAGCCTCAAAATGTCCCTGACGTCGGCCCTAATCCTTATCGCTCCCGAACGGGGAGAACCCCTCCTCCTTTATGTCGCGGCAAGTAACCATGTGGTGAGCGCTGCCCTGGTCATCGAGAGGGAGGAACCAGGACACCAGCTCAAGGTGCAGCGACCCATATACTTTGTCAGAGAAGTACTTACCGACCCCAAGGTCCGGTACCTCCAGGTGCAGAAACTCCTATAAACCATACTAATGGTGACTAGGAAGATCCTACACTACTTCACCGACCATGAAGTCACAGTCGTCACTTCGTACCCGCTCGGAGACATCATGCGCAACCACGATGCCGCGGGACAAATCTCCAAGTGGGCACTTGAACTCATAGGCCATGACATCAGATATACCCCCCGCACCGCCATTAAGTCTTAGGCTCTCGTGGATTTTGTCGCCGAATGGACAGAGGTCCAGCTACCGACCCCGGACGTCACCCACGAGTACTGGACAATGTACTTCGACGGGTCCATAATGGCGCCCGGCTCGGGGGCCAGAGTGGTTCTGATCTCTCCGGATGGGAGTAGGCTCCACTACACCATCCACCTCCACTTCTCAGCTTCAAACAATGCCACAGAATACGAGGCCCTTATCAACGGACTCCGCATCGCCATCGAGCTCGGTGCTACATGACTATTCATCCGCGGCGACTCGGAACTGGTCGTTGATCAGGTCATGAAGGAGTCCTCCTGCAAAAGCCCCCTCATGACAGCATACTGCCAAGAGGTGCGTAAGCTCGAGGACAAATTCCAGGAGATCGAATTGCATCACGTCCCTCAAAGGGACAACGATGCCACCAATTTCCTCGCGAAACTAGCCGCCCGGCGGGATCCGTCCCCAAGCGGGGTCTTCATCAACGACATCCACGAGCCGTCCGCCCACATCCTGGAAGGTCTAACCTGGACACACCCCGACGCCCAGCCGGTGCTCGGGGGCTCCGACCCCGACGCCCAGCCAGCACCCGAGGACTCCGACCCCAGTACCTCTACATCACCCGTGAACGTCGCCGTACTGGCACTCGATCAAATCGGATGGCGAGTACCGCTACTCACCTACCTCCTCGAGGATGTTCTCCCACCTAAAAGGACTGAAGCCCAGATGAATTGCTCGACACGCTAAGACCTTCATCGTGCTCGGTAACAAACTCTACAAACAGAGTCCATCAGGGGTACTCATGAAGTGCGTCCCCGCCAACCAGGGGAAGCAGATCCTCCTCGAGGTCCATGCCGGGATCTACGGACATCACGTGACCCCAAGGTCTCGATCAGAAAAACCTTTCGCCAAGGTTTTTACTAGCCCACCGTGCTACAAGATGCAGAGGAGGTCGTCCATAGGTGCGAAGGATGCTTGTTCTACGCTCGGCAAACCCATTTACTGGCGCAGGAGCTCCAAAGCATCCCAATCACCTGGCCATTCGTGGTCTAGGGTCTCGACATGGTGGGACCCCTCAAGAAGGGTACGGACGGCTTTACTCACCTACTTGTAGCAGTCAAAAAGTTTACCAAGTGGATAGAGGCCAAGCCCATCACCAACATCCGCTCGGAAGAAGTGGTCAAATTCTTCCTCGACATCATCTACCGGTTTGGTGTTCTCAACTACATCATCATTGACCACGGGACTAACTTCACCAGGAAGAAGTTCCTAGACTTTAGTGATGGGCACAACATCATAATCGACTGGGCCTCGGTCGGACACCGCGCACCAACGGTCAGGTTGAGCGTGCCAATGGCATGGTCCTCCAAGGACTCAACTCATGCATCTTCGACCGACTCAACAAGTACGCGGGGCGATGGGTTGCAGAGGTCCCAGTGATCCTTTGGAGCCTGAGGATGACCCCGAGCCAATCCACGGGATTCACACCTTTCTTCCTGGCTTACGGAGCCGAGGCAGTATTGCCCTCTGACCTCGACCACGACGCACCAAGAGTGAAGGCTTTCGACCGCGACCAAGCCACGGAGGCTCAACAAGATGCAGTTGACCTGCTCGAAGAAGCCCACGAGATGACCGTCATCCGCTCTGCCCGCTACCAACAAACCCTCCGCAGATACCATGAAAGGAAGATCAGAGGAAGGATACTCGAAGTCGGTGATCTCGTACTCCGGAGGACCCATTCAATGAAGGAAAAACACAAGCTCTCTCCACCATGGGAAGGACCCTATACGATAGCCGAAGTAATCCGACCGGGCACCTACTGACTGGAGGACAACAACAGTAACGTTCTCAACAATACCTGGAACATTGAACATATATGTCGTTTTCCCCTAAATTTGGTCTAAACCGCTTCTTAGTTAAAACATGCTCCCGTAAGAGCACCCCTGCCCGAAACACTCAGCCTGGGTCCCTCGAGGGCTCCATAAGCGTACAATATGGAATATTACCTCTCTTTCTTTTTTACTATTGCACGATAAAACAACTTTGTCCTAAAAACGGAAACACATTCCATTCCTCTGATTACCTTACGTAACTCTGTTCTTACTCCCAACTAGACACACCCCGCCTTTCCCTACGGGTACGAACAGCCAAGCCTCGCGGGCCACGCCCCGGGCTCCCAAGGTCGCACCCTATGGGACAAACGGGCAGGTATGAGAAAGAAAGGATAAAAACAAAAGTTATGCTAAGATAAACACAAAGAACGAATATTGTGGTTCTATCACAAGGGCAGCACAGATGTATTCATTGATACAGAAAACTGCTCACACGGGGACTCACCCACAAACTTAACTATTAAATTCTCTACTGCTACAAATACTACTGCGGCCGCTCAACGACATCGCCTGGAAGCTAAAGAAGAAACCAGATGCAACCACCAGGGACCCGCTCGGCTCCGCTCCTTCAACTTCGACAAACGCAATGGATACCTCTAGGGCATCGCACCTATAGATGCTCAGTAGAAGAACATGGAGCTCCTAACCTCCTCATGTAGTTGAGGCAGCTCCTGGGTAGGGGCACTGCTACCGAGGTATGGTCACCATGGCTGGAAGAAATCTCATCAAACTTTATGAACTGGCCGACTTGAGCAGCTGTAGGCATAGAATCCTCCACCGGCACAATCATGAGTAACCTCCCCTCCGACAAAGCTCGCCCGATAAAGATCCACCAGAGAAAATCTACACGCGGCTCCATCCCAAAGAAGGCCTCGCAGATCAGATCCAGCATCATCCGCGGCGGCCTCCAGTCTGACATCACACTCCGGGTTCACAAAAGGATATGTAAGTCCTCCCCCTCGCTCACTCTCTCTCTCACTTAGGAACCGCCGTGGCATACAGGCACTCTTAGTGAGAAGGAAGAAGGAAGAGAGACAATAGTTGGAGAACAGGCAAAGGACTACGACGGAGAGCCCTCTCCCTCCCACTATTTAAAGAAGAAAAGCAGACGATCAAAGCACAAAACTCTGCCCCCATTCAATGCGGATGGGAAACAGTGGGACACGCCCTGGCCGAAGGAACGCACACTGACTGATGGAGCAATGCCGGGTCAGACGGAACGTCGCCTGGTAGGGCGAAATGTGGCCTGGGTATGGCCCATCACTATCGCACGACCGGGCGCGAAAACCGAAGCATCACCACACGCGGGTGGCTCCCCACTTCCCTAGGACAGACCTAGGGAGACCAAAAATAAAATCTCCGCCGGGAGACCAACCGGCCCCCTGAGTCGATTGAATCGCTTAGTATCCACCCCAAGACATAGGTAGGAAGTGAAGGGACGCCCCATGTAGGCCATGCCGACTCCATCACGAACGACGAGCATGGGTCCCGGTCGGACGTTTTCGACTGAAGCTCTCCGAGCCCCATACTCCAGTCGTCAAGGTAAAACACTATCAAACCCCTTCTATTTTATTATAAATCATTTCATACATCCATACACGCATTCATTCCATACGCCCATGCCTCTCGAACGATTCAGGCCCTGAACCGCCCGGGGGCTCAGGAACTAAGCATCGCACGTGCAACGAAATGCATTAGAACGCTCCGTGTTGCGTCACGAAGCGACGGTTGCCTCGTTCAACATGAGCAACCAATAGAGCCAGGGGAGAAAACCATAGATGAGCACCATGCGGCCCTTGCCCGATCCGATAGAACGGGTTATCTCAACCTTCTCATTCGATCTTGAACCTCTCGCCAGGCCCACAGAATCTCCATCGAGGGGAGGCCGTTAGGCCACCCGGGTTGGTCTCCGAAACGACCTAGGCATCTACCGGGTTGAAGGTAAAGGAGTAGTGGAATGTCACAAGAGGGCTATGCCTACCCCATCACGAACGACGGACCGGATTCCGCTCGATCACACCCGTTAGCGAACTCACCGAGCTAGTCTTCGAGCCCGAGTGATCGGGACAAGCGACAAAACTCAGCCCCTCCGGTTGTGAGGAACCGAGGATGGGGTAATGCACACAACTCACATCGACCCCCACAAAGGCCCGACAGGGCTCGGGGGCTCAAGACAAACGCCAAGGACAGTGACCTCGAACTCGCCAGATCCATGACCCGACTCGCCCGGTCCCGCGGCGCGCACCGACGCCTGGATCCACGAGCACCACCTCATCCGATCTTTAACTAACTAACTACACTTCGGCTCCATACGGCTTCACTTCCAACTGCGCTCCAGACCTAGGACCGCGACGCCTCGTTAGGATCCACGAGCTCCGGCTTGACCGATTCCTAAACTAACTAAACTAACTCTCTCGATCCATGGCGTGCACCGACGCTTAGGTCCGCTCGCGACTCCACCTCGCCGATCCCACATCGACACCAAAGATCAGCGAGCTCTATCGCATCCAAACTAAACTGTCTCCATCCGCGGCGTGCATCGACGTCGGGATCAGTAAGTTCTATCTCAATCCAATCCCCGCGCCTAAACACCTCACTGCACAATGACACCTTGGTTAAACAAAAATCCGTCTCAGGCTAAAAACATGAACACACGCCGCTAAAACAACACCCCCTAGATGGTCCTGCCCGAACCGCCTAGGGGCTCGAGGGCTACACCCACGGGTGCGCTCGCGCTCACCTGCCAGCAAGACAAAAATCCCCCGAACGATTCTGCCCGAATCGCCTAGGGGCTCAGGGGCTCCTGTCGGGTTCATAAACCCGGGGTCCCTCGAGGACCGGCTTCCACGCCAAAGCTCGACCCGAGAGTCTAAAAACAACATGACAAAGGGGTGGTCCAGCAACGCCCGCTCGTCAGCTGCTTCGGCCCACCTATCCGATCGGAGCGCTCGATTCAGGCTCCAGCCGCCTCCGGATGGCCTTTTCGATCGGAAGGCTTGCCCCAAGCCCTACTTCCAACTCCGACCCGGCGTCTCTTCGACCGGGGTACGTAAGAACCCTGCTCGCCGCTCTTCTCCAACCGGCGCAACCAAAGCTGACTGGGGTCATCCGACCAGGGACGCCCGCTCGAAAAGGACCAGGGATGAACGGAGAAAGCAGCACGCAAGTCAAACCACGGTATAGGGACCTTACTCTGTACACCTGTGGAATAATGTTCCACAACCACCCTGACACAAATAGTATTGTAGGCGCCGATATTTGTCCCTACAATATTGTATGACTCCCGCATGGCAGAAAGCCCCTCACATGCCTGTGGGCATCAATAGTGTTATAGGCGCCGGGATTCACCATACCCGGTAAACGTGGTGAGACTCCTCACACGCCTCTGGGCAAGCAGTATTTTGCAGGTACCGACGTCAATCCTTTCTAAAGAAGACAACGCAACCTCCCACATGCACCTGACATTCTACAGTGACATCAACAGTGTTGTGGGCGCCTACCATTATCCAATCCTCATCGGCGTGGGCAATAAGGCTTAAAAGCATTCGTACCCTCTCTCTCTCACCTATAAAGTCATCCCCTTCATCTATAAAAGGGGATGCACTCCCTCCAACAGGAGGACGGACCGATTGATTCAAACTAAGTTCCTTTAGATTCATTAGTCCAATAGCTCACAACCACAGAACCGACAGGTTCGGACCTCAAGCACACGCTTGAACGCTTAGCTCATAGCGGAGTTCCCGTCGCTCTCAGCCCTTCTGACCGGAGCCGACCGGGCCTCTGGTACCCCTATCTTTCTCCTTCTCGTTTGTAACCCCACTACAGACTTCGAGCATCTGGGCTCAGGAATAAAGTCACCAACCGACCCAAACTGAATGTAGGGCACGTTGCCTGAACCAGTATAAATCCTATGTCATTGAGTGCTATGCCATCTCCGATCACAACGTACAACAAAACTATAAATATTCACTAGTTGGTCACTTTCTGTACCGACACTATAACTCAGTCATAGATGATCCAATGAGCATGCAAATTTTGCAGCATCTCGAGCATTCAATGATTAGCCTACCATAAAAATTTCACCATAACTGGACAACATAAACTGCAGCTATGAATTAATTACATAAAAGCTTAGATCTAAAGCTATAGCAAAAACTTTATACTAAAACATCATATATCATATGTTTATTATGCAGATCTATTCATGTGGAGTCCAACAAAAAATTTATGCTCATTGGATCATGCATGACTGAGTTATAGGTTTAATTTCTTCTAAAAATTTTTTAACAAACATAAACCTAGTTAAATCTATAACTCAATCATATATGATCCAATGAGCATGAAATTTTTACTATAGCTCAAGCATGTAATGATTAGACCACTATAAAAATTTTACCATAATTAAACAAGAGAAACTGTAGCTATGAATTAATTAAAAAAACATAGATCTAAAGTTACAACAAAAATTTTATTCTAAAGCATAGTATATCATATGTTCACTGTGTAGATATAATCATGTGGAGTCCAACAATTTTCTATTTTATTATGATTTTTGTGTGATTTACTATGATTTTTTAAAGATTCAATCAAAATAAACATAAAAAAAAAAAAAAAAAACACTAAGGGAAGCAATCATAGAGGTCAAGTGATCGGTTTTGAGAGATGAGGGAAGAACTATTTCTGGTTTTAGAGTTGAGGGAGGCAAAATGGACTTTTTACAAGAAAAATGGATGAAGTTGTGCTCTTTTTTGGCTGAAATCTTATTCAATTTAGAATAATGCCAACCATGTTTTATGTTTTGGTGAAGAAACATGTATTGATGCTAGAACGTGTCGTCACAGGAGCAGGTCCTCATACATTCACAAAGGATTTATTGCAGCGCCTCTCTAGTCAAGTCGTGATGTTTTTAGCTTTCTATGTATGCATTCTCATCGTCTCGATAAGAGAAACATAATAGTGAAATATACTCCATCCATTCTAAATTATATAGCATTTTAGCTTTAATAGATATGTTGTTTTTACTATGTATTTAACATAATATATATCGGAATACATAGCAAAAACTATATCTTTAAAAAAGTCAAAACGTCTTATAATTTAGAATGGACGGAGTAATTTGCAAGTTGAAGAAATACCAGAACCAACATTTTTGGAAAATAGGCTATGCCTGTTTACCAAGAAAACCTAGGATTGGCTACTTTTTGGTGTGAACAACATGCCTCACGTGCTAAAGAATTTATGCATTATATCTAACTTCCTCCAATAAAAAATATAAGCCCATTATGACATCCACACCGACTGGCCTCTTGTGTGACACTTTGATTTGCAACATGGATAAAAATTCATTTTAAACAAATGAGCTATTCATATTGAATGCTATGGTCGCACTTAAATTAGATTAATAATCAATAGTATAGGTGTGATGTCTAGTCTTACTGATTACCTAGGAATGCATCGAACCCCACAAATGCAATGGTAGCCTCAAGTGATGACAACAATGACAGCCGATGTATTCCACCATGCTTGGATTGGTGCTTTTGTAGGACCTTTGTTGAGCCTCCCTAGCTCCCTTCTCATCCCATTTCGTAATTAATTAAGTAGCATCTCAAAGTAAGGGTGTGTTTGGTTGGATGGATATGGATGAGAGATGGCGATCCATAGATAGATGGTGTTTGGTTAGATGGATTGGCTAAACATGAATATCCACTACACGCAAGGGCGGATATGGGCCTAGGGCAACTAGGCATGTGGCACTAGGCGACCCAAAAATCCCTAGTACATACACTATTTTGGCCCAAGTTGAAATTGCCCTAGTCATGGCCCAATTCAGTTTCCTAGCCCAGTAGACTCCATCCGCTGTAGGTGCGCTTCTCTCCGTCTCTCCCGTGCCGTGCGAGTCTCGTCGCCTCTCATCCTAGCGTTTTTCTCCTCTCTTGTCCCTCAAAACCGTAGGGGAGGTCTGTCGGTGTCCAAATCACCGGAGGGCGTGGCCAAATTAGTAGAAGCAAAAGCAAATTGGCTCCACGCACAACAAATCGAGGTGGTAGCTCTAGGCAGGAGAGGAGAGGCAAGAGGGAAGGGCAGTGCCACGGTGAGCAAGAAGCCTCTCTTACGCGGCGAGGTGTGGCGGTGGCTAGTGGCAGGCGGTGCTTGATAGCCAGTAGGGTCACATCGACCTGCTGCTTGCTGCACTGATGCTGCTACTCAGGTAGTTCCAAATTTTGAATCCCCAAATCACCATCGTTCATTCTTTAATCGTTTGTGCTTTTGTGGCTACAACAACATATATATAGGAGATTGTTTTCTTGTTTTATACCAATTTTTGTAGACTTGAACAATGAAGAGGAAAGGCATTGAAATTATTTGTCCTCCTGCTTCTACCCCTATTGTATAACCATGTTGAGCAAGCCAACCTCCTGTAGTTTAATCAGAAGTAGTAGAACCAGATATACAGTACGATTAGAAGCAGTAGAGGAACACAAATATTAGAAACAAGAGTTGATATAATAATGTGCAAAACGATCCTCATATTATTCTTAATGATGGTGATATTATTGTTGATGTCTCGCTCTTGTGAGCTATTCATATGTGGGTTGGGTTAAGTTTTTTTTGCTCTTAGATGGTGGTCCTAGGCGTCAAGAGTCACCATCTCCACCACTGACTACACGGAATATTCCTACTAGATATTGGATACAACGGTCACCAAAAAACTGGTGATGAACTTATCCATATTTTTAATCTTTATCATTGGTGAATAAATTAAAAATTATTAGTATGTTATATTATTAATCAATAATTATGATGACAAGATTAGTTTTGGTAAGTGCTAATATGTTGATTAGTGCATGTTTTGTGCGCCAACTAGGGTGGTAGTAGTGCTAATTAACATATTTTATTTCAATTAGTGTTAATGTATATTTATTAGTGTATAGTTAGTTGTTATTATTTTTAAATAATAGATATAATTAGTCAACTATTCTCATCATATCCACTCTCATCCATGTAATCAGAGAGAAAAATGGCTCGCTCTATCCATCCAACCAAACATGCAGTATGGATAAACCCATCCCGAGATCCATGGATGGTCATATCACATCCAACTTTACCCTAAAACCAAATGCACCCTAAGTAAACTTGAGTAGCATGATCCATGATTCTTTATCTAGGAAAACCTTAGGAAACTCATCTCTACCTAAAAAATCATTTATTTTTTCTATCTTTATTCTTGGATGAACTTGATCCTTGATTAGTATATTAAGTTATAGGGCATTGGAGCGCATGGCTAGGGATATTTGCGAAATAGTTATCCTTATTGTTACTCATTTTGAGAAACAACATGGATTAATTTCAGACTTCTAGCAGTAGCCCTTCTTTGTCTATAATGGAGCGAGAGATGTTTGTCCTGAGTTCACTTATGGTATCTACAGTGAATAGTCATTTCTAAAAACTAATTTGCTACTACTACGACCAAAGCAGCAGAAATAGACTAAATGTCTAGCCTCGACTACACACCTCTGCTATTATCACAAGAACCTCATAAAAGATCCTAAGCAAGATATATCTACGAGTGTCGAGCTAGTGGGAGTTCTAGTTGACAAGGTCACACAAATCTATGCAACTAGTCAAGCAAGCAAACTAAGGCTCCTACACATACTAGTGAGCGACAAGCACAAAGCACAAGCTACACTAGCACTACTCAACTAGTTACACTACATAAGCTAACAAGCTAAGCTACTTATCTACACAAGCTAACTAGCATAAGAGCAACCACACTAGCACAATATACAAACACGTAAAATACAAACAAACAGCGGTAGCGGTTGTCGCTGTGCAGCAAAGACCGCCGATCACGCTGGATATGTGCATTACGCCATTACCCTAAATAGGAATCATCATCACCGGTACAGAGATACCGTTGCCAATGTTGAGTATTATTAACTATGCGATGGCGAGCGGTGACCCAAAGTTCACGTGACCATCATCTACTTTGGAGCATCACGGACATTGATGAATATATGCACCGCGGTATCGATCGTAGCCCATGCATCGCGCGTCTTGCGTGCTCTATTCGGGGCATACCCCTGTAGCGACTAGCCAGTGAGCGTTGCATCTATAAATAAATAAGAGTTAAATGCATGGGTGGTCCATCAACTTACGCTCTAGTTTCACTTAGGTCCATCAACTCTAAAAGTGGGTTTTTGGATCCATAATCTTTGTTAGTGGCGCATTCCTAGCCCATACCCCTTTGTTTCAATTTTTTAACCGACGTGGTTGTCCATCATGGCGTCGAGGTTGGATTTGGCGGGAGTTTTGGCACCAGAATGGTTGGTGGAAGAATGCATTTAAGTCCTTACCTGAGTTATTAAATGGCAACCCATCCTCCTATCTCTCTTCCTCACTCTCCACTAGCTGACCAAATCATTCCCCTTCTCTCTGTGTGCTTACAGCCAGCGCCATTCACCATCTCATCCACGAGTATGGAGGTTGGATCCACTGCATCGGCTTCAAATCCGCTGACATCAGATGGTATACCACTGATTATTTGCACCGATTACAATCGGAGGCGAGTGGTACGCCGGGTTTCAACGAAACCATGGAGCCAAGGAGAGGTGTTCTTGTGTTGTCCAACCCACAAGGTTAGTGTAGATTGTGTTCCTTGTGATTTCCTTCATTTTTGCTGTTTTGGCGCACTGATTTTGGATTACCACTTTTCATTGGTGATGGATCTGGTTTCCTGCAGCCCAATGGAATCAGGTGCCCTTTTTTCTACTAGAAGGATGAGTACATTGCATATCTAGAGCAACTAAGAAGAGAAGGCAAGTTGGTTGATGATTCAGTCAACGTTAGGCTTGGCGATGGTGCAGATTCCAACATAAATAAAGTAGCAATGCTTGACACTGGTGGTGACTCAAATATTAAGGACTCAATAGCTGGTGCTTTGACTAAGATAAAGAAGCCGGTTGGCTTGTGCAAAGTTGCTTGCCTTCTCCTATTATGTATCTTGTTTGTGCTTTTGTTGCTGTTGTGTGCCATTCTTATAAAGAACTGAATGAATGTTGTTTGTAACTAAAGCAAGGTCATTGTAACTGAATCATTTGTGAATGAAACCATATGTTTCAGCATACTACCATAACCAGCAAGTAAATTAGTCTGACAATGCACATTACTGCTGTCCCCAACCATTCTATCTATTTTCTAGATGGTAGCACTTAGAGTTGCTGCTATCCAAAAGCTATTAGGTAAGCTGCTGTACAAAAGTTAGCAATGAAGTGGCTGCTATACAAAAGCTGCTAGCAGTTAAGTTACTACTGCATAAAAGAAGGAAGCAACAAATAATGTTTTGCTGCTTTACAAAAGGATTACATATCACACATGCATGAATTTAGTTTTCAGCTTCAGTTGGAGCCTTCTTCCTCCCACCAGTAGCCTTCTTCTTTTGCGGGTGTAGTTCTTGTGCCTTCATGGTTGCAATCCTTTTTCTCCTAGATTTGGATATTGTGGTTAGAGGCACAGGTCTTGCTGCTGGAACATTAGAGCTAATGAAAGCTAAGTTAGGGAGAGGTTAGTTCACTTGTATCCTGCTCTGGGTTGACTACAACATAAAATTATTTCAGTTAAGAAATATAGTTATTGAATGGCTAAGATGGGCTGGTAGTTGACTGACCTCTTGTTCCATATGTGATACCATGGTGGCACTGAGTTGGCTCATCAAAGGAATAGTGGAGTCTGACCACATAACCACCTATATAATAGTGTGCACAAAAATGTCAGTACATAAAAAAACAGTTCACATAGAGCATGGCAAAAAAATTTAATAGACCTGGCTCTGTATTGGCCCATCATCATCCATCTTTTCTGGTTGGTGTCCTCCTAGATGGGCTTGTTCTTCTAGTTGGGCATTGCTTGTATGCCTTGGTGGTAGGACACCAGCCTTTCTCAAGCTACATCCCTTTTTATTATGGCCTACATCTCCACAATACCTGCAGTGCATGGTGACACCATGTTTTGACAATCTTGGACCTTGGGGGCCTTGAAACTCATGTGGCTGCTTCTTTGTGGACTTGGGAGGCCTGCCCACCTTCTTCTCATAAATAGGAGGAAGTATTTCTATTGCTGCCACCTTGTCCCATGTATTTTTGTCCCTACATGGTCTTATATGTTGTCCATAAGCAAGTAGGTAGGAAGTAGTGGAGTAGCATTCTGGTAGCATAGATTTAGGTGCAATTCTTTCATGCCTCAGACAAGAAATGGCATGTGCACATGGAATTCCAGTTAGGTCCCATCTTCTGCATTCACACTTTTTCTCCTTGATATCCACAATGAATTGGTAGTCTCTATCCTGAACTTGGAAAATACCATCTCCAGAAGGCATAGCATAGCATGTGGATGCCCACTCTATGTTCTTGTTCAATTTCTTCCTAATCTTGGGACAGGTGTGTCCTAGCCACTCTTCTCCCACCTCCTTCTGCTTTGTATAGTGCCTTATCATTAGCTGACCCTTGATCTACTCAAGCATGCTTAGGATGGGCATTTCCCTTGCCTCTAGAATGTATTTATTAAAAACCTCACACATGTTGTTTCGAAGAACATCACACTTTGGAAAGGTACTAAAAAATGTTCTAGTCCAAGTTTGTGGTGGCATCTTCTCTAGCCATTCATAAGCCTTTTTATCTAGTGTCCTCATCTTATCCATGTTTTTGTTCCACTGAGGAACTGAACTAGATCTAGCACAAGACCAGAGTTGGTTTTTTAGATTCTCACCTTTGAAGTGTTGTTGGAAATTTGAGTATAAGTGCCTCACACAGAATTTGTGCTATGATTCTGGAAACACCTTTTACACTGCTGGAATGAGGCCCTGCATAGCAATAAGATGGTTAGAATTGCAGTGCAATTGATTGTGGCACTTGAAATAAATAGATGCAACTAGTGTCGTCATCACCTTTTGTTTGTCTGTCATTATTTTCCAGGGAAAGGTGTTCTCAATACCAAGATCTGTCTTCAATGTCTCTAGAAACCATGTCCAAGATGAAAGTGATTCAACCTCAACAATTCCAAGTGCGATGGGATACATGCAGTCATTGGGGTCTATGCCTACTACAGTAAGAATCTGTCCCCCATACTTAGTTTTTATGTGACAGCCATCTAGAAATATCAGAGGTCTACAAGCAGACAAAAATCCCCTTTTACAAGCATCTAAGGACAAGTATAGTGTACTGAAGATGTTACCATCCAGTGTCAGAAAGAAAGAGGTACCAGGGTTTGATTTTCTAAGCTCATTGCTATAATCCCATAACAACTTGTACTGCTCCACCTCATCACCCATAACTGTTTGCATGGCCAGCCTTCTAGCTCTTTGCAACTTGGACCTTGATGGAGTTAGGTTTCACTCCTTTTGAACAACCCTTGCAAAGTTAGCTAGGGTCATCTTCTGGTCAGCCCTGAATGATTCTAGGTACTTCTCTGCTAGCCACCTAGAGGTGCACCTCTTGACAATCCACTTCCTCTAGCAGTTGTGGGTACCTTGGTAGGTTTTTATGACCATTCCATTTGACCTGTTGTCCACTGATCCATACAGCAACCAAGGGCATCCATCTGCACAGTGTGCCTTCAACCTCTTCTGCTCATTCCTTGAGAACCAGATGTCCACTCTTTGCTTCACACTATACTCAGTGATAGCCTTCCTAAGTACCTCAACTGATTCAAAGAGCATACCCACCTTGAATATTGGATTACCCATGTCCTGGTATCTAAAAGTAATGAACCTCAAGCCTCCTTCACCTTCTCCATCTGAGTCTGGCAACTGCAAATCTTCATCATCAGTTGACATATCATCAACAATACTGTGAATTTGTTTGCCCTTCTATGCCTTCTTCCCTTTCTGTATCTTCTTTCCTTTGGCAACTCCCTCATCTAGCACTTGGTCATCCACACAATCAACAAACAAATCATCATTATCCTGATCAATTTCATAGTCTAAGTCTTGGAAGTCAGAGTCATCATCAATCTCACTATGAGGGCTCAGATTGCAATAGAACTCTGGAAGCTTTTCACCTTGTTTACTGGGAACTCTATCAACATTGTGAGGGCTCAGACCCTTGGGCAAGGATGCAATTGGGTTTACAACTAGGTCATCCCAATCTAGCCCACTGATAGTGTCATCATGGTCTAGATACAAAACAAAATTCTTAACCTTGTGCACTAGTGAAGCCATCACAATTTCTCTAAGTCCTTGTTCAAAAGTCAGTCCTGGTAGCAACCAATAGACCTTCTTTACTGGATTCCTTGTGTAATGCAACTTAAATGCTAACTCATCAAACCACCCGGGAGACCATGTAGCTACTTCACAGTGATCGAACCAATTGACCCTTTCATGAGCATAAGCCTTATAAGAACCTTGACCAACAAAGTACCCACCATGGTGAACCTCAACCGTGAATTCTTCATCACCATCACCTATATTATGAACGTACTAACACATCAGAAAAAACCACTACAAAACCCCAACCCGTCACCTAAAAAAATCAAAATCACAAACCCTAACAGCAACAAAATCATGATTTTTCGTATCTAAGCTCAAGCACAGCAAGAGAACTACAATCTACAACCATTGAATCCTAGGATTTGGGCATCGATATAGTACTTACCGTATTGGGGCGGTGAATCCCCTTTTCTACGCAACGTAGCCACCATCTTCTGGATTCTGCTAGATCGGCGTAGGAAGGCGCAAGCGGGAGGTGGATCGGATCCGAACTCGGTGGCAAATCGGCGCCGCTCGCCGACGGCCACCGCTCGCCACGCCCATGGTCTCTCCTAACCCTTCGAGCTGCACCTCCTTGACGACAACGAAGTCAGACAAGTGGGGAAAGAACTGGAAGGGGAAAAGTCTAGAGGCGCTGCCTGCAATTTTACCCAATGCCCTCCACCCTCACGTGATGAGCAGATGCTTATTGATCCAACCTGGACGCCACGATGGACAGCCACATCGGTTAAAAAACTGAAACAAAGAGGTATGGGCTAGGAATGTACCACTAACAAAGATTATGGACCCAAAAACCCACTTTCAGAGTTGATGGAACTAAGTGAAACTAGAGTGCAAGTTGATGGACCACTGATGCATTTAACTCAATAAATAACCATCCCTGGCCGTTCGATCCTTTCTTCCTGCGCTGGATGCCCGCCACGCTCCCATGCGGCCGCTGCGCCTCACCTGCTTCCTTCGCTCGGCCTTATCCTTTCCCCAAACCCACCGATGACCTTATCCCTTCCCCAGACCCACCGACGCCCACCAAAAAATCCTCGCGCAGAATGGGGGCGCTAAGCGCGTCCGCCCGCCCGGCCTTCCATAAAGATGGATGGGCGCCACTCCACTCTTCTAGTCAGGCGACGTAAGCGCACCAAGACGGACGCTGCTGGTGGCCGGCGGTGCCCGCCTCCCGGTGCGGCGCGGTGCGGCGACCCTCGCCGGTGGCACCCGCAGCGCCTGGCCCCCCTCGCGTCGCCCGACACCTCTTCATCGGCCGTCCACTCCGCCTTTACCTCTACCCTTCCCTCTCCTGACGCGTCGATGCTCCTGGCCACGGAACTCCACCCTAGGTTCAAGAACGGCAGGGGAGTGGAATGGGAGCACCCTTTGGTGCACGCGACCTCGAATGCGTCGGATCAGTTGGTGTGCCCATGAATTGTGAGTCCAACCTTCTCTGTCTTTGCCTCTCTAGACGGATTTGATTTGATTTGATCTATCTGTCTCAAACAGGACCTCCGATGGTGCGGACCATTTGGTGTTGGCCTCCAACTGCGACTCCAACCTTCACTTTTACCTCCGATGTAGCGTGGAGTTGCCTACCTGCAGAAGCGAGGCCGGCATGGTCCCCAACGGCAAGTGCGCAGCCGTGGTTTTGACCCACCGTGCCTCTATTGCCTCCTCATTTATTTCCCAGTGTTCATGCTCATCGCTGTATAGCCTACATGACAATGCCATACTGATTTACTCAGCCTCTGCTCCGTGTTGCTGTAAATTTTGTTGCATTTCTTAGTGTTGCCTCCCTTGACGTACTTGTTGAATTATTAATTTCACCAAGCTGATTATTGTCCTATTTTTTAGGCACATACAGTATTCCATAGTACAAGTCTGTGATTTAGATAAAGCTGTGTAGCTTGGATTCCATCAGTGCGCTGGCAAGGAGGACTTCAGAAGATACAAATTGAGGTTTCTGAATTCAATTGTATTATTTCTGTTCTAACAGAGAAATAAAATGTTGCTCACATCCTCTTCGACACATTTGCACCAAAGCATCACCATGAAAATTCACATGAAACCTCCCAGGAATTATCTACCCAGGTACACGCAGCAATGCCACTACTGACTTCATATGTACACATATTGACTTTGCTGGTCAAAGTACAACCACATATACTTTAGGCTGTTTATTTGCCTTTGGGACGCACAGACTATATCATTACTCATGCAGTTGTTTCGTACTACAACATAACTTCATATTACACTTGCAAGGTTATATGATCATTAGGCAATAGGCAAAATAGTCTTCAGTCTTAACATGTTCTTACACAGAATCGCATGATTGTTTGTTTCTCCAGTGCGCAGACTCCAAAACACTATGCTGAATACATTGTTTGCGTACTAATAGTGTCATCCATATTCCGCCTTTCAATAGTGAAATTGAGATCGTCACATCTGCTTACTTACTGCTACAATTACCATACTTAGTGAACCATACTTTTGTCTACTGCTGCATGTTCTCAAGAGTGAATTTGGTTACTCCAAAATTTACGGCACCATGTTTGCAACTGTTGCATGTTTTGAGTAGTGAATTTGGTTACTGCTAAGATAACTAGGAGACAAGTAAGATGTAGTACGGTCTAGGCTCACAATGGTTGTTCATATTTGATTTTATAGTTGTAAATTACTTGACCAAATGCCTCTTTGGGTTGTATTGAAAATTTTGGATGGGTACCTACTTACACATGCAAAAAGCTTATGGTCTACATAAAAAATCTGTCATTTATTTTGCATTTACATTTCCAAAATGATTTCGGTTGTACGGGAAACAAATTTGGCTGCGCATGCGGATGCTTGGGTTCTCTGTTTGCTTCTCCTACTGTATGGTCATTCTCAGAAAGTTGCAGAATGCAGGTTCCTTTCTACCTGTCTCATTTACAAGCATATCGCCATACAGTAACATTTTGTGTCATCTCCATATCAGTTTAGTGCCTATACGATGATAGGTCATATATGCATCAAAGGCAAAGTATGGATTAACATAGTTAACGCTTTTTGTTCGCTGCTGGTGCAAAAAAAACACCTTTGCTTCTATAGTTGCACAAATGTACATTGCAATTTGGCTGCTGTGAACATTGTCCTTTTAGGTGAATCTACTCTTCTACAGATGATTTCGCTTTCAGTCAATTGGCTTATTATCTACTCTTCCGTATCTTTTTCCCTTTTCTCAATCTTCCCTTCGTTCTACCTTACGTATTAATTTCACGCCCTGCTATTGTCCATTCTACAGGCTGTGCTCAGCAGCAAAACAGGAATAAATGATGTGACATTCTCTGCTGGTTATATCTTCAGGCCATGAGTACAGATTTGGGAATCATACTAGATGTAGGTCATGATGAACAAGATGTGAATCGATGAATACCTTTTTTTTTGCCTCCCTCCTCGTTAACTATCATCATACTGTTCAGCATTGTTTCATAACTGTCCACTATTTCTTCCTTTTTTTCCCTATCTTGACTACCTGTTATGTAACAAATCACCTTCGCGGGGTTACCAGCTAGTTGATGTAAAACGCCGCGAGATTCCAAAGAAACGGATAACCTTTATCATTTAGTCGTCGGCAACACACACACACACACACATATATATATATATATATATATATAGTATGTCATCTACTGTAGATATATAGCAGACGCCACGCACCTACCGCTACACACTACACATGGCAACAGGCAACGCCATTGTCCTTTCTTGAAAAGGAGAGTACTGGCACGTATTCTAATGCGGACACGAAGCTAGCTGATCGGTACGTGCCACCCAAGTCACGCGTTGTCAGATGAACGTGGAGTGTCTCCTCTCGCTAATAAGCAGCGCACGTCGTACCCAAACCATGTATGTGCGACGATGATATATCGCCGGATGACCCGGAGACGTACGTAGGTTAGGCAGAGGAGATCGATCGAGCCCACCAGTCCACCACCATCTTTTATTGGGTGGAGGCGTCGCTAAATATCTCGGCACTTCGCCGGGCCACTTGCATGCATGGCGGTCGATGCGGTGGTATCTAGTACGGCTATCGCCGTCCGAATCAGAGCTGCGTGTTCAATGTCGGGACGGGACAGGCCGCGCGCCGCGGAGTCCGGGCATGTTTGGATGTAGCCTGGACTACCTGCCTGCATTCTAATTTGACTGCTGTGAGCTGCTTGTGACACACCTGCCTGGGAGCCAGGTGTAGACTTGCCTGGGCCCTAATGACTCAACCTCTAAGGTCTAAGCCACTTTTCCCTTTCTCCAGAACTCTCTCTCCTTTCCCCTCAGGCTCTCTCTCTCTATCGTTTGCGCTTATCCATGGAGAAAGGTAAAAAATCACGGCCAGATTGATGAGGGCGCAGAATGACGGCGTTTTTTTTGTGCATCTGATGGTCGGCTGGCTCCTCTTAGCTGAAAGTTACAGGCAACAATTGCTTCTTTTCCTTTTCAATTGATTTTTTCAGAAGTTTTTTTCTACTGATTCTACCCATGATTGCTCTTCTTTGTTTGCACGATTTGGTGTCCCGGCCTTTGGATTTCATTTTCTTCTGTATATGGATCACCATCCTGGTGGCCGCACCTTCAGATTTTTGGATTGAGATTTCGGATTTTCTTCTCTCTGTAAGGGCACTCTCAATACCACCATCCTTCTCCCTCGCCGGTTCCGTGCTCTCTGCTCTGCTTCGCGTGGATGCAACGAACCGAAACTGCTGCTCGAACGATCGCGGGAAGGATCGGCGCGGACCTGCTGAAAAGATGGTCTCGCAAGAAAACTTCTCGTTCGCCGCTCGTCCTGACTCCTGAGACAGTGCTCGATCACTTGATCTGCTACACCCGACCGGGGCCAGGCCGAGCGGCCGGCCGGTGGGGAAAAGGGGGCGTTAGCTGCAGCCGGCCGAGCGCAGAGGACGGTGATCTACTGTGAAAGGCAGATATGCTACTATCGAGAGCCATGATGGGATAGGGTGACGGGCCGGCCGGCCAACCTCTGCAGTACACCGCCACCGCCCACCACTACTATTTTGAGTGCCGGGTACGTTGCTGCAGTGCAGGGGACCAGAGGAAGAAACCTTAACATTATTGTCGTTGGTTTCTCTGACGCGCCAAAATCAGACTGGGCCAGGCATGGGCCGGGCACTGCATTTCCCGGGCTCTCTGACAACGCGTGCACCGACCATCCTCGTTACGCACCGGTGGTGTGGTCCGATCCGCCTTGCAACGGTGGTCGCCTGGTCGGTGGAATCCAGTCCGTTATATTAGTCCCTTTCTAGTAGAGTGGTGGAGCGAGGTGCTTACGTAGAGGCCTTCTGATTCTACGTGCTTTCGATAGATATCCAGGTTCTCGTACAAATGTTTCGTATCGGGATTTTCTCCATAAACGTTTTCGAAGATATGTTTTAGAAGATGAATCGGAATTCACTTGACGAGATTATTTGGCGAGTAGATTGGATTCTGATTCATAAGAAAAAAATTCTCAAAAATTCTATAAATAAAAATATGCTTCGAAAAAACCTATTTTTTATGTGAAAAACAACTTACATACAACTCATTTTAACTTGTTGTATTGAAAAAAGATTATTACTAAAAAAATTAGCGTGCACAAGGCAAAAGAAACGGAACCGAAACGCTGTGAAACCACCCTATTGCCGATTCCGGAGCCAAGGCAAAGATCCTGGAACGTTTCCAGACGTTTCACACTTCTACCATTTCGCTCCATTTCTCTGGATTCTTAGCAGAATCCGAAACGATTCAGGGAACCAAATGGCCCCTCGGTTTGTGCCTTGTAGCACAAACCAGAGTGTTTCTTTCTAAAATGGCAACAAGCTACTTCCTCCGTCCTAAAATAAGTATCGTTTTCGTTTTCTGAGGAGTCAAATACTTTCAACTTTGATCAAATATATATAGAAAAATATTAATATTTATAGTACATAATTAGTATCATTAGATAGACGTTGAATATATTTTCATTATAAGGTTATTTAAAGATACAAATATTGCTAATATTTTATTAAATCTAGTCAAGCTTAAGAAAGTTTGAGCGACACTTATTTTGGGACTAAGAGAGTACACACATCATTTGGCAGCTAGTTTTAGCTTATTTTGACCATAAGCGAATTATTGTAATTTGTACTAAAGGCGCTTTTGGTTGGGATTTTGGGAGCTGCTTTTGCTTCCAAAAAGATAAAAAGCCAACCAAAGGGCTAGGCCACAGTGTAGATCCGTCCATGCGGCCACCGCCACCTAGGATGCGCACACCATAGATCTTGTGCCCTTGCGCTGTGGAGAGGAGAGAGAGGTGGTGTGGATCTGTCGGGGCCGGGCTACTTGACATGGTGGCTCCCCTCGGGACCCCTTCGCCACCGGCAGCCGAGGATGGGCTGCGAGATCTAGATCTAGCTAGGTGAGTGTCGGTGTTTCGGATCACCGGCTAGTAAATTTGTATCTGTGCGTCTGGCTCGGAAGGTGTGCTCGGAGGACACAAGAATTTATACTAGTTCGGGCGGAATGTCCCTATGCCCAGTCTGCTGCTGCTCGTGTTACCGGTACTGCTTTGTAGTAGGGGTTACAAATAAGTGAGAGAGGGAGAAGGTCTCAAGTCTCTGGTGAAAAGATCGGATGGAGTTGAGCCATGTTGAGCTCATCGGCTGTGTGCTTGTTAGCTGTCTCTTTTTTCCAGCCATGTGCTCCTGCTTCCACTTTTATAGGTGAAGGGGAAGACACAGGTTACAGAGAGAGAAAAGGAGAAAAGCGAGGGAGAAGAAGGCCTCCAGGGCTGTCGCGTCCTTCTTCTCCTTCACGCGGGTCCCATCGACGTAGTTGATGGTGAGGTGGATGGCTCCACGTCGTGCTCCTGTTGGCCGTACGGGGAGTAGGCAGCACAGCGACCACACACCTGTCACTGTTGGCGATGTGAACCCCCGGGCGTGGCCTGACGTGGCCATGGGTCACATCGAGGCGTGCCTGCTTCCCACCCGGTGTCAGAAGTTTGACCCCAGGGTCGTACCTTCTAACCCATAGTGGTTGGAGGCAGTATGGTCCCCCGTTAGGTGAGACGGAGCCCGCGCCCTAGGGGTTGGGCGAGACGGAGCCCGTGCCCTCAGGATCAGGCGAGATGGCTCCCGTACCCTTGGGGTCGGGTGACACGGGGCCCATGCCCAAGGGGGCGAGTGAGATGGCTCCCGTACCCTTGGGGTCGGGCAACATGGGGCCCGTGCCCAAGGGGTCAGGCGAGACGGAGCTCGTGCCCTCGGGGTCGGGCAAGACTGAAATACGTCCTTGATTATCTTTGCGAGTTGTCATCCGCGGTCCTCAGATCCCTTCTTCGGGTATCCCTAATACTGATACCCGACAGTAGCCCCCGAGCGTGCGGAGGAGTAGGATACTCCTTCGTAGGCTTTTTCAGATGGAGGGACTTCGAGGGCTTCGATCTTCTGCTGCCCGCGGGACGCCTTGGTGGGTTGCGATTCCCTTCTGTCGTGATCGAACTCCTTGGGAACATGTAGTTGCGGGATTCGGGGGCCAGAAAAGATTTCTCTTGATTTCGATCCCTCCCTAGGATCCGATTGATCCGCCATCATCATGCGACTGCGTATTCAGTCTCCTTACGAGTCCAACTTCCCTCGAGCCCCCGCGCGTAGCAGGGGTCCGGTTGAGGGGTCAGCTCATCTTGTGATCGTCCTCCCTCAAGCGTTTTTTTGATAAAACAGAGGGGCTGAGCCGTGCCATGTTTTCCTCTATGGACGAATCATGGTGCTCGATGAGCTGTTAACGGGCTAGTCCGAGTGGGGCCCAGGCTTCCCATTTGCGGGGGTCCGGCATGGGCAAGCTGGTGACCAACTCTAGATTCTTGATGGCCAATCCATATAGTTTATAGGTTCGTTCGACCGGTCCTAAGGGCTCGCTACCTTTCTTCGAGGAAAAACCATGGACTGTGAACCGACCAAGACTCGAACATGGTCCGGGATGCCTGCGGTGATCGTGTGCCTGGGTACTGGCCACAAGCGGGCCCATCCCTTTCCACCCCTCATTTAAAGGCGCCCGGGAGCGGTTGTGAACCCATCGGTGGGCCAATCTTCGAACTTCCAGGCCTGAATAGGGCATGGGAGCGTTTTTAGCTCCGTATCCCTTCTTACCTATGGCGGTTCTTGGCCCATCGAATGGGATGAACCATTATCCAGCGCGTCCTTCGAGGGAGCGGCTAAAGGTGGCATGCGCATGTTTCTCGGAGAGACAAAGTGACATGGCGCGGCGGGCGCGTAGATCTAGGAGGATGGTTCGCCTCTTGCTTCACCCCACCTTATAAATAGCGGCCTCCCCCTCCACATTTTGGCACACTAAACCACAACCTTGCCTTCTCCACCTTTCCGTTGCTATCGTTCGGATCTGCTACCCTTGCTAATCCGCCGCCAGCGCCTAAGATCCATAGCCTTCGCTTCTCCGCCACCGCCAAAAAGTCCTTGCTCCTCCGTCTTCGCTCTCCATGGAGTTGTGGTACCGCTCTGATGTCACCCATGCACGCATGGAGGGCCTCATCAAGCGTGGTTGTCGGTGTTTCGAGTTACCAACGATGAGTAAATTTGTATAATTGCGCATCTGGCTCGGAGGGTGTGCTTAGAGGACATGAGGTTTATACTGGTTCGGGCAAAATGTCCCTACGTCCAGTTCATTGCTGCCGCTCGTGTTACTAGCACCGAAAGTTTGTAGTAGGGGTTACAAACGGGCGAGAGAGGGACATGTCCCAATTCTCTGGTGGGAAGAATGAACGGGTGCTGAGAGCTCGGTCGCTGCTCAGCCGTGCACTCATGTGTTTGTTATCTCATGGTTTGGGTTTCGATGGGTTCGTTGGTCAGATTGGATCGGTCCTCGATGGGTCGATCCTCTCCATGGGACGCCCTGCTTTCTCTTTTATAGGCCAAGGGAAAGTAGGGGTTATAGTGGAGGAAAAGAGAAGAGTGAGAGGGAGAGAGGAGGTCCTTTAGGATCGCCGGGTCCTTCTTATCCTTCGTGTGGGTCCCGCCAACCTTGTAGATGTCAACAGGGATAGCTCCACATCGTGGCCCTGTCCGCCACTGGCGCCATGCGCAGGCGTCGTCTGCCGGTCATGGTGTTCCATTCCGTCGCAGTGGACGTCGTGGTGAGCTGAAGCACCTATCAGTGTTCGTACGGGGGTTAGGCAAAACAGCATCGGTACGCCCGATGCTGTTTTTGATGTGAATCCTCAGGGATGGCCTGTCATGGCCACGTGTTACATCGGGGCATGCCGGTCTCTTCCTTGGTGTCAGAGCTTTGACCTAGGTCCATACGCCTAGACCTGGAGTGGTTGGCCGTGGTATGGGACCCTATCGGGCGAGACAGAGCCCGCACCCAAGGGGTCAGGTGAGGCAGAGCCCGCAGCCTCAGGGTCGGGTGAGATGGAGCCTGCTGCATTAGGGTCAGGCGAGACGGAGCCTGCGGCTTCGGTGTCGGGTGAGGCAGAGCCCACCCCTAGAGGTCGGGCGAGATAGAGCCTGCGGCCTTGGGGTCGGGCGATGCGGAGCCTGTGGCCTCGGTGTTGGGCTAGGCAGAGCCCACCGCCAGAAGTCGGGTGAGGCGGAACCAGCGGCCTCGTGGTCAGGAGAGGCAGAATCTGCAACCTCGGTGTCGGGCGAGGTGGAGCCCGTGGCCTCGGTGTTAGGCAAGGCGGAGCCTGCCCCTAGAGATCGGACCAGGCAGAGCCCGTGGCCTCGGTGTGGGGCGAGGCGGAGCCCGCCCCCAGAGTTTAGGTGAGGCGGAGCCCGTGACCTCGGTGTCGGGCGAGGCGGAGGCCGCCCCTAGGGGCTCCCCAGAGGTCGGTCGAGGCGGATCCCATGCACCTAGGGGCCATTTGGAGCCATAGTCATGCTCTTGACTGCTCAGATGAACTAATGTTGATGACCATTTGCCGCTCCTCTTCGGGTACCCTTGTATTGGTCCCCGACAGTAGCCCCCGAGCCTACGGAGGTGTAGAATACTCCTTCAGAGGCTTTTCTGAGTGGGATGACTCTAAGGGCCTTGGCCTTCTTTTGTCACCCATGGCGTGACCTGGGGATGGTGATTCCCTTTCGTCGAGATCGGACCCCTCGGGGGTATAGCCGTGAGATTTTGGTGGGTCAGAAAAATGTCTTTCCTGATTTTGACCCCTACTGGGGTCTGTTGTTCTACGACCATGCGCTCAGCCTTCGTGCGAGTTCAACTTTCCTTGAGCCCCCTGCCTATAGCAGGAGTCCGATCGAGGATCAGCTTGTCTTCGTGATTGTCTTCCCTCAAGCGTTTTTTCTGATAAAAACGGAGGGGCCGAGCCATGTCATGATTTTCCTCTATGGATGAATCATGGTGCTCGATGAGCTGTTAATGGGCTAGTCTGAGTGGGGCCCCGACATCCTATTCACGGGGATCCAGCTTGGGTCAGCTGGTGACTGGCTCTAGATTCTTAGCGATCAATCCATATAGTTCTCGGGTCCGTTCGACCGGTCCTGAGGGCTCTCTGCCTTTCTTCGAGGAAAAACCATGGATCGAATCTGGCCGAGACTCAAACATGGGCTGGGATGTCCGTGGCGCTCGTGTGCTGGCCGCTAGTGGGCCCATCTTTTTCCTCTCCTTACTCTAAAGGTGCCTGGAGCGGTTGTCGAACTCGTCGGTGGGCCAACCTTCCAACTCCTGGGCCTAGACAGGCCGTAGAGGCATCTTTAGCTCCATATCCCTCTTACCCATGGCGGTCGTGGCCCGTTCGAAAAGGCAAAACATTCGATGAGTTTTTTGAGGGAACAAACATAGCTTGCGGGCGCATGCCCTGTGGTGAGACATGGTGGCAGGTTGTGGCAGGCGCGGAGATCTAGGCGAACGATTGGTTTCCTCATGCTCATCGCCCCTATAAAATCAAAGGGTTAGCCCCCTTGGTTCCATATGTTGCATCCTTGCCTCCACAGCCATGCCGCTGCCGCTGCTGCCATCGATTAGGTTTCCTACCTCCACATCTCCGCCGCCATTGAGCATGCATCCATCCACCCCCACCTCCAATGGATCCATGGTGCCATTCCGACATCACCTTCTAGTGCATGGAGGGCCTTGTCCATCGTGGTCTTCTCCGCGCGTGGACCTTGGCCGAGGAGTGGCTGCTGTCCAGCGAGGAGGATTTGCCGTCGCCGCCCGATGGCTATGTGGTGTCATTTACCCACTTCTACGAGCGTGGGTTCGCAACCCCTGCCCACAAATTTCTTCAGGGGCTGCTACACTACTACAAGATCGAGCTGCAGCATCTCAATCCCAACGAAATCCAGCACATGGCGGCGTTCGTCGCCCTGTGCAAGGGATTCCTAGGGATCAGCCCCCACTTTGACTTGTTGAGACACTTCTTCACCATCATCCTCTGAAGAAGAGGGAGAAGAGCGGTAGGCAGGAGCTTCACATGCCGGTGGGGTGCGCCGACATCCAACTTCGGAACAATCAAGTCGGCGAGTATCCATCCATGCGGCTGTCAACGTCCAACAAAGGGTGGCACTAGCAGTGGTTCTACCTCAAAAACGACGACGCAGCCCCTCTGTCGGAGTTCACCGGGCGCCTGATCCAAGAGGCCCCGAAGCAGTGGAGGAAGTGGGGCATCTCGGAGAAGGACAAGAAGAAGATCTGAGACCACATCACCACCATCCACATCTTGAAGGAGAATGGCCAGAAGGGGTCGGGCGTCATCGGGGCTTACCACACAAGGAGGGTGGCGCCATTGATGATGCGCGTGCTCCCGCTGTATGCGATGGGGCTTGAGACGTCATTTGACGGAACGACGCTCGCCGAGGGGACGCTCCCCAACTCTGAGATCATGCAACGCATCAAGGAGGCGATGGAGCCTCTGCGGGACGACGCGGTTGCCACCCTCAACTTCATCTACCTGGTGCCGGGGCATCCTCCGATGTGGCCAGAGTCAGGCTACATCGTCTTCGTAAGTCCCCCTTTCTCCTGCCTTTTCTTCAATCCATTTCCCGACCTCTTGAGACTAACTTTGAGAGGGGCGGGACTAGCCGAGGGACCTCATTATCACAAATCACCCAGCGCCACCGCCGAGGAATTCGGCCGTGAGGACAAGAAGAGGAAGAAGCAGCGGAAGCTATAGGTGTGGGAACAAGGGGAGGACACTAACAGTGATGATGATGACGATGGTGACGATGGTGAGGTAGCCGACGACATCGAGTGGGACAATCTAAAGAACGAGGATGCGCTGACAGGTATCAGTTTGTCCTTGCAGGCGTCAGGGCCCTTCCTGTTCCATAGAGGGAAGGGTACGTCTGGGGAGTCGATGGAGGCGGGACATACCGTCGGCCTGCCCTAGGAGCCAACTGAGGCGGGCAGCCCTGCCGTCGCACCGAGGTGCCAGCAGAGGCAGGCGACTCTGACGTCGCGCCTTAAGAGCCAAGGGGAGCAGGCCCCTCTACCCAAGAGCAGAAGGCGGACTCAAAACGGCCTCATTCCAACGAGGTAGAGCGAGGGTCGGGGGGTTTGCCCCCCAAATGCATCTGCCACCTGATGGCGCTGAGGTGAGCTAACAGTTCCTCTGTGTGTTTTTCTTTTGTTTTGGTTGGATTTCATCGCGACTTATGCTTTTCGTCCCTTACAGCGTTGGTAGGCAGCATAATCCTTTGGCGCTGGCACCGAAGAAGAGCGTCGCCCTCCAATTGAGGCAGCAGCCGTCGGCTGGTGTCGCACCCGTTTTGGGCGGGAGCGGCGCTAGTGTGACCGCGTTCACTCAAGGGGCGCCTTCAGAGGTCGCGGAGTAGCCGGTGACGGTCGAGATACCGCTGCCAATGGCAGGGCATGTGGGGGGCATGACTCCGGATTCCCACAGCAGACCACATGGGCTGTGCCCCTAGGGGTGGCCTAGCCCATAAGATGAAGCCTTGTGGGGCACGACGCTGCTCAGCACCTCCCGCAAGACACCGGGAAGATATCCTGAAGATACTATGAGATCTGTTAGGATACGTATGATCCCATGATTCCTGTAATCTGTTATTACTTTCCGATTATCTCCTAGATCTAACCGACTTGTAACCCCGCCCCTCGGACTATATAAGGTGGACAGAGACCCCCTCCAAACTCACGCAATGTCATATGATAGCCAATACAATCCAACAGACCACAGGAGTAGGGTATTACATCATACTGATGGCCTGAACCTGTCCAACTCGTGTGTCTCTATTGCCTTCTTGTTCTCGATTACACGTATCTCTGCTGATCAATCTACCTTCGTGGGATACCCCTCAGAGGACTGCCGACGATATTCTATGGACAGTTGGCGCACCAGGTAGGGGTGTGCGTGTTGTTTCCATGTCGAACAAGATGGTATGTTCCACAAGCTCTTCGTCCCTCCCACAGCTTGGTCAGATCTTCACGATCGAATCCATCTCGTGGATCATCAACGCTGACAGAGTCGGAGAGCTCATCGAGTCAGTGCAGATCAATACTGCGCCAATCACCCCCACACCTACGACTATAGATCCGATCTCGGAACCGCTTCTGAGGTCATCTTCACCGACAACTCATCGCCCGCTCCCCCGCTACCAGAGGAGGCAAATCAACAACGACGATTTGATCGCATCCATCGATCAGGTCAGCAAGAAGCTTACCGATTGCCTCTCCATCATAGAATCAGCTCTGACCACTCTGGTTCAGCGCCGACCACCCTCTGATCTAGATCTATTGGAGGCTGCTTGAGAAACTCCAGGGGTTATGGCCCTACCCTTTGGGCTCACCAACTTCACCGCCGCCTATCAAGATGCCCTAAGGGGCAAATTCGCCAACCAGGCAGGAGATATCCATCCTCTCGTCGATCAGATCATCGACCAGCCCTCGCCGACAGTCAACATGCTACACGTCGGCCGATGCCCCGAAGCATCCCTCCAAACCATCTTGGAGGAGAATCCAGATTCCGAGTCCCAGGGCTCTACGGAGACTGTCGCCGAAACTTCCTTTCCCTCCTTTCCATGGGGGTGCAATCTTCAATGTCAGCGTCGATAGCCCCCTACGAGAAGGGGAAACTAAGGAGGACCGCGCCGCCCATGTTAATAGGAACGTCAACCGTGTGCAGCGTTGAGGAAACAAGGCTGCCCTTGTGATGGCCGAGGCTCAGCTTGACTCACAAGGAAGTTCACGCCAACTCCAATGCAACCTCAATGGTGAATTTGTCCATGTTGACTGCCATGATGTCTACAAGACCCCAAGAGCCAACTTGGCCATGGCCGCCAATAGGCTCGCTCGGCTCCCGCAGACATCAGAGGTCACCATGGTCATCACCATGCTTAAAGCGGTGCACTGCTAGGTCAACGAGATCAGCTAGGATCAGAGACCTTTATACTCCACAAGCTCAATTCGCCGATCAGCCACGCTAAGATCTGATCGCTGCCCAAGTCGTTTCACCGACCAACATCGCGACGACAGACAACCCCTCTAGGGGGGAGCTAGGGGCAACCGCATTGAACACCTTCGCCAACACGACCAGGAGGTCGACCAATACGTCCGAGCGCACCTCAATAATCTTTGAGACGCGCGACGATGCATCGACGAGCGCCGTTTCGGTCGTCATGAAGAATAAGTACACCACCGTCAAGAGTACGAGCAAGAGTTCGGTAACCCTGACTTAGCTCTCAAGTCGCTCAACGTCGGCAACGCTGCAGATCATGGCGCCAACAATCCCGAAGGGCCCCTAGCGTTCACGAGGGCACTCTGAACACTCCAGTGGCCCCGTGGTTTCAAAATCACTGGGGTCGAGCCCTACGAGGGACGGATGAACCCCACACAGTGGATATAGGCTTACGCCACTACTGTTCGCACCGCTGGAGGAGATACCAGTGTCATGGCAAACTATCTTCCCATCATGCTCATGCCAACCGCGATGAACTAGTTCACAAGCCTTGCCCCGGACTCCATTGGATCCTGGGAAGAGCTGAAGAAGGTCTTCACCAACAACTACATGGCTACGTGCACTCAGCCAGGCACCAAGCATGATCTGAACCGCATCTACTAGAAGCCATCCGAGCACCTCCGTAGCTACATCAGACGCTTTTCCAAGATGAGGAATTCTATTCCAAACATCATAGAAGCTGAGGTTGTCTCCGTCTTTGTTCGAGGTCTCCATCACAGCGATCTCCGCTCCAAGTTCAACCGCAAGCCACCCACGGGGATTGGCGAGATGATTACGACCGCCAACCAGTACGCCAACGTCAAAGAAGCCAAAGTGCGCTTCAACGAGGATGTGGGCACTCATCGCCCAACTTGCCACAACGACGATCGCCTCGACGACTGGCGCCACAGCGACCGCCGCTACGACGACCGTAGTCACCATCGGGACAGTGGCCGTGATCGGCCAGAAGGATCCAAGTCTGGTCAATATCGCCACCACCGACTAGACCATATCATAGCCGCTGTTGACAAACCTCGCGCTAAGCACAACTATGACAAGCAGTACAAGAAGATCCTCGAAGGCCCGTGCCCTCTCCACAAAAACGCCAAGTATAAGATGAAGGACTGCCTCAGTTTGGCTAAGGAATTCTAGGCTAAAAAGCCGGACGACGACAACAATGATGGAGCTAGAGGCCGCCGACCACCTGGGGGCAACAACAATGCCTTCTAGGACCATGACAAAGTGGTCGCCACCATCTTCGGGGGCCTCGCCGCCACCGAGAATAGAAGAGATCGGAAGCTCACAACCCGTCGGGTGCTCGCCATCAACGCAGAAGACGCCATCGCCAACCCCAACTATCGCCCTGGTCCGAGGTCCCCATCACCTTCAGCAGGGCTAATTAGTGGGCGGATATTGCTTACACAGGGCATTTGCCCTCGTCCTCGACGCAATCATCCAGAAAGGGCTTTTCAGAAAAGTGCTCGTCGACGGCAGGAGCGCTCTGAACTTCCTCTTCGCCGTAGCCCTAAAGGGGCTTGGGCTCGGGATAGGAGATCTCACACCCTCTGACTCCTCCTTCTGGGGTGTGGTACCTGGCAGGGCATCCAAACCACTTGGAGAGATCATCCTACCAGTACAGTTCGGCATGGCTAGCAACTACCGCGTCGAGCACATCAACTTCTACATCGTCGACTTCAACATCGCCTACCGCGCCATACTTGGTCGGCCAGCTCTGGCCAAGTTCATGGCTGTACCCCACTACGCTTATCTGGTGCTGAAGATGCCTTCTCCTGTAGGAGTCCTGGCCCTGCGGGCCAACCTCTCCATCACCTACGCCTGCGAGACAGAGAGTCTCGCTCTCGCCGAAGCCACCGACCTCTCCATACAGATGGCCAACGTGGTCACCGACTCCAAGACGGTGCCTGCCGATGACCAAGAGATCCCAGCGCTGGAGCCTCCGTGTGCCTCCGCCAAGTCCAGAGAAACCAAGGAGGTCGGCCTCGGCCTCGATGACCCCTCCAAGACCGTGAAGATTGGGGCTCACCTCAATCCCAAATAGGAAAGCGCACTCAATTAATTAATAAATGTGTTTCCATGATTTTTCTAGGCTTATTTATGTATCAAAAAATTATGAAAATTGTTTTTCCACTTAGTTATCATGTGATGAACATTTACAAAAATTTTGAGCTCAATTGGAATAAGTTGATTTATTTCATAATTCTTAATTAAATAATTAATTCATAAAAGCAAATAGTAACCTTTAATGATTTAGGTTTTGATTGAATTTTTGATTGAGTGATGTCCTTGGGTCATTAGTTGGTAATGATCCTTGGCAATTGAATTAGGTGTTATGAAAAAGGTTTCGTTGGTTTGACTTGTAACTGTACCGCGAAGGAAAGTTGTATTCAAAATTATTAGTTTTGCATCCATCATCGAGCATCATATTTTGTATCTCGCATCATGTTAAATATGGCATTGTTACTACGTGTAGTGAACGAAGGTAAGCACGTGGTAGTTAATCAAGTAGTTGAGGAGGTTGATCCATCTGTGGAGGTTGGTGTTGATATCGGTGGAACGACTCCGGACCCAGATTTTCCCGTCAACGAAGGCAAGCCCTGGATGCATTTAACCCTACCTTGTGTTTTACCAATTGATTTCACTTTTGCTTTTGCTTTTCTATACTGCATTAAGTGATTAGGAGTTTAGTGAAAACCTAATTGGTGCATTACCAACCGTGTTCTTCCCTATCTACCCTGTTATTAGTTTTAATTCATATATGCCTAGTTTTGCTTAGCTATGCTTAGAACGATGAAAGTCGGGGTGATTACCTGTCATCTGCAAGTGTTAAATGGAACTTTAGTTACTTATGTTATCATGTGATATGAGCATGTGAAGTAATAAATCTAGACCGGGCGGACTCGGTGTGTGTGAGCCACAAGACATGGAGGTCTTGTGAGCGGGTTCTTTCCGCCAGTGTCGGTTAAGGTCCGTACCGTTGTTGAACTGTGTGCGGTGAGACTTTGTAGTACTAAGCACATACTCATGTAAGCCTTAACCTGGTTATTCTATTACGAGAATGGCTACTCGCGCACTAGGAGTGGAGAGGTGGCGGGAATAGCGTGTACCCACGTGGCAATGGGCTAGATTGGTGGAGTATTGTATTCTCGGGTGGCGCGGACCCATTCTTGTTTAGAGGATCCGAGGGTAGGTTGGTATATGTAGGTCGGGGACCTGCATATGTCGTGTGGTCTGGAATTCCCAGCTGGGTTTTTAATCGCTTTGAATCACCGTTGCTCCTTGTTTATGGAGACTCACTTCTCTGTTCATCATCGTAGATAAATAACTAGAACTTGAGGATGGTTTGCGAAGGTGTTGGTTATCAAGTTTCATGATCTCAATACGGATCGTGTCAGCTTTGTCTATGATCTTATGAAGTTTTAAATGTTGATATAAGAATTTTGTTAAAAAGCTTTTACGCAAAAGAACTTTGATTATTGCTAAAGCCATACCTTGAATCCCTTGAGTCTGCATTCCTGCGTTCTATTAATTCTTATTTTGGTTAAGTCTTGTTGAGTACTTTTGTACTCAGGGTTTGTTGACCCTTGTTGCAGGTGAGGCTCATGAGCAGATCTATTTTGGATCGTGCTGCATGACTGTTGTTCCATGTGATGACGATAAGTAAATGTGTGGCTCTTGGGCAGGGCAGCTTATTTGTGTGTTCTGTAATATGTTATAATGCCACTCCACTACTTTGGTTTGTATTATTTATCGAACTTAGTTGTATGGTTTGAAACAAATGGTTTGTAAACTATGTTATTGTAAGACTTCCGCTGATTTACTCTGGTGTAGATATTTGAATAAATGTTGTAATACTGCAATGACTCTGTAATGTGATCCTGCTCAGAATTTGTGGATGATTCAGGGTTCTCCGAGGACACCCGACAGTCTTCTAAAGTTACCCGGAACATATGCATAGTTGTCAAAGGTCGTCGGACAGTGACAGGTGCATGTGGGCCCTATAATTTAGGAGGTTCTACCACAGAATGGTATCAGAGTGATCGTTACAAAGTTTTTGTTGTATTGGTTTACAAAAACTTCAAAATGATTTGGGATGACTAAACTTAACTTGTTAATTTGGTCCAAATTGCTTCTGACTTATCTTATTTCTTTCTCACCATTCTTTATTTGATTAAAAAGGTTTTGTGTGGTGGAGTAGTAATCTTACTATGCCCTATATAAAAACAAATGTTGTTTATGTTCGTTATAAGCTTTGCTGTTTTTGTTCATAAGAACGATTCATGCATCATAATTAATTCACTTGTTACTTCCTTCGCCTCTGAGTCTGGGTGGGTAGTGTGTATGAGTTGAGTTGTGTAGTCCACCCTTGCTGCTCTTGAGACTGTTGTAAGTTTGTCTTACTGGGATTGATCCTGCTTCCTACAGTATGACTCGTACCAAGAAGATACCCCGTAAGTCCACTGGACTCAAAGGAGTTCCTCGCCATAAACTTGCCCCTAGGAATGATGGTGCTAGCAGTAGCAGTTCTAGGCCTGATCCCCAGGCAGAGATACAGAGGATTTCTGTAGAGTTAGCACAAGCTACTAGAGATAGGGCTATGGATGCCATCCAGGTGGGCAGATTACAGGAGCAATTAAGACGTCTCACCACCGCTCACAGGAACTACGAACATATGTTAGTTCATACGGTGGAGGGAAGAAATGAAGCTTGGCATAGAGAGAATATAGCTAGAGCTAGAACTCATGAGCTAGAATTCTATGTGGAAGATTTAGAAGAACATAATACTTATCTACATGAGGAAGTTCATAGGCTAAGCAATCTCCTAGATCCAAATCATGAACCCCAAGCTGATGCAATGGACCCAGGTGTTATCCTTGCCGATGGTAGTGAATCGGAAGAGGAGGAATAAGAAGATCCTGAAGAATTAGTAATGATCGATGAGAGTGATAATGAAGGCGGTAATATTTCCAGAATGGATACCGAGCCCGAAGTTTGAAGTGATCAAGAAGACGAGTAGAGTTGTATAATAGTCAGTTCTTGTTAAAGTTATAGTTTTGTTTAGATGCGGGTTTTGTTTATATTAGTAAACCCTATGTAATGTGTCTGGAGTAAGCTTTTGTTGCAATTCAATAAAGACTTGTGAGTAAAGTTTGGTTTGCTATGAGCAGATGCGTCGTACGTGGGGTTCACATATTCCTGGTACTTCACAAGATGAGGACGGTATTCTAGATCTGCCACCAGTTCCAACAAACTTGGCTGATGCTATAGCCGCACTTGTCAATGTGACGGTTGAAAATTCTCGTTTGCTTCATGAGATGGCTCAAAGTAATCAGAATCAGATGCAAGGGAATCATGGTCGCCATCATAACAGGCAGGAGGCTACATATATTGATTTTACAGACACAAGACCACCGGTGTTCACCAAGGCAGATGAACCACTGGAGGCTGACGATTGGCTTCGAACCATGGAGCAGAAATTTGATCTTATTCCCTGCACGAAGTTTCAGAAACCTGCGTTTGCCGCCCAACAACTTCGAGGAGCAGCAAGTGCTTGGTGGGCAAACTTAGTGGCTATGCAACCAGCTGGCATTCCAATAACTTGGGCTGAGTTTCGTACTGCCTTCAGAGCCCACTATATTTCGGAAGGAGTGATGGCTATGAAGCTGGATGAGTTCCTTGCTTTGAAGTAAGGGGATCAGACGGTTATGCAATATGTGGGAAGATTTAATCATCTGTCGCAGTATGCATCTGAACATGTCAATACGGATGCCAAGAAAAAGAAATGGTTCATGAGAGGTCTGAATACCAAATTGCAGACTATGATGACAACTTGTACCAATGTCACTTATCATGAGGCAGTGAATATTACAATTGCTTCAGAGGCAAAGTATTGACAGCACAAGGAGCTCAAGAAGAAAAAGAGTATGTCGTCTGGATCTTTCGGGGGAAATCAAAAGAGGCAGAGGGTGATTTATCATCTAGTAAATCATAATCGTCCTCCTTTTCGTCCGCCGTAGTTTCAAGCCGGTCAGCAATCAAATGTCTGCCCTGCTACCACTTATCAGAATCCACAACCAACAAATGTTTCTGGGGTTTCTGCTTCAACACCCCAGGGTCATAAGTATCCCTATTTGAATTGTGGCAAGCCTGGTCATTTCTCGCGGGAATGTTCGTATCCAAGGCAGTCTAATCCAAATTATCAGAAGGCCCCTGTCAACCAACAACCAGGCCAGTCACAGAACAAGAATAACAATCAGAATGCTCAGAAAGGCAAAGAGGAAAGGAAGACAGGACGGGTGTTCTATATTCAAGCTGGGGAAATTCCGGAAGGGGAGCCAGTGATGATGGGTGTGTTTTCTGTTGCCAATCATCCTGCAGTTATACTTTTTGATTCTGGCACATCGCATTCATTCATCAATAGAACATTTGTCGTGAAGTATGAAATTTCAATTAGGGCAACAAAGGAAAGTTTCTTTATACAGTCGCCCGGGGGACGTCTGTGTACTAAGGAAATGGTATACCAGGTACCCATAAACCTAGGTGGGCATATTTTTCCCACTACCATGATTATCCTAAAGGATCAGGATATAGATGTAATCTTAGGAATGAATTGGATGTATCAGCATAAGGCTGTTATAGATGCTTTGAATAGAACTATAAGGGTGAGTTTGCTAGCTAGTAATTCTCAACTTCTCATCCAACTTTCAACCTTAAGAAGATCAGTGGACAAAGTTTGTGCAACTGCCGTCAAAGAGATTAGAGATATCCCGGTAGTGTGTGAATTTCCTGATGTATTTCCTGAAGATTTACCCGGTCTACCACATGATAGGGATGTCCAGTTTAACATAGAGTTGCAACCTAGAACAGCTCCAATTTCTCGGAGAGCTTATAGGATGCCACCTAAGGAATTGGCCGAGTTGAAGACTCAATTGCAAGAATTGATTGAAAAGGAGTTTATCCAACCTAGTTCATCGCCTTGGGGATGTCCGGCAATTTTTGTGAAAAAGAAAGATGAGACCCTAAGGTTATGTGTTGACAATCATCCGTTGAATGAAGTGACCATCAAGAATAAGTATCCCTTACCTCGGATAGATTTGCTTTTTGATCAATTGGCCGGTGCCAAAGTTTTCTCCAAGATAGATTTGAGGTCAGGTTATCACCAAATCAAAATAAAGCCTGAAGATATTCCCAAAACAACATTTACCACAAGATATGGATTATATGAATACTTGGTAATGTCTTTTGGTTTGACAAATGCTCCAGCTCATTTCATGTATCTGATGAATTCAGTATTCATGCCTGAGCTAGATAAGTTTGTAGTGGTGTTTATTGATGACATCTTAGTGTATTCCAAGAATAAGGAAGAACATGCGGAACATCTTAGAATTGTTCTGACCCGCTTGAGAGAACATCAACTTTATGCTAAGTTCAGCAAGTGTGATTTTTGGCTTAGGGAAGTACAATTTCTTGGACATGTTTTGTCAGCTGAAGGAGTTGCAGTTGATCCAAGCAAAGTGAAGGATGTGCTTGATTGGAAATCGCCAACCACAGTTCATCAAGTTCGGAGTTTTCTGGGATTGGCAGGGTATTACCGTTGGTTTATTCTAGATTTCTCTAAAGTATCAAAGTCCATAACTGAGTTATTGAAGAACCAAGTCAAGTTTGCCTGGTCATCTGATTGTGAAGAGGCTTTCCAGACTTTGAAGAGACTGTTGACCACTGCACCAATATTAGCCCAACCTGATATCGAGAAGCCGTTTGATGTTTATTGTGATGCTTCAGGTATTGGTCTTGGATGTGTGTTGATGCAAGAAGGCCGAGTCATTGCCTATGCATCCAGGCAACTTAAGCAACCTGAAGAACACTATCTGACTCATGATCTGGAGTTAGCAGCTGTGGTCCATGCTTTGAAGATTTGGCGGCATTACCTACTTGGTAATACATGCCATATTTATATAGACCACAAGAGCTTAAAGTATATCTTTACTCAGTTAGAATTGAACATGCGACAAAGAAGATGGTTAGAACTAATTAAAGATTATGACTTGGAAGTACATTATCACCCCGGTAAAGCAAATGTGGTTGCAGATGCCCTCAGTCGTAAAAGTTATTGCAATTGTCTGACAGTAAGAACAATGGGTTTGACTTTATGTCAAGAAATGAAGAAGCTGAAGGTAGAGGTAATTCAACAAGGTAGCTTGACCAACATAATGGTTGAAGCCACTATTCGAGATCAAGTTATTGCTGCTCAGAAAAAACAAGGGTGTAGCCTATATCAAGGAAAGAGTCGGGAATGGAAAAGCGGAATGCTTCACCACAGATGATGAAGGTGTGCTTTGGTTCAAGGATCGCCTGGTGGTACCAAAAGTTCCTGAGTTGCGGCAGTCAATTCTTGAAAAAGCACATGCTACTAGGTTATCTATCCATCCAGGAAGCAACAAGATGTACCATGACTTGAAACAAAGATTTTGGTGGACCAAAATGAAGATAGAAATTGCAAGATATATAGCAAAGTGTGATACTTGTCAGAAAGTGAAAGCTATACATTTGAGGTATGCTGGAGAATTACAACCATTGCCTATTCCAGCTTGGAAGTGGGAGGACATTAGTATGGACTTTATTATTAGTCTACCCAAGTCATCAAAGGGATTTGACTCAATATGGGTTATTGTAGATCGACTAACCAAGTCAGCACATTTTCTTCTAGTCTAGAATACATATCCCACTATACGGTATGCCAAGATGTATTTAGAGCGAATTATGAGTCTCCATGGGGTACCAAAGGCCATTGTGTCAGATAGGGGTACACAGTTTGTCTCTAGTTTTTGGAAACAATTGCATTCTTCGTTGGGAACCAAGCTCCTGTATAGTACAGCTTATCATCCATAGACTGATGGGCAGACTAAAAGAGTCAATCAAGTGCTTGAAGATATGTTAAGGTGTTGTGTCCTTAACTATTCCAATAAGTGGGATGAATGCTTACCTTTGGCTGAGTTCTCATACAACAATAGTTATCAGGAAAGCATTAGAATGGCTCCATTTGAAGCACTATATGGTCGTAGATGCAGAACATCGTTGAGTTGGTCTGAGCCTAGAGAAAGAAGGTTCTTTGGGGTTGACCTTGTGAAAGAAACAGAAGACAATGTTAGGCAAATACAAAATCATTTGAAGATAGCTCAGTCACGATAAAAGAGTTATGCGGATAGACGACGTAGACCATTGGTGTTTAACAAGGGAGATTTTGTATATCTGAAAGTATCACCAATGAAGGGAGTTACCCGTTTTGGTGTTAAAGGAAAGTTGGCACCTCGATATATTGGACCATTTCAAATTTTAGAGAGGTATGGAAAAGTGGCATATCGCTTGAAATTACCAGAACATCTCTCAGCTGTGCATGATGTGTTCCATGTTTCTCAATTGAAGAAGTGCCTCCGAGTGACTGAGCAGAATGTTGAAGTTGAAGGAGTGGAACTTGAACCGGATTTGACCTATTCAGAATATCCTATCCGAGTGTTGGATCAGAAAGATCGTGCTACATGGGAATCTGAGGATTATTTGTTAGAAAAATTTCCAGAGTTTCTTGCGTCATTATAGAATAATGTTAGTTTGCTCTGTTGTTGTGAACCTTGATTGTAAAGGAACCTCAGCTGTTTTATGGACAAGTTTTGGATATTTTTGGATTGACACATTTCCTTTTCCATTACTTACCCTATGACTTTGAATCTCGGGACGAGATTTCTTTTAGGGGGAAGGATTGTAACACCCCGGGTGTTATAAATACTAAAACTGCCATGTCATCATATGCATTGCAAAACATTTGGTCATATTGAGAACTTTGATATGCATTCACTAAAACAAGTTTATATTTGTGTTATAAGTGTTGCCTTGTAGTGTTTGAATCATGTTCCAAGTTTTGTTTGGATTGGGATTTTCGAAAACCCTAATTTCGGCCTTTAAGTTTTGACCTGGAAAACCCATTTCAAAATTGAAGCACATTTTGGGGTTGAGCCTTAAAGCAAAAATGTAGAGCTTGTTGAGTTGTACAAAGTTTGTTTTTGGAGTTTTCAAAGTTGTTTAGAAAAATTTGGAGTAATTTGAAAAGGCGTAATTCTTTAAATGTCCCCTTTTTGAATTCAAATTTGCATTTCAAAATGTAGACCGAATTTGGGTATGGTTATAAAAGCAAAGTTGTAGAACTTTTGATTTTGAACAACTTTTATTTTTGGAGATTTTTGAGTTGTTATACCAATTTGGGAGTAATTTGGAATTTTAAATGAAGGGCAATTCTGTAATTACTGTGAACAGTGTTCACCGCCTAAGCTACATGGCCGGCGACCTTCTTCGGCATTCCAGTCGCACCTGTGGCCGCCCTTGGCTTCGCGCTGGCGCGGTGAAGGCTTCCGCGTGGCTTCCTTGAGCTTCTGAGCCGCTCTATAAGGCCGAGACGCAGTCGCTGTCATTCTTTTCTTCTTCTGTGTTTTTCCCGTCGCCACCGCTCAACTCTGGCGAGTCCGTGTCGTCGTCGTAGTGCCTCTCCAGCCTCAGCAAAGCTTTCCACAACTCCGCTTGCTCCTTGCGCACTTAGTCGAACCATCCTTGACGTTTGCCTCCACCGAGATACCGCTCTCCACACCATTCTTCCTCGTGGTCGGCAACCTTACTGTCGCGAGCGCGTTGCCGTGGCCAGCGCGCTACGGTCTGCCTCAGACCTTGAAAAGCTTTGCTTTAGCTTCGTCCTGATGCTGTGGTTCTTAACATCTTGTTGATTGCTCGATTTGACCACCGCAGTCGCTAGAACTCCGCCACCAACGACGTTTTGCTCTGCCGTGTTTGCTCAGCTCGTCGAACCACCTTGTTGTTGCTCCTTCGGCTCGGCCTTTGACTCCCACGCGTTCCGGGTGAGCTTCTGGTGCTTCTCGTGCCATTTATTTAATCGCTACCAGTCTCCTATCGCCGGCATAGCGCAGCCGCGCCATCGTGGCCGCCATGGCCGGTGTCATGCTCGGTCCTGGCCGTGGTTGGTCTCGTTTGTGCCACCAATCGACGCGTAGGGATGTAGGGGTCATTTTGGTACCTTGGTCGTCACCGTTGAACTCGCCGTCGGCGAGTTTTCACCGGTCAGCGCGCGTGTCGCCATGGTCAAAGCGCGAGGTTAGGGATGACAAGTGGGACCCGGGTGTCAGTGACTGTGTAGTTCAAAATGGAATTTTTCTATTTTCAGAAATTGATGAATAGTACTCAAACTCGATGTTTTACTCAACCAATACTCAAACCAACTTAGGACATTGAAGGGTCCTAAGCAAAGAATGTGATCACCAAGTTTGGGGTCAATCCAACTTCGTTTGAGTCACTAATCGCTGGCTTGAAGATAACCAGTTTAGTGCCACAAAATCTGGATAGATTTCTCGTTCTTCCTTTATAACCGAGGTAGCTTTCTCGCTGAGGATGGAGGCTAGGGTTTTCCTTACATACCTCTTAGGAAACAACCTCAACCGTTGATTTAGACACCAACTTGACAATGCACAAACATTGGACTTGTGGGCTATTTTCACAGGGCAGAAAGCATTACTCCACATGGAGGGCATCCCTATATAGATAAGGAACCATTTCTGAATATTCTCTGGCACCTCGTCCAATAGAGCCTTGAACAAATCTGTTTGTGGTACCTAGGGGCACAATGATGCTGATCGAAACTAGGGATATGCTTTCTCTAGTTCTTTACTTAGCTGATACAACATCTTGCACTATATACGTGATTGTCCAAGATGGAATTGACTTGATAGCACATTTGGAGAAGAAGTAGCACTTGCATTGCAGGGCCAGGTTTGCTGTTTCCTTGATCAACATTGTTCTGTGAGATTTGGTCTTTATAGTTACCAACTAGTCGTTACCTAACTGAAGACTAACTTTCCCACCAGTAACTAATCAGTTGTCCCTCAACACTAAAAAGGTTCCAAATCTTCACTCTTGATAATAAAAATTGTGGTCAAAGCATACAGATGGTCGCCATTGAAGTCAGCAGAAAAGGGTCACACCAAGGAAGGTCGGTTCGTCTACGTGATCCTTATGCACCTAAAGATTGAGAACTTGGACATGAACTCATATATACCAGGTGACCTATTACATCACATAATATCTTGGTCCCTTTATCATCCGACTAATAACTTGTTCAACCTTAAGTGTGGTGCACCTTTCTGATCCAACGAAATGACATAAGTTGCTCACTAGATGACCTATGTCATTACAGGGACAGTCACATTGAGTAGAGTCACTTATCTACCACCTCTTGTAGTCTATTTATGTTCCTGTTAGTGACCTGTTCTTCAAAGGTTAACCGTTGGATGACTTCAAAAGGGAGTCCTATTGCATCTAGTTCGACATATAGATCTCTTGACATGATAAGGAGAGATAACCAAGGAAGAGCTCACTTGAAAATAACACATCGGTGCAGTTCTACAATGGATCATGACTAGAAACCTCGATACCAGCGTGTGCCGAGTAGCACAACCTTGTGTGCGTGCCCACAGGAGGCTCTCGGTTTCATCACGGCACCGTAGATCGCTAATCGTGGCACCATTACTGAACATACAACCCACAAGAAATCTCACGTGGCACAATTTGGGTTGCATAGGAGCAAGCACCATGAGCAGGGATAGCGAATAATGGTTGTCACAAGGTTAGGAGTCAACAAGGAGGTAATCTGAAGATCAAAACACAGCGTAAGAGAACATAGCTTAATTGCCAAAGACAACTGAGCAGGGGACTTCTTGCCGAATTTCCATATACGTCTTGTGTCCACCCAAGTGATTACCAGATAAAGATTAACATGAGATTTGGTCTTGTCGAGTAGCAACATGAGATCAAGACTGATAAATATTCAGAGACTTGAAAGGGTTGGAGACAAAACAAACGAGATTCAAGGGACAGAGCCATTGCACTGACTAGGGATTCAGTTGATAAAGCAATGACAGGATCTACGAGGAAAAGTTTCCAAAGCCAGGGTAGATAGCGATTAGCGTTGCACCAGATCATCTATAGGAGAAAGAGCAATGAAGTTCGACAAGGATTTCGAAGCAAGGTCCTTCCACACAAGAGTGTGACAACCACGACACATGCAAGCATTCAAGGGAACTAAACTTGGGCCTAAGGTCAAGCAAAGGCATGGATAAAGGTCTTCATAGCACAACATTCAATGGCTAGCAACCACGTGTACAGGCTCAGGCTCCTAAGAGAGAACTTAATTCAAAACGACAACCATGAGATTACCAAAACTTGGACGTTGTTCTAGGATAGTGCTCTTCAACACTCATATGCTTTCCGAGGACAAAAGGAGTGACAACTATGGCACTACCTAGATTACGAGCATCCACACCTACATCATGGTCTTAAGCAAGCATTTCGAAATACTCAATCTAATTAGCTTAAGCGACTATTACTAAGCACAAAGCTCACACCTAACAACTAGTCACCTACAACAACACCGCTACACATATCATGCAAAACATGGTGGTAAAGTATTGTTATCTTTTATTTCCTTTTTACTGAGTAGGTGGATATCTCTACAAAATAAGTTTTACTTACATTTAGCAATTTAGTTTTCAAAGGGGTGAACCTTTTGCTAACTATTAACTTGTCATCTATTTCCTTTGGAAACAAACATATAAGGCGAAGCTAATCACACACTATCTTCAAGCATAGCTATTCAAGCAGCATGGAAAAAGGCATTTTGTCTAGCTTCACACAAGCAAGACAGTAGCATCACATTGGTCACAAGTTACTTAGTATTAGAACAAGGTGAGGGAAGCATATTTATGCACAAGCACAATCATGATGCATGCTCGTCCTATTCGCCCTCACAAAATTGCCAGCCTAAGGCGATAATCACGTTCTATGTCGGTGGCATAACACGTACTCTCTCGATATATAGCTAGTCATCAGCTATATTCAATCTACGCATTCGTGGTTAGCGTACCTGTAGGCAAATTCATTGTAGCCCATCCCCACAAGAGATAATAAGCACACAATGAAAGCAGTAAACTAAGATACTCTCCATATACACATCCCCAGATGTATATACTTTGATATCCATAGCTACCCGATAAATATACCCGCAATTAAGTACCTTCATATTTACATGTGTGTAACATGTAAATATTCCAGTAACCATAGCTAACTCTCCCCTAGACCGATAGTTGGATGGTCATGCTCTCACAACTCACACTTACCTGGGCGTAGAGGTAATTGATCCATACATTACCATTCAAGTGAACGGCATCCATACAATAGCACGCCGTATGGACGACGAAAGTAAAATTTGCAAGAAGTAAACCCCCACAGTTAGTACTTAGATAGCCACCTAATAGTCCTTAACTGGGCATAAAGGAGGATGTCGCTAGCATAGTTTTGCAAATAAGTTTTGACAAATTTGCCTGTAGCTAAAGTTTTAGTTAAAATAGGCTTTTTAAAACCAAAATTTGGCTTTTAAAACTATGTACATGACAGTATTATGCTTAATCTTGCTCTGATACCAGCTGTGACAGAACCGCCCAATTTATACAAGATCTAGTACGGCTGTCCCCGCTAACACGTTGACACGCGCATACTTTCACTTATATAAACCCGGTAGTCCGCCGAGTGTCACGTAGGACCTTGGTAAATCAACATCACAACCAAGATCGCGTGATTAAGCAAATACACATCACATACACAGAGTGGCAGCGGAAATAATATTACAATGAGTCACAATTAATAGTACAAGTTTGGGTTTCAAAACCGATTAATGAAAGCAACATTGCTTTCGAAGGATTTCATTAATATGAGTTCCAAATACATTGCTAGCATAAGTGACATCCTCAGACAAAAGCATGTAGATGAGAAGTGAATATAGAGTCACCGAGCCCACCGGTGGTTAGCCACCATCTTCAGCAGGCCAAAATCTCACCTGCAACATGGTGGGATAAACCCTGAGTACTCGAATGTACTCAGCTAGACTTACCCGTCATAAACCAGAAATAAAATTGACTCCAACGAGTATGCAAGGCTTTATAAGTGGAGGTAGCTTGACAATATTTTGCATAAAAGCGATTGACTTAGTTGTACAATTATGATTCCTTTATCAAGTTAAATATAACTATCCATCTCTAGATTAGCAACTATCCTGTGCCAAACATGTGGTATATCTTTTTAGAGCATACAATAGTAACCATAGCAGGTGTAGTAGTTCCATGTTTATCCGAACCATCACATTTCATAATACAATTACTACGATGTTGGGACTAGCCAAGTTTCTCACTATCTGGGAGAGACGGCGATTCGAATCGATTTCAACCAGCTGGGAATTTATTCCTAATACAAACCTAGGTACACCCGATCAACGGTCGCCTTAGGTCACCTTTGGTACAACTCAGGTACACATTTTGCGGGTCCGTACCGCGCTACACAATCTGGGACACCAGATGCCAGGATGTTCAGGCCGAGCCTGCCCTTAGGCTCAGTCTGATCGCCCCCCGCAAGGAGCGCACAACAGAACGGGGCCTGGTCTGAGTTGAGCTACTCGGCTTCGCGGTCGGAACGAGTTATCCGGCCAGCTAAGTGATAGGCATGCGTTCAATCTTGTCAGAAGCACCAACAACGGTACGGTCCTTAATCGACATAGACGGAATCACATGAGTCAACCTACACATAGACTCCGCCCGGCCTCGATTTACTTTTACCCCATGGTTCTTTTCCACGATAGCAAATATAGCCAACCGTGCTTCGGTATCCACCTATATCTCGCAGGTGACAAGAAATCACCCGACTTCTACCGGTATAAGCATGGCTAAGCATATATTCGATCCTGGACCTACACAGGGTTAACGGTGTATATATCTGGACAAGGAATTTATATGCATCAAGTGGTTCCAATCAACTCTTATAACCTAATGCATCAATCATAAGAACTTTGAGTAATATTTTGTAAATTACTGGGAGACTTAGAATGCTCCGGGGCTTGCCTGGGATCCGACACAAGTCAGTTCAGTTAGCTTGCACTGACTTGGTGACATCTCCGGTCCTAGCACTTGCTTAGTCCTTCCATCTTCGGGATAGATCCACCAAACACTATCTTCGGGTTTGACTCCACATCACATCCTTCACATGGTTTATCTAGCGTACCTAAATGAGATGCAAGATACATGTGTGTGAATACATGGAAGTGCAATAGACAATGCATCGCATGCAGTAAGTAAGACAAGCACAAGGTTACGTTAACATGCACAAGCACTTCGCATTGCTTACTTTAAATATCGCACAATTTATCATGCCACGATAGCAAAGAAGACGACAACACCAAGCATGACACAAGTTTCCTAAGATCTCAGGTACTCTAACTCAACCATCATCAAAGGTATGAGCCACACTTAGCAATATACAAGCAAACAACTATAATTGGAATCTGTCAATTTCTGGACATGCAAACAGCAGCTACAAGATTTAGCTATAACTGGAGTTACACAAATCCAAATGACTTGCAAGAATACATTCTGAAAAGCTTATGAAATTTTATACAATTCATATTTAATAATATTAGCATGATTCTCTAGTTAACTAAGTCTAATATACCCATTTACAGAAACTAGTCTAAACAAGACAGAGAGTAATCAATTCTGTAACCCAATTTTAAACATGTATAACTCACAAACTACTTGGCCAAATGACACCAAATTTTAACAGCAGATAGATACATGAATTATATACAACTTTCTTATTATCATCTAGGTGTGATTCAAATCCTAACTAGATCAAACAGTAGCATCTTTCAGATCTGCTCCGAATACAATCAAAACTTGACAGAAGACTTAAAAGTCATGTAACTCCTAAACTATAAGGCCTATGGTCTTACAATTTGAACAAAAGCAATATTATGAAATTTGCTACAACTTTTGTATTCACTACAACCATAGCAAACATCATTTACACCACGAAAATAATTGCACAAGCAAAACTGCAAATGCAGCCCAACAGCAGTGGTATAGAAAACTGATAGGAACTTCAGAGAAGCATAACTGGAGTTCTAGACCTCCAACAAACATGAACCATAACTTTTTGAAAATCTTAGAAAGTTACCTACAACTTTATTATTCTCATATTAAGATGATTCTATAGTTAGAAGGGTCAATTAATCCAATAATTGCACCTCTGTCCAAAACATAGATAGAAACTGACATGCCACTTTAAACAGCTAGAAATGGAGTTATACATGTCCAATAAATGTGGTTCTAGACTTTTTAGAAAGCTTAGACAATTCCAAACAACTTTGTTGTAAACACCTAAAGCTAATTCTACTAGTAAGAAGGCCCCACAGTATGAACAAGGAAACCCTGTCCGGGTTTAGGCAGAAACAGCCACAGAGATTTAAGCAAGTATAACTCAAGATCTACTTAACCAAAAATCATGATATTTAGCTTTTTCAAAATCTTAATAAAATTACTACAACTAATGTATTTTCATCAAGTCATTATTCATAACTTAACTGAGCCAATGAATTCAAACATGCAGAACTATTCAGAGTAGGGGCAAGGCAATATAGGACATTTGTTATTTTTATAACTCTTAAAATATAAATCCTAAACCCTTGAGCTTTTTACCAGACAACAACAATCACCTGATGAGCAGTCCATAAAAATTTGACATTTATTTGAGCAAAATAACTACAGTTATGAAAAAGACAAAACTTCACAAGTATCAAGAACCTAGCTGCATAGATCTATTTTTACAGCATAATATTTAAACTAAAACATGCCATATTATAGATCTAGTGCATAGAGAATTTCACAAGGATTCCAAAAAGTCTACATTTGTTATTTTACGATTTTTATACTAATTATTACCATTTTCCAAATTTCAGTACAGAAATCTGCAAAAGAAAAGATTAAACCGAAACAGGAAAACACTTTTGCATTAGGAGCCCTGGAAATCTTAGAAACCAACAAAGCTCATATATGTAAATACATGTGTCTGGCTTTTATGCAAAGTGAACACATGAAAGAGCCTCTATTTACAATTCACCCCGTCTTCTTCAACCTCACGACGCCGGATGCCGTGAAGGGCCAGCGTCGTCGGGTCAGCTAGCAAGGGGGGCGTCGGGGTTGGACCTGGGGGCGCTGGGATCCGGCTGTGGCCAGCCCTCGGCCGTGCCTGACCCTTTAACAGCCGGCTGCAGCCAGTAGCAGCCTGGCCGCGGTAGCAGGCGGCACCGGCGGCGACGAACTGCGGTGGCAGCGAACTACGACGGAGGAGGGGCTGCCGGTTAGAGCTTGGGGACTAGAAAAACGAGGGAGTTATCCAGGCGAGGTTGGAGCAGCTATAGGTCTTGGAACCGGAGGACGGCGTGGTTGCTACGGTGGATTTGTGGCAGCGGCAATGGCTTCTTGCGGTCGCCGTGTCTGGCTCAGCAAGGGAGAAAGAAAAAGAATGCAGAGGAAGGGAGAGGGAGAATGGAGAGGGTAGGGGAAAACAGGGCTCACGTTCAGCTTTCATGCACCGGGGCGAGGTGGCGACGGGCGCAGACACGGGAGGCCACGCGGCGCTAGCAGTCTGCACGGTGACGACACTGTTCATAAATTTCAAATTTCCAATTCTACCTCAAACATACCACTGAAACCCATATTTCGTGTCTCCGTAACTTCTAAACCACGACGAGTTAGCAAAAACTCTATTAATAAAAGTTGTAGATCTACATACCAGCTCCAACTTTTATTTAGAGGTTTTGGTCTAAATCTTAATGGTTCGAGAGTAATATCAACCCAAAGTGCAGCACTTGAAACTGTAACGCGCTCTCAGACTTAGAAAAATTCACTCTAAAAAACAGTAGCACTTTTGCTACTTGTGGACTATTTTTGAGCAGGCTATGCACCAAATTAGACTTTTACCCAAATATAAAAGTTGTTTATCTAGTCAAGTACTACAACTTTGCTTAAGGGTGCACTTCCATGCAAAGTTTCTAGAGTACAATTCAAACCAAGTCAAAGTAGCATCACGGTAAAGCTTAAATCCAAGTTTTAGACCGATGGAGGTATTTTCTTGTCCTCCGCTCAACATGAACCCTTTATGACTTTTGTTGTAGAGTTTAATTAGTGTCATTTGGGCAAGGTTGCAAGGTTTGGTTGATGACCTATAATTCCATTCACTTAATAAGACAATTTTGGCAAGGACATAACTTGTCATTTCATGTGACTTCTTGATTCCAAACTTCATGAAACTTTTCCAGTGATCAATATAGATGGATGTTGATGCAAGACACATGAAACAAGTACATCCAACATTTCCCAAGCATACTTTTTAGAAAGGGCAGCATGTAAGCAATGGTGCATGGTCCAAGTTTAATTGGTGACTCATTTTCATATGTTTAACCTAACATCTCCATCACTACTTAACATGCCATATTTGAGCTCAACCCATTGCTTAACTGGTGGCAAACACCTAGGGTGTTACAGTGATGTCCTTGGGTCATTAGTTGGTAATGATCCTTGGCAATTGAATTAGGTGTTACGAAAAAGGTTTCGTTGGTTTGACTTGTAACTGTACCGCGAAGGAAAGTTGTATTCAAAATTATTAGTTTTGCATCCATCATCGAGCATCATATTTTGTATCTCGCATCATGTTAAATATGGCATTGTTACTACGTGTAGTGAACGAAGGTAAGCACGTGGTAGTTAATCAAGTAGTTGAGGAGGTTGATCCGTCTGTGGAGGTTGGTGTTGATATCGGTGGAACAACTCCGGACCCAGATTTTTCCGTCAACGAAGGCAAGCCCCGGATGCATTTAACCCTACCTTGTGTTTTACCAATTGATTTCGCTTTTGCTTTTCTGTACTGCATTAAGTGATTAGGAGTTAAGTGAAAACCTAATTGGTGCAATACCAACCTTGTTCTTCCCTATCTACCCTGTTATTAGTTTTAATTTGTATATGCCTAGTTTTGCTTAGCTATGCTTAGAACGATGAAAGTCGGGTGATTACCTATCATCTACAAGTGTTAAATGGAACTTTGGTTACTTATGTTATCATGTGATATGAGCATGTGAAGTAATAAATCTAGACCGGGCGGACTCGATGTGTGTGAGCCACAAGACATGGAGGTCTTGTGAGCGGGTTCTTTCCGCCAGTGTCGGTTAAGGTCCGTACCATTGTTGAACTGTGTGCGGTGAGACTTTGTAGTACTAAGCACATACTCTGGTAAGCCTTAACTTGGTTATTCTATTACAAGAATGGCTACTCGCGCACTAGGAGTGGAGAGGTGGCGGGAATAGCGTGTACCCACGTGGCAATGGGCTGGATTGGTGGAGTACTGTATTCTCGGGTGGCGCAGACCCGTTCTTGTTTAGAGGATACGAGGGTAGGTTGGTATATGTAGGTCGGGGACCTGCATATGTCATGTGGTCTGGAATTCCCAGCTGGGTTTTTAATCGGTTCGAATCGTCGTTGCTCGGTTATGGAGACTCACTTCTCTGTTCATCGTCGTAGATAAATAACTAGAACTTGAGGATGGTTTGTGAAGGTGTTGGTTATGAAGTTTCATGATCTCAATACGGATCATGTCAGCTTTGTCTATGATCTTATGAAGTTTTAAATGTTGATATAAGAATTTTATTAAAAAGCTTTTACGTAAAAGAACTTTGATTATTGTTAAAGCCATACCTTGAATCCCCTGAGTCTGCATTCATGCGTTCTATTAATTCTTATTTCGGTTAAGTCTTGTTGAGTACTTTTGTACTCAGGGTTCATTGACCCATGTTGCAGGTGAGGCTCATGAGCAGATCTGTTTTGGATCGTGCTGCATGACTGTTGTTCCATGTGATGACGATAAGTAAATGTGTGGCTCTTGGGTAGGGCAGCTTATTTGTGTGTTCTGTAATATGTTATAATGCCACTCCACTACTTTGGTTTGTATTATTTATCGAACTTAGTTGTTTGGTTTGAAACAAATGGTATGTAAACTATGTTATTGTAAGACTTCCGCTGATTTACTCTGGTGTAGATATTTGAATAAATGTTGTAATACTGCAATGACTCTGTAATGTGATCCTGCTCAGAATTCGTGGATGATTCGGGGTTCTCCAAGGACACTCGGCAGTCTTCTAAAGTTACCGGAAACATATGCATAGTTGTCAAAGGTCATCGGACAGTGACAGGTGCATCTGGGCCCTATAATTTAGGAGGTTCTGCCACATGAATGCCCTCGTCTGCTTTGACACACTGAATGAAGCATTGGGAGCGAATAGCTCTATGGCCCGCTCTAGCACTTCATCCTTCGTCAGCCTCCCCGTGCTCTCTCGGGTGCCATTGTTGTCCCCCTTGAAGGCAAAGCCTACATGGCCCCTCTCCTTGCAGGGCTAGACACGGTGCACTATGAAGCTTGCTGCCTCCAGTCCGCCATTCATCTTCATGCCCTTTATTAGGTCAAGGAGCTCCCTCACCTGCTCCATGTCGACATTGCTCGACTTCTCTGACCAGCTCCTCTGGTTCTCCGAAACATGGTCGACATCACAGCAGATGGCGGGATGGCTCTGCTTCATGTAGAACCACCTGGTGTTCCACCCCTTCAGCAAGGTGTTCAGTGGTATAGTGATGTACACGCCCACCATTTCTCCGTGGTGTTGAAGATACACGTCGCCGACCACCTTCGAACCACCGCCACCCTTCTTCTTCAGCCAGAATAGATGACAGAAGAGGTTGAACTGGGGAAGACCTCCGAGATATGCCTCATAAAAATGGATAAAGATGGAGATGTGCAAGATGGTGTTTGGGTGGAGGTTGCACAGACTGATTCTCCATAACTCCAGCAGATCCCTCAAGAAAGGGTGAACAGGAAAACCTAACCCGTGCTAGAAATAATCCTGAAAAACTACAGCTTCATCGGTATGGGGCATTGGGAAGGGCTCACTGCTGGCTAGCCGCCATCCGGTGGTGACACGGTCCAAGAGAACGCCCGCTTCCACTATCCTATTGATCTCCACCTCCCCCATGACCAACGGCACCCACTCGTTGTCGTGGCTAGCTCCGATGGCCACCTTCTTTGGGTTTCCAGCTCCCTTCTTCGGCGCCATTTCTCAGATTTGGTTTGTGATTGGCGGCGACAGCGCGTGTGAATCTGGAAGCGCGAGGGCTGAGGAGGAAGATGAAATGACAAAGTGGCAAAGGTGGGAGCGCGGGGTGTGGCGGCACAGTTATAAAGCACTCCCCCACCTCTTTGCATTCGAGGGTTTTTGGGAAACCGCTCCACGATTTGCGCCTCTCCGAATTCTTTGAAACGGCATAGTGGGCCATTACCTAGGATTTCGCACAACTGCAGCCTATATCGTCCATTTATCGCCGCAATCTGTTACTGCCCACACAATATTCCCCGAGTTCTCCGCCATCTTTTACGGCATAGTAAATACTACTATACAGTCGTTACTTCAGTTTTTTCTCCACGATTTATTTTCTCCAAGATTTCCACTTGTGGCTCGGGGACTGCCTCCCCAACACGACATGGCTCCTCATCGCACTACGAACTTTCTTCTGATGACTGTTGTTTCTCATCCTGGCACCACGTGACCACGTCACCTACTGTCAGGCTCGGGGACTAAGTGGGCACACTTGACCTTGCGGTGAATGTGCTTTTCTCATTTCGGGGCTACACCCAGGGACTGGCTGACTGCTCAACTGGACTTCTATTTTTCTCCTACTTTGAACCCTGGCACCACGTGACTGCGTCACCTACTGTCAGGCTTGGGGACTAAGTGGGCACATTTCACCTTGTGGTGAGTGTGTTTCCTCTAATCTATAAGACTCCACGCCTCTTGAAGTTGAAGAAGACTATCTCCCTTTCTCATGTCAGACTCTAAGTGGGCACACTTGGTCCACTACGAAGAAATTTTCTATTTTGAACTTGAGCTCCTTATATCCTTATGGCAAGCCGTACTTGGGTTACACTGCTCGGCGATGGTTCACGCTGCTCGGCGACGGTTCACGCTGCTTGGCGACGGCTCACAACTGCTTGGCAACTCATCACGGTGGTCAGACCGAGAGTTTGACTACTCGGCTTTGTTCGCACCTGCTTGGACAAGCTCAAGACAGCATTGCACAATGGATACAAGGTGCTTAGGGACTAGCTATGGGGGCACGACCCTGGATACCCATGACAGACCACATGGGCTACGCCCCTAGGGGCGGCCCAGCCCACAAGACGAAGCCTTGTGGGGCACGACACTGCTCGATGCCTCTCGCAAGACATCGGGAAGATATCCTGAAGATACTACGAGATCTATTAGGATACGTATGGTCCCATGATTCCTATGACTAGGGAAGACATCGCAAGACATCTGTTATTACTTTACGGTTATCTCCTAGATCTAACCGACTTGTAACCCTGCCCCCGGACTATATAAGGCGGGCAGGGACCCCCTCCAAACTCACGCAATATCATACGATAGCTAATATAATCCAACAGACCACAAGAGTAGGGTGTTACGTCATACTGATGGCCTAAACCCGTCTAACTCATGTGTCTCTGTTGCCTTCTTGTTCTTGATTACACGCATATCTGCCGATCAATCTACCTTCGTGGGATACCCCTCGAAGGACTACCATTGATATTCTATTGACAGGACAGATGAGGCTGCTGGCCACGCTCATGGCGCTGACCACGATTTGAGCGATGCAGCCGGTCGTGACCCTACCAACGTTGGTGGAGGTGGCGGCGGCCATGATAGATGGGTCACATCCGAGCACAACTGCAGTGGCGCCTGAGGCACCGGCATGACCCATGCCATCAGTGGCCCAAGCAATGGTGCCTAGCATGGGCCAAACAGAGGTGGACGTGGCTGAGGGGTTCCCAGGAGTCATGGTGCTGGGAGAGAGGTTGGTGTCCGCACCACTAATCCCCTCCATCGCCAGAGGGGGAATCCCGATGGGGACGCCATGGCGAGAGGGGTCGGCGGCGCTTGGAGCCGGCGGGGAGTCATCCCTGCCCCTGACGTCTGTGGGCAGCGGCTCGCCCACGCGGGGAGAGCCCCTACTTCAGTGGACGAATCCGCTGGATCTAGCATCAATGCTCCTCACCCTTGACGACGATACCGAGAGCATGGAGTGGGAGAGACTTAATGTAGGGATCGCGTTCATGCTCGAGGCCCTGAACCATGTCATGGGCGCGTTGCGTGACATCGTCGTTCCCTCTGGCTAGGTATCGCTTCATCATGCTTCTTTCCTTTATCTTCCTTTTTCTATTTTTTGTATCCTGATCATCGTCTTCCTGCAGTCCCTCATAGCTCACAGCTAGGGGAAGTCTCGGTTCCTTCATCAATAGAAGGAGACCTGGGACCGCCTCATCGAGGAGGCACAGCTATATGGGGAGGTGATCACTCAGCTTGTTGCTGCCCAGCAAAGGGTGGCTGAGCTGAGTCCCCTTGCCGAGGAGGCAGCCAATGTTCAGTCGTGGGTGGCTGAGGCCCATCAGAATGCTGACGAGGCCAAGAAGGTGTTTGAGGCCCTGTCGGCGAGGTCGTGGAAGGATGAAGACAAAGCCGCTAGGATCATGAAGGAGTGGGATGAGCTACTCTAGAGGGACGGTGAGACCTGCCAATGGATCCGTGACCTTCTGGGCAAAGTTGTGAAGGAAAGGGATATGAGGCTGGGGGCCGAGGAGAAGCTCGCGGCCCTAGAGATGATGGCGAGCTTGGATGCCATGGTGGTCGCTCGACTGCGCAAGGAGCAGGATGAGCTGCTCCAAACTGCAGAGAGGCTCCACCTAGAATGCAGCGCGGCTCGTGAGGAGCGTGACCAGGCTTTTTGAGAGCATGACCAGGCCTGCCAAGAGCGTGAAGATGCACAGCAGAAGGTCAGCTCCCTCCAGGCCGAGCTCAAAACCACGACGACCTAGAAGCTGGAGGCTGAGAGCATTTCTACCAGACTGGCCGTGGACCTCATCGAGGTGAGGAGGAATCTACGGGCGGAGAGTGATGAGCTTGGTATCCTAAGCGTTGCGCTTGGAGTGGTCTGCGATGACCTTTAGGTGGGGCGGTCGGAGGGGACCAGCTCACTCGTGGCTCATGCCGTCAAGATCACATCTCGGGTGCGCCAGCTGGAAAGGAGTGCCCTTCATGTCAGGGTCAATTAGTCCTTCATGATTGCTCGTTCTCATTATGGGGACAACATCGATCTAGAGACGATGAGCCACGGCTACGCGCCTGGGTATGAAGTCCACAAGCTAGAGGAGATGGAAGCGGCGGTGGCTCCCCTTTTGCAGGACCTGGCGGATAGGATAGAAGACGTAGTTCTCCCCAGGAGGGGCTAGTTTGTAAGATAGGTCGGACGATTATTTTTGTAATAATCGGACAAGTTCCAATCCCTGTGTTTTGTTAGAACAAGTCTGTTCTTTTATTTCGGTGTGAACAAATTTGTTTTTTCTCTCCCTTTTTATGCGTGAAAAGGGGTTAATGCGTTCTGACCCTTCCGTTTGTTAAGACCATAGAGCTTGGGGTACGGGTGAACAAACTCTGATCATGCTGGTGAGCAAGAGTGCCATAGTTGCTAGGGCTTAGGTTTTTTGTAGTCCGACCAGCCTTACTCAGTCGTGCATTTCTGGCCACTAGGTTTTTTAACATGCGGAAGGGGTCAGGCACGGCGATTATTTCATAAAAGGTTATATATATACCCTTATCTGCCCCCGAGTGAGACCCGACCCCTTGCCATTGCTGGGGTTGGGTGTCACTAAAGATCGAGGAGAGGATAGCGAAACTAGTAGGAGAAAGCGTCTCTTGTTTTAGAAACGTCTTTCTTAGTTTTTGTACGTACCCCCTTCCTAGGATCTGAGCCATCGTTCTACGACCGCGCATTCAGTCTCCTTACGAGTCTAACTTTCCTCGAGCCCCCACGCGTAGCGGGGGTCCGGTCGAGGGTCAGCTCGTCTTTGTGATCATCACCCCGTCCATGGTTTCCGCAACCGGAGGGGTTGAGCTAACGTCACTTGCCTCGATGGCTCGAGTGACATGCTCGGTGAGCTTGCTAATGGGTATGTCCAAATGGAATCCGTGTCTGTCGTTCATGACAGGGTCGGCATAGACCTCATGTGGCATTCCACTACTCCATAACCCACCTCCCGGTAGATGCCTGAGTCATTTTGGAGACCGACTCAGGTGGCCCGCTGGCCTCCCCATAATGGAGATTCTGTGGGCTTGGCTCGAGGTTAGGATTGGACGAGAAGGTGAGATGACCATGTCCGCTTCTAAGCGGGTCGGGCGAAGGCCGCTAGGGCTCATCTGTGTTTTCTCCCCTGGCTCTATTCGATGTGAGGTGGCCTCGACCCCTTTGTGGGTTGGCCTTCAAACCCTGGTCAGTTGGATTCCCAAGTTAGGGTCGGGCGAATCAAGCCCCCGAGCCTCGTTGGGCTCGGTAGAGGTCGGCCAAGTTTTATGCATCACCCCGTCCATGGTTTGCGCAATCGGAGGGGTTGAGCTAACGACACTTGCCTCGATGGCTCGAATGTCGTGCTCGGTGAGCTCGCTAACGGGCATGTCCGAGTGGAATCTGGGTCCGTCGTTCGTGATAGGGTCGGCATAGCCCTCATGTGGCATTCCATTGCTCCTTAACCCGCCTCCTGGTAGATGCCCGAGTCACTCTGGAGACCGACTTAGGTGGTCCGCTGGCCTCTCCTCGATGGGGATTCTGTGGGCTTGGCTCGAGGTTAGGATCGAATGAGAAGGTTGAGATGACCCTGTCCGCTTCTAAGCAGGTTGGGCAAGGGCCGCTAGGGCTCATCTACATTTTTTCCCTCACTCTGTTTGACGCGAGGCGGCCTCGAGCCCTTTGCGGGCCAGCCTTCGAACCTTGGTCAGTCACCGCTCATATCGAATGAGATGACTACCGCTTCATGACACGATGCAAAGCATTGTGATGTAATAATTGCATATGCGATGCTTGGATGTATGGGATGAATGTATGCTCATGCACTGGAAAAGTAAAGTGGGGGTTGGTAAAGTTACCTCGCCGGCTCGAGTGACAGGTTTAGGGAGCTCTTACCGGATATGTTTGAGTGAAATCTGGGTCCATCGTTCATGATAGAGTCGGCCTAACCCACGTGGGGTATCCTGTTGCTCCCTACCCATCTCTCGACAGTAGCCCGAGCCATCTGATCGACTTTGGGCGACCTACTAGCCTCTCCTTGATGGAGATTCTGTAGGTGGGCTCCTCCAAATCCTTCCTAGGAAGGCGGAGGCTAAAGCTCTGGGTACTGGGATAAAAACTCTGATCACGCTGGTAAGCAAAAACGCCGTAGCTGCTGAGGCGTAGGTTTCTTGCGGTCCAACCAGTTTTACTCAGAGTTTGTTTCTGCACACCTTGCCTCTAGGTTTTAGCATGAGAAAGGGTCGGGCATAGAGAATGTCTACCGAATAGGCACTCTTGCCGGCCCTCGAGTGAGGCCCAACCCCTTGCTATTGCTGGGGTCGGGGGCTCAATAGCGAAATTAATAAGAGAAAATGTGCGTAAATTAAGGGTGACCTGTCTCTCGATAGCGGCCCGAACCGTCCTATCGACTTGGGTGACCCGCTAGCATAGGACTTACCTAGACGGCACGAGTGACGGGTTCAGGGAGCTCTTACTGGATATGTTCAAGTGGAATTCGGGTCCATCATTCGTGATGGAGTCGGCATAACCCACATGGGGCATCCTACTTGTCGGGTACTGTAAAAAGGGGGTACCCTAAGCAAAAGCCAAAAAAACTCATAAAACCCCCATGAGGCCTCCTTAGTCGAACTAAGAAAACAGTTCACGGTGACGTCCGAGGCCGGCTCGACCGAATCCGGTCTCGAACCAAATCTCCGCCTCGCCTGAGGCCCCCGGTCAGGGTCTCGGAGGTCCCGATCCCGCTCTGCCTCGCCCGAGGCTGGGCTCGTCCTGTGTCCTCGTCACCTCCGCCTCGATCGTCCCTCTGGCAGGTTGTCCCATCCATTTAATGCCCCTATGAGCACCCGCTGCGTCAGCCACGACCGGCAGGGTACAACAACATGGGCGGTAGGACAATGGTCAAATCTCCTTTTTACCATCCCTTACTGATGGTGCAGGGGTTACTGTGCCCTGTGGACACACGTCCCGCACTATTCCAATTAAACCGAGTACGACGCTGACCACCGAGGCCCCCGTATTGCACGCGGGGCACGTCCAAGGCCTCGGATGGATAACTAACTCTCCGCCTCGCCAGTGGCCTTGCCCGAGAGGCCTTGGATAGAAAACCGATTCTCCGACTCACCCGAGACGTCACCCAAAAGGCCTCGGACGAGTTACTAACGCTCCACCTCGTTCAAGACGGGCTCGGCAAACCACCCCATCGCCTCTGCCTCGACCAACCACTCCCACAACGTCATCCGGATGACAGCTCGGTACGAGAGGAGTGGCTGACGAGACGCAAATCACATCGACACCATGCCGCCCGAAACAAGACAAGGCAGGAGTTACCGGCCACTGTGCGCAGCACTGTGCCCACGACTAAATGTCCATACCGCACTGTGCTGCCTAACTCTAACTACTCCGAGGACAACGCAGCATGGGGAGTTAAGTTCGGATCCCTGTAGCCTCGGAATCAGTGTGCAGGGTCAACCGCTCCACCCACGCCTCGACAATTTACCTCAGGGTCTCGACAACCTTGGGGTTCACACCTGCCGAGCCCCCCCATGATGGCTCGGCCTCGACACCGGCAAAGCCTCGGCACTTCGTGCGGACAACGCACTACGACCGGCACGTCGCTCGTCAGGCCCTACGACAAGCTATTACGTCGTACAGGATCGGATGTGACCGGCGTGCTGCTCTGGCACTTCAAGGGTAGAACCACTCCATCGACTGTTCCGCCATTGCAACAGGCTACAGGGCTCGGACAGGCCGCCTCTGTTCACACGACGCCACATAACTATCACATGTATCACCCCCATCCCCCTTCTACTATAAAAGGGAGGGATCGGGGCTATTTCTAAGGACGGGGGACACGGGGATGAACTAGAACACACTTAGGCACATACGAACTCATGAGGTAGACGAACACAGGCTGTAGCACCCACACTTAGATCAACGTCTCGAGCAATTCGTCCCGTTCATCATAGAGACTTGGGGCTAGCTCCCTCTCTCGCCCTGCTTGTAACCCCCTACTACGAGCACTTCGGTGCAAGGAATACAAGATCGATCTCCTAGACTGGACGTAGGGCACTGATTGCCTGAACCAGTATAAACCTTGTGTCTCTTTGCATCACCATCCGAGATTAGGGGCACGCAGTACAAATTTACTAGTTGGTTGAGGACCCTCCGGTCCAAAACACCGACACTACTGCTCCTTACCCATCTCTCGGCTGTAGCGAAGCTGTTCGATCGACTTGTGTGACCTGCTAACATAGGACTTACCTGCAAAGATAGAGGATGAGATCATCCCCCTAAGAAATTATTTAGGCAGATACGCTAGGCAGTGAACTTGTATTAAGTGGTCAAGCTCTTAAATTCCGTTATGGCCTAATAGATTTTTAGCCCTTCTCCCCTTTTCGTATAAAAAGGTTAGTGTGTTTTGACCCTTTTCGTCATTAAGGCCATAAAACATGCGGGTGAACAAACTATGATCATGCTGGTGAGCAAAGGCACCATAGCCATTGGGCATAGGTTTCTCGCTGCCCGACCAGTTTTACTCAGCGTTCATTTCCGCAACCCTAGCTTCTAGGTCTCAACGTGAGAGAGGGTCAAGCACAGAGAATGTTTGCCAGGTGGACATACTCTTATATGTGTACCAACTCTTTCCTTAGTTAAGGCTAAAAAGCTCGGGGTGCGGGTGAACAAACTCTGATAATGCTGGTGAGCAAAGGCAATGTAGCCGCTGGGGCGTAGGTTTCTCGTAGTTCGACTAGTTTTACTCAGCATTCGTTTCCGTGACCCTCGCTTCTAGGTCTTAACAAGAGAAAGGGTCGGGCATAGAGACTATCTACCAGATAGATATGCTCTTATTAGCCCCCGAGTGAGGCCCGACCCCTTATCGTTGCTGGGGTCGAGTGTCACTAAAGATCGGAGAGTTGATAGCGAAACTGATAAGAGAAAGTGTGCGTATATTAAGGGTAAAAGCGACGTAGCTGCTCGATGTTCTAGGCATTGATGAAGACTTCACCATCGATGGTCTTGAGCTTATAGGTGCCTGGTCGGAGCACCTCCATGACAACGTATGGTCCCTCCAATGGTGGAGAGAGCTTATGGCGGTTCTTGTTGCTCTAGGCGAGGCGGAGCACCAAGTCCCTAACGTTGAAGGCCCGACCCTGCACTCGACGACTGTGGTACCAGCATAATGCTTGCCAGTACCTGGCGGAGCAGAGGAGGGCAACATCGCGTGCTTCATCTAGCTGGTCCATGGCATCTTTGAGGGATTCCTCGGCTCCCTATTCATCGTACGCCCTAACCCTTGGTGCTCCGTAGTCGAGGTTGGTCGGGAGGATAGCCTCAGAACTGTAGACCATGAAGAATGGTGTGTAGCCAGTGGCCTGGCTGGGGGTTGTCCTCAGGCTCTAGAGCATCGCGAGAAGCTCCGCGGCCCATCATCCACCAAACTTGTTCAACCAGTTGAAGATCCTAGGCTTGAGTCCTTGTAGGACCATGCCGTTTGCGCGCTCGACCTACCCATTCGTGCAGGGGTGCGCCATAGTGGCCCAATCGATGTAGATGTGGTATTCATTGTAGAATCGGAGGAACTTCTTTCTGGTGAACTGCATGTCATTGTCCGTGATGATGGAGTTCGGGACCCCAAAGCGATGGATGATGTCAAGGAAGAATAGCACAGCTTGCTCGGACTTATTCATGGAGATCGGTCGAGCCTCTATCCACTTTGTAAATTTGTCTATGGTGACAAGCAAGTGTGTATAGCCCCCGGGCATCCTCTTGAGAGGTTCAACTAGATCGAGGCCCCAGACCGCGAATGGCCATGTGATGGGGATCATCTAGAGCGCTTGGGCCGGCAGGTGGGTTTGCCAAGTGTAGTATTGACGCCCTTCATAGGTGCGCACAATCTATTCGACGTCAAATACTATGGTTGGCTAGTAGAATCCTTGTCAGAATGCGTTTCTAACTAGGGTTCTGGGCGCGGCATGGTGACCACAGACCCACCGTGGATATCGTTTAGCAACCACTTCCCCTATTTGATGGGGATGCAGCGCTACAGGATCCTAGTGTGGCTTCGCTTGTAGAGTTCACCCTCAATAAGGACATAGGACTTGGCATGATGCACGACCCACCAAGCCTTCATTTTGCCCATCAGCAGCGCCTCGTAGAGGAGGTAATCGAGGTAAGGTGTCCTCCAGTCGGCTAGAGGGTCGGGCTCTATCGCTGGATCCTCATCTAGCTCCATGACCTCAGGGTCGGATGGAGCCAACGGATGGTTAGCCCCTAAGCCTAGGGTAGGCGGCCCATCACCGGCTTGTTCTAGCTCCTCGTAGCGGACCGAGGGCTTGTGCTGATCACTGGCAAAGACGCCCGTTGGCACTGGCTCTCGGTCGGACACTGCTTTTGCCAGTGTGTCGGCCGCCTCGTTGAGATGCCTTAGGATGTGATTGAGCTCAAGACCATTGAACTTGTCCTCTAGCTAAAGGACTTCTTAGCAATACGCAACCATCTTAGCATTGTGGCAGCTTGATTCCTCCATGACTTGGTCGATGACCAGCTGGGAGTCACCTCGGACATCAAACCATCGGATACCCAACTCGATGGTTTGGTGATGCGTAAGCCATTAATGAGTGCCTCATACTTGGCCACATTGTTGGAGGAGGGGAAATGGAAGCAAACCATGTACCTCATGCGTACCCCGAGGGGTGAAACAAAGACCAGTCCCACACCGACGCCTTTCTTCATCAGCAATCTATCGAAGTACATCGTTCAGTACTCTTGGTTGATGACCGCTGGTGGCATTTGGACCTCGGTCCACTCTGTAATGAAATCAGCCAGCACTTGGGACTTGATGGCCGTCCGGGAGGCATATGAAATGCCTTGACCCATCAGCTCGAGTGCCCACTTCGTGATTCTTCCCGTGTCATCCTGGTTTTGGACGACCTCACCAAGGGGAAAGGACGTCATGACCGTCACTAGATGTGACTCGAAGTAGTGGCACGGCTTCCTTTTGGCGATAAGGACGGCGTACAGGAGCTTCTAGATTTGGGGGTAGCGGGTCTTGGAATCGGACAGGACCTCGCTAATGAAGTACACGGGACACTGCACTTTGAGGGCATGTCCCTCTTCTTCTCGCTCTACCGCCAGGGTGGCGCTGACCACTTGCGTGGTGGCCACGATGTAGAGCAGAAGCTGTTCCTCGTTGGTTCGAGGGACCAGGATCAGGGCCTTCATCAGAAGCCGCATGACCGTGTCAAGTGTCTCCTAGGCCTCGGGCGTCCATTCGAAGCGGCCGGCCTTCTTTAGAAGCCGATAGAGGGGGAGACCTCATTCGCCGAGGCACGAGATAAAGCAGCTTAGCGTGGCGAGGCACCCTACGACTCGCTGGACCCCCTTTATGTTCTGAATCGGGCCCATCCTTGTGATGGCTGAGATCTTCTCTATGTGACTTCGATGCAACGCTCGGAGATAATAAAACCCAGTAGCATACCCCTTGGGACCTCGAAAACATACTTCTTGGGGTTGACCTTAATGTCGTTTGCTCGGAGTCTTGTGAAGGTCTGCTCTAGGTTGGCTATGACCTAGTCAACCTGTTTGGACTTGACCACGATGTCGTCCACGTAGGCCTCAACGATTCTCTCGATGAGGTCCCCAAAACACTTGAGCATATACTGCTAGTACATATCCCCAATGTTCTTCAGACCAAATGGCATCGTGACGTAGCAAAACAATCCGAATGGGGTGATGAAAGATGTTGTGAGCTGGTCGGACTCTTTCACCATGATTTGATGGTACCTAGAGTACGCATCAAGGAAGCAAAGGTTTTCGCACCCTAAGATCGAGTCGACTACTTGGTCTATGCGTGGCAAAGGAAACGGGTCCTTTGGACATGCTTTGTTGAGACCTATGTAGTCAACACACATTCTCCATTTCCCACTCTTCTTTCATACAAGAATGGGATTGGCTAAGCACTTAGGGTGGTATACTTCCTTGATGAACTCGGCCGTCAAAAGCTTCGCAATCTCCTCGCTGATGGCCCTACGCTTCCCCTCGTCGAAGCGATGTAGGCATTGCTTCATTGGCTTGGAGCCTGGCCTGATCTTCAAGGCGTTCTTGGCAACTTCTCTCAGAATGCCTAGCATGTTCGAGGGTTTCCACGAAAAGATGTCTCTGTTGGTGCAGAGGAAGTCAACGAGCGCGCTTTCCTATTCAGAGGAAAGTGTGGTGCCAATGCACACCACTTTGCCCTTGGAGCCACTAGGGTCTACGAGGACCTCCTTGGCGCCCTCCACTAGCTCGAAAGACCCAGGCGACCGCTTGGGGTCGGGTGCTTCTTCGGTGACCTCCTTCCTGATGACCACGAGCTCTTTGGAGGCGACTATTGCCACGGCGTGTTCACAGCAGTCGACCTCGCACTCATAGGCTCACTAGAAGGAGGTGCCGATGGTGATGACCGCGCACGGACCCGACATCTTCAGCTTTAGATAGGTGTAATTGGGGACGGACATGAAATTCACGTAGCATGGACGTCCTAGGATGGCGTGGTAAGTTCCATGGAACCCAACCACCTCGAAGGTGAGGGTCTCCATCCTATAATTGGATGGATCCCCGAAGGTGATGAGCAGATTGATCTGCCCGAGTGGCACAACCTCCTTTCTAGGCACGATGCCATGGAAAGGCGCCCTGGTTGGCCAGACACGCGCTCGGTCGATGCCCATGGCGTCGAGTGTTTTAGCGTACATGATGTTGAGACTGCTACCTCCATCCATCAGTATCTTGGTGAGCCACTTTGTGCTGATGATCGGGTCAACCATGAGTGGATATCATCCTGGCTGTGGGACGCTTTCTGGGTGGTCGGTCCGATCAAAGGTTATTGTCTCAGAACCAAACAATTATAGTTCAGTCATCAAGTTAATTATAGCTATTCATCTCCAGATTAGCAACTATCCTATGCCAAATATGTGGGATATCATTTGATAACATACAATAGTAACCATAGCAGGTGTAGTAATTCCATGTTTATCCAAACCATCACATTCCATAATACAATTACTACGATGTTGGGACTAGCCAAGTTTCTCACTATCTAGGAGAGACGGTGATTCAAATCGATTTCAACCAACTAAGAATTTATTCCTAATACAAACCCAAGCAGACTAGATCAACGATCACCTTAGGTCACCTTTGGTACAACTCAAGTCCACATTTCATGGGTTCGCCTAGCGCCGCACAATCAGGGACAACTAGTTGCCAGGACGTTCAGGCCTGGCCTGCCCTTGGGCTCATGTCTGGCTCCCCACACGTCCTTACTACCATCCAGAGTGCGCACTTTTATAGAATGGGGCCCGGCCTGAGTTGAGCTACTCATCTTTGTGGTTGGAACGAGTTATCCGGCCAGCTAAGTGATAGGCATGCTTTCAATCTTGTCAAAAAGCGCCAACAATGATACGGTCCTTAATCAGCACAGACGGAATCACATGAGTCAACCTACACATAGACTTTGCCCAGCCTCCATTTACATTACCCCATGGTTCTTTTCCACGATAGCAAATATAGCCAACCGTGCTTCGGTATCCACCTATATCTCGCAGGTGACAGGAAATCACCCGACTTCTACCGGTCTAAGCATGGCTAAGCATATATTCGATCATGGACCTACATAGGGTTTAAGGTATATGTAACTAGACAAGGTAGTTCTATGCATCAAGTGTTTCCAATCAACTCTTATAACCTAATGCATCAAACATAAAGGACTCAAGTAGTATTTTGTAAAACAATGGGAGACTTAGAATGCTCCGGAGCTTGCCTTTGAGGAAAGAGGTGTGTCGGTGATCCGGACACTTAGGGAGCTCTTCAGGAGTCTGCTCCTCTTCTCCTGGAGCTATAGCTTGAGGAGTCTCCTGCTGATCCCCTTCCTCTTCTTCGTTGAATTCTAACAGCGTTATCTCCTCGGTCGATCCTATACGCATGAGTATGGCTTAAGATATCGCGAATGCATATACGATGACACATGTAATATGATATAACATGATCAATGCATCCTCATAAGTACTTTCAATAGCATGGTATTAAATTAATAACAAGTGCATCATATTCTACTGAGCAGGTGCATATCTCTTCTCTATTACTTAAGCAAACACTTCTGCAATTTATTTTCTGAACTACAAAACAACAACTACTTGTTTTAACGATAACTGAAGTTATACACATCAGAATAATATGGTTATGGACATTATAGAAAGCTTATGAAATTTTCTACAACTTTGTTTTAATACCTTTAATGTTATTCAATAGTTATCTTGGTCAAACAATTCAGTTATTCAAATCTATCTAGAGAGCAAACAATTAGAACAGCAAAATTCTAATAGCCAAAACTCTTAAACCCAAAGGCCTATGACTATGAAAATTTAACACAAGGTAGATCAGTAAGATATCTACAACTTTTTTATTAACAAGTTTTACAGAAAAGGCCATTATCAACATGAAATCATCCACACAACCAAAACTATACATGCAACCATTTATTTGAATTATAAAGCAATAATTAATTAGTTGCATACAACCAATTGCTTATAAGCCTTACTATTAACATCAACAATTCACATGTATCACAAGCACCATAGAAAACATCATGGTCAAGCACAATTTATTTATTTAAATACCTTTATTAATTTAATTAGATAATTAAGGAAAATACCAAACATACACCAAATGTGCACAATAAATTCTAATAAAATTGCAGTAGCTTCCAAGTGCTCACAATAGACTACTATAAAATTTTGATACCATTTGGACATGTATAACATCCCCTACAAAAATGACAAGCTAGCAAGGTTTATTATAGTGAAAATAGTTAATCCCATAGAAAAGTGTCCAACAATAGATTCTATATTTTTCATAGCTTCCTACTAGTGCTATAATACTGTACAAAATTTTTTATGGCAATATGTTACTTATTTTTATCCCTATAATTTTCCTCAGAAAACACTATTGATTAATAGATAAATAGAAAGACCCTATTTAAATCACGTTTACTGCAAGTTTATTATTTTTCCTAGCTAGAGCATGTCAACACAAGACCAGAAAAATTAGAATCACAATTTTATCACATCCCTAGCTTAAGTTACACATTTTACAAAATCGTAAACATTCAAAAATCACTTATCTAGCTATATTTTATTCACCAATAAAAATACTAGAAAATGTACATCTCATATTTTTATAAAATACCACACTTCATGAGGAATCCAAAAAAATTTGGTTCACGAAAATTGGACATTCCTAGCTCTAGATATGATTTTCCAAAATTAGCACAAAAATCTAGAAAATAAATACAAAAACCCTAGACTGAACTCGCTGACAGAGGGGACCCATGGGTCAGCGGACCCACCCGTCAGTGAGCCAAAACAGGGCACGATGGTTTGACCGGCGCTATCTCACCGACGACGAGTACTCTGGTGAAACCAACCTCACCGTCGTGATCTACTCACTAAGCCACATCGACTGACATAGGTGGTGGCAGCGCAGATGCAACAGAGCATGCTCGTCGCCGGCCATGGCGGCACGACGACGCTGCGCGGAGGTGCGCCGGTCGTCTCCAGCCACGGCAAGGCTAGGTGAGGAGTGCACGAGCTCTGGGGTGAGGACACGGATCTAACGAGATGACCTAGGCTAGATGGGACACGCCGACGAGGTCTGCTCGTGTGCGCGGTGGCACAGCGGTGAGAGTGCGGCGACGCTGCGCATCGTGTTCCACGCCGGTGAGGCAATGGCTCGCCATAATGTCATGCTACAAGCTAATACGCATCCTAACCAAGCTCTAATGTGAAGAAAGTGAAGGAATGCGCGACGGAGCTGAGCAGCAGCAAGCTCACCGTGAAGGCGGCCATGGAAGCTGAGCTTTTCGACGAGGACGAGAAAGGTGATTTTGCCCTCACCATAGCTCGCCTGGCACTGCAAATGCATCAAGGAGGTAGAGGGGAACATGGCGAAGCTAACTACAAGATGGAGGCGACAATGGCATGGTGGAGTGGGCGCTAGGTGATGGCGGAGCAGCGCGGTGATGCGGCGGCACTCGGTTCTCCACGGCGAGAGCGAGAGAGAGAGTAGTGGAGAGGGAGAGAGTGAGCGCGAGTCAGTGAAAGGAGGCACGTGGGTTCTCGGTTAACGTGTGCCAGCGCACTGCGGCGAGGGCCCAACGCTGGCCAGCGGTGGCCAAGTGCTATGCCTGGTCGGCCATGATGGTGCGACGCATCTTGGCCATCAGAGCCTGATCGCAGGTCTGACAGCGTCACTTCGATGCCTCTACGCTCCTAAACCATGGTGATTTAGTGAATGATGCAAAAACAAAAATTTGTAGAGCTATGTACGGGCTACAACATTGCTTCAGTAACCATCTCCTAATTTCCCACGGTTATGGAGTTAATTCATCCCAAAGTCAGCCACAACAAACTGTTAACTCAGTTAGGACTTAGAAAATTTCCAAAGTGCTAAAAATAGTGTTTTCTGATTTTTGTGAGCTACAAATGACCAAGCTAGGCACTGAATTAGCTCATGACCCAAAAATAAAAGTTGTTGCTCTAATCAAACACTACAACTTTGCTTTAGGGTACACATCCATGCAAAGGATCTATGACATAGTTCAACCTAGGTCAAACATACCACTTTCAAATGACGACTTACACTATAACTATGACTTAGAGACCAAATTAGCCTTAGTCATGAATACCAAAGTTGTTCCTAGTGACATTCTAAATATGTTTAAGGTATTCCTAAGGTTCCATACACCTTTACACATTGGTTACATATAGATACTTCCTAGGTCAACAAGCACATCATCACTTAGGAGCTTAATTAGATCAAGTGATCTACATGAACATTGTTCCATTAGTCATCCTAAGTGTAGCTAAGGTGTTTTAGTGACCAACATCAACCACTTACACTTATTCACACATGATCGTAAGCATACACATAAGGAAACATAAAATAACAAGGCACGCTACACATGTTTCAATTGTACGCTTCACATGTAAAAGCTTATATATGAATGCTTGATGATTATGCTCATGCAATGCAAGTGAAATTATGCAAGCCTAACACCTAGGGTGTTACTGTCCCTCCCCCTTATAGAAATCTCGTCCCAAGATTTGCAAGACCTACCATTCTTGGAAAAAAGGCGGGATAAACCTCATGTAAATAATCCTCCCGTTCTCACGTGTCATCTTGTTCACTGTGGTTATTCCACACCACCTTGTAGAACTTAATGACCTTACTCCATGTTACTCTTTCTATCTCTTCTAACACTCGGATTTGTTTCTCTTCGTAGGTCAAATCCGATTTGAGCTCAATGTTGGTGGGTGCAATGGCTTCCTCAGGTATGTGAAGACATCTCTTTAACTGAGAAACAAGGAAGACATCGAATATTGCACTCATCTCTGGGGGAAGTTGTAACTTATAAGCGACATTCCCTTTCCGTTTAGTAATCTTGTATGGCCATACATACCTAGGTGCAAGCTTTCTTTTCACTCCAAATCTCTGTACTCCTTTCATTAGTGACACTTTCAAGTATAAATAGTCTCCCACTTCAAAAGTCAGCAGTCTTCTTATTTTATCAGCATAACTCTTTTGTCTTGACTGAGCTACTTTCATATACTGTTGGATAATGCGCACCTGCTCTTCAGCTTCAGTGACAGTCAATGCCAAAGTATCTTCTTTCGCTAGGCTCAATCCAATTCAACGGAGTTCTGCATTTTTGACCATACAAGGCTTCAAACAGAGCCATCTTGATGCTTGCTTGATAACTGTTGTTGTAGGAGAACTTGGCTAAAGGTAGCCATTTCTCCCATGAACCCTTGGAAGATATAACACAAGCTCTCAGCAAATCTTCTAGGATTTGGTTTACTCGCTCTGTTTGTCCAGAAGTTTGTGGATGGTATGCTGAACTTCTGATTAATTTAGTCCCCAAGGCTTGGTGCAAGTGTTCCCAGAAATGAGCTATAAACTGTGGTCCCTAATATGAGATTATGGTCCTGGGTACTCCATGTAGTCTCACAATCTGAGAAATGTACAACTCAGTGTACCTCCTAGCAAGATACCTTGTGTTCACCGGTATAAAATGTGCTGACTTGGTGAGACGATCTACAATAACCCATATTGAATCATGACCTTGCTGTGTCATTGGAAGGCCTATGATAAAGTCCATACTTCTTCCCATTTCTAGCCTAGAATAGGCAATGGTTGAAGTAATCCAGCAGATTTCAAATGAACAGCCTTTACTCTACTGCAATTATCGCACCTAGCGACATAGGCGGCGATTTCCTTCTTCATCTTGGTCCACCAAGAATGGGTTTTTAAATCTTGATACATTTTGCTACTACCCGGGTGGATAGACAACTTGGATGAATGAGCTTCATCTAAAATTTGATTTCTAAGCTCACGGTCTTTTGGTACCACAAGTCGGTCCTCAAACCATAACACACCTCTTTCATCTAATCTGAAATGCTTGGTTTCTTGCTCTTGCATCTTTCTCTTGATGTGAAATATACCTACATCTGTCTTTTGCAGTTCTATGATTTTCCTCTCAAGTGAACAACTGATAGTGATATTGTGCAGCACAATAGGATGTAACAGATTAAATCCATCCTCCAACAATGCTTCCAAAGTGTTGTAATGAGATTTCTGACTAAGTGCATCTTCTACAACATTAGCTTTCCCTGGATGGTAGTGCACTTCCAAATTGTAGTCCTTGATCAACTCTAACCATCTTTGTTGTCTCATGTTTAGCTCAGGTTGAGTGAAGATATATTTGAGACTTTTGTGGTCAGTGTATATGTGACATACGTTGCACAACAAATAATGTCTCCATATCTTTAACGCATCAACAACTCCTGCAAGCTCTAAATCATGCATAGGGTAGTTGACTTCATGTTTTCTCAACTACCGAGAAGCATAGGCAATAACTCTTCCTTCTTGCATGAGCACACACTCCAAACCTATACCCGATGCATCACAAAACACATCGAAAGGCTTTTCAATATCGGGTTGTGCTAAAACAGGAGCTGTAGTTAACAGTGTCCTTAGGGTGTGAAAAGCTGCTTCACACTCTAGTGTCCAACTGAACTTTTCATCTTTCTGAAGGAGTCTAGTCATGGGTTTAGCTATCTTGGAGAAATCCAAAATGAAACAACGATAGTAACCCGCTAACCCTAGAAAACTCCGAACTTCATGAACCGAAGTCGGGGCCTTCCAATCCATGACCTCTTATACTTTAGATGGGTCAACAGATATTCCATATCTTGATAAGATGTGACCCAAGAAAGGTACTTTGCTCAACCAAAATTCACACTTGCTAAACTTGGCGTACAACTTATGTTCCCTCAATCTGGATAGAACAATTCTCAGATGCTCTGCATGATCTGCCTCATTCTCTGAATAAATCAAGATATCATAGATAAACACAACTACAAACTTGTCGAGCTCGGGCATGAATACCAAATTCATCAAGTACATGAAGTAGGCAAGAGCATTCGTCAGTCCAAAAGACATGACCAAATACTCGTATAAGCCGTACCTAGTGGAGAAAGCGGTTTTGGGTATATCCTGTAACACCTCAGGTGTTTTAAATACTAAAACCTGCCATGTCATCATATGCATTGCACATCATTTTGTGTTAGTGAAAATTTTGATATGCACACACTAAAACAAGTTTACTTTTATGTTATATGTGTTGACTTGTGTGGATTGAATCAAGTTCAAAACTTTTGTATTGGATTGGATTTCCGAAAACCCTAATTTCAGCATTTAAGTTTACCCTGGAAAACCCCATTTCAAAATCAAAGCACATTTTGGGGTTGAGCTTAAAAGCAAAAGTGTAGAGCTTGTCAAGGTGTACAAAGTTGGTTATTGGAGTTTTCAAAGTTGTTATATAAAATTTGAAGTAATTTGAAAAGGTGATATGTTCTCAAAGTGTCCCCTTTTGATTTTAAACTTGCATTTCAAAATGTAGACCGAATTAGAGTATGGTTATTAAAGCAAAGTTGTTGAACTTTGAATTTGGAACAACTTTTATTTTTGGAGATTTTTGAGTTACCATACAAATTTGGGAGTAATTTGGGAAATTAGACTAGTGGCAATTCGGTAATTTCTGTGAACAGTGTCTTAGGGCGACACCTCACCGACGGCGAGCTTCCGACGTCTTCCAGGCTCGCTGGCATGGAGAAGGCTGCTGCATGGCTTCCTCTTGCTTCTGAGCCACGCTATAAGGTCTTCACCGTCGCTGTTTTTCTCCGTTCTTCTCCCCTGTTTTTCCCGACGCTGCCGCCGTTGCTCCGTCGAGCTTGTGCCATCGCCATAGCGCATACCAGTCACAGCAAAACCCGTCATAGCTCTGCTTGCACCTTGCGCACCTAGCCGACCTGCCCTTGAAGCTTGACTCTGTCGGGAAACCGCTGTGCACGCCTTTCTTCCTCGCGGCTGGCAGCACCGCCGTCGAGTGCGCGTCACCGTGGCCAGCACTCTACGGTGCGTCTTTGCTCTTGAACTGCATAGCTCCAGCTTTGCCATGTTGCCGTGATGCTTTGTGCCCGGTTGATTGATCCTTTTGTCCACCGCAGCCACCGAAACACCACCGTCGATGTAGCTTGCGCTGCCGTGGCTGCTGTGATCGTCGACCCGCTTCTCCGTTGCTCCTCCGATCCAGATTTCTGCTCGAGTGTGTTTGGGGTGAGCTCCTGATTCTTCCCAAGCATTTTGCTTAACTACTACCGGCCTCCTTTCGTCGGCGTGCTGCAGCCGTGCCGTCGTGGCTGCCATGGCCGGCGTCAAGCTTGAACCTCGCCATATTTGGTCTAGCTAGTACCTCTAATCGATGCGTTGTGACGTGGGGAATGTGTTGGTACCTTCGCCGTGGCCGGAGACCTCACCAGCGGTGAGATACCGGCGGTCAAACCGCGGTCGTCGTTGTTGACCACGGGGAACGGTGCTGACAGGTGGGACCCCGATGTCAGTGGCGGTTTGATTTGAAAATGGATTTTCTATTTTTTCAGAAATGGATGAATAGTGTAAGTTTTTGTTATTTTTGTGTAGAATTAAATCGATCTCCAAAAATTATGAAAATTTTTGTGTGACCTCTATGAGATGTAAACTATTTAGGAAAAATATTAAATGTTGATTTTAAGTACATTTTGAGTGTGATAAAAATTGCTCTAATTAATTAATAAATGAGTTTCCATGATTTTTCTAGGCTTTATTGTTTATCCAAAAATTATGAAAATTGTTTTACCACTTAGTTATCATGTGATAAGCCTTCACAAAAAATGTTAGCTCATTTGGAGAAAGTTGATTTATTTCATATCTTTTAATTAAATAATTAATTCATAAAAGCAAATAGTAAACTTTAATAACTTAAGTTTTGTTTGAATTTTGGATTGAGTGATGACCTTGGGTCATTAGTATAAAATAATTCTTGGTACTTAGAGTAAGTATTTGGGTTTATGAAAAAGGTTTAGTTAGTTTTGACTTGTAACTATACCGCGAAGGAAAATTGTATTCAAGTTAATAATTTTTACATCCATCATCAAGCATCACGTTTTATATCTCGCATCATGTTAAACATGGCATTGTTACTACGTGTAGTGAACAAAAGCGAGAACGTGGTAGTCAATCAAGTTGTGGAGGAAATTAATCCATCTGTTGAAGTCGGGTTTGATATCTGTGGAACATCTCCAGAACCTGACTTTTCCGTTAATCAAGGCAAGCCCTAGATGCATTTAAACCTACCTTGTGCTTTACAAATTTTTATCACTTTTGCTTTTTAGTACTGCATTAAGTGATTAGGAGTTGAGTGAAAACCTAATTGGTGCATTACCAACCTTGTTTTTCAATATCCACCTTGTTACCCATTTCAATCCGAGAATGCTTAGTTATGCTTAGCCATGCTTAGACAAATAAACGTCGGGTGATTACCTGTCACCTATGAGAATTACATGGAATTTTGATATGATTGGTTACTTATGTTATCATGAGATATGAGCATGTGGAGTAATAAATCTAGACCGGGCGGACTCGGTGTATGAGAGCCACAAGACATGGAGGTCTTGTGAGCGGGTTCTTTCTGCTTGTGTCGATTAAGAACCGTCCGTTGTTGAATTGCATGAGGTGAGACTTTGTAGTACTAGCCACATACTCTGGTAAGCCTTAACTTGGCTATTCTATTACGAGAATGGCTACTCGCACACTGAGAGTGGAAAGATGGCGACAATAGCGTGTACCCACGTGACAATGGGCTGGATTGGTGGAGTACTATGTTCTCGGGTGGCGCGGACCCGTTCTTGTTTTAGAGGACCTGAGGGTAGGTTGGTATATGTAGGTCAGGGACCTACATATGTCGTGTGGTTGGGAATCCCCAGCTGGGTTATATCAGTTCGAATCGTCGTTGCTCCTCGGATATGGAGACTCAACTCACTGTTCATCATCGTAGTTAACAAATGAAACTTGAGCTGGATTTAAGAAAGAGTTTGATGTGAAGTTCATGATCTCATTACGGATCATGGCAGATTCATATATGGTTTTTATGAAGTTTTAAATGTTGAAATAAAGAATTTTGTTAAAGAGCTTTTACGCAAAAGAACTTTGTCTATTGCTAAAGCCATACCTTGAATCCCTGAGCCTGCATTCCTGAGTCTTATCAGTTTTTGTTTCAGTTAAGTCTTGTTGAGTACTTTTGTACTCAGGGTTCGTTGACCCTTGTTGCAGGTGAGCCTCATGAGAAGGTCTGCTTTGGACCGTGCTGCATGACGGTTGTTCAAATCGAAGATGATAAGTAAATACATGGCCCTTGGGCAGGGCATTTTATTTGTGTGTTTTGTATTATGTTACTAATGCCACTCCACTACTCTGGTTTGTAATAATAATCGAACATAGTTTGTAAGGTTTGAAACTATTGTTTTGTAAACTAAGTTATTATAAGACTTCCGCTATGTTACTCTGATGTAGATATTTGAATAAATGTTGTAATACTGCAATGACTCTGTAATGGGATCCTGCTCGGAAATCGTGGATAATTCGGGGTTCTCCGTGGACACCCGATAGTCTTCTTAAGTTACCGGGAACATATGCATAGTCGTCAGAGGTCATTGGACAGTGACAGGTGCATGTGGGCCCTATAATTTAGGAGGTTCTGCCACATATCCTCTGGCCTGATCTTAATCTGATGATAGCATGACCTCAAGTCAATCTTGGAGAATACCTTTGCTTTTGCCAACTGATCAAACAAGATATCGATACGAGGCAAAGGATACTTATTTTCAATGGTCACAGCATTAAGTGGCCTATAATCCACACACATTCTCAAGGACTTGTCCTTCTTCTTTACAAACAATGCTGGACATCCCCATGGAGACGAACTAGGTTGAATGAGACCATTGTCCAACAGTTCTTGTAACTGAATTTTAAGTTCAGCTAACTCATTTGATGGCATCCTATAAGGTCTCCATGAGATAGGTGCCGTACCGGGCACTAACTCAATCTTAAATTCCACATCTCTATCAGGTGGTAAACCTAGTAACTCATCTGGGAATATCTCAGGAAACTCACAAACCACTAGAATATCACAAAGGGTAGTGGCTTGGATAGCACAAGTCAAGTTTTGGAGTTCAAAATTTTAGGAAAGTGGCACTAGAAAAGCATTACCACCCTTTGGTTCTCTCAACATAATTGTACGAGTGCTAGTGTCAATGAGAACTCCATAATCGCTCATCCATCTCATACCTAAGATCACATCTATAGATAATCTGGGCAATACTATTAGATCCATCGTGTACTCCCACTCTTGTATAGAGATGAGCATATTTCTGACCATCTTATTTGTAGAGATAGTAGCCACAGCTGAACTTATACTATAACCACCCTTGCATACCTCAATTACTTTCGGAAAAAGTCTACTCCACCCCCCAACTATGGGGGGTGGTCTACATAACCCCCTCAACTATGAAACGGTCTGATTTACCCCCTGAACTTTCCAAAACCGTCTATTTTACCCCCCAGGCGGTATTCAGCGGCGGTTTTGCTACAGTAACAGCGGGTTTGCTATGGTGGCAGGGGTTGTCTTTTTTTCTTATTTCCGCTGAATCTTTGAAAAATCATAGTAAATCACAAAAAAATCATAAAATGGAAAATCTAATTTTGTTGGACTCCACATGAGTAGATCTACACAGTGAACATATAATATGGTACACTTTAGCATAAAACTTTTACTGTAGATTTATATTAATTAGAAAATCTAATTTTGTCTGTAATTAATAGATGGTTTTGTCTGCAAAACCGCCGCTGAAAAATTTTGTCTGCAAAACCGCCGCTGAAAACCGCCTGGAGGGTAAAATAGACGGTTTTGGAAAGTTTAGGGGGTAAATCAGACCGTTTCATAGTTGAGGGGGTTATGTAGACCACCCCCCATAGTTGGGGGGTGGAGTAGACTTTTTCCATTACTTTCTGATCATGTCTAGATGCAAATGCTTGGCTCATAAAAGAATGAGAAGCTCCTGAATCAAATAAAACAATGGCGGGATGTTTGTTAACAAGAAACATGCCAATGGTGACAACCTCTCCTACGGGAACCTCTTCAATAGCGATGTAGTGCACATATCCAGGATGTGCTTTAGGATTTGCCTGTCTTTGATTGCTCTGGTTCTGATTGTTGTTCTTCTTAGGATGGGGGCATTCCTTGGCCCAGTGACCCACTTGATTACAGTTGAAGTATGGTTGATTGCTCATGGGTCCTGCTAAGCTTCCTTGCCCTCCATTCCATTTGGGTAAGGCAATGGTGAAAAGTCCTAATGGCTAGAGGAGGGTGAATAGCCTAATAAAAATTTCTATAACAACACTTAGCAAACCGGTTAGACAATTATGAGGCGAAGCAAGTGTTGCGCTAGCCTACTAAAATTGCAAGCCACCTACCACAATTCTAGTTGATATAGTTTCTATCCACACAATAGCTATGTCTCTACACTAAGTTAGTGTGCTCTCAAAGGCTAACTAAACAGCCACACTAACCAAACTAACAAGCTCTCACAACTAGCTACACTAAAGAGCTTGACAACTAGTTTACGGTAATGTAAAGAAAGTGAGCAAGAAGGTTATACCACCGTGTCAAGGATGGAGCCAATCAATCACAAGAATGAATAACAATGAAGACCGATCACCTCGGAATCAAATGATGAACACAATGATTTTTTACCGAGGTTCACTTGCTTGCCGGTAAGCTACTCCTCGTTGTGGTGATTCACTCACTTGGAGGTTCACGCGCTAATTGGCATCGCACGCCAAACCCTCAATAGGGTGTCACACAACCAACACAAGATGAGGATCACACAAGCCACGAGCAATCCCCTAGAGTATCTTTTGGCTCTCCACCGGGGAAAGGTCAAGAACCCCTCACAATCACCACGATCAGAGCCGGAGACAATCACCAACCTCCGCTCGATGATCCTTGCTGCTCCAAGCCATCTAGGTGGAGGCAACCACCAAGAGTAACAAGCGAATCCTGCAGCGAAACACGAACACCAAGTGCCTCTAGATGCAAACACTCAAGCAATGCACTTGGATTCTCTTCCAATCTCACAAAGATGATGAATCAATGATGGAGATGAGTGGGAGGGCTTTGGCTAAGTTCATAAGGTTGCTATGTCAATGCAAATGGCCAAGAGAGTGAGCTTGAGCCGGCCATGGGGCTTAAATAGAAGCCCCCAAGAAACAGAGCTGTTGTACCCCTTCACTGGGCACAACGCGGGGTGACCGGACGCTCCGATCACGTGATGTGTGCCACGTGTCCCCTCTCTTCAAATGTTGATCGCCCGATCACAATGGTCAAGTCATGACCGGACGCAGCAGCTCAAAGTGACCGGACGCTGAACCCCAGCATCCGGTCGTTTCCAGTAAGCATCCAGAGATGACTTTTCATGACCGGACGATTCCGGTCATGCTTGACCGGACACATCCAGCGTCCGGTCACACGGCGACTCCCCTGTGCACTGCCACGTCAGTAGGACCGGACACACCCCTCCAGCGTCCGGTCACAAAGTGATGCAGCGTCTAGTCAGAGACCGACGCCAGTGTCTTCACGCTCCACCTGACCGGACATGCCGGTCCTACCGAGACCAGCGTCCGATCGCTTACAGTGACCTATGTCTTTTCTGTCTAGGGCGCCAGTGGCACCGTCGGGCGGTCTGCACTCTACGGGCGGACACTCTGCCGGTGAAGTTTCAAACCCTTGCTCAAATGTGCCAACCACCAAGTGTAGCACCTTGTGCACATGTGTTAGCATATTTTCACAAACATATTCAAGGGTGTTAGCACTCCACAAGATCCTAAATGCATATGCAATGAGTTAGAGCATCTAGTGGCACTTTGATAACCGCATTCGATACGAGTTTCACTCCTCTTAATAGTACGTCTATCAATCCTAAATGTGATCACACTCACTAAGTGTCTCGATCACCAAAACAAAATGACTCCTATGATTTATACCTTTGCCTTGAGCCTTTTGTTTTTCTCTTTCTTCTTTTCAAGTCCAAGCACTTGATCATCACCATGGCATCACCATCATCATGTCATGATCTTCATTTGTTTCACCACTTGGAATATGCTACCTATCTCATGATCACTTGATAAACTAGGTTAGCACTTAGGGTTTCATCAATTCACCAAAACCAAACTAGAGCTTTCAAGTGGTGAATGCCTTATGAAACACCTTCTAAGGTCGGTTGGTTTGAGTTTTTGGTGGAGGAGGTCTGAAATTGGGCACTGGTGGTCAAAACTGTGGCATCACTAATGAACTCATTGTATGTGGTGCACCTTGAGTTGGCCATAGTTTTCATCAGCTTAGTGCCAAGACCTCTCTTGAAGCTTTTGATCTTCTTTTCTTCTGTATCAACAAAACCTAGGGCATAACAGGACAGATTGTTGAAAGCATGCATGTATTCAGTAAGGGTCTTGGTCCCTTGTGTGAGCCGCATGAACTCAACTGCCTTCATGCGCATCAACCCTGGGCGAATGTGATGTCCCCTAAAGGCTAGCTTGAATTGCTCCCATGTGACCTGTGCGTTGGCAGGTAAGGAGGATAGGAAATGGGTCCACCATATCCCGATCGGTCCCTACAGCTGATGGGATGCATATTCTGCCTTCTGATGTTCTATGACCCTCAGTAGACGGAACTTTTGCTCAATAGTGTTGAGCCATTCATTCGCCAGCAGCGATTCTTCGGCCACCTTGAAGATAGGAGGCTTGGTGTCCAGGAAATCCTTGAAAGTGTTGTACTGATTTGATTCAGGCCCCTGTTGTTGCTTATGGGCACGAGCCATGTTCTATACAATGAGGCGCAGGGTTTCCTCCATAGTTCTCTGACTTCCCAGAAATTGTGCAAAGAACTCATTAGCAGACGATGGTGGCGGTGGTGGTAAGTCACCATCATTGCCCTCTTGGCTGCTGCCTGCTTCGGCACGAGTGCGAGTCATCTACAAAGTTGCAATAATAAGTGATTATTGGATGATGTCAAGAGATTAGAGATGAATTATATAATCATGCCAAGCTGAAATTACTGGAGAGAATCTTAAATTTATACAATAAAATAGAGGCATAATAATTCATTCTCGCAACATGACATCACCAATTTGATCACTTATCGGGCTCGCAGCGCGTTAACATACAAGTCATAATCACCAATAAAACGAACTGGAATTGCATTAAAGTTCAACCCAACATGAAACCATATGTAGAGTGCCAATATTACATAGAAGTCCAAACGCAATTACCAAACTTCAACTACAAGTCCATAACATAAATAGTAGGGATACATCTAGTGCTTCAACTAGTCCTTAGGCGATTCTAATCTTCATTATGATCGCTGTCGAGGTCGGAGATAGGATCATCCTCATTCTTTGGCTCCACTTCTTCCTCGTCCCAGCCGTCATCTTCAACTAACATCTCTAGATCTTCTTCTTCCTCATCAAGGATTGGGTGCAGTTGGTTGTTCAGATAATGCACCTCATGCTGAAGATCCATCACTACATGTTGGGTCTATGCAAGCTACTGGCGCAAGTCCCTCTCAACACGATCCTGCTGGACGCTCATGGCATGGGTCCTGTCTCATTCCGCTTCTGCCATAGCTGCACGGTTGTTTGCTAGGATACATTGGCGCGTAGCTATGAACGCCTCGGCATGGGTGGCCTCCAACTGCTCAGTCCTGCTAACATTGCTTGATCGTCTACACTTGCCTCTTGGGCGGCAGCCCTTTGCTGATCAACTTGCTCCATTTGGGTGTGGAGATTTCCCAAAGCTACATATGCTTGATCAGTTTCCCATCGAGCCTCACTTGCTACCTTTTTGTGCTTGCACACACACTTCTTGAGCTTACGCTGTGCGGCTTCGGCCCTCATGAGCTTATCCATGCAACTGGTATAGGACTCCTGCCAGAAGTCCCTGGTGTCCTGACGAGTGTAGAACATCTTCATTACTGCAAACATGGCGCTCATGGCAGGACTAGAACTATCTGCTCGCTCATCCTGATCTCGGATCAACGCATTGCGGTTGCGTTGTGCCCATACTATTGTGGATGGGTCCACCTAAGGAAAAGTACTAGCAGCACTACCGGTAAGCTCATCCCCATGCTGCTGACAAATCTGACTCAGCACCTCGAAGGCTACTACTTAGGTAGCCTCCCAAAGAGTTCTTCCTTCTGATTCTGTCTTCCATTCCTGTTAAAAGGGTGCTTGGGTACGAGCTGGTATGGTCAGCCATACTTCATACCATGGTTGTCCCTCTAGGTATACTTCATTTCAATAATAGAGGCGGTTCATAAAACCTTGCATAGTGCAAGACTCTCCAAAGCAGAGCAGGAGTTCCGAACATCAACAGGAAACTCTCACTTCTAGCTGGTGCTGCCATCTATACCAACAACATGTGCATTCTCATGAGACAAAGTCATAATGGATAAGAGTTACATAACCGAGTAAGAGATCTATAAGGGGAGGAACAATGCAAGTATTGAATAATGATTTATCATGATGCATGCAAGTTCCGTACGTCCTTACAAACTTAGGAAAAATTATTTCTAACGACATACACGGTGGCATACATATGTTCTCTCATATATAGCGTAGCTAGTCAGGCTACATGTTTCGCTGTTAGTGTACCTACACAAGAATTTCATTTTAGTCCAACACCACAATTATATATGCAGAATGTAAAGCTAGGCTCTAGGTTGTAACTAAATACTTCCATATATGTATACCCATACATATACTTCCATATCAAAGCTACCCGATGACAATTTATTACCCACAATTAAATACACACCATACACACATGCACAGTCGTATCAAAGCTAGCTCTCTCTGACCGCACGCTCACTTCTTGCGGTCATGTCACTCATCAACTTACCTTCTTACCTTGGCGTAGAGGCATTTGATCCATACATTACCACTCAAGTGAATGGCATCCATACAATAGCACGTTGTATGGACGACGAAAGTAAAAACCCCCATGTTAGTACTTACATAGCCACCTAGGAGTGCTTAACTGGGCATAAAGGAAGTGATCACTAACACACTTTAGATTTCAACTCTAGGTTTCAAATACCTATTTATATAGATATTGGTTGCTAGAAACTGGTATTGAAAAATAGAAACCTTTGTTTTAAATATACATGTAGCAATTAATGTTGAATCTTGCTCTGATGCCAGCTGTCGCAGAACCGACCAATATAAGAGCACAAGTACAATGGCGGCCCACAAGCGATCGCATTGTCATACTTGAGCCCATATAAACCTGGTAGTCCGTCGAGTACCACGATGGGTCTCGATAAACGATCTACAACCAAGATCGTACATGATTCAACATACATGTCACATGTTACATAAAGTTCACAGATATAGTTCATTCATCAGAGTACGAAATAAGGTTATTACAACCCAAGTTCGATAGATAGTAACGGAAGCAAATTAAAGTTCGAAACTAGCTTTTGCCAACTTAGTTCAAATACAGTGCCAACTCATGATCACAATCCACAAAAGCATATAAGAAGGATTATTAAAGATGCCTGCCCAAGGCTCACTCCTCATCCACGGTGGGATAGAAGCAGTTCTTGCAATAGCCATGATAGACTGTACCATTAGCAACAATGAGAATAAAACCCTGAGTACGAGAAGGTACTCAGCTAGACTTACCCGTTATAAACCAGAAATAAATTGACTCCAAGGATTATGCAAGGCTTTATAAGTGGAGGTAGCTTGACAACATTTTGCATAAAAAGTGATAAACTCAGTTATACAATTATAGTTCAGTCATCAAGTTAATTATAGCTATTCATCTCTATATTAGCAACTATCTTATGCCAAACATGTGGTATATCATTTGATAACATACAATAGTAACCATAGCAGGTGTAGTAATTCCATGTTTATCCGAACCATCACATTCCAAAATATAATTACTACGATGTTGGGACTAGCCAAGTTTCTCATTATCCGGGAGAGATGGTGATTCGAATCAATTTCAACCAGCTAGGAATTTATTCCTAACACAAACCCAGGCAGACTAGATCAATGATCACCTTAGATCACCTTTGGTACAACTCAAGTCCACATTTCGCGGGTTCGTCCAGTTCCGCACAATTAGGGACAACCAGCTGCCAGGACGTTTAGGCCCAGCCTGCCCTTGGGCTCACGTCTGGCTCCCCTCACATCCTTACTACTATCCAGAGTGTGCACTTTTACAGAACAGGGCCCAGCCTAAGTTGAGCTACTCGGCTTCGTGGTCGAAACAAGTTATCCGGCCAGCTAAGTGATAGGCATGCGTTCAATCTTGTCAAAAAGCGCCAACAATGGTACGGTCCTTAAATGGCACATACAGAATCACATGAGTTAACCTACACATAGACTCCGCTCGGTCTCCATTTACATTACCCCATGGTTCTTTTCTACGATAGCAAATATAGCCAACCATGCTTCGGTATACACCTATATCTCGCAGATGATAGGAAATCACCCGACTTCTACCGGTCTAAGCATGGTTAAGCATATATTTGATCCTAGACCTATATAGGGTTAAAGGTATATGTAACTGGATAAGGTAGTTCTATGCATAAAGTGTTTCCAATCAACTCTTATAACCTAATGCATCAAACATAAAGGACTCAAGTAGTATTTTGTAAAACAATGGGAGACTTAGAATGCTCTTGGGCTTGCCTTTGAGGAAAGAGGTAGGTCGGTGATCTGGGCACTTAGGGAGCTCTTTGGGAGTCTACTCCTCTTCTCCTAGAGCTGCGGCTTGGGAGTCTCCTGCTGATCCCCTTCCTCTTCTTCGTTGAGTTTCAACAACGTTATCTCCTTGGTCGATCCTATATGCATGAGTATGGCATAAGATATCACGAATGCATATACTATGACACATGTAATATGATATAACATGATGAATGCATCCTCATAAGTACTTTCAACAGCATGGTATTAAAGTAATAACAAGTGCATCATATTCTACTGAGTAGGTGCATATCTCTTCTCTATTACTTAAGAAAACACTTCTACAATTTATTTTCTGAACTACAAAATAGCAGCTACTTTTTTAACCATAACTGGAGTTGTACACATCAGAAAAATATGGTTGTGGATATTCTGAAAATCTTATGAAATTATCTATAACTTTATTTTTATACCCTTAATGTGATTCAACAGTTTTCTAGGTCAAACAATTCAGTTATTCAAATGTGTCCAGAGAGCAAATAATTAGGACATAAAACTTCTAATAGCCAAAATTTTCATACCATTTGGACATGTATAACATCCCCTACAAAAATTACAAGCTAGCAAGGTTTATTTTAGTGAAAATAATTAACCCTATAGAAAAGTGTCCAACAACATATTCTATATTTTTCTTAGCTTCCTACTAGTGCCATAATAGTGTACAAAAATTTTCATGGCAATATGTTACTTATTTTTATCCCTATAATTTTCCTCAGAAAACACCATTTATTAATAGATAAATAGAAAGACCCTATTTAAATCAAGTTTACTATAAGTTTATTATTTTACCTACCTAGAGCATGTCAACACAAGACCAGAAAAATTAGAATCATAATTTTATCACATCCCTAGCTCAAGTTACACATTTTACAAAATCGTAAACATACAAAAAGCACTTATATAGCTATATTTTATTCACCAATAAAAATACTAGAAACTGTACATCTCATATTTTTATAAAATACCACACTTCATGAGGAATCCAACAATATTTGGTTCACCAAAATTGGATATTCCTAGCTCTAGATATGATTTTCTAAGTTTTGGAATCTGGAAAATAGATACAAAAACCCTAGACTGAACTCGCTGACAGAGGGGACCCACGGGTCAGCGGACCCCACCCATCAGTGAGCCGAAATTGGGCACGGCGGTTTGACCGGCGCTATCTCGCCGACGGCGAGCACTCTAGCAAAACCAACCTCACCGTCGTGATCTACTCACTAAGCCGCATCGACTAACATAGGTGGTGGCAGCGCAGATGCAACGGAGCATGCTCGTTGTCGGCCATGGCGGCACGACGGCGCTGCGTGGAGGTGCATCGGCCGTCTCTGTCCACGGCAAGGCCAGGCGAGGAGCGCACGAGCTCCACGGTGATGACACGCATCTAATGAGATGACCTAGGCTAGATGGGACACGCCGACGAGGTCTGCCCACGTGCGCGATAGCGTGGTGGTGAGAGTGTGGCGGTGCTGCATGTCGTGTTCCGCACGGGTGAGGCAATGGCTCGCCGTAATGTCATGCTACAAACTAATATGCATCCTAACCAAGCTCTAATGCGAAGAAAGTGAAGGAATGCGTGATGGAGCTAAGCAGTGGTGAGCTCGTCGTGAAGGCGGCCATGGAAGCCAAGCTTTCCGGCGAGGACGAGAACGTGATTTTGCCCTCACCGTAGCTCGTCTGGCATTGGAAATGCATCGAGGAGGTAGAGGGGAACATGGCGAAGCTAACTGCAAGATGGAGGTGGCAATGGCACGGTGGAGCGGGCGCTAGGCGACGACAGAGCAACGTGGTGATGCAGCGGCACTCGGTTCTCCACGGTGAGAGCGAGAGAGAGCAGTGGAGAGGGAGAGAGTGAGCGCGAGTGAGTGAAAGGAGGCGCGCGGGTTCTCAGTTAACGTGTGCCAGCGCGCTACGGCGAGGGCCCAACGTCGGCCAGTGGCGGCCACACGACGGCCAAGTGATGTGCTCGGTCGGCCACGACAGCGCGACGCGTCTCGGCCATCAGAGCCCGATCGTAGGTCTTACTATGCGACTTCGACGCCTCTAAGCTCCTAAACCACGGTGATTTAGTGAACGATGCAAAAACAAAATTTGTAGAGCTATGTACGGGCTACAACATTGCTTCAGTAACCATCTCCTAATTTGCCATGGTTATGGAGTTAATTCATCCCAAAGTCAGCCACAACAAACTGTTAACTCAGTTAGGACTTAGAAATTTTCTTAAGTGCTAAAAATAGTGTTTTGCTGATTTTTGTGAGCTACAAATGAGCAAGCTAGGCACTGAATTAGCTCATGACCTGAAAATAAAAAGTTGTTGCTCTAATCAAACACTACAACTTTGCTTTAGGGTACACATCCATGCAAAGGCTCTATGACATAGTTCCACCTAGGTCAAACATACCACTTTCAAATGATGACTTACACTATAACTATGACTTAGAGACCAAATTAGCCTTAGTCATGAATACCAAAGTTGTTCCTAGTGACATTCTAAACATGTTTAAGGTATTCCTAAGGTTCCATACACCTTTACACATTCGTTACATATAGATACTTCCTAGGTCAACAAGCACATCATCACTTAGGAGCTTAATTAGATCAAGTGATCTACATGAACATTGTTCCATTAGTCATCCTAAGTGTAGCTAAGGTGTTTTAGTGGCCAACATCAACCACTTACACTTATTCACACATGATCGTAAGCATACACATAAGGAAACATAAAATAACAAGGCACGTTACACATGTTTCAATTGTACGTTTCACATGTAAAAGCTTATATATGAATGCTTGATGATTATGCTCATGGTCTTTTGGTACCACAAGTCGGTCCTCAAACCATAGCACACCTCTTTCATCTAATCTGAAATGCTTGGTTTCTTGCTCTTGCATCTTTCTCTTGATGTGAAAGATACCTACATCTGTCTTTTGCAGTTCTATGATTTTGCTCTCAAGTGAACAACTGATAGTGATATTGTTCAGCACAATAGGATGTAACAAATTAAATCCATCCTTCAACAATGCTTCCAAAGTGTTGCAATGAGATTTTCGACTAAGTGCATCTGCTACAATATTGGCTTTCCCTGGATGGTAGTGCACTTCCAAATTGTAGTCCTTGATCACTTCTAACCATCTTCGTTGTCTCATGTTCAGCTCAGGTTGAGTGAAGATATATTTGAGACTTTTGTGGTCAGTGTATATGTGACATACGTTGCAAGTGAAATTATGCAAGCCTAACACCTAGGGTGTTACAGTTATGGTGGACTCCGACCATCGGAGGAAGGAAGGCGCGGCTGGCTCGACCATATAGACTTTGTGCCGCGCATGCTTCTATCGGTGCTTGGAGTCATAGGCTGTCGACCCTCCAAAGATCATGAGGCAGCCATCTAGCATTGGAAAGGCGTCATCCTTCTCCTCGGTGTCATCTGCCATCGGCTTGGGGTCCCCCCTATGCCCCCGCCCCCTTGTTGGAGCCTCCAGACAAGAACTGCTTCATGAGGCCAGAGTCCTTGTATAGATGCTTGATGGGGAAGGCATGGTTCTGGCATTGCCCTTCGAGCAGCTTCTCGAAGTGGTTCGGGGTACCCTTGGTGGGCTTCCGACCCCCCTTGCGGTCGGCGGTGGCCACGAGTGAGCCCTCGCATCGCTGCTTGTTCTTCTTCTTGATGGACGGTTGGAGGCGCCTTCATTGGTGTCCTCATCCCACTTCGTCTTGCCCTTGAGGTGGTCGAAGATTGCTCCGACTGCCTCCTCGCCCGAGGCATGGTTGGTGGCGATGTCAAGGAGCTCCTTGGTGGTTCATGGGCCCTTACGTCCTAGCTTATGGACCAGGGACTCGCAGGTGGTCCTAGATAGGAAAGCTCCTATGACGTCGGCGTCGGCGACGTTGGGCAGCTCATTGCACTACCTTGAGAAGCGTCAGATGTACCCATGAAGGGTTTCTCTAGACTTTTGCTGATAGTTTTTGAGATCCCAAGGGTTCCCAGGACGTGCGTATGTGCCCTGGAAGTTCTCCACAAAGATTTCTTTTTGGTCCGCCCAACTTTAGATTCTGTTGGGCGGAAGGTGTTTCAACCATGTTCGCGCCGAATTGGCCAGAAACAATGGAAGGTTGCGGATGATGAAATCATCATTATCCACTCCACCGGCTTGGCAACCAAGCCTTTAATCCTCAAGCCATAGGCTGGGGTTCGTTTCCCCAGAGTATTTCATGATGTTGGTCGGTGGTCGGTACCGTGGTGGGAAGACAGCATTGAGGATGTGTCGGCCGAAGGCCTGAGGTCCTAGCAAGTCAGGGCTTAGCTTCGGTCCTCGCCGCTGTTGTAGCATCCGCCATGATGAGGGTGGTAGCCATGCCTTGCCCCCTCCCTCGCATCATCATGGGTACATCTGCGAGTGTCAAGGGTGTCACACGCGTTATGGTGGCGGCTGAGACGATCATGCACCGGGACTGTGGTGCGCGGCCAACCGCCTTGTGGCGCATGGTCATCCTTGTCAGGTCACTCTGAGGGTGTGCGCTGGCTGGCATCGAGCTCGCGTCATTGGGACAACGAGCTCTCGGCCTGCTGTGCCACCGTACGCTCGAGTAGCAAGCGAATCTCGTGATGGGCCTGACGATCCTCGGGCATCATGGGCCCTAGAAGCCCCCGGAGCAAGGTCATCGCAGCAGCGATGTTCTAGCTTGCCCGAGCGAAGCATGGGAGCGCTTCATCATCCTCGATGATCCTCCGGTTCACGTCATGGGCCATGGCACGTGCGCGCCCACAGTCTCCATGGCGCTCAATCTCTCGCTCGAGCTTCACGTGTTCCTGCTCGAGCTAGAGTCATGCTTCCTTGAGCTCTTGGTGCCGAGCCTTCAGCTGCTCCACCCGTAGGCAAGGCGGGGCCCTCATCCCCCTCGGCCTCGTCGTCGAGGTCATTCATTGGGCTAGCCTCTTCCTCGTGGATGCTTTCCACGTGTCCCTCGGGGGTACCTGCCATGAAATATTCATGAGAGGGGTGATGGCTCCCCCTGCTAGGGTTAGAGCTGGAGGTCAACTCTGACTCTCTTACGAGGAGGTCGTAGAAAGATTTCGTGACATATTCAGTCATCCCCATGAACTCATTGTTCACGGGAGATGGAGGAGTGCGTTGCACCACAAGGTGGCCAACGGTCTCTGTGGCATTGCGGAGACCGGACAGGAGCGCTGTCGGGTGCTCCGGATGAGGTATTCTAGAGAGAGCGGCTCTCCTCCGGAAAGTTGTGCCATGATGTTGGCGAACAAGAAGGTGAGGTGGCATAGGTCCCCCGTGATGGTCAGGGTCCTAGGAAGGTGCCGAGCTGGCGCTCTAACCTCCCATAGTCGAAGCCGAGGAGGTGGTCGCTCCTGGGGGGCGTGGGCCTCCGGTGCATGTAGTTGCAACTCCTCAAGTGCATCGGCGATCGCGTCAAGTCCGGCGGAGTGGAGAGGTTGGATGGCGGCGGGAGCCTGCGCCAAATTTCCCTCCATTGTGATGATGAAGTCCAAGTCCCCAAAGTGCACGTGCACGCCTGGGACCCAGCTGAGGCCATGACTGGCCATCCAAGACCTGAAGTGGACGTCGAGACGCCCAAAAGGCACCTACCTAGTGTGCCAACTATCGGTGTTTCATATTACCACCGATAAGTAAATTTGTATTATTGCGCGTCTGACTCGGATGGTGTGCTTAGAGGACACGAGGTTTATACTGGTTTAGGCAGAATATCCATACATCCAAATCATCACTGCTGCTCATGTTACTAGCACTAAAAGTTTGTAGTAGGGTTTCAAATGGGCGAGAAAGGAGCAGGTCCCAAGTATCTAGTGGGAAGAATGAACGAGTGCTGAGAGCTCGGTTGTTGCTCAGCCGTGCACTCGTGTGTTTGTTATCTCATGGTTCGGGGTTCGATGGGTTCGTTGGTCAGATCAGATCGGTCCTCGATGGGTCGATCCTCTCCATGGGATGCCCTGCTTTCCCTTTTATAGTCCAAGGGAAGGCACATGTTACAGTGGGGGAAAAGAGAAGAATGAGAGGGAGAGAGGAAGTCCTTCAGGATCGCTAGGTCCATCTTATCCTTCGTGCGGGTCCCACTGACCCTATAGATGTCAATAGGGATAGCTCCACGTCGTGGCCCTATCTGCCACTGGCACTACGCGCAGGCATCATCTATAGGTCATGGTGTTCCATTTGGTCATAGCAGACGTCGTGGTGAACTAACACGCCTGTTAGTGTTCATACGGGGGTAAGGCAGAACAACACCGGTACGCTCGACGTTGTTCTTGATGTGAATCCTCATGCATGGCCTGTCATGGCCACGGGTTACATCGGGGCATGCTGGTCTCTTCCTTGGTGTCAGAGCTTTGACCTAGGGCCATACGCCTGGACCTAGAGTGGTTGGCGGCGGTTGGGGACCCCGTCAGGTCAGATCAGAGCCCGCACCCGAGGGGTTGGGCGAGGCGAAGCCCACGGCCTTGGGGTCAGGCAAGACGGAGCCCGCTGCTTCGGTGTTGGGTGAGGCGGAGCCCACCCCCAGAGGTCGGGCAAGATGGAGCCTGTGGCCTCGAGGTCGGGCGAGGCGGAGCCCATGGCCTCGGTGTTGGGCGAGGCAGAGCCTGCACCCAGAGGTTGGGTGAGGCAGAACCCATGGCCTCGAGGTCGGGCGAGGCAGAGCCTATAGCCTTGGTGTTAGGCAAGGCGGAGCCCGCCACCAGAGGTCGGGCGAGGCGGAGCCCATGACCTCAAGGTCAGGCGAGGCGAAGCCCACGGCCTTAGTGTCGGTCAAGGCAGAGCCCGCCCCTAGAAGTTGGGCGAGGTAGAGCCCACAGCCTCGGTGTCAGGTGAGGCGGAGCCCACGTTGGGGTCAGGTGAGGTGGAGCCTATGGCCTCGGTGTCGAGCGAGGCGGAGCCCATGGGCGAGGCGGAGCCCACCCCTAGGGGCTCCCCAGAGTTCAGTCGAGGCAGAGCCCGCACACCTAGGGGCCGCTTGGAGTCGTAGTCATGTTCTTGACTGCTCGGATGAACTAATGTTGATGACCATTAGCCCCTCCTCTTTGGGTACCCTAGTATTGGTCCCCGACAACGGTCTTCACCGTGGGAGGACCGACGCAGCAGAATGGCTCATGCCTAGTCGTGAGGATGCACCGGCGCCGCCCGATGGCTACGTCGTGTCCTTCGTGCCCTTCCACGAGCGTGGACTCGTGATTCCTCCCTATCCGTTCTTCCTGGGACTACTGCACCACTACCAGGTTGAGCTACAGTATCTGATCTCCAACGGGATCTAGCACATCGCGGCCTTCATCGTACTGTGTGAGGGGTACATGGGGACCAAACCCCACTTCAAACTATGGAGGTACTTCTTCTCCGTCTCCCTGCTTAAGAAGAAGGACAGAGGTAGGGAGATCCCGGTGTCGATGGGATGCGCGAGCATCCACCTCTGGGGGTAGCGGGTGGCCGACTACAGGCCCTACCAGCTGTCTAGATCCAACAAGGGGTGGCACGCACTATGGTTCTACTTGAAGAATGACCCTGCCGCCCCCTTGTTGGTCTTCACCGGGCGCCTGATCAAAGAAGCGACACCGATGTGGCCGTGGGGGCCACCCGTCAAGGAGAAGAAGAGGATGCGTGATATCCTCGAGGTCGTCACATCCTTGAGGAGTTGTGGCCTTTGTGGGGCTAGTGTCATCGGGGCATATCACGCGAGGAGGGTGGCGCCACTGATGGTGAGCCCCTCCCACTGTACGGGATGACGCCCTACGCGCAGCTTGACGGGACGGCGCTTTCCCAAGGGTTGCTCCATGATAGCGAGGTCATGCAGCGCATCAAGGAGGTGATGGACGAGTCTGACGCAATGTTCCCAATCCTAGGACATCCCGTGATACGGCTGGAGTCGGGCTTTATCAAGCTACCGATGGATTTGGGCTTTCGGGCGTCCATCGCGCCGCTGCCGGAGCACGCGGCCGTGAGGGTGGTGAACCGTGCCACAGATGATTGGAGGAAGAAGGATAAGAATGACAAGGAGGCGAGGTGGCGGGTGAAGCAGGGGGCGAGTCTAAACCGAGGAAAGCGGTGGCAGGGTTCGGAGGAGGAATAGGAAGAAGAAGAAGAAGGCGACGGTTCCGGGTGGCTCATCCAATGGGACAAGCTGGGAGGTGAGGACGGTTTTGGGTGGCTCATCCAATGGGATGAGCTGGGCAGCGGGGATGAGGATCCATCTCTGCCGTAGACGGGGCCTTTCCCGTGGCATGCCTCATGGCAAGAGGGGGAGGACGTGCCCCCGGAGCTATCAAAATCAGGCTGCCCCGCTCCATCCGGTCCTTCCACGGTGCCCCTGGAGTCAGCGAGAGCCAACCGCTCTGCTCCGTACGGGTCCTCCGAGCAGAGGGAGGGCTCAAAGCGGCAACGTGCCGACGAGGAGCAGCCGAGGTCGGGCGGGCTAGCCCCAAAGCGTCATCGCCCAATGGCATTGAGGAGAGTTAAGAGTTTTTTTGTCCTTTTGTTCTAATGAAATTTTGCCGTAAACTGACCATCATGTCCTTTACAGCGTCGGAGGATGTGGGACTCTCCTGAGGCTTGCACCGAAGAAGGGCCTCCTCCGACAAATGTGCCAGGATTGGCTGGCGCCACGCCGAAGGTGAGCGGGAGTGGCATTGGGGCGACCACGGCTTCGACCGAGGAGGCACAGCCGATGGCTGCATCCATGGGAGAGCAGATGGAGGAGGGCGCGTTTAGGGCGAACATGGTGGGCTTGGCATGACTAGGTGTGGCCACGACATCACAGGCAAAGGTGGCGCAGCTGGAGCCGTCATCTGTGCAGGTGGCCTTGCCTGTGGTGGGGCAGACAGAAGAGGGCACACCTAAAGCGTCCTTAGCGGATGTGGCGATGGGGTAGGCCTCCGCATCCATGTCACCCACCCCCTCTACCGCCGAAGGGTCCACCTTGGAGGAGTTACTACCGCCAGAGGGGTCGGCGTCGCTTGGGATCGGTGCGGAGCCATCCTGGTCTCTGGTCTAGGTCATTGCCCTTGATGACGCGGCGGAGGAGAGGGAATAGGGGAGCATCCACACCAAGGTTGGGACCATGGTTCGTGCCCTAACCACTGTGCTGAGCTCGCTGCACGACATTGTCACCAGGGTTGGCTAGGTCTGATATGACCGTGCTTCCGACCCTTATTTTCCCTTTCCGCGCCTCTAAGTCTTGTTCTCTCCATAGTCCCTTATGGTCCGCAGCTGGGAGAAGTCCCAATTCCTTGCTGAGGAGGCATGGTGGAGTGAGGGGCTGGCCACACAGCTCGCTGCCGCCTGTCAGGAGGTGGCTAAGCTTGCCCCCGCCGCCCAAGAGCCGGCCGACCTCTGAGTCAGGGAGAAGGATGCTCGTGATGATGCCCACAAGGCCAAGGAGAAGCTCATGGCCCTGATTGAGAGGGCATGCACGGACGCTATGGAGGCCGAGTGGCTATGTAAGGAGTGGGACGATTTGCTTTGAGCCATAGAGGGGATCCGCACGGAGCGTGACTTGGCTCATAAGGAATGCACCAACGCTTAGCAGCGGATCGACCTCCTTGAGGGTGAGCTTGAAGGGGAGAGGGACCTAAAGGTTGTGGTCGAGGGCGTGTCCACTAGGCTTGCGATGGAGGTCGGTCAGCGCCAAGAAGAGGTCTAGCACCTAGAGACCGAGGTGAGCCGGTGGTGCGATGAGGGGCGCAGGCTTTGGGTGGACGTGGACGGTAAGCCTCCAGTTTCTCTTATTGTCTTTCTCCCTACAATCTGTGGTAGGCCTTTTGACATGGTCGGTATGTGGCTTGGATAGGTCTCAGCGACAAGCTTGGCACGGAGGCGATGAAGAGCCATGGCCTGGAGAAGGAGCTCGACGAGGTGAAGGCCTCCCTCCTGAAGGAGAGCGACGAGCACGATTCCCTACGTGTCGCTGTCTAGCTGGTCTTCGATGACCTCGAACTAGCCATGGAGTAGGAGATAAGCTTGTACGCGGTTCGCGCCATCCGGATTACAGATTGAGCATGTGATATCGTGAAGGATGCGCTTTGCTTCGGCGTTCACCGATCGTTTGTGATCGCCCGTTCTCATTACGAGAACATCGATCTGGCGACGATGAGCCAGGGCTTCATGCCCATCTACTCGACGCTGAGCTAGAGGACATCGAGAAGGAAGTGTCCCCTTTGGTGTAGGACTTATCTACCAAGATAGAGGATGAGATCATCCCCCAAAGAATTAGTTAGTTAGATGGCCACGCAGTGAACTTGTAATAAGTGGACAAGTTCTTAACTTTTGTTATGGTCGAACAGACTTTTGGCTCTTCTCCCTTTTTCGTATAAAAAGGTTAATATGTTCTGACCCTTTTCGTTGATAAGGCTGTAAAGCTCGAGGTGTAGGCAAAAAAACTCTGATTACGCTGGTGAGCAAAAATGCCATAGCCACTAGGGCGTAGGTTTCTTGCAGTCTGACCAGTTTTACTCAGCGTTTCTTTCCGTAACCCTTGCTTCTATATCTTAATGTAGGAGAGGGTCGGCAGATATACTCTTATCAGCCCCCGAGTGAGGCCTGACCCCGTGCCGTTGCTGGGATCAGGTATCACTAAAGATTGAGGAAACGATAGCGAAATCGATAGGAGAAAGTGTTTTTCGTTTCAGAAACGTCATTCTTAATTTTCATAAGTATACGCATAGATTAGGGGTAAAAGCAACGTAGCTGCCCAATGTTCTAGGTGTTGACGAAGACCTCGCCGTCGACAGTCTTGAGCTTGTAGGTGCCTGGTCGTAGCACCTCCGTGACGACGTACGGTCTCTCCCACGGCAGAGAGAGCTTATGGCAATTCTTGTTGCTCTGGATGAGGGGGAGCACCAGGCCCCCAACGTTGACAGTCCAACCCCACACCTGATGGCTGTGGTACCGACGCAATGCTTGCTAGTACTTGGCCAAGCGGAGAAGGGCAACATCACGCGCTTCATCGAGCTGATCCATGGCATCCTCGAAGGATGCCTTGGCTCCCTGCTCATCGTACGCCCTAACCCTCGACGCTCCATAGTTGAGGTCGATCGGGAGGATAGCCATGGAACCATAGACCATGAAGAAGGGTGTGTAGCCGGTGGCATGGCTAGGGGTCATCCTCAAGCTCCAGAGCACAGTGGGGAGCTCCACGACCCATTGTCTGCCAAACTTGTTAAACTGGTTGAAGATCCTAGGTTTGAAGCCTTGTAGGATCATGTCGTTCGTGCGCTTGACCTGCCCGTTCGTGCGGGGGTGCACCACGGCGGCCCAATCGATGTGGATATGGTATTCATTACAGAATCGAAGGAACTTTTTCTCAGAGAATTGCGTGCCATTGTCCGTGATAATGGAGTTTGGGACTCTAAAGCGATGGACGATGTCAAGGAAGAACATCATGGCTTGCTCGGACTTGATCACGAAGATCAGTCGAGCCTCTATCCACTTTGTAAACTTGTCTACGATGACAAGCAAGTGCGTATAGCCCCCGGGCACTCTCTTGAGAGGTCCAACCATATCTAGCCCCTAGACCACGAACAGCCACGTAATAGGGATCGTTTGGAGTGCTTGGGCCAACAGGTGGGTCTACCGAGTGTAGTATTGACACCCTTCGTAGGTGCGCACAATCTGTTCAGCGTTGGCTATTGCGGTCGGCCAGTAGAATCCCTATTGGAATGCATTTCCAAACAAGGCCCTAGGTGCGGCATGGTGCCCACAGACCTCACCGTGGATATCTCTCAGCAATTGCTTCCCTTGTTTGATAGGGATGCAGCGCTGCAGGATCTCGGTGCGGCTTCGCTTATAGAGCTCACCCTCAATAATGACAAAGGACTTGGTGCGACGTGCGAGCCGCCGAGCCTCTGTTTTGTCCATCGGTAGCTCCTCATGGAGGAGGTAGTCGAGGTAAGGCATCCTCTAGTCGGCTAGAGGGTCAGGCTCTACCACTGGATCTTCGTCAAGCTCCATGACTTCTGAAGGTGATAGGCAGATCGATCTGCCCGAGCGACACGGCTTGCTTTATAGGCACGATGCCGTGGAAAGGCGCTCCGATCGGCCGGATGCGTGACCGGTCGATGCCCATGGCGTCGAGCATCTCAGTGTACATGATGTTGAGGCCACTGCCTCCATCCATCAGCACCTTGGTGAGCCGCTTTGTGCCGACGATCGGGTCGACCACGAGCGGGTATCTTCCCGGCTGTGAAACGCTTTCCAGGTGGTCGGTCCGATCAAAGGTGATGGCGGACTCGACCATTAGAGGAAGGAAGCCACGACCAGCTCGGCCGTATAGACCTCACGGCGCGCAAGCTTCTGGCGGCGCTTGGAGTCATAGGCCACCGACCCTCCAAAGTTCATGAGGCAGCCATCCGGCATCAGAAAGCCGCCATCCTTCCCCTTGGCGTTGTCTGCCAATGTCTTGGGCTACTTCCTATGCTCCCCCTTGTTGGAGCCACCGGACAGAAACCACTTCATGAGGGCACAGTCTTTGTATAGGTGCTTGATGGGGAAGGCATGGTTCGGGTATGGCCCTTCGAGTAGCTTCTCGAAGTGTTCTGGGGTACCCTCGGCGGGCTTCCAACCTCCCTTGTGGTTGGCAGCGGCCACGAGTGAGCCCTCATGCCGCTGGTTCTTCTTGTTGTTGTTGGGGCGGTTGGAGGCGCCTTCGTCGGTGTCCTCGTCCCGCTTCGCCTTGCCCTTGGGGCTGTCAAAAATCGCTCTGATCGTCTCCTCGCCCGAGGCATGGCTGGTGGCGATGTCAAGGAGCTTCTTGGTGGTTCACGGGCCCTTGCATCCTAGCTTGTGAACCAGGGACTCATAGGTGGTCCTGGATAGGAAGGCTCCTATAACGTCGACGTCGGCGATGTCGGGCAGCTCGTTGCACTGCTAGGAGAAGCACTGGATGTACTCATAAAGAGTTTCCCCGAACTTCAGTCAGCAGTTTTTGAGATCCCACGGGTTCCCAAGCCACGTGTAGGTGCCCTAGATGTTTCCCACGAAAATCTCCTTTAGGTCCGCCCAACTTTGAATCCGGTTGGGCAGAAGGTGCTCCAACCATGTTCGTGCCGAATTGGCCAGGAATAATGGGAGGTTGCGGAAAATGAAACTATCATTATCTGCTCCATCGGCATGGCAAGCATGCCGGTAATCCTTGAGCCACAGTCTGGGGTTTGTCTCCTCAAAGTATTTTGGGATGTTGGTCGGCGGTCGGTACCGTGGTGGGAAGGCAGCGTTGAGGATGTGTCGGCCAAAGGCCTAAGGGCCCGGAAGATCAGGGCTTAGGCTTCGGTCCTCGACATTGTTGTAGCGTCCGTCGCAATGAGGGTGGTAGCCGCGGACGGCTTCCTCTCTCTCGCTGCTTCGTCCACGCCTACGGGCATCCAGGGTGTTACATGCGTCACAGTGGAGGCCGAGACGCTCATGCACCGGGGCCACTACACATCCTCCGCTGGCGCGTGGTGCCTGGTGGACAGACATGTCCCTGACATGTCATCCCAAGGGCGCGTGCTGACTAGTGTCGAGCTTGCATCGCCGAGACAGCGAGCTCTCCACCTGCTGCACCACTGCACGCTTGAGCAGCGTATGGATCTCGCGATGGGCCTGATGATCCTCGGGTGTCAAGGGCTCCGGGAGCCCTTGGAGCAAGGCCGCCGTGGTAGTGATGTTCTGGCTTGCTCGGGCAAAGTTGAAAGCTCTAGTTTGGTTTTGGTTAATTGATGAAACCCTAAGTGCTAACCTAGTTTATCAAGATGATTATGAGATAGGTAGCACTACTCCAAGTGATGAAGCAATGACAAAGATCATGACAATGGTGATAGCATGGTGATGATCAAATGCTTGAACTTGGAAAAGAAGAAAGAGAAAAACAAAAGGCTCAAGGCAAAGGTATAAAATGTAGGAGCCATTTTGTTTTAGTGATCAAGACACTTAGTGAGTGTGATCACATTTAGGATAGATAGCCGTACTATTAAGAGGAGTGTAACTCGTATCGAAATGCGGTTATCAAAGTGCCACTAGATGCTCTAACTCATTGCATATGCATTTAGGATCTAGTGGAGTGCTAACACCCTTGAAAATATTTGTGAAAATATGCTAACACATGTGCACAAGGTGTTTGCAGGGTTGAGATGGGTTTGGGTCCTCTCTCCCTCCCGCCGAAGCTTCTTGGTATGGATTCAACGCTTTGGAAAAATGAAATGTCTATTTTCTATTGCGCCGGATGCAAAATTCTTGGTGGTTGGCACATTTGAGCAAGGGTGAAGAAGTTAGAGTTGAAATGGAGTTGGTCGAAATGATCTTTGGCGTCGGTCTGTGGACCGGACCTTTGAATCTGTAAGCACCGGACGCTGATCGTCCCGTCGTCGGTCGCTGATTCAAGCAACACTGATAGGAAGGGTTGAGCACCGGACGCTGTCTGCGTCCGGTCAAGGTGGACCGGACGCGTCCGGTCGAAGAAAATCGCCTCGGGGAGCTTACTGGAAACGACCGGACGCTGGGGCTTCAGCGTCCGGTCAGTTCGAAGGAGCAGCGTCCGGTCGAGGCTGATGACCGTTGAGTCTGGACACGTGGCTGACATCAAGCGACCGGACGCTGAGAGCCAGCGTCCGGTCAGTCTGACCGGAGCGTCCGGTCAGAACGCGTTTTGCCCAGTGAAGGGGTATAACGGCTCTATTTGATGGGGGCTCTATTTATAGCCCCATGGCCGGCTCAAGGGTCAACTCTTGCACATTTTCATTGACATAGCAACCTTGTGAGCTTAGCCAAAGCCCTCCCACTCATCTCCATCATTGATCCATCATCATTGTGAGATTGGGAGAGAATCCAAGTGCATTGCTTGAGTGATTGCATCTAGTGGCACTTGGTATTCGTGTTGCGCTGCGGATTTCGCTTGTTTCTCTTGGTGGTTGCCACCACCTAGACGGTTGGAGCAGCGGTGAAGGATCGGCACGAGTTGGTGATTGTTCGTGGCCGCCTTCGGTGATTGTGAGGGGAGTTGTACCTTCCCCGGCGGAGTGCCGAAAGGTAACTCTAATAAATTGCTCGTGTCATTGAGTTACCTCACTTGTGGGTCGGTTCTTGCGGTGTCCTATCGTGTGGACGAGGTTTGTGAAACACCTCTTAGCCGCCGAACCACCAAGTGTTGGTCGACACAACGGGGACTAGCGTGTTGGCAAGCACGTGAACCTCGGGAGAAAAATCGGTTGTCTCTTGTCATTTGCATTCTCCCGGTGATTGGCTATATATTCATCGTGTAATTGGTTCACTCCACTACCCGGCGGTATAATCGTCTCACTTACTCATTTACATTTCCGCAAACTAGATATAGCAAGCTCTTTAGTGTAATTAGAATTGAGAGCTTGCCTTGTGCTTTAAACATATCTAGTGGAGCTCTTTAGTGTAGCTTTTGTGAGAGCTCTTAGTGAGTAGTGGTCAAGTAGATTGTGTGCAAATAGATCATTGCAACTAGAATTGTTGGATAGGTGGCTTGCAACCCTTGTAGAGCTAGAGCAAGTTTGCATTTCGCTATTTGTCTTACTAATCAAATTGCTCTAGTTGATTTGTAGTTTTCAAATAGGCTATTCACCCCCCCTCTAGCCATATTAGGACCTTTCAAGTGGTATCGGAGCCGTGGTCACCGTTTGATTGAAGGCTTAACAACCTCGGTGTCAAATTATGGCTCAAGTTGTGTTCAACCATGTGGGGGGCAAACCACCATTCTTTGATGGCACAAGCTATGATTATTGGAAGAGAAAGATAAGTGTGTATCTTGGTTCAATCAATGATCAAGTATGGGATGTAACCGAGAATGATTATGCTATCATTAATCCCGACAATCCCACCAACCAAGATAAGTCTAACAAGCAATGCAATACAATGGCTCTCAACACCCTATACAATGCCCTTGATCCAAAGGTGTTTGAGCAAATCAAGGATTGTGAAAGAGCAAATGAAGTGTGGAGGAGATTGGAGGAAACCTATGAGGGCACACCGGCGGTGAAGAGTGCCAAGTTGTACATCCTCAAGGACAAGTTGACAAGTTTCAAGATGAAAGATGATGAGAGCATACCGGAGATGTTCCATCGCTTGCAAGTCATTGTCAATGATTTGAAGGCTTTGGGAGAAAAGATCAAGAATGATGATGTCTCTCATCGGTTCTTGATGAGTCTACCTCAAAGGTTTGAAATGTTGAGAATGCTAATCATAAGAGGAGGATTAAAGGAGATCACCCCCAACCAAGTACTAGGTGAAGTCATGACACAAGAGACATACCGTGTGGAAAGGGAGGGGGATGACAAGGAGGACAAGAAGGAAGATGAGGACAAGAAGAAGAAGAGTGTAGCATTCAAGGCTAGCTCATCATCATACAAGAACAAGGGCAAGTCAAAGAAAGAGTCAAGTGATGATGAGGATCTTAGTGATATTGATGATGAAGCTATGGCTCTCTTTGTGCGCAAGATGGGCAAGTTCATGAAGGAAGAAAGGCTATGGTGCAAGAAAAAGAAGAGATCATACCAAGAGCAAAGAATATGTGAGAAGATGCTATAATTGCAAGAGTCCCGATCATGTGGTAGCCAATTGTCCTTACAATAGTGATAATGATGAAGATGAGAAGAACAAACACAAGAAGGACAAGAAAGAAAAGAAGGAGAAGAGGGAGAAGAGGATGACCTTTCAAAAGAAGAAGAAGGGTGGAGGCTATGTGGTCACTTGGGATAGTGATGGCTCATCGGATAGTGATGACTCTAGTGATGATGGCAATAAATCAATCAAGAAAGCACTAGCAAGCATCGCCATCAACGACAAGCCCTCCATCTTCGACACTCCATCAACGTGCCTCATGGCAAAACCTACCAAGGAGTGATGATGAGGAGGAGGAATACTCCAAGGAGGAGCTCATGGACATGTGTGAGCAAGTGCATACTTGCTTTGAGATGAAGAGAAAGGAGTGCAAGGAATTGAACAAGAGAGTCAAATTTCTTGAGCAATCCTTTGATGAGCTCAATGCCACTCATGAGGGGCTAGTGGATGCCCATGAGAAGCTTGGCAAAGCTCACTCTAAGCTTGAAAAGGCTCACTCCTCTCTCATTGAGCAAGTCAAGAAGGAGGAAGCCAAGGAGGAGCAAGTGATAGTTACATGTGATGTGGGACTAACATGTGATCTTATTAATGAATCTACTTGTAAGCCTATTGCTATTGCTCCCACTAACCCCTCTTGTAGCACAACCATTACCACTCCACCTATGAATGATACATCACTAATGGTGGAAAATGAAACCCTCAAGAAGGAGGTGAATGAGCTCACTCGTGCCTTAGGCAATGCCTATGGTGGAGATGCCCGCTTGCTAAAGTGCTTGGGTAGCCAAAGGTTTTCTCAACAAAGAGGGATTAGGCTATACCCCAAGAAAGGCAAGGCGGCCTTTGTCACTCCCAAAGCTAGCTTTGTGAAGGGCAATGGTCGGTTTTGCAATAGATGCAAGCAAGTTGGGCATATAGAGCAAAATTGCAAGACTAACAAGAACAAGCTACCTAATGTATCCTCAATCAAATTTGATTCTTGTTACATGCTTTATAAGGGTGCCAATGATGTGAAGGCTAAGTTCATTGGTACACCGATTGTGGGCCCAAAGAAGAAGGCCATTTGGGTACCAAAGACTTTGGTGACTAACCTACAAGGACCCAAGCAAGTTTGGGTACCTAAAAAGAATTGATCTTCTTTTGTAGGTAAATTATAAAGCCGGAGGAAGGCATTGGGTGCTTGATAGTGGGTGCACACAACACATGACCGGTGATCCAAGAATGTTCAATTCAATCAATGAAAGCAAGAGCAATGGGATTGATAGTATCACATTTGGTGACAATGGCAAAGGCAAGTCAAGGGACTTGGTAAGATTGCAATATCCAATGACTTGAGCATTTCCAATGTGCTACTAGTAGAAAGCTTGAACTTCAACTTATTGTCGGTAGCTCAATTGTGTGATCTTGGTTTCAAGTGCATATTTGGTGTGGATGATGTAGAGATCATAAGTGTAGATGGCTCTAACTTGATATTCAAAGGATTTAGATATGAGAATCTATACTTAGTTGATTTCAATGCTAGTGAGGCTAAATTGTCAACATGTTTGATCACTAAGTCTAGCATGGGTTGGTTATGGCATAGAAGGCTTGGTCATGTTGGAATGAAACAATTGAACAAGTTGATTAAGCATGACTTAGTTAGAGGCTTGAAAGATGTCACATTTGAAAAGGATAAGCTATGTAGTGCATGTCAAGCGTCGAAAACAAGTTGGTAACACACATCCTAAGAAGAGCATGATGAGCACATCTAAGGCATTTGAGTTGATGCACATAGACTTGTTTGGACCAACCACATACACTAGCATTGGTGGAAACAAATATGGATTTGTGATTGTGGATGATTTCACTAGATACACTTGGGTGTTCTTTCTTGGTGACAAGAGTGATGTATTCGCAATATTCAAATCATTTGTCAAGGGCATTCACAATGAGTTTGAAACAACCATAAAGAAAGTTAGAAGTGACAATGGTAGTGAATTCAAGAACACTAGAATTGATGAGTTGTGTGATGAATTTGGAATTAGACATCAATTCTCGGCCAAGTATACTCCTCAATCAAATGGGCTAGTTGAAAGAAAGAATAGAACCTTGATTGATATGGCAAGATCAATGTTGAGTGAGTACAATGTGAGTCATTCATTTTGGGCGAAGCAATCAACACGGCTTGCTATTATAGCAACCGACTCTATTGTCACCCCATGATGGAGAAGACACCCTATGAGCTATTAAATGGAAGAAAACCCAACATAGCATACTTTCGGGTTTTGGATGTAAATGCTATATATTGAAGAAAGGCACTAGATTGAGCAAGTTTGAAAAGAAATGTGATGAAGGGTTCTTGCTTGGTTACTCCACTACTAGCAAGGCTTATAGAGTTTGGAATTTGGCTAGTGGTACTCTTGAGGAGGTTCATGATGTGGAATTTGATGAAACAAATGGTTCCCAAGAGGAAGATGAGAATCTAGATGATGTGAAAGGCACTCCATTGATCAATGCAATGAAGCACATGGACATTGGTGATATAAGGCCTAGAGAGGTGATTGATGTTGAAGATAACAAGAATCAAGTGCTCTCTAACTCAAATGTGCAAGCTAGTGGTTCTCATGATCAAAGTCAAGCAAATACTAGTGATGACAATGTGCAAGATCAACAAGTGTCTAGTTCATCATCTCAACCAAATGCTAGAAATCAAGTGCAAGTGCTTCAACCAACCAATGTTGCAAGAGATCATCCATTGGACACTATCATTGGTGATATTTCAAGAGGTGTGCAAACTAGATCAAGATTGGCATCATTTTGTGAGCACTTCTCATTTGTGTCATCCATTGAGCCTAAGAAGATAGATGAAGCTTTGAATGATGTTGATTGGGTCAATGCTATGCATGAAGAGCTAAACAACTTCACAAGAAACCAAGTATGGGAGTTAGTTGAGAGGCCTAAGAATCATAATGTGATTGGAACAAAGTGGGTCTTTCGGAACAAGCAAGATCAAGATGGGATAGTAATAAGAAACAAAGCAAGATTAGTGGCTCAAGGTTACACTCAAGTTGAAGGTCTTGACTTGGAGAAACATATGCCCTGGTTGCAAGATTGGAAGCAATTAGGATCTTGTTAGCCTATGCTTGTGCCCACAACATCAAGCTATATCAAATGGATGTGAAGAGTGCATTTCTCAATGGGTACATCAATGAGCTTGTGTATGTTGAGCAACCTCCCGGTTTTGAAGATGAAAAGAAACCCAACCATGTGTTCAAGTTGAGAAAGGCTTTGTATGGATTGAAACAAGCACCTAGAGCATGGTATGAGAGATTAAGGGATTTCCTACTCTCTAAGGGATTCAAGATGGGAAAGGTTGACACCACTCTCTTCACCAAAAGGCTTGGAAATGACTTGTTTGTAATGCAAATCTATGTTGATGATATCATCTTTGGATCAACAAATCAAGAATTTTGTGAGGAGTTTGGCAAGATGATGGCAAGAGAGTTTGAGATGTCTATGATTGGAGAACTTAGTTACTTCCTTGGTCTTCAAATCAAGCAAATGGAGAATGGCACATTTGTGAGTCAAGGCAAGTATATCAAGGACATGCTCAAGAAGTTTGAAATGGATGAGAGTAAAGCTATTAGTACACCAATGGGGACAAGTGGAAGCTTGGATAGTGATGCTAGTGGCAACATGGTGGATCAAAAGATGTATCGGTCTATGATTGGAAGTCTACTCTATGTGACCGCATCAAGACCGGATGTGATGTTTAGTGTATGCATGTGTGCTAGATTTCAAGCCTCACCAAGGGAAAGTCATTTGAAGGCAACAAAGAGAATATTGAGGTACTTGAAGCATACACAACATGTTGGATTATGGTATCCCAAAGGAGCAAAATTTGAGTTGATTGGATATTCGGATTCGATTATGCGGGATGCAAAGTTGAGAGAAAGAGCACATCGGGCACATGTCAACTATTGGGAAGATCACTTGTATCTTGGTCATCAAAGAAGCAAAATAGTGTAGCACTTTCAACCGCCAAGCGGAGTACATTTCGGCCGGTAGTTGTTGTGCACAATTACTTTGGATGAAGGCCACTTTGAGTGACTTTGAAATCAAGTTCAAGCAAGTGCCATTGCTATGTGACAATGAAAGTGCCGTCAAGCTCACCAACAACCCGGTTCAACACTCAAGAACAAAGCATATTGATGTCCGCCATCATTTCATAAGAGATCACCAACAAAAAGGGACATTTGCATAGAGAGTGTGGGCAATCAAGATCAACTTGCCGACATATTCACCAAGCCACTTGATGAGAAGAGGTTTTGCAAGCTAAGGAATGAATTGAACATACTTGACTTCTCCAATATGTGTTGATGCACCCCCCACTATATGACATGCCTCTCCTTCGAGCAAAGCAAGGTAAAGTTGATTGACATGTCATTCATTCATCACTAAGGACTTGTTTAGAGCATTTTGTCATTCCTATCATGTCCTAGGCTCATTCATGAAAATCAAATGAATTTGATGCTTATATGGTACCACTATTGCTTGTATGTTTGAAATGATCTAGTGGTAGCATATGACATGTTTGTGGGCTTGTAAACCTAGTGTTTGATTTAGAAAATGAGCTATAAATGTTTAACTCAACATGGTACAAGATAACCCTTATTTGGAGGTGTGAAGAAGCTTGTCCTTGGATCAAACCGAGTTAAATATCTTTTGCAAGTAATCTAGATTGAACCAAAATTGAGAAAATGATCCTTATTTCACATGGTTTCACCCCAACCTATCCATAATTTAAGCTCACCTTTTGTGCTAATTGTTGACAAAGGGGGAGAGAAACAAAGATATGAGTGATAGGGGAGCATTGGACATAAGGGAAGAGATATGCTAAAGGAAAGGGACCAATTAAAATTTTGAGCACACAAGTAGGGGGAGCAAGCTCATAAACTTGTATGATGCATTTGAATGAACATTTCATATGTTTGCTCGCATGGTACAAATTCCAAGTTTCAACATTCATGCTTGTGTGGTGTATGCTAGTTATAGGTTTGAATGATGAAATGAAAAACTAGCATGCATAGGCTAAAAGTAACTAGACTCATGCTCACATTATGAAAACTAGACCCTTGGTTTTAATGTTGATCTCATGGGGTATTCTAGTTTTTGTGTATGTCTAGTTACTAATGGTGCTAAGGATGGTATATTGGTGCACTCCGATTGGTATCACGCTTCAAAGGTCCATCTCTTATACCTTAGCATCATTTGGTAGAAATTGACTCCTATATTTCCTATCTAAGCATATGTGCAAGCTACAATCCAAACTCTTAGCACATATGTAGGGGGAGCAATTACTACCATATGGAGTTCATGAAACTTGCCTATACCCTTTACACATGGTAAATAAGCTTGGGCAAGCAACATGGATTCAAATGAACTTTAATTCATATCTTTGTATAAGGGTTGTCATCAATTACCAAAAAGGGGGAGATTGAAAGCTCTAGTTTGGTTTTGGTTAATTGATGAAACCCTAAGTGCTAACCTAGTTTATCAAGATGATTATGAGATAGGTAGCACTACTCCAAGTGATGAAGCAATGACAAAGATCATGACAATGGTGATAGCATGGTGATGATCAAATGCTTGAACTTGGAAAAGAAGAAAGAGAAAAACAAAAGGCTCAAGGCAAAGGTATAAAATGTAGGAGCCATTTTGTTTTAGTGATCAAGACACTTAGTGAGTGTGATCACATTTAGGATAGATAGCCGTACTATTAAGAGGAGTGTAACTCGTGATCGAAATGCACGGTTATCAAAGTGCCACTAGATGCTCTAACTCATTGCATATGCATTTAGGATCTAGTGGAGTGCTAACACCCTTGAAAATATTTGTGAAAATATGCTAACACATGTGCACAAGGTGTTTGCGGGGGGTTGAGATGGGTTTGGGTCCCTCTCTCCCTCCCGCCGAGCTTATGGGAAGGATTCGCGCTTTGGAAAAATGAAATGTCTATTTTCTATTGCGCCGGATGCAAAATTCTTGGTGGTTGGCACATTTGAGCAAAGGTGAAGAAGTTAGAGTTGAAATGGAGTTGGTCGAAATGATCTTTGGCAAGGTCGGTCTCTGTGACCGGACTTTGAATCAAAAGCACCGGACGCCGATCGCTGCGTCCGGTCGCGTTATGACTTCGGCAGCACCTGATAGGAAGGTTGAGCACCGGACGCGGTCTGCGTCCGGTCAAAAGGTGGACCGGACGCGTCCGGTCGAAGAAATACGCCTCGGGGAGCTTTATTGAAGCGGCCGGATGGGGCTGGGGCTTGGCGTCGTCCGGTCGATTCGAAGGAGCAGCGTCCGGTCGAGGTGATGACCGTTGAGTCTGGACACGTGGTCGACATCAAGCGACCGGACGCCGAGAGCTGCGTCGGTCGCCATCTCCGACCGGAGCGTCCGGTCGAACGCGTTTTGCCCAAAGTGAAGGGGTATAACGGCTCTATTTGATGGGGGCTCTATTTATAGCCCCATGGCGGCTCAAGGGTCAACTCTTGCACATTTTCATTGACATAGCAACCTTGTGAGCTTAGCCAAAGCCCTCCCACTCATCTCCATCATTGATCCATCATCATTGTGAGATTGGGAGAGAATCCAAGTGCATTGCTTGAGTGATTGCATCTAGTGGCACTTGGTATTCGTGTTCTTACTGTGGATTTCGCTTGTTTCTCTTGGTGGTTGCCACCACCTAGAGCCAGTTGGAGCAGCGGTGAAGGATCGGCACGAGTTGGTGATTGTTCGTGGCCGCCGCCGGTGATTGTGAGGGAGTTGTACCTTCCCGGTGAGTGCCGAAAGGTAACTCTAATAAATTGCTCGTGTCATTGAGTTACCTCACTTGTGGGTCGGTTCTTGCGGTGTCCTATCGTGTGGGACGAGGTTTGTGAAACACCTCTTAGTCGCCCGAACCACCAAGTGTTGGTCGACTAACGGGACTAGCGTGTTGGCAAGCACGTGAACCTCGGGAGAAAAAATCGGTTGTCTCTTGTCATTTGCATTCTCCGGTGATTGGCTATATATTCATCGTGTAATTGGTTCACTCCACTACCCGTGGTATAATCGTCTCACTTACTCATTTACATTTCATAAACTAGATATAGCAAGCTCTTTAGTGTAATTAGAATTGAGAGCTTGCCTTGTGCTTTAAACATATCTAGTGGAGCTCTTTAGTGTAGCTTTTGTGAGAGCTCTTAGTGAGTAGTGGTCAAGTAGATTGTGTGCAAATAGATCATTGCAACTAGAATTGTTGGATAGGTGGCTTGCAACCCTTGTAGAGCTAGAGCAAGTTTGCATTTCGCTATTTGTCTTACTAATCAAATTGCTCTAGTTGATTTGTAGTTTTCAAATAGGCTATTCACCCCCCCCTCTAGCCATATTAGGACCTTTCAAAAGTGTGGGAGAGCTCCATCGTCTTTGATGATCCTCCGGTTTACATCATGGGTCATGGCGCGCGCACGCCCACCGTCTCCGCGACGCTCGATCTTTTGCTCGAGCTCCGCGCGCTCCTGCTCTAGCTGGAGTCATGCATCCTCGAGTTCCCTATGTCGTGCCCTCGGCTTCTCCACTCGCAGGCGAGGCGGGGTCCCTGTGTCTCCCTCGACCTCGTGGTCGAGGTCGTTTGGTGGCATAGCCCCTCTCTCGTGGATGCTTTCAACGTGTCCCTCGGGGTACCTGCCACAAAACATTCTCGCGAGGGGTGATGGCTCCCCCTGCTGGAGTCAGAGTCAAAGGGCGACTCTGAATCTCCTGCGAGAAGGTCGTGGAAAGATTCCGCAACATATTCGATCATCCTCACGAACTCGTCGTTCATAGGGGATGGGTGCATGCGCTGCGCACGAGGTGGCCAACAGTCCCCGTAGCATTGCGCAGACCGAACAGAAATGATGTCGGGGCGCTCCGGATGAGGTATTCCGGGGAAAGCGGTTCCCCTCCGGCAAGCTGCATCATGACATTGGCAAACGAGAAGGTGAGGTAGCTCAGGTCCTCCCGGGACGGTCGGGGTCCTAGGAAGGCATCCAGCTGGCGCACTAGCCTCCCGTAATTGATGTCGATGAGCTGGTCGCTCTCGGGGGCGCAAGCCTCCGGTGCGTGCAGCTGCAGCTTCTCAAGCGCCTCGACGATCGCGTTGAGGCCAGCGGAGTGGAGAGGCTGGATAGCGGCGGAGGCCTACGCCAACTCTCCCTCCGTCGTGACGATGAAATCTAGGTTTCCGAAGTGCACATGCGTGCCCGGGACGCAGCTGACGCCGTGACAAGCCATCCGAGGCCTGTGTGGACGTTGAGACGCACAAAAAGCTCCTACATGGCGCGCCAACTGTCGGTGTTTCAGATCACCGGCTAGTAAATTTGTATCTACGCGTCTGTCTCGGATGGTGTGCTCGGAGGACACAAGGATTTATACTGGTTCGGGCGAAATGTCCCTACGTCCAGTCTACTGCTGCTCATGTTACCGGCACTGGTTTGTAGTAGGGGTTACAAACGGGCGAGAGAGGGAGAAGGTCCCAAGTCTCTGGTGAAAAGATTGGATGGAGTTGAGCCTTGTTGAGCTCGTCAGCTGTGTGCTCGTTAGTTGTTTCTTTTTTCCAGCCGTGTGCTTCTGCTTCCCCTTTTATAGGTGAAGGGGAAGGCGCAGGTTACAAAGAGAGAAAAGGAGAAAAGCGAGGGAGAATAAGGCCTCCAGGGCCACCGCGTCCTTCTTCTCCTTCACGTGGGTCCCACCGACGCTGTAGATGGTGATGCGGATGGCTCCGTGTCGGGCTCCTGTTCACCACTGGTGCCATGCCTCGACGTCATTAGCTGGTCGTGGCGTCCCATCCCGTCCCGACGGATGGCGTGGTGAACCGACGTGCCCGTCAACGGTTGTACGGGGAGTAGGCAGCACAACGACCACGCACCTGTCACTGTTGACGATGTGAACCCCCGGGCGTGGCCTGACGTGGCCATGGGTCACGTCGAGGCGTCCCTGCTTCCCTCCCGGTGTCAGAAGTTTGACCCCAAGGTCGTACCTTCTGACCCATAGTGGTTGGAGGCGGTATGGGTCCCCGTCGGGCGAGACGGAGCCCGCGCCCAGGGGTCGGGCGATACAGAGCCCGTGCCCTTAGGGTCGGGCACCACGGGGCCCGTGCCCAAGGGGTCAAACGAGACGGAGCCGTGCCCTCGGGGTCGGGCGACACGGGGCCTGTGCCCTCAGGGTCGGGCGAGAAGGCTCCCGTACCCTTAGGATCGGGCGACATGGGGCCCGTGCCCAAGGGGTCGGGCGAGACGGAGCCCATGCCCTCGGAGTCGGTCGAGACCGAAATACGTCCTTAATTATCTAGGCGAGTTGTCATCCGCGGTCCTTAGATCCCTTCTTCGGGTATCCCTAATACCGATACCCGACAGCGAGAAGGGCAAGAGAGAGAGAGAGAGAGAGAGAGAATATCATGTGGATAGGGTGGTGCTAAAGTTTAATATTTTTCTGTTTAAGGCTGAGAGTTTGATTATGTAGCAAGCATCTGTGAGGTGCCAAAATATCAAAGACTCATCTTGGTGGAATGAGTCTCTCACCACAATCTAATTAGCATAGTCTAGTTGCAAAAAGTCTCTGATAACTTGTCATTAGTAACATGTACTTTTATTGAGTCTGTGCATACCAAAACATTAGAGACTCGTCTTGGTGGAACGAGTCTCTAATCATAGTGCTATTATAAGAGACACGTTCAGTTGGAAGAGTCTCTGATAACTTGGCATTAGTGGCACATTTTGTTTACTACTCCCCCGTCCAAAAAAGAGTGTCGTTTTTTACTTTCAGACATCTTGTTTGACCATCCGTCTTATTCAATTTTTTTGTATAAATATCATATATTTTGTTATGACTTATTTTATCAATAGAAATACTTTAATAATGATTTATTTATTTTATAATTTACATAAAATTTTTGAATAAGACGAACGGTCAAATACGATGTCTGAAAGTAAAAAACGTCACTCTTTTTTAGACGGAGAGTAAGTCTCAACGTGACAGAATTTTAGAGACTCTTCTCGGTGTGGAACAAGTCTCTGATCATGATCCTATTATTAAAGACTCATCTAGTTGGAAAGAGTTTCGTATCACTTGTCATTAGTTACTCGTTTTGCTTACGTCTCTAAGCTTATATTAGAGACTCATTTCAATTCCGTGTCACTAATTAATGCGTCCCCTTTATGCTGTTTTGGCATAGTGAAAGTAAGATGGACATCTATTTAGGCCTTGTTTAGTTCCCCCAATTCCTGAATTTGGCACTATGCAAAAAGAAAATTCCCCGTCACATCAAATTTACGGTACATGCATGGAGTACTAAATATTGACGAAATCAAAAACTAATTGCATAGTTTGGTTGTACTCTGCGAGACGAACGTTTTGAGCCTAATTAGCCAACTAAACGCGGCCTTATACACTCTATGCCAAAAACATCTGTTTTGCATCTGTTTTTGTGCTGTTTTGGAATAGAGAGATGGCATAGACATCTGTTTTTGTGTCTGTCACTATCGCCGTATCTAGACAGATGGACGAGCACATCTGATCGGATATCATTTGGTCGGCCGTCTCTCCTACCTATTCGCCACACACGCGGCAAGCTCGTCGCACTTGGGGAGAGTACTAGCTACATTACTACTACTATATATACACGACGTCGTCTATACACGCGCACATACGCATTGACAGATAGACGGAAGGGCAGCAGCTTATTGAGTACGTACGTGCGGAATATACTTTTACTATATAGAAGGTTATCAGGTCAAGACATGCAATAATGAAAAAGACCGCAGTGCACATGCATGGACGGTGCACAAAGGAAATCGTACTTCACCAGCAGGATCGGTTGCTTCCGGTGAAATAGATAAAGGAGCCTCTAGGGCGTAAAACTGTAATTGGGTCGGATATGAACACATACCCATGGATATGAATACAGATAGATACAATGGACATGTTTAGAATTACTTCATATTTCACCGTCGAGCAGCTCTCCAAAACCTGAAGTTTATGGAGTACCTGTTTAGGTACTCTCTCAACTCCATCTTTTATCCTGGAGCAGAGTTTGTGAAGCTGCACCTGTTTGACTAACAAAACATGGAGCTGAGCAATCTCAAACAGGCACAATGCAATATCTCTCGGACTTAGATTTGGATTCAGTTATGGATAGTATCTGTGGTATTGGGTAAGATAAGAACAAAGAAACTCAATAACTTTATGTGCCCAAACCACCATCAATTATATTTCTAGTTTTTATAAGTTCCATATGGTCAAAACGCCAAACTTCAAAGATAGTCCGATGATAAAAAAAATAGACGTCTCCCAATTTAAATGACATTCAATGCCTATTATATTGCCCTAACCCACAAGTTAATTATGTTTTAAGTTAACTTGTCCTTTTTGTTGAAAGGAACTTGTCCCTTTTTTCTTAAAATGAGCACACCATCGCACGTTTAGAAAAGATTTAAAAACTCAAATTTTTATACTGGTTTTTGGTGGAATGTTACAGCTAGCTAGAGGACTAGAACGAACAACCGCGCGCATGCATGTTCATCGTGCAGACCTACGGATCAATGCATGGGCCGTACTGTGCGAGCTGCAGAAGATGCCATGGACCAATGCAATTGACGCACAACGCGCACCAACACACTCTCTAGAGTCTAGAACCATACGTGGACGGTAGGTTTGGCATCGATTTGGCCTCGCGAGGTTTGGATAATGCCACGCCACCTCGTGACCACTGCAGTACAACTAGGTTTGGTACAAACTGTCCGGATCGGAGTTGAACGACGTACGACGGAGAAGTCCATGCACTGCACGCGCAACTGGCCGGCTGCAGGACAGTACTAGGGCGCCATGCATCCTGCTGCGATTCGCCGGCCGGAGAGCTCGTCTCTTTGTGCTATCGTTATCCAAATGCGAACCGTGCGTAGGCATGGAATTCCACAACAAATTAGAACATCCCTGTTTCGTACCAGATATATATACTACTTCCTATCAGGGCCGGGAGTACATCGGTGCACTCAAGTGCACGGTTATTCTTTTCTCTGCAATTTAAGCATTTGTGTGGCCTACGTTGTACGTGTGAAGCTTTGTTTTCGATGATGTTACGGTCTAATTGGAAAAGTGTGTAACACAACAAATAGCTGACAACGGGAAAAAAACAATAACAAGAAGAGAAAAGTAACAGACTTAAAATATGCTTGAAGTACTTTTGTGATATACTCTTACCGTTCTAACTTATAAGTTATTCTAATTTTCTTAGAGAGTTGAAACATCTCAAGTTTGACCAAAATTATAGAGAGAATTACAAAAAATTAAAAATTATAAGTATAAATGGCCATATGAAACTCCACAGCTAGTCCGAAGCATGTTTCTTGGCCCGGTCCGAGCACGGCATGGCCTGGTTTGTATAGAGTGTTGATAACCGTTTCGAAAATTCGCGCCCAGTGTCCTAGACGATTTGTATATTGGAATGAAAAGAGAGCATGTGACATTACCTTAGCTTGTTAAGATCCGTGACGTGGGACATGCGTGAGCTCTCTATCGTTGACAAGTAGCCGAACGGCGCGGCAGGTTAACTGTGTCAAATCATTTCCACAACAACTTAAAATGTGTGCTATGTCCATTGCGTATAAAACCACCCACTAACCACTAATGAATTCCATCATGAGGTCCTCTCCCTTTCAAAAGGAACAATACATCATTAGCCCCAGCTGAGCTAGCTTCCGATTAGCAAATTATACTATACTATACTCCTACGCCATATCCAAACCGCGCCTATCGAGATCATATTGGCCGTGACCAACTGGACCAACCCAAATCCCCCGCGCGTGCGCCGGAAAGCCGCGCCTATTTTATTTATATAGTAGATAAGGTAATTCTCTCAATGGCTGTGGCGGCTGACAGCTGCGCCCGCTGAATGCTGAGCTGTGGCCGTTGTCGGCCCGACCTCTAATGAGGAGGAATCTTACAAAACCGCCCGTCGTCCGTGCCGCGATTGGCGACGCACGCGAGGACGGGACCGGATGGGACGTGCCCGTCAAAAAACAAAAATCCCCACGCCACAGCCACACCACCACGGCTGACCCACAGGGCTCAGTTTAGATCCGAAAATTTTGGCAAAATGCAATTGTAGCGTTTTTCGTTGTTATTTGGTAATTAGTGTCCAATTATAGTCTAATTAGGCTTAAAAAATTCGTCTCGTGGATTTCATCTAAACTATGTAATTAGTTTTATTTTTTATTTATATTTAATACTTTATGCATGCGTCCAAAGATTCGATGTGATAAAAAATCTTAAAAAATTTGGCGTTTTGGAGGAGAACTAAACAAGCCAACAAGCCCTGACGACGGGCAGGGGCAGGGCAACAGGACGCGCACGCAACACTCCACCACTCCGACGTCCCGTCGCCACCCTACCATCACCCACCCACCCGGGGCGTCGTAGTAGACTACTAGACAACTCGTCGCCGGGCACGGGCCCGCGCCCACCCGCGCCGCGGTACGGGTGCCCCGAGCCGGCAGGCACGCGGCCATGGCCCATGCGTCCGGCCAACCAAGCGCGGGGATTCCCTCGGCGCCGGGAAAGCGGAGCCGCGCCGTGCTGCAGGTGCAGGATGGGGTCGACGGCGTACGCCGCGCGCCCGAGCGCTGCTCTGCGTCTGTGCTAGCCAGGGCAGGGCAGCGCAGCGCAGCGTTGGCTCCCATCAACATCAGGTCGGGGCGTCGGCCTGTAGTACCCACGTACGTACTCACGCGGGTGCTCCAGGCTCCAGCGGTGGCGCCCGGCCGGGCGAACGGTCGGTGGCGTACAGGGTTGCTTGCTGCCGCCTGCCGGGCCCGGGCATGCCATGTACACGTACGCGCCTGCCCCGCGTCCGACGTTGCAGTGCACCAACCAAACAGGTGCTACTGCGCTTGTTGTTGTGGGCCTACAGGCCAGTTCAATGCCCGACCGTGCTATAAGCTATTTTTCCACATCATGAAGATGAACACGGGCCACGGGGCAAGTTTGAACATGCTGGAACAACGAATACAAAATGAAATGTCTGCTCCATTCAGCCGGTCCATCAAGCACACAACCAAGCACGCTATGGGGCATTTGTTGCTTGGCTTTCGTTTAAGCCTGTCTAGAAGTTGGCCATGGTTAGACTTGGATTGGTTGCAACTTGCAACAAGCTGGGCATGTTCTGTATCAAAATAATTATCGTTCTGTATCAAAATAATAGCTTATACTCCTACGCCATATCCAAACCGCGCCTATCGAGATCATCCTAAGCATTTCGTGTAGTATTCCCCCCTTGTTCGTTTGCGAGCTCTGAACACGCCCGCAGATTCGGTCGGTCAGCCAGCGACCCGGGGTGGTGACTGGTGACTGGTGAGGCCGCAGCCGGACTATCGCTTTCCCCCATCGACGTCCCAACGGCCGATCAACTCATCGCCAACGCGACGGTGCGTGCCGCTGCCGCCCTAGTCCCCCCGAACGTGCCACGAACGACGATATGCATGGCCTGTCGCCATGCCGTGCGGCCGGCCGGTTTGTGTCGCGAGATATAGATCCCGTGGGTGGTGTGTTGCCGCGCCCGGCGACATGCGGGCGCGTCTGGTTGGACCGGCCGGCTAGCTTCTGGACCCAGACGAGCGACGACGACGACGGCGACGCCCGTGTTGCATCGTGTGGAACGTAGTGTTTTCACCTGTCGGTTCCGTTCGTTCCGCGTTACTACTACTTACTAGAAGCGAAGCATTGTCGTGCCCCGTAAGGCCGTAAGATGCCCATTTTAGTACAGATCAGAGCTAGGAGGTTCTTTTCTTTGTTTTATTTTGATTTGAGGTGTGCCATCTGCATGGCGTACGTGCTGCTAGCTTCACTGTCTGGATAGCGTAATCCAAACACAACGGCACGCCGACCATCCAAAAGTGCGCTGCCTAGTTACCTCTCACACGCAGAAGCTAGAAACATACGGAGTATTTTTTTTTCGTAGCTGCATGCGCACTAGTGTTTAACAAGAGAGAACAAGCAAACTATTGCTACTACATAAATATACTACTCGTTTTCTAACTACCATTTTGCTAAAGCGCCATTAACTTTGTGGCAGATAGAGTAACAACCACCAGCACGCGCACAAACATACGTGTCATATACTGTACTCTGCATATAGGTGGAGCATCATTGAGAATTTTTAAGAGGACACAAAGGCATCTGGTCAAACATCTAAATTTCAATTTAAACTACACCACAACCCTGGCCATGCTGCAGTAGCAGGTGCCGCCGCCACAGTGGAGAATCTATGATTTTAGGCTAGGATATGCCACTCAAAAAATTTCATATACAATTCGGTAAATTCATTTTAGCATTTTGATAATAAATATAAAATTGACAGGTAATTCAGTATATATGCATTAAGTAACATGATAAGGCTTAAATTCATAGATTAAGTACAATATAAATAGGGGAAAAGATCTGATAATTGAAATATGGGCATAAAAAGTATTAGAGACTTATGACTATTTTATTAATCGGGGAGGGACATAAATATATTGCATCGATTATATATCTCAAGGCGGCGGCAAAGAAAATATCTCGCTCAATGAAAATGAACAATCAGCAGATCTCATCATATTTCAGTAACTTTGTTTTCACTAATGAAACTCTGGGACAAACGAGCTTGTGTGTGATAGATGATTTTATGATGTTTAGCTTACAAATAGCAATTAAAGTATACATCAATTTTTTTAGAAAACTGATGAGCAAAGATATTGAATCTCACCTCAATTCGCTCACAAATGCACATAAGCCTATGGCGCCGCCGCCGGCCGCCGGTGTGGTCGGCCCGAATCGTTGTGGTCGTAGGAACTAGGGGACGACGGCGACTGGATGCTCATGCTCCATAATTTCGATGTGAATTATTTTAGTCGGCGGTGATCATCCGAAGATGATAAATATTATCTGGCGATGCATCGATCTACTAATGTGATGTTGTAGTGCAATAGTGTTAGGCGGTCTGAAAATATCAGATCATCATGAGTAAGTGCTAGTCGTGGGCCTTTATTGCATTTGGGTTTGGGATGCCTCCACGTTCGGCTCTTAGGTATTGCGGTAAGTATTGTTGTTTTTTTTTTAAGAAATATCATATATATATACATGCTCGCTAGCTTGTAAGTGCCAGGCGGCATAATAATTTTTCTCGCCGCTGCGCCGCCACCTCCCAACACGCCATAGTGAGGAGGGGACTGGCCAAGAGGGCCCTCGGTGACCTCGCCAGGAGGAATACACTAACGAGAGAAGACCGTTGGAAGAGGCAGGGTGAGATGAAGGTGTAAGGAGAAGGGGCATGAAGCACTTGCGCTGGGAGAAGAAGATGGAGGAGTTCTCTCTCGGTGGTGATTCGCTAATCGGGGAGTGGAATAGAGAGGGAGACAAGAGCAGGCGGTATCAAGATTTAGGGTTGAAGCAGCTGTGGTTCTTCTATGTTGCTAGGCTAAAATTCACACACGAGCTTGTTTGAGAGATGGGACCATTTTTTTGCGACAAACCGCATATATATATATTTTTAGCAATATATATAAATATATATATATATATATACAATATATATATATATATATATATATATATGAATTATTTTTAGGCCGATCATCCGTAGATAAATATTATTTTTAGCGACTACTAATGTGATGTTGTAGTGTAGTGTTACGGTCTGAAAATATCAGTCATCATGAGTAAGTGCTAGTCGTCAACCTTATTGCATTTGGGTTTGGGATGCCATTATTATCCCGTCTGTTGTCGGCATGTTTGTCTTGCTTACGCAACGTGGTTATCGCGGCAATAGTATTTTTTCCTACCAAATCCTACGCCTATATTTGCTGGCTGCTATCGGCCTGTAGTAAACGATTGTAGGGCGATTATCATAAGAGCATACGTCTGCACTTGTTTAACGGGATGGAGGGTACTGTTGATTCCAGTGGTACATGTGCGCATGTATCAAGAGCACGACAGCCTCTTTTCAACACAAAACGACGTCCTGTATAGCGCTGATCTTCAGGTGTGTTTATATATATATATATATATAGGGCCTTGTTTAGAGGCCGGTAGGCCGTTAGTTGTCAATCAGCAAGCTCGCCGAGCCCTGAGCCCCGAGCCCCGTAACTACCAACGGCCGTGACAGGCCCATCGGCGGGCCACGTGCTCCCGGGCCTCCCGTCTGTCGGCATGATACGCAACGTGGTGGGCGCGGTACCCAACCACCTACCGCGCGCCTACGGCCTCAAACTGGCTGCTGCCGGCCTGTAGTAGTAGATTTTGTGGGGCAATGATCCACCTCTGCCTTACGTGGCCAAAGACGGTCCACCACCTGGAAAGCGAGACGACGACGCCCTTTGAATGCTAAACAGGCCACAGGATCTCAGGTGGGCCTCAGTCCTCTCCGCCCAGATTGCACTGTTTGTTTCCGGTGGATCATCCTGCGCGAGGCAAGCAGGCCATGTTAGGGCAGTTCCGACGTACCGGCCGGGATGGTTTTTTCTAGGACTACTAATTAGGATGCTATCTAAGTAAAATGCATGGTGATGTAGTATTGTAATTATTAAGAAAAACAGAAAAGGAAATGGTTTCTTACACAAGAAATTATGTCTAGATGAGAACAAAGATAGGAAAAGATACGATATGTGAATGATAGAAGACAGTAAATGTTTTTTTGGTTGGGGCTGCCGTCCGTTATCACCTAGTCTCTGGCACCGCACAGTGACAGGAGCGGCTCCATAGTTTTATTAGACAAGATCAGGCCGTTCGGGCTACCAAATTTTTCAAGATTTATAGAATAGCAAACATGCTCGTGAGCTACAATGAAACATAGTGTGGCCATACAGAGCTAGCTATCTTGTTGGATTTAATTGAGCTTGGCCTACCTTATTTTAATTAAATCCTAAGCCTCATAATAAATCTAACTACAGTAAAGGATAAATCCTATATGGGAATTTCATCGGAGATTAACTCAGTTAAAATAGGTGGTTACTGTCTACATCTGTTTGAGAGGTTAAAAAGGTGGAAGGCTAACCACATGTGCGTGTGCTCACGCGCACCAAAGTCACGACATGCATGGGTTTGCAACGTCAAATTAAGTGAGTGATGGAAGAAGTGAGGACCGGAGTGAGGGATACCCGTGTAAGATAGAAGAGTCTAAGGCGCCGTTTGGTAGGGCTTCGGCTTCTCGTAAAAGGGCTCCGACTCTAGGTCCTCATGCTGAGCAGCTTCTCTAGTAGAGCTGGAGCTATTTTAGAAAATGTTTGGCAAAAATAGCTTCAGTGTTAGTTTTGTAATAATTTATATTAAGTTTGTGAGAAGTAGTCAGGAGAAGCCACTTTTTTTTGGCTCTAGCTCCTCCATAAAAAATGGCTCCGGCTCCTCGTGACTCCTTGCAAGGAGCCCTTTTTAGATGGCCGTTTGGCCGTGCTCCTTGCGAGGGGCTACAAGAAGCTGGAGCCGGAGCCCTGCCAAACAGGGTCTAAGTGAGTGACGGAAGAAGAGGAGGTGGGAGTGAGGGATGATGGACGCAGAGACGGAGGATGAAATTTACTTTAATATTATGCATAGACATATAGGTATACAGTAGCAAATGTGCTCATGCGTTGCAAGAGAATGTAGATCTTGTTGAACGATCACTTGAATGACTATGACTCGGAGGTTTATGTTAAGGTCACATCATCTATTCAATTATGTATTGGAGCCAGACTCCGTACCGTCGACGAATGCACAAACACGTGCAATTCTAACTCGTATGAGCACATAGCATGAATCCAAATCAAATGCAAATTAGGAGAGACACGAGGGCACTTTGGAAAGTAAAAAAGTAGATGAAAGAATCACTCGCTCTTTAATATTAGATATAGATATAGATATAGATGATGCAGATATAGGTATAAAAAATAGTGAAAAACGAGGTCCTACATATACAAATTATTAAAACGCAATTGTGTGAGGAGAAAGATACACACGGTGCGCCGCACATACTTTGCATCCAAATGAAGATGCCACATAAGCAAATTCCAAAAGGTTGCTCAATAACATCTAGAGACATCGCTATGTTACATGCATTTTCAAAACATCTCAAGGTGGGTTTTGTCGCCAGAGACAAAATTTAGGTCAAGGTTGCCCGATTATTTTAACTGAGCCAAACATAAGCAAAGAGATAATTTACAAGCAATGACTTGGTAATTGTTATCAAATTTACCTTTTTCTCCATTACAGTTGTTGGCTAATTAGGAGGCAGTGTACTGTTGCAAGTAATGGCTTGTGGTTGTTAAAACTTACTTTTGTCCTAATTTAGGAAACAAAATACCTTTTCAGCGAGATAGTTGACAATACACTTGATCCTTATGATAATGAAAGAATGGACTAGTGTAAGTAATAGTCAAAATATATTGACCCTATATCACAAAATACATCTATACCTGTATCTAATATTAATGTACAAAATTTTCTTCCTTCATTCCACGGTACATTGTCTGTCACACCCACCACTCTTCTTTGTGGCATGCATGTTTGGAGTTGCAAAACATCACTAGCTCACATACGGCCTGTTCGCTGGTTGGTTTCTGGGCTGATAAGCCCGATTGGTACTGGTTTATTGTGAGAGGAAAACACCATTGACTGGCTGATAGTCACATCACTTATATTGGGGCTAGCCGGCCAAGTCCGAGCCCATACTACGTGTAATAGCTTGGCACATACAAGTGTGTCTAGTCTTTCATTTTTTTCAATCTCACAACATGCGTAGACAATAACGACTTATTTCAATCAATTATACATATACCATTAATCCTTTATTACAGCTAGCATTTATTACGGACCTTATATGATTTAATTAAAATAAGGTTGGGCCCTGCAACCTAATAAATCCACCAAGGCCCGTTCGCTTTGTTGAAAAAATAAGCTGAAATATTGTTCCGGCTGATTTGTTGTGAGAGAAAAACACTGTTCCGGCTAAAAAAATAATCTAAAAAAGACGGATTATAAGAGAAGCGAATAGGGCCCAAGATGGCTAGCTAATTAATTATGGGCCTTAGGGTCATACAACATGTTGCATGTTTCAATGTAACACGTAGGGTAGGACGGATCGGTATATCCATTTTAATGTCAATATCGGTGTCCGTTTTTGTATCCAACTTTAATATAGATGCTAAATGAATGTATCAGGATCTGACCTTCTCTATTTGATTCCAGATCAGTATTAAAAAAATATGAAAAATTCGATAATACCTGTGTCAGTAAAGATCATCTAAAACTTATATTTATGACTAATAATTAACAATGTAAATGATAATAATTTTATATAACAAATGATATGCATGGTATAAACTATTTTAAAGCTATCTCTAGCTAATTAAATTATGATCATTTAAATATTGGACACTGACGCCCTAAAACGACCATGCATAGATCCCATTTCGTGACAGTAGTAGTATATCGTATCTAATCTCCATTTTTTGGTGCAGCGTGGGGACACTGGTCACTGGGAGCACGAGATCCTGTAATCCAGCGCCGGAAAGCACTTAACTCCACCATGTGGCCGCGCATGCATGCATGCATATGACAATTTGCATCCTCCACCCGCAGCGCCATTCACGGCTAGATTTCTGCGGCTATTGATTCCACCCCGTCAGGCCGGCCGGTCCCTGTTTGGCCAAATTGAAGTCCAGATGGCTCGACTCTTTAAGTGAAGCATGTGTACAGATGACCAACGGGCCAGCCCGGCTCGGCACAGCATGGGCACGGGCCAGGCACGGCCCGAAGGCGGTCGGGTCGGCACGGCATGCCGTGCCTCCTGGGTCGTGTCTCTCCGGGCCACAGGCCCAACCTTCGGCCTAGGCATGACACTATGGATCGTTTTTCGTGCCGTGTCGGCCCGTAAAGCATGCCCAGCTTAGCAGGCCGTGCCTAGCCCGAGGCCCGCTTCCAGGTTTTCAGCAGGGGGAAGGGGAAGGAAGGACGGAGGCAGGCGGAGGTCGAGCCAAGGCCGGTGCCCGCGGTGGCGCCTTCATGCGGGTGTGCTCGAGGTCGGTAGCTGTGGTAGAACCGTCGAAAATAACACACCTTTGGAGGCGCTCGTCTTCCACCAGATACTAAGCACCCCGAAAAATAAGCTACAACGGACGGATTCCGTCGAGCATACCCCAAGAGAGAACTCGAATAATCCACATTTTCCTCCAGAATCTAATAATGAGGACGAGTTTACAATACTTAATCCATTTCATACAAACAAAGTTCTTAGAAATACACTATTACAATACTAAGTTCAGAGTGCGGAATTTAAACAACGAAATTATAATAAACATCTAACGGTAGAATACAAGGATCCATCTGTGCCCACCAGAAGAATCCTCCACACAACAACTACTCTTAAAACTGCACCTGCAATAGGGGTAAATAAACCCTGAGTACACGATGTACTCGCAAGACTTACCCGACTAGTGGGGATAATTTCCCAACTCCAAAGGATATGATAAGTTTTATTGGTTGCTGGATTTTCTTTTCACAAAAAAAATTACTAGTAGTGAATCCTTATGTATGTTTCTTATTAGCAGTCATGATTAGTTCATTATCTAGCCATTCTATGTAAGCACCTGTTCTACTTTCAAGCAAGAGTTGAGCAAATAGATTTATTTCACCATCTTTCATCTTCTAGTTCTCACTACGGTGCTAGACCATAGACAAGTCATACCAGATTACCCGGCGATTCACCAATCAATGTGCCCAACTAGGTACTCCGAAACACATGCCCCGCTGTACCCCAAGCACAAGCAGGACCAACCCACCACTCTCCTGTCAAGGGGTCCAGATCCCCATCCAAACTTGGCCTTCAAGCCCCCACACCTGAGTCTTGGACTCAGTGTGGTGCTTAGACCTCCACCATTCCTGCCTCCAATCAGTCGGTCCGGAAAGAACCGGAACCTACGACAAGAGAGCAACGAGCCTTCCCTACTCCTAGAAACAAGTATGTGCTCAGGATAATAAGTCTGTGACTTGACTAGAACCAATGCAACAGCCGATCCTTAATCGACATGGACAGGGAAAATAGTGTAACCAAACTATGTCCCGTTGGCCGCAGGACACAACCTTTTACACCCACCAATACCCATACCATATCCCTGCTCGGTCTCCATTTTTCTTTCACCATTTTATCATAAGAGTGATAATAATAACCACCTATTGTGAGTAACGGCAGGTTACTCACGCTATCGAAAATCCTAAGCATAGCAGCTACTCGCACCTATACTAGTAGGACTCATATGATAGATATATTTATGTAGGTGGTTTCCATAAAATGCTTGTAATGTAAATACACATCATATATATATATATTTTCAGTGCTTATTCAAAATAAGGGTTATGCACCGGGGCTTGCCTTGGGCAGGCGCGGTGTCAGCTCAGTCAGTCCGTGGTGGCTCCGGGACCTCCTCCTGCATGAGGATCTCCTCCTCGTACTCTTCAATCACCTCTTCGTACTCCTGCTTGCTAGCGGTCATGAACTCCACCAACGTGTTCTCTACATGCATGCAATAATGATGCAACACTTAGCATTTTAGCAACAGTAGCTTTTAAAATAACAATACATCTACCAAGCTACTAATCTAACTCTAATGACTAAGATGCTAAGCTACACATCCTTTCCACTAAACAGGAATGAAACATTCAAGTATTATCTTAGCAACCAAAAATGCATTTCTTACTTTATTTATGATTTCATACATACTAAAACAAGGAGTACTTAGCTACCCTATTTATCAACCTATTCTAATGCTACAAAAATTACAGTAAGCACATAATAATACAATGAATTTACTGTAAAAACTTCATGGTCAAAACTATTACTAATTTGCCACAAAAATTCTTACAAATACTAATCTAAATAACACTAAGCACTCGTAAATGATTTAATAGCCGTTGGTATCAACAAATATATATGAACTAAATACACTAACAGATAGAGCACAATTTTAGGAACCTAACAAAATTAGTTTCACAATTTTTGGACATCTACAGAATTTGCTATAATTTTCCAAAGAGCAGCTCAAAACTAAATTAGAAAAACATTTGCTAATTCGCTGGGAAAAAAGGAAAACCAATTCTCGCGCGGCCCGTAGGTGCGGCCCATGCGAAGCAGGCCTTCACGCGCTGGCACTCTTGCTAAAACACCCCTAAACTCTGGGCAAACTAACCCGCAGTCCATGTCACTATTCCTAGATAGAGCAACTATGCAACGAAACCCTCGGAAAACTCTCTCCTTTACAACTGCAAGGTCCTCGGCCACCCGCGCGACGCGTCGGCGCGGTGGCGATGGCATTGGACGGCCACGCCGGCCAGCTGGGACCCATGCTGGCTCCACTAATGGGTCAACCCCCGTCTACAACCCTAGCGCCTACACTAGCCTAGGTTACCGGAGCGGCAGAGCTCACAAAAGTGGTGACCATGGCGTGCACCCATGCACGATAGTGGCGCAGCCATGCCGGCCACCCTAAGCCACCGCGGGCAGAACTAGCTAGCGCTATAGCATCACTATCTTACCCTAGTTGTGGTTGTGGTGGTGGTTTGGCCGGAGGTTCCCCAAACAGGGCTAGCCACGTGCGGGTGGTGGGATGCGGCGGCACTCCGAAATGGCGCGACCACGTTAGTGGCTACGCGCGAGGCGGTAGAGGTGCAAGTGAGGTGTGCAGGGTGAAGTGGAGGTCGAGGCGGAGTTAGTGGTATAGATGGATTGACGAGGGGTGGAGCAGTGTGTGGGTGCCCTCGGCCACGGCTGGTCCCAGCCTTAATGGCACGACAGAGGGGGAACTTCCAAATTGGAGTTCATCGTGGCTTGATTCAAGGCGGGCTGGGGACGGTTGGCACGCGAACATCAATGCGCATACATGGGCACGCGAAATTGAAGGCAAGTGCCTACACCCTGGGTCACCGTGGTCGCGACATGACGATGAAAACAGAGGCGGTCGGGCGCATAGAGGCGGGCAGGGGAGAAACGAGAGGACGAGAGGTGATGAGGACACGGTCGGTAGCTGGCGAGTGCACCTTGGCGCGATGCGGCTGGCACAACCAATACGGCCCATGGCTGGCGCTAGTCGACGACACGCACTCGAGGTTTGCGTGGCATGGCTACAGCAGTCCGGCCCCGCGCGCACAGCGCCCAGGCAGACCAGAGGTGCAGCGCGGTGCAGCGGCATGCGAGAGCGAGATGGTGACGCGATGTCAGCGGCATCATCGCGACTTGCGATGGGAGCAGCGCGTGGGGTAGGTGGCCATGGTGCTTGGTTGTGCGAGCAGCAGCAACGCGCGGCAACGGCAGCAGGCGGTGGGGCAGCGCTACAGGACGAGTCGACATCCACGGCTCCACACGGCGGTAGCCCGAGGAGCCCAGTGATGTGGACAGAGCAGCAGCGCAGCAGCGGGACGGGACATCCATGTGGCAGGGCAGCCACGGTGGCCAGGACACCGAGCCCGCATGGCAGTAGCACCGCGCAGCCAGGCCGACCGACCCATGGTGGATAGCCGAGCGCGCCAGCGCGCGTGCGCAGAACACCCGACATGGCGGCGGCATGCCCCTGGTGCTGGTGATCGCGCTCAACCAGGAAAACAGCCAAGAACACACCAAGCACGGATTTTAAAGCACCCGAGAAACCTAAACCGTTGATCCAATTCCCAAACCACCTTTGCTATACCTTAGAGGGTATATTAGGCAACTAAAACAAGCCATAATACGACACCACTCCTTAACCCAATCTCACACAATAAATTGCCAAACATAGCAGTGTCTAACTGTCGACAGACTTGAAAATTTCTAAGTGTTAGAGCTGAATTTGATTTCCAATTGCGATCTCTAAGCTAGTGGAAATATTAGCTAGCAATATCATTTTTGGACCGCGAGTATTTCAATGTCATCTACAAAGTTTGCACTTTGAACCTTATTTAAGTATCACATACATGTTCTATAGCATTTTTGCTTAATAAAAATTGGTTTTAAACCCTAAGTGATATAACATGACTATTGACTTACTTTCGTTTCACACTTCCATTGATCATTTTGAGTTACGGAAATTGATCTACACTCTTTATTACATGCATTAACACATAAACATGATACTCATGACATGTTTTAGTAAATAATTTACAGTGTAACACCGAGGGTGTTACAGTAGCACCCTCATGGCATCTGCTGCGCGCTCGAGGGTGATGTCCTTGCGGCTAGCGCGGTGGCGCCCCATGGTCGTGCCCCCATGGCCTCCGCGCTCGAGGGAGTCAAGGCCAGTGCAGCGCTCCATGCCGGCATCCTCGTGGCTGTCTGGCAGCTCGAGTTGAGGTCTCGAGGAGAACACATGGGAGACGGAGGAGTGGGAAGTGACGCTGGGGTGCCGAGTGCGTGAGCATGAGTCATGAGAGGGAAAAGGAAGAATGCGGTGCGGGTGGGGAAGGAAGGAGGTGGATGGACGATGACTTAGGGTTGGGAGTTATGTTGGGCTATAATGATTTGGGCATTTTAGCCTAGTAGCGGGCCTGGTACTGGGTCGGTGCTATTTACCGGGCCGTGCCGTGCCAGCCCACATACCTAGGGTGCGGCCTAGGCACGACCCTATACACCAGGCCATGACAGCCTAGGCCCGCATAACCTCGGGCCGTGCCGTGCTTAGGCTAGGCCAAAAAAACGTGCTTCGGACCGAGCTGGCGTGCCTCGAGCTGCATGGACATATATAAGCAAGTGCACATCGTCATCTTCTCTGTCTAATTTTCTCCTTATCCTGTCCAGGACCATGGGGAGCACTCTCCATATGCATGCATGTTGTTGGATCTTTAATTTTGTTGCATGCACCGCAAAAATTATTCTTAGTAAGGGCTACTAGTTTGGTTCCCCAAGAACTAATCTCTGAAACAATTCCTAACAAGAATGGTAAGCTAATTTGTATAAGCTTAATTAAGCTGGAATGGTTCCTAGGCTTTTTTGGGCTATGAAAGGGACCGTGACGCCTAAAAAGAGGGGGTGAATTAGGCAACTTACAATTCTAACTCTAAACTATGGCCGCTTTTTCTATCCTTAGCAAAACTTATGTAAAAAGATAAACTATATAAATGTTCAACTACAGTTTTACTAGTGTGTTGCTATCTCTACCGTAAAAGGAGTTATGCAAACAATGTAAATGCAGAAGCTAAAGAGTAAGGTAGAGATATGCAAACTCCCGTCGATGAATCTGGTATTTTTACCGAGGTATCAAGAAGCGTGCAAGCTTCCCCCTAGTCCTCGTTAGAGCCCCTCACAAGGAATCCCTCGCAAGGGCTAAGCTCCCGGTCGGGTAACTCCGTGGATAGCTCCGAGCCTTCCCCATGCGTAAGTAGGTCTCCAGTGTGCCTTCCGGTAAGCCTCTCTCGGACCATTCCCTGCCGTCTTCACTATCACGCTTTTGGCCAAACCACCGTGGGCCTTGTTGCCTCCGGTACACGGTGGCGGCCACACCACAAGCAGCGGTTGGTGTGATTTCGCAAGACTACAAGCCCCTCCGATGTACAACAATGGTGCGCGCAAGAACCGAGTGGTAAGAGGTATGTAAACCTCACTAAACACTAGGCCTAAACCTAGAGCAAGCGCATAAGCGGTGGTCTAATCAACCTAATCACTTCGTAAAGCACCTACGCTAATCACCTAATAAATCACTAAGCACTATGCAAGTGGAGATCACTAAAATGGTGTATCAACACCCTTGGTATGTTTTCTTAGCTCCACACACCTCAAATGACTGGTTGGGGGTCTATTTATAAGCCCCACTGAGAAAGTAGCCATTGGGGACGAAACCCTAGCTTTCCGCTACTGATCGGTCATTGATCACGTCCTGACCGGACACGTCCGGTCATCCCGACCGTTGGAGCACGCGTGTTGATCGGACTCGGCACAGAGTCCGATCATCATCGACCGGACGCATCCGGTCGCGCTAGAGACGCTCTAGAACCTCTCTGTAGGCTCGATCGGACGCTGCACTTTGTGCATCCTATCATCTAGTCTGCTGCGTCGTGTCGGTCACGCTGAAAACACTACCGTGATGATGAACAGTGTCACCGGTGCGTCCGGTCACTACTTCGCTCAGCATCCGGTCACAGCTGCCGTTCCTGGTGTTGCCTGGCACCTGATCGAACGCATCCGGTCACTCATAGGGCCGCGTTCGGTTACCTCTACTGGGCTCGTTTCTTTGTGATTTTGCATACGACTTGGTTCCTATCTTCATGCTTGGACTTTGCTTGATATCTTGGGTCTTGTATACATCTTCATATGTCTTTCTTGAGGTGTTGATCATCGGATCATCACGTCGCCTTTGTCCAAGTCACGTTTTGTATCCTATTGAACTACAAAATAATTACTTGTAAATCCATTAGTCCAATTTGGTTGCGTTGGTCATTAAACACCAAAATCCAAAGTAAATGGGCCTAGGATCCATTTTCCTTACAATCTCCCTTTTTTGGTGATTGATGACAACATGACTAAAACAAGCAAATAATAAAATTTTAGAATTTAAAAACTATTTACTTGCTAGGATACAATGCAAAGGGCAAGGTTATACAATGCTAATAGATACCACATGTAAACTTCTTTAGAAACTTATCTTGCCCTTACAAATATCCCCATGTGGACGTTATGGATTTAAGCCTCCCCCTAACACCATAATCCACTATCCTCCCTTTCTCGGACCATTACCACTTGTAAATTATTATTATCGGGCTTGCTTTTGGTCCTACAAATTCTCCCCTTTGGAACCAAACATTGAAAAGGAAGACATTAATAGCACGAGGGAAGGTCAAACTTTGTGATCCTTTGTATGTGAAGTGGAATAGGTCACAAAATTTGACTCTCACATTACATAGACTAAGCCCCCCCCTAAATATATGCATACATATGATGGAGAATGTAGTTTATGCATATTTGACAAATTAATGCTCAAGGGAATTTAATCTATATAATGCATGGAGAAAGTATATAAATACCAAAATGAAATCAACATGATGATATCGGTTTAGAAATACCACATGTGGAAACTAATTTGATTTATACCACTTGCAATAGGTGGTGGATATTTGAAGTATTATGCTTAACTCCGGGGACTCCATTTTCCTTGCAATGAGACTACTACACACATGATAAGCTTGAAAAGGTGTTAGTCTCAAAACATCCAACTTATAGAGTAACCTCCCCCTAAATTTGTGCACACAAGTATGGAATACTTATAGGAGACATGCACATTGATTTTAGAATAAAAAATACCACTTGAAAGATGATATCACAGAAATGTGAGAATCATTTTCAAAAGTGATATTCAAGAGAAATTATCTATAATTTGGACTTTGGCACATATTAGATAAACAATTGTAAAACAAGCTATGTGTCGTGCTCCTAAACAATTTAAACCATGTAGGTTTGCTCCAAGGGTTAAGAATGAAACCGAGCAAGCCTACCATAAGATATACCTAGTGTATGCAAGATAAAAGATTAAACATGCAAATACAAACCTATGCATGAAAAGGAACTAGATACTAATTGAAATTGCAAGAAATTAAATCTAGTTACCTAACATGTGAAGGGAATTTGGGTCCATAATATTCACTCACCCACTTGGAAATTACCTTGTCCATAATGATGCACCCCATAAAATGCACCCATACTTTGCCAAGTCTCCAAATTCTCCGAAGTCCATCGGACTTCTCACTTCCCTTTTGGGATCCAAACCTTCTTGGTGCTCTTCATGTTAGAAATAATCTCCTTTGGCATCCAAATGCGTTTGGCCCCATTGTTGGCTTGCTTGTTCACCTTGATGGCCACCACCTTGTCATCTTTCTTCTTCTTCAAGAGATAAGGTGTGGATGCCTTTTTGTCCACCTTGTTGGTGTAGGTGTTGGAGAGCTTGCTTGTTTCTTTTTTGTTTTTCTCTTTCTTCTTAGCTCATCCCCCATTCTTCACCTTGCATTCATAGGACTTGTGACCTTCCTTGTGGCACACGTAGCAAACCACGGTTTGTCCTTCATCAAGCTTCTTCACTCCCTTGATGGTGTTATCTTGATGAAGTTGGGCTTGCTCCATTTTACCTCTTACTTGAGTCAAGTCCTTGGTAAGGTGGGTCACTTCTTGCTTGAGTTGCTCATTCTCCATTGCAACATCTTGTGTGCATGTATCTACAATAACTTTCTCAACACAAACTTGGTTGCACAAGGGTGAGTCTAAACATAAATCATTACAAGAAGTAGAGGCATCCTTTTTAGGCATGTCAAAAATAGAACCTTCCTTTTGAGGTGCCTCGGTGGGGGTAGTACCGATGGCTTCAAGATTAGTAACTTTATTAGTTAGCTCATCACAATGTTTGCACATAATTTTTATTTTAGCAAGCAAACTTTTATAAGCATCTTGTGAGCTAGCTAACTTTTTCTTTAATTTTTCATTTTTCTTTACAAGTTGCTCATCGTTGATTGTGCAATTATTTATGTTTGCACTAGTCTCAAGTTGCTCAATTTTAGTAGATAGATCCATATTAAGATTAACAAAAGTTTCATATTGTTCAAGAAAAGTAGCATAAGTTTTTTGTGAGCTATCTAGTTTTTCTTTTAATTTTTCAAGCTTCTTTTGTTGACTAGTGCAAACTTTACCAAAGTTAAGATTTTGTTGCACAATTTCATCATAAGAAGGTAGCTCATCATCACTATCACTATCATGGTCACTATCACTAGGGATAGGCTTTTTGTTACCTCATGCCATAAGATACACACGTGAAGTGCTTGATGATGAGTGCTTGTTCCCATGCCTTTTGTGGTGGTCTTCTTCTTCACTTGAACAATCATCCTATGATCTTATTGATGTGAGGGCTTTGTCCTTGCATACCTTCTTCTTTGTCTTGGGTGTCTGCTTGTTTGGACAAACTTCCACAACATGCCCTAACTCGCCGCATCCATAGCATCCTTTCTTTCTTTGCTCATTTCTTTGATTGGTGAAGATGAAATCTTGAATTTGGATGGGCACACCCTTGACATTGAGCCTTTGGATCATCTTTTCCACCTTGTTGATAAGTTTGATTGATTCTTCATCAAGGTCGGAGGTGGAGGAGGAAGATTGATCATCATCACTTGAATCATCATCATCATCATCATCATCTTCTTCTTCATCTTCACTTGAGGAGCTTGAGCTTGAGCTTGTCTCAACTTGCTTGTCATTCATCTTCTTTTTCTCACTACATGTGAGAGCTTTGCCTTTGCTTGATGAAGAGGCTTCCTCTTAACCCATCTTGCGTGACATTTCAAATGTCACTATCTTGCCAATGACTATGGCCGGGGTCATGGTGCTCAAGTCCTTTATGTCGTGAAGGATGGTGATGATGCTTGCATATTTCTTTTGTGGTAGCATGGAGATGATCTTCCTCACAATGTACGCATCATCTAGCTTCGTTAATCCTATTGAATGGAGCTCATTGATAATTAGATTCAAACAAGAATACATATCACGAACAAGCTCATCATCATTCATTTTAAAGGAATCATAATTTTGTTTAGCAAGACAATGTTTTTGCTTATGGACATTAGTTGTGCCGTCATGGAGCTCTTGGAGTTTTAACTAAATTTCATGTGCCGTATTTAAAGTGAACACTTGGTTAAACACATCTATGCTAAAAGATTCAAACAAGCAATTTTTAGCTCTATCATTGAAATAAATTTCTTTTTCTTCAATCTTTGTGGGTTTATCGACATTCTTAATGGGTTTCATCCCGTCACAAGTGACTCTCCAAACACCTAAATCTACCGCCTCAAGGTGATAAGTCATTCTAGCTTTATAGTAGGGGAAGTTAGTGTCGTCAAAGTGCGGAGGTATAGAGGTATCCATCCCAACCACTCTAAATAGCGTCGGCTCAACGGCGATGAAGCCAAAGGTCCAAATTGAGCCAACCTGCTTTGATACCAATTGAAAAAGACCATGACGCCTAAGAGGAGGGGGGTGAATTAGGCAACTTAAAATTCTAACTCTAAACTATGGTCGTTTTTTCTATCCTTAGCAAAACCTATGTAAAAAGATAAATTATCTAAATGTGCAACTACGGTTTTACTAGTGTGTTGCTATCTCTCCCGCAAAAGGAGTTATGCAAACAATGTAAATGCGGAAGCTAAAGAGTAAGGTAGAGATATGCAAACTCTCGTCGATGACTCCGATATTTTTACCCAGGTATCGAGAAGCGCGCAAGCTTTCTCCTAGTCCTCGTTGGAGCCCCTCGCAAGGAATCCCTCGCAAGGGCCAAGCTCCCTGTCGGGTAACTCCATGGATAGCTCCGGGCCTTCCCCACGCGTAAGTGGGTCTCCGGTGTGCCTTTCGGCAAGCCTCTCTCGGACCGCTCCCTGCCGTCTTCACTATTAAGCTTCCGGGCGAAACGCCGTGGGTCTTGTTCACTCCGATACACGGTGGCGGCCATACCACAAGCACGGTTGGTGTGATCTCGTAAGACTACAAGCCCCTCCGATGTACAACAATAGTGCGCGCAAGCACCGAGTGGTAAGAGGTATGCAAATCTCACTAAACACTAGGTCTAAACCTAGAGCAAGCGCATAAGCGGTGGTCTAATCAACCTAATCACTTCGTAAAGCACCTACACTAATCACCTAATAAATCACTAAGCACTATGCAAGTGGAGATCATTAAAATGGTGTATCAACACCCTTGGTATGTTTTCTCAGCTCCACACACCTCAAATGACCGGTTGGGGGGTCTATTTATAAGCCCCACTGAGAAAGTAGCTATTGGGGACGAAACCCAACTTTCTGCTACTGATAGGACATTGATCAAGTCCCGACCGTTGGAGCATGCACATTGATCGGACTCGGCTCAGAGTCCGGTCATCATCGACCGGACGCGTCCGGTCGCGCTGGCGCCGCTCTGGAACCTCTCTGGACTCGATCGGACGCTGCACTTTGTGCGTCCGGTCGTCTAGACTGTTGCGTCCGGTCACGCTGAAAACACTGCCGTGACGATGAATAGTATCACCGGTGCGTCCGGTCACTGCTTCGCTCAGCGTCCGGTCACTGCTGCTCAGCGTCCGGTCACAGTTGTCGACGCCTGGTGTTGCCTGGCACCTGATCGGACACGTCCGGTCACTCCTATGGCCACGTCCGGTTACCTCGGCCGGGCTCGTTTCTTCGCGATCTTGCGTTCGGCTTGGTTTCTATCTTTATGCTTGAAGTTTGCTTGATATCTTGGGTCTTCTATGCATCTTCATATGTATTTCTTGAGGTGTTGATCATCGGATCATCACGTCGCCTTCGTCCAAGTCACGTTTTGCATCCTATTGAACTCATCACGTCGCTTGTTGGTTTCAATTTCAAAACCAAGTCACGTTTTCCTCTGCAAAAATCTTATTGAACAACCAAAACAGGTCCAATTACTTGTAAATCCATTAGTCCAATTTAGTTGTGTTGGTCATCAAACACCAAAATCTAAAATAAATAGAGCTAGGGTCCATTTTCCTACAAGCTAACCGAACTAGCCCTAAGTATTTCCAAAATCATTTGGATCCCTTTCGGGCGCTCTAAATGATACTATTAATGCGTGCAGTCGAGAGTTATGCTAATTATTCAACCCTTAGTCCGACCGTAGGTTCTCAATTTTCCACACAGCGACATCTCTTTGTCATTAGACGGTCAAACATAATGTGTTACAACCTTATCTATACGCCACAAATCTTCTTGCTCTGAGCGCGCGTTTAGTTCGCGAAAAGTGCGAAATTTGGCTACTGTAGCAATTTCGTTTTTATTTGGTAATTAGTGTTCAATCATGGACTAATTAGACTCAAAACGCCCTGGCAATTTCCAACAAAACTGTGCAATTAGGCTACATTTAACGCCCACGCATCTGCTCGTAGATCAAACTTTTGGGAAAACTTTTTGCAAACTAAACAAGGGCTGAGTCAGCCCCTGGTCCCATGCGGCCACGCCCACGCCTCCAAATTGATGTCAAACACACCTCATCACCTCCTCATGCATGCATGTCAATGAGCAGCAATGGGTAGAAACCTTTTTTCCAAGAGCTCTGCTTATTAGCTTTTACTAGATCGTGATTTGGTTGGTAGGGTAGCTAATTTCTTCTCATCGTCAGTGTGCCCGGCCTTTAGCTAGGTAGGTACGCAGGCACACAGCCCTTCGTTCCCTTTGGACGACGACGTCATGATTGACTGATAAACCCGCGTGCAATGTTGCATGATGGATCCGAGGTTTCCTCCTGCCTTTTGTTTTCCTTCGGAGATGACGGGGCTGTTCGGCTGGCTGGCTTGTGGCGGGCTGGCTGGGCAGCCCCCTCACGAGTCACTGTTCAAGTGATGAGATGATTTTGACTTATTTTTCAGTCTTGCCGAACAGGCTCGACAAAAGGGCCGGGCTCCAACTCCAAGTATGAGATGAGCTTCGTGGACAAGATCGAGCAGCTTATACTACTCAGATCACATGGATGCATCTATCGATGCATGGCTGGTGGTACGTACTATTGACGACGATGAAATAACGTCGTACAATACTCGATCCGCGAGACACGCTTCACGTGCAGAATAAATTATCATTGGACATACATATGGCGATTGCACTCGATCGATCGATCTACGGAAAATAAGGTGACTAGATGAGCACCATATGTTATTTCCTCCCGGAGCCCGGACGTCAGAACAACAGCAGTAGCAGTGGCTGTTGGTGTAATTAAACTTGACTAAGGCCTCCTTTAGTTGGCCAAATTTTAAAAATTGGGCCGTTGTAACACTTTCATTTTTATTTGGCAATTAATATTCAATCATGGACTAATTAGGTTCAAAACGTTCGTCTCGTAATTTTCAATCAAACTGTGCAATTATTTTTTTTCGTCTACATTTAATGCTCCATACACGTATCGCAAGATTCGATGTGATGGATACTGTAGCACTTTTTGGAAAAAGTTTTTGGAACTAAACAAGGCCTAAGCTTCATTTATTGTATTTCTCAAGCACAAGCAAGAGTGCTAATTAATTTAATTAAAACGACTGCCCATGGTCCATGGACCGTCCACAGCTAGCGGCGGCGGCCAGCGTGCGGTAGCGTTCGCAGTTCGTCCACCGGAGAGATCGATATGGCCGGCGGCGGCGCGTCAAGTAGTGACTACTCCATCGATCTATCGACGTGATGATGTGTACGTACGTGGCGATGGCGACGACTGCCCGTGCGGCCGGCACGTGCGTACAAATAGACTACCCTTGTACGCGCGCGCGCTCGACGACGACGGGCAGGCCGGGGAGGATATTCTGGCGCCGCGTCTCCATCGCCATCGGGCCGGAGATATGGCGCGCACGTCGTGTCCCGCCTGGTGTCGGATCGCCGAGCCGCGGGGTCGTCTGTCTGAACGCGCGGGCGATCGGTCGACGAGCTTGCCTTGGTTTGGCAAGACTTCCAGCGGACGGAAACGAATATATCCTCCCGTCGACCGGCATGGGCGCATGGCGAAAGGAGATAGATAAGCCATGACGGAGGTCGTCGTCGCCCTCCGACAGCGACGTCAACGTAACGTGGGAGGGAGCGATAGCACACCCAGATGTGAGATGTCACTACGTGTGAGGGCGTCGTCACAACACAATGCAAGCAGCGAGAAATTATTTGATCTAGAAAGTGCGCGCGTCCTCCAACGAAATTGCTGGTCCATCAGTTGATTTACTTACTATTCTATGTATATATACTGTACACATATAGACCACTGCACTGGCATCTCGGATTGTCCGATAAGCGATATATAGATCGATGCACGCTAGCTCACATGCATGCCGTTTCGTTCTTTAAATTTGTTCCTCTCTCTCTCTCTCTCTCTCTCTCTCTCTTACATCATCCGTCCATTAACAACGGAGCCGATTGAAGGGAATACAGATTTTTCACTTTCTGTCTTTATTTTTTATGAAGCGCGTCTAGAACGCCTTTTTCTCTTTGGACTGGAATCGTTGAAGGGCGAAGCGAAGACCTAACAGTAGTAAACAATTCACACAAGCACACACGGAGCGTCAGGCGGCGTCACAAAATCACATTACAGCGTGCTAGCTAGCCGCTGCACCGCGAGTCAATACATCAACGGTCCTGACTTGGTGAAAAAGTTACTATTTCTCTCCTATATTAAACTCGTCTTTTAGACCGGTATGAACCACCAACACCTGTAGTCAGCTAGATATTTTATTTATATTATATATAAATGTATGTAGTAGCCTTCAACAATTCGTCCCGTATTCTTTTCTTTCACAGGAAGGAAGAATATTCGTCGACTCCTATATACATCAGCCCCAATAATGAACTTTACCGCTACCATGCGTCACGTCTTTTTTATTGCCTCCTTTTGCCCATCTGGGTGTAAATTCGAATCCTTTGAATTGAAAGGAGAAGTTTTCGTTCGTCCATGCAAAGTCGCACCTGCTGCAGACTAAAGAAGAAGCTTGTGGACCGGCAGGTGTGTGAGATGCTTCCATTGGCAATTGGCATATATATTATATATAGTAGATATATTTTCGCTAGGGTCTTGTTTAGATTGTAAGTTTTTTCACTCTCTCTCCATCACATTAAATCTTTGGACACATGCATGGAGTATTAAATATAGATAAAAAAATAACTAATTACACAGTTTGATTGTAAGTTACGAGACGAATCTTTTGAGCCTAGTTAGGCCATGATTGGACAATAATTGTCAAATACAAACGAAAGTGCTACAGTACCAACTACAGTACCAACTACTGATTCCTAACCCCAATCTAAACAAGGCCTAGATTAGATAGCTAATAAACGACTGGTTATTGGCTAATAACCCTAAACGTGTCGAGCGAACGCATGAACGCACGCGCGAATCAAATCTCTTAGTAACGTTGCAGCTGGAATGGATCGGGGCGGGGGACGATCGAGGCGATGGCGTACGTGGATCCATGTTGGCGCGGACTCAGCGGCAGCCGGAAAATGTGCTCCTCAATAATTTCTTCAGACAAGTTGGTACGAGTCTGGCAGATTCGGAATTGAATTCAATGTTGTTGAGGGAGGGAGGGGTCGCTGGGATGACTCAGAGCCCGGTCACGGTTTGGTCCTGCGTCCGCAGCACGTACAAGCTGCGACTGCTGCGTCCTCCGATCCATCGATCAGGTTCACCAGTCCCTGTGATGTAAATTAAATTGGTCCTTTCTATCGACTTACATCTTTATTACAAGACGTGTAAGCAAGATTTATACCAGAATATATAGAAAACGGGCTTCAGTGCCTGCTTTCACCGTTCAGAACAATGTATCTCAAAGGATGATGAGGTACATGTCTAGGTAGATAGTCGTGTATAAATGCTTTAGAAAACGTGAACGATTAGAGGCACATGGACAGAAACGGGTACCCCAAAACATGTGCGAGTATATATATATTTCACTGCACTGATTGGAATGACCCTCCGGTTACCGAAAATAATGTTTTCCAAAAAGAAGTAAAATTTACGTGCAATCTCTAACTGTTACTAACTGGAGGTCTCCAATAAAGTCTAGTATAATTTTCACGAAATAAGCTATAAAAAATATGAATATTGAAAATTGTCATGAGGTGCGCTAGATAAAAAAAAAAATACAAATTCTGGAAATTTTCATGAAAATCAGAATAAAACACGATCTAATTATCATTGATTATAATAACTGATGGATTTATTATTTTGAAAAAAAATACAACTTCCTATGTGTGAAAATAATGTAAAGGAACCCCTAAATTACCTCTAAATTAACTATATATGCCATTATGAAACATAATATAAATTAATCCCCTAAATTTGCATCTAAATATCAACCCTACCATTGTAGTCTAAATAACCCCTTAAATTCACACTAAATTACCACTTCTGTCATTGTCAAAGGTAAACTAAAATATTCCCTAGCTCAAATCTACGTCTAATTTTACCAACATATGTTACTGGAAAAATGTTTGAATGACCGGCCATAAATTATGCCCTATATATGTTTCAAAATTACCCACTTCTATAACTATTAATATAAAAAATTAAAGTAAAGTAAACATATATACCATCATGGATATTAAGTATACAAAGAATGCATATGCATAAAAGATAAATATATAATTTATGTTTCAACTGTCATGAAAAATGTTCCTTAAAGATTCATATACAATGAAACTTACAACATATTTAAAATCGTAGTAATATTTGTGATAGTAATTTGTATAAGTTGCTACTTTAGATAATTATATTTCTTAAGCGAATATTATGACATATCTATGTTGATAGTATTAGTTTGTAATCACTCTAACTTTTTTACAAAAGTGCCACTACACATATCGTCGGGGTTATAACCCCGGGGTCTCTCAGGACACTGGTTAGCAAGACGCGTGGCCCACTACGCAACAGCTAGCAAAAACTCAAACGACCGAGGCCCAGCAAAAGCCGAACAGAGCAAGCTAGACGCTAAGGACAGGGGGGTTCACGACCCTTTCCTCCAGCACAGATCACACGACGCTCAGATGCCCGACCTCTCCCCCATCACGACCCCTGAAAGGGATGGAGAGAGGTCGGACCCTGCCTAACGAACCTGCTCTGACAGGGGCGAGCACGCCGCACCGATCCTTCAAGGACCGATGTGACGACAATCACCTCGGTCCGGTCAGACACCAACTCAGCGCCATATCGCACCAATGAGACAACCCCGCATAGTGGTGGCAACGGGTACGAAACCCATAGTCCGAGTATGGACCGACAGGACGCGCGTACGATCCCACCCACTATGGGATGGGATCCATGACAAGGGTTTTGACCTAGAGACCTTCCTGGCTGACGGAGTGCCCCGACCCCAACGATCGGGGTCGTGGCCCTCAGCCCTGAGAAATGACCAGACGAACGACGACCCGGGGCAGCTACCTGCTACGGGTACGACACCTCGGGGAACCTAGAAGCGGCGACGAAGACCATGACGGACACCGCATTGCACAGGACGGCTGATGAACCATCGATATGCCGACAGTGCCTGCCATGGTCGGCACAGTAGCACCACGTCTCGGTCTGCTGCAATATGGCCACAAGACCATGACGATGGCACACCCGGACGGACACCAGAAGACGATGTAGCTTGCAAGCCAAGTTAGTTAGGACCTCCCTCAGGCTCACGACCCTTCGGTCGGGGGAACCTCCTCTTTGTATCAAGCCCTGGCTCCGAACTTTATATAAGGGCAGCCAGGGCACCAACCTTGTGACATCTTCACATTCTTCATCCTCTACCATTCCATCCATAGCAGTAGGACTCCTGGAGCTTCTCTTCGGGCTGCCCCTCGTCTAGCATAGGTTCTACCACCTCTTTCACCATTCTTGCACCTCCCATTGTAAGAAATTCGGAGCATTCAAGCGAGGAACACACATGCGATCTTCTCTGAGACTATACATAGGGCTCTGACCTGAACCAGTATAAATACTTGTGTCTATTGGATGCTACCATCGTCTTCCTAGAGCAGCGCGGTAATCATATAAATTTACTAGTCCGGTTTATGAAACACCGACACATATAATTATTTGATAAGAAAGTTCAATATCTCGCAATGGTGGAGGTTAGTGTAGGTCAAAGGTCACTATTACCTCCAAGGCCTACAGCCTGTTCGGTTGGCTAGTTCGTTTCGTTGCTGGTTCGTGAAGAAGTATTGCTGGCTGGTTTGTGTGAGAGAAAAATACTGTTCTGATTGGAAATTTACGATCGTTTACGACAAGCCACAGCCAAACGAACATGCATAAATTTACGATCCTTTTACAGGAGTAAGCAGTTGTTATTATGCTTAAATACCATTATGGTCTTGATGTTAGCACCATTGTCCCCTGCTAGATCTCAATTCAGGATCTACCAACAGTCTTGACTGACGTAGTGCAGGTTTAATTGACATGTTATGCCATCATAGTAATTAAGAGTGTGTACGACTTAAAATCCATATTTTTAATAAAATATAAAAGGAGAGTTTAAACGAAAGCTACAATAAGCATAAGTGTTTTGACTTAAATTTAGGATATAAAATTTGAAGCAACAAATAAATCATAATTTAAAAGTCTAAAATTGAGATTCATGATGTTGTGAGATACATCTACTTCAACATTATACTCCATAACTTAAGCTAATGTTCTAATTAAATGCACTAGAGACACATGGAGGATGCTACGCAGAGGAAAAAAACCTATGGACATAGATCGAAAAAACATATAGAGTAATATAAAAGTACTCCCTCGGGCTATCATGCATGTTAAGATTCAAACTTTGTAATATTTGAACAATATTTTAGCCAAGAGTTTTAACTATTGTGGTACAAACTATTTTGGGGGGAACCAAGGGACAAACTTGATACAGTAGATTTATAATAAAATATACTATCCAATAACCATAAGTTTATACATAAATAATATAGTATAAAATAAAATACTAGTCCAAGTATAACTTAGGAGAATGTGCCAAGCTAAATGGCACCTTATAAATTGGACTAGAGGGAGTATACCACAACCAGAAGATAGTATATGTATGTGTTAGAAAATGAATAGAGAGAAAGAGAGTGTGCAAGTATATGTATGTGTTAGAAGATAGTATAAACAAAAATTTCTACTAATGCTTATGAAGATTCTAACCTGTGCAAGAGAAAATTTTGACGGACAGCAATAGGATGCATTATAGCTGCAATGTGAACCATAACTGTTGCATAATTTTGCATCCCTTTATTTTCATTCTATTAATTAAACAGAAAAAAGTATCAGTGGAGCCTGCGGCGGAAAGTGATGAGAAAAAGAATGCAGGTTCTTTAATGGATAACATTCATGCACAAAAAAACTATGATCTGTATCAATTAAGTACCAAGATCTCACCCGAACCCAGTGATGGTTAGGTTAATCAACGCTGTCAACTGCAGGCCTGCCGGTTTGCCTTTGGCGCCAAGTTTGAAACTTCACATTTCCGATCCCTTCACTTAACCATAACTACCAGTCCCGCTTTACTTAGAATGCAAGAATCTACTCCCGTGGTAATTATATATTATCAGTTGAGATGCGGATCTGCAAAAGGGAAAAAAGTACTTCCTCCATCCTAAATTGTAAGACGTTTTGGTAATTCTAAATTCATATAGTTTTTATTATGTATCCATACATACCATATATTTAGGTGCGTAGCAAAAGCTATGAATCTAGAAATGTCAAAACGTCTTATAATTTGAAACGGAGGAAGTAGAAGAAACATTTACAGATTTTTCTTTGATTTTTGTTGATGTGTGTTCGATCTGCTGCTACCATTTCGCTGCCCCAGGTGTAGCTGATCATTACGAACTGTAACAGAAAGGCACAAAGCTAGCAATCATTGGTGCTTACTCTAGTCTCTTAAGATTTGAATCTCACGAAAAGTGGATCTTTTGGGAAATTTGGCACAACTGCAGCTTCTTTTTATCCATCTCGTGACATTGTTTAGATGATATACAGTGTATTTGCACCCAAATATTTCTATATATGTAGTTTTTGTTTTTGCAACGCGAGAACGAACTCCATAAGAATTTTGGTATTTGGATAAATCATAACGCTGGAAATTAAATATCTCGTATAACCCACTGTGACTTGTCATCTCAATTCTCTCAGCTAGATCACATTGACGTGTACTAACATCACACGTAAAACTCGGCAGATTAGGCTCTGATGATTTGTTGTTTTTGAATGACGGGGGGCTTCATTGTTAACGTCCATTCCTGATGACTATTACAATGTGGAGCCGGAAAAAGATGTGCGCGCTGGAAAAGTAGCGCTGAAGCAAAATCAGGAGCTGTAAAAGTGCTGGCAGAAAGGGATCGGAGTGCAAAAGATTCGACCTTTCAGTGCAAATTGGAAGGGAAAGAGAGGTCATCAAGACCCCACAGCCTACGACTAGCTTGTTTTTTACAACAATGACCACGACTCCAAGTCGGCATGTTTCGGGTTAGGCAGCAGCGGATCGGAGGAGCTGAAAATAACGGTTAATAATGATCGGGGATGCTTGAAATGGTATCTCCTTTTAAATTTTTCTCCCACTAGAATCATGTTCTCTTGTGGAAATAAAGCCGGTGCGTTTGGCCTTACAAATAAAGGATACAAGTTGAATATTGGTGAAAATTATTTATATGTAATTTTTATCGTGGGCATTTGATTCCCTAGAACCATAAACAAAATTATATATTGACGAGCAAAGAAGCATACCGTGGATGATATGTTTGTAACAAAAACAATTGCCCATTCACATAATTAAGACCGACGACTAACCTAATCTGTTCACATTAGACTAACCAAATATATATGTTCTAGAAGAATATCACTTTGATGATATTCACGTGATCTCTTGATATTTTTGAAACAAGCCTGGTTCTAGAGTACAAGGCTAGGCCCACTTATATTAAGTTATAACAAAATGACACATGATGAAGAATATCTGATAATAATTTAAAAAATGTGAGATTATTCTACATGACACTGGCCAACGCCAAAAAATCTTACTCCTTTTATTTCAGATTATAAGATGTTATAGCTCTTTTAGATACATAAATTTTATTACATATCAAGATATAACTTATATCTAGGTGCATAGCTAAAACAATATACCTAGAAAAGCCAGAAGAGAATTATAATTCGGAACGGAGGGGTATACTCATACTTTATATATCATACAAAAGGCTCGAGATTTGTTAGTTTTTTACTAGATCTTTGACACATTTTCACTGTGAACAACATATTGACTAAAAACAAAACATTATGTGATATAATACATTTATGAAACTCACGGAGTGGTTGTGATTCGATCTTCGTGTGTCGGTGAATTGTTCAAAGATCATAGTTTAAACCGCACCTGTTCCGTGGCGAGAAATTTGTGACCGGAGTCCAAGGGTTACCATTCACCCTTGATAAGCTAAATAATCTCCTTTTTTTTGAGACGATAAGCTAAATAATCTTACAACGCATAGCTAGCAACGTATTACGTACTCCACGTCTTCAGCAGTATGCACCCCTGGAGCCAACACGAAGAAAGACAAACCTCTACAAACCTCCCCCTTGGTGACTACAACCCGATGATCGGGGAGGCGCTGGCGGCGTGTGAGGCTGCGATGACCAAGCCACTGTCTTTCTCCCCGCCTGGAAGCCCATCGCTTGAGGAGCAGCGATCTCCGGTCTATGTGGCCAACTGCGGAGCCAACTGGGACAAGCTTATGGAGTTGAACGAGGAGGCGGTTGCCCTGGGATATGGCAATGTCATCCATTTCGGACCTAGGGTGCAGCAAGAGATTGAGGGCCAGGTGATCACCACTGGCATCACCGAGCAGGTCGCGGAGCTCATACTGGAAGACTGTAGGAATACCATTGTTGAGAGCATGTTTGTACCCTACGAGCAGCCTGTCCTGGCGACACCGGCTGCACCAAACCAGAACAGCAAGGTTGCTGTGCGGACGAAGGTGATGAAGACTGTAGTGGGGGGCCTGAGGAGGAGCACCAGGCAGCTGGCAAAAGGCTACTCAGTGCCGGTGCACAAGCGTGCAACTCATAGACTGATTAAGGCTTTCGAGACAGTGGGGCCGAATGAGCCGATTGGGGATGAGGCGCTGGCGGCCTTTGCCAACCGCTTTGCCATGCCCCAATCCCCAGAGCAGATTGCAGCAGTGTGGAAGCTTACCTCGCTGGACAACGGACCGGTGATTAAAGCAGCAGCATAGTTGGCGACGGTTGAGGGAGCTGAGGCCATGGAGGATGGTGGAGCCTGAAGGGGTATGCACTGCAGCCCATGCAAGGCAAGGCTGTGTCATGTTAATCAGTAGAGTGTTATGTGTAAGGGAGCACTATAGAGTGGTGTCAGCAGGGATCATGTCTCGCCTGTTATCGGGTCAGTCTGTCAAGGGAGTAGCCCTTTGTTTGTGTCCCGATTGGGAGAGTGGTATGGTCTGGTTGCAGTGTCTTGTGGCTGGTCCTAGGCAGAACTTGAGGTTGAGTCGTGCTCAGAATTGGAATGTGCCAGGCGCCCTTGGAATGTTAGAACAACGGGGCCAGGAGAGTATATGTGTGTTGCTGCCTGTCACTTGTTTAATCCTAGTTGCCTACTTGTCTGTTTATGGATAACAGTGACCTTTCTGTATTGACATGGAATGTAAGAGGCCTAAATGATGTTGCTCACCGAGAGCTTGTCAGATAGACAATTAACTACTCGCGGCCGATGTAGTGTGCCTACAGGAAACCAAACTCAGCAGTTTCAGTAATTCCATTGCCATGGAGACCTTTGGGCACTATCTGGACTCCTACCTTGAGCTGGGGGCCCAGGGGACTAGAGGTGGCATACTCTTGGCATGGAATAAAGATATGATCTCAATGTCAAATGTAGTGAATAGAGTTTTCACCATCTCAGCTATGATCAAAGTTGCCTCCTCTGATGCCCAGTTTCTAATGACTACATGTTACGGCCCAACGGATGATGGCAGAAAAGAGGACTTCCTTGCTGAACGGAATGCTATCAAGCCAACTGCTGGGGTACCATGGATCATCCTAGGAGATTTTAACCTAATCTACCAAGCCAGTGACAAAAACAACCTCAACCTCAACAGAAGGCTGATGGGAAAGTTTGAAGAGTTTTAGATGAATGCGAACTCATGGAGATTGAACTGAGAATAGGAAGTACACATGGTCAAATGAAAGGGAGAACCCTACCTTGGTGTGTTTAGACAGGGTGTTTTGCAACCATGAGTGGGAGGCGGTCTTTCCAAATTTTGCCTCAAATGCTCTGGCAACGGGAGCCTCAGACCACTGTCCACTGTTTCTCACCCGACAAGATCGAGTGATTAGGAAAGTGGTGTTTAGATTTGAAAACAATTAGCTCAAGGTGGATGGCTTCTGGGACGTGGTCATGAATGCCTGTAGCAAACCACAAGCGGGCTCAACACACACTATACTGAACAGACGGCTAGCAGAGATGGCATGGGCGCTAAGAACCTGGAGCAAACTGCTTTTCAGCAATGCACGCCTGCAGCTGTACATTGCAAATGAGGTCATTTTTAGGTTGGATGTTGCCCAAGAAAGCAGACGGCTATCAGAAGAAGAGAATATTCTACGACAAGACCTCAAAATTAGGATATTGGGCTTAGCGGTGATTGAGAGGAGTAGGAGAAGACATGCGTCTAGATTGAACTTTATCAAGGCAGGAGACTCATGTACAAGATTCTTCCACCTGAAGATGGCAGCCAGGAAGAGAAGACAATACATACCTTCACTAAAAAAACAGGATGGCACCTTGGTGTGGGCTCACGATGAAAAACAATGGGTCCTCCAAGACATTTTCCAAGACCTAATTGGAAAGAAGATACACAGGACACAGACCTTCCAATGGCCACAGCTGCAGCTAAACGCACTGGTCCAACTACCTGGCCTCGAACTTGACAGGCCCTTCACAGAAAATGAGATTCAGCAGACAATAAGAGAACTTCCGAGTGAGAAGGCGCCTGGCCCGGATGGTTTTACCAGTGATTTTTACAAGCATTGCTGGGAAATCATCAAGCCGGATGTTCTCGCCGCTTTTCACGCTTTCTACATACACCACAATGGGGCTCTGGAACACCTTAACCGAGCACAGATGGTGCTGATCCCCAAGAAGGAAATTGCGACGGAGCCAAAGGATTTCAGACCGATAAGTCTCATCCACTCCTTTACAAAGTTACTGACAAAGGTGATGGCGAATAGATTGGCGATGTATATAGATAAGCTAACCTTTGCCTCTCAAAGTGCTTTCATTAAAAGGAGATGCATCCAGGAAAACTTCTTGTATGTCAGGGGGCTCGCGCGGCACTACCACCGCACAAGAACACCTGCCTGTCTCATCAAACTCGACATAACCAAAGCATTTGACTCGGTATCATGGGAGTACCTGATTGAGCTGCTTGCCAAAAGGGGATTTCCGACAAGATGGCTGGACTAGCTGGCAGCGATCCTTAGTACATCGTCCTCGGCAATACTACTCAATGGTTGCCCAGGTGACAACATCATGCACCGAAGAGGACTTAGGCAGGGTGATCCACTGTCACCCTACCTATTCATATTGGCAATCGATGTACTTAATAACATCTTCGACATTGCCACGCAGCAAGGCTTCCTATCAAAACTAAAAGGTAGACATGCAAGCCTCCGAATATCGATGTATGATGATGATGCGGTAATCTTCTATAACCCAAGAAGACAGGACATTACCTGCATCATGCAGATCCTGAATGCTTTTGGTGCAACCACTGGATTGCAGATAAACATGCAAAAGAGCATTGTGGCACCGATTAGATGTGTGGACCTAGATATGGAACAGATACTACAAGACTTCCCTGAACCAATAGTGGCTTTTCCAATGCAATACTTAGGACTGCCTCTCACACTTGGAAGGTTAAGAATGGTGCACCTGCAATACATCCAAGATAGAGCTAAAGATAGGGTGGCTGGCTGGCAAGGGCGACTGCTGAATGTTGCTGGCCGCAGGGAGTTGGTGCGCTCTATGCTTAGCTCCCTGCCAGTTTATCTGCTGACGGCTGTGAAGGTACCCAAAAATTTCTTGAAAGAACTAGACAAACTTCGTAGAAGATTCTTGTGGGCTGGCGACAAGGAGCTAACTGGAGGGAAATGCAAGGTTGCATGGAACAAAGTATGTACGCCAACAGACAACGATGGTCTAGGCATCATCGAACTGGAGAGGTTCAGTCATGCCCTGTGGCTTCGGTGGCTCTGGTTCTCGTGGGACGACACTGACAGACCCTGGAAAGGAATGGAGTTGCCGGTTGACAATAGTGACATTGCACTCTTCAATGCTGCTACAAGTGTGGTCTTAGGAAATGAAAAAAGGCTAAGTTCTGGTCATCTCGCTGGCTACATGGTCAAGCACCTACAACATTATATCCGGCCTTGTTCAGACATAGCAAGAGGAAGAACAGAACAGTTTGTGATGCCCTGGATGATGAAAACTGGATCAGAGATGTCGACTACAGCATGACGGAGCGAGTGGTCGAGGAATTTATATCACTATAGACTTGCTTACAAGAAATCTCTGTCCAGTCGGCAAATGAGGATAGGATCAGCTGGCTACACACAACGGATGGCCAGTACACAGCAAGATCGGCATATAGAATCCAATTCCTTGGAATGGCCTCATCCATGACAGCTAAAATCACATGGAAAACAAAGGCGCCGCCAAAATGTTGATTCTTCACTTGCCTTATGCTACAGAACCGCGTTTGGACAGCTGCAAGGCTAATGCTTAGGCAATGGCCAAATGAATATTTCTGCCAACTCTGTGTGAGGAACCTGGAGACGGTCTCACACCTCTTTCAAGAATGCGGCTACTCGAGGAGTGTCTGGGACAAGGTGGGATCCTAGATCTCGGCGGCTGCTCTATGGCCAACACACTGGACATAGACGGAAGATCTGGGACAATGGTATGCTGACATGGCCAACAGTGGAACAAGAGATGCAAGAGAAGGGGTACGCTCGATGATCATGCTGACAGCCTGGGAAATATGGAAGGAAAGGAACAATCGGGTGTTTCAAAGATCCTCCAGAACGCTGGAGCAAGTCTTTAGAGCCATACAAGACGAAACAAGGACATGGGTATGGGCCGGAAATAGAGGACTAGAAGAACTGCTGCCTCCACTGGAGCAGCCTCCTGTAGATGCTATAAATCCTATGTAAGATGCAACTCTAAAACGTAGGGGTGGCATGACTCTCACTGGGATGTGAAAGCCATGCAATTTGGCGATCCTTGTGCCAAACCTTTGTAAATAATATGCTCTTCCCTTATCAATGAAAGCCGGTAACGGATCTTTCAAAAAAAGAAAACTACTGCTTTTGTCCAACCTCAACTGTTGCCTCATAATCCAGATCTCCTTACTATATATGGTTCGAAGTGCGTCCTTTTTGTTGCAAAAGGAGTACAAGTCTTTCCAAAAGAATTTTGTTAACACATCCAAAAATTAGTATGAACACATCTACCTCCTTGCAAGAATTATTATTGTTTGACACAATGACACATGTAAAAGAAAAGAAAAACTTGACCCTTGGGGTAAGACATCCCTTGAGACAATGGTGGAAATGTAGAAGATTCTCTTTCGCTGAGTCAAGAAAAGACCACGAATCCCAGTTAATCAGGACGTGTCACTAACGGCAAGGACATGCCTAGGGTCACGTATCACACTGCAACTATTAGTGGACCACATATTTCGCTGAATAACACAAGAAACAACCCTTTTTTGGTTAGAAGAGGGAGTTGAACTCCCGATCTATAGGGTGTGCTTCTTGCATCCCTTCCACTGCACTACATACACGTTCTCGACACATATGAAGAACACTAGTACTGTATTACCTAAATTTGTGTTATATTTTAATTACAACACCAGTTGTTGTGTTGTAAAATTGTGTGCAAATTAACAGGTTTAATTGTTTTAGAAATATACTATAACTTTATAAGAACGAATGCGTGGAAAAAAAGTTCACCCACAGGTCTTGAATTTTTTCTCTCTATTTTTTTAGGAACCAATCATGAGTTTGTCTTGGGAAGAGGAGCATTAATAGATTTACGAGCACCCTGGATGGTTAGCCACTCAAGCCTCAACCGAAAACTCTATCGCTCAATCGAGGTTACTAGGTTTAAGTATCTGTTTACATCAAAATTTGGGAAGAAGAACGCGGAAACTCGAAACTTTGAGGATTGTGTCATCAAGGAATCGATTAGATGTGAATCAGTATTAGCTGATTTAGATGCGATGTCAAAATCGGCTATTTTATAGATGACGTCAGCAGACGGCGTCAATGGGCTATGCTTAAATGGAGTCAGAAAGATGTGTCGGACTCTACAAATAAGGAAAATTAGGGTCCAAGTTATTATTAAGTTAGAAAGTTTTCTTTTATTCCAATAATTGTAATGAGTCGTATTTGAGTAGGATTCATATTTAGGTTCTGGGTATAAATATTAGACCCAGGTTATTGTACAAGGGGACGAACACTCAATCAATACAATCTTTTCGGCTTTCGCCATCGTATTAGGAGTAGGAGTACTGTAGATCTCGGTGAGTTCTTTAGCAAACAAGGCTACATCGACTGATTGACCTCCAGCTTGTTTGTGAGTACCGTCATGACTGTATTGTGCTTGTAAAGCTACATCAGCTGATTGATCTTTTATGAGCCATAATATAAGTTGGTTATCGATCTATATCGTAGTTTGTAAGGTTGCATCAACTGATTGATCTCTTATGGATCATAATATAGATCAAAGTTATCGATCTTGTGTTAAATAACTTGTTTAATATAATATCACCAGTTATCGAATCTACTAAGATTAGTAAGATTTTCCTTACTATTTTTAGTTGATTCACCGGTTATAAATATTAATTATAACAAATCACCTGATTGAGATAGAGATAGATCGCCATCATATCATCTTAATTGGTCGTCTTTTGATCTGGTCACGCTTTAAATCTTATAATTGATGGCTTAATTCCACTATATCGGCTATTTTATCTCTATTCCAATCAAACATAGTATGCATCTAAAGACATGTTTCAATCTTGAATAAACTCACTAGTTAATGACATCTAATCTAATGACACTACCATAGCTGCATCGATTCGGTTGAATCTCACTGGTAAAACTTTAGATTAGAAATTATCGATTAGTGGTCTTGTTCATGATCAAGATATGTACTCTGTTTGTTTGCTATGACTGCATCAGTTATTTTAGCCGATTTGCCTATACTCTCATGCATATAGCATGTTTTTATGAATCTGTCAACTTATAAATGGTTTTGTAGATTCTTTGGCTTTAGTTTGTTATCATTATCATAGCTATATTGATCCGGATCTAACCTCACTATTGATGATAATAGATTAGATTCAAAATGTTTGTAGATTTATTTATATTAGACAGTCGATTTGTTCGTAGGTTATACTCTTTTCATCAAACTTATCGGCTCGATGCTTTATATCGGTCATGTTCCATTTAGCCGATAATGCTTTCTTATATCACTTCTTTACTGATTATCAATTCTCTAATCGATCAATGACATCAGTCGATATTTGGTCATATATATTTGAATTTTAAGGAAAGATCTTCTGATTTTATATTTGGGTGTATTGTACTTGTTTTTGTCTAGATTAATCAGTCATCATAAATCTGCTATGATCCATGAGCATCAGTTATTTTGATTCATATCATTATCATTTAAAATTAGCCGATAATCCTTGATTTAAAGATCTTCATTTCATGGATATGCCAGATATTGACTATTTAGTCGATAGCCTTATTGAATCGGCATCTAGCTGTACATTTGGGACTGTCTGGTGCAACATCGACTTGTTTCACCTTAAATTACTGATAAGATCTTCTCTCCTTGTCAATTGTAGGTCAAATTGACTGGCACGTCGTTGGGTTTCAAAATCGGCTGGTTCTGTGTTGAAGCCAAGCAGATCTCTAGTCTTGGTCCACTCAGATCCTCCGGCTTGCTGTGTGTTGATCGTATCGTCACGTTTTTGTGTCAACACACTTTTTGGCATGTCCGGTGGGACCACAATCGTCATGGCAGTTCACAACAACAAGAACATTCTTATGGTACCTTATGAAGACTTACCTGATGAGGATAAAGATGTCATTGGTAAGGCTATAGAGGAGTTTCAGAACAGGTGCTTATTGTCATACACCAAAACACGTGACAATAAAGTTGTTCAGAAATATCCACTGTCGAGAGTTTTGATACATGTATAGTCAGATACAGACGAAGTTGATGATAGGCGTTTCTTTGTAGAAGCTGTCAACAAATATGTTCATGATGCAATGCTGAATCATAATATAGCTTTCTTGAATACATTCCATAATACCATGAAGGATGTGTTTCATGGATTTTCACTTGATCAGGTTGGACTGGCTTATTACAATATTCTGTATCCGTCGACTCAGGGGACTAATCAAGCCAGAACTAGCCATCAAGAAGCAGCACTAGCTAAGAGTGATGATGCATAGGCAATTCAGAATTCATCTGAGTAAATTCAGGGTACTACTACTAATCAAATGCAATATAATCCTGGATCATCAGTGCAGCATGTGCAACAGTCGACAGGGCATGTTTAGAATCAGATGGTTAATTTTGGTACATCAGGCCAAATACCACTGTCGGCTCAAAAAATAGCACCATCTGTTCAAAGGATTCGTAGAGATACAGATCCTAATGTTTTCAATCAGAGATTTCAAACAGTAAATCAGTAAAGGGCCCGACAGATAGATATTCCATAAGGATATCATTATGGTTCAGATTATAATACCCTCAATATGATTCCAAATCCATGATATCAAGACACTTAGAATTTTAATCTGCAGATGGGTCAGCAATTGCCAAGAAATCCAAACTAAAATGCTGATGAATTATTGCTCAAAGTAACCGAAATGATAAAAAATCAGTTTAGTTTAAAACCAAAAGGGCAGACCTTTTTGTACAAACGTGCATATCCAGAGTGGTATGATCTGGTGGCCCTTCCTACGAACTACAGGCTTCCAGAATTTGTTAAGTTCACTGGTCAAGATATCCCAAGTATAATAGAAGATGTCAGTCGATATCTTACTCAGTTGGGTGAAGCCTCTGTTGAAGAAGCGCATCGAGTTCGTTTCTTCTCTTTGTCGCTGTGAGGACTAGATTTCACTTGGTTTTCATCACCAACGGTTAATTCTATTGCCAATTAGAGTGATCTTGAAAAAAAAATTCATACATATTTCTACACTGGGAAAGGAGAAAGAAAGATCACAGATTTGACAACTATAAAGCAAAGAGCTAATGAATCGGGTGCTGAGTTCCTTCAGAGGTTCTGAGAAATAAGAAACTTATGCTTTTCATTGAATTTGACTGATGATCAGCTAGCTGCGTTGGCCGTTCAAGGAATGTTGCCAACATGGAGAGAAAAGCTGCTTGGGCAAGAATTTGACAATTTAGGTCAATTGGCTCAACGGGTGGCAGCACTTAATAGCGAATTCTAGAATATGCGCAGAGATACCCGATTCTAGAAGAATGCTGCAATCGCTGAAGCTTATAATCCATATTTAGTCGATGATGATGATGAAGAGGAAATTGCCGCAGTTGAATGGAATTGGGGTAAAAAGATAGTAATAGTTCCAAATTCTTGGGGAAAAGAAGTTGAAAAAAGTTATGATTTTGATGCTACAAAAGCAGACAAACTTTTTGATTTCTTGCTTGAGAACGGACATATTAAACTGCCTGCCAATCATGTTATATTACCTCCCGATCAGTTGAAGAATAAGAAGTTCTATAAGTACCATAACACTACTTCTCATACTACTAATGATTACAGGATTTTTCGGCAGCATATTCAGAGGACTATTCAACAAGGGAAGCTTAAATTTGATACAGCTCGGAAAATCAAAGTTGATGATAATCCTTTCCCAAAGGATCAGAACATGGTTGATGCTAAGTTGTTTAAAGGGAAAACTAAAGTTTTGACATCAGCTAGGGCAAGAGAATCTGGAATAGTTGATCCAGAGATGCAAATATCGGCTGATGAATATAGAGAAATTAAAAGACGTCGTGACCAACAAAAGAGCCGATATGAGCAGGGAGAAACATTGAGAGATGGTGCGATGAGACCATATGTTACATCTCGAATTCTGTTGAATAAATGGCAATGGCAGAAGGAGAAAGATTATCATCGCTGGTTAGAAGAGAAGGAATATCAACGTCAACAAGAAGAAGAGTGATATGAAAGAGAACAAGCCGAGTCACATTGGAATTGCCTTTTCTTCAGACATTGTTGGAATAAAGGTTTGAGATTGCCTAATAGAAATAATTGCCCAGAATGTAGCGAACAATATTGGGAGTTTAGGCAATCTCAGATTAACCGCCGGTCTATCCATGATCAAATTGAATATCAACATAATGATGTGGATAGGCGCTTAAAAATAGAAGCATTCATGATCAGCTTGGAAAGCGAGTTGTTGATCAGAATTGGGCCGATTAAGAAGAAGATGATGAAGAGTATGTTTGGCAGGAAGGACAGTGGTGTCCAAGAGGTTTAACAAGAAGTCGGAAGAGAAGAGTACAACGCCTAAGGAGCAAAGAATTAGAACAGGCTTAGAAATCTGGTAAACCGCAAGTATGGCGTGCTAAATAAATAGCCAATAAGGGTCAACCATCGGCTAATATTCAAATGACTTTTCTTTTACCATCTGAATTTAAAGCTCCAGCAGATCAAGAAGTCTATTTGGATTTTGATGAATCAGAGTATGAAGAAATGGCAGCCCAGTTGACATTGATACAACAAGCTATATTTGATAAATCAGTTAAGCATCGGCGTTTGAAGGCTTTATATGTGAAAGGTTTTGTTGATGGGAAGCCGATAAGTAAAATGTTGGTTGATGAAGGAGCCTCTGTTAATCTGATGCCTTATACTACTTTTTACAAGCTTGGTAAAGGAGAAGATCTAATTGAGACTAACATGATGCTTAAGGATTTTGAGGGTAATGCGTCCAAGACTAGGGGGGCAATAAATGTTGAATTGACAATTGAAGCAAGACTTTGCTCACTATATTCTTTGTCATTGATGGAAAGGGTTCATACAATTTACTCCTTGATTGTGATTGGATTCATGCCAATTGTTGTGTACCATCGACTATGCATCAATGCTAAATTCAGTGGCATGGAGACAATGTTGAGCTAGTTCATGCTGATGATTGTGTAAGTATAGCAATAGCTGATCCAATGTATTGGGAACTAGAAAATTTTGAGTGTTTTTCTGGCAAGAAATGAGAAGGAGGCTTTATTAGAATCAATGATGAAGGCCAACAGCCGATCCGAGCAATCGGCTCTAAAAGTTTGTTTTAATGGATAATCCAATAGATGGTACAGATGGTAAACTAGGACATGGCTTTACGTCGGCCGATGAGTTAGAAAAAATAGATATTGGTCCGGGAGATAGGCCTAGGCCGACGTATGTTAGTGCTAAATTGGATCCTGAGTATAAACAAGAATTGATAGATTTGTTAAAGGAATTTAAAGATTATTTTGCTTGGGAATATTATGAAATGCCTGGCTTAGATCAATTAATTGGTGAACATCGGTTGCCAATCAAACCTGGATATCGGCCATTTAAACAAGCTTCAATGAGATTTAATCCAAATGTTCTTAATGATATTAAGAAGGAGACTGAAAGACTACTAGAAGCAAAATTTATCCGACCTTGCCGATATGCAGAGTGGATATCGAGCGTAGTTCCTATGTATAAGAAAAATGAGAAGTTGAGAGTATGTATTGATTTTAGAGATTTGAACAAGACTACATCGATGGATGGTTATCTGATGTCAATAGCCGATATGTTGGTAGATGCAGTAGCTGGGCACAAGGTAATTAGTTTTATGGATGGTAATGTAGGTTATAATCAAATTTTTATGGCTGAAGAAGACATAACAAAAACAACCTTTATGTGCCCCGGTGCAATTGGCTTATTTGAATGGGTTGTGATAACTTTTGGATTGAAGAATGCTGGTGTAACTTATCAGAGGGTAATGAATTATATTTGTCATAAGTTGATCAGTAGAATTATTGAAATCTATATTGATGATGTGGTGGTAAAATCCAAAGGGTACAAAGAACATCTGGCTGATCTGCGGGAGACTTTGGAGTGCACAAGAAAACATGGTTTAAAGATGAATCCTAATAAGTGTGCCTTTGGAGTGTCAGCTGGATAATTTTTGGGGTTTATGGTCCACAAGAGAGGAATTAAGATTGGTCAAAAAAGTATGAAAGCAATTCATGAGGCAGTACCTCCAACTAATAAAACAGAATTACAATCTCTGCTTGGTAAGATTAATTTTATTAGAAGGTTTATTTCAAATATGTCAGAAAGGATTCTGCCGTTTTCTCCTTTGTTGAAGTTAAAAAATGATAGAAAATTTAAATGGGGTGACGTACAACAAAAGGCGTTTGAGGAGATAAAAGAGTATATGAAATCTCCACCTATGCTGGTTCCTCCTCAGCAAGGTAAGCCTTTTAAGTTATACGTGTCGACCGATAGCCAAACGATTGGATCGGCCTTGATGCAAGAGTTTGAAGGAAAGGAACAGGTTGTTTTCTATTTAAGTAGAAGACTTTTGGATCCAGAAATAAGATATTCTCCGGTTGAAAAGTTATGCTTATGCTTATATTTCTCCTGCACTAAATTATGATATTATTTATTATTGGTTGAATGTACAGTTGTGTCTAAAGCCGATATGATCAAACACATGTTGTCAATGCCGATATTAAATGGGGGAATGGGAAAGTGGATTCTTGCATTACTAGAATTTGACTTGAGGTATGAATCGGCTAAAGCAGTCAAAGGGTAAGTGATGGCCGATTTTATTACTCAACACCATAAACCAAGCATTGGCTATGTGGAACCTATACCTTGGACATTGTTCTTTGATGGATCATCGTGCAAGCAAGGTGGTGGCATTGGTATTGTTATTATTTCGCCTTGGGGGCAAGTTTTGAGTTTGCCTTTCAAACCAAACCAATGACCACCAATAATCAAGCAGAATATGAAGTTATTCTTACGGGACTTCAACTTCTTTAGGAAGTAAAGGCCGAGTCAATTGAAATATTTGGAGATTCATAGCTAGTTATTAATCAGTTGATCGGCCTGTATGAATGTAAAGATGATATTCTAAAGGGATACCATGATGAATGTCGAAAGTTACTTGAGGAGTTTCCCCTTACTTCTCTTCAACATATTCCAAGAGCACAGAATCAAGAGGCCAATCGGTTATCTCAGAATATATTAGGCTATCGAGTGTTCCAAGAAATCTTAAGTAGCGAGACCTTGGCTAATGATTGGAGAGTTGAAATAGCCGATTACCTCAAGAATCCATCACAGAAGGTTACCAGAAAATTGAGATATAAATCGACTAAGTATGTTTTATTAGATGATCAGTTATATTACAAAACAGTCGATGGAGTTTTGCTTAAATGTTTAAGTTAAGAAGAAGCAAGAGTATTGATGGGAGAAGTACATGAAGGAATATGCAGAGCTCATCAATCGGTGGCTTATAAAATGAAATGAGTTATTCATAGGTCTAGATGTTTCTGGCCAATAATATTAGAAGATTGTTTTGAATATTATAAGGAGTGTCAGAATTGTCAGCGTTTTGATAATGTTCAGAAATCACCTGCATCAGCTATGAACCCAATAATTAAGCCATGGCCATTTCGAGGCTGGAGAATTGATTTAATTGGCTAGATTTTTTCACCTTCAAGTAGATGGCACAAGTTTATATTGGTAACAATAGATTATTTTACCAAGTGGATTGAGGCGATTCCTTTGAAAATAGTAACTTAAAAGAATATGGTTGATTTTGTCAAGAAGCATATTGTTTATCATTTTGGGATTCCTCAAACCATTACTACTGATCAAGGGGCAATGTTCACATCAGAAGAATTCAAAGATTTTGCTGCCAGTATGGGAATTAAATTACTAAATTTTTCTCCTTATTATGCTTAAGCTAATGGCCAGACAGAGGCATCCAATCAAATTTTGATTAAGTTGATTAAGAAAAAAATTAAAGAGCAACCAAGCCAGTGGTACCTGACACTTAATGAAGCATTGTGGGCATATAGGATGCCTTGCCATGGATCGATTAAATCATCACCTTATGAGTTAGTATATGGGCATAATGCAGTTCTTCGTTGGGAGATTCAGACTGGATCAAGACGTGTTACATTGCAACATGTTTTGACAGCCGAAGTCTATAAAAACCTTATGATTGATGATTTGGAGGACTTAAGTTGTCATCGGCTACGTGCTCTTGAAAATATTGAGGCCAATAAATTAAGGGTTGCAAGACATTATAATAAAAAGGTCAAGAGCAAACAGTTTTGTGAAGGAGAGTTAGTTTGGAAAGTAAGATTGCCGATTGGGTCTAAAGATAGAAGGTTTGGCAAATGGTCGCCTAATTGGGAAGGTCCTTATTGGATTAAACGTTGTGCGCCTGATAATGCTTATATTTTAGAAAGCTAGAAGGGGAAGAGGAGTTTGATAGAGTAATCAATGGAAAATTTCTAAAGAAGTATTATCCTAGCGTTTGGATTAATACTTGATAGCCGATTTATTTAGTCATCGGCTCTAATAGCCGGTACCAGGAGGGTATCGCCTTTAGATAAAAAAAAATTAAACCAAAGGGGTAGAAGCCGATACGATATGTATCGCCTATAGATCAAAAACACACACAAGGACAATCATGATTCATATTATGGTAGTTTCAGAGATGAATTCATAAGGAAAAGGCAAAAACTTTATTCATTCATCGTTTGCTCCTAGTACCAAGTAATCGAACACCTTATTCACAATATCTTGGGCTGGAGTGATATCCACAATGGCCGTTGCGTCGTCGTCGAAGTCCTCAATCGGCTCCATGTGAATGTTGGGGTCATCATCCATTGGGAAGCCTAGCTTCATGGTGCGGAGGTCGTGCCTGGTCTAGACTTGCGCCGCTGCTAGAGCCACCGCTACGCCGCAACGAACGCCATGGAGGGCAATCTCCTGGGCGCGCGCCAGGATGTCGTGTAGACGGTTGATGAGCAGAGGGCCTTGAGAGTTGACGGGCACCGTAGCTGCATTCGCCGCCAGTTGGAGGTTTTCCAACTATACTGTCAAGGCTAGCAATCAAAGATGCAAGAAGATTGTCAAGAAAGGGGCAGTGAAGATAAGAATGAGGGTTTTCTTGAAACTAGGCTTACCCACCACTGTGGTGTTGAACTCAGCCAACTTCGCCCGAGCGGTGTTGGCTTCCTCCTCTGTGGCGAGGAGGGTGGCCTAGGAGGCCTCGAGACTGATCTCAAGCTGACCGTTTTCCTGAGTTGCCTCGAAATAATGGTCCTTGGCAGCCCTTAACTCCCGGAGGAAGCGCTGGGTGTCATCGTCGGGGCGGCGGCAGGTGCAGCATTGGAGGGCCCATTGGCCCTAGGAGGAAGAGGTTGGAGTCTATTATTCAGGACAAACCTGTAAATAAGTTAGAAGACAATTCGTTGTCATGAATAGAAGGCATTTGATCTTAACTCATGTGACGGAGGTGCTGGCTCATCGTCATGTTCTCCTTCGGGACCTCCTCCGTCGCGTGCTTACCGTGGTTGTCTTCGCCAGCCATGGGTTTTGGTTTGGATCTTGAGAGGTGAAGATGAAGAAATCGCTATAGGGTTCTTGAAGGTAGAAAGACGTGAGAGAATGGGAAACAGTTTTAGATACAGATGTGTTTGACACCGAGGCCCTTGGCTGGTATTTATAGCCACGAAGGCGAGATGGTAGATATCTTGGAACGTGTGAAAGCAACCCCAATTAATGGAAGGGGAAGCGCCGCTTCGCTAATAATGAGGGGAACGAGGCGTTGATGACTAAGAAGTAATTTAAAGGGTTTTTGCAATAAGGAGCATTTTCAGATTTAGTTAATTTAGAGTAAAGTCAAAATCAGGAATCGGCTAATTTAAATAAGCTATTCTAGCTGAACCAAGAAGTACAGTAGACCAACAGGAAGAGTACAGTTATCATCAGGTTTACATAGAATATATACTACTGATGCTAGAACATAAATTACAAGTTAAGAGCATCATGAATTGCTCTTAGTGCTTTCAGCCGAATAGTATCAACTTCTGTAATTTGTTTTTGTCTTCATCGGCTGATCCAGGAATGCTCTCAAGACCGCTGCGGATAGCTTTGCCTTCCTTAACCTTGGTTAGCATCTCTTGTTTCTTCTGTTTGATGGCATTGGGGATCCGAGTCAAGTTAGACTCATGACGGTCAATGGCGGCTTTCACACTTTCTAGTTCCTGTTCGAGCTCAGCACGCCTAATTCTCAACTAAGTCAGTTCAGGTTCAATTTTGGAAGAAGAATTCTTTAGATTGTCGATCAATTGTGGTAATTCTTTGGCTTTCTGCTTTTTAGAGTTCTTCTTAGCCATCAAAGCTTCACGGCGGTCAGTCAGGTTTCTTTGAGCCTTTTTCACCTTGGGAGCTTGATCTTTGATGTTCGACTGAGATATCAAGGCTTTAGTAAGATTTGGGGGCAGATCATCCTTAATGGCTAAGAAGATCCTTCTCATTGGATCTGCATTCTGGACCAAATCGGCTATGTTCCTCTCGAGCATTGGCAGCATGTCTTTTAGCCGATTTTTGGTCTCATCTGATAAGATTTCTTGAGAAGAAATGGTGATGAGATTATCTCGTTTTCATCTATATATTGCTCAAAGTTGAAAGAATAGCTCAAAGCTAGAGAGTTAAGTGCCTATATGTGAACAAAAGGAGTCTTATTAGAAATAGCAAATGAGTTGACAATGAGATGGATGGTGAGAGGGAGACAATACATTTTCTGAAAGAGATACTGGCTGAGGAGAAGGAACAGCCGATGATGTGTCAACATCCTTTTCAACATCCGGTTGAATCAGTTCTGGGCTTTCGATGCTAGTGTATGCAGGCATCAAGAAGCTGTTCAGTTTATAATTGCTATAGAAGGATAAAATAAGCATATGAATTTCTTGCCATCGATTGTTTATTGAGCTAGAGAATCGATAGTTTGAGTATCAGTGTCAACAGGGTCCTCTTCAACTGGTGAGTTGTCAGATCTTTGCTCTTGTGGAGACGTTTTCCTAGGTGGTGTCTGATAAAAGAAAAGGATTAGAGAAGAGTGAGTACTACATAAGATTGAAGGCTTGAGGAGATACCTTGGTAGTATCAGGTGATGAATTAGAGAGGTTCTCATCTTCTGTCGTCTAGGATATGTTAGGGACATCAGTTGCTTCAATTGTAATCGGCTCCTTAGGAGGATTAGCCAATGAGAGATTAGCATATGCTGATTTAAGTGCCTAGGACAGCAGTTCGACGCCCAAAGCAGATTGAGATGCAATAGTCAATGACTGCAAGAAAGGAATTGAATTAGAAGTTGAATATCATCTTAAGAGGGAAGATAAGTTAATTTATCTAGCAATTGATGATTTTGTTCTGCAAAGTCTCTTCCCAGTGGTGGTTTTTTGAGTTACACCTTGGGTTGCCTTGCGTTTTGAAGACTGATATGTGAGTATTATTGGGGCAACTGGGGTTTTCATCAACTTTTTCAGAGTGGGTGTAGTTGATCCCATTCTTGAGGCTGGATATGGTGGATAATATTCTATGGGATGGCCTTTTCTATCCACACTTGGGGGATCAAATTCGGTGTCCTGCAAAAAAATGTTAGATGAACTGACAGTAGAACTTGATAATCCTTCTAAAAGAAAAGTGGTGAGTTACCTCACTATCAGAAGCAAAGTCGTTGTCCAGGGCTAAACAGTTAGGATGAATTGAGTTGCAGAAGAGATGAGAGTGTCATTCTTGCCACCAGGAGTCAAATAGGTTTGAAGAGAAGGTAGCTCTTGTCCATTCATAGACAAAGAGAAGGAAGATCTGACCCCAATTGAAAGACTCTGGAAGCTTTCATTATTTCACGGATACCTTCTCTTGGATTCAGAGTATTCCTAAAGAATAGCCGAGGGGGTAGTTGAGCAAGGCCGAATTGACAGGCCACAAAAGAAGGGTTATAGAATTCATAAGTTGGGAGATTATCTAGGAGAAAAGCACCAGTAACCATTTTGCCATGACCATGGCGAAATTCGGTAAGCAGCACGCAGGGTTTGATGATGCAACTGAAAATTGCAGCAGCTATTTCATCTTCATCTTCATCATAAGGCAGCCAAGCCAAGATGTTTGCATCAAACCCTTAGTAAAATTTCTTGAAAAGGTGGCCTACATCAACAACAATTGTTATGGCTGATGCAGCTTCACCATAATTCATACACTGTCGAGTTCTTCCTTCTTTTCCTTTATAATCTTCAGCAAAGTTGGAAGAAGGGAAGCTCAGATTCTTGAGATTGGGTCTTACAATCTTATACATGTATAGATTCAGCCATAATTGTATCAACCACCAAGGGCCACTGATGGTATGCACTGGTTTATTTTTCAACAATTTGGCAGCTACTTGGTGCATCAGATGATAAGCAGATCCCAGCAGATATTTTCTAAGGGGGATTCCATTACCGTTTGCTAAACGCTCTGCCAAGTATTTATGATTATAGGTTGGACCATAGGATGACCCACAAAAGTTGAATTTTTCTAGCCACATATTCAAGAAAGCTACATGTTCTCTATCATCAACAGTCGATCCATCCCCAATATGATTCAAAATGTAACTTGCCCATCCTATGCAGTCCGCTATTTTGGCTAATTTCTTGGATCTAGCACTTAAGAAATCATAAGGTTGCATTGATTATGTTATTCTAAGGCCGGTTAACATGTAGATGTCGGCCAAAGTAATGGTCATTGGACCATGACAAAAAATGAAAGCATTTAAAGTGTTGGACCAAAAATAAGATCCTGAGATCAGAAGTGAATCATTTTTCTCCATTCCAGACAGTGAGAGTGTCAAGCATTGGTTTAAATCAAAAATTTCTGAATCTCCAGCTTTCTTTTCTGATACCCTATGGAACCAATATCTCCATCCTTTGGGCATTTTGGGCCAGTTTCTAAAAGGAGTTTTGGTGTTCTAGGAAGATAAATCTATTACAAATTATTCGAAGGGGGATTCGGTTGGTTTCTTGGTTGATAAAATCAGATGGATCAGGATCACCCGTAGGTCCAAGATAATAGGTATTAGGAACAACAGCTGATGGAATCAAAATTTCGTTCCTCGTTTTCTAGAAACTAGTTGGGATGAATTTAAGAAGAAAGGAAAATACAGAGTAGCGGCTAATACATAAAAGACAGAAATCTAAAGGCATACCTCAGGAATGCGATTGCTAGTCGCCATTGTAGCCGAAATGGATCTGAATCTAAGGAAGGTTGTAGAAAGGTGGCTTGAATAGCAGTTTGGCAGAGCAGAAGATGAGCTAGGGTTAAGGCTTTGATGGTGGCGGTTTTGACTGTTGAAGCTTGCTGTCAGGTATCAATATTAGGGATACCCAAAGCAAGGGAGTTAGCGCCCATGCTGACTCCACCGGATGGCTCGAGATGTACTAAAAGATCTCACCTGACCTCGAGGCCACGGGCTTCATCTCGCCTGACCTCGACGCCATGGGCTCCGTCTCACCCAACCCCAAGGATGTGGGTTCCGTCTTGCCCAAGGCCGCGGGCTCCGTCTCGCCCGACCTCGAGGCCGTGGGCTCCATCTTGCATGACCTCGAGGCCGCGGGATCTATCTCGCCCGACCCCTAGGGTGTGGGCTCTGTCTCGCCCGACCCCAACCACATAGGTTCCATCTCGTCCGACCCCAACGACATGGGTTCCATCTCACCCAAGGCTGTGGGTTCTGTCTCGCCCAAGGCCGCGGGCTCCATCTCGCTCGACCCCTTGGGTTGCGGGCTCCATCTCGCCCGATCCCAAGGACGCGGGTTCCATCTCGCCTAAGGTCATGGGCTCCATCCCGCCCAACCTTGAGGACATGGGTCCATCCTATCCGACGGGGACCCATACCGCCAACCACTCCAGGTCCAAGCGTATGGGGCTGGGTCAAAACTCTAATGCCAGGGAAGAGGCTGGCACGCCTCGATGTAACCTATGGCCATGATGGGCCATACCTAGGGATTCACATCAAGAACAGTGTTGGGCATGTCGTTGCTGTTCTTCCTAATCCTCGTACGAACGCTGACAGGCGCGTCAGTTCACCACGATGTTCGTCGAGACGGAGTGGAACGCCATGACCGGCAGATGACGCCTGCGCATGGTGCTAGTGACAAACAGGGTCGCGACATGGAGTTGTCCCTATTGACATCTACAGGATCAGTGGGGCCCGCATAAGGGAGAAGAAGGACCCAGCAACCCTAGAAGCCTTCTTCTATCTCTCGTTCTTCTAGTTTTCCTCCTCTGTAACTCGCGCTTTCCCTTCATCTATAAAAGGGGAAGCAGGGTGCCCCATGGAGGGGGATCTAAACACAAGAGCATGACACGAGCACAAGGCTGAGGGACAAGCGAGCTCTCAGCACCCGTTCACTCCTTCCACCAGAGACTTGGGATCCTCTCCCTCTCTCGCTTGTTTCTAACCCCCACTGCAAACCAAGTGCCGATAACACAAGCAGTAGCGAACTGGACATAGGGACGTTTGCCCGAACTAGTATAAACCCTTATGTCCTCTGAGCACACCATCCGAGCCAGATGCGCAAATACAAATTTACTCATCGGTGGTCCGAAAACACCGATAATTGGCACTCCAAGTGGGGGCCTCTTGCGTGTCTCAACATCCACATCAGGCCTCGGATGGCTAGTCACAGTGTCAGCTAGGTCCCAGGTGTGCACATGCACTTCAGGAACCTAGACTTCATCATTACGACAGAGGGAGAGTTGGCGCAGGTTCCCATCATCATCCAACCTCTCTACTCCGATGGCCTCGACGTGATCGCCGAGGCGCTTGAGGAGCTATAGCTGCACGCACTTGTGGCCTGTGCCCCCGGGAGCAACCAGCTCCTCAGCTTCTATTATGAGAGGGCACAGCGCTAGCTCAGTGCCTTCCTAGGACCCTGACCATCCTAGGAGGACATGCGCCGCCTCACCTTCTCATTAGCCAATGTCAAGACGTAGCTTGCCAAAGGAGAGCCACTTTCCCTAAAATACCTCATCCAGAGCGCCCCGATAGCGCTCTTATTCGATCTGCGCAACGCCGTAGAGACCGTTGGCCACCTTGTGGCGCAGCGCATGCCCCCACCCCCTATGAACGATGAGTTTGTGGGGATGACCGAATACATCATGGAATCTTTCCCCTATCTTCTCATGGGAGAATCAGTGTCACCCTCTGACTCTGACTCTAGCAGGGGGAGCCATCACCCCTCGCGAGAATGTTTCATGGTAGGTATCCCGAGGGATACATCGAAAGCATCCAGAAGGGAGGGGCTACCCCAACAGATGACCTCAACAACAAGGTCGAGGGGGATGCAGGGGCCCCACGTCACCTACGAGTAGAGCAGCTGTGGGTGCGGCACCAAGAGCTCAAAGAAGCACGACTCCAGCTCGAGCTAGAACATGCGAAGCTCGAGCGAGAGATCGAGCATCGTGGAGATGGTGGGCATGTGCGCACCGTGGCCTATGACGTGAACCGGAAGATCATCGAGGACAATAAAGCCCTCCCACACTTCTCTCGGGCAAGCTAGAACATCGCTGCAGTGGAGGCCTTGCTCCGGAGGCATTCGAAGCCCGCAACACCCTCAATGCAGCCCGCAACACTTCTCGTCGGGCCCATCGTGAGATTCGCATGCTACTCAAGCGTGCGGCGGTGCAGCAGGCCGAGAGCTCACTATCCCGACAACGCAAGCTCAATGCCAACCAGCGACACGCCCTCAGAGCGACCCAATAGGGACATGTCAGTCCACCAGACATAGCGAGGCGGCAGGCCGAGCCCCGCGGCCCCGGTGCATGAGCATCTCATCCTCCATCGTGACATGTGCAACACCCTCAATGCCTACGGCTCCCACCCTCGTCATCGCGGACACTACGACAGCAACGAGGACCAAAGCCCGAGCCCTGACTTGCTAGGATCTCAGGCCTTTGGCCGACACATCCTCAATATCATCTTCCCACCGCGGTACCGACCGCCGACCAACATCCCAAAATACTCTAGGGAAACAAATGCTGGACTGTGGCTCGAGGATTATCAGGTTGCTTGCCAATCCGGTGGAGCGGATAGTGACAATTTCATTATCCGCAACCTTCCATTGTTCTAGGCCAATTCGACGCAAATGTGGTTGGAACACCTTCCGCCCAACCGAATCCAAAGTTGGGCGGGCCTAAAAGAGATCTTGGTGGGAAACTTTTAGGGAACATACGCGTGTCCTAGGAACCCATGGGATCTCAAAAACTACCAACAGAAGTCTAGGGAAACTCTTCGTGGGTACATCCAGCACTTCTCCTAGTAGTGCAATGAGCTGCCCGACGTCGTCAACGTCGATGTCATAGGAGCTTTCCTATCTGGGACCACCTAAGAGTCCCTGGTTCACAAGCTGGGATGTAAGGGCCCACAAACCACCAAGGAGCTCCTCGACATCGCCACCAGCCACGCCTCAGGTGAGGAGGCAGTCAGGGGTGATTTTGACCGCCCCAAGGGCAAGGCAAAGCGAGACAAGGATGCCGGTGAAGGTGCCTCCAACCGCCCCAACAAGAAGAACAATAAGCAGTGGCACGAGGGCTCACTCGTGGCCACTACCGACCGCAAGGGGGGTTGGAAGCCCGGCAAGGGTACCCCAGACCACTTTGAGAAGCTGCTCGAAGGGCCATGCTTGAACCATGCTTTCCCCATCAAGCACCTATACAAGGACTGTGTCCTCATGAAGCAGTTCTTGTCCGGAGGCTCCAACAAGGGGGAGCATAGGAAGGAGCCCAAGCCGGCCGTAGATGACGCTAAGGGGAAGGATGGTGGATTTCCAATGCTAGATTGCTGCCTCATGATCTTTGAAGGGTCGGCGGCCTATGACTCTAAGCGTCGCCAGAAGCTTGCGCGCTGAGAGGTCTATACGGCCAAGCCAGCCATGCCTTCCTTCCTCCGATGGTTGAAGTTTGCCATAACCTTTGATCAGACTGACCACCCAGAAAGCGTCCCATAGCCAGGAAGATAGCCGCTCATGGTTGACCCAATCATCGGCACAAAGTGGCTCACCAAGGTGCTGATGGATGGAGGCAGCGACCTCAACATTATGTACGCTGAAATGCTCGATGCCATGGGCATCGACCGATCACACATCTAGCCGACTAGGGCGCCTTTTCATGGCATCATGCCTGGAAAGCAGGTTGTGCCACTTGGGCAGATCGATCTGCCCATCACCTTCGGGAATCCAACCAATTACAGGATGGAGACCCTTACCTTTGAGATGGTTGGGTTCCATGGGACCTACCACGCCATCCTAGGACGTCCATGCTACATGAAGTTTATGGCCATCCCTAACTACACCTATCTAAAGTTGAAGATGATAGGTCCATGCGGGGTCATCACCATCGGCACCTCCTTCCAGTGCACCTATGAGTGTGAGGTCAAGTGCTGCGAACATGTCGCGGCAATTGTCGCCTCCAAAGAGCTTGCGGCCATCAGGGAGGAGGTCTTTGAAGAAGCACCTGGCCCCAAGCGGTTGGCCAGGTCTTTCAAGGCTATAGAGGGCACCAAGGAGGTCCTCATAGACCCTAGTGGCTCCGAGGGCAAAGTGGTGTGCATCGGCACCACGCTTTCCTCCAAATAGGAAAGTGCGCTCGCCGACTTCCTCTGTGCCAACAAAGACATCTTTACGTGGAGACCCTCGGACATGCTAGGCATTCCAAGAGAAGTCGCCGAGCATGCCTTGAAGATCAGGCCATGCTCCAAGCCAGTGAAGTAGCGCTGCGTCGCTTCGATGAGGAGAAAAGTAGGGCCATCGATGAGGAGATTGCGAAGCTTTTGGTGGCTGAGTTCATCAAGGAAGTATACCACCCTGAGTGGTTAGTCAATCCCGTTCTTGTACAAAAAAGAGTGGGAAATGGAGAATGTGTGTTGACTACACGGGTCTCAACAAAGCTTGTCCAAAGGATATGTTTCCTTTGCCACAAATAGACTAAGTAGTCGACTCAACCATAGGGTGCGAAACCCTTTGCTTCCTTGATGCGTACTCTGGGTACCATTAAATCACGATGAAAGAGTCTGACCAGCTCATGACATCTTTCATCACCCCATTCGGATCGTTCTGCTATGTCATAATGCTGTTCGGCCTAAAGAATGCGGGGGCTACGTACCAACGCTGCATGCTCAAGTGTTTCAGAGATCTCATCGGGCAGACCGTTGAGGCCTACGTGGATGACATCATGGTCAAGTCCAAATAGGCTGACTAGGTCATAGCTGACCTAGAGCAGACCTTCGCGAAACTCTAAACAAACAGCATCAAACTCAACCCCGAGAAGTGCGTTTTCAGGGTCCCAAGGGGTATGCTACTGGGTTTTATTGTCTCCGAGCGTGGCATTGAAGTCAACCCAGAGAAGATCTTGGCCATCATGAGGATGGGCCTGATTTAGAACACAAAGGGGGTACAGCGAGTTACAGGATGCTTTGCCGCACTCAGCCGCTTTATCTTGTGCCTCGGCGAATGAGGTCTCCCCCTCTATCGGCTTCTAAAGAAGGCCGACCATTTCGAATGGACGCCCGAGGCCCAGGAGGCACTTGATAAGGTCAAGCAGCTCCTGACGGAGGCCCCGATCCTTGTCCCCTCGTCCAACGGGGAACCGCTTCTGCTCTACATTGCGGCCACCATGCAAGTGGTCAGCGCAACCCTGGTGGTAGAGCGAGAAGAAGAGGGACACGCCCTCAAAGTGCAGCACCCTATGTACTTCATTAGTGAGGTCTTGTCCGATTCCAAGACTCGCTACCCCTAAATCTAGAAACTCCTGTACGCCGTCCTTATCACCAAGAGGAAGTTGCGTCACTACTTTGAGTCACATCTAGTGATGGTCGTGATGTCCTTCCCTCTCGGTGAGGTCATCCAAAACTAGGATGCCATAGGAAGAATCGCGACGTGGGCACTCGAGTTGATGGGTCAAGGCATTTCATATGCCCCTCGGACGGCCATCAAGTCCTAAGTGCTTGCTGATTTTGGTGCAGAGTGGACCGAGATCCAAATGCCACCAGCAGTCATCAACCAAGAGGACTAGACGATGTACTTTGATGCATCACTAATAAAGAAAGGCACCAGTGTGGGGCTGGTCTGTGTTTTGCCCCTTGGGGTACGCATGAGGTACATGGTTCGCATCCATTTCCACTCCTCCAACAATGTGGCCGAGTATAAGGCACTCATCAACGGCCTACGCATTGCCATTGAGTTGGGTATCTGATGGCTTGATTTCCGGGGTGACTCCTAGCTGGTCATTGACCAAGTCATGAAGGAATCAAGCTGCCACAATACCAAGATAGTTGTGTATTACCAAGAAATCCACCAGTTGGAGGACAAGTTCAACGGTCTCGAGCTTAATCACATCCCGAGGCGTCTTAATGAGACGGCCGATGCGCTGGCGAAAATGACGTCTGGCCGAGAACCGGTGCCAACAGGCATCTTCGCCAGCAATCAGTATAAGCCCTCGGTCCACTACAAGGAGCCAGAGCAAACCGGTGATGGGCCGCCTGCCCTGGGCTCGGGGGCTAACCAGCCGGCAGCTCCATATGACCCCAAAGTCATGGAGCTTTATGAGGATCTAGCGACAGAGCCTGACCCTCTGGCCGACTGGAGGACGCCTTACCTCGACTACATCCTCCTTGAGGCGCTGTCGACAGACAAAACGGAGGCTCAGCGGCTCACGCATCGCGCCAAGTCCTTTGTCATTATTGGGGGTGAGCTCTACAGGCGAAGCCACACCGGGATCCTGCTGCGTTGCATCCCCATCAAACAAGGGAAGCAGTTGCTGAGTGATATCCACGGTAGGGTCTGCGGGCACCATGCTACACCTAGGACCCTGGTCGGACACGCGTTCTAACAAGACTTCTACTGGCCAACCACAGTAGTCGATGCTGAACAGATTGTGCGCATCTATGAAGGGTGTGAATACTATGCTCGGCAGACCCACCTGCCGGCCCAAGCACTCCAAACGATCCCCATCATGTGGCTATTCGTGGTCTAGGGGCTCGATCTACTCGGACCTCTCAAGAGGGCGCTCGGGGGCTATACGCATTTGCGTGTCGTCGTAGACAAGTTTACAAAGTGGATAGAGGCTCAACCGATCTCCGCAGTCAAGTCCAAGCAAGCCGTGCTGTTCTTCCTTGATATCATCCATTGCTTTGGAGTCCTATCGGGGACCAATACTAGGGTACCGCAATAGGAGGAGCTAATAACCATCAACACTGATTCATCCGAGCAGTCAAGAGCACGACTACAGCTCCAACCAACTCCTAGGGACATGGGCTCTACCTCGCCTGGCCTCTGAGGGAGTACTCCGCATCGCCTGACCTTTGACAGTGGGCTCCACCTTGCCCAACACCGAGGCCATGGGCTTTGCCTCGCTCGACCTCTGAGGGCGGGCTCTGCCTCACTCAACCTCTGAGGGCTGGCTCTGCCTCACCCGGCCTGTGCGGGTGGGCTCCGGCTCGCCCGACCTCTGAGGGCTGGCTCCGCCTCACCTAGCCTCTGATGGTAGACTTCGCCTCACCCAACCTCGGACCATAGGCTCTTCCTCCCCCGAGATCGAGGCCGTGGGCTCCGCCTCGCCCAACATCTGAGGGCTAGCTTTGCCTCGCCCGACACCGAGGCCATGGGCTCTGCCTTGCCTGGCCTCTAAGCGTAGACTCTACCTCGCTCGACCTCTAACCGTGGGCTCCACCTCCCCTGACATCGAGGCCATGGGCTCCACCTCGCCTGACCTCTGAGGGTGGCTCCGCCTCGCCCGACCTCTGGCGACGGGCTCCGCCTCACCCGACAGTGAGGCCGTGGGCTATGCCTCGCCCGACCTTTGAGGGCTGGCTTGGCCTCGATTGGCCTATGAGGGCGGGCTCTGCCTCGCTCGACCTCTAAGGGTTGGCTCCGCCTCGCCCGACACCGAGGCCGTGGGCTCCGCCTCGCCCGACCTCTAAGGGTTGGCTCCACCACGCCCAGCCTCTGATGCTGTGGGCTCCATCTCGGCCAACCTCTGAGGGCTGGCTTTGGCTCACCTGACCTTTGAGGGTGGGCTCTGCCTTGCCCAACCTCTAAGGGCTGGCTTCGCCTCACCCGACACTGAGGCAGCGGGCTCTGCCTCGCTCGACCTCTGAGGGCCGACTCTACATCGCCTGGCCTCTGAGGACTGGCTTCGCCTCGCCCGACCCTTGGGTTTACGCTCTGCCTCGCCCGGCCTCTGGGAGGGGACTCCACCTCGCCCAACCCTAAGGCTGGGGGATCTGTCTTGCTCGACGGAGACCCATGCCACTGCCAACCACTCTAGGTCCAAGCGAATGGGCCTGGGTCAAAGCTCTGATGATAGGGAGGTGACCAACATGCCCCGATATGACACATGGCTATGACGGGCCATACCTGGGGGTTCACCCTAGGAACATCGTTGGGCGTACCGGTGCTGTTCTGCCTAACCCTTGTATGAACACTGACAGGCGCGTCAATTCACCATGACCGGGAGACGATGCCTATGCATGGCACCAATGATGGATAGGGCCGCGACGTGGAGCTATCCGTATTGATGTCTATAGGGTCGGTGGGACCCGCATGAAGGAAAAGAAGGACCCGGCGATCCTAGAGGACTTCTCCTTCTCATTCTCCTCTTTTTCCTCCGTTGTAACCCATGCTTTCCCTTGGCCTATAAAAGGGAAAGCAGGGCATCCCATGAAGGGGGATCACAATAGATCACATCGTAGGAGACTCAAATCCGATCAACTCATCGAACCCCGAACATACAACCGAGCAGCGACCGTGCTCTCGGCACCCATTCATCCCTTCCACCAGAGACTTGGGACCTATCCCTCATTCAGCCGTTTGTAACCCCTACTATGAACTTTCAATGCTAGTAACATAAGTGGTAGCAATGAACTAGATATAGGGACATTTTGCCCGAACCAGTATAAACCTCGTGTCATCTTAGCACACCATTCGAGCTAGATGCACAATATAAGAAATTTACTAGCCGATGGCAACTCAAAACATCGATAGTTGGCACACCAGGTAGGGGCCTTTACGCATCTTGACATCAACACCAGGCTTCGGATGGCTAGTCACAACATCATCTGGGTTTGGGGCGCGCACGTGCGCTTCGGGGACCTAGACTTCATAATCATGAAAGAGGGAGGGCTAGTACAGGTTCCCACCGCCGTCCAACCTCTCCACTCCGCCGGCCTCGATGCAATCGCCGAGGCACTAGAGGAGCTACAGCTGAACGCACCAGAGGCCCATGCCCCTGGACATGACTAGCTCCTCAGCTTCAACTACGGGAGGTTAGAGCGCCAGCTCGATGCCTTCCTAGGACCTCGACCATCCTGGGAGGACCTACACCACCTAACCTTGTCATTCGCCAATGTCATGGCATAGCTTGTTGGGGGAGAGCCCCTCTCCCCAGAATACCTCATCTAGAGCGCCCCGACAGCACCCCCATTCAGTCTCCGCAACGCCACAGAGACCATTGGCCACCTTGTGGCGCAACGCATGCCTCCATCCCCCGCGACGATGAGTTTGTGGGGGTGACCGAATATGTCGCAGAATCTTTCCATGACCTCCTCGTGAGAGAAATAGAGTCACCCTCCACCTCTAACTCCAGTAGGGGGATCCATCACCCCTCTCATGAATGTTTTACGGCAGGTACCCCGAAGGACATGTTGAGAGCATCCATGAGGAAGAAGCCACCCCAAAGAATGACCTCGATGATGAGGTTGAGGGGGGTGTAGGGGCCCCACCCCATCTACGGGTGGAGCAGTTGAAGGCCTGACACCAAGAGCTCGAGGAAGCGCGACTCCAGCTCAAGCAGCAACGCGTGGAGCTCGATTGTGAGATCGACCACCACGGGGACGGTGGGCGCACGGGCGCCATGGCCCATGATGTGAACTAGAGGATCATTGCGGACGATGAAGCCCTCCCATACTTTGCCTGGGCAAGATAGAACATCGCTACTGCAGCGGCCTTGCTCCGTGGGCTTCTAGGGCCCGCGATGCCCGAGGATCATCGGGCCCATCATGAGATTCGCACGCTACTCGAGTGTGTGGAGGTGTAGCAGGCTAAAAGCTCGTTGTCTCGATGATGCACCCTCGACACCAACCAGCGCACGCCCTCAGAGCAACCCGACAAGGACGCATTAGTCCACCAGGCACCGCAAGGCGGTAGGCTACGCACTGCGGTCCTAGTGCATGAGTGTCTCGGCCGCAACCATGACGCATGCGACACCCTCGACACATGCAGGCATACCCACAGTGATCCGAGGGAGGGAGCTAGCCGCATCTACCACCCTCGCTGTGGCAGACACTACAATAGCGGCGAGGACCTAAGCCCAAGCCCCAGCCTACCAGGACCTCAGGCCTTCGACCGACACATCCTCAATGCCACCTTCCCACCACAGTATCGACCTCCAACCAACATCCTAAAATACTCTAGGGAAATGAACCCCGGACTATGGCTCGATGATTATCGGCTTGCTTTCCAAGCCGAGGGAGCAGATAATGATGATTTCATTATCCGCAACCTTCCATTGTTCCTGGCCAATTCGGCACGAACATGGTTGGAACACCTTCCGTCCAATAGAATCCAAAGTTGGCGGACCTGAAAGATATCTTCATGGGGAACTTCTAGGGCACATACAAGCGTCCTGGGAACCCATGGGATCTAAAAAATTGCCAACAAAAGGCCGGAGAAACCCTCTGTGGGTATATCCAACGCTTCTCCTAGCAGTGCAATGAGCTGCCTAACGTCGCCGCCACCGACGTTATAGGAGCTTTCCTTTCTAGGACCACCTGTGAGTCCCTGGTTCACAAGCTAGCATGTAAGGGCCCGCGAACCACCAAGGAGCTCCTCGACATCACCACCAGCCACGCCTCGGGGGAGGATGCGATCGGAGTGATCTTCAACCGCCTCAAAGGAAAGGCAAAGCAGGACGAGGACACCGGTGAAGGCGCCTCCAACCGCCCCATCAAGAAGAGGAGCAAGCAATGGCACGAGGGCTCGCTCGTGTCCGCCGCCAACCACAAGGGAGGCCAAAAGCCCGTGAAGGGTACCTTAGACCATTTCGAGAAGTTGCTCGAAGGGCCTTGCCCAAACCATTCCTTCCCCATCAAGCATCTATACTAGGACTGCGTCCTCATGAAGCGGTTCTTGTCCGGAGGCTTCAACAGGGGGAGCATGGGAAGGACCCCAAGCCGACCGCAGATGACACTGAGGGGACGGACGGCAGCTTTCCGATGCTGGATGGCTGCCTCATGATCTTCGGAGGGTCAGCGACCTATGACTCCAAGCATCGCTAGAAGCTCGCATGCCGTGAGGTCTATACGGCCGAGCCGGCCGTGCCTACCTTCCTCCGATGGTCGGAGTCCACCATAACATTTGATCAGACCGACCACCTAGAGAGCGTCCTACAACTGAGGAGATATCCGCTCGTGGTCGACTCGACCATCGACACGAAGTGGCTCACCAAGGTACTGATGGATGGAGGCAGCGGCCTCAACATCATGTACGTCGAGACGCTCGATGCCATGGGCATCGACCGATCGTGCATCCGACCGACCGGGGCACCTTTCCACGGCATCATGCCTAGAAAGCAGGCCGTGCCACTTGGGTAGATCAATTTGCCCATCATCTTCGGGGATCCATCTAATTATAGGATGGAGACCCTCGCCTTTGAGGTAGTTGGGTTCCATGGAACCTACCATGCCATCCTGGGACGTCCATGCTACGCGAAGTTTATGGTCGTCCCCAACTATACCTACTTAAAGCTAAAGATGCCGGGCCTAGAAGGTATCATCACCATCGGCACCTCCTTCTAGCGCACCTACGAGTGCAAGGTCGAGTGCTGCGAACACGCCATAGCAATTGTCGCCTCCAAAGAGCTTGTGGCCATTAGGGAGGAGGTCACTGAAGAAGCACCCAAACCCAAGCGGTTGGCCGGGTCTTTCAAGCCCGTGGAGGGCACCAAGGAGGTCCTCATAGCCCCCAGTGGCTCCAAGTGCAAAGCGGTGCGCATTGGCACCGTGCTTTCCTCCGAATCGAAACGCGCGATCGTTGACTTCCTCCGCACCAACAGGGACATCTTTGCGTGGAAACCCTTGGACATGTCAGGTATTCCAAGAGAAGTCACCGACCATGCCTTGAAGGTTAGGCCAGGCTCCAAGCCGGTGAAGCAGCGCTTGCGTCGCTTCGACGAGGGGAAACGTAGGGCCATCGGCGAGGAGATCGCTAAGCTTTTGGCGGCCGGGTTCATCAAAGAAGTGTGCCACCCCGAGTGGTTAGCCAATTCCATCCTTGTATGAAAGAAGAGTAGGAAATGGAGGATGTGTGTTGACTATACGGGTCTCAACAAAGCATGCCCAAAGGATTCGTTTCCTTTGCCATGCATAGACCAAGTAGTCGACTCTACCTCAAGGTGTGAAACCCTTTGCTTCCTTGATGCATATTCTAGGTACCATCAAATCATGATGAAAGAGTCTGACTAGCTCGTGACATCTTTCATCACCTCGTTCAGATCGTTCTGCTATGTCACAATGCCGTTCGGTCTGAAGAACGCACCTCAAGTGTTTTGGAGACCTCATCGGGCGAACCATTGAGGCCTACGTAGATGACATCGTGGTCAAGTCCAAATGGACTGACTAGGTCATGGCCAACCTTGAGCAGACCTTCGCAAAACTCCGAGCAAACGACAATAAGCTCAACCCCGAGAAATGCATTTTTAGGGTCCCAAGGGGTATGCTGCTGGGCTTCATCGTCTCTGAGCGTGGCATCAAATCCAACCCGGAGAAGATCTCGGCCATCACAAGGATGGGCCTGATTCAGAACATAAAGGGGGTACAGCGAGTTATAGGATGCCTCGGTGTGCTCAGCCGCTTCATCCCGTGCCTCAGCGAATGAGGTCGGCCCCTCTATCGGCTCCTAAGGAAGGCCGGCTGTTTTGAATGGACGCCCGAGGCCCAGGAGGCACTTGACGTCTTTAAGCAGCTTTTGATGAAGGCCCCGATCCTAGTCCCTCTGACCGATTGAAAACCACTTCTGCTCTACATTGTGGCCACCACACAAGTGGTTAGCGCCGCCCTGGTGGTGGAGCGAGAAGAAGAGGGTCACGCCCTCAAAGTGCAGTGTCCCATTTTCTTCATTAGCGAGGTCTTATCTGATTCCAAGACCTGCTACCCCCAAATCCAGAAACTCTTGTACGCCATCCTCATCGCCAAAAGGAAGCTACGCCACTACTTTGAGTCACATCCGGTGATGGTCATAACATCCTTCCCTCTCGGAGAGGTCATCCAAAACCAGGATGCCACGGGAAGAATTGCGAAGTGCGCACTCGAGCTGATGGGTCAAGGCATTTCGTAAGCCCCGGACGGCTATCAAGTCCCAAGTGCTGGCTAATTTCGTTGTAGAATGGACCGAGGTCCAAATGCCACCAGCAGTCATCGACCAGGAGTACTGATGTAGAAAGGCGCCGGCATGGGGTTGGTCTTCATTTCGCCCCTTGGGGTACGCATGAGGTACATGGTTCACATCCACTTCCCCTCATCCAACAATGTGGCTGAATATGAGGCGCTCATCAATGGTCTGCGCATCGCCATCGAGTTGGGCATCCGACGCCTCGATGTCCGGGGCGACTCCTAGCTGGTCATCGACCAAGTCACGAAGGAGTCGAGCTGCCACAATGCCAAGATGACTGCATACTACTGAGAGGTCCACCAGCTGGAGGAAAAATTTGATGGCCTCGAGCTTAATCACATCTCGAGGCATCTCAACAAGGCGGCCGACACGCTGGCAAAAGCAGCGTCCGGCCGAGAGCCGGTGCCAATGGGCATCTTCGCCAGTGATCAACACAAGCCCTTGGTCCGCTATGAGGAGCCAGAACGAGCCGATGATGGGCCCCCTACCCTAGGCTCGGGGGCTGACCAGCCGTCGGCTCCATCCGACCCTGAGATCATGGAGCTTAATGAGGATCCAGCGACAGAGCCTGACCCTCTTGTCGACTAGAGGACGCCTTACCTCAACTACCTCCTCCATGAAGTGCTGCCAGCAGACAAGATGGAAGCTCGGCGGCTCACGCATCGCGCCAAGTCTTTTGTTCTTGCTGAGGGTGAACTCTACAAGCGAAGCCACATCGGGATCCTATAGCACTGCATCCCCCTCGAACAGGAGAAGCAGTTGCTGAGCGATATCCACGGTGGAGTCTGCGGTCACCATGCCGTGCCTAGAACCCTTGTCAGAAATGCATTCCGACAAGGCTTCTACTGGCTGACCACAGTAGCCGACGCCGAACAGATTGTGCGTACCTACGAAGGGTGTCAGTACTATGCTCGGTAGACCCACCTATCGGCCCAAGCACTCCAAACGATCCCCATCATGTGGCCATTCGTGGTCTAGGGGCTCAATCTGGTCGGACCACTCAAAAGGGCACCTAGGGGCTATACCCACTTGCTTATCACCGTAGACAAGTTTATAAAGTGGATAGAGGCTTGGTCGATCTTCGCGATCAAGTCCGAGCAAGCTGTGTTGTTCTTCCTCGACATCATCCATCACTTTGGAGTCCCGAACTCCATCATCACAGACAACGACACGTAGTTCACCGGAAAGAAGTTCCTCTGATTCTATGATGAATACCACATCCGCGTCGATTGGGCCACCGTGGTGCACCCCTGCATGAACGGGCAGGTTGAGCGCGCGAACGGCATGGTCCTACAAGGTCTCAAGACTAGGATCTTCAATTGATTGAACAAGTTTGGCGGATGATGGGTCACGGAGCTTCCCGCGGTACTCTAGAGCCTGAGGATGACCCCTAGCCAGGCCACTGGCTACACACCATTCTTCATGGTCTACGGCTCCGAGGCCATCCTCCGGACCGACCTCGACTATGGAGCACTGAGGGTCAGGGCGTACGACGAACATAGAGCCGAGGCGTCCCTCGAGGATGCCATGGACCAGCTAGATGAAGCGCGCGACGTCGCCCTCCTCCACTCAGCCAAGTACTAGCAAGCGTTGCGCCTGTACCACAACTATCGAGTGCGGGGTCGGGCCTTCAACGTCGGAGACCTGGTACTCCATCTTGTCCAGAACAACAAGAACCGCCACAAGCTCTCTTTCCTGACCATAGGCCACATATCTAGGGCCGCTGGCGGGTCGCGTCGTCCCTCTCCTTCCTGACCATGGCGGCCTCCTCCTCGTCCCTTCGTGACCTCACCAATAGGGCCTCAAATGCCTTCTCGACCTCGTCAGCGTGCCGATGGGCCTTGGCCACCCGCAACCAAAGACTGTCCACCTCCTCGGCGAGGGAGTCAGCTTGGCCACCCTCTGCTGGACGGCAACAAGCTAAGCGGTTACCTCCCCGCATAGCCACGCCTCCTCGATGAGGCGGTCCTAGGTTTCCTTCTGTCCATGAAGGAACCGAGACTTCCCCCGACTACGAGCGATGAGGGACTGAAAGGAGGCAATGGTTAGAATACAAAAAAATATGGAGAAAGGAAAGGGCGAGAAGCAGGATCAAGCAAATACCCAGCCGGTGGGAACGACAATGTCGTGCAAGGCTCCCTTGGCATGGTCCAAGGCTTTGAGCACGGACGTGATCCCCACATCAAGGCTCTCCCGCTCCATGCTGTCGACGGCGGCGTCAAGGGTGAAAAGCGTCAACACCGGCTCCTACGGATTTGTCCACCGGAGCAGGGGCTCGCCCCGCTTAGGCAAGTCGCTACCCACCGACGTTAGGGCCAGGGATCTTAATTGGTCGTCCTTTGATCTGGTCACGCTTTAAATCTTATAATTGATGGCTTAATTCCGCTAGATCGGCTGTTTTATCTCTATTCCAATCAAATATAGTATGCATCCAAAGACATGTTTCAATCTTGAATAAACTCACTAGTTAATGAGATCTAATCTAATAACACTACCATAGCTGCATCGATCCGGTCGAACATCACTGGTAAGACTTTAGATTAGAAATTATCGATTGGTGGTCTTATTCATGATCAAGATATGTACTCTATTTGTTTGCTATGACTGCATCGGCTATTTTAGCTAATTTGCCTATACTCTCACGCATATAACATGTTTTCATGAATCTGTCAACATATAGATAGTTTTATAGATTCGTTGACTTTAGTTTGTTATCATTATCATAGCTGCATCGATCCGATCGAACCTCACTGTTGATGATAATAGATTAGATTCAAACTGTTTATAGATTTATTTATATTAGACAGTCAATTTGTTCGCATGTGATACTCTTTTCATCAAACTTATCGGCTCGACGCTTTATATCGATCATGTTCCATTTAGCCGATGATGCTTTCTTATATCGCTTCTTTGCTGATTATCAATTCTCTAATCGATCAATGACATCAATCGATTATTTGGTCATATATATTGGAATTTTAAGGAAAGATCTTTTGATTTTGTATTTGGGTGTATTATACTTGTTTTTGTCTAGATTAATGAGTCGTCATAAATCTGCTATAATCCATGAGCATCGGTTATTTTGATTCATATCATTATCATTTAATATTAGCCGATAATTCTTGATTTAAAGATCTTCATTTCATAGATACGTCAGATATCGACTATTTAGTCGATAGTCTTATTGAATCGGCTATCTAGCTGTACATTTGGGACTGTCTGGTGCAACACCGACATGTTCCACCTCAAATTACTGATAAGATCTTCTCTCATTGTCAATTGCAAGTCAAATTGACTGGCACGTCGTTGGGTTTCAAAATCGACTGGTTCTGTATTGAAGCCAAGCAGATCTCTGGTCTCGGTCACTCAGATCCTCCGACTTGCTATGTATTGATCACATCGCCATATTTTTGTGTCAACAATATCTATATCTATATCTATATAATTGACATCTGTATCTATATTTATATCTATATAATCTATATGTAAATGTATATCCATATCTATATATTTTTTGCGAACATCTATATATATATCTATATCCGTATTCCATATATCTTATAATAATCCATCTCTGAGGCTACTGCTTCGACCCTTCCAGTCACACAATCCACTCTGAGGCTGAGCCGTCACTTTCTCGGCGTCTCTAGGCTGGTGTTTCTTGTAACAGAAATCCAATCTTTAGCATACCACAATCAGACACGGTAACACTCTCTCACCAGCCACCTGGGCTTCAACCAATGCCTGTCCAGCAACAAAAATGCTCCAACCAAAAAATATCATATCTATATGTCCCTTCTTCATTTAGTTTATTCGCTTGTTGGTTTCAGTCAGTCCAAACTCAGCTAGCCAACTCCTCTTTCAAAAAACTAACATCAGCCAGTTCAAATCAACACTAACACCGACGAGCGAACGGGATTGTATTATTATAGTACCATTATATTACATGTGAGGGTTCTGGGGGGAGTTGCCACTTGTCAGGCCTCCCCTGAGGTTCTATTTAACCCCCTCGTCTCCACCTCCATTCCAGACTAAAAACTTCTAAATGCCCAGCGCCTGAGCCTGCCTCCACTCTTGGCCCCCTGGCCTGGCACCACACTAGCCTAGTGAGTACTGAGTAGTGCAGCAGCAGTCTTGCTTGCTCGGTTGCTCCTACCTATCCTGCACTGCACAGGAGCAGCAGAGCCTAGGACCGTCGGCGAAAGGGGAGCGGCCATGAAGTACGTGCTGGTGACCGGAGGGGTGGTGAGCGGCCTCGGCAAGGGCGTGACGGCCAGCAGCATCGGCGTCGTGCTCAAGGCCTGCGGCCTCCGCGTTACCACCATCAAGATCGGTAGCCATTCCTTTCCTTCCCGGCTTCCTCCCCGCAGCTCGCTTCCTGGCGATTTCTTTTTTCTGTTGGGCGGGGGTGGCTTTGGCGTTTCCGCGCGAAAACGAAAAGAAAAAAAACTGCTTCCGGCGGAGAATCCGGAAAAAAGGGCGGATTTTTCGGTGGAAAGGCCGCCCGGTCTGCGTGATCTCGTTCTGCCGTCTCTTTGCTGCCCAGAGCCCAGAGCCCGGAGCCCAGGCCCGGACGCTCCCTTTTTGTCGCTTCGGCTGTGCAACAAGAGTGCTGTTTGGGGCAAAGGAGGCAGCATTTTCCGGATAACTCAGAGCTGTCTGGCCGTCTGGGCGGGGCGTGCGATGGCCGCGTGGCAACCCCGGCCTCGTCTGAATGCGTTTGGTTGTTTGTTCGTAGCCGTCTTAATTAAGCCGAAATGAAATGCGCTCTCAAATTTGGTTCAACTGCCAAACGACCTGTTTCCTGCTGCAATGGCTGCAGCTTTTAAACTCTTCGTTATCAAAACGGCCTCAGACGCGTGCATGTTTGCTTTCCTTTTACTGCCTTGAAATTCGTTGAACAAAATATACTGTCAAATGAGAGATTCAGACTCCTATTGTCGAATTTGTTGGAAGCTTTTGCTCTTCTTTTTTATGAGAGTGCAGGAAGCTTTTGCTCATTGTTGTTGTTTAGCCTTGTATAGGTCTGTTACTTCTGTACTGTACATATATGCTAATATAAGCTTCAGCGAGCAGTGAGCTGCAATCATCTTGTTCAGTACCTTGGATCGTGCACTTCGTGAGTCATGACACCATGTTTTCGGTGATTAAGAGTTTATTCTTTTGGATGCTTTTGTCTCTTTTGGTAAATCAAGTGTTCAACAACATTCGTTTTGGATGTCGAGTACTCGTTGTTTTAACGGAATCTCAACTTGGTGTCACGATCTTAGTTCCTTCAAAGAGACGGAATCCCCAGTAGTTTAGGTCAATTTTGTCACCTCAAGCATTAAATTTCTTTTGACATATTTCCGTGCCGTTTCCTGAAGGAAGGTATTCATTTTGCTCCATTTGATGAGTGTGCAAGTACGGATTTCCAAAGTGGTTGGGAACTTGTGCCTTTTTTTTTTTTTTGCTCCGTCTTAGTTCATTGAAGAATTTAGTTGTAAGGTTTCTGTCTATACTGAAAGTTGGTGAAGGGTTTAAGAAACCATTTAGTTTTGTTAGTTAATGTTACCTGCTGTCCGTAATTTCTTTTTTTTTCTTTTGAAAAAACTGGTAGGAGGTCTGCCTCTCAATTAAGGAAGCTGTCCGTAATTTCTTATGGCTGTTCATTTGTGACTACCCTCTGCAGATCCATACCTCAACACTGATGCTGGAACCATGTCTCCATTCGAGCATGGGGAGGTGTTTGTTTTGGACGATGGTGGAGAGGTAACTAACTACAAGCTGGTCCTGCATATCCTTCCGTGTCCCTCTCTTAACAGAAAAAACACTGTTGTTGGTAGCATCATGGATGACCTCTCCGCCGACATAGTCTTCAGTAGCCCTCCTACAATGGGTACTGTGTGGATATATCTTTCCGGCTAATAGGTCCATTCTTTTATTTTTCTTGAAGGTGGACTTGGACCTTGGAAATTACGAGCGTTTTCTGGATATCAAATTGACCCGTGACAACAATATAACCACAGGAAAGATCTATCAGGTAATTGGACAGATGAGCCCTAATCCATGTGCAACTAGAAACTGCTGTGGAGTATGGCGCTATCAAGTCAAAAGTTTGCTTTTATACTTCCCAATATTTTTTCTTAAAAAGGGAGAAAGTTGTTTTTCCCCTTTTTTTACTTTGAATTAACAAACCTGCGGCATTCAGTGGCTATCTGCAAGTCATTGAGCGTTTGATTGACTGCATGCACATGGAACCCACAAATCTTTATTGAGTCACTTTACGTTTCATCGTAAGATCCACTGCAGTACAATTATGCATGTGCAGAATCATCCGGGCCTCTAGCCTGCCACCGTTGTCGGAAGCAGCCGAAAAAGATTCAGCCTGCCACATGGTGGATTAATTGTGGAGTTGATGCCCTGTTGGCTGTTTCTGACAATTGGTGCATAAATAATCTTTCTTCTATTGACCACCTGAATTTTGTATGGGATGCAAAAGTAAAATAGGTAACTAGGTCTGAAACTACAGTTGAAACAAACACTCCATTGGAGCTAACCGTTATGTTGCTATTGCAAGTTAGGCCCCGTTTAGATTCCAAAAAATTTTGCGCAGTACACGTCACATCGAATCTTGCGGCATACATGCATGGAGTACTAAATGTAGACGAAAAAAAACTAATTGCACAGTTGGGTGAGAAATCGCGAGACGAAACTTTTGAACCTAATTAGTTCATAATTAGACACTAATTGTCAAATACAAACGAAAGTGGTATAGTAGCCAAAATCCAAAAAATTTTGGATCTAAACGGGGCCTTAGCAGGACGAAAAATATTGTGCCTATTTACTACATTATCATGTGATCTCCTGTCGCTTGTGCACACTCCAACTCTTCTCGGACTTGACACCACTGTACCTGTTGCCTGCTGGTTTCTGTCATCTGTAATTTAACATCAGTTTTCTTTGTAATGCTCGAATCAGGCTGTCATTAACAAAGAAAGGAGAGGTGACTACCTAGGAAAAACCGTCCAGGTGGGTGATCAGTATGTAGTGGAAACATAATTATTGACAGACGTGGCTAAACCTGTATTCATTTCCACTATCAGGTTGTGCCACATATTACAGATGAAATACAAGATTGGATTGAACGCATTGCAATGATTCCAGTTGACGGCAAAGAAGGACCTCCTGATGTTTGTGTCATTGAACTTGGGGGCACTATAGGTGAAGATAATAATTCTATTATTGGATAAATAAAAGCATTACATTGTTCAAATACCTAGATTAGTTTATTTTTGCTTAATTGTTCCCATAGTTGTGTAAGTATGCCGGTGCAGGGGACAATCTTTTTGCCGCATAATGACAGTGGCATTCTTGATGCAGGGGATATTGAGTCCATGCCTTTCATTGAAGCATTAGGTCAATTTTCATACCGTGTTGGTAAGAAAACTACAGTTCTTTTCTGAGCACGAAACATTGCCTTTTGGCCTGTTCCTTTACTCCTTTTTACAGTTTTTTTTATAGTCTGCTCATTCCTTCTCTGTGCTGTAGGGCCTGGAAACTTCTGTCTCGTTCATGTCAGTCTTGTTCCGGTTCTAAATGTAGTCGGTGAACAGGTAAATTTATCAGTTGCTTACGTATAATTGCAATTTAGCTTGAAGAAAACTAAACTTTGTGTCACTAACACCCAAAACCTTTTAAAATAGAAAAACTATGTTAATTACTTTCATGTAAATATGTAATTGACAACCTGTTACATTTGTGTAGAAAACTAAGCCTACACAGCATAGTGTTCGTGGGCTTAGAGGACTTGGGCTGGCACCAGATATTTTAGCATGTCGCAGTACTGAGGTACACTATACAGTCACCTTTCTCCAGTTTCCAGTTCTTCAAAGCCTCTATGTTACTGTTTGTCAGTGCTTAAAACTGAATCACTAATGGTCATTTCTGTGTTTTCGGTAGCCATTGGAGGAACATGTGAAGGTCAAGCTTTCACAATTTTGTCATGTTCCGGTAATGACAATGCTTCCCATTACAAGGCTGCTTTTGAGTTTTTACCCTTGCTCTTGCCCTGACAATGCAACTTACGTTGCAGATCTCAAATATAGTGAACCTCCATGACGTGACAAACATTTGGCACATCCCCTTGTTGCTAAGGGTAGGGTATTTCTTTTCATATGGAATGTTTACCATAAAATCGAAATTCACATCTTATTTAACCATCCACAATGGAACTTTTTTATAGGACCAGAAGGCCCATGAAGCTATTCTCAAAGTTTTAGAGCTTCAGTAGTATGTGCTTTTGCATTATCACATCAATTGTTCATATAGTAGTTTGAACATTGAAGGAGCACTGCTCATGTGTTCACTTTTTATTACTGCTATGTATGCAGTGATGGAAAAGTACCTCGGGAACCTGAGTTAGGGAAGTGGACTAAAAGAGCCACCAAGTTCGACAAATTGAAAACTCCGGTAGGTTTCTATCATCGTTCTTCCTAGTTTCCAGGAGGGAGGGGTAAAAATTGGCCCTTATGTTTTTGAGCAAACTGTTGGTTAAAGTGAGCACTATTGCATTAACTTTTCAGGTCAAGATTGCCATGGTTGGAAAATACACTGGCCTGTCGGATTCCTACCTGTCTGTCATTAAGGTGACATTATTACTATTTGAATTTAAAAATGAAAACTTGGCCAACTAGGAGGAACTGGGTGGTAATATAAATAAGAAGAAATAGGTGGATAAATTTGAGCTGAAAACGAACATGGGTGGTGGGGGTGTACATCCATACCTCCCACCAACCCAATGTTTGATTATGAAAATTGGTGAAAAAAAACATACTAGACCAAAATGAATCGCTTGTTTTTTTCAGTTCCTCAACCATGACTATACCCTATCTTATTGAAAATAAAGGCCAGAGCAACGTTGAGATGGCACTGCCTTGTAAGTTATATAAATGTACCATAAACATGTGCAAATGCGAATTGAGAAGAGGCTGGAACCTGCTTGAAGAGTTTCAGTTTTCTTACATGATGCTGTTTTCTGTTTGAAGCTTGTTTAAATTGTGGTTATGCTCTTAATTCAATGGATTTGTGCTAGGAATACTCTTTCTTGCTAGCAGAACAAATAACAAAGTTGCACCCCCTGACAATCTTACTCTTCCTGCTGACGAATTTGTCGAAATTAACCTTATTACAGGCTCTTTTGCATGCATCAGTTGCTATGAAAAGAAAACTTGTAGTTGAGTGGGTTCCTTCCTGCGATCTGGAAGATTCTTCAGCTAAAGAGGTCAGTTTTATCATGGGCACTGAATCAGTTCTATTCCTCAATGGAGCTTTTGCTGATGCTTTCGAGATGTGTTGTTTTGTGTAGACCCCTGAAGCCCATAAAAAAGCATGGAAGTTGCTGAAGGTAAGTGCATACATCAAATGGTAGCATGATGCAATTCTTGAAAGTTCTGTACTTCTGTACAGCCGTCTCATGGAATTCCACCTCAGGGTGCAGATGGTGTACTCGTTCCTGGAGGATTTGGAGATAGGGGAGTCCAGGGCAAAATTCTTGCAGCAAAATATGCACGCGAGAATAATGTTCCTTATCTTGGCATTTGCTTGGGAATGCAAATTGCAGTGATTGAGTTTGCCCGTTCGGTGATGAAACTACAAGGTGCCAATAGCACAGAATTCGATCCAGCTACAACATCACCCTGTGTCATCTTCATGCCAGAGGTAGGTTATGTTCACTGTCATGCTTACTTGGTATTATTATCCTTCATTAACCATTCATTTTGAACTGTAAACTTCTGACAACACTTCCACAGGGCTCAAAAACCCAAATGGGAGCGACAATGAGGCTTGGATCGAGGAGAACCTATTTCCATGTCAATGGCTGCAAATCTGCAAAGCTGTAAGAAAACACTAATCCTCATATTCTTCAGTCTAATGCATGATTGTACACTTGATGTGGTGAAATATAACTGTTGTAAATATGGTGAAATATAACTGTTGTAAATATGTCTCAGGTATGGCAATGCCAGCTCTGTAGATGAAAGACATCGCCACAGATACGAGGTACCCTGATTGAATTGTCTATTAGCCATATCGAATAATGTATGTCACTGTTAATCTTTTTGCATAGTGACGATTTTTTTCCCCTCCAGGTGAACCCTGATATGGTCCTGGACTTTGAGAGGGCCGGGCTTCAATTCGTGGGCAAAGATGAAAGTGGAAAACGCATGGGGGTAGGCTTGGAAATTTTCTCGGATGCTGTAGACTTAGATGTACTTTCTAAGAAAGTAATAAGAAACGTTCTCAATCACTTAGTGGTGCTCTGTTGGATGCAGATCATTGAGCTTCCCTCTCACAAGTTTTTCATCGGTGCACAATTCCATCCTGAATTCAAGTCGAGACCAGGAAAGCCATCTCCGCTCTTCTTAGGTAACACGACCCTACTTTGCAAAAATACCATGAGTTTTTTTTTTCTGGTATCCACTCTGCTAATAAGACTGCTACTGCATTTTGAGCATGCCTAAGTGCCTCATCTGAATCAATAATTCATCTCCGCTGACAGGGCTGATAGCCGCGGCATCTGGACAGCTAGAACCTTTGCTTCAACGCAGCAATCTGACAACAATAGCATGTGCTATCAGTAAAGTCCCGAAACTGAAATTATACCCAACTGGACCTGTGAATCCATTGAACAGCTTGGTAAATGGGTACTACCCAAATGGCACTGGCATTCACACCTAGAAGCATAATGCTTAGCGATGGCTTGATTGATATTTGATTTGCTCCTATGGTTTTGCTTGTACCCCCTTTTCATGTTTCTTTTTTCAGTTTGTACTCTGATCAACTGAGAAGGCTAAGATTCAGCAAGCCCCAGCTGCAGCGGCACATGGTTCCGACATTTTAACGAGGAACGTCCTCCAGTCCGTTGAAGCAAACTAGCTATAGGGTGGTGAGGTCTAGTGTGATGTTGCTTTTTTGTTTTGAGGCCTGGAATTAAGGCGGGAAGTGTTTTGGTAGCGTTAGTAGAGCCTGGAATCTCAACTATTTGTACATTATGGAAGAACTTATCTAAGGACTGAATACACAAATGCTTGGCCATGGTTGCTTTGTTCTCGCAATTAACAGCCACACTCAGATGAAGAGTATGAGTGTATAACTGTCTAATTAAAAAATGCAAGCAATATTGTTGTTGTTAATGTTGGTGCCTGTGTTGCCCTAACGCATGGTGTACCTGTTCAAGTATCCAGTGTCAACTCGTATTATCATTTTTTTTCTCGGCTCCGAAATTTTGGAGCTCAAGGCAATAATATGGGTGCCATATCATAACTGCATGCTTTTGATGCTTTGCCTTTTCTAGTTCTGAAGACACAATGGTACTTTATTTATCTAAATACGTACTGCACATTAAGGTATGTATTGTAAATGGAATTTAGAAGAACGAAGGTGTATTTTTCTCTAGAATGGAATAATGAGCTGTAAATGAATACGGTGATGAATTTCATGAACTGTCGGCTCTAGGCTGGGTTTTGTCAGGAAATTCTCCGTCATTCCCTGACCCTGCCAAAGAATTGGTAGATTTTCCTACTGAGATCGCATTAAGTGCCATCGGACATAATAAAAAATAAAATAAGTCCAAGCATAGTACCTACTCAGGAATCACATTGCACTTTTTTTTAAAAGGAAATGAACATGAGCCTTATGATAGTATTCTTATAATCGTTTGTGTAATTGTCACTCCGTTCCAAATCTTAATTCGTTCAGGCTTTTTTTAAGTACATTGTTTTTGCTATGCACCTAGATATAAGCTATGCCTAAATTACGTAATAAAATATATGCATCTAGAAAAAACAGAACAAATTACAATTTGCAATAGAGGGAGGAGCTCATATAGGATACGACATACAATTGGCATGTCCAAAAGGATCTTTTCTCTTTTTTCAAGGCAAAATTCCATGGGTAATTTGTTATACAACGCCATGTAGCACTGTGGAATAACAAATACTTGAGAACGTAATAACTGATAAAACCGTCCACACAAAGCGGCATACTTTCAGAATTCTGCGTTGCAGTCTTGGGGTAAACCAAGCTACATAGCTTAAGGTAGTCTCCAAAATCGATTCACCATCCAGAAAATACACCTATCCATTGTGATAGAGTTAGCTGCAAGAAAAGCACTCTGAACATAGAAGCGCAATATGCTAAAAACGTAAAAAGATAGCCAGAGATCAGAATGTTACGAACATAGAAAAGCAGATGACTGAATCAACACTCAGAAATCATATCAAAGAAGCATAATCCAACAGAAACAAACCTAGGCCAAAAACAGAAAGGAAGAAGAATATAGCCATCTTAACATAAAAAAAATCTACTATCATATCTTATATATTTGTCCTTAAAATTACTTGCCAAATTGGAAAGTTTCTTTGCTCTAAAGATTGACACCAAATTCTTCCAAGGCTATCCTCTTATAATCAAAGACATGTAAAAATGTCACAATTGGGTGATAGGAACTGAAGAATCCTTCACTAACACTCACCGGTAGGCAATTGATTACAGCCAATGCCGCAGATGCATGAAGCAAGCTACTTAAACCATTTTCCAAGATATATGGGATGTCTGCAATGAAAAGTAGAAGTGCCCATCGAGGTCGGTAGTGGGATAACCTAACAGAACGTGCTGATGATGACAGATCACCCACATAAACAAAAGATCCTTCACAAGGACTCTGTCCAAGGTTACTATTTGCGGTATGTGATGATAACAAATTTCCTGCTTTTTGCAAACATCCCAAAGAGTATGGCCTGGCATAGGAGACCTCAATCCATGAAATGCCTGGGGTGAGAACAGGTACCAAGCAGTGCTCATCCTATCACCATTGACCAAATAGACACATATTAAGCATAAATATAAATCATACAAAAAGATTACTTCTATTAAAAGAAGGAAGGACTTCCTAAGGATTGTTCCTAAAAACTCTTAATTCACCATTCAAATGTGGTACCAATCAAATCAAATGAGGGGCTCTTACCTCAAAACATGCACAACTACTTTCATCACCTTCAGTCCTGTGCCATCCGTTTCCACATCGTCTAAGCTTTACTACATCTTTTGCAATCAAACAATAGTTTCCCTCAACTTCCTTCTGGTCACTACCTATGCTAGTCTTCTCGGTCAAAATGGTTGAGCCATTACAGATAACTTTTTCAAAAGCTATCAGTTCATCTGGGCAAGGCAGCTTGTCTCTTATCTGCCAGAGATTTTTGCTTGCATCTATCCATGAATCGGGCACGCAATAACCCTTGGCAGAACTAGTGGCAACATATCTATGAGAGCCTTCAAGGAACTCAGGATCACTAGATTTTGCTGTAGAACCTTGGTTCAGAATCTTGATCCATTCATCAGTTCTTGTTATTTTCAGACCATCCACAGAAAGGATAACATCATGAGAAGACAAGTATTCTGACATAGGAGATATTTCAGGGATCTCCACGACCTGTTCTGACAGACTTTTAGATTGTAAAGATTGCCAAGATTAAAATAATGTAAACACATAGAAGTAGACTTACCATGAGGCCATCACCACTCACATAGAGAGGATATAACATCACCGGAAGTAATAATGTTATCATCACACATGCTGTACAGAGCTATTAAACATGAAATCATAACAAAAAAAACTTTTATAAAACATCAAGATTATTGAGTAACAAGCTCAGTATACAAGTATATAACATTACACTTGAACTACGTCTAAGACTGCATTAGAACTATATTTGCATTTCTCTAACCAGGGTTTTTAACAGCATTTTCTAAACCAGAAATTGTTTCTATTTGGTTGTTATATACCTTGAGACCTGATTTGGGCTACAGGCCTACAGTCAAATAAATGAATAAAAAACTAGAAGGCAAAACCATGTCCTATATATTGACTTCAGTTTCTGATGTACTAACCAGACAAAATGCATCCCTTCAAATATACGTGTAGGCATGATACACACTGGTGTATGCCCTCAAGTGTATGTGTAGGCAAGATACTCAGTGGTGTACCCCCTCAATACCAACTATAACTCTTTTTACAGTGAACTTGTAGGGGAAGATTTCTAATTATTACATTAAGCAAAGATAAGGACATGCTTGTTTGGTTTAGAAGGTTAGTTTCCATTTTCCGAATATATCTCTGCTCACAATCTCACATTGTTTAAAATGAATATTCAGTGAGACCAATTGCATCTTATGCCAAACTGCACAAAGCATATTGTTCTTATTTCTTGTTTGTTGCCTTTATTATTGCAAGTAAACAAATAATTATCAGTTTTTCTTTTGATTTAAGCACTGTACTTCTGTATGAGGTAGCAAGAACCAAGAAGTACCCAAATATTGAAAGTAGCTGACAATGGATTACGAAATTATATGAAAATAAAAAGAGGACATAACCAATAAAATAGACTTACTCCTATCTTTTGGAAATAATCAATGCACAACAGAATCGCTTACCATAACATTATGCCAAATTCCTGCACAATAAATCCGGAGCATAGAAAAGAGAGGCAGATTTTGTAGTAGGTCATAGTTCAGAGCAACAAATGCCCCAGGAAAAATTACAGCGACAAATATGGCGACATACTCAATCTGTAGTCCCTCACTGTTGCAAATGTAGCAAATAATGTGTCAGAACAGGACACAAAAATAATTCATGAGCAAGCTGTTAGACATATAGTTGGTTTAGGCCATCGGCCTTAGTCTTGTGCATGCGCTGTCCATAGGCCCATGCCACATATATAGATCGATTTTATGTTAGGCAAGGTCGCAGGGATCTTTGTGGTTGGTGTTATTTCTTTAAACTAAAACCCTAGAGCAGCATTGCCTATATAATCCAGTAATCTATCCCTCATAATCAATCCACTATTTGCCACCTATTATCCTCGCTTACAGATGTTTTGAGTATGGAGTGAAAACAAAAGCACACAACATCTAAGAGACAAAAAAATAGACATGAGAAGGTAAGACATAAAGACCTTGCAGCTGCAATGGCATGTCCAAATTCATGAAAAGCAATAGACAGGATTGTTGACATTATGATGATTGCGGTGTCCACAATAGATATGTTGAGACCTGAAGTCTGCAATAAGCAGAAATGCATGGTGGGTTGATGATGTGAGAAGCTGAAAAGAGAAGTGTCAAATTCTACTCACCAGTAGGTTCTGTAACCAGGCACTAAGGGATCCACTCCTGAAATAACACACACCAATTGACTCCCACAGTAGCATCTAGAAAATCGAAAAGATCACAGTACATAAGATTTGTATACCTATGGGAAAAGTATAACCAAAGCATAGCATTGTCCACATTACAACGAAAGATATGGGACCTGCTAAATCCACCACACATTTATAAGGAATCGATAGAAAATGATAAGAGCAAGAACCCAAGAAACACAGAAATTGAAGATACATAACTACAGATTAATACTATTCAATGCAGTTACTGATAATGATATCAACTGGTGGACTCAATTTTTTTTTAAAAAAAAACTTAATATTATCATAATGCCTAGTAGAGCCCTAATCAATTATGTGAGGAAGCCACAAGATAAGACAAAAAGATTAAAAATAACTCCTTTGAAAATACTGAACCACCAAAAGGAAATCCCCATGCCTCAGATCATAAGGACTTAAATCATCAGAAGTACCGTTGTCAATTTTATACACTATAGTAAAATTAACTATTTAATAACTGGCCACCATTAATTTAGGATTTAGGAACAGCATGGAAAATCTCAACACCGTCTCCTGACTGAAGCAGCAATCCATCCATTCAACTTATGTAGACTTATATTATGCACACATTGTAAATTGTCACATAATCATGTTCTTTTGTGATTGTAAAGGCACTACCACACGGGTGGTTCTAATTGTTTGAGCAGCAACAATAAGTGACATTATGGGATCCATGATGCAAATGAACATTTTTCAACTTTGGTAATATAACACAGAGAACATTGGAATAATTATTGGATATCAACTTACCAAAGATATACTCACTAAAGCAATGAGAGAGAGATAAACACCTACAGAAAACCATGCTCTCATATATCTGTAGAAAAAAGGAAGGAAACTCGGTATAACTTCAAAAGTAATGAATGTTTTTGGTCAACATTCTGAATATGCCAAAGAAACTGCACTTCACCCTTAAGTATTGACACCATTGTTTGAGAAGTAACTGAAAACGAAAATTTGAGTACAAACATGTGTACAGTGCATCTAGAAATATCCATGGGTGTAGTTACGGAAAAAACTGAAAGGAGACCCTAAAAGTTCTGCAATATTCATCGGTAAAAGGAATGCAGAGCAAGGATCTGATCTAAAAAAAGTACAAGATGTTTAATATGGTGCCACCACTATTTATCAATAAATATAATACAAACAGAGCGTCAGAGCTATATGGTTAATATTTCAGAGAAGAAAACAAAATAAGGACTCACGTCTAATATGGTGCCACCACTATTTATCAATAAATATAATGCAAACATATGTGGTTAATGTTTCAGAGAAGAAAACAAAATAAGGACTCCAGATGACAGTTCTTTTTTATTTTTGCCTAATTTCATGGTTAGTTGGTTACACATATAAGTCTAGCGCTAAATTGGTTATAGAACTATTTAGAATACCAGATCTGGCAGAATAACATGCTGTTCAGTCTTTTGTATGGACAGCATTGCTTCAGAAGCAACTAAAAACTGATAAATTGAGAATACAAATGTGGAAATTTTGGCATGATAGGTTTATAATGTATGTAAGCACAGCAAAATTTAAATTTTATTATATATTTGCCAAAAAAAAAGAAACGAAAGCAGATATGGTCTGAAAAAAAAGCACAGGGCATCTGTTATGTAGTATTTCAACTCAGAGTATCTTGAACCAATGCTATGGACTTCAGAGTTCAGACAACAAAATATTAACACCTGAATTTTCCACTCATGCGAAGCATCAAAGACCTAAATAAGAATATTCAAAAGTTCATAAGCTAAGCCAGACCATACCTAGCATACTTCCACCCCAAATTGAAGAGTGTGTCATTTAAGGCATATATCTTGCAGTCACAATACCTGAATTTTGTGCATCCACAATAAGAAAAATTGAAGTGTCAACTCCCTCTACTTTCTTAAAAACTTAAAATGAAGAAAAAGAAAAGAAAAGACGAGAGAGGAACCAAAGAAGGATGCTATTTAGATCGAGCTTCAGCAGTACAGAGAGCGAGAGGTAAGAGGCCGTGCAGTTCACTAACCAACAGGAGATGGAGTGCTTGCTCCGGCGGGAAGCGGCGCTCGTGGGCAGGGACGCCGGTGCCCGTCCCCGTCGCCTGCCGCGGCCGGCGCCGATCATCTCAGCAGCGCGGCGAGCAAGGATCTCCCCTTCTTCTGTTAAAAAGGGTAGGCTAGGTTCAGCTTCTAGAAGCTCGGCTGCCCGCCTCTGCAAGCTTCTGGAACCTTCCTACGGTTGGCGAGAGAATTCCGTCGGATCGAGCGGGGCGGGAGCGCAAGTCTGGTTGAGAGCTGGAGAGAGGAGACTGGAGAGGAGCCGACTAGGGATGCGAGCGGCACGGGCCTGTCCGCATGCCCGCAAGGCCCGCCCCGCAACAGTGGCTTTAGCGTGCATTTCGTTTTGCGGGCTTAATCGCGATAAAAGCCCAATGAATCAAAGAACGGGCCGATCCTGCCTGCAATCCCCCGCAAAAACTGCCTGGCCCAGGAAGGCTCCCAGGCGTCCGATTTTGGGCCCTAATCCAAACAGGCCCGCCGCTCCTCACGGTCCGCTGCAAGAAGCTCATGAAACTTGTGTTGTAATTCAACGAATAACCACGAACCAACCTCATGAAACTCGTACTTCCACTCTTGCAGTGCAGGGAGCTACGGCGGCGCTATGGTACGTGACAACGGGCCAAGTAAAAAGAAGAAACGTTTCTCTTCCTCCTCGGGAAGGATCGCACGATCAAAGTGGATTGAGGACGAGGAATCATGGGCATGATGCAGATATGGATGTCGATGCTAACGTGGAACGCCGTCATCTTAGAGCGCTACGCTAGCACATCCTCCCTTCACAAAGGCCACAAGGAGACGTGCTTACATGCGGTTGGTGCTGAATCCCCAAACCCCAATGCAGGTGGCGTCACGAGGGTGCGCTGTTTCATCGGTAATACTGCGGTGCGGGCCTGTGTCCGGCGGGACGTTTTCGTGGGCGCAATACCAGCCTAACTATATCCCATCGGCTCGGGTGTTTCTAAAACAAATCTTTTGTCCTCTCTTTCAATCGTTCCTATTTGCTCCAAGGGCAATGTCCACCACCATCACAAGCCAGAGCACGAACACACGAACACACCGAGGAAAGCCAGTAAATCCGGACAAGCGCTGCCTTGGTCGCGGCTGGCATAGGTTTTCCGGTGGGCTACTCAGAGTTGGTGCTCCCAAAGCAGCTACTGCACCTCCTCCTCCTGCTGGTGTACATCCGCCGCTTCCTCCTCTGGGCGTTTGACGTCATGGGCCTCGGCGACCTGCTGGATCTCGGCGATGACCACCAGGTGCTCCAGCAGGACGGCGCGGCACGCGGCTGCCCTCTTCCAGTCGTGTGGCCGCTGCCTCCAGCACGTCGACGAGCCTCCATTCTTCTAAGCAGCAAGGAGATGTTGCGCTGAAAGCACATGTTGCAAGTGTATGTTTCAAGTGTTCAAATCTTTGAATGGTATATATGGTCCAATTGTTTCATACGGATTTTGCAAAAGTAGATCAAGGATGTTGCATATGTTGCAATGATTGTACACATATGTTGCAAGCGTCTGTCTGTGTTTCGAGTCGCCACCGGCTAGTAAATTTCTAATATTACGCGTCTGACTCGGATAGTGTGCTAAGAGGACACGAGGTTTATACTGGTTCGGGCAAAATGTCCCTATGTCCAGTTCGTTGCTGTTGCTCGTGTTACTAGCACTGAAAGTTCATAGTAGGGGTTACAAATAGCCAAGAGAGGGACAGGTCCCAAGTCTCTGGTGGAAGGAACTGCTTGGCTGTGTGTTCGAGGTTTGATCAGTTGATCGGATTCGTGTCTGATGCCCCCTAATGGGACGCCCTGCTTTCCCTTTTATAAGCCAAGCGAAAGCACGGGTTACAGCGGAGAGAAAAGAGGAGAATCAAAAGGAGAAGAAGTTCTCTAGGATCGTCGGGTCCTTCTTTTCCTTCATGCGGGTTTCGCCGACCCTGTAGACGTCAACAGGGACAACTCCACGTCACGGCCCTGTCCGTCACTGGCGCAATGCGCAGGCGTCGTCTCCTGGTCGTGGCGCCCCACTCCGTCCTGACAGACGTCGTGGTGAACTGACGCGCCTGTCAGTGTTCGTACGAGGGTTAGGTAGAACAGCACCAGTACGCCCGACACTGTTCCTGATGTGAATCCCCAGGTATGGCCTGTTACGACCACGGGTTATATCGGGGCATGCCGATCACCTCCCTAGTGTCAGAGCTTTGACCCAGGGCCACTCGCTTGGACCTAGAGTGGTTGGCGGTGGTATGGGTCTTCGTCGGGCTAGACGAATCCCCTAGCCTCGAGGTCGGGCGTGGCGGAGCCCGTTCCCAGAGGTCAGGCATGGCGGATCCCGCCCTCAGAGGCCGGGCGGGGCGGAGCCAGCTCTCAGAGGCGGGGCGGGGTGGAGCTAGCCCTCAGGGGTCGAGCAAGGCGGAGCCAACCCTCAGGGATCGGGCGAGGCGAAGCCAGCCCTCAGGGGTCGAGCGAGGCGGAGCTAGCCCTCAGGGGTCAGGCGAGGCGGAACCCGTGGCCTCGGTGTTGGGCAAGGCGAAGCTAGCCCTCAGAGGTTGGGCGAGGCGGAGCCATGCCTCAGGGGTTGGGTGAGGCGGAGTTTGCCCTCATAGGTCAGTTGAGGCGGAGCCAACCCTCAGAGGTCGGACGAGGCAGAGCCCGTGGCCTCGGTGTCAGGCGAGGCGGAGTCCGCCCTCAGAGGTCGGGTGAGGCGGAGTCTGTCCTCAGAGGCCGAGCGAGGCAGAGCATGCGCACCTGGGGATCGGTTAGAGTTGTAGTCACGCTCTTGACTGCTCGGATGAATCAACATTGATGGTTATCAGCTCCTCCTCTTTGGGTACCCTAGTATTGGTCCCCGACAGTAGCCCCCGAGCCTGCGGAGGACTAGAATACTCCTTTGAAGGCTTTTCTGAACAGGAGGACTCCGAAGGCCTTGGCCTTCTTTTGTCGCCCATAGTGTGACCTGGGGACGGTGATTCCCCTTTCTTCAAGCCCCCTCCTGTAGCAGGTGCCCAGTCGTGGATCGGTTCGTCTTCGCGATTGTCTTCCCTCAAACGTTTTTTCTGATAAAAATGGAGGGGCCAAACCGTGCCATGATTTTCCTCTAAGGACGAATCATGGTGTCTGGTGAGCTGATAATGGGCTAGTCTGTGTGGGGCCCTAGCATCCCATTCATGGGGATCCACCTTGGGTCAGCTTGGTGACCGACTCCAGATTCTCAGCAGTCAATCCATATAGTTCTCGGGTCTGTTCGACCTGTCCCAAGGGCGCTCTGCCTTTCTTCGAAGAAAAACCATGGATCATACACGGTCGAGACTCGATCATGGGCCAGGATGCCCGTGACGCTCGTGCGCCTAGGTACTGGTTGCTAGCGGGCCCATCCCTTTCTATCCCTTACTTTAAAGGTGCCCAAGCGGTTGTCGAACCTACTGATGGGTCAACCTTCAAACTCTCGGGCCCAGACGGGCCATGGAGGCGTTTTTAGATCCATATCCCTTTTACTTGTGACTAGTCGTGGTCCGTTCGGAGAGGCGAAATGTCCCGCGAGTTTTCTGAGGGAACGGATAGAGATTGCGTGCGCACATCCTGCGGTGAGACGTTGTGGCAGATCGTGGCAGGCGTGGAGATGTAGGCAGACAGTTGGTTTCCTCACACCTGTCACCCTTATAAAACCAAAGGGTTTGCCCCCCGAGTTCCATACCTTGCATCCTTGCCTCCGCATCCGCGACCGCCGCGGCCAATCGTTTAGGTTTCCTGTCTCCGCATCCCCACCGCTATCGAGCTCGCATCCACCCGCTCCCATCTCCAATGCATCCGTGGTGCCGCTCTGACATCACCTTCCAACGCATGGAGGGCCTCGTCCATCGTGGTCTTCTTCGTGCACGGACCTCAGCCGAGGAGTGGCTACTGCCCGGCGAGGAGGATCTGTCGTCGCCGCCCAACGGCTATGTAGTGCCATTCGCCCACTTCCATGAGCATGGGTTCGCTACCCCGCCCACAGATTTCTTAGAGGGCTGCTGCACTACTACAAGATCAAGCTGCAACATCTCAATCCCAATGGGATCCAGCACATGGCGGTGTTCGTTGCCCTGTGCGAGGGCATCCTAGGGATCAGCCCCCACTTCGACCTATGGAGGTACTTCTTTGCCATCACCCTCCAAAAGAAGAGGGAGAAGAGTGGCAGGCAGGAGCTACACATGCCGATGGGGTGCGCCGGCATCCAGCTCCAGAACAATCGGGTCGGCGAATACCCGTCGATGCAGCTGTCAACGTCCAACAAGGGGTGGCACTCATAGTGGTTCTACCTCAAGAATGACACCGCTGCCCCACTACTGGAGTTCACTGGGCGCCTGATCGAAGAGGCCCCAGAGTCATGGAGGAAGTGGGGCGTCCTGAAGAAGGACAAGAAGAAGATACGGAACCACATCACCGCCATCCACATCCTGAAGGAGAGCGACCTGAAGGGGTCGGGAGTCATCGAGGCCTACCATGCAAGGAGGGTGGCGCCTTTAATGATGCATGCACTTCCACTATATGTGATGGCTCCCGAGGCATCGTTCATCGGAACAGCGCTCGTTGAGAGGGCGCTCCCCAACTCCGAGATCACGCAACGTATCAAGGAGGCAATGGAGCCCTCGCGGGACAACATGGGACCCCCCCTCGGTTTCGTCTACCCAGTGCTGGGGCATCCTCCGATGTGGCCGAAACCAGGCCACATCGTCTTTGTAAGTTTCCGCTCCTCATACCTCTTCTTCAATTGATTTTCCAACCTCTTGATACTAACTTTGAGAGGGGCAGGACCAGCCGAGCGACCTTATCTTCATGGATCACCCAGCTTCGTTGCCAAGGGATTCGTCCATGAGGGCGGTGAATCGCGCCGAGGGCAAGCAGCTGAGGAAGGCAAAGGAGGACAAGAAGAGGAAGAGGTAGTGGAAGCTACAGACACGGGAACAGGGGGAACACACCGATAGCGACGATGATGATGATGGCGACGACAACAAGGTAGCTGACGATGTCAAGTGGGACATCCTAGAGAATGAGGACGCGCTGATAGGTATTGGTTCATCCTTGCAGGAGACGGGACCCTTCCTGTTCCATGGATGGGAGGGTACGTTCGGAGAGGCGGCGGAGGCGGGACGTATCATCGGCCTCCCTCAGGAGTCAACAGAGGCGAACGGCTCTGTCGCTGCGCCTAAGATGCCGGCGGAGGTGGGCGGCTCTACTGCCGCGCCCCAAGAGTCAAGGGGAGCGAGCCCCTCTGCCCAGGAGTAGGGGGCGGGCCCCGACGAGGTGGAGCAGAGGTCAGGGGGTTCGCCCCCTAAACGTATCTGCCGCCGACAAGCGCTGAGGTAAGTTATCATTTTCCCTGTTTTCTCTATTTTGGATGGATTTCATCGTGACTTATGCTTTTTGTCCCTTGCAGCGTCGGCAGACAGCACAATCCTTTGGTGCTGGCGCTAAAGAAGAGCATGGCCCTCAATTGAGGCGACAGCTACTGGCTAGTGTCACGCCTGTTTCAGGTGGGAGCAGCGCCAGTGTGACCTCGTCGTCGGTTGGTCGGATGCTGCCCATGGTGGCACCCGTGCCCTCAGTGGGACATTCGGATCCGGGGGTTCAAGGGACGCCTTCGGAGATCACAGAGTAGCCGGCGATGGCCGCGATACCGCTGCCGATGACCGAGCGAACGAGACTGCCGACCGCACTCGTGGCGCCGATCGTGGTGGGCGTGGCACAGCCGGTCGTGACCCCACCAATGCACGTGGAGGTGGCGGCGGCTGTGATAGGCGGGTCACAGCTGGGTGCAATCATGGCGACGCCTGAGGCACCGGCGTGATCCACGCCATGGGAGGCCCAAGCGACGGCGCCTGGCATGGGCCAGATGGAGGAGAACATGGCCGAGGGGTCCTCAGGAGTGGTGGTGCTGGGCGAGAAGTCGGTGTCCGCACTGCTGATCCCTTCCTTCGTAGGAGGGGGCCCCTCAGTGGGGACATCACGGTGAGAGGGGTCGGCGGTGCCCGGAGCCGACGGGGAGTCGTCCCTGGCCCTGACGTCAGTGAGCAGCGGCTCTCCTTCATGGGTAGAGCCTCTGCTCCGGTGGACAAATCCATAGGATCTGGCATCGACGCTCTTCACCCTCGACGCCGCCACCGAGAGCATAGAGCGGGAGAGCCTCGATGTGGGGGTCGCGTCCATGCTGGAAGCCTTGGACCACATCGGGGGCGCCTTGTGCGATGTTGTCATTCTCTCTGGTCAGGTATTTGCTTGATCCTGCTTCTCGCCCTTTTCTTTCTCTATATACTTTTCTATTCTGACCATCGTCTCCCTATAGTCCCTCATTGCTCGTAGCCAGGGGAAGTCTCGGTTCCTTCATGAACAGAAGGAAACCTAGGACCACCTCGTCGAGGAGGCACGGCTACATGGGGTGGTGACCTCTCAGCTTGTTGCTGCCCAGCAGAGGGTGGTCGAGCTAACTCCCCTTGCTGAGGAGGCAGACAATCTTCGGTCATGGGTGGCTAAGGCCCATCGGCACACTGACGAGGCTGAGAAGGTGTTCAAGGCCTTATCAGTGAGGTCGCAGAGGGACGACGAGGAGGCCACCAAGGTCAGGAAGGAGCAGGATGAGGTGCTCCAGAAGGATGCCGAGACCCGCTAGTGGATCCTCGACCTTCTGGCCAAGGTTGAGAAGGAAAGGGAGCTGAAGCTAGGGGCTGAGGAGAAGCTCGCGGCCCTAGAGAAGAGGGCGAGCCTAGATGCCGCGATGGTCGCTCGGCTACGCAAGGAACAGGATGAGCTGCTCCAAACCATGGAGAGGCTCCATTCAGAGCATGGTGCGGCTCACAAGGATCATGACCAGGCCTTCTGAGAGTGTGACCAGGCCTGCCAAGAGCACGATGAGGCGTAGCAGAAGGTTGGCTCCCTCCAGGCCGAGCTCAGAAACGCGACGGCCCAGAAGCTGGAGGCCAAGAGCGTTTCTGCTGGGCTAGCCATGGACCTCGCCGAGGCGAGGATGAATCTCTAGGCGGAGAGCGATGAGCTCGGTATCCTGAGTGCCACCCTCGGAGTGGTCTGCGATGACCTTGAGGTGGTGCAGTCGGAGGGGACCAGCTCGCTCATGGCCCATGCCGTCGAGATCACGGCTTGGGTGCGCCAGCTCAAGAGGAATGCCCTTCGTGATGGGGTCAATCAATCCTTCACAATTGTTTGTTCTTATTATGGGGACAGCATCGATATGGAGACGATGAGCCATGGCTTCACGCCTAGCTATGAAGTCCACAAGCTAGAGGAGATGGAGACGGCGGTGGCTCCCCTTTCGCAGGACCTGGCAGACAGGATAGAGAGCATAGTTCTCCCTCGGAGGGGTTACTTCGCCAGATAGGTCGGGCGATCATTCTTGTAACAAGCGGATAAGTTATGACCCCTCTATATCATTTAAACAAACTTGTCACTTTGTTTCATTTGACCAAGTCTGTTCTTTTGTTTTGGTGCAAACGGATTTGTTTTTCCTCCCTTTTTATGTGTGAAAAGGGGTTCATGCGTTCCGACCCTTTTGTTTGTTAAGACCATAGAGCTCGAGGTGTAGAAGGGAAACTCTGATCACGCTGGTAAGCAAGAGTACCGTAGCCGTTGGGGCGTAGGTTTCTTGCAGTCTGACCAGCCTTGGTTAGTCGTTTGTTTCCACAGACCTTGCCACTAGGTTTAATGTGAGGAAGAGGGCAGGCATGGCGACTGTTTCAGAAAGGGTATATATATGCCCTTATCAGCCCCCGAGTGAGATCCGATCCCTTGCCGTTGCTGGGGTCGGGTGTCACTAAAGATCGGGGAGAGGATAGCGAAATTAGTAGAAGAAAACGTCTCTTATTTTTGCATGTACCCCCTCCCTAGGATCTGAGGCATCGTTCCATGACCGTGCATTCGGTCTCCTTGCGAGTCCAACTTTCTTTGAGCCCTCGCACGTAGCAGGGGTCCGATCGAGGGTCAGCTCATCTTTGTGATCATCGCCCCATCCACGGTTTCCACAACCGGAGGGGTTGAGCTAATGTCACTTGCCTCGATGGCTCGAGTGATGTGCTCGTTGAGCTTGTTAATGGGCACGTTCGAGTGGAATCCGGGTCCGTCGTTTATGACAGGGTCGGCATAGCCCTCATGTGGCATTCCACTGCTCCTTAACCCGCCTCCTGGCAGATGCCCGTGTCGCTCTGGAGAGCGACTCGGGTGGCCTGCTGGCCTCTCCTCGATGGAGATTCTGTGGGCTCGGCTCGAGGTCAGGATCGAATGAGAAGGTCGAGATGACCCTGTCCGCTTCTGAGCGGGTTAGGCAAAGGCCGTTGGGGCTCATCTATGTTTTCTCCCTTGGCTCTATTCGACGTGAGGCGGCCTCGAGCCCTTCATAGGCCGGCCTTCGAATCCTGATCAGGTGGATTCCCGAGTTTGGGTCAGGCGGCTTGAGCCCCCGAGCCCTGTGGGGCTCGGTAGGGGTCGGCCGTGTTTCATGCATCACCTCGCCCGTTGTTTTTGCAACCGGAGGGGCTGAGCTAACGACAATTGCCTTGATGGCTCGAGTGTCGTGCTCGACGAGCTCACTAACGGACATGTTCGAGTGGAATCCAGGTCCATCATTCGCTGATGGGGTCGACATAGCCCTCATGTGGCATTCCATTGCTCCTTAACCCGCCTCTCGACAGATGCCCGTGTCACTCCAGAGAGCGACTTAGGTGACCTACTGGCCTCTCCTCGATGGAGATTCTGTGGGCTTGGCTCGAGGTTAGGATCGAACGAGAAATGTCAAAATGTCCCTGTCCACTTCTGAGCGGGGTCGGGCAAGGGCCGCTAGGGCTCATATGTGTTTTCTCCCCTGGCTCTATTCGATCCGAGGCGGCCTTGAGCCCTTCATGGGCCGGCCTTCAAACCCTAGTCAATTGGATTCCCGAGCTAGGGTCTGGTGGCTCGAGCCCCCGAGCCCCATGGGGCTCGGTAGGGGTCAACCGTGTTTCATGTGTCACCCTGTTCGTGGTTTCCGCAACCAAAGGGGTTGAGCTAACGACACTTGCCTCGATGGCTCGAGTGTTGCGCTCGGCGAGCTCGCTAATGGGCATGTCCGAGTGGAATCCGGGTCCGTCGTTCACTGACGAGGGTCGGCATAGCCCTCATGTGGCATTCCACTGCTCCTTAACTCACCTCCCAGCAGATGCCTATGTAGAGAGTGACTCAAGTGGCCCGCTAGCCTCTCCTCGATGGAGATTCTATGGGCTTGGCTCGAGGTTAGGATCGAACGAGAAAGGTCTAGATGTCCCTATCCGCTTCTGAGCGGGGTCGGGCAAGGCCACTGGGGCTCATCTATGTTTTTCTCCCCAGGCTCTATTTGACGTGAGGCGGCCTCGATCCCTTCGTGGGCTGGCCTTCGAACCTCGGTCGGTCGCCGCTCATATTGAATGAGACGACTACCACTTCATGACGCGACGCAAAGCGTTGTGATGCAACAATTTGCATATGCAATGCTTGGATGTATGGGATGAATGTATGAATAAATGTATGAATGTATGCATGACTAAGGATGAATAAATGATTATGTACTAGAAAAGGAAAGTGGGTTGGTAAAGTTACCTCGATGGCTCGAGCGATGGGTCCGGGGAGCTCTTACCAGATATGTCTGTGTGGGGTCCGGGTCCATCATTCATGACGGGCCGGCTGTAACCTGCATGGGGCATCCCGCTGCTCCCAACCCGTCTCTTGGTAGTGGCTCAAGCCGTTCGATCGACTTGGGTGACCTACCGGCCTCTCCTCGATGGAGATTCCACAGGTGGGTCCTTCCAAACCCTTCCTGGGAAGCCAGAGGCTAGAGATCGGGGTGCGGGGACAAAAACTCTGATCACACTGGTAAGCAAAAAATGCCATAGCCATCGAGGCGTAGGTTTCTCGTAGTCTGACTAGGTTTACTTGGAGTTTGTTTCCGCACCCCCTGCCTCTAGGTTCTAGCATGAGAAAGGGGTCGGGCATAGAGAATATCTACCAAATAGACACGCCTGCCATCCCCCGAGTGAGGCCTGGCCCCTTACCATTGCAGGGGTCAGGGGCTCGATAGTGAAATTAATATGAGAAAACATGCGTAAAGTAAGGGTGACCCGTCTCTCAGTAGTGTCCCGAATCGTCTGATCGATTTGGGTGACCCACTGGTACAGGACTTACCTCGATGGCACGAGTGACGGGTTCGGAGAGCTCTTACCGGATATGTTCGAGTGGAATCTGGGTCCGTCATTCATGATAGGGTCGTCATAACCTGGATGGGGCACCCTACTACTCCTTACCCATCTCTCAGCAATGGCCAAGCCGTCTGATTGACTTGTGTGACCTGCGGAGATAGAGGATGAGATCATTCCCCTTAAGAGGTTAGTTAGGCAGTTACGTCCGGCGATGAACTTGTATTAAGTGAACAAGCTCTTAAATTTCGTTATGGCCTAAAAGATTTTTAGCCTTTCTCCCCTTTTCGTATAAAAATGTTAGTGCATTTCAACCCTTTCCGTTGTTAAGGCCATAAAGCTCGGGGTGCGGGTGAACAAACTCTGATCACGCTGGTGAACAAAGACGCCGTAGCCATCTAGGCATAGGTTTCTCACAGTCCGACCAGTTTTACTCAGAGTTTGTTTCAGCAACCCTAGCCTCTAGGTCTCAATGTGAGAGGGGGTCAGGCACAGAGAATGTTTGTCAGGTGGATATACTCTTAGACGCGCATCGACCCTTTCCGTAGCTGAGGCCAAAAAGCCCGAGGTGTAGAAAAAACTCTGATCACGCTGGTGAGCAAAGACACCGTAGCCGTCGGGGCGTTGGTTTCTCGCAGTCTGACCAGTTTTACTCAGCGTTCGTTTCTGCAAACCTCGAGTCTAGGTCTTAACGTGAGAAAGGGTCGGGCGTAGAGAATTTCTACCAGATAGATATGCTCTTATTAGCCCCCGGGTGAGGCCCGACCCCTTGCCGTTGCTGGGGTTGGGTGTCACTAAAGATCGGGGAGTTTGATAGCGAAACTGATAAGAGAAAGTGTGCATTTATTAAGGGTAAAAGCGACATAGCTGCTCGATGTTCAAGGCATTGACGAAGACTTCACCGTCGATGGTCTTAAGCTTGTAGGCGCCTCGCCGGAGCACCTCCGCAACAACGTACGGTCTCTCCCACGGCGGGGAGAGCTTGTGGTGGTCCTTGTTGCTCTAGACAAGGCAGAGCACCAGGTCTCCGACGTTGAAGGCCCGACCCGTACTCGATGGCTATGGTACCGATGCAATGCTTGCTAGTAGTTGGCCGAGCAGAGGAGGGCAACGTCACGCGCTTCATCTAGCTGGTCCATGTCATCCTCGAGGGACGCCTCGGCTCCCTGTTCGTCGTACGCCCAGACCCTCGGTGCTCCATAGTCGAGGTCGGTCAGGAGGATGGCCTCAGAGCCGTAGACCATGAAGAATGGCTTGTAGCCGGTGGCCCGGCTGGGGATCGTCCTTAAGCTCCAGAGCACCACGGGAAGCTCCACGACCCATCGTCCGCCAAACTTGTTCAACCGGTTGAAGATCCTAGGCTTGAGGCCTTATAGGACCATGTCATTCGCGTGCTTGACCTACCAGTTCATGTAGGGGTGCGCCACGGTGACCCAATCGATGTGGATGTGGTATTCATCATAGAATTAGAGGAAATTCTTTCTAGTGAACTGCGTGCCGTTGTCCGTGATGATGGAGTTTGGGACCCAAAAGCGATGGATGATGTCTAGGAAGAACAGCATGGCTTGCTCGGATTTGATCGTGGAGATCGGTCGAGCCTCTATCCACTTTGTAAACTTGTCTATGGTGACAAGCAAGTGGGTATAGCCCCCGGGCGCCCTTTTGAGAGGTCCTACCAGATCGAGCCCCCAGATCACGAATGGCCATGTGATGGGGATCATCTGGAGCGCTTGGGCCGACAGGTGGGTCTACTGAGCGTAGTACTGACACCCTTTGCAGGTGCGCACAATTTGTTTGGAGTTGGCTACTGTGGTCAGCTAGTAGAAGCCTTATCGGAATGCGTTTCTGATGAGGGTTCTAGGCGCGGCATGGTGATTGCAGACTCCACCGTGGTTATCGCTCAACAACCGCTTCCCCTGTTTGATGGGGATGCAGTGCTATAGGATCCCGGTGCGGCTTCGCTTGTAGAGTTCGCCCTCAGCAAGGACAAAAGACTTGGCGCGATGCGCGAGCCACTGGGCCTCCGTCTTGTCTGCCAGCAGCGCCTCGTGGAGGAAGTAGTTGAGGGAAGGCGTCCTCCAGTCAACCAAAGGGCCGGGCTCTATCGCTGGATCCTCATCAAGCTCCATGACCTCGGGGTCGGATGGACCGACGGTGGGTTCGCCCTCGAGCCCAGGACAGGGGGCCCATCACCGGCTTGTTCTGGCTCCTTGTGGTGGACCGAGGGCTTATGCTGATCGCTGGCGAAGATGCATGTTGGCATCGGCTCTCACCCAGACGCCGCTTTCGCCAGCGCATCGGCCGCCCCATTGAGATGCCTCGGGACGTGGTTGAGCTCGAGACCGTCGAACTTGTCCTCTAGCTGGCGGACTTCTCGGCAATATGCAACCATCTTGGCATTGTGGTACCTCGACTCCTTCATGACTTGGTCGATGACCAGCTAGGAGTCACCCCAGACATCGAGGCGTTGGATACCCAACTCGATGGCGATGCGTAGGCTGTTGATGAGCGCCTCATACTCGGCCACATTGTTGGAGGAGGGGAAATGGATGTGAACCATGTACCTCATGAATACCCCGAGGGGTGAAACAAAGACCAACCCCGCACCAGCGCCTTTCTTCATCAACGATCCATCAAAGTACATCGTATAGTACTCCTAGTCGACGACTGCCGGTAGCATTTGGACCTTGGTCCACTCTGCAACAAAATCAGCCAGCACTTGGGACTTGATAGCCGTCCGGGGGGCATACGAAATGCCTCGACCCATCAGCTCGAGTGCCCACTTCACGATTCTCCCCGTGGCATCCTGGTTCTGGATGACCTCGCTGAGAGGGAAGGATGTCACAACCGTCACTAGATGTGACTCGAAGTAGTGGCGCGGCTTCCTCTTGGCGATGAGGATGGCGTACAGGAGCTTCTGGATTTGGGGGTAGCAGGTCTTGGAATCAGACAGGACCTCACTAATGAAGTACACGGGATGCTGCACTTTGAGGGTGTGTCCCTCTTCTTCTCGCTCTACCACTAGGGCAGCACTGACCACTTGCGTGGTGGCCGCGATGTAGAGCAGGATTTGTTCCCCGTCGGGTGGAGGAACCAGGATCAGGGCCTTTGTCAGAAGCTGCTTGACCATGTCAAGTGCCTCCTGGGCCTCGGGCATCCATTCGAAATGGTCGGCCTTCTTTAGAAGCCAATAGAGGGGGAGGCCCTGTTCACCGAGGCATGAGATGAAGCGACTGAGCGGCAAGACACCCTATAACTCGATGTACCCCCTTTATGTTCTGAATCGGGCCCATCCTTGGGATGGCTGAGATTTTCTCTGGGTTGGCTTCGATGTCACGCTCGGAGACGATGAAGCCCAACAGCATACCCCTTGGGACCCTGAAAACATATTTCTTGGGGTTGAGCTTAATGTCGTTTGCTCGGAGTTTTGCGAAGGTCTGCTCAAGGTCGGCTACAACCTGGTCAGCCCATTTAGACTTGACCACGATGTCGTCTACATTGGCCTCAATGGTTTGCCCGATGAGGTCTCCGAAACACTTGAGCATACAATGCTGGTACATAGCCCCTATGTTCTTCAAACCGAACAACATTGTGACATAGCAGAATGATCCGAACGGGGTGATGAAAGATGTCGCGAGCTGGTCAGTCTCTTTCATCATGATTTGATGGTACCTAGAGTATGCATCAAGGAAGCAAAGGGTTTCGCACCCTGAGGTAGAGTCGACTACTTGGTCTATGCATGGCAAAGGAAATGGATCCTTTGGACATGCCATGTTAAGACCCGTGTAGTCAACACACATTCTCCATTTCTCGCTCTTCTTGCATACAAAGACGGGATTGGCTAACCACTCTAGGTGGTATACTTCCCTGATGAACCCTACCGCCAATAGCTTTGTGATCTCCTCACCGATGGCCCTGCGTTTCCCCTCGTCGAAGTGATGCAGGCGCTACTTCATCGGCTTAGAGCCTGGCTTGATCTTCAAGGTATGCTCGGTGACTTCTCTCGGAATGCTCGGCATGTCCGAGGGTTTCCATGCAAAGATGTCTCTGTTAGCGTGGAGGAAACCGACGAGCGTACTTTCCTATTTGGAGGAAAACATGGTGCCAATGTGCACCACTTTGCTATTGGAGCCGCTAGGCTCTATGAGGACCTCCTTGGTGCCCTCCACTGGCTCGAAAGACCCGGCCGACCGCTTGGGTCGGATGCTTCTTCGGCGACCTCTTTCCTAATGGCCGCGAGCTCCTTGGAGGCGACGATTGTCGTGACATGATCGCAACACTAGACCTCGCACTCGTAGGCACCCTGGAAGGAGGTGCCGATGGTGATGACCCCGCTTGGGCCTGGCATCTTTAGCTTTAGGTAGGTGTAGTCAGGGACGGCCATGAACTTCACGTAGCATGGACGTCCTAGGATGGCGTGGTAGGTTCCATGGAACCAGACTACCCCAAAAGTGAGGGTCTCCATCCTATAATTGGACGGATCCCTGAAGGTGATGAGCAGGTCGATCTGCCCAAGTGGCATGGCCTGCTTTCTAGGCACGATGCCGTGGAAAGGTGCTCCGGTCGATCGGATGCGCGATCAGTCAATGCCCATGGCGTTGAGCGTCTTGGCGTACATGATGTTGAGGCCGCTGCCTCCATCCATCAGTACCTTGGTGAGCCGCTTCGTGCCGATGATTGGGTCGACCATGAGCGGATATCTCCCGTTGCGGGACGCTCTCCGGGTGGTCGGTCTGATCAAAGCTTATGGCGGACTCCAACCATCGGAGGAAGGTAGGCGCGGCCGGCTCGGCCGTATAGATCTCGCGACGCATGAGCTTCTAGTGGCGCTTGGAGTCATAGGCCGCTGACCCTCCATAGATCATGAGGCAGCCGTCCAGCATAAAAAAACCACCGTCCATGCCTTCGGCGTCGTCCGTGGTCGGCTTGGGGTCCTTCCCATGCTCCCCTTGTTGGAGTCTCCGGACAGGAACCACTTCATAAGGCTACAGTCCTTATATAGATGCATGACGGGGAAGGCATGGTTGGAGCATGGCCCTTCGAGCAGCTTTTTAAAGTGGTTAGGGGTACCCCCGCGGGCTTCCGACCCCCTCTGCGGTCGGCGGCGGCCACGAGCGAGCCCTCGCGCCGTTGCTTGTTCTTCTTCTTGCTGGGATAGTTGGAGGCGCCTTCGCTGGTGTCCTCATCCCGCTTTGCCTTGCCCTTGGGGCGGTCGAAGATCGCTCCGACCGCCTCCTCGCCCAAGGCATGGCTGGTGGTGATGTCGAGGAGCTCCTTGGTGGTTCGCGGGCCCTTACGTCCCAGCTTGTGAATCAGGGACTCGCAAGTGGATCCAGACAGGAAGGCTCCTATGACATCGACGTTGGGTAGCTCATTGCACTGCCGAGAGAAGCACCGGATGTATCCACGAAGGGTTTCTCTGGCTTTCTATCGGCGGTTTTTGAGATCCCATGGGTTTCTAAGACGCTTGTACGTGCCCTGGAAATTCCACACAAAGATCTCTCTCAGGTCCGCCCAACTTTGGACTCTGTTGGGCGGAAGGTGTTCCAACCATGCTCGTGCCGAATTGGCCAGGAACAATGGAATATAGCGGATAATGAAATCATCGTTATCCGTCCTCGGGCCACAATTCGGGGTTTGTTTCCCCGGAGTACTTTGGGATGTTGGTTGGTGGTCGATACTGTGGCGGGAAGGCGGCATTGAGGATGTGTTGGCCGAAGGCCTAAGGTCCCAGCAGGCCAGGGTTCGGGCTTCGGTCCTTGCCACTGTCATAGCGTCCACCATGACCATGGCTAGCTCCCTCCCTCGGATCACCGTAGGCACGCCTACGGGCGTCAAGTGTGTTACGCGTGTCATGGTTGCGACCGAGACGCTGATGCACTGGGACCGTGGCACACAACCTGCCGCCTTGTGGCACCTGGTGGACTAATGCGTCCATATTGGGTCGCTCCGAGGGTGCATGTTGGCTGGCGTCGAGCTCACATCGTCGGGACAGCAAGCTCTCGACCTACTGTGCCACTGCACGCTCGAGCAGCATGCGAATCTCACGATGGGCCTGACGATCCTCGGGCATCGCCGGCCCTGGAAGCCCTCGGAGCAAGGCCGCCGCAGCAGCGATGTTCTGGCTCGCCCGGACGAAGTGTGGGAGTGCCTCATCATCCTTGATGATCCTCCGAATCACATCGCGGGCCATGGCGCGCGCGCCCACTGTCCTCACGGTGCTCGATCTCTCGATCGAGCTCCATGCGCTCTTGCTCGAGCTGGAGTCGCGCTTCCTCGAGCTCTTGGTGCCGGGCCTTCAACTGCTCCACCCGCAGGCGGGGTGGGGTGGCTGCATCCCCCTCGACCTTGTCGTCGAGGTCATTCGTCGGGGTAGCCTCCTCCTCGTGGATGCTTTCGACGTGTCCCTCGGTGGTACTTGCCATAAAACATTCACGAGAGGGGTGATGGCTCTCCCTACTTGAGTCAGAGGTGGAGGGCAACTCTGTTTCTCCCGTGAGGAGGTCGTGGAAAGACTCCACGACATATTCGGTCATCCCCATGAACTCATCATTCGCGGGGGATGGAGGCGTACGTTGCGCCACAAGGTGGCCACCGATCTCTGCGGCATTGCGGAGACTGAACAGGAGCATTGTCGGGGCGCTCTGGTTTAGGTATTCTGGGGAGAGGGGCTCCCTCTCTCAGCAAGCTATGTCATGGCGTTGGCGAATTAGAAGGTGAGGTGACGTAGGTCCTCCCGGGACAGTCGGGGTCCTAGGAAGGCAACAAGCTGGCGCTCTAACCTTCCGTAGTCGAAGCCAAGGAGCTAGTTGCCCTAGGGGGCATGGACCCCCGGGTCGTGCAGTCGTAGCTCCTCAAGTGCCTCAGCGATCGCGTCGAGGTCGGTGAAGTGGAGAGGTTGGACGGTGGCGGGAGCCCGCACCAGGTCTCCCTCCATCATGACGATGAAGTCTAGGTCCCCGAAGCGCACGTGCGCGCCCAGGGCCCAGCTGATGTTGTGCCTATCCATCCGAAGCCTAGTGTTGATGTCGAGACGTGCAAAAGGCCCCTACCTGGCGCGCCAACTGTCGGTGTTTCGAGTTGCCACCGGCTAGTAAATTTCTAATATTGTGCGTCTGGCTCGGATGGTGTGCTAAGAGGACACGAGGTTTATACTGGTTCGGGCAGAATGTCCCTACGTCCAGTTCGTTGCTGCTGCTCGTGTTACTAGTACTGAAAGTTCGTAGTAGGGGTTACAAACAGGTGAGAGAGGGATAGGTCCCAACTCTCTGGTGGAAGGAACGAATGGGTGCCGAGAGCTCGATCGCTGCTCGGCTGTGTGTTCGGGGTTTGATCAGTTGATCAGATTCGAGTCTGATGCCCCCTAATGGGACGCCCTGCTTTCCCTTTTATAGGCCAAGGGAAAGCACGGGTTACAGTGGAGGGAAAAGAGGATAATCAAAAGGAGAAGAAGTTCTCCAGGATCGCTCGGTCCTCCTTTTCCTTCATGTGGGTCCCGCCGACCCTGTAGACGTCAACAGGGACAGCTCCACGTTGCGGCCCTGTCCGTCACTGGCGCCATGCGTAGGCGTCGTCTCCCGATCGTGGCGCTCCACTCCGTCCTAACGGACGTCATGGTGAACTGACTCCCCTGTTAGTGTTCGTACGAGGGTTAGGTAGAACAGCACCGGTACATCCAACACTGTTCTTGATGTGAATCCCCATGTATGGCCCGCCACGACCACGGGTTATATCGGGGCATGCCGGTCACCTCTCTGGTGTTAGAGCTTTGACCCAGGCCCACTCGCTTGGGCCTGGAGTGGTTGGCGGCGGTATGGGTCTTCGTCGAGTGAGACGGATCCCCAGAGGTCGGGCGAGGCGGAGCCCGCCCTCAGAGGCCGGGGGGGCAGAACCAGCCCTCAGAGGTCGGGCGAGGCGGAGCCCGCCCTCAGAGGCCGGGCGGGGCGGAGCCAGCCCTTAGAGGTCGGGCGAGGCGGAGCCCGCCCTCAGAGGCCGGGCGGGGCGGAGCCAACCCTCAGAGGTCGGGCGAGACGGCAGAGGTCGGGCGAGGCGAAGCCAACCCTCAGGGGTCGGGCGAGGCGGAGCCCACCCTCAGAGGCCGGGCGGGGCAGAGCCAACCCTCAGAGGTCGGGCGAGACGGCAGAGGTCGGGCGAGGCGAAGCCAACCCTCAGGGGTCGGGCGAGGCGGAGCCCACCCTCAGAGGCCGGGCGGGGCAGAGCCAGCCCTTAGAGGTCAGGGGTGAGCCCACCCTCAGAGGCCGGGCGAGGCAGAGCTAGCCCTCAGAGGTCGGGTGAGGCGAAGCCAGCCCTCAGGGGTCAGGCGAGGCAGAGCCAGCCCTCAGGGGTCGAGCGAAGCGGAGTCCACCCTCAGAGGTCGGTCGAGACGGAGCCAACCCTCAAAGGTCGGGCGAGGCGGACCCCGCGGCTTCGGTGTCGGGCGAGGCGGAGCCCGCGGCTTCGGTCGGGCGAGGCGGAGTCCGTCCTCAGAGGCCGGACGAGGTGGAGTCCGCCCCTAGAGGTCGGGTGAGGCGGAGTCCGCCCTCAAAGGCCGGGTGAGGCGGATCTTACGCACATGGGGATCGGTTGGAGCTGTAGTCGCACTCTTGACTGCTCGGATGAATCAACGTTGATGGTTATCAGCTTCTCCTCTTCGGGTACCCTAGGATTGTCCCCGACAGCGTCTGTCCGCAATGTTTCATTTGTGTTTTTAGACGTATATTGCAAGTATGTTTATCTAGATGTTGCATATGTTTCTCACATATGTTGCAAATATTTTATGTAAATGTTGTTTATGTTTGCAGTGGTTTTCAAGCGTTTTATGTGTTTTTTTTCAAGTGTTTCATCTATCTTCAGACGTATGTTGCAAGTGTTGTATCTGAATGTTTCAAAAGTAGATCAGAGTGTTGGACATACGACAATGTCACCCACTCGCTGCAACTGCTAGAGGACGCGAGGGGTCAGAGTGGGGCGCAGACGTCACATGGGGTCAGGAGGGGAGGACGCAGACACTACGTTTGGCTGGCGCGGGATAAAGTACAGACGCTCGAATAGGGTGCAAGTGCAGGCATCCGCGCACGTCCATTAGGGCATCCGGTCGCTAGCATTCCGCCGTTTCATGTTCTTGATGCTCCAAAATCCAACTGTACAGCGAACGAGTGGTAGGATGCGGCGGCAGAGGCTGCTACATCCAAAATCCTAATTATACTGTGGTATTTAAAGTCCTAACTCCCAAAATCGTAACTGTACGAGTTTCAAAAAAAAAACCCCTAACTGTGCGGCGATTCAAAATCCTAACTGTACGACGAATGGGTCTATGCTCTAGGGATCTCTAGGCTGCGCCGCTGCGGCACGGCGGAGCCGCGGAGGTAGCTCGGTCTTGCCGCTGGTGATGCTGCGGTGGAATGGGTATGCTAGCAGCAAAGGCTGCGGCACGGCGGAAGGCAGGCTCAGTCTGAATCCTCCCTTCACAAGGCCACACGTTCCATGCGGTTGGTGCTGAATCCCCAATGCTGGTGGCGTCAAAGAGCCTGCGCTGTTTTATGTTCTTGCTGCTCCAAAATCCTAACCATAAAGCGAATGAGTCTAGTATTATAGTAATTAGTTACCTGGTTGCTTTGATATTAATGTAAATTTTTGGAGAGGACCGGTCAGAGAAGATTGCTCCTCGTCGTACACGTTGTTTTCCGAATTGAGGGAGCACTAAGTAGGATTCAGACGGTCCTTACTTCATTGCAATCTACTATCTTACACTACTACTGATTGCATACGCACGCTACAGAAAGGTTTCACAGTCCACACGCACGTAGACAGAGCAGCTATGCAGCGCACACAAAGCTATCATCATACACACGCACACGTACAGTGCCGCACAAGGGCACCACAAACCATCGCCGGATCTCCCACAATCACGCGGCAGTGCCGCCGGTGCCGGTTGCCCCGGCATCGGCGCTGTCGTCGGGGCGCTCCTTCTTGGCGCTTAAGGTGCTGCGGTCCACTCCACGGCCCGCGGCGTCGTCAACCTTGTCCTGCACCTTCTCGATCTGGATGGCGCCCTGGTCCTCCCGCGACCGCAGGTCCGTGCGCGTGCGGTTCTCCTCGCCGCCCACCGACTCGTACGTCGTCGGCGTCGTCTGCCCCACCGGGTGCGCGCCCTGTGCTCCCGACATTCTGCCTGTCTGCCTGCGCGCTGCGTGGCCTTTAGGGCGTGTTTAGTTGGGGAAAGTTGGAATTTGACTACCGTAGCACTTTCGTTTTTATTTGGCAATTAGTGTTCAATCATGAACTAATTAGACTCAAAACGTTCGTCTCGCGATTTCCAACCAAACTGTGCAATTAGTTTTTTTCGTCTATATTTAATGCTCCATGCACGTATCGCAAGATTCGATGTGATGGCTACTGTAGCACTTTTTGGAAAGTTTTTTTTAACTAAACATGGGCTTACCCTCGCTCGTGCCTTGCTCGTCTTGGTTGAGGGTGGTTTCCTTTCCTTCCCTTTGGCGATGTCACTTGCGCTGCAGAAATGGGAAGCAAAGTCGTCGTGTATGTAGCTGAGCCGCGGCGTGGTAGTACGACGTCCCCAGCGATGTGATGACGGCGCCATGAGGGCTCGGGACGTGGTGCGACGGGAGCGGCGCCCTGGGACACATGGGCGGGACCGTCTCCGCGCGAAATTGGGAGCCGACTCGTGCCCGTTGCCGTGTCCAGCTCACACAAGAGACGCTACCAGGCTTGCCCAGGTTCGGGCAGATAAACACGACGTTGACCACCTGGCCGTCTGAGAGAGTGGTCAGCGTACACCAAAGAGCGAAGAACCACGACCACCTGCCCGTATAGATGAGCAAACGGGCCATCCGGCCCAGCACAGCCCAACATGCCGTCAGGCCATGCCATCCCAGTCCTTCGTGCCTGGCCGATGGCCTAGGCATGGCCTGTCGGGCCACCTTTCTGCTGGGCCGGCCCAGAAAAGAACGACCTTTTTAGCAGACAGGCCGATTTGAGGCCCGCGTCCATGCCACCGAGCGCCGCCGCCGCATCGCAAAGGAGGAGGGAGGGAGCGAGGCCGCCGCGTCGCGAAGGAGCGAGGGAGCTTGAGGCCACCGAGTCAGAAGGAGGATGACGGGAGATCGAGGCCGCCGCGTGGGTGCGAGGAGGACGCGGCTGCCGCCGCCGCTTGACGTCGCCGCGCTTGAGGCCGGCACCGGCGGTGCGGCCACGCGGGAGGCTTGGACCATGGAGGAGGAGCAAACGACCGCTGGTGCAGGGGACAAGGAGGAGGTGGCTGTGGGGGGTATAACCCCAGGTACCCACGGCAATGGACATGGGCCGCACCACCAGGGGAGGTCCGGCCCATAAGATCAAGGCCTACGGTGCTCGGCTCTGGTCGGCGTGCACCGCAAGGCAATCAGAAGACATCTTGGCGACGAAGGAAGATCTGCTCGGATATGATAGATATCGTATTCCTTGTAAATACTTACCATATAGCCGAATAAATCTAGACCTAAACCGACCTGTAACCCTACCCTCCAGACTATATAAGGCAGGTAGGGACCCCCTCGAATGCATCTCATATTCAATACAATCCACCGAAGACACAGGACGTAGGGTATTACGTCGATCAAGCGGCCCAAACCTGTCTAAATTGTTGTCTCTGCGCTTGTGTCACCATCCGGTTTCTATTACACGCACCTCCACCAATCATCTACTACCGTGGGTATACCCCTCGGTAGACTGCCGACTAGATTTCGCCATCGATGGTGCGGGCGTGGAGGAGGCGATCGGTGGCGCGGGGGTCGAGGAGGAGGCGAGGTCGTGACTGCAACGCGCGTCCGCGCAAGCCGAGTGCGGCGCGGGGATGGGACGTGGGAAGTGGGATGAAAGTAGTCAGGGTTACAATGGAAATAGGATGCGATGCTGCTAGGCACCCGGCCTCCACCGGGCCTGGCGGATTTTACCGGGCCAGGCCGAGCCGCTCGCCAGGCTGGGGGAGGAGCCCAAGCATGGCCTGGTCCTCCGGGCCGGGCCAAAAAATCGATCCTTGTGCCGGGCCATCGGGCTGCATGCTCATCTTTACCTGCCGCCCTATTTATTTGAGTTTTTTATCACTTTATGACTACTAGCTTTTAGACTTTACAAAAATCAAATAACTCTCATAAGCCAAAAGCCTAAAAGATTACTATAATGAGCTTGAGCTTTTTGGCTATTAGAAGCTCCAAAAGATGATGTGTAAAAGCTACCAAGAAGTCCAAACAAACATGCCACCGCAGCTCATAGCAGCTTTAGCCTCTCTAACATTGGCATAATTAAGCACTGTAGCATTAATATCTACTAGAAGCATATCCCGCGATTGCCGCGAGTTTTTCTTCAAAATAAATCTATTTTATATATAGAATTACTATATGGTGTGTGTATATGAATTTGACTTGCATGTTATTTTATTGTATCGCATCTGGTAAAAAATCGGTAAGCTAATAGAAGAGAAACCAATAGAATATTTGACGACATTATAGAAGAATAGGTGATGAAACAAATAACATATGTAGATGACTTTAGATTATAAGATTAAGAGTATTGCACATAATAGAGATGATGTTGATATTTTTTTGTAATTAAGTAAGGGATGATATAGATAGATTGGATGAAAGGATTGTAAGTTAGTGGGACACTTAGTGAAAAATGATATGGATACCTTGAATAAAGATATAAAATATCTAGTGGGATTTAGCTCGGGAATTAGATGATCAAACTTAGGTAGTGATCAGGTGAAACTAGAAAGTAGAAAGCTTTCTGAAGAAATCGTGGAATTAAAAATGCATCCAATGTTCGGAGTGCATTTCAGCTATACAAAAATCTGAAAAAGTCAATGAAACCAAATATTCACACACGCATTGTATTTTCATACGTGAGAAAAAGGGCGTATGACACAGGGAAAGGAAAATATATTCAAAACGGTTCCCAATTATTCACCAGATAATATTTGGTGAAGACTGAAGTATTTTTTTTATATAATTTTATAACAAAAATTATAGTAGTTAAGGCAATCACAGTATGGTGAAAGTGAAAGATAATATTCACACATGGTATTTTCATACGTGAGAAAAAGGGTGCATGATGACATAGGGAAAGGAAAAATATATATTCTTATAATATTTGGGGAAGACTGAAGTATTTCTTGCAACAAAAATCAAAGTATTTAAGGCAATCCGTATGATGAAAATTAAAGATAACATTGGCTGATTATTAAATATACGTGTACTCATCTGCTACAATTAGTCATTACTAGGTAGCGTGCCCGTGCATTGCTACAGGACAACTAAACTTTTGTACTTAAAATACACGGATCGCACGATAAGATAATAATATTGTGAAAATAAATACCGACATTAAAGTGACATTTAATGAAAAAAGCAAAGTTCGTGCCCGTGCATTGCTACAAGAACGCAACAAATAAGACCACGGCAATCAAAATCTAAATGTGTGTTATACATTTACCAAAAAATGATGTTCGGAGTGTGTTTTTCGCGATGTGCCGTAGTAAAGAAAACAAAGGCAATAAGAGGGAAAACATATGATAAATGAACATGGCAAAACTTAACAAATAGATTTATTAGTTCTATATATAGGTTCATACCCGTGTGTTGCTACGGGAACAAAAAAAACAAATACAATCATAACAATTGAAGTCTAATAATGTTATACCTTTACTAAAGAAAAAGGGATGCTTTGAGTGTGATTTTCGTGATGTGCGGTAGAGAAAACAAAGACAATAAGAGGAGCATGGAAAATATATGAGGAATGAAAATAGCAAAACTTAATTAACTGCGTTGCAAGCGCAATCTTATAGAAAAGCATGAGTGGACACAACGACTAATCCCTTCTTGAAAAAAATATGCACTAAACAGAGAAGTTCTGAACCAAAACATTCATAGGCTACATGTGCTCTTTGGCTGCTTGTTAAAGAGCTAGTGGCATGACATGTGAAAGTGTCCTCGAAGAGTCCACCCTGCTAGGAAGCTCTTGTTGCAGACTATGCCAATGCTTATGAAGCCTACGTGAATCCTGATGCCATATCTGAATCAATGAAGACGGCAGTAAGTCCCACTTGATAACAGTAAGAAGAAACAATACAAAAGTGTGATGAGGACCACAAATTATAGGAAGAACAGCTTTTAATTTTATACAGGGATGCTTATATGCATGCAATGCATAGGTTTAACATCACTGTTATGGTAAGAAATCAAAAGAATAGGTAACCTGGATTTCCTTTGGGAAAGTCACACAAAATAGTATGGTCTATAGCCTGAAACCAGGTGGAGCCATGTCCATTTGCTCAACAATTCTCATAACTTGGGTTGGAAACCCATATCAAGCCCTCTATCTTCCGTGCTTATAGGTCAAGATATCTAATTGATTGCAAAGATGCTCTTACCTTTTCGACAAATCGACTAATCGACCAGGGGTGGCCACAGGCCACAAGAAAGTAAACAACGCTCTAGAAATCTCTTAACTGCACAAAGAGAAAACAAACTTAAGAAAATAATTTATGGCAAACACATTGACCATTCCAGACCAAATGTGTGGTGAAACATCTTAAATTTAAAATGGTAAATCTGGGTACTATATGCTGTGATTCATAACATGGAACTTCTTGAGGGTGCAATAATGCATCTGAGCTAAATACACCTTCATTAATGTCCATGTTCAAGGATTGAACATAAGGTTATCTAGGTTAAAACTTGTATAAGCTGTTACTGTTAGCATATATGACAAACTCAATAGGCCTGAATGATGGTGTTTGGACCATGCTTCATTTTAGTTGTTAAAATAAGCACGTGACTAATGCAGCAAATAATAGAACTAATCACACCAATATGAAACACGGCACATGAGCTACACCAAACATGGATATGAAGAAACAAAAAAATAAAAAACCTGATTGAGCACTTAAATGTGCCCATTCCCAGGATTTTTTTAGCATTTTAAGGTCTAGAGTACAAATAAGTTGACAATCAATAAGCACAAGAAGCTAGCTCTAGTGCTTAAAGCTTAACTTGATAAATGTTAAAATCTCCCGCATGTGCACACATGACCAACAAAGCAATAAAGCACCTTAGTCCAATAGGAGTTGTTCTAAAGCCTTTCATTTGCAATTTTGACACTATCCAGCTCCACCCGTTGAAAAGGAGTCAGAGCTGCAGTAGATGAACAAAAAGGAAATTTATCACAATTTTGACATTGGTCAGACTAATGATGCCTACTTCAACTTGCTCTGAATAGAAAAGGCTGCTGCTGGTGCTTTTTGTTACAAGATTAATGACAAAATAACATCCTCCAATAGCCAATAGACCAAATAAGATCACCCAGCATAATAAAATATAGGCAATGCCTTCGGTTTTTGTTAACGTTGACTGAGATCCTATAAATTCTAATGTGAGTTTTGTTTACCGTGGTGTTTAATCAAGATCCTCTGTCAGCTCAATATTGCTTACTAAATTTGCAAAAATTGTTGGTGACCCATTGGACTGAATAGCTGAATCCTCAGAATACAAATCAGCAACAAAATCCATATTTGATTTCTATCTATATTTTTTATTTAAAATGGAAATATGACTCAGAAGGCAGTAAAATAGATGAATACTTGGTCACATACTCACATCCAAATTTTAGTTTTGGCATATTAGCTCAGGAAGCAAAAACATAACAATCCTGGTTGCAATAGGAAAACATTTTTACAATAGGGGCATGCCTTCACTTGTCATATCAGCATCAACGAAAAGCAAGGCCTTTGCAATATCTCTATTTCTTCTACATACATATATGGCTAAATAGAAGCAACCCGACCCAAGCCTTCTAATTGCAGCAAGCATGAATGCCGCTGAGCACTTAACATTTTAACTGAACTAAATTTTCACTGCACAGTTCACACTCATGAGTTCTGAGCCATGAAGTGGACAATGATTAGCAAGTATGCATTTTACCTCATAGTTGTAATGAACCACAGCAATTAACAACTAAGCGAATGATATGTCTGCACCTGCATTCTGAAGCCCGCACATTCAATTGTCACACAAAGGAGGTAAACTACCATGAACACACTCCAGTGATGACACCAACAACCTCCCTCTAATATCTTGGCTCAGCTGAGCTCCAAGAACAGGTACAAGTGTACGACGACTGCAACCTCTTCACCTTCAGGACGGAACTTACTGCCGTCAAGCCCTTCTCGGCATTCTTCTTGCACAGCACTACAAGGAGTACGCAAATATTTTTGCCAGAGGCTCCGAATTTGAGACATCGAGCAGGAGTTGATCCAGGGCTAGGGTCAAAGCATTCCACCATGTGATGGTTTAGAAGCTTACAACACAATTGATGCTGGCAAAGGGGGTGTCGCCGGACTTGGGTGACATGAAAGGCGACATCGAGATTGGCCGACGGGAGCATGAATGGCAAGGGCAATCCCACATACTCTTCGACCTAGGTACTCCCAGCGTTGAGCTCCTACATCAGCCCCCGCGCTGCGTTCTCCTCCTCAGGCAGCCACCCACGACTCGTTCTCCACGGCCTCCTCCTCGCCGAGCAGCCACGCCTCTGCCTGCTCCAGCTCCTCCACTCACCGGAGCAGCTCCTCCACCGTCTGCTGCTTCAAGAAGGACACCACAGATCTGGGAGAGGGATAAAAAGGGACATGGATAGGGAGAGAGGAGGTAGGGGCTCACCTCGGCCTGGGGTTTGGCACGGTGACCAACAGACCCTGGTCGTGTCGCGCGTGCGGATCCTTCATGCCTGCCTCACACTTGGAATTGTGGTGGGGCGGGCGCCGCCAGAGCAATGGGCAATGGTGGGGCAGAGCTGGGGAGTCCCTAGGGCCATCCCTATCGTCGGTTTCTCCTTCCATGTGCCCCTCACCACCGCCACTGAGGCCATTTGCTGCTGGGGCTTCTTCCACCCTATGAATCACCGTGGTAAAGGCAGGACGACAGAGACCAAACACCCTTCGCAGATGGGACCGGGGTCGAGGTCGGGGTAGGCGGCGGCCACGGCGTGGTAACAGCGAGGCGTCGGCGTCGGCGGGGTAGGCCGGTAGGAGCGGGCCATGGTGGCACACACCGGTCCCAGATCTGCGCCGGGTTGTGGTCGGCCAGGCCGTGGCTGCAGCCGACGGCCGAGGAGAGGGAGGAGGCGCCCGCTGGCCAGCGGATGGAGGGAGGGGCGGCGCGGCTGCGCCTCGCTGTGCCCGGCTTGGGGATTCACTTGAGGCGGTCGAGCGTAGGTGGAGGAGATGCTCGCGTGATTGGAGGAGATCGCGCGCGCCGCGACAGGGAATCGTGTGATTGGAGGAGAGCGAGAGGGTGAGGGATTTAGGAAGGTGGAACAGGAGGTGTCGTGATTTCGTGGAGCCGGGTGGGAATTTTTTTTCCGATGATCACGATTGCACGTTCTTTTCAAAGTTGTTTCCTTTTGAAACCATAGGAGCGAGGTTTGTTTCCTTCGCAAGGAAGGGCGTAAGAGCGACGGGTGCTGGATCGCAGCAGGCAGAACTATGGGTCCACGTTGGAATGTCGCACAAAAAAATATTCACGTTTTGTTCTTTTTAGTTGTGGGAGATACTAAGTATGGGCACCTGAACCGTGTCAAACATTGTGACACCATAGGTACTCGTAGACTCAAATAATCCCATAAACTTTTGAGCAATGTTGAAAGCCTTTTTCAGTGAATATGAGCTTTCAGGATGATGAACGCCTCACCGGTGTCAACATTTAACTGTGATGTGCAGGAACTGATAGGTTGATCGACGACTGAAACCCTTTGTGTTTAGAGCTTAATACGGGATGAAAATGGGAATCAGATCAAAGAAAGCATCATGGAAGCCAAACAGCATTCATGAACTATCGCAAGCTGCAAAAGGGAAAAGTGGTGAGACAAAGCTAGAGAAGTATAGCACAACCTAGCACAATATTGCCCGTGAACAGACTGGTTTATAGCACAGGAGGAGAGCGGTGGGATGGTGGCATGGCAACAGAATGGCAGAATTCACTCTCTCAAAGACCATTGGTTTGCAAAGATTCACATGGTATTAAGCTCGGTTACGGGAGATGAGGAATCTCAGACCAAAGGGCACATGATACAGGAGATGGACATGTCGATGGATGGATGGATGGTACCGGGATTCAATGAATGATCGTAGGGCTTCCCAAATGCGCCACCCTGGATGGGAGTTCTAGCGTCCACGTCTGCTTCCATACTCTATATCACGTCTGGTTGTAGCTCCGCATTGGGCCAGAGAAGCTTGCAGAGGCAGAAGTGTCTCCACTTGACAAACGAGCTGTTTGGCTGATGATTTCTATGGCTGATAAGTCGGTTGATGCTGATTTGTTGTAAGAGAAAAATATTGTACTATCACTAATAAGCCGGGCTGATAAGTTCAAGCGAACAGGGCCTACGCAGACATTAGGATTGGCGTTGGGTGCGGCAAGAGCTCTGTGTAACTCTGAGCAAAAGCAAAAGCTGTGTTCCCAGGATATAAAAGTTGTGGGCCATTGTCAAATATGCAGTGTTATCTTGGGTTGAGAGTTTTAGGAGCCCAAGGCTTTTCATCTGTAACACCCCTTGTGTTACGATCTTATTTAGCACCTTGATTAAGGCCTAAAAGAAATTAATTAACCAAGCTCTCGTGTTTTAAAGTTTTTAAAAAAAACACTCACATAAAATGGTAAAAACAAATTATCCATGTTTTTGTATAGCTTGATGGTTCACGACGACTACCTTGGCTTGGTGTAGTTCGTAGGTTGGTTTGACGTTGCGGGGTTACCCAGAAATATCCTGAAGTTCTTTCGAAACGCGTTGTAACCCACGTTCCGGGACTCATATCACGAACTGGTGCCCTAGGTGACGAACCCAAGTTGGTGTGCTGGTATTTTCCTCTCGTGTGGCCCGTTTATTGTGCCGATTGCTCCGTGGGATAGCTGATGAGAACAACTTTAGCGCCGCGACATTAGTGGGCCTCAATCACGATCATTAGCAGTTTTCGCGTTGCTTTAGATTTAGTGCTCGTCATTGTTCGTTGTTGGTTGGCCTGAGCCGAAATTACCGCGCGTGCACGTTACTGTCGGTCCTGGCCTTGGTCGCGCTTGTGACCGGTCTTGCTCGCTGCCAGTCGGGCCGTGCGTGGGCCTTGCCGAAGCTGTAGCCACTGCCTCCGTTGTCCCATCAAATTAGTGGCCTTGTCGTGATGCCGCTGCTTTCCCCTCGCTGCCTTTTACGTTGGTTTTGCGTGGTGGACTCTGCACAAGGCCGTTGTTCCGCTGTCGCCGTCCGCACGCAGCCAAAGCCGATCCGTCTTGTCACGGTACGTCGCGGCACGTCTTCTTTAAGCCATATAGCGCGAGCACCACAAGCCTTTAATGCATACGCGACCAATGATGGCCGAGACATGTAAATGTCATCGCCCAGCTAGTCCAGCTCACTCACTCATGTCGTGTCCTGGTCCTGCACCGCTGCAACGTTGTCTGCCTCTGTGCGGAGCCGTGCCATTGAGGTGTCTGCGCCTGTACATTTGCCACTGTCGTTCAGTCGTCGCGCCAAGGCAAGTCAAGTCGGGTCACCTCCAAGCCCCTGCTGCTGCTCTCGCTCGGCACCGGTGCCCCTCCTTTTTCCTTCCCCGCTCTGGACCGCAGCACCACACCGCTGCCCTCTCGTGCGTCCGTGCCCGCGGCGCTGCCCTGCTACTCCACGGCGCCTCACCCTACCTCCCTCGCGAGCGCGCGCCGCGCCCCACGGTCCTCTCCGCGCTGCGCCCGCCCTCGTCGCACCGCAGCAGCTGTCCTCCCAGGCGCCATCGTCGCCCCGCCATCATCCGCGTGGCCCGCCTGCTGCCTGTGGCCGGTGATGCGCCCCATCGCCGCAACCGCCCGCACCATCGCAGTGGCCGCGTCCACTACGCCCCAAGCGCATCAGGTCGCCATGTGCGCCCGCGCCTGGCCGCGCTTCTGGAACAACGTCGCTGCTTCCTGCGGACTCACGCAAGCACCCATGCTGGCGTGCCCCCTTCGCCTGCTGCTAGAGCGCAGTCGCCGCGCACGTGGCTGGGCCATCACTAGCGGCGCTCGGCCGAGCCTCCACCGCCTTCCCCTGCCTGAGCCATGCTCACCTTCGCCCTCGACCGCTGCCGTGCCGTTGTCGCCGTCCGTCCATCCGGGCCGCCGCTGCCAGCTTGTCGCCACCATGGCTCGCGCGAGCAGGCTGCCGGGGGGGCGGCTCGGGTCTTGGCGCGGCCTGCCCGTGGTCGCGTGGTCTCCTGTGCCGCTCACCGGTGGGCTTCCCGCCGTCGCCGTGTCCTTCCCGGCCGGGATTGACCGTTGGCTGGACCTCTGCTCCTCTGTCTGAAGAAGATGAAGTGAAGGGTATAAATCCAAGAAGAATTTTTATACAAGGTCGTTACTGCAAAATACGTGACTTCTTTAACTAGGACTCTGGACTGTGGGTTAAATTCGTGAAAACGCAGGGTCCTTATTGCATAAATCGCTTGGCCGGTTTGGGTCAGGCCGCGCGTGGGTCGGCTTGCTGGGCTGCTTGCGTCCGCACGTTGGGTCGGTCAGTCGCCGCTGGCCGCGCCCCGCCTGGGCCTCTGGTCGGTCTGCTCTCACGGGCCGGACTCCCCGCTAGGCCGTGTGCCGCTCCCGCGCCTGGGCTGGCCTATGGCCACCACGGCGGGGTCGCTCGCACTGCGCCCCCCGTCCCGCCTGGGCTGCTTGCTCGCTGGACCAGGCCGAGCTGGTCCGCTTCGGGCCCAAGGAGCTTTAGTTTCCTTTTCCGGTGTTTTGTTAATTTCAGCAAACGTCTGAATACTTGGAAATTGATAATAAAATGTAGGAAAATCATAAAAATGCCAAACCAATTTTGTTAAGTTTCTAAAATCGTGATCTACCTGTTAGTATATTTTGTTCACATAGTTTGATAATATTCTTGGAAGCTATATAATTAATTTAAGGTACTTAATATTGTTAAAATATGAACTTTTACGAATTATTGGGATAAATTGGTAATAGCGTTGAATCTGAAATTTTTACGGTAGGCTCCTAACAATATTAGGTACTCACTGTAATTTTTGTAGCTCCGAAATAATTAGTTGCTAAATAGATAATGATGTCCTATTGCGAATAAAGATTAAATTGATAGAATATAATAAAGAAACACCTTGGAATTTTATAACTAAAACAATTGTTGGGAAGTAACATCTTATTCGAAAACGTGGATACGTAGACTAGCGTTAGAGTTATCTCGTTAGCTTGTGAGGCGTGATTGGATTTCTAAGCGTTTCGGCTGTCATTGATTATTTACATCTATGCATTTGCATCAATGCATATCATATAGGTACGATGATGGATCAACGGATCAAGTGAAGGATGAGTGAGAATCTGCAGATGGTGTAATGGTATTCTCTCTAGGAGATGATGCAATGGGCTTTCTATCCAGTTGATGGTGGATGATCTGAAGATACAGATACTAACTTTTAATAAATATATCTTACCCAGGCAAGCCCCGATGCATAACTCCTACTTTTCTATAGTTTAAATTATATTTGTGCATTAAGTTTTAAGGAGTTGAATGAAACCCACTTGCATATATATATATATCTTTATCCTATGAGTCTTACTAGTATGACAGGATCGGGTAGATTGCTATGCTATAGGACTCCGGTAGAAGCCGAGTGATTGCCTGTCACTCGTGAGATATAGAAAATATGTTACTATATCATTATCACTTGGAAAATATAAATGGCAGAAAGGAAAAATGGTGACCGGGCAGGGATATGGTTTGGGTATTGGTGGGTGTAAGAGGTTGTGTCGCCATGGACGTGGGACATAGCTTGGTTACACTGCTTTCCCTGTCGGTGTCGGTTAAGGACCGATCGTTGCATAAGACACTAGGCAAGTCACAGATTTATTATCCCGAGCACATACTGGTGTATGGGTGCTTGGAAGACTTGTTGCTCTCTTGTCGTGGGTTTTGGCTCTTTCTGGACTGACTGTTAGGGTTTTGTTTTGGTGGAGGAGGTCCTTGCACCGCACTGAGTCCGGGACTCAGGGGCGGGGGCTTGGAGTCCCAGTTTGGACAGGGACCTAGGACCCTAGGACAGAAGGGTGATGGGTTGGTCCTGCTTGTGCCCGGGGTACAAGCGGGGTGTGTGTTTTCAAGGTACCCAGCTGGGGACATTGATTCACGAATCGCCGCCGAGTCGGTATGGCTTGTCTTAACTCTAGCACCGTAGTAAGAACTAGAAGATGAAAGATGGAAAGAAAAGAAAATCTGATTGCTTACCACCTGCTTGAAAGTAGCACAGGTGCTTACATAGAATGGTTAGTCAATGAACTAATGCACTGCTAATAAAAATCGAATATAAGGACGCACATTTAGTAATGCTTCCTGCAAATGAAATAAACCCACAAGCCAGATAGCCTTGCATATCCTTGAAGTCTTTTCTTTTCTCCTGTCGGGTAAGTCTTACTAAGTACAATTGAGTACTCAGGGTTTTATTCCTCCTGTTGCAGGTGACAGGCGGATGCTAGAGCTGACTCTTGTGTGTGGATACCTCCTGGTGGGCTCAGCGAGGATTCCTTTACGCTGCGATCGTAGTTGTTATTTATAACTCTCACCAAATGCTTTTATAAATGAAAGTTTCATAATATGTTCTCCTAGTTTATATATCAATACTTCATCATGTCATGATTAGATATTTATTTTCGCTGTAATGCTGATCACATGTTTATATTCCGCTGTTCAATTAAATGGTTTATAATTATGATAATATGATTACATTCCGCTGTTATAATAATAAATATTATACTCTGATGTTGTATTAAAAGTGATGTAAGAAAGGGTTAAGAACGTTGTGAGCTTTATTCTCTCATTTGTGATCCTGATGGAAAAATGTAGATTTTCGGGTTCTTCGCTGGGGTGTGCCCGACGGAACCGAGTAATTTGGTGTTCTCCCTTGGGTGCTTAGTGTTTGATGGAAGACAAGCACTCCTGGGAGGCACTAGATTAGGTGGTTCTGCCACAGGTGGTATCAGAGCATAAATGAGGAAATAAAGCTTTGGAAACCTTTTTCAAAAATAAAATTTGCCAACAAATTATTTCCAAAAGTTAGGACGTTTTTATGCGAAGTTATATAAGTAGCCCTATTACTATGGTTATGTATCTAGGATAGATGGCACTCTGCTGACTTAGGTAGACTTAATCAAGTTTTCTGTAGGTACACTGACTCGAGCATAGTCCGATAGTATCGACTAGCTACAAGGAGAGAACGATGTGCCAAAAATCTGAGAACGGTTGCCCTATATGTTGGCAACAGTGAAAGGACATATAGAATGTGCATCCATGCATACCCTGTTGTTCATTAAAGTACTCGTATTGCTTGTAGATACGCCATCCATAGGTGTCACGCGTGTCATATTGTGCACGACTGGCTCGTTTCTGTTTCAGAGTTAGGTCTGCACTATGGCTTCGTGCTCCGCATTCGCCCATGGTTCACAAAGGTCATGACCCACGTCGCCCCGTACCCCTTTTCTGTGCTCTTGCCGGACCCTTTCCCTACAGTCGTACTAGTCAGTTTTGGCATCGCACGTCGCTCGCCTCGAACGCGTGGAATTTGGTCGATTCAGTCGTAGTGATCCCGTGCAGGAACCCTGGTGAACCATGTCAGGACCACTGAATGCTCCGCCTTTATAAGCAGAGCCTGACTTAGCCTTGGTACCACCACTCGGTGCACTTTAGCTCACTTAGCTTTTCCTTTGAGCCAGCTTTTCGCTCAACCTTCCTCACAACCCTCGCCAGAAATGGCAGGAGCCTAGGTTAGTAGTTACTGCCTGAACATTGAGGGTTTTCCCAAAATCATGCATGCCACCCTACAAAAGCTCAGAGTCAAGGATCGTCCTGAGTATGAGGGGCGTGAGTTTGAGAAGCATGGCACTGATCGGTGTGAGGTGATCGTCTATATTGGAAAGAGTGAAGAGTTCCCCGACATCAATGAAGCCTGGAGTGTGACCGTCAACTGGGTTTAGCTTCACCGACACAAACCAGGTTATGGCCCGCAAAGTCTTGCGGTACCTCTGCCAGATCTATGAGGAGCCCATTGCTCGTACCCCCATGAGGTTCTTTCCACCTTTGGACAAGAATCAGCGGGCATGGAGGGCTCGCATGGAGGCTTTGCAAGGGTGGGATGCGCAAGAAGATAATCCTATCGTGGTGCACTTGACCATGTACCTGCTTGCTTTGGATGAGCAGTATGACCGGCAAGCCTTGGAGCTGAGGGCGTGCCTTCGGCGCACCGAGGAAGCCGAGCTCTTCAACCAAATGCTCTAGGTGCAGCTCACCGAAGCACATGCCAGTGCTGCAGCTGCTAAGAGCCGAGAAACTACCATGTCGGAAGCCTAGAAGGAGGCTAAAGATTGGCATGTCCATCAGTTGGGTGAGGCCTATCTGTTCACTAGGACCAAGCGGAGGACGCTGGTTGATGAAAGGTAGGATGCCCTAATCTTGGAGGGGATCCCTATCCACCCGCCTGAAAGAAGGAGAACCGGAGATGCAGAACCGCCAGCACCTCCACCTTTGGAAGTGTTAGAAGCAGAATCCTTGGTTCCTCTCACTCAGCCACTGCCACGATAAGATGTAGATTAGTTGCCTTGTAATGTTGTATCCATAGTAGTAGTGCTTTTCGTCGCTGTCCTCCGTATTGTACTCTTGCCGTTGTTGTCGTCCATAGTTGTTGAGATCGTCCAACCGTAGGTGAATGCTGTGTCATGAATGGGAGCCTGAATGCCTGTATGTTGTACCCGTATAAGACCATTGGAAATGCATCATGTTTATTTCGTTGTGTTTATTGCGTTCATCTACCTTAAGTTTCGTTAGATGTGACTAAAGTTTCAAGGGCGATGTTAAGCGGGATACAAGAGAAGTTGCCATTTAGATATCAGCAAACCAGTCGTGACTGGAGAACATTGGACACTGTATCAACTAATTGTGGATGTCCCAACAGAACACTTCAATCTCTTTAAAACAAATCCACCGTTGGATTTAAATTCCTTGTCCCTTGTTGTGAAGGGAACCTTTGTTGTTTGAATTTCCCCTTGCAATACTTCTCTTATTCTGTGGTCTATGACCCCACTGCCTTCATGGCGTGTAAGTTGGTAGTAGTTGCCTGGTTAATAGCTTATGGTGCCGCGATGAAACCGAGGGCTCCCTGTGGAATAGCTGCCACATGGTGACACTGCTCGGCACGCGCTGGTATCGAGGTTGTTGACCAAGTACCTTTACCAAGTTACACCGCCATACCACTTTTGCTACAAATAATTTTCTTGGAAATGTTCAGGTGTTCAAATGGGAAATCCACAACGGGTTGATGAAATGGTGTTCTCTCTGAGTAGACAAGAGGAGGTGGTTATGGAGGAAGAACGTATGACATGGTCTTGGTTTACACGGAAGACGATATGGTCGAGTAAAGGAAAGAAAAAGAACAGCAGTAAGAAAAGTTAACCTCGGGTAGTCAGGAGTGATTGTAAAAGTCTGAGTGGATGTCATGTCCCAAGCATTGTGTTTAGTTGACCTTGCTGGGTCATTTCGCTGCGTGCCCTGCGAACGCTGTCTGTATCAGGCCCTTAGCTCCCCGTTCTCGCATGGCCGTGGCATCGTGCTGCACTCGCCGTCTTTGTGCACTATGTGTTTCTCCTTTTCCTAGCATCCGGTCAGCTCTCGACTCTCATGCCTCGTCCCTCATACCGAACCCTCCTTCCCTCTCCTTTCTTTCTTCTTTTGGTGACACGACCGCCCGCACGCTTGCCTCGTTGAGCGGACCACCCCCTCTCCTCTCCTTTATTTTCCATCCGCTCACTTGTGCAGGGAGCGCACCATGGCCGTGTCTATCTCCACAGCATGGCCTGTCTTTGTACCTCATCCATGCCGCCTCCACTTCCGGTGTGTTGTGCCCAAACTCTGTTCATCACTATAAATGCTCTTGGTCCTGCTCTTCTTCTTCATCTCATTCTCCTCGCATTCGAAGTAGAGCTATGAGATCCAGCTGTTATTGTGAAGCTAGGTTTGTCAGTCTGAGGTGATGGTGTAATCTGAGGAGAAGAAAGGATCTGGTTTCTGAAGAAGTTCAAGTTCCCTTGGTTAGTTTGGTCGTAGGGTTCACAATGTTTGAGTTCTGTTAGTCCTGTTTCTGGATCTGTTGGTGCTACGCCATGTTTTGGATAATCATTATCTTGTTGTTACTCCATTGCCCTCGTCTATCTCGACTTCTGGATTAGATCTCGGTTGTATCAGGTTGCTCTTAACCATGTATCCCTAGATCCCCGTGTGGTTTAGTATTCGAAGTCGTGTAATCTTTCGTGTAATCCCTGATCTATGGAATGTAATCGCGTTTCCCCTTTTCTGGTTCTCGCTTCGAATCTCGGGGCAAGATTCTTTTTAAGGGGGGTTGGTTGTAACACCCCTGGTGTTACGATCTTGTTTAGCATCTTGATTAAGGCCTAAAAGAAATTAATTAACCAAGCTCTTGTGTTTTAAAGTATTTTTTAAACTCACATAAAATGGTAAAACAAATTATCCATGTTTTGTATAGCTTGATGGTTCACGACGAGTACCTTGGCTTGGTGTAGTGCGTAGGTTGGTTTGACGTTGCAGGGTTACCCAGAAATATCTCGAAGTTCTTTCGAAACGCGCTGTAACCCACGTTTCGGGACTCAGTTCGTGAACTGGTGCCCCAAGTGACGAACCTAGGTTGGTGTGCTGGTATTTTCCTCTCGTGTGGCCCGTTTATTGTGCGGATTGCTCTGTGGGATAGCTGATGAGAACAACTTTAGCGCCGTGACCTTAGTGGGCCTCAATCACAATCATTAGCAGTTTTCACGTTGCTTTAGATTTAGTGCTCGTCATTGTTCGTTGTTGGTCGGCCTAAGCCGAAATTACCGCGCGTGCACATCATTGCCGGTCCTGGCCTTGGTCGCGCCTGTGACCGATCTTGCTCGCTGCCGGTCGGGCCATGCGTGGGCCTTACCGAAGCTATAGCCACTGCCTCTGTTGTCCCGTAGAATTAGTGGCCTTGTCGTGATGCCACAGTTTTCCCCGCGCTGCCTTTTATGTTGGTTTTGCGTGGCGGACTCTACACAAGGTCGTTGTTCCGCTGTCGCCGTCCACACGCAGCCAAAGCCGATCCGTCTTATCATGGTACGTCGTGGCACGTCTTCTTTAAGCCATATAGCTCGAGCACCACAAGCCTTTAATGCATACGCAACCAATGATGGCTGAGACGTGTAAATGTCGTCGCCCACCTTGTCCTGCTCACTCGCTCGTGTCGTGTCCTGGTCCTGCACCGCTGCAATGTTGTCTGCCTCTGTGCTAAGCCGTGCCATTGAGGTGTCTACGCCTGTATGTTTTCCACTGTCGTTCAGTCGTCAAGCCAAGGCAAGTCAGGTCAGGTCACCTCCGAGCCCCTGCTGCTGCTTCGCTCGGCATCGGCGCCCCTCCTTTTTCCTTCCCTGCTCTGGACCACAGCACCACACCGCTGCCCACCCGTGCGTCCATGCCCGTGGCGCTGCCCTGCTACTCCATGGCGCCTCACCCTGCCTCCCTTGTGAGCGCACGCCGCGCCCCACGGTCCGCTCCGCGCTGCACCCCCCCCCCTCACCGTGCCGCAGTAGCTGTCCTCCTAGGCGCCATCGTCGCCCCGCCATCATCCGCGTGGCCCGCCTGCTGCCCATGGCCGGTGATGCCCCCCATCGCCGCAACCGCCCGCACCATCGCAGTGGTCATGTCCGCTACGCCCCACAGCGCATCAGGCCGCCGTGTGCGCCCGCGCCTGGCCGCGCTTTTGGAACAACGCCGCTGCTTCCTGCGGACTTGCGCGAGCACCCATGCTGACGTGCCCCCTTCGCCTGCTGTCGTAGCGCTGCCGCTCGCCGCAGTCACCGCGCGCGTGGCTGGGCCATCACTGGCGGCGCTCGGCCGAGCCTCCACCGCCTTCCCCTCCCTGAGCCATGCTCAACTTCGCCCTCGACCGCTGCCATGCCGTTGTCGCCGTCCGTCCATCTGGGCCGCCGCTGCCAGCTTGTCACCACCACGGCTCGCGCGAGCAGGCTACCGGGGGGGCCGGCTCGGGTCTTGGCGCGGCTTGCCTGTGGTCGCGCGGTCTCCTGTGTCGCTCACCGGTGGGCTTCCCGCCGTCGTCGTGTCCTTCCCGGCCAGGGTTGACCGTTCGACCGGGCCTCCTCTGCTCCTCTGTCTAAAGAAGATGAAGTGAAGGGTATAAATCCAAGTATAATTTTTATACAAGGTCATTACTGCAAAATATGTGACTCCTTTAAATAGGACTCTGGACTGCGGGTTAAATTCGTGAAAATGCAGGGTCCTTATTGCATAAATCGCTAGGCCGGTTTGGGTCAGGCCGCGCGTGAGCCGGCTTGCTGGGCTGCTTGCGTCCGCACGTTGGGTCGGCCGGTCGCCGCTGGCCGCGCCCCGCCTGGGCCTCTAGTCGGTCTGCTCTTGCGGGCCGGACTACCCGCTGGGCCGTGTGCCGCACCCGCGCCTAGGCTGGCTTGTGGCCACCACGGCGGGGCCGGTCGCACTGCGCGCCCCATCCCGCCTGGGCTGCTTGCTCGCTGGACCAGGCTGAGCTGGTCCGCTTCGGGCCCAAGGAGCTTTAGTTTCCTTTTCCGGTGTTTTGTTAATTTCAGCAAATGTTTGAATACTTGGAAATTGATAATAAAATGTAGGAAAATCATAAAAATGCCAAACCAATTTTGTTAAGTTTCTAAAATCATGATCTACCTGTTAGTATATTTTGTTCACGTAGTTTGATAATATTCTTAGAAGCTATATAATTAATTTAAGGTACTTAATATTGTTAAAATATGAACTTGTATGAATTATTGTGATAAATTGGTAATAGTGTTGAATATAAAATTTTTACAGTAGGCTCCTAACAATATTAGGTACTTGCTGTAATTTTTGTAGCCCCGAAATAATTAGTTGCTAAATAGATAATGATGTCCTATTACGAATAAAGATTAAATTGATACAATAGAATAAAGAAACACCTTGGAATTTTATAACTAAAACAATTGTTGGGAAGTAACATCTTATTCGAAAACGTGGATACGTAGACTAGCGTTAGAGTTAACTCGTTAGCTTGTGAGGCGTGATCGGATTTCTAAGCGTTTCGGCTGTCATTGATTATTTACATCTATGCATTTGCATCAATGCATATCATATAGGTACGATGATGGATCAACGGATCAAGTGAAGGATGAGTGGGAATCTACAGATGGTGTAATGGTATTCTTTCCAGGAGATGATGCAATGGGCTTTCTATCCAGTTGATGGTGGATGATCTGAAGATGTAGATACTAACTTATATATATATATATATCTTATCCAGGTAAGTCCTGATGCATAACCCCTACTTTTCTACAGTTTAAATTAGATTTGTGCATTAAGTTTTAAGGAGTTGAATAAAACCCACTTGCATATATATATCTTTATCCTATGAGTCTTACTAGTATGACAGGATCGTGTAGATTGCTATGCTATAGGACTCCGGTAGAAGTTGAGTGATTGCCCGTCACTCACGAGATATAGGAAATATGTTACTATATCATTATCACTTGAAAAATATAAATGGTGGAAAAAAAATGGTGATCGGGTAGGGATATGGTTTGGGTATTGGTGGGTGTAAGAGGTTGTGTCGCCGTGGATGCGGGACATAGCTTGGTTACACTGCTTTCCTTGTTTGTGTCGGTTAAGGACCAATCGTTCATAAGACGCTAGGTAAGTCACATATTTATTATCCCGAGCACATACTGGTGTATGGGCGCTTGGAAGACTTGTTGCTCTCTTATTGTGGGTTCCGGCTCTTTTCGGACCGACTATCAGGGTTTTGTTTTGGTGGAGGAGGTCTTTGCATCGCACTGAGTCCAGGAGTCAGGGGCGGGGGCTTGGAGTCCCAATTTGGATGGGGACCTAGGACCCTAGGACAGGAGGGTGATGGGTTGGTCCTGCTTGTGCCCGGGGTACAAGCGGGACATGTGTTTTTGGGGTACCTAGCTGGGGACATTGATTCGCGAATCGCCGCCAAGTCGATATGGCTTGTCTTAACTCTAGCACCGTAGTAAGAACTAGAAGATGAAAGATGAAAAGAAAAGAAAATCTGATTGCTTACCACCTGCTTGAAAGTAGCACATGTGCTTACATAGAATGGTTAGTCAATGAACTAATGCACTGCTGATAAAAATCAAATATAAGGACGCACATTTAGTAATGCTTCCTGCAAATGCAATAAACCCACAAGCCAGATAGCCTTGCATATCCTTAAAGTCTTTTCTTTCCTCCTGTCGAGTAAGTCTTGCTGAGTACAATTGAGTACTCAGGGTTTTATTCCCCCTGTTGCAGGTGACAGGCGGATGCTAGAGCTGACTCTTGTGTGTGGATACCTTTTGGTGGGCTCAGCGAGGATTCCTTAACGCTGCGATCGTAGTTGTTATTTATAACTCTCACCAAATGCTTTTATAAATGAAAGTTTCATAATTTGTTGTCCTAGTTTATATATCAATACTTCATCATGTCATGATTAGATATTTATTTTCGTTGTAATGTTGATCACATGTTTATATTCCGTTGTTCAATTAAATGGTTTATAACTCTAATAATATGATTACATTCTGTTGTTATAATAATAAATATTATACTCTAATGTTGTGTTAAAAGTGATATAAGAAAGGGTTAAGAACGATGTAAGCTTTATTCTCTCATTTGTGATCCTGCTGGAAAAATGTAGATTTTCGGGTTCTCTCCTGGGGTGTGCCCGACGGAACCGAGTAATTTGGTGTTCTTCCTTGGGTGCTTAGTGTCTAATGTAAGACGAGCACTCCTGGGAGGCATTAGATTAGGCGGTTCTGCCACATCATCCTACATGTGCTGCACCTTTTTGTTCAAGCCAACGGGCTTGTTAGCCTGCGTTGGGGAAGCCTTTAGTGGCTTAGTGGGATCCTTAGGTGACATGGCTTTACAGAATTACTAAAAAATGGTGAAGTTTTGCTTTATAAGTGATATAGATATGAACATAGATACGGATTAAGTTTTTCTCTCTCTTCTCACTAAAAACAACTAGAAGCCGGTGAACTACTCTAAGGAGCTTCCCTGGTTCATGAAAGCCATTGCTATATTATCGAAAAGTGAAGAAGCTAAACCAGCGCAAGTCATACCAAAATAAAATATTTGGGGTAAGATACTGGTGCCTCTACGAAACGAGTTGTGCCATTTATATTTGGAATTATTTTGCTTCACAGACGTCATCTCTCTCGCTCTTTGCTCAAAGCTTCTCCCGGCAGGAGTTTCATAGTATACCACTGAAGCACAACAAAGATGGGTGACGCCATCTCCATTTGTGATCTAAAATGGTAACCATGAAAGAGTTGAAGCATATATAGTTTCTCCGGAGGCACTAGTGCTCGGACGTCCGGACGCAGCTCTCACACCTGTGCCCGACACATGCAACTCCCTTCTCCCTGCGCCAAATCCCGCTACGGAGGCAGCGTTTGTCCGCACCCGACGCCCGCCCGCCCACATCGCATCCCACACCCCGCGTTCGCTCGCATCCCACGCCCCGCATCTGCTCACATCACACGTGCCCCCGTGCCCACACGTGAACCACAGCGGCGCCCCGGCAGCAGCACCAGGCAGCTGCGGCAGGCCGCCAACCACCAACGCGTATTGCAACATGTGAAACACCCGATCTACTTTTAAAACATAAAGATAAAACAATTGCAACATACAACTGAAACAGATGAAATATTTGAAACATGCGTGTATAGCAACATATGCAACATCCAGATCCACTTTTGCAACATAAGTCTGAAACACATGAAAACAAACACTTGAAACATGCATGTGCATCCATAGCAACATTGCAACATCCAGATGAAAACACTTGAAACATACATCTGAAACAACTGAAACATTTTGGACATAGCCTTGAAACATGCGTATCTTGTCATTACAACATATGAAACATCCTAGATCTACTTTTGCAACAACCAGATAAAACACTTGAAACATAAGTCTGAAACACCTGAAACACTTGAAACATCAGCCTGTTCGGCAGGCATGAATTGGCTGGCTAGAGCTGGTGCTGAACCAGCCAGCCAAGCAGCTGCATCCAGCATCCAGCCAGCCCCCAGCCATTTCAAATCGGTTGAATAGCCATTTCAAATTCAAACACAAAAAAGGCGCCAACACCAGTGTCCATTCATAAACAGTCCACTTCTAGTTCATACCTAACAGTTCATCAACCTTCACTGGTCCTTACATACAACCAACAAATGGCAGTCCATTTGTTCAATCCATACAACAAAAGAATACAGCATACACTAGGGTTAACAAATTAGGCATATATGCAACATATACAAAAATTCTGGACTTCATGAAGCCACTAACCAAACTGCACACATGTGTGCAATCTGTAGCTGCACATACACCGCCTTCTTCCTACTCCTGCGATCAGTACCAATTGTCACACATAATGCATTCAGTAAATACCTAACTTAAATTGAAGTACTCAAGTAGCTTCATTACATCACCTTTCCTCAATCATATTCCAGTCCAAACAATAGTTGATATCAACTCCCTCACTGCAGTTGTTTGTGTTCCACGATTTAGATCCACCCACTCCGATAGCTCATATGATGGTGCATTAGGCCCATACTTACGCAGCCACAAATAATTATCCATTGCAAAGCATGATATGATAATCATCGCTTTCTTTTTTCCTTGTGAAGTAAGGAACCCATTGCAGAATATGCCACCGTTCTTTGAGGCCCCCAAATCTTCATTCAATTACATTGCGCAGCCTCGAGTGAATGTAGTTAAATTTCTCCTCGCGTTCTAACGTCTCCAACTCTACACCCCTAAAGTCGTTCATATGGTACCTTGTATTCGGAAAGGAGTCATGTATCCTTGAATCTCCATGTATCCCACGTCTGCCAGGTAGTAGCATCCTACAACAATTGAACAAATTCCACAATCAGTGCCAACAATGTCCTGCCAACTACACCTACACTCATGCTGCATCAATTATATTTGCAAGTCATCACGAACCTATGGGTGGATGCGGGAACCATTCATCGGCCTGACAGTGTTTTAGGACCACCATGTCATGACATGCCCCCCCCCCGCCTTCCCAGCACCCACATAGGTGAAGCGGCCATCCATATCCACAATGGCGCAAACATTAATTGAAGTTTCTCCTTTCCTATTGAAGAAGTCAGCTTTGGCTTCCTGATTAACCTCAACCTTTATGTGGGTGCCATCTATAGCACCTATGCATTCATCAAACCATAGTGCATATTCAGCAAGTTTTTGGTTGACTCGTGGGTAGTTCCTATCTGCTGGAACTAGTATAGTCTATGCCCACCTATACATAACCTCTGCTAGTGCAGTTGCCTTCCTACTAACCGTATCTAACGACCTTTCAAATCTATCTTTGCATTCTCTACTAGCAGACTGGTGGGCACAAGTTCAGACATACATGCCTACAGCTTCGACAGAATTACACTTGTCTGTAGATGGCAGCCCAAACAGAAGCAACATGTTATGCAAATGCATGAAGGCATCACGGGACATACAAAAATTGTCTATGCATTTTGTTGGGTCATCAAGAGCAAGTTCCATCCATTGCGCACCGGTGAGCTTGGGTATGGGACAAGGAGGATTTACCACAGGACTTTGTTGCGCCAGCAGTCCTTTCAACCTTCTCAGCACGACAGCTACCTTCGCCAAGTTCACCATGCCCGGTCCTTCACTGGAAGTGTCGCTATTGGATGACTCCTCATTGCTGCTCATGCTACAAGATTGAAATGGGCAAAAACCAATAAGATGTGACAGCATATATTGGCAAACAAACATGTGCTCATAAGTGATGTCCTGGAGTTTCTACAAAACAGTACAAAACCATTGTTTAATTTTTGACCAGCACTGATGCAAGATCTGAGAGCAAAGGATCACAAGACATTTGAACTTGTAGAATTATTTCTATGTAAGAAAGTCATGCAGCCAGGGTATCATGCCAGTAATAATAAAAAAGAATCACTTTCAATTACCTCAATACATGTGTAGGCACGACCAGTCAATTAACATAATTTCTGGGACCCACCATCTCCTGCTACCAAAGTTTACTAAACATGCTGAAATTAGAAATTGACATCAAATTGAATGCAGATGGCGCTTCAACTAGAATGCTCATAGTACGCCACACATCCAAGTGAACATAGTTCTCGACAACGGTCTTTATTACAGCAAACAAAAAGAACATAACGCTGACAAGGTACATAAACAACTCAACATGCTCATGCTGGAAAACTAAAACAACTAAAGAAGCCGTAGGAGGAAGTATGCTACTGATCACTTGGACTTGGAGAAAACGAAGTCCCACAAGACATTCACCCAGTTCAGCTGGCCCTCTTTTGTTTCCAAATCAAGAAAAGCCCGACGACGGAGCCTGCTGTTGCAAAGATTAAGGGCTTGGGCAAAGACTACATCACTCTCGCTGTAACCATCTTGCTTCAGAATCTGATTGACTTGGGCCATCTCCTCGGCATCAGTGGCTTGATGGGCCTTATGTGCCCTAGTATCCCTGATAATGTTGTCGCTCAGGTCATCAAGGCAGTCATCAAGGGTTGGAGTCCTGCTACTCTTCTTACTGCGAGGACTATTAACAGAATGGTCCCTAGTGACTCTCTTGAAGGACTGACCAACACTACGTGGTTGTACGGGCTCGTCGAACAAGGCTCGAGGAGTCTGAGGGCTTGCACTACTAGGTGTACGGTCAGGTTGATGTCCCCCTACAGATACCAACTCCCCCTATCACGTGGGGTGTGTCCCAAAATCAAGATTAGTTGCTCACAGCATTGTGGACGTCTGAACCTCTCACGAGCAGTTTGGCTACTTTCCTGCACGTGATCCAGGGATGGCCATGTTAGTAGTTAGTTAGTGTGACCCTAAATGCTAAAAAAGAGTCAATGAAAAGGGTGTAGTTAGTACCCCGGTGCCTGCGGCATACCAATCGGGGTCAGCTGTCACCTCTTCAGTATGCGGGTCACGGCCTAGCCCAGTATGGATTTGACCGTCGCGCCAATTAAAATACGCCCTTTTCAGCTCGTTGTACTTGTTCTGGAGCTGTTTCTTGTTGTACCCGAGCCTTGTGGCCTTGTTAAAGGCACGATGGGCATTTGTCCACCCGATAGGGGTTGGGGTATTGTTGCCCCAGTGACATAGGTTTTTCTCCTGAGTGATTAGCTCAAGAAACAATGAGCAGGTTCTGTCATCCCAACTAGCACGATCACGGTTCATCTGATGCAATGTTCGACATTCTGATGTATTATGTACATGGATGCTATGGAAATGGAAAAAAATGTTCCTAGCATTATGCAAAGAAGGGATTGGGCGAAGGAAAAGGGAACTTGCCTTTCCAAAACGCTTGCAGCATTTTGAACGGAGGTTGTACTGCCTGGCTGTAGGTGGAGAGCACGACGAAGTCGACAACGCTGCCAGTGTGGGTAGCGTTGAGCACCAGCGGATGAAACATCCCTGAATTCTCTGCAGCGTAAACATAGAGCATAATGTTTAGGTTCAACAAAACATAATGCATGAACAACAGGCGATAGTACTCTTAAAACCATCTACCAAGTTGTGCATATGAACATTATAAACCATACAAGATTATTATTTCTAAACTAGGCAACAAGGACATATGAACTCAAATTTATAGCTGCCAACAAATATACACATAGAAATAGGACGTTATCAAAATACAAATGGAGTACAAACTCAAGAAAGCAATTACAACAGCTAAATTAAAACAAATATAACAATTAGAGAGGAGAGTAAGCCACACTCACCACTAATGGTAGCATATTTCAAAGATAGGTCAAATCAAAGGAAACAATGCCCTTTCTTAAGCACAGGGAGGACAAGAGGCCAGACTATTACAATAGGAAAGATAATTGCAAAACCAACTAGCATCGTACAATGCAGGATATTTACTATCGAGCTCTTGTGATGCATGTATACAAGACAACCAGTGTTCTCAAGATCCAAGAACACAAAATGGCAATAAGTAGTTTACTAAAGGATGCATGAATTACTAACCTCCTGCAGGTCGAGTTGAACCTATGTGGCAGAACCGCCCGAAATAACACGCTTTCAGAGGCGCTCGTCTTCCACTAGACACTAAGCACCTCGAAAGGGAGCTATATCGAACAGTTCCATCGAGCACATCCCATGGAAGAACCCAAAAATCCATATTTTCAATAGGATCATAAATGGGAGAATAAAGCTTACAATATTTTAGCCATTTCTTACATCACTTTTTACGCAACATCAGAGTATAATATTTATTGTTTGTAACAGCATAATATAATCACGTTATCAGAGTTTCAGCGAAAATAAAATCATTTAATGACAAGTTAAATATTAATATGATGATCCATTATATACATCATAGCACGTTATAAGTTTTTCTATTGTAAAACATTTTGGGTGGAAGTTTCAAATAAACTCTATGTACGCAACGTTAAGGAAATCCTCGCTGAGCTCACTAGGAGGTTTCCACACACAAGTGTCAGCTCCACACGTTCCTGTCACCTGCAACAGGGTAGAACAAACCCTGAGTACTCAATTGTACTCCACAAGATTTACCCGTTAGGAGGAAAGAAAAAGACTCCAATGATATGCAAGGCTATCTGGCTCGTGGGTTTATGGCATCTGCAGGAGCATTACTAAACGTACGTCCTTATATTCAATTTTATTAGCAGTCATCATTAGTTCATTAACTAACCATTCTATGTAAGCACATATGCTACTTTCAAGCTGGTAGTAAGCAATCAGACCATTTTATCATCTTTCATATTCCAGATCTTACTACGGTGCTAGATCATAGCCAAGCCGTACCGGATTACCCGGCGATTCGTGAATCAATGTGCCCAGCTGGGTACCCGAAACACACGCCCCGCTTGTACCCCAGGCACAAGCAGGATCAACCTATCACTCTCCTGTCAAGGAGTCTAGGTCTCCGTCCAAATTTGGACTCCAAGCCCCCAACACCTGAGTCCCGAACTCAGTGTAGTACTTAGACCTCCACCATCCCCGCCTCCAACCAGTCGGTCCAGAAAGAGCCGGAACCCACGATAAGAGAGCAACGAGCCTTCCCTGCTCCTATAAATAAGTATGTGCTTAGGATAATAAGTCTGTGACCTGACTAGAACCCAATGCAATGGCTGGTCCTTAAACGATATAGGAGGAACATGTACAATTCGAGCCTCGTTCGAATGCCAAACCAAGTCCAGATCCAAAGTACCATTCTGTCCGGTCTCCAATTATCATTCATATATATTCCAAGTGATAGTAATATAATAACAACAATAATATTTTTCCTATCTCTCGCGACTGACAGACAATCACTCGACTTCTACCGGAGTCCTGTAGCATAGCAATTTACACGATCATGTCATACTAGTAAGACTCATAGGATAAGGATATATATATATATATATGCAAGTGGGTTTTCATTCAACTCCTTAAAACTTAATGCACAAGCATAAAATAAAGTACGGAATAATATGGGTTATGCATCGGGGCTTGCCTGGGTAAAATATAACCAAAAGTTAGCATTCCATCGTGGCGACACGATCACCAAGGCACCATCTTTTTTGCTACTCCAGTCGATTCCACGATCCATCGTTGTTCCTATTATGACATACGTGGATGCAACACAGAGACGTAATTAATCAAAGACAACCACAACTCTTAAAATACGTTTACGCCTCTCACGCTAACAAGCTAGCTCTAGTGACTAATGTACTAGGCCATGTATCCATGTTGTCGAATAAGGCGTTATTTCCCAACAAATATTTTAGTTCTACAACCCCAAGATGTTCCTTTATTTCATTGATTTAATATATATTCGAACTAGGGCTCATTAGCTACCTTAGTAAACCAATTATCCTAAGTTACAAAAATTATAGAGAGCTCATAATAATATAATGAAACTACTGTAAAATTTTCAAGTCTATCACTTGCATCATTTTATCACAATAATTCCAACAAAATGATATCTTAATAATACTAAACACTTTAAAATAACCAGAGCAACCCTAAAAACAGCACCAACTAGATGAATAAAATACATTAACAGATAGATCATGATTTTAGAACCTAACAAAATTGGTTTCACTATTTTTGGATCCCTAAATGATTTTATATCTAAATAACAAAAATTAGCTCAGAATTTATTTTAGAAAATATTTTCTAATTCCCTGGAAAACGAAAAGGACACTGCGGCCCACTCGGCCCAGCGTGAGGTGCGACCACGCGCGGCAAGCCGGCCCAGCAAGCGGCCCAAGGCGGGGAGCCCGCGCGCGCTGGCAATCTTGCAAAAAGGCCCCCGGATACTAGAAGAACTACGTGGCGCAACGCGCCACTATTCCAATAAAGAAGGGGTTTGCGCTCAGCACCCTACAAAGACTCATCTTTGCAACGGGCATGCCCCCGAGCACGCGCGCGACGGCGCAGCGCACCGACGGCATACGACGATTACGCTGGCCAATGACAGGGTTACCCAGCGGCCAGAATGGGTCTAATACCTAAACCTAACCAAAGCGGGACCCTGGGAGGTGGCTAGGCGACTAGCGGGGCCCTACAGCGGTCTAGCCACGGTAGGATACAGCGCCGTTCCGATGATGACGAAGCCATTCCGACGAGCATGAGCGATACCAAAGCAAAAGGAAAAATGATACAGCATCAGGAGCTCACCGCAGACACCGCTACGGTGTTAGTTGAGGCAGAAGAAGACTGGGCAGGGCTAGCCACGTGCGAGTCATCGGGGCGGCGGTGCTCCGGGATGAACATGGGCGCATCACCACGTCTCCGACGAGCGCCCTGGCCAAATAGGGCGAACACCGGGCAGAGAAAGTCAAGACGAACTCGGGGACGTGAGCAATCGAACTCGAAGGCCTTACCCCCAAGTCTACCGTCACGGCGGCGTGCATGACCGGCGTTGAGCAAGACGTCCAACCGCCGGCCGGAGGAGCTTGTTTACACCTTGATGCGGGTCGGGCTGCTAGCTAGCTCCTATGTCTAGTCGCTGAAGCGCTGGAGCAAAGTGAGAGGCCGCGTACAGCAAGTGTTAAGATCGCGAAGCAATGTGATTTCTTCGGTCGGCACGGGCAGACGAGGCAGCAGCTCTTCAAGGCTCGGCCTCCTACAGTCGAGGTTGCGTTAATGAAGTGGGGACGTCCGCAGGGGCGGGGCTCAGAGAGAGAGCGTCGTGGAGCACCGGGACGGGACAGCTCGACCCTAGCGGAACGCGGACGGCGGCAGCACGGGCAGCGGTGCAGCGAGACATGTGTTGATTGCTCGGCATGCTGAGCAGCGACAGCTCTCCCTCTATGCACAGCAAGGAAATAAATTGGACGTCATGCACACTCTCCCCTTTCTCCTTCATGACCGGTTGAGGGGGTAGGCAGCAGCAGCAGCAGCTTTGATTGCTCGACGTGCAAGGCAGCAGCGTCTCTCTCTCTCTCAGACTCTCTCTCTCTCTCAGTCCAGATCAGAGCAGCACATGTACCAGCGGCCAGCAACAACGTGTGGTGCAGTGCGTGTATGAGTGTGCAACTTTCTTTCTTTCACTAATCTGTACACACATATGCATATACCCGTTGTACGTTTATGTATATATATTTATCTGTAGAGATTTACTCGGAAAGAAATAAGTTTGTACACTACTTTAATTAATATAGTAGCATGCTTATCAAAATAAAACACGTGAGTATATATATACCTATATATATTTCTATCGGTTTACTAATTTAGACAATTAGCAACATCGAGGCAAAAAAAAATTTCACCAAAACTCGAATTTAAATTAGATTCAAGATATATATATATATATATATATATATATATATATATATATATATCGTTCTATTTAACAATGTATTTTGTTTCCTCCTATTTTTCTTATTACGATCTCGTATTTTCACCTAAAATAAACTAACTTACAACACTCATTTAATTTTTCTTAACCACAGAAGTGAGTCATATAAGATACACGTGCCATTGTTTAAAACTACTTATCCTACTCTTCGCGTTAGGATTTTTCATTTAACACATATAGGCATTTAAGTAAGCTAGCTCACTATATTTATTAGATCCATCTCTCAGGCCATAATCTCAGTGCTTAGCGAGCTCGTAACACCAGAGGTGTTACAACCTAGAACACCAATTAATAGAGTCTTGTCTTGTTTGGAATTGTATAAGAACGTACTACAACACTGATTACCAATTTAGGACTGCACCAGCTTCGTCATCCTACACAATTCGGAGGCAACACAGGACGGAGCACGTCAACAATAAGTTATGTATGATCAACAAAGTTATGTTCAACATAGATCTGAAATACGAACCTTCTCAGTGGGCGGATCGAAAACACCTAGAAGGAGCTGCCGTCGACCGGGTCGTGGCGTTGATGAGGGGTGGGGCGCGGGGGAAACCTACAAGACGAGGCCGTGGGGCTCAGATCCGGCCGGGTGAGACTGCGGTGGCGTGGGATCCGGGGGTACCTTGCTGAGGCAGTCGGCGTCGATGGAGGCGGGTTCGGGGAGGGAGGCGGAGCTCAATGTCACCGAGGCTGTCGATGGTGAGACTCGGCGTCACGGCGTACAGAGGCGGGCAGGGACTGATCCGCTGACCAACGACGGGGCCCGGCGACATGGCGGTCACGACCGCCGAGACTCGCACGTAGAGACGCGGACGAGCGGCGAGACTGCGGCGGAACCCTAGCCGCGCAAAGCGAAGGGGAAAAGAGGTGGGAGGGAGTGGCACGCAGTGCCCGGCGTCGCTTTTTGTCCAGCCGTTCGGCTGGGGCTAGGCTGCCAAACGGTGTAACACCCTAGGTGTTTGCCACCAGTTAAGCAATGGGTTTGAGCTAAAACATGGTATATTAAGTGATGATGAAGATGTCAAGGTCAAACCTATAGAAACGAGCCCCAACCTAAACTTGGATATTGCACCTTTGCTCGCCTATAGACCCCTTTTCAAGATATATGCTTGGGTGGTGTGATTGGGATATCTTCATGTGTCTCACATCAATACCCATCTATATTGGACACTCGAAAAGTTTCATGACGTTTGGAATCAAAAAGTCACATGAAATGATAAGTTATATCCTTGTTGGAATGATTTTACTAAGTGCTTGAATTGCACTATTAAGTGAATGAGAACATGAGATGTCAACCAAACCTTGTAACCTTGCCAAAATGACTCTAGATGAACTCTACAACAAAAGTCATGAAAGGTTCATGTTGGGCAAATGCCAAGAAAATGCTCCAATGGATCAAAAAGGATAATTTAAGCTTCATCGTGATCCTACTTTGGTCAAAGTAGAACAACAGGTTCTATACTAGTTTTGAGGTTGGACCTTAAATGAAAGTTGTAGTCCATATCATGTAGAACAAACTTTGTTTTTGGACCAAGAGCTAGATCAACTTAGAAATAAGTCAAACAGAGGCTCGAAGTTGGAACCTGCTGCTGATTTTAGCACTTAGAAATATTCTAAGTCTAGAAATTCATCGACATCGGCATTGACGTCTCGCGTTCTCCAAAGTTTGTTAAGCAACTCAATTTGGTCCAAAGATAAAAGTTGGAGTGTACATGATGGCGAAGAGCATGAATAAAGATGGCACTCTTTGGACCTTGTCTTGACCATCGATTTTTGGGAGTTTGGTAATCGCTGTCAATCCATTGACACTGGCTATTAGGACACTAATTATCCGCTGATCCAGAGCTCTAATGACTTGGCAACTTAAATGAGAAATGTAGAGCAGGCCGAGGTGAGCAAACTTCATTTTTGGCCCAAGGTCTGATTCGGCCTAGAAGTGGCCCAAATCGGCTCCCCACCTTGCCCACGCCGACGCACGCCAGGTGTTCGACAGCAGGCCAACGCGTCCGCCATGCACCCGGGGCGCGCTCCAACCATTGCCGCGTGGCCGCAGCTGGCCGACGCGCGTCCTACCCCCTGTGCCACGCGCTGCCTCACGCCCTGCTCATCCATAATCGCGCGCCAGTGCTGCCCCGTCCCTTCTCGCTCTCTTGCTCGCGCTCTGGCTGCACCAGAGCGGAGCCACCATGGCCGCCGCCGCGGAGCTCCCGAGCCGAGCTCGTTGCCGCTGCTGCAGGCCTTCTCCGTCCCAACCGAGCGCGTCATCACCATCTCCAGCTAGAGCCGCCACTCCTGCGCCCCTTTCCTGGCCACCATGGTCGCCGGAGTGCCCTGCCGCCGGTGGAGCTACGGGCATAGCCGCCGGCGCACGTGGCCGGGCCACCACGAGCCGCCTCGTGCCAAGAAGAGTTGTCCCATGGATGCGCGCGAGGCCCTTGGTACTCCGCCGCTGCCCCATCACCGCCGACGAGCCTCCTCCGGCCGGAAACAGCGAGCTCCCGCGCCTCCTCTGCTGCAATCCACGTCAGGGACTTCGCGTAAGAATTTGAAGAAAGGGAGGGACCTAACTGCATAGTCTGTGACTCATGTGAATAGTGCCGTAAGGACTGGTTTATAATTATTTTGCAGGAATTTAGAAATTCATAGTAAATCGTAGAAAATTCGTAAAATAGTAAATGAGGACTTTTTGGAATCCTTGTGAAATTCTCTATGAACTAGATCTATAATATGTCAGGTTTTAGTTTAAAGTTTTAGCTGTAAAAATGGATTTGTGCAGTTAGGGTTTGAATGCTAGTCTTATTTGTTTTTTTTATAACTGCAGATGTTGTGCTCAAATAATTGTGAAATTTTTGTGGAGTGCTACTAAGGTTATTCTTGATGTCTGGTAAAAATTTAAATATTTTAGGCTTGATAGTTTAAGAGTTATAAAAATAACAAATGCCCTGTTTTGATTTGCTCCTATTCTGAATAGGACTGCATGTTTGAATTAATTGGCTTAGTTAAGTTATGAATCATGACTTTATGAAAATACATGAGTTGTAGTACTTTTATTAATCTTTTCAAAAAGCTAAATATCATGATTTTTGGTTAAGTAGATCTTGAGTTATACTTGCTTAGATCTCTGTGGCTGTTTCTGCCCAAAACCAGAGAGGGTTTCCTTGTTCTTACTGTGGGGCCTTCTTACTAGTAGAATTAGCTTTAGGTGTTTATAACAAAGTTGTTTAGAATTTGACAAGCTTTCTAAAAAGTCTAGAACCACATTTATTGTACATATATAACTCCATTTATAGCTGTTTAAAGTGGTATGTCAGTTTCTGTCTATGTTTTGGACAGAGATGCAATTATTGGATTAATTGACCCTTCTAGCTGTAGAATCATCTTAATATGAGAATAAGAAAGTTGTAGGTAACTTCCTAAGGTTTTCAAAAAGTTATGGTTCATGTATGTTGGAGGTCTAGAACTCCAGTTATGCTTCTCTAAAGATGCTATCAATTTCCTATACCACTGCTGTTGGGCTGGATTTGCAGTTTTGCTTGTGCAATTATTTTCGTGGTGTAAATGATGTTTGCTATGGTTGTAGTGAATACAAAAGTTGTAGAAAATTTCATGATCTTGCTTGAGTTCGAATTGTAAGGTCATAGGGCAGATAGTGTAGGAGTTACATGACTTTTAAGTCTTCTATCAGGTTTTGATTTTATTCTGAGCAGATCTGAATGATGCTAGTGTTTGATCTAGTTAGGATTTGAATGAGTTTTTGGTGATAATAACAAAGTTGTAGATAATTCATGTATCTAGCTCCTGTTAAAATTTGGTGGTATTTGGCTTTGTGGTTTGTGAGTTATGCCTGTTTAAAGTTGGGTTTCAGAAATGGCTGCTCTCTGTTTTGTTTAGACCAGTTTCTATAAATAGGTATATTTGACTTAGTTAACTTGAGAATCATGCTAAGATGATTAAATATGAATTGTCACAAATTTCATAAGCTTTCCAAAATGTCTTCTTGCAAGTCATTTGGATTTGTGTAACTCCAGTTATAGCTAAATCTTGTAGCTGCTGTTTGCATGTCCAGAAATTGACAGATTCCAATTATAGTTGTTTGCTTGTATATTGCTAAGTGTGGCTCATACCTTTGATGATGGTTGAGTTAGAGTACCTGAAATCTTGGGAAACTTGTGTCATGCTTGGTGTTGTCATCTTCTTTGCTATCGTGGCATTATAAATTGTGCGATATTTAAAGTAAGCAATGTGAAGTGCTTGTGCATGTTAACGTAACCTTGTGCTTGTCTTACTTCTTTGCATCTATTTGCATTATCTATTGCACTTCCATGTATTCATACACCTGCATCTTGCATCTCATTTAGGTACGCTAGATAAACCACGTGAAGGATGTGATGTGGAGCCGAACTCGAAGAATAGGTTTGGTGGATCTATCCCGAAGATGGAAGGACTAAGCAAGTGCTAGGACCGGAGATGTCACCAAGTCGGTGCAAGCTAATCTGAATTGACATGTCGGATCCGTGCAAGCCCGGAGCATTTTAAGTCTCCCGAGTATTTTATAAATGATTACTTAAGTACTTATGATTGATGCATTAGGTTATAAGAGTTGAATGGAACCACTTGATGCATATAAATTCCTTGTCCAGATATTACACCTTTAACCGGTATAGGTCCAGGATCGAATATATGCTTAGCCATGCTTAGACCGGTAGAAGTCGGGTGATATCCTGTCACCCTCGAGATATAGGTGGATACCGGAGACACGGTTGGCTATATTTGCTATCGTGGAACAGAACCATGGGGTAAAAAAGAAAATCGAGGCGAGGCGGAGTCTATGCGTAGGATGACTCATGTGATTCCGTCTGTGCCGATCAAGGACCGTACCGTTGTTGGAACTTCCGACAAGATTGAACGCATGCCTATCACTTAGCTGGCGGATAACTCGTTCGACCCGCGAAGCCGAGTAGCTCAACTCGGCCGGGACCCGTTTTGTTGTTGTGCGCTCCTTGCGAGGGCGATCGGTGAGCCCAAAGGCAGGCTAGGCTGAACGTCCCGGCATCTGGTGTCCTAGATTGTGCGGCGCAGTACGGACCCACGAAATGTGTACCTGAGTTGTACCAAAGGTGACCTAAGGCTATCGTGGCTGGTAGACCTGGGTTTGTGTTAGGAATAAATTCCCAGCTGGTTGAAATCGATTCGAATCGCCGTCTCTCCCGGATAGTGAGAAACTTGGCTAGCTCCAACATCGTAGTAACTGTGTTATGGAATATGATGGTTCGAATGAATTTGGAATTTCAATACCTGCTATGGTTACTATTGTATGCTCTAAAAAGATATACCACATGTTTGGCACAGGATAGTTGCTAATTTAGAGATGGATAGTCATAATTAACTTGATGATAGAATTATAATTGTATAATTGAGTTAATCGCTTTTTATGCAAATTGTTGTCAAGCTACCTCCACTTATAAAGCCTTGCATACTCCTTGGAGTCAATTTTATTTCTGGTTATGACGGGTAAGTCTAGCTGAGTACATTCGAGTACTCAGGGTTTATCCCACCATGTTGCAAGTAAGGTTTTGACCTGCTGAGGATGGTGGCTAACCTTTGAGTGGGCTCGGTGGCTCTATATTCACTTCTCATCTACATACTTTTGTCTGAGGATGTCACTTATGCTAGCAATGTATTTGGACTCATATTAATGAAATCCTTCGAAAGAAATGTTGTTTTCACTAATCGGTTTTGAAATCCAAACTTGTATTATTATTTATGAACCTAATTGTAATATTATTTTCATTTGCAACTCTGTGTATGTGATGTGTATTTGCTTAATCACGCGATCTTGGTTGTGATGTTGATTTACCGAGGGTCTGCGTGACACTCGGCGGACTACCGGGTTTATATAAGTGAGAGTATGCGCGTGTCAAAGTGTTAAGCGAGGGACGGCCGTACTTGATCTTGTATAAATTGGGTGTTCATCACTGGTGGTATCGAGAGAAAGGTTAAGCATAATCTTTGTCATGTACATAGTTTTAAAAGCCAAGTTTTGGTTTTAAAAAGCCTATTTTAACTAAAACTTTAGCTACAGGCAAATTTGTCAAAACTTATTTGCAAAACTATGCTAGCGACATCCTCCTTTATGCCCAGTTAAGGACTATTAGGTGGCTATCTAAGTACTAACTGTGGGGGTTTACTTCTTGCAAATTTTACTTTCGTCGTCCATACGGCGTGCTATTGTATGGATGCCGTTCACTTGAATGGTAATGTATGGATCAATTGCCTCTACGCCCAGGTAAGTGTGAGTTGTGAGAGCATGACCGTCCAACTATCGGTCTAGGGGAGAGTTAGCTATGGTTACTGGAATATTTACATGTTACACACATGTATATATGAAGGTACTTAATTGAGGGTATATTTATCGGGTAGCTATGGATATCAAAGTATATACATCTAGGGATGTGTATATGGAGAGTATCTTAGTTTACCGCTTTCATTGTGTGCTTATTTATCTCTTGTGGGGATGGGCTGCAATGAGTTTGCCTGCAGGTATGCTAACCACGAATGCGTAGATTGAATATAGCTGACGACTAGCTATATATAGAGAGAGTACGTGTTATGCCACCGACATAGAACGTGATTGCCGCCTTAGGCTGGCAATTTTGGGAGGACAAATAGGACGAGCATGCATCATGATTGTGCTTGTGCATAAATATGCTTCCCTCACCTTGTTCTAATACTAAGTAACTTGTGATCAATGTGATGCTACTATCTTCCTTGTGTGAAGCTAGACAAAGTGCCTTGTTCCATGCCGCTTGAATAGCTGTGCTTGAAGATAGTGTGTGATTAGCTTTACCTTGTATGTTTGCTTCCAAAGGAAATAGATGACAAGTTCTTAATTAGCAAAACTTCACCCCTTCGAAGACTAAATTGCTAAATATAAGACTTATTTCGTAGAGATATCCACCTACTCGGTAAAAAGGAAATAAAAGATAATAGTACCTTACCACCAGGTTTGCATGTTTGTGTGTAGAAATGTTGTCATAGGTGACTACTTGTTAAGTGCGAGCTTTGTGCTTAGTAATAGTCGCTTAAGCTAATTAGATTGAGTGTTTTGAAGTGCTTGCTTAAGACCATGACGTAGGTGTGGAAGAGCGCTATCCTGGAACAACGTCCAAGTTTTGGTAATCTCATGGTTGTCATTTTCAATTAAGTTCTCTCTTAGCAACCTGAGCCTGTACACGTGGTTGCTAGCCTTGAACGTTGTGCTATGAAGACTTTATCTATGCCTTTGCTTGACCGTAGGCCCAAGCTTAGTTCCCTTGAATGCTTGCATGTTTTGTGGTTGTCCCGCTCCTGTGTGGGAGGACCCTGCTCAAAAATCATTGTTAGATCTCATTGCTCCTTCTTCTACTGATGATCTGGTGCGATGCTAATCGCTATCTACCTTGCTTTGGAACCTTTTCCTCGCAGATCATGTCGTTGTTTTATCAACTGAATCCCTAATCAGTGCCTTGGCTCTGTCCCTTGAATCTTGTTTATTTTGTCTCCAACTCTTTCAAGTCTCTGGATGTTTATCAGTCTTAATCTCATGTTGCTCCTCGACAAGACCAAATCTCAGGTTAATCATTATCTGGTAATCACTTGGGTGGACACAAGACATATCTGGAAATTCGGTAAGAATTCCCCTGCTCAGTTGTCTTTGGAAATTAAGCTATGTTCTCTTGCGCTGTGTTTTGATCTTCAGATCGCTTCCTTGTTGACTCCTAACCTTGTGACTACCTTTGTTGCTATCCTCCTTCTCATTGTGCTTGCTCTTATGCAACCAAATTTGTGCTACGAGAGAATGCGTGTGGGTTGTATGTTCGATAATGGTGCCACGATTAGCAATCTACTGTGGTGCCGCTGAAAAACCGAGGGCATCCACGTGGACTTTGACCACAAGGTTGTCTTTGCTCGACGCTACCGGTATCGAGGTTTCTAGTCATGATCCATTGCAAAACTGCACCAATGCATTATTTTCACGTGAACTCTTCCTTGGTTATCTCTCCTTATCATGCCAAGAGATCTATATGTCGAACTAGATGCAATGGGACTCCCTTTTCAAGTCGTCCAACGGTTAACCTTTGAAGAACAGGTCACTACTTGGGGAACATAAGCAGATTTGCAAGAGATGGTAGGCAAGTGACTCTACTCGACGTGACTGTCCCTGTAGTGACATCGGTCATCTAGTGAGCAACTTATGTCATTTTCGATGGATCAGAAAGGTGCACCACACTTAAGGTTGAACAAGTTATTAGTCGGATGATAAAGGGACCAAGATATTATGTACTGTAATAGGTCACCTGGTATATATAAGTTCCTATTCAAGTTCTCAATCTTTAGGTGCATAAGGATCACGTAGACGAACTGACCTTCTTTGGTGTGACCCCTTTGTGCTGACTTCAATGGTGACCATCTGTATGCTTCGACCACAATTTTTATTATTAAGAGTGAAGATTTGGAACCTTTTTAGTGTTGAGGGACAACTAATTAGTTACCAGTGGGAAAGTTAGTCTTTAGTTAGGTAACGACTAGTTGGTAACTATGAAGACTAGATCTCACAGAACGATGTTGATCAAGGAAACAGCAAACCTGGCCCTGCAATGCAAGTGCTACTTCTTCTCCAAATGTGCTATCAAGTTAATTCCATCTTGGACAATCACGTATATAGTGCAAGATGTTGTATCAGCTAAGTGTAGAACTAGAGAAAGCATATCCCTAGTTTCGATCAGCATCATTGTGCCCCTAGGTACCACAAACGGATTTGTTCAAGGCTCTATTGGACGAGGTGCCAGAGAATATTCAGAAACGGTTCCTTATCTATATAGGGATGCCCTCCATGTGGAGTAATGCTTTGTGCCCTGTGAAAATAGCCCACAAGTCCAATGGTTGTGCATCGTCGAGTTGGTGTATAAATCAACGGTTGAGGTTGTTTCCTAAGAGGCATGTATGGAAAACCCTAGCCTCCATCCTCAGCGAGAAAGCTACCACGGTTATAAAGGAAGAACGAGAAATCTGTCCAGATTTTGTGGCACTAAACCGGTTATCTTCAAGTCGGCGATTAGTGACCCAAACGAAGTTGGATTGACCCCAAACTTGGTGATCTCATTCCTTGCTTAGGACCCTTTAATGTCCTAAGTTGGTTTGAGTATTGGTTGAGTAAAACATCGGGTTTGAGAGATATCTTGTCGGCTCGGTTGCTGTCATTTCAGAACAGAGCAGTTTTGATAGATGAATGGTTTGGATGGTCAAACGGTGTCCGGTTGAGTTAAATTTTGGTGAGTAGTTAGAAGACCCATGGATCTACATGCCCACCAAAATTTGTGCATATTGGAGCAGTAGTTTGTGAGATATGAATAGAAAATAAAAGGATACAGAATCTGCAATTTCGCTGTGACTGCGATCATCCTTTGCATTAGAAGGTTGTGTTTGAAATTCATGCCAAGAAATTACAACTTGTAGGTGTATTGCTGTTAGACAACCCTCCATACCCTTGAGAAGACTAATTGCACCCCTATGTGCCTTGCTTTTGCCCTCTTAGATCAGCAATGCGTGAGCAGTCAAGGTGTTCTAGAAGCCAAATTGTGCCCTTGCAATTCGAAGTAATTGGAAAGGTGTCTAACCATAGATTTTTGGATTATGGTTTTCAAGATATTGATTGGCCTAAGAATGGAAGCCTCGACGTCAAATATAGTTTAAGAAGGCTAGTTTTGCTTCGATACAAGTCAACCCAACTTGCTGTGCAACTGCACCACGAAGGCAAATTGTACTCAACTTGCTTGGTAGTGAACTAGTCCCTAGTTTTGTGACTACTTGCAACTTGTGTTGTCCTCCAAGCCTCGCTAACATCCTTCTACGTCAATGGTTCTCCAATGCTGACATGCCTTTGGTACCTTATATGTGTTTTTACCCAAGAGGTTGCATCAGATTCAACCCAGATCACTGTTGCAACCTAGATCCAAAGGCTCCCTAAGGAATGATCATCAAGAACGTTGAGCCGACAGAGTCAGCTATTACGTTTACCACTCACTCGGCAGACTCAGACCATATAATATTGTTATCAGAGAAAGAGAACTGCACACATGGAACTATTGCAACAAGTATCCTTCAGAAGATTATGATCTAGTGCAAAGTCCATATGGTATGTGCTGTATCCACTAGGGAAGTAGATGCTACAAGTATTTAGTCTACGTTGGTATCGCTCTTCGTACATCGAGGACGGAGTACGTAGGACATTACTATATTGGATTCCTCCCAAAGTAACAATACTTCATGAAGGCCAATGAAGGAAATTCTTCAGACAAAACTTACTACAAAGGTCAAGTATCAGAAAGTGTCTTGACCAAATTAGCCTCTCTTATGCTTGAAGCTATGTAGCCTAAAGCTCTGGCTGATATTGGAAACTGGTAGCATGTCTTTATTCCATAAAAGTCTTTCGTCCTGAATCTCGGGATGCGATTCTTTTAAGGGGGGAGGGCTGTAACACCCCAGGTGTTTGCCACCAGTTAAGCAATGGGTTTGAGCTAAAACATGGTATATTAAGTGATGATGAAGATGTCAAGGTCAAACCTATAGAAACGAGCCCCAACCTAAACTTGGATATTGCACCTTTGCTCGCCTATAGACCCCTTTTCAAGATATATGCTTGGGTGGTGTGATTGGGATATCTTCATGTGTCTCACATCAATACCCATCTATATTGGACACTCGAAAAGTTTCATGACGTTTGGAATCAAAAAGTCACATGAAATGATAAGTTATATCCTTGTTGGAATGATTTTACTAAGTGCTTGAATTGCACTATTAAGTGAATGAGAACATGAGATGTCAACCAAACCTTGTAACCTTGCCAAAATGACTCTAGATGAACTCTACAACAAAAGTCATGAAAGGTTCATGTTGGGCAAATGCCAAGAAAATGCTCCAATGGATCAAAAAGGATAATTTAAGCTTCATCGTGATCCTACTTTGGTCAAAGTAGAACAACAGGTTCTATACTAGTTTTGAGGTTGGACCTTAAATGAAAGTTGTAGTCCATATCATGTAGAACAAACTTTGTTTTTGGACCAAGAGCTAGATCAACTTAGAAATAAGTCAAACAGAGGCTCGAAGTTGGAACCTGCTGCTGATTTTAGCACTTAGAAATATTCTAAGTCTAGAAATTCATCGACATCGGCATTGACGTCTCGCGTTCTCCAAAGTTTGTTAAGCAACTCAATTTGGTCCAAAGATAAAAGTTGGAGTGTACATGATGGCGAAGAGCATGAATAAAGATGGCACTCTTTGGACCTTGTCTTGACCATCGATTTTTGGGAGTTTGGTAATCGCTGTCAATCCATTGACACTGGCTATTAGGACACTAATTATCCGCTGATCCAGAGCTCTAATGACTTGGCAACTTAAATGAGAAATGTAGAGCAGGCCGAGGTGAGCAAACTTCATTTTTGGCCCAAGGTCTGATTCGGCCTAGAAGTGGCCCAAATCGGCTCCCCACCTTGCCCACGCCGACGCACGCCAGGTGTTCGACAGCAGGCCAACGCGTCCGCCATGCACCCGGGGCGCGCTCCAACCATTGCCGCGTGGCCGCAGCTGGCCGACGCGCGTCCTACCCCCTGTGCCACGCGCTGCCTCACGCCCTGCTCATCCATAATCGCGCGCCAGTGCTGCCCCGTCCCTTCTCGCTCTCTTGCTCGCGCTCTGGCACGCACAGAGCGGAGCCACCATAACGCCGCCATGAGAGCTCCCGAGCCGAGCTCGTTGCGCTCTGCCGCAGCCTTCTTCGTCCCAACCGAAAGCGCGTCATCACCATCTCCAGCTAGAGCCGCCACTCCTGCGCCCCTTTCACAGCCACCATGGTCGCCGGAGTGCCCCGCCGCCGGTGGTGGAGCTACGGGCATAGCTGCCGGCAAGACGTGGCGGGCCACCACGAGCCGCCTCGTGCCAAGAAGAGTTGTCCCATGGATGCTGTGTGAGGCCCTGGTACTCCGCCGCTGCCCCATCACCGCCGACGAGCCTCCTCCTCCGTGAAACAGCAATGAGCTCCAGCGCCTCCTCTGCTGCAATCCACGTCAGGGACTTCGCGTAAGAATTTGAAGAAAGGGAGGGACCTAACTGCATAGTCTGTGACTCATGTGAATAGTGCCGTAAGGACTGGTTTGTAATTATTTTGCAGGAATTTAGAAATTCATAGTAAATCGTAGAAAATTCGTAAAATAGTAAATGAGGACTTTTTGGAATCCTTGTGAAATTCTCTATGAACTAGATCTATAATATGTCAGGTTTTAGTTTAAAGTTTTAGCTGTAAAAATGGATTTGTGCAGTTAGGGTTTGAATGCTAGTCTTATTTGTTTTTTTTATAACTGCAGATGTTGTGCTCAAATAATTGTGAAATTTTTGTGGAGTGCTACTAAGGTTATTCTTGATGTCTGGTAAAAATTTAAATATTTTAGGCTTGATAGTTTAAGAGTTATAAAAATAACAAATGCCCTGTTTTGATTTGCTCCTATTCTGAATAGGACTGCATGTTTGAATTAATTGGCTTAGTTAAGTTATGAATCATGACTTTATGAAAATACATGAGTTGTAGTACTTTTATTAAGCTTTTCAAAAAGCTAAATATCATGATTTTTGGTTAAGTAGATCTTGAGTTATACTTGCTTAGATCTCTGTGGCTGTTTCTGCCCAAAACCAGAGAGGGTTTCCTTGTTCTTACTGTGGGGCCTTCTTACTAGTAGAATTAGCTTTAGGTGTTTATAACAAAGTTGTTTAGAATTTGACAAGCTTTCTAAAAAGTCTAGAACCACATTTATTGTACATATATAACTCCATTTATAGCTGTTTAAAGTGGTATGTCAGTTTCTATCTATGTTTTGGACAGAGATGCAATTATTGGATTAATTGACCCTTCTAGCTGTAGAATCATCTTAATATGAGAATAAGAAAGTTGTAGGTAACTTCCTAAGGTTTTCAAAAAGTTATGGTTCATGTATGTTGGAGGTCTAGAACTCCAGTTATGCTTCTCTAAAGATGCTATCAATTTCCTATACCACTGCTGTTGGGCTGGATTTGCAGTTTTGCTTGTGCAATTATTTTCGTGGTGTAAATGATGTTTGCTATGGTTGTAGTGAATACAAAAGTTGTAGAAAATTTCATGATCTTGCTTGAGTTCGAATTGTAAGGTCATAGGGCAGATAGTGTAGGAGTTACATGACTTTTAAGTCTTCTATCAGGTTTTGATTTTATTCTGAGCAGATCTGAATGATGCTAGTGTTTGATCTAGTTAGGATTTGAATGAGTTTTTGGTGATAATAACAAAGTTGTAGATAATTCATGTATATAGCTCCTGTTAAAATTTGGTGGTATTTGGCTTTGTGGTTTGTGAGTTATGCCTGTTTAAAGTTGGGTTTCAGAAATGGCTGCTCTCTGTTTTGTTTAGACCAGTTTCTATAAATAGGTATATTTGACTTAGTTAACTTGAGAATCATGCTAAGATGATTAAATATGAATTGTCACAAATTTCATAAGCTTTCCAAAATGTCTTCTTGCAAGTCATTTGGATTTGTGTAACTCCAGTTATAGCTAAATCTTGTAGCTGCTGTTTGCATGTCCAGAAATTGACAGATTCCAATTATAGTTGTTTGCTTGTATATTGCTAAGTGTGGCTCATACCTTTGATGATGGTTGAGTTAGAGTACCTGAAATCTTGGGAAACTTGTGTCATGCTTGGTGTTGTCATCTTCTTTGCTATCGTGGCATTATAAATTGTGCGATATTTAAAGTAAGCAATGTGAAGTGCTTGTGCATGTTAACGTAACCTTGTGCTTGTCTTACTTACTGCATGCGCTGCATTATCTATTGCACTTCCATGTATTCATACACCTGCATCTTGCATCTCATTTAGGTACGCTAGATAAACCACGTGAAGGATGTGATGTGGAGCCGAACTCGAAGAATAGGTTTGGTGGATCTATCCCGAAGATGGAAGGACTAAGCAAGTGCTAGGACCGGAGATGTCACCAAGTCGGTGCAAGCTAACTGAATTGACTTGTGTCGGATCCCAGGCAAGCCCCGGAGCATTTTAAGTCTCCCAGTATTTTATAAATGATTACTTAAGTACTTATGATTGATGCATTAGGTTATAAGAGTTGAATGGAACCACTTGATGCATATAAATTCCTTGTCCAGATATTACACCTTTAACCGGTATAGGTCCAGGATCGAATATATGCTTAGCCATGCTTAGACCGGTAGAAGTCGGGTGATATCCTGTCACCTACGAGATATAGGTGGATACCGGAGCACGGTTGGCTATATTTGCTATCGTGGAACAGAACCATGGGGTAAAAGAAAATCGAGGCCGGGCGGAGTCTATGCGTAGGATGACTCATGTGATTCCGTCTGTGCCGATCAAGGACCGTACCGTTGTTGGAACTTCTGACAAGATTGAACGCATGCCTATCACTTAGCTGGCCGGATAACTCGTTCCGACCGCGAAGCCGAGTAGCTCAACTCAGGCCGGGACCCGTTTTGTTGTGCGCTCCTTGCGGAGGGCGATCAGACTGAGCCCAAGGGCAGGCTAGGCCTGAACGTCCTGGCATCTGGTGTCCTAGATTGTGCGGCGCAGTACGGACCTGCGAAATGTGTACCTGAGTTGTACCAAAGGTGACCTAAGGCTATCGTGGCTGGTAGACCTGGGTTTGTGTTAGGAATAAATTCCCAGCTGGTTGAAATCGATTCGAATCGCCGTCTCTCCCGGATAGTGAGAAACTTGGCTAGCTCCAACATCGTAGTAACTGTGTTATGGAATATGATGGTTCGAATGAATTTGGAATTTCAATACCTGCTATGGTTACTATTGTATGCTCTAAAAAGATATACCACATGTTTGGCACAGGATAGTTGCTAATCTAGAGATGAATAGTCATAATTAACTTGATGATAGAATTATAATTGTATAATTGAGTTAATCGCTTTTTATGCAAATTGTTGTCAAGCTACCTCCACTTATAAAGCCTTGCATACTCCTTGGAGTCAATTTTATTTCTGGTTATGACGGGTAAGTCTAGCTGAGTACATTCGAGTACTTAGGGTTTATCCCACCATGTTGCAGGTAAGGTTTTGACCTGCTGAGGATGGTGGCTAACCACCGGTGGGCTCGGTGGCTCTATATTCACTTCTCATCTACATACTTTTGTCTGAGGATGTCACTTATGCTAGCAATGTATTTGGACTCATATTAATGAAATCCTTCGAAAGAAATGTTGTTTTCACTAATCGGTTTTGAAATCTAAACTTATATTATTATTTATTGAACCTAATTGTAATATTATTTCCGCTGCAACTCTGTGTATGTGATGTGTATTTGCTTAATCACGCGATCTTGGTTGTGATATTGATTTACCGAGGTCCTGCGTGACACTCGGCGGACTACCGGGTTTATATAAGTGAGAGTATGCGCGTGTCAAAGTGTTAAGCGGGGACAGCCGTACTTGATCTTGTATAAATTGGGCGGTTCTGTCACAGCTGGTATCAGAGAAAGGTTAAGCATAATACTGTCATGTACATAGTTTTAAAAGCCAAGTTTTGGTTTTAAAAAGCCTATTTTAACTAAAACTTTAGCTACAGGCAAATTTGTCAAAACTTATTTGCAAAACTATGCTAGCGACATCCTCCTTTATGCCCAGTTAAGGACTATTAGGTGGCTATCTAAGTACTAACTGTGGGGGTTTACTTCTTGCAAATTTTACTTTCGTCGTCCATACGGTGTGCTATTGTATGGATGCCGTTCACTTGAATGGTAATGTATGGATCAATTGCCTCTACGCCCAGGTAAGTGTGAGTTGTGAGAGCATGACCGTCCAACTATCGGTCTAGGGAAGAGTTAGCTATGGTTACTGGAATATTTACATGTTACACACATGTATATATGAAGGTACTTAATTGAGGGTATATTTATCGGGTAGTTATGGATATCAAAGTATATACATCTAGGGATGTGTATATGGAGAGTATCTTAGTTTACCGCTTTCATTGTGTGCTTATTTATCTCTTGTGGGGATGGGCTGCAATGAGTTTGCCTGCAGGTATGCTAACCACGAATGCGTAGATTGAATGTAGCTGACGACTAGCTATATATAGAGAGAGTACGTGTTATGCCACCGACATAGAACGTGATTGTCGCCTTAGGCTGGCAATTTTGGGAGGACAAATAGGACGAGCATGCATCATGATTGTGCTTGTGCATAAATATGCTTCCCTCACCTTGTTCTAATACTAAGTAACTTGTGATCAATGTGATGCTACTATCTTCCTTGTGTGAAGCTAGACAAAGTGCCTTGTTCCATGCCGCTTGAATAGCTGTGCTTGAAGATAGTGTGTGATTAGCTTTACCTTGTATGTTTGCTTCCAAAGGAAATAGATGACAAGTTCTTAATTAGCAAAACTTCACCCCTTCGAAGACTAAATTGCTAAATATAAGACTTATTTCGTAGAGATATCCACCTACTCGGTAAAAAGGAAATAAAAGATAATAGTACCTTACCACCAGGTTTGCATGTTTGTGTGTAGAAATGTTGTCATAGGTGACTACTTGTTAAGTGCGAGCTTTGTGCTTAGTAATAGTCGCTTAAGCTAATTAGATTGAGTGTTTTGAAGTGCTTGCTTAAGACCATGACGTAGGTGTGGAAGAGCGCTATCCTAGAACAACGTCCAAGTTTTGGTAATCTCATGGTTGTCATTTTCAATTAAGTTCTCTCTTAGCAACCTGAGCCTGTACACGTGGTTGCTAGCCTTGAACGTTGTGCTATGAAGACTTTATCTATGCCTTTGCTTGACCGTAGGCCCAAGCTTAGTTCCCTTGAATGCTTGCATGTTTTGTGGTTGTCCCGCTCCTGTGTGGGAGGACCCTGCTCAAAAATCATTGTTAGATCTCATTGCTCCTTCTTCTACTGATGATCTGGTGCGATGCTAATCGCTATCTACCTTGCTTTGGAACCTTTTCCTCGCAGATCATGTCGTTGTTTTATCAACTGAATCCCTAATCAGTGCCTTGGCTCTGTCCCTTGAATCTTGTTTATTTTGTCTCCAACTCTTTCAAGTCTCTGGATGTTTATCAGTCTTAATCTCATGTTGCTCCTCGACAAGACCAAATCTCAGGTTAATCATTATCTGGTAATCACTTGGGTGGACACAAGACATATCTGGAAATTCGGTAAGAATTCCCCTGCTCAGTTGTCTTTGGAAATTAAGCTATGTTCTCTTGCGCTGTGTTTTGATCTTCAGATCGCTTCCTTGTTGACTCCTAACCTTGTGACTACCTTTGTTGCTATCCCTCCTTCTCATTGTGCTTGCTCTTATGCAACCAAATTTGTGCTACGAGAGAATGCGTGTGGGTTGTATGTTCAGTAATGGTGCCACGATTAGCAATCTACGGTGCCGCGACAAAACCGAGGGCATCCTGTGGACTGCAGCCACAAGGTTGTGCTGCTCGGCACGCGCTGGTATCGAGGTTTCTAGTCATGATCCATTGCAAAACTGCACCAATGCATTATTTTCACGTGAACTCTTCCTTGGTTATCTCTCCTTATCATGCCAAGAGATCTATATGTCGAACTAGATGCAATGGGACTCCCTTTTCAAGTCGTCCAACGGTTAACCTTTGAAGAACAGGTCACTAACAGGAACATAAACAGACTGCAAGAGATGGTAGGCAAGTGACTCTACTCGACGTGACTGTCCCTGTAGTGACATCGGTCATCTAGTGAGCAACTTATGTCATTTTCGATGGATCAGAAAGGTGCACCACACTTAAGGTTGAACAAGTTATTAGTCGGATGATAAAGGGACCAAGATATTATGTACTGTAATAGGTCACCTGGTATATATGAGTTCCTATTCAAGTTCTCAATCTTTAGGTGCATAAGGATCACGTAGACGAACTGACCTTCTTTGGTGTGACCCCTTTGTGCTGACTTCAATGGTGACCATCTGTATGCTTCGACCACAATTTTTATTATTAAGAGTGAAGATTTGGAACCTTTTTAGTGTTGAGGGACAACTAATTAGTTACCAGTGGGAAAGTTAGTCTTTAGTTAGGTAACGACTAGTTGGTAACTATGAAGACTAGATCTCACAGAACGATGTTGATCAAGGAAACAGCAAACCTGGCCCTGCAATGCAAGTGCTACTTCTTCTCCAAATGTGCTATCAAGTTAATTCCATCTTGGACAATCACGTATATAGTGCAAGATGTTGTATCAGCTAAGTGTAGAACTAGAGAAAGCATATCCCTAGTTTCGATCAGCATCATTGTGCCCCTAGGTACCACAAACGGATTTGTTCAAGGCTCTATTGAACGAGGTGCCCAGAGAATATTCAGAAACGGTTCCTTATCTATATAGGGATGCCCTCCATGTGGAGTAATGCTTTGTGCCCTGTGAAAATAGCCCACAAGTCCAATGGTTGTGCATCGTCGAGTTGGTGTATAAATCAACGGTTGAGGTTGTTTCCTAAGAGGCATGTATGGAAAACCCTAGCCTCCATCCTCAGCGAGAAAGCTACCACGGTTATAAAGGAAGAATGAGAAATCTGTCCAGATTTTGTGGCACTAAACCGGTTATCTTCAAGTCGGCGATTAGTGACCCAAACGAAGTTGGATTGACCCCAAACTTGGTGATCTCATTCCTTTCTTAGGACCCTTTAATGTCCTAAGTTGGTTTGAGTATTGGTTGAGTAAAACATCGGGTTTGAGAGATATCTTGTCGGCTCGGTTGCTGTCATTTCAGAACAGAGCAGTTTTGATAGATGAATGGTTTGGATGGTCAAACGGTGTCCGGTTGAGTTAAATTTTGGTGAGTAGTTAGAAGACCCATGGATCTACATGCCCACCAAAATTTGTGCATATTGGAGCAGTAGTTTGTGAGATATGAATAGAAAATAAAAGGATACAGAATCTGCAATTTATTTGTGTGACTGCGATCATCCTTTGCATTAGAAGGTTGTGTTTGAAATTCATGCCAAGAAATTACAACTTGTAGGTGTATTGCTGTTAGACAACCCTCCATACCCTTGAGAAGACTAATTGCACCCCTATGTGCCTTGCTTTTGCCCTCTTAGATCAGCAATGCGTGAGCAGTCAAGGTGTTCTAGAAGCCAAATTGTGCCCTTGCAATTCGAAGTAATTGGAAAGGTGTCTAACCATAGATTTTTGGATTATGGTTTTCAAGATATTGATTGGCCTAAGAATGGAAGCCTCGACGTCAAATATAGTTTAAGAAGGCTAGTTTTGCTTCGATACAAGTCAACCCAACTTGCTGTGCAACTGCACCACGAAGGCAAATTGTACTCAACTTGCTTGGTAGTGAACTAGTCCCTAGTTTTGTGACTACTTGCAACTTGTGTTGTCCTCCAAGCCTCGCTAACATCCTTCTACGTCAATGGTTCTCCAATGCTGACATGCCTTTGGTACCTTATATGTGTTTTTACCCAAGAGGTTGCATCAGATTCAACCCAGATCACTGTTGCAACCTAGATCCAAAGGCTCCCTAAGGAATGATCATCAAGAACGTTGAGCCGACAGAGTCAGCTATTACGTTTACCACTCACTCGGCAGACTCAGACCATATAATATTGTTATCAGAGAAAGAGAACTGCACACATGGAACTATTGCAACAAGTATCCTTCAGAAGATTATGATCTAGTGCAAAGTCCATATGGTATGTGCTGTATCCACTAGGGAAGTAGATGCTACAAGTATTTAGTCTACGTTGGTATCGCTCTTCGTACATCGAGGACGGAGTACGTAGGACATTACTATATTGGATTCCTCCCAAAGTAACAATACTTCATGAAGGCCAATGAAGGAAATTCTTCAGACAAAACTTACTACAAAGGTCAAGTATCAGAAAGTGTCTTGACCAAATTAGCCTCTCTTATGCTTGAAGCTATGTAGCCTAAAGCTCTGGCTGATATTGGAAACTGGTAGCATGTCTTTATTCCATAAAAGTCTTTTGTCCTAAATCTCGGGACGCGATTCTTTTAAGGGGGGGAGGGCTGTAACACCCCAGGTGTTTGCCACCAGTTAAGCAATGGGTTTGAGCTAAAACATGGTATATTAAGTGATGATGAAGATGTCAAGGTCAAACCTATAGAAACGAGCCCCAACCTAAACTTGGATATTGCACCTTTGCTCGCCTATAGACCCCTTTTCAAGATATATGCTTGGGTGGTGTGATTGGGATATCTTCATGTGTCTCACATCAATACCCATCTATATTGGACACTCGAAAAGTTTCATGACGTTTGGAATCAAAAAGTCACATGAAATGATAAGTTATATCCTTGTTGGAATGATTTTATACTCCTTGGAGTCATTTTATTTCTAGTTCATGACGGGTAAGTCTAGCTGAGTACCTTCTCGTACTCAGGGTTTATTTTCCCATTGTTGCAGATGGCACTGTGTTTCATGGTTATTGCAAGAGTTGCTTCTATCCCGCTGTGGATGAGGAGTAAGCCTTGGGCAGGCTTCTTTAGTAATTCCTATCCTTGCTTTTGGGGACCGTGATCTAGCTTGGCACTGTATCAAACTATGTTGGAAACTTTATCTTCGAACTTATTTGCTTCCGCTTTATTTATCAAACTCGGTTTGTAATAACTTTTATTCGTACTCTGATGATGAAAAGTATCTATGAACTTTATGTAATATGTGGCATGTATGTTGAATCCTGTACGATCTTGGTTGTTGTAAATCGTTTATCGAGACCCGTCGTGGTACTCGACGGACTACCGGGTTTATATGGGTTCAAGTATGACAGTGCGACCGCTTACGGACGCGCTGCGGTGGCTTACCGGGCTTTGTCAGCGGGCACGGGGAGAAACAATGGGGTGCTGGGGAGACGGTGGAGCTATCACGGTGGTGCGGGAGTGGCCAGGCACGAGCTGCGCGCTGCTAAGGCTCGCCGGAGTTCCGCCGTGAGCCCCGTCGTCGTGGCCACGCCGCCACAGTACTCCTCCCGCTCCGGTAGCTAGCGCGCTAGGTCCCCCAGCGTTCATAGATGCTTGTCCACGCGTTGATTTGAACCACCATAGCCCACACCGGCGTTTCACCGTCGACCCGCACCTCCACCCTGCCATGGCCGCCGCCGTAGCCGCTAGCTCCGATGAGAAAGCCACCCAAGTAGCTCAATCGATGCGCGAAGTCGAGTAGATCATCGTGTGATGATGTCACCGCCGGCGAGTTCACCGTCGGCGAGCTCTGGCCGCGCCAGCACCGCGCAGCGCCGCTGCCCTGCTCCGTGTCACTGACGCGTGGGGTCCCCTGACCAGCGGGTCCCACCTGTCAGCGACAGAAGTAGTGTAGGCTAACTCATTTTGAATCCAGTTTTTGATTTGTTTTGTGAAATTTGTATCTTCAGTTTGGTAGCTCCCAAAAATTGTGAAATAAATATGGTTGTGTTCCTTAGGAAATGTAGTTTTTAAGAAAAATATGTTCTTGGGTTCAACAGTAGAATTTTCTGGAGATTTAAATAGGGATTTGAAATGTGCTTTTGAATACATTCAAATTTGTTTATTTTATATCTAGAGTTCCTGTGCTCCAAAAATTATGAAATTTTTGTGGTGAACTAATCTTAGCATGTGTGAACTCTGGTAAAAATTTGAGGACCAGTGCATGGGTAGATTTAAAGTTATAGATTTTTCTTTTATGACTAGTTAATCCTTGCATGAATTTTCATAAATTAAGTATGAGTCCAAAATTCATGAAATTTGTTGGAGGTAATCCTAGTACCATATGGATGCTAAGAAAAATATGAAATCTGTTGCTTGACACTTTTCAATAGGATTTTCCATTTATGCTATTTCAAAACTTGCTGCCTTGTCATTTTTGTGTAGAATGTTCTACTTGGTAAAATGACATGAAATTTTTACAGTAGTCTCTTGATAGCATTAGTAAAGCTCTGTAAATTTTTGAGAATTTATTAAGCACATCTGATATATATTTATTATTTAACATAGATATCTAAATAAAATAATAAAGGCAATTTAATAAATAGTTTGGGCTTTACCATTATATCATCTTAACTGTATTTGGTATGCTTAAACTATTGGTAGGTTCTAGGTTGTCAAATTTTGAATGATTACCTAAAGTAGAAGTATTCTTACTTTATGTTGCATGTCAAGTCATTTCCGGACTGATTCTAGAATGTGAGGATTTGCATGTTGAAACTGATGTGTACTGTAAAAATGGTTAATAACAAAGTTGTAGAGAATTGGATAAGCTTTCCAGAAAGTCCTAGATCACTAGATTTGGAATTGTAGAACTCCGGTTATGAGTGAAACAAGTAGCTACAGTTTGTGGCATAGTCGATGCATTATAGAAGTAGTTAAGTAATAATCGAGAAGAGATATGCACCTACTCAAACAAGGGCCCGCTTACATCTGCCAGCTTAACTAGGATATAGACTGCCCTCACAGACCAACATCTGTCTTTTCTGCGCACTTTGTCCTCACTCGTGCGCACCCGGGAAGAACTTCCCAGTCGCTCACCCATCGCTCTAGGCCAAGCACGCTTAACCTCGGAGTTATTTGCAGATGGGCTTCCAGAAAAGAAGTTGCAACTTATTGGTATGAGTATCCTATTAATCCTGTTAAGCCCTGGGCCGGGATGTTACATCCTCACCCCCTTAAGAGATCGGCGTCCTCGTCGATCAATCCAAGCCAGAGCATCCTCTCTTGGCCACGTCGTCAGGTGTGTCGAGCAGCGCCAGATGTGCATGTCTTGTGTGACCACGCCGGATCCACACCGACCATGCACACCACCATGCTGCACAATCTGCGACACACGCGCGCCGCGTGAAACCGCGAGAGTCGGCTCGATACCAATTTCAGTAACGTCCCGCCTCGACGGGTGGGCCGCTACATCTGCAACTTAACTAGGATATAGATCGCCCTCACAGGACCAACACACTGTCTTTTCTGCGCACTTTGTCCTCACTCGTGCGCACCCGGGAAGAACTTCCCAGTCGGTCACCCATCGCTCTAGGCCAAGCACGCTTAACCTCGGAGTTATTTGCAGATGGGCTTCCGGAAAAGAAGTTGCAACTTATTGGTATGAGTATCCTATTAATCCTGTTAAGCCCTGGGCCGGGATGTTACATCAAAATGCTTGAATTGCACTATTAAGTGAATGAGAACATGAGATGTCAACCAAACCTTGTAACCTTGCCAAAATGACTCTAGATGAACTCTACAACAAAAGTCATGGAAGGTTCATGTTGGGCAAATGCCAAGAAAATGCTCCAATGGATCAAAAAGGATAATTTAAGCTTCATCGTGATCCTACTTTGGTCAAAGTAGAACAACAGGTTCTATACTAGTTTTGAGGTTGGACCTTAAATGAAAGTTGTAGTCCATATCATGTAGAACAAACTTTGTTTTTGGACCAAGAGCTAGATCAACTTAGAAATAAGTCAAACAGAGGCTCGAAGTTGGAACCTGCTGCTGATTTTAGCACTTAGAAATATTCTAAGTCTAGAAATTCATCGACATCGGCATTGACGTCTCGCGGTTCCAAAGTTTGTTAAGCAACTCAATTTGGTCCAAAGATAAAAGTTGGAGTGTACATGATGGCGAAGAGCATGAATAAAGATGGCACTCTTTGGACCTTGTCTTGACCATCGATTTTTGGGAGTTTGGTAATCATTTGTCAATCCATTGACACCGGCTGGCTATTAGGACACTAATTATCCGCTGATCCAGAGCTCTAATGACTTGGCAACTTAAATGAGAAATGTAGAGCAGGCCGAGGTGAGCAAACTTCATTTTTGGCCCAAGGTCCGATTCGGCTGGAAGTGGCCCAAATCGGCTCCCCACCTTGCCCACGCCGACGACGCCGGTGTTCGACGGCGAGTTAACGCGCGTCCGCCATGCACCCGGCGCTCCAACCATTGCCAGCGTGGCGCGGTGGCCGACGCGCTGGCCCTACCCTCGTGCTACGCGCGCCGCACGCGCCCTGCTCATCCATAATCGCAGCGCCGATCTTGCCCCGCCCCTTCTCGCTCTCTTGCTCGCGCCTGGCGCACCAGGCGGAGCCACCATGGCCGCCGCCATGAGCTCCCGAGCCGAGCTCGTTGCCGGCTGCCGCAGCCTTCTTCGTCCCAACCGAAGCGCGTCATCACCATCTCCAGCTAGAGCCGCCACTCCTGCGCCCTTTCACAGCCACCATGGTCGCGGAGTGCCCTGCAGCCGGTGGAGGCTGCGGGCATAGCCGCCGGCGCCGTGGCCCGGGCCACCACGAGCCGCCTCGTGCCAAGAAGAGTTGTCCCATGGATGCTTGCGCGAGGCCCTGGTACTCCGCCGCTGCCCCATCACCGCCGACGAGCCTCCTCCGGCCGAAAAGCAATGAGCTCCGCGCGCCTCTCTCTGCTGCAATCCACGTCAGGGACTTGGCGTAAGAATTTGAAGAAAGGAGGGACCTAACTGCATAGTCTGTGACTCATGTGAATAGTGCCGTAAGGACTGGTTTATAATTATTTTGCAGGAACTTTAGAAATTCATAGTAAATCGTAGAAAATTCGTAAAATAGTAAATGAGGACTTTTTGGAATCCTTGTGAAATTCTCTATGCACTAGATCTATAATATGTCAGGTTTTAGTTTAAATTTTTAGCTGTAAAAATGGATTTGTGCAGTTAGGGTTTGAATGCTAGTCTTATTTGTTTTTTTTATAACTGCAGATGTTGTGCTCAAATAATTGTGAAATTTTTGTGGAGTGCTACTAAGGTTATTCTTGATGTCTGGTAAAAATTTCAATATTTTAGGCTTGATAGTTTACGAGTTATAAAAATAACAAATGCCCTGTTTTGATTTGCTCCTATTCTGAATAGGACTGCATGTTTGAATTAATTGGCTTAGTTAAGTTATGAATCATGACTTTATGAAAATACATGAGTTGTAGTACTTTTATTAAGCTTTTCAAAAAGCTAAATATCATGATTTTTGGTTAAGTAGATCTTGAGTTATACTTGCTTAGATCTCTGTGGCTGTTTCTGCCCAAAACCAGAGAGGGTTTCCTTGTTCTTACTGTGGGGCCTTCTTACTAGTAGAATTAGCTTTAGGTGTTTATAACAAAGTTGTTTAGAATTTGACAAGCTTTCTAAAAAGTCTAGAACCACATTTATTGTACATATATAACTCCATTTATAGCTGTTTAAAGTGGTATGTCAGTTTCTATCTATGTTTTGGACAGAGATGCAATTATTGGATTAATTGACCCTTCTAGCTGTAGAATCATCTTAATATGAGAATAAGAAAGTTGTAGGTAACTTCCTAAGGTTTTCAAAAGTTATGGTTCATGTATGTTGGAGGTCTAGAACTCCAGTTATGCTTCTCTAAAGATGCTATCAATTTCCTATACCACTGCTGTTGGGCTGGATTTGCAGTTTTGCTTGTGCAATTATTTTCGTGGTGTAAATGATGTTTGCTATGGTTGTAGTGAATACAAAAGTTGTAGAAAATTTCATGATCTTGCTTGAGTTCGAATTGTAAGGTCATAGGGCAGATAGTGTAGGAGTTACATGACTTTTAAGTCTTCTATCAGGTTTTGATTTTATTCTGAGCAGATCTGAATGATGCTAGTGTTTGATCTAGTTAGGATTTGAATGAGTTTTTGGTGATAATAACAAAGTTGTAGATAATTCATGTATATAGCTCCTGTTAAAATTTGGTGGTATTTGGCTTTGTGGTTTGTGAGTTATGCCTGTTTAAAGTTGGGTTTCAGAAATGGCTGCTCTCTGTTTTGTTTAGACCAGTTTCTATAAATAGGTATATTTGACTTAGTTAACTTGAGAATCATGCTAAGATGATTAAATATGAATTGTCACAAATTTCATAAGCTTTCCAAAATGTCTTCTTGCAAGTCATTTGGATTTGTGTAACTCCAGTTATAGCTAAATCTTGTAGCTGCTGTTTGCATGTCCAGAAATTGACAGATTCCAATTATAGTTGTTTGCTTGTATATTGCTAAGTGTGGCTCATACCTTTGATGATGGTTGAGTTAGAGTACCTGAAATCTTGGGAAACTTGTGTCATGCTTGGTGTTGTCATCTTCTTTGCTATCGTGGCATTATAAATTGTGCGATATTTAAAGTAAGCAATGTGAAGTGCTTGTGCATGTTAACGTAACCTTGTGCTTGCTTGTCTTACTTATCGCATGCGCTGCATTATCTATTGCACTTCCATGTATTCATACACCTGCATCTTGCATCTCATTTAGGTACGCTAGATAAACCACGTGAAGGATGTGATGTGGAGCCGAACTCGAAGAATAGGTTTGGTGGATCTATCCCGAAGATGGAAGGACTAAGCAAGTGCTAGGACCGGAGATGTCACCAAGTCGGTGCAAGCTAACTGAATTGACTTGTGTCGGATCCCAGGCAAGCCCCGGAGCATTTTAAGTCTCCCAGTATTTTATAAATGATTACTTAAGTACTTATGATTGATGCATTAGGTTATAAGAGTTGAATGGAACCACTTGATGCATATAAATTCCTTGTCCAGATATTACACCTTTAACCGGTATAGGTCCAGGATCGAATATATGCTTAGCCATGCTTAGACCGGTAGAAGTCGGGTGATATCCTGTCACCTACGAGATATAGGTGGATACCGGAGCACGGTTGGCTATATTTGCTATCGTGGAACAGAACCATGGGGTAAAAGAAAATCGAGGCCGGGCGGAGTCTATGCGTAGGATGACTCATATGATTCCGTCTGTGCCGATCAAGGACCGTACCGTTGTTGGAACTTCTGACAAGATTGAACGCATGCCTATCACTTAGCTGGCGGATAACTCGTTCCGACCGCCGAAGCCGAGTAGCTCAACTCAGGCCGGGACCCGTTTTGTTGTGCGCTCCTTGCGGAGGCGATCGATCGACCGAGCCCAAGGCGAGGCTAGGGCCTGAACGTCCCGGCATCTGGTGTCCTAGATTGTCTTGGCGTGAGACGGACCCATGAAATGTGTACTGAGTTGTACCAAAGGTGACCTAAGGCTATCGTGGTTGGTAGACACTGGGTTTGTGTTAGGAATAAATTCGGCTGGTTGAAATCGATTTGAATCGCCGTCTCTCCCCGGATAGTGAGAAACTTGGCTAGCTCCAACATCGTAGTAAGCGTGTTATGGAATATGATGGTTCGAATGAATTTGGAATTTCAATACCGCTATGGTTACTATTGTATGCTCTAAAAGATATACCACATGTTTGGTACGGGATAGTTGCTAATCTAGAGATGGATAGTCATAATTAACTTGATGATAGAATTATAATTGTATAATTGAGTTAATCGCTTTTTATGCAAATTGTTGTCAAGCTACCTCCACTTATAAAGCCTTGCATACTCCTTGGAGTCAATTTTATTTCTGGTTATGACGGGTAAGTCTAGCTGAGTACATTCGAGTACTTAGGGTTTATCCCACCATGTTGCAGGTAAGGTTTTGACCTGCTGAGGATGGTGGCTAACCACCGGTGGGCTCGGTGGCTCTATATTCACTTCTCATCTACATACTTTTGTCTGAGGATGTCACTTATGCTAGCAATGTATTTGGACTCATATTAATGAAATCCTTCGAAAGAAATGTTGTTTTCACTAATCGGTTTTGAAATCCAAACTTATATTATTATTTATGAACCTAATTGTAATATTATTTCATTTTGCAACTCTCGTGTATGTGATGTGTATTTGCTTAATCACGCGATCTTGGTTGTGATGTTGATTTACCGAGGTCCTGCGTGACACTCGGCGGACTACCGGGTTTATATAAGTGAGAGTATGCGCGTGTCAACGTGTTAAGCGAGGACAGCCGTACTTGATCTTGTATAAATTGGGCGGTTCTGTCACAAACGGCTAGGCTGATAAGCTCAAGCACATCCAGCCCAGCAAGCCGTTTCATGCCAACCGAACAGGGTGCATGACATCGACGACGACCATGGCCTACCTGGTGGGGGACTACCTAGCCAGCAAACTCGGGTTTAAGGGGGGCGTCGAGAGCAACGGCCAGCGACCTCCTCCTGTTGGCGCCAGGGTGGTGATGGCGCTTTGCATGCCATGGCAGCGACGAGCAGGTGGATGGGTCGCGGCGGTGGACGCCCCGCGCGGCGCGGTGCAAGATTGGGGTGAGCGCGGCACGGGTGGGGCACGGCGACGAGGAAAAGTAGGCGGATGGACAGCGCATCGCGACCGCTGCGGGTAGACAACATGGTGAAAGCGGTTGCGGTCGCGAGTGGAAGAACGACGCGTTGCCTGTTGGCCCAATCGATGCACAAGCCTAGGAATGGGGGCGTCCGAACGGATACGCCTGGACCGTCGTCCTCGTCAAAGCATTATCGATAGTTTTTTGGGTTTCCCTTTTGTTTGGACGGAAGGCATTTGTTTGCTTGATGATGATGATGGAAAAAAACGAGGGCATACGGTTATTGGCGAACTACGGAATGGGCAAACCGAGCGAACTGCGGAATGGGCAAACCCGGTGCATACGGTGATTTGTGAACTGCAGATTGGACACGCAATTCAAAGGAGAAAACAAGCGCCCTGTTTGCTTGTTGGTTTCAACCAATTTAAACCAAAGTACCAACAAAGTGTTTTCTCTCACACGAAAAACCAAAGACCACCAAAAGCCCAAACCAAAGACCAACACCAACCTTGAACAGGCCCAAGAAAATACCAGGGGAATGACTGAACTTAGTAAACATAAAAGTAACTTAATCATCTGCGACCATTGTTCCATATATCCTTTATTTTGGGCACTCACGTGACACCATCATCTTTAATTAGCTTGGATCGAAATTGAGGTGACGCACATTCACTTCATCACGGAAGCATGACTGGCAATACAAATGTAACAAAAATGACTAGAGCAGATCGGTGATGAAGCATAAGTCGCGATGCAAAGTTTCTTGTAAGCTCAATTGGCTCCTAATCTTGATCGGAGCTCAGTAACAACTGCATCGATGAACTCTTCAGTGTTCAGGTAATGGCTCCTTGTGACGCTGCAAATTAAGAAAAGGTCATGTGCTGATCAGGCACTGAGAAAAGATCGTGCAAGAAATATAATGTAGCAGAACTAGATGACGAAAACTGAGAAGCATAGCATACTTGGAAGATCCATGAACAAGAAGTGCAAGATCTTTAGTCATCTTCCCAGACTCCACAGTTCCAACACAAGCAGCCTCGAGTTTGAGAGCAAAGTCGAGTAGCCTAGCATTGTCATCCAGCTTTGCCCTGTGGTGCAGAAACAAAGGAATACCCAAGTGAATCAGTTAGCCATAGAAACCTACGTCCAAGTCCAAGAATGGAAATTCACCTCAAGCTGATACATTGCATTAGCTCGCTATTTTGGTGAAAGAAGGGTGATGTTCTTACATACCAATGTTATATAGCTAAACAAAGTAAAACTCCCACCGCCTATATTACAGAAGGTTGTAAACGTGAAAGGCTTGCCCCAAAGCAAGTAGAAGTTGTACCTGTGTGCAAGTCCTCTTGTCCATGCAAAGATTGAAGCAATGCTGTTCGTACTGGTTTCACCTCCTTTCTGGTGAACACGGAAATGACGGGTAACTGTGCCATGGGCAGCTTCAGCTTCAATGGTTTTTCCATCAGGGCACACCTATATACAGGACGGATTGACATCATTGTGTATCTTTATGAGAATGTAAAGCATGGATCTCTGAAGGTACATTCCCAGGTATGACACCAATTCAACAAAAACTAAGGTTCTTTTTTCTTAAATAACATCTAGTCAAGAAAGTAAACCAGAAATCAGAAAGTACATACCAACACTGATGCCATCAGACCCAAAGAGCCAAAACCTGCACATGGATATATAGGTTGAATTATTAGAATGCATTTTAGCCTTGTTGATTATCACACAAGGGGAAAAGATATTATTGAGCATGTTCTATGCATGGATTCAGAAGTTTGTATATTATGACCTTGAGCTAAGAAATCACTCTGCACATCTCCATCGTAGTTCTTGCAAGCCCACACATAGCCTCCTTCACTCTTAAGCGCATACGCAACCATGTCATCAATAAGACGATGCTCATACCTGCCAGATTCGACATCATGATAACACTGAGAGAACTTTCTAGAAGATTTGAGCAAAAACACGATGGAAATTCACCATATTCCAGCAGCCTCAAATTTGGATTTCCAGCCAGCTTCATAGACCTCCTGGAAAATGTCCTTAAACCTGCAAGGCCACAAAATATCACAATGCAAACGCACACACATATATAATAAGACCAATTGTCTATAAGACAAGCAACAGATAATAAGAGCATATAAAGATGTAAGCACCTGCCATCGTATTTTTTCAGGATTGTGTTTTTGGTGCTAAGGTAGAGCGGCCATTTCTTCTCATAAGCAGTTGTCATAGAAGCCTCGGCAAAAGCTCGAATTGACTATCAATAGCAATTAAAAAGATGTTCAGAAAAATACTCAGAATCGAGACACTATATCATAAGTTGTAACTAAAGAAAAGCGAGCTAGTAATGACATGTAGTACCTCGTCAGTGTTGTACATAGACAAGGCAACTCCTCCAGCGCCAGTGAAGTTGAACACCTCCAGATCAATCTGTTCTTCTTTTCCCTCTACCAATTGAGAAGGAAACAAGAAAAAATAGAGGATCAAATTTTGGCTCGCATCAGCTCTCTGAATGACAAACAATGCAATCATACAGGACATAATGTGAATCTGTGAAAGAAAAAAACTGTTAAGAAATTCAGTTTAATGATCTGATGTAGGCAACCATACGTCCATACCAAAAACTAGCTTCAGCTTCCCAGGCCCCTTCAGAACCGCATCAGTAGCTCGGTACTGATCACCGAAGGCATGCCTCCCAATGCAGATGGGCTTAGTCCATCCTGATTTCAAAACCATTTCAGTTTAGAGGGAAAACATTATCAAAATGCAGAGTAGTTTCACGTTTTTGTTAAATACCTGGAACAAGCCTTGGCACGTTTTTGCATATAATCGGCTCTCTGAACACAGTGCCTAAAAGTAACAAGCAGAAAGAGGAGCTTCAACAACCAAACTATGAGTATTGCATTCAAATTACAAAAGCACTTTACCGTTTATAATGTTCCTAATTGTGCCATTTGGGCTCTTCCACATGTGCTTCAGATTGAACTCCTTAACCCGAGTTTCATCTGTCACATGTTGAAGTAGAGATATATAAACTTACATAAAAAGGTATTTCAATAATATTAAGAGTGCATATTTCATCAGCATAAGAATCAAATGTACCTGGAGTGATGGTCGCACACTTAATAGCCACATTGTACCTGCAAAACATTGGGTTAGATCTGAGTAATATGGAACAACAATGGTAGAATAACATGGCACGACCTTGATTTCAACAAAATTCATAAGAATCTTGAGATTCAAGCATACCCTTTGCATCAGACTCAAAATACCTAAAAAACTCTTACTTGAGAGTAGCCTCTGCAGCCTCCACTGTGACCTTGTCATCAGTTGCGTCACGGTGCAGTATCCCCAAATCATAGTACTTGATGTCCAGATCAAGAAATGGAAAAATAAGCTGCAAAAAAATAATATTGTCATCATCTAGCCTAATGAAAACAGATAAAAAAATAGGAGCAAGCAGTGCAGTTTAATCAGACGACTGGGAACGCATGAAGTATTGATTACCTTGTCCTTGATAGACTGCCAGAATACCCTGGTCATCTCATCACCTGTAATAGGACAACGGCACAAGGTATCAGCTACAGTGTGTTTGAGCAAATTAATTTAGCTTTGTCCATTTCAGATTGGAAAAGAAAATACATTACAAACTTATCACTAAAATGGATTATTATTTTTGTTTCTATTATTTAAATATGGGATAGCGTTATCTTGTTTTTTTTTCTTATTCAAAGATGGAAAAGACAGCACATGGGTCAGTATTCAGTACAAGCAGAGCAACAATGATGACCGAACGCAAAGCAAGACTATTTATTGCACCCAAAAATTCAAAAATTGCAGCTTAAGTATACATAACTAAGTGGGATCCAGTAGTTATACATCCACCAAAACTATTCCACTATCAGTACACCACCAGGCAGGGGCGAAGCTACATATAATTTAGGGGTGCATTGCAGCACTCAAAAAATGAAAAAAAAAGGTGACTTTAACTATAATTTCATATATGCAGTCCCTATAGTATAGTTAAGTCCATGAGCCAACAAGACAAACGCACACTCGTCCAATTTGCTCTAGCTTCGCCACTGCCACCAGGAAAGCACTGGTGAGTGGTGACATCTAAAACATGGTTTTTCTCTATTTTAGGCAGACTTCGTCTAATTTTTTTATCTATTTTACACAGACTTCGTGTAAATTTTCCACACCTTCATCCGTAGATAGATCATCCGTGCACCCGCTGCATGCCTGAATTTAATCCCAAACGCCAGGGAGGCGAACGGCAATTTAATCTCAGACGCCAGGGAGGCGAAAGGCAAGAAATCGCCTCCCGCGCTTCCGCGGACATGCGCCGCGGCGACACGACTACAGATTACACAAGAGGTTCCTCGCCAAAAAACTCCGTTAGCGTCTTAGCGAACCCAACCACCAAAACTTGACCAAACAAATCAGAGTGATCACAAGGATAGCACCGCAACGACGGTTCAATCGTACAGATCTCGGCGCACCCCAAAACCCGGCTTTAAAATTAAAAATTCAGCAGCGCGACGCGAAGGTGCGATTGGTTTATGATCGGCAAGCGATGGGATCTCACCGTCCATCTCGACGATTGGGTTGGAGACCTTGATCTTCTCGAACGCCATGGCGGCGTTGGCGGGGTCGTAGCTTTGCCTCGGAGATCGGGAAGGGGCAGGTAGGGGTTGCGGCGGCGCTTGTGGAAGGAGGAAGAGAGATGGCAGGCAGGGGAAGAGAGAAGGAAGAGAGTCTGCGAGCGGATTTAAAGAACCGGAGGGCTGCTCCGGGCCCACATGCCAGTAGTGGATACGTTTTGTTAACCCGGGCTTGTTCAGATCACGCGAATAACGTAGGAAAAATAGAGCAGTCTGTAGTTTTCTTTACTGTAACACCGTTTGGAATAAAGGAATCAGCTCTGATCGTTCCATAGGAAAGGCAAAATAACCTATACTTTTGGAAGAAATAGAAAATGAGCTCCAAGCACGGGAAATCTTTCCTCTGTGGCTCTGTCGTTTACAAACTCACTCCTGAGAATAAACAAAGCTTTATGTACGGTGGTTCTACTTCATCGAAATGCTACAAATACACGACATGGAAACTTTCATGCAATTAGTATTTTTGTGTTCCAAACACTCGTTTCTATAAAATTCATGTGTTTTTCAATTCTCTGTTTTACACCTCTATACATTTTCCATTCCTGTGTTTTCTCTCGTTCCTGTGTTTTGCATCCCTCCGTTCCAAACAGGCCCGGAGTAGTTTTCCCCTGTGGGCGCCAGCTTAGGATTGGAAGGTGGGGCCAACCTGTTATGAATCGGGGACGTACGCTTGGGCCGGAGCAAGTAGTTTTTTTTTACAACAGCCGGAGCAAGTAGTTGAAGAATCATATGGATTTAATTTGATTTTTCAACAAAATGGCTTGGTTTTGGACTTTTGGTGAGGTGGTGCCGTGACGACCCATAATTTTTTTTTACTATAATCATTGGGATAAGCCGCAAAGATTGAATCTGAATCACTGATCCTCCATCTTTGTATCTAGAAGTAGACTCTCGTACTTAACTCTTTGGAACGCAAGAATACAAAAGCGTAGGAAATGAAGGAATATGATAGGAATGTAAGTAGAAACGAGAGAATTGAAAAACACGGTAGTTTACAGGGACGAGTGTTTGGATGACCATAGGAAAGTCGTACTACCTTAGTGGCAATCTGATCAACTACTGATGGTAGGTTTGCTGTCTTCACCCCACAGTTCACACCTAACGCCCAACTCGTGATTGGCGTGATGCTTCAGAGACATAAAACCAAAGAATACTGAGCTAGTATATATCACCATCAATGCATCTCACAGCATCTCCCACCAACCTAAAGCCACTACAACAAATAATCAGCCTTGTCCAATCATCCTCGACATTCATATACTATGGCATGTTGGTTTGAACTTATCGGTCGGCTTATCAGTTATAATGTACAATATTTTTTTTTCACAACAAAACACCTTTAGCCGGCTAATAAGCCGGCTTTAATACCAGCCGAACAGACTCTATGCTTTAATATAAATAAAGTTGGATAAAAAAAAGGGAATTCAGTTTTCGGATCTGTTGTCTATCATTCTTTCATACCTTAATATGTGTCAATCTTTCAAATGACCCCATGTCGTCGCCGTCAGAGCAGAATATCTAAGAGCACTTAAACTAGGTCGAAGTCACAAAAACATTTCGCGTCGTTCCCGGTAGAAGCGGGTCCACTTGGCGCACCACTACCACCCTACCAGTCTACCACCCCGATAGCAGTTCGAAGAGCCAGCCCAGATGAGCAACACACTTGGTGGCACTGGCACACAGCAACAAACAAGGACACCGTATCATTATCCGTCCGCATACGCTTCCGGTTCCAGGTCCACATGCCGCGATCTTCCTCGTCGCCGTCGTCACAGTCACAGCGACGCATCTACAGCACGGTCGTTCGTCGTATTTAGCTTATAAGCTATGACTTATCAGCCAACGAATAGGATTTTTCTCTCACACCAAACCAGCCAACAATACTTTCAACCATGGCTTATAAGCCAAACCAGCCCCAACGAACAGAACTAGCGGAAGACTTTCCGCTTGTGAGAGTTTCAACGAGATACGCATACTGCTAGCGCCCGGACGTCCGTATAGACGCACGTGGCTGCAGTCTATTTCTGTGTTGCTGCTCCTAGAAAACCGCGCCCTATTTTTGTGCCCGTGCGCTTATCACCCGCGCATGCTGCGCGGAGAGCACCTGCGCCCCTGCCGCCATCATCCTCAGCTTCTCGCGCCCGCTGAGCACTCCATCCCTCCGCTCCCCACGAGCATGCACGACGCCCAAGCAGCTGCAATCGACGGTTGTGGCAGGGTGGGTCACATTGCAATATATGCAACATCTCAGTCTACTTTTCAAACATTTAGATAAAACACTTACAACATACGTACGAAACAGCTGAAACATTTGCAACATGCATATAAAACACTTGCAAAACGCTTGGAAACTCTTGAAAAAAACGATTGCAAACACATGTAACATCCATATAAAACTCTTGCAACATATGTGTGAAACACATGCAACATTCAGATGAAAACATTTACAACGAACGTAAAAAAATAGATGAAACATGTGGAACAAAACACTTGAAACATACATGTATAGGCATTGCAACATGTGCAGTATCACGATCTACTTTTGCAACATCAAGACGAAACACTTACAATATCCAAATGAAACATTTGAAACACAACCTTGCAACATGTGCTGCGCAATGTCACCTTGCTGTTTGGACGAGGTACCCGAGCAGCGCGGGCACGCCGGCGAAGGAGAACGTCGCGATGCCAGGGCCTTCCACACGCCGAGGTCGAGGTCCCCGCCAGGGAGGTCCGTGTTTTATGAGCGATCGGAGGAAGTCGTTGTTGTCGTCCCCGCGCCGCCGAAGACGTGCGACTTGTCGACCACGCCGGCGTCGACGAGGTTCTGTAGGAGGAGTGGGCGCGACGTGGCAACAGACGCGGCGTGTAGCGGCGAGGCGGAGTGGGGCGAGCGCCAACGAGGTTTTGTAGGAGGAATGGGTGCGGCGTGGCGACAAAAGCGGCGCGCAACGGCGAGGCGGAGTGGGGCGGGCGTCTGATGCGGTGAAGCCGCGACGAACGAAAGCGAATGGGGATTTCTATCGCAGGGTAGAGACGGAGGAGAACATAAAGGAAAGCAGGTCTATTGTCTATTGGACCCGATCGCTGCGCAGACCCGGGACAGGGGTGTCTGGGCGCACACGTCCAGACGGACGCTCCAATTATAGCATCACCGATAAGCATAAGCTTGGAGGCTCCAATCGGAGGATTACGCGTTTTTTGGCCAGCAATTCTGGAGACGTACGTACGTGTCGCTTTTATTTTTTATGACGGGCAGTTGTGCTGATTAACTCGTGTACCATGAAAATCAATATTCACAGTCACAGGCTGAGGCTGGAGCAAACACATATATATCCTTTATTTGAGCAAGATTTGGCAGGTGTCAAAATCATAGTACTACTACCAGTCCGCCGTGACCGACTCCGGCCCAATCTCCTCTAGCGTGTCTTATCATCTCATAGCACACTAGCACAATGACCATTTTTTGCTTCTTTTGGTAAACACAGTGAACATGTGACCACCGTCAACAACTGTTACCAGTTACTCTAATTGCTAGGCTGTATCCCTATCCTTTTTTTTCGCGAACATGTGCTGGGGCACAAGTGTTTCATTAAGAGAAAATGGGTGGAGAAACTCCTTACAAGGTTCCTTGAATTAGATAGGTGGTGCAAGACGCATACCAAAACTAGCTTAAGAGAACCCGACTTTTAACATTGTTTGAGATTATACGGAAACAAAATTGTGACAAACAAAGAAGGGTCAAAGAGACCAACTATCATAGAGATCCCAACTCACAGCATATCGCGAAGGAAGGCCAACTGCTACACGTAAGATCGAAAATTCAACTTCAACTCTTCAAGAGATAAGTTGGTCAGTGCATCTGCCTTTTATACGTGGTTTCGCACGACACGGGGTTTGTCGAAAGGGACTGAGCAGAGATCAGAGGCGCTTGTTTGGGGCTTCATCGTCGGCCGCTACTGCTATCTGACCAAGCGAAGCGGGTGGACACTGGACAAGATGTGGCCACTCCAGCTACCCGGCTCCCAAGTTCGGCACCAGTTAAGGCGTGTTTGGTAAGCTGCCCCTGCCCAGCACGGCTGGCCAGGCCAGCCCGAGCACGACTGCTATGGTGCAACGTTACGTGTTTTTTTCACTGGTCCAGTCTAGCCCGGTTCAACTGAGATTGTGTTTGATTTCGGGCACAAATGGATATGGCTACTCTGCAGCGGACATTTGGTATGCTTACCACCACACTCTCAACTTTCTATCCTTATTGGCATTTCATCGAGCACCCAAGTGGCGTACTCCACCGCGGCCATGGCCGCCGGCGAGCTCGAGGCCCTCATGGCAGCCTCGTCCTGGAGCATCATGGCGGCCTCGTCCTCGAGCGCTCGCCGTTGAACACCAAGACGCGGATGGAGGAGGCCTGGAGCATCGAGGAGGTGGAGTTCAACGTCCCCGTCCTGTCGGTGGTCTGCTTCATCCCGCCGTCTGGCTCCGTCGGCGAGGTCTGCGAGCTGCAGTCCCAGTCCCACAGCGAGCGTGCGAAGACCGGCACCGTGCACCCCTCGCGCGTGGCCGCCGTGGAGCGCGCCCACGCCAACGACGCCATTGCCGGACGAGCTCTGCGGCCCCGTTCCTTGGCGCTCGTCACGGCGTTCTAGTCCGCACCGCCCGGCGCCGGGTAGAGCTGCGGCTGCGGGCGCACGCCGGGGCCGGGGCTGGTGTCGACGAGCTTGTTACCGAGGATCGGCACCTGCGCCTTGACCTCGAACTCCACCACCACCAGCTGCTGCTGCGCGCCATACCCGTCGAGGTCGAAGGCGAACACCGCGTCGTCCCAGTCCGGGCTCTCGCCGCCGTCGGCGTCCGGCTGCGTCTTCTCCCGGTGGCCGCCGAGGGACACCGTGGCGTAGTACGGCGGCTTCTAGAACGGGACGAAGGCCCTCACACCGCGACAGGAGATGGCTGACCCGCAGGAGGTGACCCAACCGCTCACCTGCTCCCTCATCGGCTCACCCGTGCGCTCCATTGCGCCAGGCCGTCAAAAAACGAACCCCACCCCCCCGTTTCCTGGGAGCCAGGCTGCTAGGTGTTTCGAGCAGCGTGCGAGCCGGACTGAGGAACAGTAACAGACCATCAACAGAGCGCAGCCGGGCTGCTGGGCCACCGCAACAAACACGCCCTTAGATGCTCCCCAAACTAGCTTTGTCAACGTAACGCAGGATGGAGTTGTTTCTCAGGCAAAGACGACCACTGGCGGAGCTACGTGGAGGCCATCCTGGGCGATGGCCCCCCCTTGCTACATGCAATTAGTAGAAATTCTGTTCATGGCCAGTAGTAAAAGTCTGCACTCCTTGTTTTCTTCCTCGCCATGCATGGTTGTGTCTCCCAAGGTGCTCATAGTTGCTAGTCTTCTACTGCTCTTTAAGTCATCTCTCATGTCTCAATGTAGCTCCAGTGCTCACAGAGTCACAGCTTGTTCGCCGCTGACCTGTAAAATGGCCCCTGCACGACGCATTCTCAGGATCTCAGCGGCCTCGCCCGGTGTCTGACGGTGGAAACTGGAGCAGGCAGGTGGACATTCACGCTCTCTATTGGACTGAAGCCACCCTCTCCAAACCGGTTGATGGCAAGGCGATACGGCCGCCGGGCGCCCGCGGGCGTGCTGTATGGTGTAGTCCTCTCCAAGCCAACAAGTCACAGAGGGAATGAAATGCATCCTAACGATAATGAAATTACCCTTTTCGCTTGCTTATAAGCCGTACTTTTTTCAGCTAACAAACAATATTTTTCTCTCACAACAAATCAGCCAACAGTACTTTCAGCCATGGCTTATCAGCCAAGCGAACAGGGCAGAAATCAACTTGTTCGAGGAAGAACAGCAGAGCAAACAAAAATGGCAGGAAAGTTTGATGCCTCAAGAATTGTAATCGAAGAACTGAAAACGAAATAACTCTAGGTTCAGAATGACCCAAAGAGAGAACAAATGGGATCCTACTCCTAGAAACAGATCGCGTCAACCTTGACTTTTCACTTTCACCCCAAGAGCGCGGCAATATCTAGTGTTACTGAACAGCACGGCAATTCAGAAACAGTTCAGCACAAGCACACAGGCACACTATCAGTCAGAGGTGCAGGGTGCTGGGTTTCACCCACGGTGATACAATCACGGCTGCGACCAAAGATTCAAGAGACAGCTACGCTGGCCATGTGGGTTGACCCAACAATGCCGAAGCTGGAAGTTCCAACGACAGCGTTCTGATAGTTATCACGCAGTATAACAGAACAGCAAAGACTATGCATTGCAGAAAAGGAACAGGAAGAAATACAACATATATGCATTGCCACACAAAGAATAGGCACAAGCAGAGTTTTACCAGTGAACATAAAATTTAGAATGTTGTTTCTTTGTTGCTTAATTTCAATCGCCCTAGATGGTGAATGTTCATTTATACTGATACGATCTGCAGATGTCAACTTGGGGGCACGTAAATTTTTCATTTAGAAACAAAAAGGTGACTGAATTTGGACTTCCATTCTTTCACTGTTGCGTATGTAAGAACACTCAGCTCAAAATCACCACTGCTGCGTACGGAGAAACATTGAATCACCACTGTGGATGTGGAGTGTGGAAGAACATTCAACTCAAAATCACATAATCAAATTGGTTGAAGCAAAGCATACCACACTTTACACAGTGGGAGAAGTTTTCCTTGCCACCAACCCTGGTTGAATTGAGTGGACACATGATCAGAAATCAGCTTAATTTATATATCAGTTTCTTTTGTGCTCACCTGCATATGCCACAATCGATGCAATGGTACTACCTTTCTGTTTCAGTAAAAGAAGTAACATGCATCAGTTGGTATGAATGGTACAAACTACAAAGCACATACGAAAAGCTTATGCACACTTATGACACCTGAACAACAAAAATGAAGTTTCAGTTTAAGCACAATAACCCTCACGTGGCATGAGCACTGAATAAAATTCTGCACCACTTTAAAGTCATACAGGTTGTTCTAATTCACATAGTAGGAAAACTACCTGCAGATATCGAGAGAGTTAATCTTCCGCATTTGCTGGACTTAGTAAATAAAGTCAATTAAATACAGAAACAGAAAAACATGAAAGGCTTACTTTTTTAATATCCTGACGACATATTTTGTGCCGATCTCCTCAAACAAAAATGCATGTCAGTGCGCTAGCTAATTGGCATAAGGTTCCTGAGTAGACGAGCTCGCTGAGTTATACTGTTCTACTTATGAAAAGGGACACTAGCTCATCGTAGCCTCGTTGTGGCAGTGGCGACAATCGGCAGGGGAACACCAAGTTGCAGCACGGCGCCACGATCTTGCACCTCCGCTGGTAATGCTCGCACCTGCGGCAAGCAGCAAATTTTGGACCTAGCAGAAGCACAGCGAAGCTAGGCCAGCTTGGATCGGGAAACCGAAGGAGGAGAACGTAAACGAGCAAAATCAGGCAGCCACATGGAACCGGAGGTGGGAGCAGATCAACCAGTCACGTAGCGCAGAGCGATTTGGCACCGGAAGGAGCGAATCGAGATTCCGTCGGAAGCAAGGGAGGGAGGCGGGGCGGAGGCACGGCCGCACGGGACAAGGAGATAGATAATCAAGGCAGGCCGAGGCGCGCTCACCCGTGTTCCATCTTGCCCACGTCGCGGCGGTCCGCCTCCCCGTCGCGGGCCGCGTCGACTTCCGCGACGTCGTTGTCGCCGGAAAACTGCGCTCCCCGGCCCATCCCCGTCACGTCACGCACGGACGCTTGCCAGAGTATTCTGTCGAGGAAACACATGTGGTGGCTGGCTGTAGCCTGAAATCAGACTCCGCGTCTCGACGCGCACGGAAGGTTTCCGCCAGGCCGGGCGGCCGGACGATACGAGCCTACGTGGCCTCGCGCGTGGGCGGCAGGGTCTCGGCCTGGCGCCCGGGCTCTCGGCCTGTTTGGCATGGCCAAGCGGCGGCACCGCCCACCGGCGTGGTGAGGGACTGTTCGGCAGGACTTGGAAAATATTGTTTCGGTTGATTGTTGTTAGAGAAAAATACTGTTATGGCAAAATGTGAACAGTGATTCGTGAGGGCGAGAACCAGCCAGCCAGCCGGCTTAAAGCCAGCCGACCACTTGCTGACTTGCCACCTTGGTGTTCCTGGGCAAGCTGGAGAAGGCTTGGTTTGCCGTTTGGTTACCAAGGCAGCCAGACGACGTCCCTAGCTACCTCGCCTCCCTAACCAGGCGGCCAGACGACGTCTTCTTCATGCCAATGGGCAGGGCACCTACCTTCTGGTCCTTACCGTGCTGAAGGCTGAAGCTACACGACGACCCGACTGAGCAAAACGAAGCGCGTCAACCGACGACAAATCGCGCTTCCAGAAAGTTCGAAACAAAAGGGCACCACAATGGAGCGACGGATTCCACTGCGGCGCTCGCTCACTCCCTGACTCGCTGCTGGTTCTTTGAACAAATCCATCGGAAGAACAACACGTCGTCTACTAAAAAAAAATCTGTACCTGCACAGCTCAAACCTCGCCGTCGCCGGACCGTCTTGGATCCGTTCGTGGTGATCGCCTGCCGGGGGGAGGGAGAAGGAGAAGCTGCACGCGCTGGAACCAATCAATCAACCGCCGCTCACCCTCGCATCTGATGTGCCCGGCGCCGCAACTCGAGCAGAAGCTGCCACTGTGATTGGTGACCGCGTCCTCCGCGGTCTATGCACGCACACGGCACGTCTCCCTCTCCCCTCGCACGAGTCGCCGGAATCTTCAATCGCGCCGCGCACCAAATCACCATCAAAACCCACCCGCCGCCGTGCAGCGGAATACTGAACCGAGCCCGGTCGTACTGTCTGGTGGGTTTGGTCGGGTCGAGGGGTCCTCCCGTGGGCGGTGGCAGGCACTGTCCAGCTCCGGCAAAGTCGTCACACAATAGAGGGGGAAAAGAAACTCCGGCGAGCCGTGAGCGATGGCCCGTGGCCGGGCTTAACAGGAATCAGACGAGACGACGCGAATGAACGGCGGAGACGCCGGAGAGGCAATCGCCGCCGTCCCCCCCGCGTCCGACTCAAGATGGATACCTTTCCGCCCGTGGCTTCGAGCACACGGCCACCACCATTATCAAATACCAAAGGAGATGACTGTAAAATACCCCCGAAAAAAACAAATAAAATTAGAACAGAGCAGGACTCCATTAATCCTTCAGACCTTCGTCTTGCTCGGACTCGCGGTCTTCACACGGCTGCTCCGCTGCTGGATCAAACAGCTTCAGACCTGTGCCCGTGCACGATTTTTGATTCACCCATGGAAATCTGATCGACAAGAAAACACCGACAAATCCGAGCTCGACTCTTTGCTTCAGCCAAAGAGATCGATCGACACAAGCCCCGGAACGAGCAAAGAACACGAAACAACAGGGGAGGAAAAAAATTGGGATGAAAAAGCAACGAAATTTCTTCGTCAACATCCGCTTTCGCCGAGGTGGCCGAACATCATCTATCTATCTTGGCATGCATCGGGCATGTAATAATCAAATCATCCGAGCTCAACCTCCATCAACAGCGAGGACCTGCCTACGCTGCTGGTGACATCATCCCCACGGAAGTGGTACGCTGCAGCTCCGCCGCTGCACAAAACTTGTTCATGTCCATCTCTCTCCTCCGGACCATGCCCAAAATCACCACGATTCTACGCCAGCCCAGACCACTTCCAAAAATCGAATTCTCATCGAGCACAACTCGTTCCCAATCGCTCGAAACCCAAATCCACAGCTCAGATCATACATTGATCGAGAACCCAAAAAAGAAATTTCGAAAACAAAATTGCCAGCGCAGATCACCATCCGACCACGAGGCTACCAAAATGCAACGCCCAGACTCGTGCCACCCATCACTCCTGCTCCATCTCCATGGATGCACACCACCGCGGCCACCATCAGCGACCACAAAATCGAGAGGGCAACCGCACGAGCACCAGCTCTGCTCCGAATCGCACGAGGAAACTTCGGGAGGAAAAGAAAAAAAAAACGCATCTCCCTGGCCACCGAGCCGCGTTCCCTTCTCTATTCCCCCCTGTACTTGGAAGCCCATTAGAACACACCAAGAACAAGCAACCGAGAGCAGAGGAGACGAGAAAGAGAGAGAGAAAAAAATCTCCAAAATCCCAGGCCGATTTATCTTCGTCAACAACATCTGGCCAGCTCCATCCGAGGTAGTTTCCGCCGCCTCCGCGAGGTCTCGGGCTCCCCAATTGACCGAATTCGCGAGGCGGGCGGGTGGGCGGGCCGGCTTAGGGTTTGCCAAGGTGCTCCGGCCCTCCTGACTCACCGAGGCGATCTAGCGGCCCGGTTCCGCGGTTCCGGATGATCTTCAAGCGGAATCAGCGGTCGGAGATCCTTGCGCTGCGGCGCTGCAATGCCGCGGGCGGCGGAGGGGAGGACGAGGTGGGAGGCGACCCCCACCCGAGGAAGAGGCGGAGGGGCGACGAGTTCTTCCCCGTCGAGCTGCTCGGACACGTCCCAGCCTCCGCCATCCCGTACGCGGCCTTCGGGCTCCGGTGGAGCGAGGAGCCCGAGGCGCCGGCAGAGGCCGCGCAACCACCGCCCGCGGCGAGGCCACCGGTGGTGCGCACGTCGCGGGGCCGCACCCAGGTGCTGCCCTCTAGGTTCAATGACTCGGTACTTATCGACCCCTGGAAGAAGGAGAAGCCGGCCAAGCCGCCGCCGCCGCCGTCTCCGCCTGTCAAGACAGAGCATTTGGTGCGCAAAAACGGGCTGCTGCACAGTAAAGGTGCAATTTTTGACAGGAGCTTTGCATTGTCCGAGGTAGATGACGACGATGAGGAGGAGGCCATGGTGGAACGTTACCGAGCACGCCGCAATTTTGGTGGCTCCAGGAAGTACTTAACCTCTCGGAGCACACTTACCTCGGTACATGATGAACCATACAGCAATTACCACAGAAAGGAAGTGATGCTTAGGCATTACTATGAGGAAGAAGATGAGGAAGACGAGGAGGATGAACAAGAGGAGGATGAAGGGTGTGAGGAAGAGGAGAAAGAAGAGACTTTTCACTGTACTGAGCAATTGGTGTATGGGGACATTGTGTGGGCAAAGCTTGGCAAACATCAGCCGATGTGGCCAGGAGTGCTGGTCGACCCAACTCAGCAGGCTGCTGCCGATGCAATGCCACCACAGCCTCGCGGTGTTGCTGTGCTTTGTGTGATGCTATTTGGCTGGTGCACAGAGTTCAGTGATGAGAAGGTACAATTTTCCAGGGACTGTTGTATTCAAATTGGTTGACTTTAATTTCTACTGCTTTTCTCCATGGGAAATGATGCATTTGATGATATGAGTTGCAGAAGTACGTGTGGGTGACGCAGGGGTTGATATTTCCATTTTCGGACTACATGGACCGGTGAGTAGTAATTCAAAATCTATAACTACATGGACAACTGTTAAAATGCTGCTAAAACACCTGCTCTAGTACTTTTGACAACTTTACTATGGTTAGAATATGCCAGCTTGTGTGTTGAGAACAAGGTGTATTTCTCATTTCAGATTTCAAGGGCAGACAGAACTAAGCAGTTGCATACCTGCTGATTTCCGGAGGGCAGTAGAAGAGGCCTTTTTGGCTGATCAGGGATTCTCAGAAGTAGTGGTGGATTGCAGCACCAAGGGACAGCCTGTGGTGTGTCATTCTTTCCCAGATGATTTACATGAAGTGACTGGTTCAAATGAGTTGGAGTACCAGCCACAGATTAAGGCAAGTTGATGAATTTGTTTATAGTTGATGCACAACTAAGGCTATGCATATGTGTAGGAGATTTCAACAGCAAATCAATGGCTTATGCCCAATCTTCTATGTTTTGTTTTAATGTCTGTTATGTTACTCTAAGGGAAGCTTATGATGTTACATTACCTTGCGTCCTTGCCTCAAATAGGAAGATTTCAGATGAAGGTCAAAGGACCATAAAAGAATTGATGTATGACAATGATAAAATCTTGAAACAGATACACTCTTAACTGAATCATTTACTATGTATAAGCAGAATGATATTATTCTGGTAATTCTCTCTGTGGAACATGAAAGTTTCTTTCCCTAGTTCTAGGTTTGTCATCTCCTGGCAAGTGTTAGTTCTATAAGGTCACTTCAGTATACCCTATTACATTTTAAGACTGTATTGAAACTACTGTAGTTAGATGATATATTGCCTCATCATTAGACTAATTGTATTTGTTTGATCAGTTAGATGATAGATTGCCTCAGTGGACTAATTCTATTTGTTTGATCAGTTAGATGATATATTGCCTCAGTAGACTAATTCTATTTGTTTGTTCATTCATGCAGCAGTGCAGAAGAGCACTGCAGTGTGAGAGTTGTGGAAACTGCTTTCCGAACAAGGATGCAAACAAGATGGTGTATGTGATGGAGCAACTTGCTTGCAGACTTTGTGCCGGGGTATGTTTTGTCACACGAACTTCAGTGCTTACATTATGGTTATTATGTTGGCAGAACTTGAGCATATAGACCTTACTCCTAACACTACTTTTTTTTTTGCACCTGCAGATCTTGGCATTAAAAAAGTACTGTGGAATTTGTTTAAAAAGTTTGCAACATAAATCTGGTGGAAGATGGGTAAGGCAGTCTGTAGATGTTTAAGTGTTAAGTATATCTCATTATTCGTAGCTGCAAATTCTCATGGGAATAAGCAATGATCAGGTTTGCTGTCATGGCTGTGAAAGTTGGGTTCATTCAGAATGCGATGAAAACTGCAGCAACCTAAAGGTTTGTCTTTATTTTCTCATAATAACAGACCAAATACATCTGCAGTATTTTAGCAAGTGCCTATAACATGCTCATAACTAAATGCGGTAGGATCTACAAGACAACAGTTATCACTGCCCTTACTGTAGAGTTAAAATGAATTCAACTCTCCCTGGGAAGAACACAAAATTTTCTGATGTCAGGTAAGCGAAAATCATTTGTTTATGTGATGCTTTCATATTTGAAGTGTGTGTTTTTGACAGTAACATGTCTACTATAATAATTTTGTTAAGCAGAAAAAATAGTTCTGCACAGAAAGGAAGCAAGCCTAACAAAGTTGCACTGGTCTGTTTTGACCTGGAAGGAACATACCAACCAGATCTCGAATTGTAAGTTCTGTGCTGTGTTAATTGCGTATGAAATTCTTTGATGCCATCTGCTATCTCTGTCCACCACTCCTCTTTTTCCCCTTTTATGCTTGTCACTCTGATGCGATGTTCATACTAGAATTTTCTTGACTTTTGGTTAATCTTTGTGGCAGAATTTCTTGCCATTGTGGCCCTTGCAAGGGACAGAAATTTTTGTTCAATGAATGGGAGCGGCATGCTGGCTGTAGAAGTAAAAATTGGAGGTCCAGTATTAAGCTTAAGGGCTCATTGATGCCATTTGGGAAATGGGTGCGTATAGTGGCTACAGCATACATACTTTTGGATTCTATCACTAAATAGTACAGAGTTCATAATGAGAATATGTTTGTCATCCAAATTAAGTTTGTATCTTTGTGCTTTGTGCTTTCTGTTTTTGTATAAGACTGCCAAACATTTTGATTTACAGATAGATCGACATCAGCCAGGCGTGTGCCCTACTAATCCTTCAAAACGCTTATCTCAGAAAATGAAGAAACAGAAGTTAATTGATTTGCTAAATGGTATAATAGCTTTGATTTTAATCTTAGTAGCTTAGTTGTTTTGAAGATATTTCTCCCAGCAGATTTCAATTCGTGGAGCTTGAATTTGTTTCCCATGCAGACCCATATGATCCTGTAAATGTAAAATGGACGACAGAAAGATGTGCAGTCTGTAGATGGGTTGAAGATTGGGATTACAACAAAATTGTGATTTGTAATAGGTAAATGAACCTGTATTGTTTGCAAGTTTTTTTTCTCCAATTTCAATTTGTTTTGAAATATGGTGCAAATCCCAAGCCGCAACTAACAACACTCATGTTCAGATGTCAGATCGCAGTTCATCAGGAATGTTATGGTGTGACGGGTAAGCAAGACTTTACTTCATGGGTTTGTCGGGCTTGTGAAAAACCTGAGCAAAAGAGGGAGTGCTGTCTTTGCCCTGTGAAAGGTAATCCCTGTGCGTTTGATAACTATTCTGTAATTCCTTTCTTCGGTAATTGGGTGCATTGGAAAAGAAAAGGTAATAGTACTGGATGAACACATTGATACTTCTATACAGACATTCGAACCTTGGTCTGTTAAGTTAATAACTGTAGCGACAGGCTTTTTACATGAACACCTGTTAGGTATTTGCTTCCCTTCTCAACTTCCATGACTATTTCAGTAGCTAAAAATTGAACCACAATTGGTGTCGTGTAGAGTGGGTTTATCAATTCTGGATTTGAATATCTGGGTGCAGTTTGCTTTCTTTTTTTACGAGTATTTTTTTCTAATCATTAACCTTGGCACCTCGTGAACTTTGAACTTATTGTAGGTGGTGCTTTGAAGCCAACAAATGTTGATAACTTGTGGGTTCACGTGACATGTGCATGGTTTCAGCCACAGGTTGCTTTTGCTGATGAGCTCATGGAACCTGCTATTGGGATATTGAACATTCAACCTTTGCTATTTATGAAGGTGGTTTATCTTTCGTACTATAATTTATGTTGTTTAAGTGGATTGACCGACAAGTACTACATTTTTTGTGCTGAAGTATGACAGTCTATGCTCTATGCTCATCTATTTCTGCAGATGTGTGTGATTTGTAAGCAAATACATGGTTCATGTACTCAATGCTACAGGTGCTCTACTTACTACCATGCCATTTGTGCATCAAGGGCAGGCTATCGAATGGAGGTACATCAGCACTGAATGATACCTTTATTCCTTTATGCTGATTTAAATGTATAATTGATTCCTTTTTCTTTATGTCTCACATTTTTGTGTATATAGGTCTAACTTTTACCATGAACTCTTTTTCCATATATGCAGCTTCACTGCTTGGAAAAAAATGGCAAACAGACAATAAAGAAGATTTCTTACTGTGCCCAACATCGGTAAGATTTCTTTTGACTGGAGGAATTGAAAAAAAAAGTATGTTCAATTTAGTGATTTATTTAGCCTTATCCGTCTTAGTGAGAGGTCAAACCTTTCTTATTTCTGCGCAGGAGCCCTAACCCTGATAATGTTTTGATAATTCACACTCCTGCTGGAACTTTCTCATCAAAAAAGCTTGCTCAGAGCAATGGCAAGGTAGCTGCATCGAGACTGATCAGGAAAGATATTCCCTTGGATTTGCCGTCAGAAGTTGAAATTTCAGAGAACATATCAGCGGCAAGATGTCGGATTTATGTTAGGAAGGATCTAAAGGTATATATTATCAGGGTTATGTCTATTTCCATAAAGAACTTATTTTTAAGATGAAAGTAGAGAATGCAACTCTAGAATAGCTACTAGAGGAACCATACAACTGACTTTCAACATGGTGACGTAAACAGACCTTTGCAATGAAGTTCTTGAATGTTGGTTGTGCATCATAGGATATTAATGTTTGGTCTTACAGGAAGTGCCACTTAAGTATGCATGGTTCACTAAAAGATAGCAGTAGTAGCTAAAGCTATTGACTACTAAGCATGCGAAGAGGCTACTGCCATATAATCGGTTTAGTGGTCTTGACATGTAATTTTTACTAAGCTTTGAAATTAGTCATACTATGCAAAAGGTTGTAGAGATGGTTCCATATCACCATATGTCCCTGCAACCAACAAGCTATATTGAATTGTGGCCAGATACTAGTAAGCTTGTACTCGAAGAAAGATTTTTTTGGGTGTGTTTGTGGGTATGTGTTGTAAGGGCTCTCTACCCCTTTTCTTCTTATTTTCTTAATACAATGATACACAGCTTTTGTGTGTGAGAAAAAAATAAAGTGGTTCTGGAACTGATGACTTGCAGTCTAGGTTAATAATATGGTTGGTTACATACTTTACATGGAAACTTTGTAGCCAAAGAAGTTTAAACAACTCCTAAACAAAAAGGTGAAACCATTCAGAATGCTGCTTTCACCTCTTGTAGGTTGTAGGGATCCAATATGCCAAAGAAAGTATGCATGGACCATGGGGGATACAATTGATGATTCGATGTTTATATTTCATGTTTGACCCCAAAGTGTACATCCATTTTTGCATGTACATCACCTGATGTTACTTGTTGTACTTCCAAATTAGTTTCATCCAGTTGGACAGGGAGTCTGGTTAGAAATTATTGTTTCAATTCAACCAATGCTAGAAAAGTTGTTTGACGGTATCTAGACTTTTAACCAATTCTCCCTTGTAATAGAGGTTCCTGACTTGCCAAAGGCCTGCCAGTCTCAGGTTTAAATCCACACGACAAGAATAATGATAATCTCTACACTGATGCTTGCTTTGCTATGTTATTGCTTTTAATAGTTTATTCATGTCTGTATGTATCAGCCATTGGTACGTCACCTGTTTCGAAGCATAACTGTGTTTTATTAACATGCAGAGATCTAGAGATGGAGCAATTGCGCATCGTGTTAGAGGACCTTGTCAACACCGCTGGGATGAAATTGATAATCTGAATCCACCAAGGGTAATTTTCTGATTTACTGCATAACTTGTTCTCTTATAAGATTTTCTCTCTCTTGTATTAGAGTTCAATTTTATAAAGCAAGTTTTTGTACTTATCTGCAGGAAAAGAGGGATCCAGAATCTTTTTGTACTTTCAAGGAGCGTTTGTGTTATTTACAGGTTAGTGTGTCTAGTGCTGTCAAGTTTCTGTAGTACCTTCTGGCTTCTGTGCTAGTATGATATTATGATTTATTTTTCTTATTTCAGAAAACAGAGCATGGTAGAGTATGCTTTGGTAGATCAGGAATTCATAGGTGGGGACTTTTTGCTCGGAGGGACATTCAAGAAGGAGAAATGGTACTTTCCCTGACTATGTGGCATATGCCATGTTCTCTTCAGAATTGTCGCTACTAGGAACCTAGATTTACTTCATTGTGATGACAGTGCTCACTTTCTATCTTTATGTCTATAATTTCTCATATTTTGTAACAATCGGTGGTCTACTAACCCTCCGGTAAATTCTGAGTTTCTTTCTGCCCCATTCCTCTCACTGAGCTTGAATTACTAGAGTTGATTTCTCATAAGTCCACTGCTTCTGTATCCAATAAATTTGCTCACAGAAGCAGTTCTTTATTTATATATTTTCAGGTCCTTGAGTATCGCGGTGAGCAGGTTAGACGAAGTGTAGCTGATTTACGGGAAGAAAAATATCGTGTGCAAGGCAAAGATTGCTATGTGAGTCTTCTGACATTGTTACATTGGTTCTTCAGATATGTGGTGTAAAGAACTTCTTGAATAGATTCCCCCCCGTGCAATTGCATTCTCTCTAAGTACAATGCATATGCGGTTATGGCTCTGGTGAGCTTATTATGCTAATTTTATTATGGAAGCTCTGGAGTAGCGCAGGAGGAAGATCAAACAATTTCATCTCTGATAATCCTTTTCTGCTACTCTTGATATTTTGAATGGTGAAAGAAGACGCGCGTTTTTAATCATGTTGCGTGTATTCACATTTAACAATTATTGGTGATATCTTTATTGAACTTGTCTTTTCTACTTCACTGTCTAGTGAGTTGATAATTTACATTTTATTGATTTCTTTCCTTTGTGTGCACAGCTTTTCAAAATCAGTGAGGAAGTGGTTGTTGATGCCACAGACAAAGGAAATGTGGCACGATTGATCAATCATTCTGTAAGGATCATATGCCAAATTTCAAATATGTTTAGCTCTAAAATAGATGCTCATTTGACATTTTTTTTTTACTTTTTGATGCAGTGCACACCAAACTGCTATGCAAGGATTATGAGTGTTGGACATGATGAAAGTCGTATTGTTCTAATAGCCAAGAAAAATGTTTGTGCTGGTGATGAGCTAACGTATGTTATGTGAAATGAATCTCTCTTTGTTGAACTTCTCTTCTACTATCAGTTCCAAAATGTATGTCATTTTAGTTTTGTCCTAAGTCGAAATCCTCTAACTTTGTCTAAGTTTGTAGAATAATGTACTAAGATCAAATTCGTTTAATTAAATCCACCATTAAGTATGTCTTGGTAGTGCATTTTAGTTGGTATTGTAGATGTTAATTCTCTATAAACTTAGTCAAAGTTACAAAAGATTGACTTGGGACAAAACCAAAACGGCTTACATTTTGAAACGGGGTCATAAACACACAACTCGACTAATCATGTTATTTGTTGTTTTAATTCCAGGTATGACTACCTGTTTGATACAGATGAGGCTGATGAACGGAAAGTGCCATGCCTTTGCCAGACTGCTAACTGCCGGAAATTCATGAATTAGTTTACTTAGATGTCAGAGGATCACTGACATAGTTTTTCCCCCTTGTTTACCCCCCCTTTTCCCCTCGCAATGATTCATTTGTGGTATATGTTGATCTCCCCCCGATTTTTGTTTACATTCATCTTAGAATAAGTTTAGTTAGAGCTCAAAAGTCGAGCTTCCATTCCTGTAAATACCACAGTTGTATTCACTAGGGACAGTTCATTTTTTTTTCAAATAAAATTTTTTGTGTCATGTTGAGCTCGATCATGCACATCAGCAGACATTGACATCATGACATGCCCATATTCTTAAATATACTTCTGAATCATCATACAATTGAGGCCTCTCTGCGTTGTACAGTTGTACTCCATGTCCATATTCTTCAGTATACTTCAGAATCATCATACAATTGAGGCCTCTCTGCGTTGTACTCCCTCCATCCTGATATGTAAATGTATTTTGATTATAGAAAAGTCAAACAAAATCTATAATTTCTTACAATATATTTTTATTTGATAAAGAACCGATACCATCTCAGAGTCTTTTTTTAATACAACTATTTATGCAAGTTTTATGCCCTAAATTTGTATATAATTTGATTCATTGTTGATCTACGTTTGTATGCTTGTCATCTTTAAACTAAAGACAAAGTAACCGCAGTGTTGTGCGCTGTTGGGACCTAGAAATCGAATCCGTGCAAAGCGACGTTGGGACCTTTTCTCTTTCTTTCTCCTCTGATCAGAAGTCGAAAATATCCGCCCCAGCTAACATTTATATTCCGCTGTCATTTTTACAAACTAAAAACGAAATAACTGCAGTTTTATGTGCTGCTGGAACACGGAAATCGCAAACCGTGCAAAGCAATGTTCGGACGACCTTCTCTTTCTTTCTTGTCTGATCTTTTTTTTTTTTTTGTGCGCGCGCGCGCGTGTTGGGCGGGCGTTGGGGTTGTTGAGGATGTTTCTTCTTTTTTTTTTAAGCCTCTCGTCTGGGTACAGTTGTAATATCTGTTCATACACGAACACACACGTCCACACTACCCACGCACACCCCACACACCACGCGTACATAACTAGATCTACAATTACATGTAGATTGAGCGGAAGTCGAATATCCGCCCTAGCTGTACTAGTGGCTCAAAATGCCTGCCTCAGCCCAGGACACAAATGACGTTGTTCACGTGGGGCCCATGTGCCCATGGGCTCATGTCAACTTACTCCGGGCTTGATTGGTTGGCTATCAATTTTTATCCAACCAAAATTATGGCAAGTCAAAACTTAGGCTTGTCAAAATCAAGGCTATCAAAGTTAGGACAAAAAACATAGGTGTGTATTTGGTTTGCTGCCAAAATCAAGGCTTGCCAATTTTCTCTTTTATATACAATTTAAGAACTTTCTAGAGACTTGTCAAAACTTTGGCCATAAATATTGGTGTGTCAGTTCTTTAGCAATGAACCAATTGATAACTATAAATTTTGGTATGCCATAATTTTGGCTAGGCAAGAATTGGAAGCCAACCAATCAAGCCCTCTATTCTTTTTCACACGTGTTAGGTTAAACATTTCTAACTTTGATTATTGTTTTTAAAAATATGTGCATGTTGACATGTATAAAATTGATGGTTTTAGATTCACTATGGCAAATAGTTTTATAATTTATAATATATTGTGAAGCTATATGGATTTCTTCTTAAAATCGATGGTTGGAGATGAAAATAACAAAGCGAGTACACATCACCCAATACCGCTCAAGTCACTGGCGGTGGTGGACTGGTGGTGCTGTCCCCGCGAGAGTTTGGATGAGCTGGTCGATGGGGACACTGCTCGCTCGCAGATGACGTCGATGTCTCATGCTCGTAGATTTCATCTTATTGCAAGCAACGTGTTTCCTCCGAGTAGCGGTTGTGGCTCGACACGATGGAACGATTGTCCTGCATTCCTGTACTCCCTCTATGTTCTTAAGAGCAACAATAATAGTAGGATGTAAGCCGGCCGAACGTTGAGATGGAGAGAGAGATAAGAAAACGGACTATGAGCTTACAGTCGGCTTAAATATAAGAACCAAGAAACTTTGTGATAGAGAAAAGTAGGCTATGTATTAATAGTAAAAAACTCACTACTATATGGGTGGGTTGAGAGAAGGCTGCAAAGATTCTTACAGCTAGCCTGTCGGCTGTATTATTAGCCTTGCTTTAAAAAAAATCGTTTTGGACATCGACACGATCTAAAAAAATAACTTTGACCATTGCCTTTTGCTATAAAATATTTATAAAATATAGTCAATATATACTTTTATAAAACTATTTTTTAAGATATAGTCAATATATAGTTAAAATTTAAAATATTTGACTTAAAGACAATCTTAAAACGACTTTATCCGAGAACATATAGGGAGTAATCCCTCGTGGCTTTCAAGCCTAGTAGAATCGAACGCGGCGCCGACCGACCGAAGCGGAAGAGCCACAACGGCAGAAAGCCGCCGCTGCGCGGCCGATTCGATCCTAGGCCACACTTAGGCTTACGAGTTACGAGCCAACTCCAACCGTGTGAGCGGTGAGCCCTTGACCAAGCTCACCGTCCTGCCGCGTCGCATATTCTGCACACCCAACTCCAACCGTGGGACGCGGACCAAATTGCAACGAATACAAGTGGACTGCTACTTTCCAATACCAATGGGTATGTTGTTTTCGAGCACTTTGAAGGGAAGGGAAGTTGAACATTGGAGTATTGGACTAGCTAGCGACTATCTAATGGAGTACGTAGCTCGTGGTCACCACTAACATTCCGGGAGGAGAAATGCGTGAGCTCCTCTGCTCGCCTGAAAACTGTCACCGACACTTCGTATAGCAAGTACAGAATGCTGCTTGGATTGCATTGCCAGTGCTGCCAGAACATTTAGATTCAGAGGCTAAAGTTTAATCCGTGTCACATTAAATGTTCGGATGTTAATAACTAGGAGAACAAAACATGAGCTAATTATAAAACTAATTGCACATGAGTAAACTAATTAGCGAAATAAATCTATTAAGCATAATTAATCTATGATTAACAAATGTTTACCGTAGCACCGTATTGTTAAATTATGGACTAATTAGGCTTAATAAATTCGTCTCGCAACTTAGTCTCCATTTGTGCGATTAATTTTATAATTAGTCTATGTTTAATATTACAAATTAGTGTGAAACATCCTATATGACATAGACTAAGAGCATCTCCAAAAGACTCTCTATATCCTTCATAAACGTTAGGAATAGAGATTTTGGTGAAAAATTATTCTCCAACAGCTTTTTCTAAATGGTCATCTAAATATAGCCATCTTCGATTCCGGATTTTTCGTTAGCAAAAAATAGAAGACAAGAATGGCTCTCTAGAGTGTGCATGAGATATAGAAAATATGTTGGAGAGTGAAAAGATATAAAAAGTGATTTTTATGCAAATGACTCTTCAAATGATGATTTAGAGAGTGAGATTTACAAAGGCTCTTGAAGATCCTCTAAGCTTAAGGGAACAAACGCCCCCGCCAAGCCTAGACCTATGCTTGGAGCCTTGGAGTGACCAAGCGTGTGAGTTATAACAAAAATACGTCTGAGAAAAATACCTGAACATTCTCCATGCCTGCGGCCGCATGATTTGAAAAGGAACTAATGCTGTAATGCATGTAGGAACATGTTTGCAACTTTGCAATGGAGATTGGAGACTGTACTCCTCAAAGGCCTTTTGTCCTCGTTTTGCAATTGCACATCTTGTCAACCCCTCAAATTTCTCGCTGGTGTCAGAAAAGTACTTAAGGTTGATAATCCCACTTCAGAAAAGTTACATTTGACTTTCTTGTTCTATGGTTGCAAGTTTGAAGGATGTGCCGTTCTTGCTGCAGCTTAATTATCTTAGTGCCTTCCCCTCTTCTTCTTTAGTTGCTTGTTCCCTTCTCTTCTAGATTGTACCCTCATCAATGTTTCCCTCCATGTGCCTTCGAAAAAACGTTTCCCTCCATGCGCAGGTCCAAACAGTACGCAGTTCGGGGGATCCATGCGCGCCGAGCCGCCGAGGCAGCGGTTTCGCACGGCTTGCTACCCTCTCTCTCTCTCTCTCTCTGAGAAACTGCATGGCTTGCTACCTCCAAGGCTGGGATGGGCACAAGCGGCAGATCGCACATTCGCTTCATCCGACGCGATTCTCGTGCCGCGTCCCAAATCAAATTGCCAGCTCTCACATTTCAAAAAAAAAAAAACTAACTCTATCGCTGACGATTCCCACTTTCCCAGGCGCACGTTCCATAAAAACGTCACGGCACGGGGCCAGTGCAACGTTGAGCACGATCCGAGGCCGCACGATATTCGCGCCGGGCGCGCTCGGCTGGTTTGTTCATCCCGCGGTCACGGTCACGGTCACGGAGCTCGGAGCGCCCGACTCTGCGTCTCTGCCTGCGGTCTCCAAAGGGCAAAGGCCAACAACGGGCTGTTTGCCTGCTAGACGACCACGAGGGGTAAGAATCGGGTTCGTATAGAATTATTTACTATATTTTAGTTTAAATTTTAAATATAAATATACTATATACAAATACAAAACGGACATCTTAAATTTGGATTCACATTCAAATATGTAGTACACATATCTCTTTGCTTATTTGATAGTTTTAGTCAAATAAAATCATTACGCATGTAAAGATTTAAAATATATTATGACTATAAAACACATATAGATAACGATAACTCATAAAATAACTAAATGTATAAAAAATAATAAAACTATAGATAAATATTTATCAATAAGTAAATTTAAATGTATAAAATAATTTCATCAATACATGAATAACTAAAGTACTTAAAATTAATAAGATTATCCGTATTAAATTAAATAAATTTGACTTTTATACATCATTAATAATAATAAAACTAATATAATGTCATTAGTCATAGAAATAACCTTAAAGTTTAAACGATGCATATCATTTGTTATATTAAAATTTATATCATCTGTATTTCTAATTATACTTTGTTCCTCGCAGATATGGATAATGTCACATATTTTATAGTTTTTGAATACAGACCTAGAAGTAGATAGAGAAAACTTGTAGAAAACGAAATCGGATACACCTATTTAGTATCCATATTAGACTAGGTACAAAAATACATATTCTATTTTGACTCTAAAACAAATATGGATATCGAATCTTTTAGCACCCAGATCTATCCGTACTAATGGGTCATGGCACGTACGCGAGGGCATTGCGCCAAGCTAATGAGCAGCATTTCGCGACCCCAATGGGGGAGACGTTTTTGAGACCACAGTTGCCTCATGATTGGCAGGCGCCAGGCGCTTAGCTCTAGCCTGCCGTGTGCAGTGCTTGTGATCAATACGCGAACTGCATAGGACCAAACCACGTCCTCATCCAAAGTGCTAGGAGGGTGTGGGGGCCAGGATCTTGCTCATCTTCCATTCTTCCACATCAAATAGAACAACAGATTCTTCAAGGCCAAATGAAACCGCCACATCGACAGAACCAGGCCACCCAAAAACTTCTCACTCAGCAACACCAACTCATTCTTGAAAAGCAAACATAATACCATAGACAGGTAGCTAAAAAAAACTAGGCATCAAAGGTGACCAAAATGCGGCTTCTTTCAACAAGCGATCCTCAAGCGAGGCAGAAAAAATAGGATTGCTTAACTAGTTATGGAAGATGGAACCCCTCTTACAAATCAAGACCACGTAGTGAGTTACTTCACTTCCTATTTTCAATGTCTTTTCAACATGCAACTTAGAAACTAAGGGCAGATGCCAACAAGTTCACGCAACATGCTCAATCAATTGGGAGAAGTCCAACAATCGTGGCACACTCAATAATAACTTGAGGCTAGAACCGAGGGCCTCACTCCACTCATACCAGATAAAGACAAGATCTAGAAGACAATAAACATGAAGGATGCATCCGTAGAACCTGAGGGGTTCAATGCAGCCTTTAACACAACAACATGGGAATGGATCGGCGATGTAACTTCCCTTGTCCAATCCTTTTACCACATAGCTAAATTTCCAAGCAACCTCAACAACACCTATATTGTTCTTATTCCAAAAAGGACTCCACACTCCTTTGGATTTCAGACCAATTAGCTTATGCAATGTTTTTTACACAATTCAAAAACTTTAGCTTAAATAATTAAGTCTACCTCGCTAGCTACATCTACAGCTCCCAAGCAGCTTTTATTCCTTGTCATCACATTACTAGCAACATTTTTATTGCTTAGGGAATCACTCACTCAATTTTTTTTGAAAAAGCTTGAACTAGTAAAGCTTCCTCCTCAAAATTGACCTAACCAAGGCCTTTGACATGATTGGTTGGAGTTTTATCTTAGACACCTTGTCTAATTTGGGCCTTACTAATCACTTTGTGCAGATGGTAAAGGAATGCATCACCTCAACCAAACTCTTTATCCTTGTCAATGGGCATCCCAACACAGCCTTCTAGCCCCAAAGGGGTATTGGACAGGGTTGCTCCCTTTCTTCTGTAATATTAACGAACTCTCTAAGAAGTTGCATGAAGAGATTTAGTAGGGCAACATCATAGGAATCAACCTAGGCTCTATGCCCCCTGATTTACTCTCTCCTTTTCGCAGATAACATCATTATCTGTGGCCATGCCAACACCTAGAGGCAGCAATAATCAAGTACATCCTTCAAAGATTTTGCACTTCCTCAAGTCAAACGCCTAATTGGGTCAAATCTGCCATCCTCTTTAGTAAAAGGGTACCCCCAAAGAACTAGGTCATATATCTCTGCTTTATTCCATGCCCCTCCTATTGGTACCATACTCACCTCAGGTCATCTCCTAATCTTCTATTATAATGACAGATCTACTGCCTATAATTTTCTTTACCAAAATTCATTACTAAGACTAAACACACCACAGTCAAAGTCAACAAACTTAATTATGCAGGCTATCTCACTTACATCAACTCTGTTCTAGCCTCCATCCCTATTTACTACATGACAAACATCTTTTCCAAAAAGAAGTTCATAGACAAAATAAATATCATCCTTAAGAGATTCAGTTAGCCTGGCATTCAAGATGAAAATTCCACTAGTCCTATTCAGTTTTGTGCTTGGAATGACCTTTACCAGCCCAAGAGGGATGGGGGTTTAGGTATTAGAGATCTGCACAAAGTTAAAAAATAGTTTGGCCCTCCATTCTGCGTGGATGGTTGCCTCCAACAAGGTCCTTATCTTCCACCCCAAAAGCCAAATACCATAATCATTCCTTTTTTTTGAAAATGCCTACTCATGGACCCAAATATGTCATCCTTTGTCCATAAGGTAAAACACCATCTTGATACCAACTGCACCTACCAAATTCATCGAGGCAACACTAACACTTGGATGGATCCTTGGTGTCTTCGGTAGGAAAACAATCATGACAACCTTGTTCTGCATCACGAGCATCGCCCTCTCCCCAACTTGGTAATTGATCTTTGAAATGCCAACACATACTCTTAGAATGTTTTTCTTCTTCCAAGCACTTCTCATTACCAGTTTGCTCAGAACACTATGCAAGTACAAACAAGTGAGGAGCCAATAACAAAACCAACTTCGGTGGATACCCACAAAGTCGGGTACGTGCACAACCAAAAAAGCATGCAAGTACCTATGCCTACAAGAACATAGACCCATCCCTTATCATGGAACTCGTCGCCTTTCACCTCAAATCCTAACTTCTGCATAGAATCAGGAAGCACAAACTCCTCCCTACTAGGATTCAAACCTTCTCCTAGAGATTGCTCAGACAAGCGCCGGTAACTAGAGAGCGAGTTTCTCATTTCACCAACCACATTGAAAATAAATGCAAGGCTTGCGATATGGTTGAAACAAATAAACACTTTTTTTATTGTGACTTTACTAGGGCTACCTGGTTCATCTTTGACCGTTGCTCAGGATATATAGACATTCTCCCAGATGACGTTGACGGTGTACAGGAAACAATACTTCTAATCCTTCCTCTAGCGAGTACCATAGAAATGATACAAAAAATCTTCACCGCCTTATTGTATATCTGGGAAGCAAGGAATGTTTATAGATTCAATGGAAAGAAATGGACAATTCAAAAGTTTCTTCATGAAACTAATGTTGATTTGTCTTTAGTCGTCTTGTTCTCTTTAGCAAGTGAAGAATAGGATCCTCACACTGCTCTAAATAAGACCTCAACACTCACAACACTTTATGTCCTCCTCCCTAGGATAAGATGCTACATTGACACAACCCTACCCCCAGATGACCACTCAAGTACCACTCGACAAGCAAGGCTGGGGGTCTTCATCCTCAACTGTCACGTCCATCCAACCCAAGCAATTTATATATCTGCCAGAGTGCAAACCAGCTCACCTTGAGGAAGAAGTTTTAAGCCCTCTCTCTTCGGCAAAGTTGATGCACACTCTATAGTTACCATAGGTTAGTTTCCTTTCCAACAACCAGGCGATGGTTTCCCTCCTTAATCAAAGACAGAACCAAATAGTGCCTCATTGGAGACTCATCCCAACTATTCAAGAATTCAATCACCACACTTCATACACAACATACAAAGTCTTTCAAGATTCATAGAAGTTAGAATAGCGTTGCTCGCATTCTAGCTCATCAAGCTAGTAATGCTCCACATCTCCACTTTTTTTTCTTATGTGGCAATTCCCCGCACGCCATCAAATGTCCAGTTTAGTAGGCCCACTCTAATGTACCCTGGGCCCCCTTAGACCTAATCCATGTAAGATTCTCCTAATTCCATGAAAGCCCTTATAAAAAAGATTGGGTGTACTATCGCCTGCCGTGTAGACGTCAGGTAGTGTAAAGGTAATCAACATGCTCTAATTTTGTTGGCAGCTGAGCATGGCTTTGAAAGTAGACAAGCAAAGCTTAGCATCCAAGATGCACATGACCACAACAATCTAGGAATTCATAGTTGACACAAAACCTACCCCAGTTTGTGTCTAAATTACATCACCCAACATGGACAAAGCTTCTAGCTTGTGACGCGTACAATCTTGAAGCTATACTTAGAATGACTACTAGTTGATATAATAGTATAAATGGAAAGGAGTAACATCTAGTTAAAGGACAAGAAAAATCCTTTTTAAGGAAACAAGAAAATTCTATTGAGAAAAGGAAGAGAAAATTCCTGTGAAAAGAATACATGAAAACTGGATGTGCTACATTATAGAAAAAGAATTACTAGATCAAACAATCATATTCATATCTAGCCAACACATAAATATTAATTGCTGATATCAAAGCAGTCCCATATATGGTTGTGCATCCAAATTTTCTAAAAAAAGCAATAGTGTTTTAGGAGATCTTTGAAAGGAAGAGTAATGTCTAAGGACAAGTTTTTGCCATGTAACTACTCCCTCCATATAAATAACTTCTTTCTCGCTGAAAACTTCTACTATAAAGCTGAAATAGAAAAGAAAATTACCAAAGAGAACACATAAAACTTGGCATGTCACTAGGAAGACACAATTTCCTTCATATTGACCAGTTTAGGCTTCGATCGCCGTTGATCCTCCTCCTTTCATAGCACCTTCCATTACTGCAAAATCCAAGTGTTTTGTAAGCCACAACCCTGATAGATCTTTTTTTTAATACTTATAACCCTGATAGATCTAACTAAGACATTATTAAACACCCAATCATTGTGTGTCTTCCACAATACCAAACTACTCCAGCTAACAAAAAAATTCCCACTAGTTTCCTTTATTCCCTACTTTAGGAAGAAAGGTCTCAGTGTGGACCTATAGACTAATAGGAGGGGCCTCCAACGCAAACCTGCCTCTAATCGAGCACCAGCATTGAGCATACCATTGCTAAAGGACATTTGAAAAACAGGTGATCCACATCCTGCTCTTTGTCATAGAATTTGCAATTCTTTAAACCCTCTTGTTTCTTTTAAAGTAGTTGATCTACAATTTGGATTCTATTATGCCAAGTCATCCACATGAAAATATGGATTTTCAGAGGGAGCTTGGTGTTCTAGGTATCCAACATTCTATTATTAATCACAGTTCCACAAGTAATCAACCTATAAAGGGATCTAGTAGAGAAATTCCTAAGACCTCACCAATTTCAAGACCACCACATCTTTGGTATCTTGCAGCTTGATTTCATTCAATGAGTTTTGTAGTTCTAGCCACTCCTCTACTTCTTCCTACCCAAACCTTCTTCTGAATCTTGGATTCATTTGCCTCCAGCAAGCTTTTGCCACAAAGATGTGTTGTCCTTGTGGCAATACATAGGTATTCACACATAATCCTAGAATCTGGTGTGTTCACCATTACCTACAACCACTGCTCTCCCTCTTTCATACTAATATCTGGCTTCTTGGAAGCTACCCTAAAACTAGAAAACATCTCTATTCTTAATCTAGAAGAAAAAACTTAATGCTAAGGTATTTGGCTCTTAACACTCTAAAATGAATATTATCCTCTCCATTTCCAATCATGAGATCCACTTAGCTAATATAGCAGTATTCAAGGCTCTAGACTCAATCTAAGCCTAAGCCACAAAATTCATTAGGTTTAGCTAGGCCCTCCTTAATCATATGATACTTCTTGTTTCCTGCTACTCTAGCCCAGAAGAACTTGCCTCTCATGATGTCGATCACTTGATCATTTCCCTCATGCAACCAATAAAAGCCCATTATATACATGGAATAATGGTTAGATAAGTGTTCAACACAATTGATTTGCCTCCATAAGAGAAACTTCCACACTTCCAAGTTTCTAGCCTATTTCTCACCTTATTTTTCTCACTCAACTTTGCTTTAGTTAAGTTCACATCACTAACAGGTATACCCAAATACTTCATTGGCAAAGATCCACTCTTACAATTAAAAGTGTAGGCAATCCCCTCTCCACTTTCTCTGCTCATCTGCACCATAATAATTTCACTCTTATTGTAGTTAATTATCATACTAGATATTTCCTTTAGCAGAAAATAAGAAATCTCAGGTTCATGGTGTTTGCCATCTGTGGGTTCAAAGAACAGAATAGTGTCATCTGCATATTGTGGATGTGTGATACCACCCTCCCCTATATTTGGCATAAGCCCTTGGATAATCTTCTTTTACTTAAGAAATTTTAACACCTCAGGAAGATCATCACTCACAAGATTATAAAAAGCAGTGGTGGCAAGACCATAACTTCTAAAGCAATCTCCTTTCTTGCCATTCAAGATATTTCCACTCTACCACAATGGAATAGCTACATAATCCATTCAATCCATTATCTATCAAAGTTCTTCCTCTGCATCAACTCTTCAAGAAATTCCCAATATATCATAAGCCTTCTCAAAATCAAGTTAACCAAATTCTTAGTTGACCTCATCACAAAAAACTTAAGCACGGATTTATAGGACATCAAAAGCATATGAGGTTGGGCATGACCTTAAGGATGAGATTTTATATGTACAAGGCCTCAAGTAGACTTTAAGGCAAGGTCCATGCTTGAATCAAAGAACTATGTATTGTTCATCTCTCCTCATCCTACTCTCTTTCCTAAATGGCTAAACCCAATCATCTTTTGCTCTTCGATGGAATCTGGGGGGGGTCAGCCTTCCACTCTCCCTCTCCTTCCTTCCCTATCCATTGCTCCCCTCCAAAATATGTAGATATAGAGAGAGACCAAACTCAAATTTGGTGGCTAGTGCATCATCATCGGTTCCGACTGCCTGGATTTAGCGCCGACTAATCCTCTCCCTCTCATGTGTGTAGCCGCCACTGTCGCCTCCTTAGTAGTCGATTCCACCATGTCAACATGCTTCTTCTCATCAGCGAAAAATAGGACTCGGACCCGTCATTGACCTCCACAAGGATGCACTACGACCTCTTCTACAACAAGGAACCTTCCACAACACCAAAGGTAGGAAGCCAAATTTGTTTGTTCCTTGAGACCAAACCTCTAATCTTGTAGTTTGGTCCTAAAAAGTGTTGGTGTATATAAGGTTGCCCCTTAAAGCCAGCTCAACCTTAAGGTTGACGTCATGCTAGGTGCAACAGGAATTTAGTTGATGCATAGATTAACATCACTCAAGTGTAGACCTGACGTGGATATTCGTTGCCCCCGAGACCAAAATGCATGGTTTGGATAAAAATCCTAGGTATTCAAAATCCACTTGACCCCTCCCGTCCTCTTCACTCCCCTCCTGGTGCCTCTCACACGGTGCCTTCACAAACACGCAACAGCAATGACGTCTCTAGATTGCTCGGCGTCTTTAGATTGCTCGGCCCTCGCCACCGCTACTTTCAGATGATAACAATTAGTTAGTGACGGTCTAAGTCTTTTCAGCTCCAAGCTAACAATTAGTTAGTGACGTCAAACCTTTTCACCACCAAGCTAACAATTAGTTAGCTCTAAGCTAATTTATCTAAGATATGCTACAAATTAATTGATTTTGGGATGGGGAGTACAAGTTTTATAGGAACAGGAGGTAGGGAGGTTGGCCATACTGATTGATATGGGTCTATCTAAGAGTAGAGACGAATAGTCATGCCACAAATACACGTGCGCCTAAGGCCATGTTTAACAAGGCTCTAGCTCCGACTCCTTGCAAGAGTCATGCCAAACGAGCATCTAAAAACCAAATCATTTTTTATGGAGTGACCGAAGCAAACAAAAAATGGCTTCTCCTAACTACTCAAACTTAATACAAATTAGTACAAAACTACTGCTGAAGCTATTTTTGCTACACGTTTTCTAAAAAGACTCAGTCCACCGGAGAAGCTGCTCCATATTTTATAAAAAGGCTCTAGATCCAATGGAGAAGTTGCTCCATGTGAGGAGAAAGAGCCAGAGCCCTGACTAACGGTACCTAGCTTCCTCGGTTCGGCCGTATTAATAAATTTACTCCCTTTTCGAAGAAAAAAAATGAATTTACTCCCTTTTTTTCTTTGGGAGTTTGTACCGTCGGTCATCAACTTATATAGAGATTCTATAGCCAAATGAGAATGAGATGCCGTAATATCATGAAAGTTATACAAGCTTAACAGTACCATTTTTGCTTAGTGAAAAGTGAGAATCAGCAAATAGATTAGAAGTAAAATTCCAATTTTATACCAAATTTTGGTACTTTTCAATTAAACTTGTGAATATCAATAGAACTAACATGCCTGGGCAATGAAGCATATCTAAACTAGCTGGCAGATAATAAAAAGGACGAAACACTAATGCACTTTTTATTTGGGACCCTCATTTTTCCTAACAATCCCATCCCAGAAAAATGTTTCATGAGAAAGGGTGGCCGAGCCATGGGACGACCTTGGCAAAAGCTGCAGCGAGACATTCATGTCAGTAAGGGGCACAAGTGCGCCCAAGCAGAAAACAAGAAACGCAGCTGGATGGGCACGGAGTACTTGAGAGGCGTGCCATTGCAGCAGGTCCTGCATTCCACAGGTACGTCCAAGTTCCCCATAAGCATACCAATCTCACTGCGAACATTACACTATAAAAGAACGCCCGGATGTAAACAAAATATGGCAGCTCAAAAAGCTAGGCTGAGGGCACAAGACCCTCAGACAAAAAGGAATTAAAATGGAATAAAAGGAGTTCAATGTGTACTTTCTGGGGAATTAGGTATCCGACTTAAATTTACCCTACTTTCCACCAACAAAGCTTCAGAATCCCCATCAGTTGCAGCAACATCAAGTTTGGTGCCGAGGATAGAGCTCACCCTACCGACCCCAGGACTATCATCATTAACCTTATCAACCTCAACCTCCATACCTGTCTCAGTATCTTGCATGATGGAGGGCTTCTCTTGACTGTCAGCAGGACTAGCAACAGGAGCAGCTTCCTTGCCTACTCGAGGTTCTGCCATAGCAGGGGGTACAATTTCCATGTCATCACCTGATTCTCCAACAGCAGAAGGTGCAACATCCTCCAAGCCATCAGCAGGTGTAACTTCCAGTATGCCAACAGCATGTTCAAGGGTTGCTTGTAGTGCACCATCCTCAATTGCTGGAGGCAACACATCCTCCATGTCCTTGTTAGGCTGTGTGATTGCTGTTGTTGCCACCACCACCTCAGGTTGGGGAAGGGGAATTTCTGGAGGTGCATCCAGACCCCCAGATCCTATAGTTGCTGGAATGGTTCCCCCAATGCCATCACCAAGTTCCTGTTTTGACAGTGATCCTTTCCCCATGACATCAGTGTGACGTTGCAGAGCAGGATTGCTCACCACTGGTTCAAGCATTTCCATGTCATGGTCATCTTCTGGTACATCCATGTTCTCTTCCATTTTTACAAATGCAGAGGCAGTAATTAAACCCTTTTGAGTCTGGTTCTTATGAAGGGCCAAAGCTCTCTGTCATTGTCGAAAAAGGAGAAAGTTAACATTCCCGTATCAATCAATAAACTGATAGCTAATTTGTGTAATAGAGCTATACAGATATCCAATAGTGAACAATAAACAGATGTTTTTACTTTCAAATAGAAGTTCTAGAGAAGATTGGTAGAGCAAAAAGAGCTTGCCTGAAAGATTGTACTGTCACCCTTGAGGTAACGTGAAGTGAAAGGGTTGAAGCTTCCATATTTTGTAGACATTTTTTCAATATTTCCATTATCCTGCTTTAGAAACATAGTAGCAACCATAATAAGAATATAAAAGTGAGGAAACAGAAACCTAAATAAATTTTAACGAATGCAAATACCTGAAGTTCATTCCTAACCAAACGAGAGGCTTTTGTTACGCCCAAGTCTCCCAGCAAGGATATGCACCTTTTGTATAACTCTGACTCAACAAGATCATGTGAGACACTGATCCTGGATAGATAGTTTTTAGAAAAGACTGCACCATTCTTTAACTGCATAGAAGTCACAAGTTGTGCTCCTTGGGGAGCTTCCAAACTTTTTGACCTTTTAGAATCATCATCCTTTGCTTCAATTGTTTCAGCAGTCAAGTGTGGAATTTCCTTTTGCTCGGCCTGAGGTTGAAGATTGTGTTGTCCACCAGAATCAGAAACAGCAGTTATTGCAGAGTCAGGCTCCTTCTTAGCTACCGGAAGTTCAGCACCTGGCACATCACTTGGTCCCTTGGATACATCACCAGTCAGCTCCCAACCTCTGCTGCCAGCATGAGGTCTATTCTGATCCCACTCTTGCCTACCATACATATAGGGTTCACCAGGAAACACACCACTGCCTCCATTCCAAACTTGCATATGAGGTGGGCATGATTCATCCAGATGATTAGGCCACCCAAATGGGCGCATGTGGGTCGAAAACCTATCAACAGCATCATGCATGGGATATGAAACTCCAGGTTGGTTTAACTTCATTTGAGGTCTAAGGTTAAACATAGGTGGGCCTGGAAACTGATGGACAGGCGGATGAAAACCAGGAGCACCACCATGTTGGATGGGGACAAAACCATTAGAAACTGGAGAAGGCCAGTTTGGCGGATTGTTCCAGGCATGCCCATGTCCACGGACAGAATTCATGTCATTCCTCTTATGATGACCATGGAACCTCCTATCTCCATTTTGAGGCCTACGGTCATCATCATGTGGACCCAGGAAGGAAGAGTCACTGTTCCTTGCAGAAGGTGGCAGAGGATGACTTGGTGAACTGCCCGAAAAATGACCACCTCTACTTATGGATGAATTTGACGGTGTTGGCTCTCTGAACGGAACTTTAGCTGGTGTTCGATCTTGATGATGTGATCGTTCTTGGGCTAGGTCACCATCTCTATCTCTGTATTTCGTAAGGTTGTTTCTTTCTCCTTTACTATCTAGACTACGCCCACCACTAAGCCTACCTGAAAACCTCTGGTCACCTGAGGATGGAGATTTTTCAGACAGTTGTTTTGGTGAGGTATGCTTATCTTTCCTAGGTGTGCGATCATAGTGTGATGATGTAGAAATTTCCACTGCTACATCACGAGGCTGGTGATCATCCTTCTGTTTAAGCCTTTCAGAAGACCAATTTTCTGCATCCCTGTCACGAAGTCTAGAAGCAGGTGTCCTTTCTCTACCAGAAGATGTTCTTGGCCGACTATTTCTCTCATCATATGGCATTTCTCTCTTTCCATGATCTATCGCTTTAGATCCATGCCTGGACATCAATAATTAACCATTTCAGATGTTAGAAGAAACAAAGCATACAAGAGGAATGCAGATAACTTAATTCCCAAAATCTGTTAATTGATTGCAAGATTGCAATATTTGACAATCTAAAACCAATATCTAAAGTTGTCAAAAAAAAAATCTAAAACAGATACCATGAAGTTCAAGGAATGATCAAGCCTCACTTGGCCAACAACCTCTGTAAACTAAATAAGAGAGGTGCTGGCTAGGAAGATCAACATCCATGGTGACACCCACTGAAACAATATATAGTTTTTCTTTTATGTGGATTATAAAAAAAATCAATTCGCAAGAAGCCAAATAAACTATTTTAGATAGAAAAATATTAACCCTGTACCTCATAGAGGAACTCCCCAACCATGAACCAACTGATCCATTCTGGAACTTACTAACATGAGACAGTTTTTTAAGGCTAGAAATAAAACCAACCACAAGGAGCCAACCAAACTGTATCTGATAAATAAACTGTGACCTCAAAAGGAACTTCCCGACCTACAGATCTATTACAACTAACAATAGATAGTCTCTTCAAATAATTTATCACCCAAAACAACTGTAGTTAGCAAATATAACTGACAAACAATAATTCATGAAAGCTAATTTCAGGGACACCCTCTGAAACTTAATTCATTAGCCCACAATGCTAGCAATTATTTCACCTCAAAAATTATCAGCCAATAGAAAAACAATTGAGTCGAAAAATGGCAATAGTTCTATCAAGCCTTTTTTCTGCCACAAAGATGACCAGCTACCTTATGCATAGAAATACTGCAATAATTTAGCACACAAACTATGCACATAATACATGTCATTAGTAAGGAACAAATACTCATAGTTAACATTAAATAGAAATATATAATAAACAGATTACTGTAATACTAGGACAAGGTACAGCTACAATGCTGCACCCTTGTAAGAGATGAGTGCAGTATTTTCAGATGTATAACCATATAGAAGAAAAGTTACCGGCTTTGATCCTTGTCGTGATAAGAACTTGGGCTAGGTGAACTTCTTGAGTGGATTTTACTTGGACTAGAACTACGATCTGGCCTTGCTCTCTCAATCAGAGAATCCAGACGCCCACTGCCTGAAGATTTTTCCAAATGCACACGTTGATCACGTGTGCTTGGAGGCTTTAAATCGTATTGGTCATCATTTTCCTCTGGAGGTCGTTTTTTCCCTCTACTTTCCTTATACCTATTGCCATAATCCTCATAATGATCAACATCTTGAACTGCATCCTTTCTGTAATGGCTCTCTGAGCTTCTGTGCCCATCTTTAGCACTCTTATAATCAGCTCTATCACTTTCATGACCACGGGACACTCGCTCATCAGAAAACTTGTCATCATGTTGCCTTTTATCCCTTCCGTAATCATCCTTGTACTTTTCCTTATACTTGTCGTCATCAAACCTTTGTTCCTTAGAATTCCTAGATTTAGCATGTTCATATCTGGAGAGGGTCTTTCTGTCATCGCTGTCTCTATTGTCAGTGGGCCACTTATCTGTATCTTCAGAATCGTCTTTTCTTCGGTTGTGTTTGTCAGCTTGCATATCAGGATTATTGTACTTCTCTTTTGCTGAAATTTCTGTCTCCAAAAGAAGTAGTTTAGAAGGCAATGCTTAGCAAAAGAAAAGAAGACAAACCAAAAAACATATATAAGGAAACTCAAACAAGTAGAATTCAGGTAAAACAAGTACATAGGTAAACACCATTCAACATAGAGCAAAAATGCTCTTCAAAGTATACTATCCAGCTACTTCACTGAGACAGGGCCCATCACTATCAAAGGCAATAGATCAGAAGTACAAGAAATACGGTTTCATATAACTTTACAACAAGATATCAAGCTGTAAGCTATATATAATAAGCAGAACAGGGTTTAATGTAGCAAAGGGAAACATGGATATTAAATCGTTCAGTGTGGTAGAAAAGAATACAAATGTAGGAACACTATGAACTCCACAGGTTACAACCATTTTCGCCAAGTTTATTAATATATGCTAGCACTATTTAAAATAATGATAGCATCATGCAAAACTCTAAATGAAATCAGGATAAGAAAAATGTAACACGTTGTAGTAGGAACATGGCATATAATCGTACATAGAGCAGGAATGCTATTGGTATTGGGGAGAACAAGTAGAAAATGGGCTACTTACCATTGGCATCTGCATCTCTCCTATATGAGTAGGCCTCCTCTTCCGTCCTACTCGTCTTCGAGCCACCCTTTCTGCCACCGCCATCCTCATACCTCTCATGCTTGGAATCATAATCTTTCTTGTCCCTCTCCCGCTCCTTTTGCCTCTCGCGCTCCCTCTCCCGTTCCCTGTCCCGCTCTTGATCCCTGTCTTTCTCCCGCTCCCGTTCTCTCTCCCTCTCCTTCTCCCGTTCTCTTTCCTTGTCACGCTCTCTATCCCTACTCCTTTCTCTCTCTCTCTCCTTCTGCCGCTCCCATTCTTTCTCCCTCTCCCTATCTCTGTCATCCTTATAATGCCCAGTACTCTCCTTCCTCCCCAATTCCTTCTCTTTCTCTGACCTCCGCTTCCCAGAGTCACTCTTGGACGCAACCTCCTCAGCCCTGTCATCCACAACCACCGCCCGCCTGCTTGACCTCTTGGACTCATCCCCTGATCCCCTAGACTTGTCGGCCAGTTTCTCCACTTCAGCATGCCCAAAGGTCTCACTCTTGGACCTCTTGTCGACCAGGTCATCGTCGCAGACGCCACTGTTCCACCGGTCGCTGACCACATCCACCACGGCCTCCTCGACCCTCTCCTTCCTCTTCTTCCCGTGCTCTGCGTACCCGTTCCCCGATCTCACGGCCTCCTTCCCCGAGGACGAGCGGCGCCTCTCGAGCTCTGGATCTCTGGAAACCCTAGCCGCCGCGGCGGCCTCCTCCCGCGCGGCGGCGGCCGGAGCCGACTCCTCGCCCTCTGACTCCGACCGGTCAGCGGACCCTCCCCGCCTGTGGGACCGGTGCGACCTGTGACGCGAGCTCCGAGGCATGGCGGGCCAACCCTAACGGGAACACCACCAACCCAGATGCGGGAGCAGGCGACGCGGGGCCCTGAAGCCCTAGGGCGCGCGCGGGATCTAGACAGCCGTGGCGGCGGGGAGAGAGGAGCGCGAGGGCGCTGGGGTACGGCGGCTAGGGTTTTGGTGGGGTGAGGGGACGGAGGGGAGGGGGAAGGGGTGAGGCGGCGGCGGCCGGGGATGGGAGACGACGAGTTCGTGGGTGGAGAAAATGGGGAAGGAAAAAGGTTGGTTGTTTTTTTTCGGCTTTGGATTTGGGGGGAGGCCGGAAGGGGGTTTGGTTGGGGCCTGGTGGTGGTTTGCTTCGCTGCGGTGCGGTGCGGGTGCGGGTGCGGCCGAAGGGGCGCGCGGCGGGATTGGACACGAGAGAAGGGAGTCGAGGCGCGTCGCGCGGGGGTCTCTTGGGCTGCGTTGGGCACGGTTTGGTCTCTCGTTTCTTCGCAACTGCTACTGGGCTCCACGGTTCCGATTTTACTGTCCACAATCTCCTTTGGAAAAGGAACGGAGTTCATCTCCTCCTCCAAATTCACAAACATTATTCCACGTGTCAAAATCATATGTAACGGAGGATGAGAATGAGGGACTAAATGATCCTATTACACACACTTTGAGTCCTTGTGCCAATCTTCAATCCATTTTTTGCTCGATGCCGGCATATGTTTTACAAATTTTCATCTTGTTTGGTTCTTTCATTCAAGAGGTTGAAGCATGTTGAGAACATGTTTGTATTGAAGCAATGCTAAGATCCATCTTAAATGACGAAGATTGTTACACTTCTAATGGTAGATGTATTAGTTGCAATGAAGATTACACTTAAATAATCTAATAATGAATAATAAGCTTCATGTCTAATGATGAAGATAGGCTTCAACTACTAAGGGTAATGGTATGTGTTACTATTTATTACTCTCTCCCTCCCTTAATGTTGGTCATCGTAGGATAGAGCACGAGAAACAAGAAGACCTGTAAAGCAACCATTTACTAACGGGAGACTAGGGTCCATTCGCGTGCCCTTAAATTTGGTTTGATCTGCTTATTTTTTTATCTGGAACAGTGTTTTTCTCTCACAAATTCCTCCAACATTCCTCCAAACCATTCAGATTCCTCCAAAATTCAGACAAGCGAACAGACCCTAGGCCATTGATGCCCCCATCTTGTTGTGAAAAAGAAGACGTGCCATAGCAGAAAAAACAGAGGTAAAATCAGCTTGTTTCATGTCTACACATGAAGTACATTATTTTGGCTTTAAATTAAACAAAGTTACTCCAAACCATGCATTTCAATTGGCGGGAGCTATGCCTGGTGGTCTGAGAGGAAGGGATAAAGTGGTGCAGGGAGACAGGCATTGCATAACATGGTCAGACCCTACAGCTATGCATGGGACCTCATCAGTATGCTAACGACACATATTAAGGGACAAGGTGCCAATCCTACAACGACCAACATTAAGGGACAGAGGAAGTACTTTACATTTACATAAAGTACTTGTCATAGCCTAGTATTGTCATTTATATGTGCACGAGCAGTACTTAAATTGCATTGTTTTTCAATTACCAAAAGTGGTTTATGGCATCTGAACTAAATTTTGTCATGATAAATTAGTATCAACATATAATCCCACCATTCACAGATAAATTAATATCAACATATACTCCTTCCATTCACAAAAATATCTTTTGCGGTTCTGTTTTGTCCACAAACCCATGCATTTAATTAAGACCCGATTTGGTAGACTTCATCGGCTACTAGTTCATTTTTAGAACAAAGAGAGAGAGAAATAGCTTCTTGCCACAGTGCATAATAAGTCAGATGTGCAACTGCCTTTATGCAAATAAACACAAACCTCCCTTTGGCTCCCCTTGAAGGTTTGCATCATTATTGTGGCTTCCTGAGTAGTACTCAGCCTTGCTATTGTTCCCCCTTTTTAGAAGTGTCGGGTTCATAAACCCGGGGTCCCTGCGGACCGGCTTCTCAACGAAGGCTCGGCCCAAGCAGACAACGCGCAACTCAAGGGCCGGCCTAAGTATCGGAACGGCGGGCTAGAAAGGCGATCCAATCACCGACCGAAAGGCCTGACCGAGGAGGACCGGCGCCCGCTTTCCGACTCTAGCCCACCTCTCCGACCGGAGCGCTCGCTTCGGTCTCCAACCCGCCTCCGGACGCCCTCTCCGACCGGAAGGCCTGGCCAAAGCACTACTTCCGACTCCGACCCCACATCGCCGACCGGGGGTATGCAAAGACCCTGCTCACTGCTCTTCTCCGACTGGCGCAACCAGAGCCGACTAGGACCAACCGGCCGGGGACGCCCGCCCAGAAAGGACCAGGGAACGAACGGAGAAAAGCAAGGCAAGGCGCACAAGTCAAACCACGATACCAGGGACCGTACCTTGTATACCTGCAGAAACAGTACTATGCAACCGCCCTGACACGAATAGTGTTGTAGGCGCCGACATTTTACCTACAGTATTGTGGGCGTCATTAGCTCCCATACGGGAAGGCCCCCCCACATGCCTCTGAGCATCGACAGTGTTACGGGCGCCGGAATTTACCGTACCGAGTGAACATGGTGAAACTCCTCATAGGCCTCTGGGCATCAACAGTATATACAGGTACCGACATCTGCCATACCTGAACAAGGCGACGAAACCTCCCACGTTCACCTGACATCCAAACAATGTTGTGGGCGCCTACCATCGTCCTGTATCCGCCAGCGTAGGCAACAAGACTTAGAAGCAAACATACTCCTTCCTTCTCACTTGTAAGGCCATCCCCTTCATCTATAAAAGAGGATGCGCTCTCTCCCAAGAGGCTCAGTTGATTCAAGCTCATACAAGTCATCCTTGTTAATCCATATCGATCAAGTTCACTAGTTCACAACCACAGAACCGCCAGGTTCGGACCTCAAGCACATGCTTGAACACTTAGCTCATAGCGGAGTTCCTATCGCTCTCGGCCCTTTCGACCAGAGCCGACCGGGCCTCTTGTCCACCCCATCTTACTCCTTCTCGTTTGTAACCCCACTGCAAACTTCGAGCACCTGGGCTCAGGAATAAAGTCACCGACCGACTCAAACTGAACGTAGGGCACGTTGCCTGAACCAGTATAAACCCTGTGTCATTGAGTGCTAGGCCACCTCCGATCACAACGTACGGCAAAACTACAAATTATTACTTGTTGGTCACTTTCTACACCAACAGTTGGCGCCGTCCGTGGGGAAGACGCTATACGTTCAACACTTTTTGGTCATCGGATGACCCACTTTTTCCGTCACCCTCGCCATGGCGGGCTCAGGCGATACGATTCGCTTCGGCTCACTAGAGTTTCCCGCACTCTCGCCTGTTGGAATGTGGGTTCCACCCATCTTTGAGCCATCCCAGGCCTTCCTCTTCAGAAGCTTGGACTTCGTCGCCGACTGGCTCGGCATACTACACCTCCGCGAGGAGGCACTCGTTCCCGCACCCGTCGGAGGGGCGCCCTCCACCGACTCTGGGACGCACGACTTCAACAACGTGACATATGCGCTTCGTTCCGAGCAAACTCTCTGCTCAAACCCTGTTATAAGTAATATGCATGCTGTTATTTACTTACTATTCTCTATCTTCCGCCGATTACCCAGAGGGACCCCGTCATCCCCGCCGCAACCGCCATACGACCGGTTCCCCTATGGCCTCGCATCTCCCATGGACGCGTACGCCCGGGGGCTCCGAAGGACGCCGGTGTCGCCCCCTCTCACGTTCGAATTCGTGGGGATAGCGAGCTATGCTCCCACCTATTTCCTCAACCTCATGGATGACGATGTTGAGAGTTATGGCTCCAGCATCGGCGACATGCGCCTAGCCACCGTCCATCCTGGGAGTGCGCTATGGCGGACGCTCCTGGGACAGCCATCGGTGACAACGTAGCCCTTGCAGACTCATGCCCCTCTAGATTCTCATGCGGAGACCCCCGAGCTCGCACGGGAGCACGGTGAGGAACCACGACGATAGTGTCTACATCAGCCACCGACTGCGCCAGCGCGCTCGGCGCACCACCCTACGCCCCGTGCTCATAGACCAGCGAGCGGCGCCTGGGGTCACACCCATCGGGTCCAGCACAACACCATGGACAGGGGGAATGATCCCCCACAGTTCGCTCAGGCCAATCAGAACATCGCCGCTACGGCAATGCTTCTGCGCAGCCTGTCTGAGCCGAACGACCCTCATGAACAGGCGATCCACCGGAACCTCCGGGCACTAGTGGAGACCGCCACCATGCAACAAGCGGAGAGCTCCGTATCGCGACGTCGACTCATGACCTCACTTCCCACCAGGGGAATGGGGATGCAGCAGATGGGTCGCTCCACTTGATCACCTCTACAACCGCCGAGCGCGACACAGGAGGCCGCATTGGCACCTTGTCTTGACTTGACAACTGCTCCACACCGACCACTTGTATACGCATGGCTCGGGCCAAACCGAGACCCACGCAGCAGCGACCGGAGCCCTAGCCCTGATGGCCCGAGACCACGGACCTTTGTCCAACACCTCCAGCAAAGCGCCGCTCCCGCCGCGCTATAACAGAGGCCGGGGCAAAGGCAAGGCCAAGCGCCAGGATCAGGACGAGGGCCCCTCCACGCAGAGGGGAAAAAAGAACATAAAGGAGCGCCGCCGACTGGCCAACTCCACGTTGGTCGCCATGGCTGATCACGCGGGCACGTAGCCCCAGCAGGACCCTCCCGGGCCACTTCCACGAGCTCATGGAGAGCCCATGCACCAACCACGACTACCCCATCAAACACCTCTACAAGGACTACCAGCTCCTCAAGCGCCTTCTGTGGCAGACCGGCGGGCCAAAGGAAGAAAATGGCAAAGAAGCAGCGACCGAGAAAGTGGGCGTAGTGGGCAAGGATCCAGACGACTGAAGGTTGAAGTGATCCGACCGGACGCTTGCCGACTGAAGGACAACAACAACGACATTCTCACCGAATGCTTGGAACAGCTATGTCGTTTTTCTTCCCCTAAATTTCAGTCTTACCATTGTTTACTTAGCGTTTGCTCCTATAAGAGCACCCCGACCCGAACACTTTTCGGCCCGGGGTGCTCGGGGGCTCCACTAGGGTACACTACTACCTCTTTTTTTCGTTTACTATCTGTCGGATACCAGAAAATGGGGTACCCCAAGCAAAGATCGAAAAACTGCTTAGACCCTAAGAACAGAACCAACGGAATAAACAAACGAGGTCTCGGCTGAAATCTCCGATTCGCCCGAGACCCCGTCGCCGAGCCCCGGCGGAAGCGAATGATTCTCCCACTCGCCCGAGACCGCCTCGCTGAGGCCCCCTCGCCCGGGGCCTCGGAAGAAGTGCCGATTCTCTGATTCGCGCGAGGCCGGCTCGGCACCAGCCCCGTGACCGCCTCTTCGACCAAACTGCTCTGACCGAATGTCACATTCAAGCGCCCAACCACTCCGATAGATGCACGATGGCACAGTACAGCGAAGTGACCGACTACACGCCAGTCACGTCAACCTCCTGCCATCTGCGACAAGACGGAGCGAGGTTACCGACCACCGTGCCGCCTAACTCCTGCACCAAGGACGCCATAACGTGGGGAGTCGAAGCGGGTTCTGTAGCCTCGGAATTAGCGGACCGACCGCTCCGTCTCGCCGAGCCCCCCTCGACAGGCCTTGGATTCACTGATCTTACTCCGCCTCGCCCGTCCGCCTCGCCCGAGACCCCCCCGGTAGGGCCTCGGACGAATTGGCCGCTCTCCGCCTCGCCCGAGGCCGGGCTCATCCCGCAACCTCGTCGCCTCCGCCTCAAAGGTCTCTCCGGCAGTCGTCGATCCGATTAACGCGCCACCATTTGCACCCACCACGTAAGCCACGATCGGCAAGGCAGGCCGCAACAGAGCGACGGACAACGGTTAGATCACCTTTTACCATCCCTCATCGATAATACAGTGCAGTATCCACAGCAGGGCACGTCTCGCACTATTCCGCCTGATGGCCGCTAAGACCCACATCTGCACCTGGGTCACTTCTCTAGCCTCGGTGCGGCAGGCCTTGGCACAACAAGCCTCGGCACGACCGGCTACGATGGCCGCCGAGCCTCTACAATCCACCAAGTCAACAAATGCGCAGCATGTTACTTGCAGTGGAGACCATACCGATTAGACATCTACGGAACTCCCACGACAACGCCATCTTTGCTCTAGGAGTAAATCGTCATCGAATAGTCCGCTCCACGTGTAGCTCTCTTATGTACTCTGGTTTCCTCCTGCGGCTATAAAAGGAGGCGGCCAGACCGTTTCTAGGGACGGCGGATAGAGTCACGAACACTGCGCACGAACAACACGCCGCGATTCGTAATTCATATCACCTCTCCTCACAGAGACTTAGGACGAACTCCCTCTCGCCTAGCTTGTAACCCCCTACTACGAGCACCCGGTGCAAGGAATACAAGAACATCTTCTCAGATCGAACGTAGGGCATCCATTGCCCGAACCAAGATAAACCTTGTGTCTCTTTGCATCACCATCCGGAATTGGGAGCACGCGCAGCACAAATTCACTAGTCGATTAAGGACCCCGGTTCAAACACCGGCGGTTAAGCGTGCTGGTAGGGGCCTCTACGTGTCAGCTTAGTCATCCCACCAGATTTCGGATGGCAGATCCCGTGCGATCATTGCGTCTCAGGACGATCGTCTGGTTCGGGAGCCTAGAATTCATGTCTCTAGGGCACGAGTACGACATGGTACTCCTCTCACCCAGAGCACCATCAACCGACGATGACGTCATGCACCGGCAGCCCACGCGCGGACGGCGCCCGGGCCGCCGCTCCCATCAAGCTTCGCGTAAGCGCCTGTGGTAGTCCACCTAACTAACACCGCGCAAGTCTGTAACGCCGATCATGCTCCACCGGAATCCCATACCCCGCTGCTGGCATAGGGTCCCTGCACGGGGACCTGTCCGGCTTAAGCCTCGACAAAAGGGTCGGTGGCGCACAGCGACGCCCCATCATCAAGCTCTGTCCCGCCTCCTCCCGAGGAGCCAGCTCTAGCGGAGCCGAGCCTGGAGACGGCGCCATCCCCGTACCCTTTCGGGCTGACCAATGTCGCCGCCTCCTATGCCACCGCCCTTGTCTCCATTCATCAACGTCATGCCCATAACCCCATAGTCACAACTCCAATCCACCCCCACTCTGACTCCTCGGAGGGGGACAAGGCGTGGGTTGGAGCAGACTTCTCCGGGATTCACAACCCTGAGGCGATGCGCCGCTTCATGATCGCGAGCGACTACTGCTTCGGCTACTCCGATTCCGACGGCGAGGACGCTTACGACCCGACTCGTGAGTGTTTCCACATCGGACTCGGAATGCCGAGCATGGGCAACGATGGAGGAAGGGCAGCCAATGCCACACCACCACGCATGGGATCCCCGCTAGCGGCGGCAGGTGTCCCCACCCCCAAGCAACTTCGACGCATAGACCTAGAGCAGCTCCGTGAGCTTCAAACCAAGGTCGAGCAAGATCGACTCCTCCTGCAGCAGCTCCGAGCCACCCTCGAGCAAGAGCAGCGGGGGCGCGGCGATGGCGGAACGGCCCGGCTGGGGGCTTGCGATGTCAACCGCCACATTAACGATGATGAGGGGGGTGAGCAACCCCCTGTCTTCAATCGTGCTAGCCAGAACGTCGCTGCGGCTACGATACTAGTCCGAGCGATGCCCGAGCCCTCTACCACGGAGGGACGACGGGTCCACGGCGAACTCCAGGGCCTTCTCGAGACTACCGCGGTGCAGCAGGCCGAAAGCTCCGCGTCTCGACGACGCGGGGATGCCTCGAAATAGCCCTCGGTGCACGACCGCCTCAGGGCCCCCTCGGTGCACGACCGCCTCGACGACCAACGCGAGGCGCAAAACGGCCACCACGTGGGGCGCAGAGACAGCAGCGCCCACGACCACGATGGGGCTGCCGGGGCTACCAATTGCACCGAGCCGGTCGCTATGACAGTGGGGAGGACGCGCAGTCCTTCTCTCGGGCCGCCCTGCCCTAGAGTTTTCGAAGAAGGCCATCCATGGCGCCCACTTCTCGGCCCGTTTTCGTCACCAAATGAATCTCTCAAAATGCAATGGCGAGACCAACCACGAGCTATGGTTGGCCAACTACCGTCGGCTTGTCACTAGGCGGTGCGGACGATGACCGCTCATCATCCACAACCTCCCCTATTTGTCAGACTCGGCCATGAGCCCTGGCTCGAACACCTTCCCCTATGCAAATCCATGGTGGCGCGACTTGGTAAAGGTCTTCGTCAGAATTTTGTGGCACCCACGACGCCCGGGAACTCCCTGGGACCTCAAGAGTTGCCGCCAGGGGCCGGACGAGTCTCTCCGAGACTTCATCCGACGTTTCTCCAAGCAATGCACCGAGTTGCCCAGCGTCGGTGACTCAGAAATCGTCTAGGCATTCCTCTCCGGCACCACCTATCGAGACCTGGTCCGAGAGTTAGGCCGGAGCGTACCGACCACGGCGTCCGCACTCCTCGACATCGCCACCAGCTTCGCCTTTGGCAAAGAGGCCGTCGGGGCCATCTTCCCCAACAACGACTCCAAGGGGAAGAGGCGTGATGAGACCCCCGGGGCCTCGACGTCTCGCCCCCCCCAGAAAAAGAAGAAGGGACGCCAGGGGAAACAGGAGGTTCTCGAGGCCGGGCTCGTCACGGCCGCGGACCGCAAGAATCCCCGAGGCCCAGGGCTCTTCGACAACATGCTTAAAAGACCCTGCCCATACCATCAGGGCCCGGTAAAGCACACCCTCGAGGAGTGCACCATGCTCCGGTGATACTACGCCAAGCTCGGGCTCCCCAACGACGATGCCAAGAAGAGGGGCCAGGACGACGGAGACAACGATAAGGACGACGGGTTCCCCGAGGTACACAATGCCTTCATGATCTTCGGTGGGCCCTCGACGTGCCTCACGGCGCGACAACGAAAAAAGGAACGCCGAGAGGTCTTCTCGGTTAAGGTGGCCACTCTCCAGTACCTCGATTGGTCTCGGGAGGCGATCACCTTCGATCGGGATGACCACCCCGATCATGTCCCAAACCCCGGCCAGTACTCGCTCGTCGTTGACCCGATCATCGGGAACACCCGACTCACCAAGGTGTTGATGGACGGAGGCAGCGGCCTCAACATCCTATACGCCAACACGCTGGGGCTCCTAGGGCTTGACCGGTCACAACTCCGAGGCGACGCCGCGCCCTTCCACGGCATCATACCAGGGATGCGCGTGTGACCCCTCTAGCGCATAGACTTACCCGTCTGCTTCGGCACCCCCTCCAACTACCGCAAGGAGACCCTCACCTTCGAGGTGGTGGGGTTCAAGGGGACTTATCATGCCATCCTGGGACGGCCGTGCTATGCCAAGTTCATGGCGGTCCCAAACTACACCTACCTCAAGCTCAAGATGCCGGGCCCCAACGGTGTCATCACTATTTACTCCGCGTACGAGCATGCATACGACTGCGACATCGAGTGCATCGAGTACGCCGAGGCTATAGTGGAGTCCGAGGCCCTCATCGCCAACCTCGACCAGCTCGGCAGCGAGGTGCCTAATTCGAAGCGTCGTGCCGGGACGTTCGAGCCCGCGGAGGCCATCAAGCTCGTCCCGGTCGACCCCACATGCTCAAACGACCGAGTGTTGAGGGTCAGCGCGACCCTCGGCAGCAAATAGGGGGCCGTGCTCGTCGACTTTCTTTGCGCGAAAGCCGACATATTCGCGTGGAGTCCCTCGGACATGCCAGGCATACCGAGGGAGGTCGCCGAGCACGCCCTCGACATCCAGGCTGGCTCCAGACCAGTGAAGCAACGCCTGCGCCGATTCGACGAGGAGAAGCGCAGGGCCATCTGTGAGGAGGTACAGAAGCTTTTGGCGGCCGGATTCGTCAAGGAAGTGTCCCATCCGGAAAGGTTAGCTAATCCTATATTAGTTAAGAAGAAAAATGGAAAATGGAGAATGTGTGTGGACTACACCGGTCTGAACAAGGCATGCCCAAAAGTCCCATTTCCATTACCTCGAATCGATCAAATTATTGACTCCACTGCGGGATGCGAGACCCTGTCCTTCCTTGATGCATATTCCGGCTACCATCAAATCAAAATGAAGGAGTCTGACCAGCTCGCAACTTCTTTCATCACCCCATTTGGCCTATACTGCTATACGACTATGTCGTTTGGCCTCAGAAACACGGGGGCCACGTACCAGCGGTGTATGACCTAGGTCTTTGGTGAGCACATCGGGCGAACCGTCGAGGCCTACGTGGACAACGTCGTTGTCAAATCCAAGCGGGCCAATGACCTCATCAATGACCTAGAGGTAGCCTTCAAATGCCTTAGGGAGAAGGGCGTCAAGCTCAACCCCGAAAAGTGTGTGTTCGGGGTCCCCCGAGGCATGCTCTTGGGATTCATAGTCTCAGAGCGCGGCATCGAGGCCAACCCAGAGAAGGTCCCTGCCGTGACCAATATGGGGCCGATCCGAGACCTCAAGGGAGTACAGAAGGTTATGGGATGCCTAGCGGCCCTGAGCCACTTCATCTCACGCCTCGGTGAAAAAGGCTTACCTCTGTACCATCTCTTGAGAAAATCTGAGCGCTTTTCCTGGACCCCAAGGCCGAGGAAGCACTCACCAAACTCAAAGCGCTGCTCTCCAACCCCCCCGTTCTGGTACCACCGATCGAAGACGAGGCCCTCTTGCTCTACGTCGCCGCAACGACCCAAGTGGTCAGCGCGGCCGTAGTGGTCGAGAGGCAGGAAGAGGGGCACGCTCTACCCGTCCAACGACCTATCTACTTCATTAGCGAGGTGCTTTCCGATACCAAGACGCGCTACCCCCATGTCCAGAAACTAATCTACGCGATAATCTTGGCTTGACGCAAGCTGCGTCACTACTTTGAGTCCCACCCAGTGACCATGGTGTCATCTTTCCCCTTGGGAGAGATAATCCATAACCAAGAGGCCTCGGGAAGGATTTCCAAATGGGCCGTGGAACTCATGGGGGAAGCCCTGTCTTTCGCACCCCGAAAAGCCATTAAGTCTCAGGTCTTGGCCGATTTTGTGGCAGAATGGACCGATACCCAACTACCACCTATTCATGTCTAGGCGGAGTACTGGACCATGTACTTCGATGGGTCTCTGATGAAGACCGGGGCAGGCGCGGGTCTGCTCTTCATCTCACCCCTCGAAGTCCATATGCGCTACATAATCTGACTCTACTTCGCCGCCTCCAACAATGTGGCCGAATACGAGGCCCTCGTCAACGGCCTGTAGATCGCCATTGAACTTGGGGTACGACATCTCGACGTTCGAGGCGATTCACAGCTTGTCATCAACCAAGTGATGAAGGAATCAAACTACCACGACCTCAAGATGGAGGCATACTGCACGATGGTACGCCGCTTAGAGGACAAGTTCGATGGCCTCGAACTCAATCACATCGCGCGAAAGTTCAACGAGGCCACGGATGAACTGGCAAAGATGGTGTCGGCACGGACCCCGGTCCCCCCGAACGTCTTCGCCAGAGACCTCCACAAGCCATCCGTCGACTATGACTCGGCAACGGTAGAGGGCCCATCGGTCGAGCCCACCACAGGGCCCGAGGCAAGCTTGGCCACCGAGACCCCGCCGCCCGAGCCTGAGGCCATGGCAATTGACATAGAGCCTCCCGAGGCCGACCGAGGAATGGACTGGCGAGTCCCTTTTCTTGATCGCCTCGCGCGAGGAGATCTTCCCGCGGATAGGACCAAGGCCCGACGGCTTGCGCGACGAGCCAAGACTTACGTCCTCTGCAACGGCGAGTTGTATAGGCGTAGCCCGTCTAGTATTCTCCAACGGTGCATCACCATCGAGGCTGGCCAATCACTACTCTGGGACTTGCATGCGGGAGCCTGCGGGCACCACGCAGCGCCTCGGGCGCTAGTGGGAAACGCCTTCCGCCAAGGTTTCTACTGGCCAACAGTGGTGGCTGATGCCACGGGGCTAGTACGCTCCTGCGAAGGATGCCAGTACTATGCTCGACAGATGCACCTCCTGGCCCATGCCCTCCAAACCATCCCTATCACATGGCCATTCGCCATGTGGGGGCTAGACATGGTTGGGCCTCTACAGAAGGCACCCGGGGGCTATACCCATCTGCTCATAGCCATCGACAAATTCTCCAAATGGATCGAGGCTCGTCCAATCACCCAAATCAAATCCGAGCAAGCAGTGCTGTTCTTTACGGATATCATCCATAGGTTCGGAATCCCAAATACCATCATCACCGACAACGGGACGCAATTCACCAGCCACAAGTTCCTGACGTTCTGCGATAACCACCACATCCGTGTGGTCTGGTTGGCCATAGGACACCCTAGGACAAATGGCCAAGTAGAACGTGCCAACGGCATGATCCTACAAGGCCTCAAGCCAAGAATCTACAACCGGTTGAAAAAGTTTGGCAAGAAATGGCTTGCCGAACTCCCCTCGGTCATTTGGAGCCTGAGGAATACATCGAGCCGAGCCACAGGATTCACACCGTTCTTCCTGGTCTATGGGGCCGAGGCCATCCTCCCCACCGACTTGGAGTACGGCTCCCCAAGACTACAGGCCTACAACGAGCAAAGCAACCGCACTGCCCACGAGGACGCCCTCGACCAACTTGAGGAAGCCCGAGACGTTGCCCTGCTACACTCGGCCAAATACCAGCAAGCCCTATGATGCTACCAAGCCCGGCACATTTGGAGCCGAGACCTGAAGGTGGGTGACCTAGTGCTGAGGCTGAGGCAGAGCAGCAAGGGCCACCACAAGCTGACCCCGCCATGGGAAGGGCCGTACATCGTCGCCCAAGTACTGAAGCCCGGAACCTACAAGCTGGCCAACGAGAAGGGCGAAATCTTCACCAACGCTTGGAACATAGAACAACTACGTCGTTTCTACCCTTAAGTTTCCAAATGTTGTTTACATTGTTTCTCGGAATACAATAAAGAAGCGTTCTTTAGTTGTTACAATCTTTTGAGGACCCCCCTTAATAGGCAACTCGATTGTATGGAACCTAAGGACCAAAAGTTCGTCTCAAAGGCAAAAGACCGGCTGAGCCGTGAGAACGGCCTACGCCTCTGGGCTACGGCAGCTCCCTCGCCACCTTTTCGCCCAAGAGACAACTTAGGCTCCGAGGAAGTTCTTTGCAAAGAGCTTGTCTATCGATAGGGGCTCGACGTCACAATAACGCTACAAGAGAGACTCGGCTCTACCTCTGCAGAGTCGAGCCTCCCTCGGGGGCTAAAAAGGGGGGAACCCCCTAAGTCCCAGACGTCGTTTCTTAACCGCCTTTCAAAAATTTCCACGCCAAACTCTCTCGTGCTCCGGTAGGACCGTCGCAAGAAACCTAAGGACCAAAAGCGTGCCCTGAGGCTAAAGGGCCGATCGAGCCGTGAGAACAGCCTACGCCCCTGGGCTACGGCAACTCCCTCGCCACCCTTCGCCAAGGGATGGCTTAGGCTCCGAGGAAGTTCTCTGCGGGTATCCAAGAATGAGACAGGGGGCACAGGCTCGGAAATGGAATAAGAAAGCGGTTAAAAAACGCACATACGCAAATACTTTAAAAGGCCTCGACGGCCACAAAACGTCACGATGTGACAATTAAACTAATCTGTTTACATGGCCCCTGTTGGCCCAGGTCAAAGCTTAGGGATCGGCGGTTGGCGCGGGAGGGACCACCTCTTCTTCAAACAGGCTGGCCAGCGCTGTGTTAGGCGCCTCCACCGCCTCCATTAGCTTCGCGACCTCTGCGTCGGCCTCCTCGTCATCTTCCGGCAAGATGTAGCCATCGTTGACAGCCTCGAGGTTGACGGCATAGTGCGAGGAGATGACGGCCAGGGCACGCTTGACACCTGTGTGCAATGCCCCCCGGAGCCTCTCGTGGACGCGGCCGCTCAACGCAATCAGGCGGTTCCCAAGGGAGCTGGCTGATTGGACCCCCTCGACCTCCAGAGCCTCGCATGCGGTACGGGCGGCGCTGTGCAGAGCCTCGTGCTCCTAGACCTCAACGTCCAGCGCCGGTTGCGCTGCGACAGAGGCCTCAGCCGTCTGGGAGGCCTCTTTCTCCAGACCTACACCACGACATAGAGTCAGGGGTCGAACGCAAACCAGAGCAAATGGAACAAGGAGCGTGGTTCAATGGAACTTACCCTCGGCTTTGTTCTTCCAGGCTAAAGCCTTGACTCGAGAGGCCTCGGCCGCCTTGGTAGCCTCTGCCAAAGCGACTTTCATCAGCTGATGTTCACTCTGCTCTGCGCCCAGCTTCCTGGCGGTGGCCTTGGCAGAGGCCGTTGCTTCTTGGGCCGGGACTTAAGGGAATCCGCTCCTCCTCCAGCTCCTTGATCTTCGCCACCAAAGGGCAGATCTGTGCTCCTTAGCCATGGCCACCTCGGCCTTGGTCGACACCACAATGCGGAGGTCCTCCACTTCAAGACTAAGACCGACAAGAGCTCTGGGCATCGGCAAGTAGGCCCTTTGCAGCCGGAGCTGCTCCCAGCGCCCTCTCCCTTCAGAGGAACAACGATTTCCCAAGGGACCGGGTCTCGAGCTTCTGAATAGGCAAAGACGTACGTCAAACACCGCAAGAGAGGCTCGGAGAAAAAACAACGCGACACAAGAAAGGGAAATGCGTACCTGGGTAACACCGGGCAGGTCCCTTTGCATAACAGACATCGCTGTCTGCATCGACTGCACCGCCAGTTCACGGTATTGCTCGAGGGTGTCCCAGCGCCCCCCCCTCGGCGATGTCCTCAAGGGCAAACATAGGCTCCCCCTTAGGGTCGGCCCGGTTTCCCCATACAACACGCGGGCTATCCCACCCGCGGGGCTCGGGTCGGACCCGGACAAGGACCAAACTCCCCTCAGCAGGAGTCGGGACCGGCCGCTCCGCGGTGCTGGCCGCCTCGGCGTCCGCCGCCTCCTTCCCCCGGGAAGAATCCTCAGACGAGATCGTCTGAACTAGGGGCGGTGCCGAAGCCTGCCCCGCCTCTGTCCCGACCACCTCGGACTCAACGGAACCGGGGGCTCTGGCCTCTGCCATCCCTACCTCGGTGGCCCCGACGTCCACCGCCCTGGCCTCGGAAGCCTTGGGGGCTCTAGCCCCAAGACCCACGACCTCGCGGGGCGTGGACTCATCCTCCCCCGCTCTTTCCGTGGCCACCTTGGCGCCCTTTCCTTCAGCAGCCGGCTCCTCCAGGCCGACCCCGCCCGACGACGCGCCATGCTGCACGGCAGCCAGCGCCTCCACCGCCCGATGAGCGGTGGAGCAGGTGCTCACCTTGAGCGCCTTATAGGGCGCCAAGGCAGGTTCCTCCACCCGGCGCTTCTGGCTGAAAACGAAGACGCTCCTAAAGGTCAGCATACGACCAGGGGGCAAGCAGGAAATACTACAAACTCCGCCAAAAAATACACTTACCACGAACGAGGACACAACCGCTTCGACAGCGTCCGTCCCTCCTGCTCTGCAATGGCGGTGGCGGCGGTGGCATGGCCTCTGATCCGCTGGTACCGGCTGGTCTCCGCCGGACCAGCACACCCTCGACCGTTATGAGAGCAGTTGAGCCGCCCCCGGCGTTGTTTGCTCCGCCTCCTCCGCCGAGCCCACCGGGCTGACAGCACGCGTCTCGGGCGTGTCGCCCTCGACAACGAGAGGGACATCTACCAGAGACACCCCGATCGCCACCTCCCTAACGTCGGGGAGGTGGGCCAGGGTACCCTTCCCTTCCTCGACCTCGCCAACATCGCCCGAGGAACCCGACACCGATAATGAGGGAGACGACTCCAACGGGAGACCGTCGAGCCTCTATTGCCGGCGGCGTGCGTCCAGCTTTTCGCGCTCAAGGATCCTCTTCGTGCGCTTTGCCACCTTGGCATCTTTCTTCTTCTTTCGCTCGGCGACGCCCTATTCATGGTCGCCATTGGGCATCCTCGAGAAGGCGGCGGCGGGAGCTTCGCACGTCCCTTATCCCCTGCAGAAACGACGAAATAAGGCAACAGGCGAAAAAAGCAATGAGCAAGAAGGCCGCGAAGGCCTTGGCAACACCCAACTTACCAGGGAAATGTGCCCCCGTGACGGGCGCATCGGGAACGGCATCAAGCCGTCAATCTTAGGCTTCCCATCCACCGCCTCCCTTACCCGACGTAGGATCTCCTCGTTAGTAAGGGCAAAGGTGGACATCTTGATGCCTTTGATCGGATCGCTCGGGGTCATCTCGAACAGGCGCCGCCGCCGAGCCATCAGTGGCAACACCCTCCGGCAGTGAAAAGTCGCCACGACCATGGCCGCCAGAAGGCCACGATCACACAGCCTTCCCGGGGCCCTCAGAGCGGTTCGGCTGGCCGATCGGGCTTGATGACGCCCGCACCCCCACTTCTTCGATCGACTCTCCACAACCCGCTTTCGGTATAATGGGGAAGCCGCCGTCGCCGTTACGGAGTAGAGAACGGTATCGCATACCAACGACGGTTTGATGATGCCAACTGGCTGGGATGTAGAGGTCTTTGCCGGTCTTGGTGCACTGAAGGGTGCACCGCGCGACCCTCAACGCCTTCCCGAGCCCCCTTCTCTCTCGCCGACTTGGTGGTAAAAACCGCCTGAAACAAATGGAGCCACAGCTCCTAGTGGGGAGCGATCCCCAGGTACCCCTCGCAAACGGCGGCGAAGATGGCCGCCTGTGCGATGGAGTTGGGGCTGAAGTTGTGGAGCTCTACATGTAGTAGTGTGGGAGCGCCCGCATGAACTGGTCCGCCAGCAAGCCGAGGCCTCGCTCGTGGAAGAGGACGAAGCTCACCACGTAGCCATCACGTGGCCTCGGTTCCGACTCATTCCCTGGAGCAATCCACTCCGGCTCGTCAGGATCGGTGATCGGGTGGAGGAGACCAGCGTCCACCAGCGACTGCAGCTTCTCCACGGTGATGTCAGACCGCTCCCAGGGATCCGCCGGGAGGATGACAGGACCGCCAGCCATTGCGCGGTGGAGGACGCTGCTACTGCGGTAAATCTCTCTCTCTCTCTCTCTCTCTCTTTCAATCGATCTCTCTCGCCCTTCTTCTCCCGGCGCTTTATGCTCTCAGCAATGGCTTGGAGGCGGCGAAAGCAAATGCAGAAGCAAGGTAAGGAGGGAGGGCGAGGCTCTTTACGATTTATGCAGGGTAAGACGAAACCATTTGGCGGCGAAATCGGGAAGTTTCCCTCAGATCCGGCGCATATAATCCAGATCCGATATCTCCACCCACATGCCCACCTTCTCCACATTTAATCAGCAGCAGACGGTTATGTCCCATCCACTCGACACCGTCATGCGCAAAGAACGGCAGCTCCCGAGAAGACCGCCTCAAAAGACGCGCCGTTGTCACCGATGGAAGAAATACCCCCACCGATTCCTTCCGAGCTAAGGAAAGGCAAGCGCCGAGCCCGCTACGGTCCAGAGGTTCGAAGGCTGGGCCGTTTATGGTCTCGACAGCTGCCTTAGGACGACAGAGTCAGGGACTACTATGGGCGAGCCCATACATGGCCGAGGCCTAGGCAAGCGATTGCTTGGGATGCCCTAAGTCGTGTCCGAGACCAGCAGGAGTTCTCTAAAGGGGATCCCACCGTAGGGAGGCACCGAGCCCCTAGGGCCAATCGAATGGCCCTGGCACCCGCTAGAGAAGCCTTCTGGTACTTTTTTGGAGCGTGTCTCTGGACCACTAGCCGACCCCTATCGAATGGGGCACGGGCCTCCACTTGGACTTACCCGATAAAAGCTCACCGGAAATGTCACCGCTCGCGCCCACCGAGGGTAGCCTGGCATGTTCCACCCCTCCTTCCGAGCAAAAAGGATGCGCGAGGGTCGTACAAAAAGCCAGGGGAACTCCTGATCACCCTCTCGCTCCGCGCGGAGGCTCGGGGGCTCTTCCTGCAACCTTGCCGAGACCCAGCGACCTAGGCTCGCACGCGAGGGGCTCGGCAAACAACCCCTCCTTCCGAGCAAAAAGGATGCGCGAGGGTCGTACAAAAAGCCAGGGGAACTCCTGATCGCCCTCTCGCTACGTGCGGAGGCTCGGGGGCTCTTCCTGCAACCTCTCACACCCCGAGGGTCGGAAAAACGTTACGAAAAAGGGCACCAAGCCCATTACGATCCAGGGGTACGAAGGCTGGGCCATCCAGGGCCTCGACAGCCGCCCCAGGACAACAGAGTCAGGGACAACTATGGGCGAGCCCATACATGGCCGAGGCCTAGGCAAGCGATTGCTTGGGATGCCCTAAGTCATGTCCGAGACCAGTAGGAGTTCTCTAAAGGGGATCCCACCATAGGGAGGCACCGAGCCCCTAGGGCCAATCGAACAGCCCTGGCACCCGCTAGAGAAGCCTTCTGGTACTTTTTTGGAGCGCATCTCTGGACCACTAGCCGACCCCTATCGAATGGGGCATGGGCCTCCACTCGGACTTACCCGATAAAAGCTCACCGGAAATGTCACCGCTCGCGCCCACCGAGGGTAGCCTGGCATGTTCCACCCCTCCTTCCGAGCAAAAAGGATGCGCGAGGGTCGTACAAAAAGCCAGGGGAACTCCTGATCGCCCTCTCGCTACGTGCGGAGGCTCGGGGGCTCTTCCTGCAACCTTGCCGAGACCCAGCGGCCTAGGCTCGCACACGAAGGGATCAACAAACAACCCCTCCTTCCAAACGAAAAGGATGCACGAGGGTTGTGCAAAAAGCCAGGAGAACTCCTGACCGCCCTCTCGCTCCATGCGGAGGCTCGGGGGCTCTTCCTGCAAACCTTGCGAGACCCAGTGACCTAGGATCGCACGCGAGGGCTCGGCAGGCTCGGGGGCTCCTCCTGCACCCCAAACGAAAACAAGCGACCCGAGCTCGCTCTCATGGGTCTAGCAAATGCGATAGAGCTCCTTACTCAACGACGAAAAAGCCCCTAAAGGAGTAAACTCACTCCTCTAAGGCCTCGGGGGCTACACCCGGCGGGTGCGCTCGCGCGCACCCACCAGAATCGCGAGTATAAAACAAACTCGACAAGAGCCACTGAGAAACAAAAGTCTCAAAAAAACCTCGGGGAGAGTATCCCACACTCCCGCCGAGGCTCGGGGGCTACTGTCGGATACCAGAAAATGGGGTACCCCAAGCAAAGATCGAAAAACTGCTTAGACCCTAAGAACAGAACCAACGGAATAAACAAACGAGGTCTCAGCTGAAATCTCCGATTCGCCCGAGACCCCATCGCCGAGCCCCGGCGGAAGCGACCGATTCTCCCACTCACCCAAGACCGCCTCGCCGAGGCCCCCTCGTCGAGGCCCCCTCGCCCGGGGCCTCGGAAGAAGTGCTGATTCTCCGATTCGCGCGAGGCCGGCTCGGCACCAGCCCCGTGACCGCCTCTTCGACCAAACTGCTCTGACCGAACGTCACATCCAAGCGCCCAACCGCTCCGACAGACGCACGATGGCACAGTACAGTGAAGTGACCGACTACACGCCAGTCGTGTCAACCTCCTGCCATCTGCGACGGCACAGAGCAGGGGTTACCGACCACTGTGCTACCTAACTCTTGGACCAAGGACATCGCAACGTGGGGAGTTAGAACGGGTTCCTGTAGCCTCAGAATCAGTGGACCGACCGCTCCGTTTCGCCCGAGCCCCCTCGATAGGGCCTCAGATTCACTGATCTTACTCCGCCTCGCCCGAGACCCCCCTGGTAGGGCCTCGGACGAATTGGCCGCTCTCCGCCTCGCCCGAGGCTGGGCTCGTCCTGCAACCTCGTCGCCTCCGCCTCAAAGGTATCTCTGGCAGGCTGTCGCATCCGATTAATGCGCTCAGCTGCACCCGCTACGTAAGCCATGATCGGCAGTGCGTTGCAATAGGAGCGACGAGACAACAGTCAAATCACTTTTTTACCATCCCTTACTGACAATACAGGTACCGTATCCTGTAGGCGCACGTCTCGCACTATTCCGCCGATGGCGGCGAGACCCACATACGCACTGGGTCACTTCTCGGCCTCGATGCGGTGAGGCCTCTAAGACAACAAGCCTCGGCACGACCGGCCACGATGGTCTGCCGAGCCTCTCGCAATCCACCAAGTCAACAAATGCGCGAGCATGTTACTTGCGATGGAGACCATACCGATTAGACATCTACGGGAACTCCCACGACAATGCCATGCCATGCTGCTCCAGAGTCACGTCATCGAATAGTCCGCTCCACGTGTAGCTCTCTTATGTACTCTGGTTTCTCCCTGCGGCTATAAAAGGAGGCGGCCGGGACCGTTTCTAGGGGACGGCGGATAGAGTCACGAACACTGCGACGAACAACACGCCGCGATTCTCGTAATTCATATCACCTCCCTCACAGAGACTTGGGATGAACTCCCTCTCTCGCCTAGCTTGTAACCCCCTACTACGAGCACCCCGGTGCAAGGAATACAAGAACATCTTCTCAGACTGGACGTAGGGCATCCATTGCCCGAACCAGTATAAACCTTGTGTCTCTTTGCATCACCATCCAGAATTGGGAGCACGCAGCACAAATTCACTAGTCAGTTAAGGACCCCCGGTTCGAAACACCGACAGTTGGCACGCCTGGTAGGGGCCTCTACGTGTCAGCTTAGTCATCCCACCAGATTCCGGATGGCAGATCCCGTGCGATCGTTGCGTCTCGGGACGATCGTCTGGTTCGGGAGCCTAGAATTCATGTCTCTAGGGCACGAGTACGACATGATACTCCTCTCACCCAAAGCGCCATCAACCGACGACGACGTCATGCACCGACAAATTGACCGCCGCGTGATGGGCGCGGCGCTGGCCGCCCGCTCCCGTCAAGCAAGCGCATAAGCGCGCTGGCATGAAGTCCACCCTAACACCGCGCAAGTACAGAACGCCGATCTGTGCTCCACTGGAATCCCATACCCCGCTGCTGGCACAGGGTCCCTGCATGGGGACCTGTCCGGCTTAAGCCTCAACAAGGGAAAAGGGCCGGTGGCGCACAGCGATGCCCCATCATCAAGCTCTGTCCCGCCTCCTCTCGAGGAGCCAGCTCTGGCGGAGCCGAGCCTAGAGACGGCGCCATCCTCGTACCCTTTCGGGCTGACCAATGTCGCCGCCTCCTACGCCACCGCCCTCGTCTCCATTCATCAACATCATGCCCATAACCCCATAGTCACAACTCCAATCCACCCCCACTCTGACTCCTCGGAGGGGGACGAGGCGTGGGTTGGAGCAGACTTCTCCGGGATTCGCGACCCTGAGGCGATGCGCCGCTTCATGATCGCGAGCGACTACTGCTTCGGCTACTCTGATTCTGACGGCGAGGACGCTTATGACCCGACTTGTGAGTGTTTCCACATCGGACTCGGAATGCCGAGCACGGGCAACGATGGAGGAAGGGCAGCCAATGCCACACCACCACGCACGGGATCCCCGCCAGCGGCGGCAGGTGTCCCCACCCCAAGCAACTTCGACGCATAGACCTAGAGCAGCTCCGTGAGCATCAAACCAAGGTCGAGCAAGATCGACTCCTCCTGCAGCAGCTCCGAGCCACCCTCGAGCAAGAGCAGCGGGGGCACGGCGATGGCAGAACGGCCCGGCTGGGGGCTCGCGACGTCAACCGCCGCATTAATGATGATGAGGGGGGCGAGCAACCCCCTGTCTTCAATCGTGCTAGCCAGAACGTCGCTGCGGCGGCGATACTGGTCCGAGCGATGCCCGAGCCCTCTACCACAGAGGGACGACGGGTCCACGGTGAACTCCGGGGCCTTCTCGAGACTGCCGCGGTGCAGCAGGCCAAAAGCTCCGCGGCTCGACGACGCGAGGACGCCTCGAAATAGCCCTCGGTGCACGACCGCCTCAGGCCCCCCTCGGTGCACGACCGCCTCAGGGCCCCCTCGGTGCACGACCGCCTCGACGACCAATGCGAGGAGCAAAACGGCCACCACGTGGGCAGCAGACAACGGCGCCACGACCACGATGGGGCTGCCTGGGGCTACCAATTGCACCGAGGCGGTCACTATGACAGTGGGGAGGACCGCAGTCCTTCTCCCGGGCCGCCTGGCCCTAGAGTTTTCAGTAAGGCCGTCCGCGGCGCCCGCTTCCCGGCCCGGTTTCGTCAGCCAGCGAATCTCTCAAAGTGCAGCGGCGAGACCAACCCCGAGCTATGGTTGGCCGACTACTGTCTGGCTTGTCAGCTAGGTGGTGCGGACGAGGCCCAGGGCTCTTCGACAACATGCTTAAAAGACCCCCGCCCATACCATTAGGGGCCGGTAAAGCACACCTCGAGGAGTGCACCATGCTCGGCGATACTACGCCAAGCTTGGGCTCCCCAGCAGCGATGCCAAGAAGGCGGGCCGGGATGGCGGAGACAACGACAAGGACGACGGGTTCCCCGAGGTACACAATGCCTTCATGATCTTGGTGGGCCCTCAGCGTGCCTCACGGGCCACGACAATGAAAAAAGGAACGCCGAGAGGTCTTCTCGGTTAAGGTGGCCACTCCCAGTACTCGGACCGGTCTCGGAGGCGATCACCTTCGATCGGGATGACCACCCCGATCATGTCCTAAACCCCGGCCGATACCAGCTCGTCGTTGACCCGAACATCGGGAACACCTCGACTCACCAAGGTGTTGATGGGCGGAGGCGGTGGCCTCAACATCCCAGACGCCAACACTTTGGGGCTCCTAGGGCTCGACCGGTCACAACTCAGGGCGACGCGCGCCTTCCACGGCATCATGCCGGGGATGCTGCGCGACCCCCCAGGCAGATAGACTTACCCGTGCGCTTGGCACCCTCCAACTACCGCAAGGAGACCCTCACCTTCGAGGTGGTGGGGTTCAAGGGACTTATCACGCCATCTGGGGACGGCCGTGCTATGCCAAGTTCATGGCGGTCCCAAACTACACCTACCTCAAGCTCAAGATGCCGGGCCCCTAGCGGTGTCATCACTATTTACTCCACAGACGAGCATGCATATGATCTGCGACATCGAGTGCATCGAGTACGCCGAGGCTATAGTGGAGTTCGAGGCCCTCATCGCCAACCTCGACCAGCTCGGCAATGAGGTGCCTAATTGAAGCGTCGTCTTGCGGGACGTTTGAGCCCGCGGAGGCCATCAAGCTCGTCGGTCGACCCCACATGCTCAAACGACCGAGTCACGAGGGGGTGCGACCCTTGGCGGCAAATAGGGGCCGTGCTCGTCGACTTTCTTCGCCTAACGCCGACATATTCGCATGGAGTCCCTCGGACATGCCGGGCATACCGAGGAGGTCGCCGAGCACGCCCTCGACATCGAGCCAGCTCTAGACCGGTGAAGCAACGCTGCGCTCATTTGATTCGATGAGGAGAAGCGCAGGCCATCGGGGAGGAGGTACAGAAGCTTTTGGCGGCCGGATTCGTCAAGGAAGTGTCCCATCCGGAGTGGTTAGCTAATCCTATATTAGCTAAGAAGAAAAATGGAAAATGGAGAATGTGTGTGGACTACACCAGTCTGAACAAGGCATGCCCAAAAGTCCCGTTTCCATTACCTCGAATCAATCAAATTGTTGACTCCACTGCGGGATGCGAGACCCTGTCCTTCCTTGATGCATATTCCGACTACCATCAAATTAAAATGTAGGAGTCCGACCAGCTCTCAACTTCTTTCATCACCCCATTTGGCCTATACTGCTATACGACTATGCCATTTGGCCTCAGAAACGCGGGGGCCACGTACCAGCGGTGTATGACCCAGGTCTTTGGCGAGCACATCGGGCGAACCGTCGAGGCCTACGTGGACGACGTCGTTGTCAAATCCAAGCGGGCCAATGACCTCATCAATGACCTGGAGGTAGCCTTCAAATGCCTCAGGGAGAAGGGCATCAAGCTCAACCCCGAAAAGTGTGTGTTCGGGGTCCCCCGAGGCATGCTCCTAGGATTCATAGTCTCAGAGCGGCATCGAGGCCAATCCAGAGAAGGTCTCTGTCGTGACCAATATGGGGCCAATCCGAGACCTCAAGGGAGTCTGAAGGTTATGGGATGCCTAGCGCCCCGAGCCGCTTCATCTCGCGCCTCGGTGAAAAAGGCTTACCTCTCTGCACTGCCTCTCTTGAGAAAATCGAGCGCTTTTCCTAGACCCCGAGGCCGAGGAAGCACTCACCAAACTCAAAGCGCCGCTCTCCAACCCCGATTCTGGTACCACCGATCGAAGGCGAGGCCCTCTTGCTCTCGTCGTCGCCATAACGACCCAAGTGGTCGGTAGCGGTAGTAGTGGTCGAGAGGCAGGAAGAGGGGCACGCTCTACCCATCCAATGACCTATCTACTTCATCAGCGAGGTGCTTTCCGATACCAAGACGCACTAGCCCCACGTCCAGAAACTAATCTACGCCATAATCTTGGCTCGACGCAAGCTGCGTCACTACTTCGAGTCCCACCCAGTGACCGTGGTGTCATCTTTCCCCTTGGGAGAGATAATCCATAACCGAGAGGCCTTGGGAAGGATTTCCAAATGGGCCGTGGAACTCATGGGGGAAGCCCTGTCTTTTGCACCCCGAAAAGCCATTAAGTCTTAGGTCTTGGCCGATTTTGTGGCAGAATGGACCGATACCCAACTACCACCTATTCATGTCCAGGCGGAGTACTGAACCATGTACTTCGACGGGTCTCTGATGAAGACCGGGGCAGGCGTGGGTCTGCTCTTCATCTCACCCCTCGGAGTCCATATGTGCTACGTAATCCGACTCTACTTCGCCGCCTCCAACAATGTGGCCGAATACGAGGCCCTCATCAACGGCCTACAGATCGCCATTGAACTTGGGGTACGGTGTCTCAACGTTTGAGGCAATTCACAGCTTGTCATCAACCAAGTGATGAAGGAATCAAACTGCCATGACCTCAAGATGGAGGCATACTACACGATGGTACGCCGCCTAGAGGACAAGTTCGATGGCCTCGAACTCAATCACATCGCGCAAAAGTTCAACGAGGCCGCGGACGAACTAGCAAAGATGGCGTCGGCACGGACCCCGGTCCCCCCGAACGTCTTCGCCAGAGACCTCCACAAGCCATCCGTCGACTATGACTCGGCGACGGTAGAGGGCCCATCGGTCGAGCCCACCATAGGGCCCAAGGCAACCTTGGCCACCGAGACCCCGCCGCTCGAGCCCGAGGCCATGACAATTGACACAGAGCCTCCCGAGGCCGACCGAGGAATGGACTGGCGAGTCCCTTTTCTTGATCGCCTCGCGCGAGGAGAGCTTCTCGCGGATAGGACCGAGGCCCGACGGCTTGCGCGATGAGCCAAGACTTACGTCCTCTGCAACGGCGAGTTGTATAGGCGTAGCCCGTCCGGTATTCTCCAACGGTGCATCACCACCGAGGCTGGCCAATCACTACTCCGGGACTTGCATGCGGGAGCCTACGGGCACCACGCAGCGCCTCGGGCACTAGTGGGAAACACCTTCCGCCAAGGTTTCTACTGGCCAACAGCGGTGGCTGATGCCATGGGGCTAGTACGCTCCTGTGAAGGATGCCAGTACTACGCTCGACAGACGCACCTCCCGGCCCAAGCCCTCCAAACCATCCCTATCACATGGCCATTCGCCGTGTGGGGGCTGGACATGGTTGGGCCTCTGCAGAAGGCACCCGGGGGCTATAACCATCTGCTCGTAGCCATCGACAAATTCTCCAAATGGATCGAGGCTTGTCCAATCACCCAAATCAAATCCGAGCAAGCAGTGCTGTTCTTTATGGATATCATCCACAGGTTTGGAATCCCAAATACCATCATCACCGACAACGGGACGCAATTCACCGGCCACAAGTTCCTGACGTTCTGCGACAACCACCACATCCATGTGGTCTGGTCGGCCATAGGACACCCTAGGACAAATGGCCAAGTAGAACATGCCAACGACATGATCCTACAAGGCCTCAAGCCAAGAATCTACAACCGGTTGAAAAAGTTTGGCAAGAAATGGCTTGCCGAACTCCCCTCGGTCATTTGGAGCCTGAGGAATACACCGAGCCGAACCACGGGATTCACATTGTTCTTCCTGGTCTATGGGGCCGAGGCCATCCTCCCCACCGACTTGGAGTACGGCTCCCCGAGACTATAGGCCTACAACGAGCAAAGCAACCGCACAGACCGCCATGAGGACGCCCTCGACCAACTTGAGGAAGCCGAGATGTTGCCTGCTACAATCGGCCAAATACTAGCAAGCCCCACGACGCTACCAAGCCCGGCACATTCAAGCCAGAGACACGAAGGTGGGCGACTGGTGTGCCGAGGCCGAGGCAGAGCAAACAAGGGCCGCCACAAAGTGACCCCGCCATGGGAAGGGCCATACATCGTCGCCCAAATCATGAAGCCCGGAACCTACAAGCGGCCAACGAGAAGGGCGAAATCTTCACCAACGCTTGGAACATAGAACAGCTACGTCGTTTCTACCCTTAAGTTTCCAAACGTTGTTTACATTGTTTCTCGGAATACAATAAAGAAGCGTTCTTTAGTTGTTACAATCTTTTGAGGACCCCCCTTAATAGGCAACTCGATTGTATGGAACCTAAGGACCAAAAGTTCATCTCAAAGGCAAAAGACCGGCTGAGCCGTGAGAACGGCCTACGCCTCTGGGCTACGGCCTCGTGTCTCCCATGGATGCGTACGCCCGGGGGCTCCGAAGGACGCCGGTGTCGCCCCCTCTCACGTTCGAATTTGTGGGGATAGCGAGCTATGCTCCCACCTATTTCCTCAACCTCATGGATGATGATGTTGAGAGTTATGGCTCCAGCATCGGCGACGTGCGCCTAGCCACCGTCCATCCCGGGAGTGAGCTATGGCGGACGCTCTGGGACAGCCATTGGTGACAACGCAGCCCTTGCAGACTCATGCCCCTCTAGATTCTCATGCGGCCCCCCGAGCTCGCACGGGAGCTCGGTGAGGAACCACGACGACAGTGGCTACACCAGCCACCGACTGCGCCAGCGTGCTCGGCGCACCACCCTGTGCCCCGTGCTCATAGACCACCGAGTCGGCGCCTGGGGTCACACCCATCGGGTCCAGCACGACACCATGGATAGGGGAATGATCCCCCACAGTTCGCTCAGGCCAATCAGAACATCGTCGCTGCGGCAATGCTTCTGCGCAGCCTGTCCGAGCCGAACGACCCTCATGAACAGGCGATCCACCGGAACCTCCGGGCACTAGTGGAGACCGCCACCATGCAACAAGCGGAGAGCTTCGTATCGCAACATTGACTCGCGACCTCACTCCCTACCAGGGGAATGGGGATGCAGCAGATGGGTCGCTCCACTTGATCACCTCTACAACCGCTGAGCACGGCACAGGAGGCCGCATTGGCACCTTGTCTTGACTTGACAACTGCTCCACATTGACCACTTGTATACGCATGGCTCGGGCCAAACCGAGACCCACGCAACAGCGACCGGAGCCCCAGCCCTGATGGCCTGAGACCACGGACCTTTGTCCAACACCTCTAGCAAAGCGCCGCTCCCACCGCGCTATAACAGAGGTCGGGGCAAAGGCAAGGCCAAGCGCCAGGATCAGGACGAGGGTCCCTCCACGCAGAGGGGAAAAAGAACATAAAGGAGTGCCGCCGACTGGCCAACTCCGCGTTGGTCGCCATGGCTGATCACGCGGGCACGTAGCCCCAGTAGGACCCTCCGGTCCACTTCCATGAGCTCATGGAGAGCCCATGCACCAACCACGACTACCCCATCAAACACCTCTACAAGGACTACCAGCTCCTCAAGCGCCTTCTGTGGCAGACCGGCGGGCCAAAGGAAGAAAAAGGCGAAGAAGCAGCGACCGAGAAAGTGGGCGTAGCGGGCAAGGATCCAGACGACTGAAGGTTGAAGTGATCCGACCGGACGCCTGCCGACTGAAGGACAACAACAACGACATTCTCACCGAATGCTTGGAACAGCTATGTCGTTTTTCTTTCCCTAAATTTCAGTCTTACCATTGTTTACTTAGCGTTTGCTCCTATAAGAGCACCCCGACCCGAACACTTTTTGGCCTGGGGCGCTCGGGGGCTCCACTAGGGTACACTACTACCTCTCTTTTTTGTTTACTATCATATGGTGAAACTCCTTCCTACCCAAACAAAAGGGTAGTTCGTTCCTTTAATTTGTCTTACGTTGCTTTGCTTTAAAACATTCCGACCAATCGCACCCCGCCTTTTCCTACGGTTACGAGCAGCTAAGCCTCACGGGCCATGCCCCGGGTCCTCAAGGTTGCAGCCTACGGGACAAACGGGCAGGTATGAGAAAGAAGGAATAAAAAACAAAATTATGCTAAGGGAGAACTAAGGAACGAAAGGAACAAGCTTCCCCGAACGGAGTCACTCGATCACAGAAAACGAAACCGACTGTAGTCATTAAGCACACAAGAATGTTTACACGGGGGCTCCCCCACAAACTTAAACTTTTTACATTTACTAAAACTACTTATACTTTACAAGCTATTAGGGCGGCTTGGCGGCATCTGCTGTCGGTCCGACCGACGAAGGCAATGGCGGCTCACTCCCCGGCGGCACGACATTCAGCTCGGTCGAAGCCGGGGAGATGTCCACCTTCGACCCAGGCTCCGTGCCATCCACAGGCTGGGCAACATCCTCTCGACGCATGCTTTTGACCATGTCTTCATGGTGGACGTCCATCACCCACTAAGCAGAAACTTGCTCTGCCACCGACCTTGCGTGCGGCAGCAAGTTCTCCCCAATTGATTGGATGTCCTCCGTGCTCAAGCCTTCAGCATACCCACTGTAGACAGTAGCGAAGTCCAGGTTCGGATGGTGTGTCACCACCGAAGTCAACACCCCTGACACTCCGTAGAGCAACCCACTCGTGATGAGGTCCCGAACCGCATCTGGGACCTCCACCAGCTGGACGGTGGGCGCGCTAGTGCTTGGCGCCGACCCGAAGACCTCCGAGACGACAAGCTAGGCAACGTTGCGGATCTGGTCAAGTTCTTCACAGGACTTGGCCAGCTCCTCTATATTTCGGCTAAAAGTCTTCTTGACCATCTCCAGGTCCTGCTCCAGTGACTTCACCTTTTCGCCCAGCTCTGAAAGAAGGGCGACAAGCTCAGAGACAGGCTGAACGAAGAAACCAACACGACGAAACACAAAAAAGGTACGTACCAACGCGGAAGTTCTCAAGGGTGGAGAATTCCTCTGCCTGCCAGGCCACCTACTCACGTAGCTGGGCGCTCGGCTCCTCTGTCCCCATCACCCGGCCCCAAAGCGCGAGCATTTCCCGGTCTGCTTCTGACCGGCCCTTCCGCTCCGACTTCAGGGCCTTCCGCGCCAACTCCAGGGTGTTCTGCTCCGACACCAAGGCGCTCCGCTCCAACTCAAGGGTCTCCAGGGATTCTTGGAGCGCCACCTCGGTGTCTGCCAGGGATGTCTGCAACCCCACCTCGGTCTCCGCCTGGCGGGCCTTCGCCGCCTCGAGCCCTCGCTCAGTGGCGGTCGCCCGCTCTGCTGCACGCTGCCCCTCCGCCCGTGCCACGGTCACCTCGACCGCCCGGTCTTGGGACTCGCAGCGAGTGGACTCTAGCTGACGCTCAAGCTCAGCCACCCGGGCGTGCTCCATTTGGAGGAAGCAGGACTTGCGGGACGACATCCCCTTCAAACTCTATGAAAAACGAGCATGCTTAGGCAACCAACAGAAGATTCAGAGGTCAAAGATAAATACGAGAAACTCACCTCCGCGGCGAGCTGTAGGTCGACCTTGACTAACTGCTGGGCGGACTTGACCCGCTCCTGCGCGTCCCCAAGCTTCGCGGATAGGTTGGCGAGTTCGGACACCGCGATAAGTCCTTACTCCCCAAGGATGTCCTAGATCTGACGCTCCTAGGAATCCCGAAGGACGAACCACACCTTTGCCGGGTCCTCGGGGCAGGGCCACTCCAGGTCACCCTCCGGCAGCCCGTTAGAGGGCCCCGCCTCCGACCGAACCACCGCCAGCTCCCGCGACGACGCCGGCAGCTCCGCCACGACATCCGCCTCATCGTCAGATGGGATATCCACCACCTCGGGTGAGCGGGCCACCGCCGGGCGTTCTAACTCTGTCTCGACCACATCTTCCCCCAGTGCCTTCGACTCGAGCTCGGACTCGATGTCGCTCTTTCTCTCCCCGGACTTCACGTGTCGGGCAATCTCCTTCTCCTTCTTGTACTTCCGATGAGCCACCTCGGCCTTCTTCTTCTTCCTGGCGTCTGCCGCCTCCTTCTGGGTGGCCTACCGGGCTGCGCCCTCTGGCCCCTTCGGAAGGTGCGGCCGGGACCTATAAGCATCAAGCTCCTACGCAACAGGCGACTCAAGATCAAAAAAGCAAGAAGACAGAGGGGAAAAAGCACGAAGTAAAGAAAGGGGAGCATACCAGTCTGGACACCACCGAGGCGTTGAGAGGTATGGGCTTCCCCTCAACCTTCTCTTTGGGCCTTAGCTGTAGCACCCGGCCAAGGTGACTCCAGACCTCATCATCCGACAGCTCCACCAGCGACACACGATCGGGGTCTGACGCACCGCTGTACTTCCACATCGGTCGTGCCCTCTCCGCCAACGGAGCAACCCGGCGGTGGTAGAGGGTTTGGAACACCCGCACCCCATCAAGGCCGCGCCGCACAAGCTTCCGGAGCTCCTCCTCGATGATCTCCACCTTCTTCCTCTCCTTGCGGGCACAACCCCATGACCAATTGTCCTGCTTCTTCGGCCTCCCGCCGGTGAACGCCGAGAACGACGTCTCCGCTGGATTCCTGATGTAAAACCACTCCCTATGCCACCCTCGGTTGGAGACACAGGGGATGTACGCGGGATACGAGCCTCCCACGATCGGTTTCCTCTGCAGGGCGAAACCCCCCACCGGCGCGATCTCGGCCGGATTCCCCGCCGTCAAGGCTCTCCCAGAGAAGAGCCACCGGAAGAAATCCGCGTGTGGCTCCATCCCAAGGAAAGCCTCACAAACAGTGATGAAGCCGATGATGTGCAGCACCCCTGTTGGATTAAGGTGCTGCAGCTCTAGACCCCACTTATTGAGGAGCCCACGCAGGAACCAGTGCACGGGGTATCCTAACCCGCGCTCATGGAAAGTGAGAAAGGACACCACCTTGTCAGGCCGAGGTTGCAGGAACTCCTCCCTCCCAGGAGCCCTCCAGTGCGCCACCTCCTTTGGCGGCAGCAATCCCTTCGCGACAAAGGCCTTCAACACCGACTCCCTCACGGTGGACGACCTCTAGTCCAACATTTCACTCCAGGATCACAAAAGGATTGGTGAGTTTTTCTCTTCTCCCTCGTTCTCTCCCTTTTCCTTTCCTAGAAACCGCCGCGGCTCTCAAGAACGCTCATGGCAAGAAGGAAAAGGAAAGGAGGCGGCAGATGAGGAAAAGGCGAAAGAACAGGGCAAAAACCTTCTCCCTTCTCCTACTTAAGGAAAAGGGTACAACAGTTAGGGGATGGCGCGCCGATCGAGAAAGATGAAGCGACAGAGCAAAAAACCGTCTCTCTTTCCCATTTAATGCAGATGAGACGCGCCCTAACCGATGAGACGTGCCCTGCCCGACGGAATGGCTCCTGATCAGACAGGACGTGGCCTAGGTATGGCCCACCACTACTGCACGCCAGCCACTACCGCACGCCGGGCACAAGAACCAAAGCGCCACCGCACACAGGTGGCTCCCTGCATCCCCAAGCGGGACTTAGAAAAAACCCAAAACGGGATCTCCGCCGGGAGAGACCATCAGGCTTCCTAAGTCGATCGAACGACCTAGAAAAACACACCGAGAGATAGGTAGGGAGCGAACGGACGCCCCATGTAGGCCATGCCGACTCCGTCACGAACGACGAGCACGGGTCCCGGTCAGACATTTCCGACTGGAGCTTTCCAAGCCCCGTCACTCGAGTCATCAAGGTAACACTACCAACCCCCGCTATTTCTTTATAAATCATTTCATACATCCATACGCACATTCATTCCATACGCCCGTGCCTCTCGGACGATTCGGGTCCTAAACCGCCCAGGGGCTCGGGAACTAAGCATCGCACATGCAGCAAAATGCATCACAACGCTCCGTGTTGCGTCACGAAGCGGCAGTTGCCTCATTTGACATGAGCAACGACAGAGCCAGGGGAGAAAAATGCAGATGAGCCCCGTGCGGCCCTCGCCCAGTCTGGCAGATAGGGTCATCTAAACCTTCTCGTTCGATCTTAAACCTCTACCAAGCCCACAAAATCTCCATCGAGGGGAGGCCATTAGGCCACCCGAGTCAGTCTCCGGAACGACCCAGGCATCTGCCGGGTTACAGGTAAAGGAGCAGTGGAATGTCACAAGAGGGCTATGCCGACCCCGTCACGAACGACAGACCCGGATTCCACTCGATCATACCCGTTAGCGAAATCACCGAGCGCGTCACTCGAGCCCGAGCGATCGAGACAAGCGACAAAACTCAGCTCCTCCGGTTATGAGGAACCAAAGATGGGGTAACGCACACAACTCAAACCGACCCCTACTAAAGCCCAACAGGGCTCGGGGGCTCAAGACACAAAACGCCTAGGTCTGCGACCCCGAACTCGCCCCATCCGGCTACGCTTCGACTGCACTCCATAACTATCTGGGTCTGCGAATCCGATCTCGCCCCATCTGGCTACTGCACTCCAAAACTACCTGGGTCTGCGACCCCGATCTCGCCCCATCCGGCTATGCTTCAACTGCACTCCAAAACTACCTAGGTCTGCGACCCCAAACTCGCCCCACCAGGATCCACGACTCCGACTCGCCCGATCCCACAGCGCGCACCGACGCCAGGATCAGCGAACTCCATCTCGTCCGATCCCTTGACTAAATGCCTCGCCCGATCCCACGACGCGCACCGACGCTAGGATCAGCGAGCTCCGTCTCAACCGATCCCTTGACTAACTGCCTCGCCCGATCCCATGGCGTGCACTGACGCCAGGATCAGCGAGCTCCGTCTCAACCGATCCCTTGACTAACTGCCTCGTCCGATCCCGCGGCGTGCACCGACGCCAGGATCAATGAGCTACGTCTCAACTGATCCCTAAACTAACAAAACTAACCACCTCGGCTACACAACAACGCCTTGGTTGACAATTCCGTCTCGACTGAAAAACACGCACACACGCCTGCTAACAAACACTCCCAGCACAGTTCCGCCCGAACCGCCCAGGGGCTCAGGGGCTACACCCGCGGGTGCGCTCGCGCGCACCCGCCGACGAAACAAAAACCTCCTTCGCTGGCAACACGAAACCCCCCCAAACGGTTCTACTCGAACCGCCCAGGGGCTCGGGGGCTACATCCATGGGTGCGCTCGCGCGCACCCGCCGTCAAGGCAAAAATCCCCTAGACGATTCTGCCCGAATCACCCGGGGGCTCGGGGGCTCCTGTTGGGTTCATAAACCTAGGGTCCCTCGCGGACCGGCTTCCCAACGAAGGCTCGGTCCAAGCAGACAACATGAGCCGGCCCAAGTATCGAAACGGTAGGCCAGAAAGGTGATCCAATCATCGACCGGAAGGCCTGACCGAGGAGGAACGGTGCCCACTTTCCGACTCCGGCCCACCTCTTCGACCGGAGCGCTCGCTTCGGTCTCTAGCCCACGTCCGGACGTCCTCTCCGGCCGGAAGGCCTGGCCAAAGCACTACTTCCAACTCTGACCCCATGTCGCCGACCAGGGGTATGCAAAGACCCTGCTCACTGGTCTTCTCCAACTGGCGCAACCAGAGCCAACTGGGACCAACCGGCCGGGACGCCCGCCCAGAAAAGGACCAGGGAACGAATGGAGAAAAGCAAGGCAAGGCGCACAAGTCAAACCACGATACCAGGGGTCGTACCCTGTACGCCTGCAGAAACAGTACTCTGCAACCGCCCTGACACGAACAGTGTTGTAGGTGCCAACATTTTACCTAAAGTATTGTGGGTGCCATTAACTCCCATGCGGGAAGGCCCCCCACATGCCTCTGGGCATCGACAGTGTTACGGGCGCCAAAATTTACCGTAACGAGTGAACATAGTGAAACTCCTCACAGGCCTCTAGGCATCAACAGTATATACAGGTACCGACATCTGCCATACCTGAACAAGGCGATGAAACCTCCCACATTCACCTGACATCCAAACAGTGTTGTGGGCGCCTACCATCGTCCTGTATCCGCCGGCATAGGCAACAAGACTTAGAAGCAAACATACTCCTTCCTTCTCACTTGTAAGGCCATCCCCTTCATCTATAAAAGGAGATGCGCCCTCTCCCAAGAGACTCAGTTGATTCAAGCTCATACAAGTCATCCTTGTTAATCCAGATCGATCAAGTTCACTAATTCACAACCACAGAACCGCTAGGTTCGGACCTCAAGCACACACTTAAACACTTAGCTCATAGCGGAGTTCCTGTCGCTCTCGGCCCTTCCGACCGGAGCCGACCGGACCTCTTGTCCACTCCATCTTACTCCTTCTCGTTTGTAACCCCACTACAAACTTCGAGCACCTAGGCTCAGGAATAAAGTCACCGACCGACTCAAACTGGACGTAGGGCACGTTGCCTGAACCAGTATAAACCCTGTGTCATTGAGTGCTAGGCCACCTCCGATCACAACGTACGACAAAACTATAAATTATTACTTGTTGGTCACTTTCTGCACCGACAAGAAGTTTCGTGCTTCTGAGTTGAAGATGGAGTTAGAAGACCAAGGCTTATCCCCGAGGTTCGGTTGCTTGCGGCAACCTACGTCATCGTTGTAGCGAGCCCCTAAATCATGATTCGCGCGCTAACTAGCATGATAAGTTAGACCCATAACTTGGGTGCCGCAAGAATCAATCAAGTGATGCACTCCAACTAGCCTCGAGCATTCCACTAGAGTTACTCTTCGTGATCACACATGCTCGTCACATATGGGCCACATATCAACCATGTATTTGCACTAGCTAAAGTCTATAACGTTGAGTGGAGATCTGCAGTCAAGATAGTACCTCTACCTATGTAATCCCAATCTGAGGGTGGATGAAGGGAGGAGGCTAGACCTTGTAAAGAACAAGATCTTGTTGGGAATATACAGAAGTTGTTCTCAGAATCTCATTATCGAATGGGTCTCCTTTTGTTTTTTCCCTTTCTCGGGGCCTCTCTTTTTCGGTGTTTTGTTTGATTTCTTCGATCTGAGTTCCTTTGGATATTTTGGTTTGTTCTCCACGTGCTATGACATCTTACGAAGGGCCCTACCCAACAGATTTGACAGATTCCTCACGAGCACAAAGATTTGCAATTTCTACCGTCTTGGAGAAAACCCAACCTTTGTGATGGAATTCAAGATCTATTTTGATTATGAGGATTTGGAGGTTTTATCTTTTGGGAAAAGGGTCACAACACCCTCAACAACATCATAGTAACACGATAGAGTCACCCTGAACAAGGAATGTTTGAAGAGCAAGAGCTCATGAAAAAGCCCTGGATGAATCATGTTGATCCTATAAAATGCGCTTACGAAGACCGCGAGCTCTTGAAAAAGTATATCACCGGTACTCTAAAGACGCATAATGAAAAAAGCTTCTCCAGGTAACGACTTCGAGAAGGAGAAATGTGGACAATAACAAGTTCTCGACTCTAAAGGATGCCTCATGATATTTAAGGGCTTCAACACTTATGGGTTAAGAACGAGACACATGCTTACCTTTTTTTATGTCAATGGCTTGTATCTGACCGTGCCACAATATCTAAAGTGGTTCGAAACAGCCATCACCTTCGATAGATCTGGCAGGTTCCCTCTCATTGTTGACCCAATTGTGGGGAACTTGAGATTCTTCGAGGTACTCATGGATGGTAGCAGCGGCCTCAACATTCGATACATCGAAGCGCTTGTTATCATGAAGGTCCTCTGCTCTGAGATCAAGCTAGGCCACTTAGCCGAGTTTTCCTTTCGGTGACCAACAACAATCTCAACAACTACTGTATCGAGCACCTCACCTTTGAAGTGATCGATTTCTCGGACACCAACCACATTGTCTTTATGCAACTGTGCTACACGAAATTCATGACAATCATAAATTATATATTCCGATCTCAATGGTATAATAACAGTATAATTTAGCTGATGTTCTAATTTTTAACTGTAGAAGTATTTTCCGAGAACTGAACCAAACACAGCCTAAACTAACGTAACATAGCAGCGGTAAGAACCGGTAGACACAACACGGTGGACCACTCGACTCCAGCGACCAGCGTTTCTGACGGCAGAAACGGACAGCGTAGGCGCACGTCCGAGCTGGCGCACCGGGCCTCTAAAAAAAATCGTGGCTCGGCGCGGCGCGGAGGTGAGGCGGACGCGCGCCGAGCTCATGGTAGCTACCGCTCCGCCGCTTCCCCGCACGCAACCGCCTCACGCCTCTGCCTCTTCTTAACTCAGTCCCCGAGCTTTCCTCTCCGTCCACTTCGCCGCGACGATCTCCTCCCATCCGTAGACCAACAGCAACGATACTAACCAGTGCCAGCCCCGCATGCCTCTCGCGGCGGCTGCCGCGGCCGTTGCCGCCTGTCCTTCCCCGATCGGCCTCATCCGCCCTTTGTGCCGTATCGAGGCGCATCCGCGGCGCCGGCGGAGGTTCCGGTTGGAGGCAAGCTCATCGGCGTCCGCGTCCGCGTCCGCTCCCGCGCCGGCCGCGGCGGATGAGGGAGGCGGAGCGGGGCCGTGCCCCGTGGTCAGGTTCGACATGGCCGACTTCACCGTCGCCGACCGCGTCAACGTCGGGCTCCATGGACGGGTAGGTGCTGATCGGGTCATCTGATTTGCTCTCCAGCTCGTTAATTTTGTGGCGCTTCTCCTCCCGTTTTGCTAATGGTTAGTGATTTGTTTTTGGTTCGGGATGCAGTCGGATGAGATGATCTTCGAGGCCACCGTGTGCGATCCGAGCAGGTCAGTGCGTAGGACACTCTAGACAGTACGAATTCGTCGCATTCGTGGTGATTGTTTCTGATTTTGGCGTTCAGCGAGCTGTATGGGTCAACGGTGGTGCTGCGGCAGCTGAAGAGTTTGCAGGCGAAGCGCAGGGGGCGTCGCGCTCTCGAGGTGGGGTTCATCTACTGTGAACTACAGTATTAAGTTAGTTCGTTGGCTGAGCTTGTGTGTTTGTGTGATTTTAGGTGCTGAAGAAGCTGGCTCGTCGCCAAATGATGTACCACTCCTACGCACTTCAGGTCCATGGTTACATTGCTCCGTGCAATGCCGTGGAGGAGGAAGATGTCCCGTTAGTATTGGTTCATGGGGTTAGAGCTTTTCTCTTACTTCCTCAAGCTGATCTGGCTTATCTTAAATGCGGCAGTGTCATTTTCAGGTTTCAATTGCAGTTTGGAGTCATTTTCATGCCAGCTCATGGGTTTTAGGTGTATGTAGGTGTAATTGACACATTAATGTTGTATATTCTCCCAACTGAATATTGGAACTTTTCAGAGCTATTTTCGTGTATACCTTAACTTTTAAAAAAGGGTTAGATTTTGCTTCCCTATGGGTGGAACAATTCACTGACTGAGGCACTGGTTTTGTTATCCATCGACCATCATTTCGCTTATTTATTTTGTGCAGTATCATGGGAGTCATTCCCTGCGTCACTGGTTGCAACTCTCAGATTGGCTCCCAACCTTAGAAGCAACATTAGCATTGGACGAAGAACAAGTCAGGAGGGTAGGAGATGACTCTGTTGGAGGACCAGCTGTAACTCGACAGCTGCGTCTAATCAGGATATTGATGAGAGACCTTTTGATTGGTGTAAGATGCAAACACTAGATTGCTTGAAGTGCACTCAGTACCTGTTGATCTGGAATTGAATAAGCACCTTATTTGATGCAGGTAAATTATCTACATAGCCATGGGCTGGCACATACTGAGCTTAGATTAGAGAACGTTCACGTGAGCCCAATAGACAAGCATGTCAAAGTAAGCAGCCTTTCTTTTTGTTTATGTAAAATTGTTGTCTTCTGTCCTTACAATCATGCATTGGTAGTTTACCATGGACATTAAATAATATTTTTGTGCAATGTAGCCACACAACTGAAAATTACATTGCTTATTCCACATGATTTTGCATCAAAAAAATTTGGCTAATGGGGGAAAGGCTGACCCCCACAGTATTGCACTAAGAAGTTCTCAGTTAACCAAGAAAAGGCCTCAAATCCCGGCTTTACCCCTATAGGGCCACACCATTACCTGGGCTTGTGAGTGATGACCACTGTCACTACCCCTGTAGGGCTGCACCATTTGGCCTTGCCACTATTTTCTAGGGGTTGCCAGAGGGGCTTTTTTGTGCCGCAAATCCTGGCTAGCAGCTCCCTCACCTAGGGAGCTAACAGTTACACTATGGAAGCATTGGCATGATTTTGCATCACATTTGGTCAGTATGGTATCCTCGTATGTTCAAATGGTACAGTACCTGGTTGCAATTTGACTATTTAATTGACTATATTTAAGTATTCACCTAGCAATTTTAAGCGTGTTAAATTTTGTTATTCTATTCACTGTTTTAAGCTGAACAATTCATATAGACACAACCTGTTAAATGACAAATCAACAGTTGACTCTAACCTATTGTATATCAATATAAAAAACAGTTTATGTTCGACTTTTTAAATTGAGTAATTAGGGGCGTCTCCAATGGTCTGACTCAGAGCTAGCTGAATCAATTTTTTACTCGCTGAATAGTGCAAAAAGCAAATGCCTGCTGCTATCTCTCCTCTCCACGTTTGTCAGCTTGGAACCAGTGCTAGCTTATATTGTTGGAGACGCCTAGGTGCCATGATACCATAGGCTCTCAAATTTTAACCATTGTTAATTATGACAGCTACAACTTGGCTGTCATGTGGGCTACACATTTCTCTTTGCTCTTTCTGTAGCTTTAACTCTTGATAAATGCACAACTAGATTCCAACAAGATTTAAGAACATGTTCTCTCTTCTAGCTATAAAGGTGCTGCTCAAATATCAATGCTATTTGGAAAATTCAACTTCTAACTAAAAATGCTGAGCTAGGCTACCAGAGTTGAAATGTCATGCAAGTATCTTTGTACATCAACAATCTTACATTCTGACCACTATAATATTTTTCAGTGCTTTGCAAACATTTTTCTAGATTTATTTTCAATTCTTAATGAGTTAATAATCCTCCTTTTGAGGGAAAAACCTTTCTCAGATTCGTACTATGGTAAGGATCCAAATACCACAAACTTGATTTGGTTTATGAAAAATTCTTTAATTTGTGTTTGGACAATGCTGCTTTCTCTTGATTGGAAATATTATGTGCAGTATTGATGGAAACAAACCTAGATTCTATAGTTTCTTGAATGAATTATGTGAGCCAGACCAACAAGAATACTGATTAGCCATTTCTCTTCTTTGTCTAATTGAATATGACATTTGAACTGCATATACCTTTAAGCAAACTTATTATTATTATTTGATAAAATTAAGCAAACTTATTATGGTCCTTAGCATTCTTGGTTCATAGCTCATAGCTATTAATCTTATCTCTAAGGAAACTAATCCCTAAAAAGAGCTACTTTATTTGGTGCCAACTTGCCATGAGCCCCACTTGGCCCAGTTATGCCCTTGATCCATACCCATGAAAATATTGATGTACAGAAATGCACCTATATGACTTGCATATAGACATATTCATGAAATTAATCTATGAAATATAACCAAACCATATAATTAATGTTCAATGATCAAGTCCATGCCCAATAAGCTCCACATAACTACATATGTCTAACTGTCTAAGTTATATTGTCCCAATGTTCTATGGATATTTTTTCATCCAAACCTAACTTAACTAGCCCCTTTGATGGCTTATTTATTTATCTAGGTCGGTATTCTTGGAAATGCTGCTGATTTTCATGACAATGATCCTAGCAGTAGTACAGCAGCAAGTAACAATGACAGGCGGAAAATGATGATAGCCTTTGATATGAGGTAAGGTTTAGATAAAACAAAGAAGTTTTTGTACACATCCATTTTAATGCTTTTAGGATAGTATAGTTAGCATGGAGTATGAACCCTTATATTCTTCAACTTAATCTAACCTTTTTATTTTTGGTCTCTAGATGTGTTGGCTTCATCATGGCAAAGATGGTTTTGAGAGAGCTAATGGATTCTTCAACTTTCTTTAAATTCAAATCATTCCTGACAAAGGTTTGTTTTGTGTCTTTCCCTCGAGTTACATCCTGTTGCCAGTTTGCAATTCAAGCCTTTATCTCACTAAGATCTGTGGTAGCCATATTATGCTCATAGTGGCACAGTATATCACCTTGCATTTAAGCACCATTGCTATGAGCTTTGCACGGCAGTGCAGAATTATCGAAGTGCCATCCTGAGCCAATGAATGCCTGCGTAATGAAAACATATGCTCCAGAACTCTCAGTCATGTTTTATTGCAAGATATTAGATGTTCTTCTGGCCTTCAATATTAGGCTTAAAGTTGTTTTGTTTAGCTGAAATACATGTTTTCTTTACTGAAAAAAACCTGCTTGGTTTCAGTATTTAATGTCACATATTGATGCAGACAACTTCAATTTTGAAAATTTTGGTAAATCTTATCATAGAACTGACAAAACTATTATTCCTTTCTTGGTTTCTTCTATTTCAGGGAAATGACCCATCCTGTTTGCGTGAGTTCCTACTACCAACTTTCTGCCAAAATTCTACGTCTGGGAATATTGGTTTGCAGGCAAGTATTTATATTTCCAGTAATTTATTGGTATATCATTTCTTCAAGTAATCTGATTGTCTTTTATTACTGTTACTTAGATGCTAGATAGGCAGTGGGGTGCTGGTTGGAATCTTTTAGCTTTATTGCTGGCAACAAAACCAGAGAAAAGGATAAGGTAAGATAATCAACATTGCTGGTAAATTTGCAAGCTAAACACTGCAGATTCTGTACATTCTGCATTGTAAAAGGATAAGGATTCTTTCCAGCATTATAATTTCGCAAGCTAAACACTGCAGATCCCCTTGTCAAAAAAACCCTGCAGATTCTGCAAACGAAACCAGAGAAGAAGGATAAACTTTCCAGTGTTATAAAGTTGTAAATTCTTACTGTCCTGCGTCAATTCTGCAGTTGTGTTGATGCATTGCGGCACCCATTCCTTTGTGGGCCAAAATGGCGTATAAATCCATCAGCAAATCTCATACGTTGGAGCTTGGGATCAACTGCTGTCCGCATGGCTGAAGATTATATCTATGGACATCATCAGGTACTAATTTTCTGCACATGGGTGGATCATGTCTCAACCTGCATCTTCGTTCTGAGTCTTGCCAATAGAGGCTTGATCTCGCACATAACTGGAAATTGGTGTATGAAGGATATACATGGTATCCATCCCATCTCATATCATCTGACAATTCTTGTTTTAAATAAACTTAGACTCCCTTTCTCATATTTACAGCGTAGACGTTTAGCATATTTTGTTGAATTGATGGAGGTTCTAAACCCTAACTTAAGAACACAGGTAACTTCTTACTGCTTCAAGTTCTGACAATAATGAACTATGTTTCATGAACATTTTCCTGACAAAGTTATGTTGTTAGCATGCTTCCCAATTTGGATCAGCCATTATATTTTCTTGCTTACAATAGTTATGCCATAAATTCTTTGGCGTTTTTGTCCTTTTAACCTTTCTAATGTTCCTTTTTCCTTTTCTTTTCCTTTTAGCTTCTCTTTGGGTTGTGTGCCCTTCTGGGTGTGTTCGGCTATGCTGGGTTTTTTTGTATTTTTTTTAACGTAATGCTGGGTTTGTTGTATTTGTTCTTCTCCTCTTAATATAATGACGGGCAGCTCTCCTAGTGGTTTGAGAAAAAAAAACTATGCGACAAATTTGCTTGATTTGTTCATAACACTGTCTTCATAATGAAGAAGTGGAGAAAGACTTGGGTATTTGTTTATTTTCCCTGCAAGAGCGCTGGTTCATGTTACAATTTACTCCTACTTTCAGTTTATTCATCTCTTTTTTCCATTTATATTATTCTCTGATCAACATTATTGTTTTTTTTGTGCTTTTATTCATTTAGAATTGGCTTCACCTCCTACCTGGTCGTTGGCGTCTCTTGTACTGCACTGGAAGACACATTGGCCTAACACTCCGTCAGCCTTCCCCTAGAGTCCTCATCAGTGATGTGTACCTTACAGTTAGTTCAGAGTCAGTCGATCCAGTCTTCTCTCTGACCTCAGATACTGGTTTCAGAATTATGCCAGAATCTAATTGGCCTCACGACAAATCTGGCACTGAAGGAGTTTTGTCTGTCACCACATCAGCAGGGATAGCTGCTGGGAGGATTTATATTAAGGAACAGGACAGTGAAGAGAGTAGGGTCACATCTTCTAGATCTTCTAGGAGATATCTTCATGGTAAATGGGGAAAAGTTTCACAAATGAAGGAACTGCCATCTAGTCTCCCAACTGTAAGCATTGCTGCCATGGATGAAATCGACGTATCGATGAGCTGCGACTCGAGTCTGAATGTCAATTCTGCACAAAACGTACTGCAAGAGATCCGTACACAGACCCCACCGGAAATGTTCGATTTGTCAAAGATTGTTTGTGGGACATACATTGATGCGAGGTTGATGATTCTTCGTGGTGTTAACGGATCGGCTCTGCTCTTCACTAGAGCAAATCCAACGAGTGACCCCTGAGGAGACTCCGTTCGCCATGTAACGCGTATTCTTCCTCTGTACATATTATGTATTTGTAGCCGTACATTCATTTGTTACAAGTGTAGATAACAAGGTGTATAGGCCATAGGTAGAACGTTAATTATTCCCTTTTAAAAATGATTTGTTGCTTCCAAGTTCGAAGCCTTGGCAGGGCTTGAGCTGACAAATTATTACTCTTTCCGCCTGATTTCTTGAGGCCAATGAAAATTTCTCATTTCTTGAGGTCATATTTTAAGTATAATCAAATCAAATTTAAACAAAAAATACTAACATTTATAATACCAAATAAGTATAATTAGACTGCAGCGACTAGTTAAATATATTAAGAGAGTACAAAAATATGCTCTATATAAGAACACATTGTTTTTCATATATGCCATATGTATGGAATGGTAAGTGAAAAAAATAGACACGTAACAAATTATGCACATCAATAATAGAGACAAACTTAAATGTATAACTACACCCTCTAATACAATTAAATACATCATTTTATCAATATATTGTAGATATCCAACCACACAAACCCTAAATCCAGCAATACCTTATGAAACCATAAAATCAAGACATATAGTTGGTTGGGAGGGGAGATGGATAATTGTAAACAAAATCATTGAATCTATAGGGGTACGATATATGGGGCATGGGGGCATCATTGGTGAGTCCTTCGAGCTGGAGTAGAAGAGACGGATGTGCTAGCTTATAGAGGTTTAATCACGTCAAGGAGAATGGTGTGACTAAGTCACGCTAGAGCATGCGGCGCAATCGATCCTTCCACGTCTCTCCATTTGTCTAGGTCCTTTCCCACTCAGCGTGGCATCTTGAGTCACGCCATATACAGTGCATAACCGTATTGTTGAGTTGTGTCATTGTCTTAGTTTGCTCTTTGGCGTGAAAAAAGATACTCCTTGAAGTTTAGGCTATGTTCGGCTGATACATAAGCCGGCTAAAAGCTGTTTTGTTGTGAGAGAAGAATATTATAGATTCTAGCTGATAAACCGGCTGATAAGTTCAAACGAACAATGCCTTAATTAGCTTGATAAGTGCTTTTTTAATATTTTAGTTTTTTTTTAAAAACTGCAAAGCAGCGTGCCAGTGTAGGAAGAGTGGTTGAGTTTGGTTAGCACGGTAGCGCCCCGAACCTCGGTAATGGCCACGAGTCCCGACATGCGCACAAGGAAAGAAGCAAGGCCGGGCATAAAGAGGACCACCAGGCAAGAGACCTAGGGGCTTGTTTAGTACAACTCACACTAGGCAAAGCCCCTATTGCACTTGGCAAAGGGTTTGTCGAGTGTCGCACTCGGCAAAGAGTAGTCGGCAAAGAACCCGTCGGCAAAGGTTTCTTTGTCGAGTGCTACATATCGGGCACTCGGTAAAGCCTTTGCTGAGTGTCACGTCAGCACTCGGCAAAAAAAAAATCCGACGTCAACTCTGACGGCCTCTTTGCCGAGTGCCACCTCAGCGGCACTCGGCAAAGAATTTTTTATTTTTTTTTGAAAATTCTTTGCCGAGTGCCGTATTATTGCACTCGGCAAAGAATTTTTTTTAAAAAAAATCTGGCACTCGGCAAAGCTGGGAAATTGGGTCTCTACTTCCCAGCTTTGCCGAGTGCCATGGTCACGGCACTCGGCAAAGCCCTCTTTGTCGAGTGTGGCACTCGGCAAAGAGGGGAAAAATGATATTTTTTTGGTTTTTTGCTTTCCATCAGCACAAACAAAGAAATCACATATATATCAACACACAGCACAGGATATATCACATACACATCCATATTCCATCACATACACATCCATAACCCATCACATACACATCCACCATCCATAATACATCACATATAAATCCATTGTCCATAATCCATCACATACATTCGCATCATCCATGACAATATCCATCACAATATATATATGTCTCTAATAGTAGTCCAACATAAGGCTAAGTCTAACACAAGTCCATGCAACATGAAAAGAAACAAATAAACGGTACCTACTGTCAGCCTCCCCACCCGGAGTGTGAACTGCCGCCTTGAGGAGGGCCAGTTGGCTACCCGTCCTGTGGAGAAGGGCCACCTTGAGGAGTCCGGTTCGAACCCGCCGACTGTGGCTGCACAAAGGAGAAGCGAATTCATGAGTATCTACAGGAGGGCCGCACAAGCTAAAGGAATAAACAACCATATATACTCACCGGGGTCCCTATAGGAGGAGGAGCCACAACTGGAGCGAGCAGCGACTGGGGCACGACCACACTTGGCAAGGCCTGAAGGCTCGCCATGAAGCTGAACATGTCCTGCAGCCTCTGCGCCTCGGCCGCCCTCTAGGCTTGTACAGCCTCCATCTCCAGCCGATGGGCCTCCGCCTGGGCCACCTGCTGGGCCTCCAACCTCCGCAAGTCGGCCTGCAACATTCCACCCGCAATGTTTAAACAATGCAAAGGCAAGGTAGATGTGTAAAAGCAATGAACGACGAATAAAATAGTACTAACCTGGAGTTCCGCCATCTGCTGCTTTGTGAGCTCTGGCTTTGAGAGCGTATGGGGAGGAGGAGCTCGTGCTCCTTGCTCGAATCTCGGTGAGGTTGGGAACAGAGGCGGAGTCGACTGTGCTGTCCGCCATCCAGTACCGGCCGTGCTGCTTCCCTCCTACCATCCTCATCAGGAGGTCTGTGTCCAGGGGCTGGGTGGCCGGATCGAAGTCCTCCCCATGGCGTTCGCGGGCCGCCAAGGTGTACTCGCTAAGATTGCTGTGGACGCTCGCGTTGGCGTACGCCTTGGGCCCGTCCGCCGGGTTGTAGGTGACTTCCGGGGCCATCGCCTTGCCCTTGTGTGCTGTAGGCATACACCATGAACTCGTTGCATTCTGGCCTTGAGTGCGCTGGGATCATGAGGAAAACACAAAGATGATTACAAGTAATGAGAATTGAGCGTTAGAATAAATAAATAAAGATGAAAACACAGAGCAGATTACCCATGTCTCAGGGCGTGTGCTACCGAGGCTCGGTTGCCTTGGTGGTGTGGCGCCCCACCCATCTACAAAGCGGCCGGTCTCGATGGATGTTGTGCTTCTCCGCCCCCTCCTCCGAGAGCCACCTATCCACAATGGCCTCCCCAGAGAGGCGGTGCTCGGGCGCACCAATCGGGACATTCTTGCATGCCATCAAGTTATTGATATGTGGAAGATGAAATAAAGCCTACCTATTCTTCATGGAAGGAGTCAATATTAATGTTTTGTACTTACAGAGAGAGGTCTTGCTCCTTGGTGAGCGCCCTGGTCCTAGCATCGGCCTTCCTCACCACACGACCAAGGACGTCGGTGTTGTAGTTGTTGATGATGCATCGGAGCCGCGTCTCGTGGTGGTGCAGTCCGAGAGTCGGGACCTCTGAGACCTTGTCTCCGCACTCGCGCCGCCCGGTCCTCAAACCCTTCGTCGCACCTGAAGAAGTCCTGCGTACAGACATCATGTATCGTTTCATTATTTCAAGAACGACCAATGAATGCGTAGTATTGACCAATTTAGTGTGATGCTGTCGGAGATATAATACCGGGGTACCCAAGGAGGTGGAACTAATAACCATCGAACGTTAAAAAGCTCCCGAACGGACAAGAGCACGGCTGCACTTCTTGCCCGAACGACGGGAGTTTTGTTCCGCCTCGCCTGAACGCCCGTGGACCCGCTCCACCTTGCCCGACGGCTGGAGGACGACTCTACCTCGCCCGATGGCTGGAGGACGACTCACCTGACCCCCAAGGGATACACTCCGCCTCGCCCGACCCCCGAGGGCTGGGCTCGGCCTCGCCCAACGCCCAAGGGCCAGCTTTACCTCATCCAACGACTTATGACGGATCTCGCCTCACCCGATATTCGGAGGCTGGCTCCGTCTCACCTGACAAACCATGCCCTGCGAACCCTCATGATGACGGCTATAGGGTAAGACAAGACGTTCGAGGCAACCACAGTGTCAGACGCCATGCCCTGCACCCCTGCAAGGAAGTACCGTCAGGATGTGACAGGACAAGCGCTGGGACCTCCCCCTAGGCGTGGCAGAGCCTAAACAGTGTTGCGGGCGCCTGCTCTCCGCCCTACAGTATCATAGGCACCGCCCTTAGCCTCCGGACGAAGGACCCGACATGGACATACGACAACCACGACGTCCCAAGGGCCAACCAACAGTCACCACGCCGTCCGACCCCCACGGGGTTGGGGCTCGACAATCCTATCCGACCCGCCGCCCGCGGGGGCAGGATGGGATGCCCCACTTGCTAAAAAAGGCTAGGGCATGGCCTACGAAGATCGACAGATATGCTACTTCTGACACAGTCTGCCATGATAGGCAGGGCAGGCATGGGGAAGAAGGAAGACTCGGGTCTCTCAAAGGACCTTCTGCGCTCTTAGTATTTTTTCTTTTCCCCCATCTGTAAACGCCTGCGCCCCCCTTGTCTATAAAAGGGAGGGCGGGGCTCCCCACTAAGGGGATCAACGCTGGACGAGCTAGCACACGCACACGCACCCTACAACCTAGCAGCCACAGAGCTCTTGGTGTTCTTTCCACTACTCCATCAGGGACTTGGGATCTCTCCCTCTCCCAACCGTTTGTACCCCCTACTATGAACCTCATTCGGTGCTAATAACACGAGCAGCAACAGACTGGACGTAGGGACATTCAGCCCGAACCAGTATAAACCTTGTGTCCATTAGTGCACCATCCGGGCCTAACGCGCATCAAGTATAAATTTACTAGCCGATGTTTGTTCGAAACACCGATAGTTGGCGCGCCAGGTAGGGGCCTTTGCGCGTTCCAAACCAGGCCACGGATGGCTAACCACAACATCAGCTGGGTCCCAGGCGCATACGTGCGTTTTAGGAACCTGGATTTCATCATCACGGTGGGAGGAGAGTTGGTACGGGCGCACACCGCCATCCGATCTCTTCCCCCCAACGGCCTTGACCATGATAGGCTTGGGCTCCAGCTCGGCGCCTCCCTTGGACCACGGCAATCCAGGGAGAACCAGCATCGCCTCGCCCTCACCAATGACGACAGCATGGCGCGACCTTCCGGGGAGAGACACCTCTCTCCGGAACGCCACGTGCGGAGCGCCTCGACAGCGTTTCCGTTTGGTCTCCGCAACGCCGCGGCAACCGCTAGCCACCTTATGGCGCTACGCATGGTTCAACCGCCCGTGGACAATGAGTTCGTGGGGGTAATTGAACACGACACGGAGTCTCTCCACAAGCTCCTCACTGAGGGGCCCAGATCTTCCTCTAGCTCTGACTCCAGTAGGGGGAGCCATCACCCTTCCCGGGGATGCTTCATGGCAGAAACCCCCGAGGGGCACGTCGAAAGCGTCTCCGAGGAGGAAACCACCCCGGCGGGCAACCCCGACGGTAGGCCCGAAGAGGAGACAGTGGCCCCATCTCGCTTAAGGATGGAGCAGCTAAAAGCCCGAAAGCGAGAGATCGATGAGGCCGGACAAGGGCTCGTGCGTGAGTACACGGAGATCAACCGCGAGATCGAACGCCGCCGAAGCGGCGGGCGCGTGCGCGCCACTGCCTGCGATGTACACCAAAGGATCCTCACCGACGATGGGACCCTCCCTCACTTTTCATGGGCAAGCCAAAACATCGCCGCCGCGACGGCCTTACTTCACGGCCTTCCAGAGGCCGCGATGTCCGAGGATCGCCGGGCCCGCCGAGAAATCCGCACGTTGCTCGAACGTGCGGCGGCACAGCAGGCGGAGAGCTTGATGTCTCGACGACGCGAACTCAACACCAGCTAGCACACGCCTCCGGTGTGTCCCGCCAAGGATGCGTCAGTCCACCAGACACCACTAGGCGGCTGGCAGCTCATTGCTGTCCCGGTGCATGAACGCCTCGGTCACAACTGCGACGCGCATAGCACCATCGACGCCCACAGACGCGCCTACAACGACTCGAGAGAAGGAACCAGACGTGACTACCACCCTCGATGCGGCGGATGCTACGACAGCAGCGAGGACCGGAGCCCGAGCCCCAGCCTGCTGGGCCCCCAGGCCTTCGGTCAGCACGTCCTCAACACCGCTTTCCCACCAAGGTACCGACCGCCTACCAACATTCCAAAATATTCTGGGGAAACAAACCCCGGGCTTTGGCTCGAGGACTATCGTCTTGCCTGTCAGGCCGGTGGCATGAATGATGACAATTTTATTATTCACAATCTCCCACTGTTCTTGGCCAATTCGGCACGAGCATGGTTGGAGCACCTACCGTCCAACGCCATTCAAAGTTGGGCGGATTTGAGGGAAATCTTTGTGGGCAACTTCCATGGCACATACAAGCGCCCTGGAAACCCATGGGACCTCAAGAACTACCGCCAGAAGGCCGACGAAACTCTCCGCGAGTACATCCGACGCTTCTCACGGCAATGCAACGAGCTCCCTAACATCGCCAACGCTGACGTGATAGGAGCTTTCCTATCCGGGACAACCTGCGAGTCCTTGGTTCACAAACTAGGACGCAAGAGCCCACGGACCACCAAGGAACTCCTGGACATCGCCACCAGCCATGCCTCAGGAGAGGAGGCGGTCGGAGCAATCTTCGATCGTCTCGAAGGCAAGACGAAACATGACGAGGGTGCCGGCGAAGGTGCCTCCAACAGTCCCGCCAAGAAGAAGAACAAGAAGCAACGACCCGATGACTCGCTTGTAGCCGCTACCGACCGCAAGGGTGGTCGGAAGCCCGCGGAGGGCACTCCGAATCACTTCGAAAAAATGCTCGAGGGGCTGTGCCCGAACCACGCCTTCCCTGTGAAACACCTGCTCAAAAACTGCGGTCTCATGCGCAAGTTCTTACTCGGGAGCGCCAACAAAGGGGAGCAGGGAAAGGCACCTGCCCCCACCGCAGACGAGGAGGAGGAGAAGGACGAAGCCTTCCCAACACCGAACGGTGCCCTTATGATCTTCAGAGGATCGACGGCCTACGACTCCAAGCGACGTTAGAAGGTCGCGCGCCGTGAGGTCTATACAGCCGGACCGGCCATGCCTGCCTTCCTTCGATGGTCAGAATCCGCCATAACCTTTGACCGGACCGACCATCCAGATACCGTCCCACACCCGGGAAGGTACCCGCTTGTTGTCGACCCGATCGTCGGCCCAAAGCGACTCACGAAAGTACTGATGGACGGGGGCAGCGGCCTCAACATCATGTACACCAAAATGCTCGACGAGATGGGTGTCGACCGGACGAACCTCCGCCCCATCCAAGCGCCTTTTCATGGCATTGTGCCTGGCAAACAGGCCGTACCGCTCGGGCAGATCGATATGCCTGTCACTTTTGGGGATCGGTCCAATTACAGGACTGAGACCCTCACTTTCGACGTGGTAGGGTTCCCCAGAACTTTCCATGCCATCTTAGGACGACCATGCTATGCGAAGTACATGGCCGTTCCCAACTATACATACCTCAAACTGAAGCTGTCGGGACCCCACGGGGTCATCATCGTCGGCACCTCCTTCCAGCGGGCCTACGAATGTGTGGTCGAGTGCTGCGGCCATGCCACAACAATCGTTGCCTCCGGGGAGCTCGCCACCCTCAGGGAAAAGGTCACCGAAGAGGCGCCTGACGCTGAAAGGTCGTCCGGGTCATTCAAATCAGCAGAGGGCTCCAAAGAGGTCATGATAGACCCTGATAGCTCCGAGGAAAAAACGGTGCGCATTAGCACCACGCTCTCCCCCGAATAGGAAAGCGCGCTCGTCGACTTCCTCCGCGACAACAAAGACATCTTTGCGTGGAAACCCTCGGATATGCTAGGCATTCCGAGGGAGGTCGCCGAGCACACCCTAAAAATCCATCTAGGCTCCAAACCGGTGAAACAACGCCTGCGCCGCTTCGACAAGGAGAAGCGCAGGGCCATCGGCGAAGAGATAGCCAAACTATTGGCCGCCGGACTCATCAAGGAGGTACACCACCTAGAGTGGCTGGCAAACCCTGTTCTTGTACGAAAGAAAAGCGGGAAATGGAGGATGTGTGTTGACTATACCGGTCTCAACAAAGCGTGCCCGAAGGATCCGTTTCCTTTGCCGCGCATAGATCAAATAGTCGACTCCACCGCAGGGTGCGAAACCCTCTGCTTCCTCGATGCATACTCTGGCTACCATCAAATTGCGATGAAGGAGTCCGACCAACTCGCGACCTCTTTCATCACTCTCTTCGGATCGTTCTGTACATTTCAATGACGTTCGGTTTGAAAAACGTTGGGGCGACATACCAGCGATGTATGCTCAGATGCTTCGGAGACCTCATCGGGCGAACCGTTGAGGCCTACGTTGACGACATCGTAGTGAAGTCCAAGCGGGCTGACCACCTCGTTGCTGATCTCGTGCAAACCTTTGCGAAACTCCGGGCAAATGGTATCAAACTCAACCCCGAGAAATATGTTTTTGGGGTCCCGAGGGGCATGCTGCTCGGCTTCATCGTCTCCGAGCGCGGCATCGAAGCCAACCCGGACAAAATTTCAGCCATCATGAAGATGGGCCCAATCCAGAACACAAAGGGGGTCCAGCGGATCACGGGGTGCCTTGCTGCTCTTAGCCGATTCATCTCACACCTCGGCGAACGAGGTCTCCCCCTTTACCGCCTTCTGAAAAAGGCCAACCACTTCGAGTGGACACCCGAGGCCTAGGAGGCACTTGACATGCTCAAGCTGCTTCTGACGAAGGCCCTGATCCTAGTCCCCCAAACGACGGAGAGGCACTCCTGCTATACATATAGGCCACCACATAGGTTGTTAGCGCCACCCTGGTAGTAGAACGGAAAGAAGAGGAGCACGCACTCAAGGTGCAGTGCCCCGTGTACTTCATCAGCGAGGTACTATCCGACTCCAAAACCCGCTATTCCTAGATCCAAAAGCTCCTGTACATCGTCCTCATCACCAAAAGGAAGCTACGTCACTACTTCGAGTCACACCCCATGACAGTCGTAACATCGTTTCCCCTCGGCAAGGTCGTCCGGAGACAAGACGCCACAGGAAGAACCACGAAGTGGGCACTTGAGCTGATGGATCAAGGCATCACATATGCCTCCCGAACGGCGATCAAGTCCCAGGCGTTGGCTGACTTCATCACGGAGTGGACCGAAATCCAAACACCACCGGCGGTCGTCGATCAAGAGTACTGGACAATGTACTTCGATGGGTCACTGATGAAGAAGGGCGTCGGCGCGGGTCTGGTCTTCATATCACCCCTCGGAGTCCGAATGAGGTATATGGTTCATCTCCATTTCCCCTCGTTAAATAATGTGGCTGAGTATGAAGCGCTCGTCAACGGCCTACGAATCGCCATCGAGCTGGGCATCCGACGCCTCAACATTCGGGGTGACTCCTAGCTAATCGTCAATCAAGTCATGAAGGAGTCGAGCTGCCACGACGCTAAGATGGCCGCGTACTGCCAAGAGGTCCGACGGCTGGAGGACAGGTTCGATGGCCTGGAACTCAATCACGTCCCAAGGCACCTCAACAAAGCAGCCGACGCGCTTGCAAAAGCAGCGTCTGGCTGAGAACCGGTACCCACGGGAGTCTTCGCCAGCGACTAGCACAAACCCTTGGTATGCTATGAAGGGTCGAAGCGGGCCAACGATGGCTCATCCGATCTAGCCCTGGGGGCTGACCGACCAACGACTCCGTCCGACCCCGAGGTCATGGAGCTTGAAGAAGGCCCAACGCCCGACCCTCCGAATGACTGGAGAACACTCTACCTCGACTACCTCCTCCACGACACTCTGCCAATGGATAAGGCAGAAGCTTGATGGCTCGCACACCGCACCAAGTCCTTCGTTCTTGTAGAGGGTGAACTCTACAAACGGAGCCACACCGGGATCTTGCAGCTCTGTATCCCTGGCGAACAGGGAAAACTCCTGCTGAGCGACATCCACGGTGGGGTCTACGGTCACCATGCCGCGCCAAGAACCTTGGTTGGGAACGCATTTCGACAGGGCTTCTACTGGCCCACTGCAGTAGCCGACGCCAAGCAAATCGTACGCACCTACGAAGGGTGTCAGTACTACGCACGACAAACTCACCTCCCGGCCTAAGCACTCCAGATGATCCCCATCACGTGGCCCTTCGTGGTCTGGGGGCTCGACCTGGTTGGGCCATTCAAAAAGGCCGGGGGCTTCACCCACCTACTTGTCACCAAAGACAAGTTTATAAAATGGATCGAAGCTCGGCCGATCTCCATGATCAAGTCTGAGCAGGCTGTGCTATTCTTCCTCGACATCATCCATCTTTTTGGAGTCCCAAACTCCATCATTACAGACAACAGCACGCAATTCACCGGCAGGAAATTCATTTGATTCTGTGATGAACAACACATCCAAATCGATTAGGCAGCCATCGCACTCCCCCAGACGAACGGGCAGGTCGAGCGCGCTAACGACATGCTCCTACAAGGCCTCAAGCCCAGGATCTTCAACCGGTTGAACAAGTTCGGCATATGCTGGGTCGCCGAGCTCCCCGCGGTACTCTGGAGCCTAAGAACAACTCCCAGCCGGGCCACCGGCTACACGCCTTTCTTCATGGTCTACGGAGCCGAGGCCATCCTCCCGACGGACCTTGACTACGGAGCACCAAGGGTCAGAGCATACAACGAGGAGGGAGCCGAGGCATCCCACCAAGATGCCATGGACCAGCTAGACGAAGCCCATGACATCGCCCTCCTCCATTCGGCCAAGTACCAATAGGCGCTACGACGGTACCACGGACGACGGGTACGCGACCGAGCCTTCAACGTCGGGGACCTCGTTCTCCGCCTCATGTAGAGCAACAAGGACCGTCACAAGCTCTCACCGCCCTAGGAAGGGTTGTATGTCGTCGCGGAAGTACTTCGGCCAGGTGCCTACAAGTTGAAAACCATCAACGGCGAGGTCTTCACCAACGCCTGAAACATCGAACAGCTACGTCGCTTCTACCCCTAAATAAACGCATACTTGGTCCTTATCAGTTTTTTGTCTTTACAAATCCCCGATCTTTAGCGACATCTGACCCCAGCAAAATGCAAGGGGTTTGGCCTCGCTCAGGGGCTGGAACAAACGATATAAGTATGTTTACCTTGCAAACACCCCATGTGTCAAAACTCTCTCTAAGTTCTCCATTTTTTCTCATAAACGTCTCCCAAAAACTAGGACTTCGGGAACCGATTCTGAGTATAACTGGTAGGACTGCGGGAAACCCACGCCCCAATGGCTACGGCCTCCTCGCTCACCAGTGTGATCAAAATCGTTTCGCCCATACCCCAAGTTTTTGCGAGCTGGACCATGAGAAGAATCAGAAGGAACCAAAAACCTCTTCCGAAAAAGAGGAAACTAAAAAAATGGTTTGCCACAACAAAAGACAAAGATTTATTCATTTTTGCACAAATTCACCGCTTACAAAACAATCTCATCACGAAAAGGGCTAATGTACTCTTAAAATTCAAAAGACTAGCCACTCGGGGGCTCCCCCACAAAACTTTTTCGATTACAATCTTTGCCTAGCTCAACTATAACTGCTACTACGGTCGCAGTGCCAACCTCTTCAGGCACAAGCACTAGAAGGAGCTCTTCGTCGCCGCCAAGGGCATGTACACGGGCCAGTTCATCTACTGCGGCCGCCATGTCACGCTCCCCATCGGCGATGCCCTACCGCTCTGCAGGACCTTCAAAGGTGCCGTCATCTGCAACGTCGAGCACCACGCCGGCGACTGTGGTACCCCTCCGCCGGGGCATCCAGGGACTACGCCATCATCATCAGCCGCAACCCCGACAACGGCGCCCGAACAGGAGGCGCCTCCCGCCGTGGGGAGGCCACAACGAATGACGGCGAAGCTGACGACGCCCGGCACCCTCCAGTACTCCTCCTCCTTCGGCGGCAGCGAGCTCTTCTCGGCAAAGGCGGCCCACACCACCTCATCTATGTTGGATGACCTCCAGCTCAACATCACGCCCCGGATTCATGAGCGGATCTGTGAATCTCTCTCTCTAGCATCTCTCTCTCTCTCACTCAGGATCCGTCGCGACGCACGAGTATTTTCGGTGGAGAGGAAAAGGGAGAAGAGGTAGCGGCTTAGAGGCAGGGTGAGTAGTAGTCCAAGAACACCCCCTCCCTATTTAAGGAAGAGGTGCGGCGGATATGGAAGGATGAAAGGTGGGGGCAAAAAACTCTCTGCCTCCCCCCCCTATTCAATGCAGGCAACAAATCAATGCTGACAGGAACCCAAGGGGACGCGCCTGAATCGATGGGACGCAGCCTGGTTGATGAGACACCGCCTGATCTGGCAGGCATGGGCAGAACCTCCTAAATTATAGGGCCCACATGCACCTGTCACTGTCCAACGACCTTTGACACTATGCATACGTTCCCGGTAACTTAAGAAGACTGTCGGGTGTCCTCGGGGAACCCTGAATCATCCACGATTTCCGAGCAGGATCACATTACAGAGTCATTGCAGTATTACAACAGTTTATTCAAATAGATACACCAGAGTAAAAACAGCGGAAGTCTTACAATAACATAGTTTACAAACCGTTTATTTCAAACCATACAACTAAGTTCAATAATTAATACAAAACAAAGTAGTGGAGTGGCATTATAATATATTACAGAACACACAAATAAGCTGCCCTGCCCAAGGAAACACATTTACTTATCGCCATCGCACTGAACAACAGTCATGCAGCATGATCCAAAATAGATCTGCTCATGAGCCTCACCTGCAACAAGGGTCAACGAACCCTGAGTACAAAAGTACTCAACAAGACTTAACCGAAATAAAAACTGATAGAACTTATGAATGCAGGCTCGGGGATTCAAGGTATGGCTTTAGCAATAATCAAAGTTCTTTTGCGTAAAAGCTTTTTAATAAAATTTGTTACATCAACATTTAAAACTTCATAAACTCATATACAAAGCTCACACGATCCGCAATGAGATCTTGAAACTTCATAACCAACACCTTCACAGACCATCCTCAAGTTCCATTTATTAATTACTACGATGATGAACAGTGAGTTGAGTCTCCATAACCGAGGAGCGATGACAATTCGAACCGATTAAAAACCCAGCTGGGAATTCCAGACCACACAACATATGCAGGTCCCTGACTTACATATATCAACCTACCCTCGGATCCTCTAAACAAGAATGGATCCGCGCCACCCGAGAATACAGTACACCACTAATCCAGCCCATTGCCACGTGGGTACACGCTATTCCCGCTGTAACACCCCAGGTGTTTGGCTTCCACATTTGCACTGCATTTCATGAACATGAGCATCATGCATCCATTCGTGAACTTATATCACATGAAACATGATTTTGAAACATTGCAACATGTTGTATATTTCATTTGTGTTGTTTCTTTTATGAAATGTAAAGTGTGCAACACTTAAGTGCAACATGTGCCACTCACTTAGTGAAACAAGGTTAGTTAATACCATGCAACAAGATCATGAAACATATGAAACATGGCCTTGAAACAAAAGTAACCCTTCACTTGTTCTTCCTTATTTCAATGCCTGTGATGCTTGGTTCTTGTGTGACCAATGTATGGTGTGGCTAATAATGCTCTTAAGCAACTTAGTTATACTTAGAATGTCATTAGGAACAATGTTCTTGTTGATCATTTTGCCTAATTAGGTTTCCAAGTCATGGTTTGACCAATTTGGACCCCTAGAGCTCCTGCATTTGACTGTTTAAAAAGTGTAGCTTAGGATGTTTGCATGTCTGAGAAACCTAAAGCAAAGTTGTAGCAAATTTTATAAGGAACAAACTTTGTTTAGAAGTCAAGTCATGAAAATGTGTGGAACAGTCTCAAACATGGCCCACAAGTCAGATTTGAAGGTGGATTCAACACTTGAAAAATTTGCTAAGTCCTAACTGCCATTTCAGTTTGATTGAGCCCACTTTGGCTTGATACAACTCTTGATCCATGGAGATCTGGCTGTTGATTTCTAAATCAAAGTTGTTGCCCTACTATAGCTCTATAACTTTCATGAACATTTCTTCCCCTAACTCATCTCAGTTTAGGAGCTAATCACGGTCAAACTTAGCCTGTCAGTCGGTGAATGGAGCACTGAATCAGCGTTTCAGTCATGCTATAGTGATCTCCGTTTCAAAAAACGCCCACCGCATGGGTGACGCGCGTCACCGGTCGCCTGACCGCGTAGGCCACGCGCCGTGGCTGGCCTAACGCCGCTGCCGGTGTCCTCCACTTGAAGCCACGTCCGCCTGCCTGTCTGCTCACTATTCCTTCCTCCTTTACTTCTCTAGCTCGCAGCAGTAGCAGCCGAAGCGTAGCCGCTCCACCATCGCTGCCGTGGAGCTTCGCCGTCGTAGAGCTTGCAAACCACCGCAAAAACGCGAACTCCGTCTTCACCGTAGCTCCGCCGTGTTCGCCTCTCCATCCTCCACCGCTTAGCCGATCCATTCGAGCTTTGGTAAGGTCGCTATGACCATTCCACCACCGCCCGCCATGGATGAGCCTCGCCGGAGATTGGCGCTCACCGTGGCCGGCGCACCACCGCACCCTTCTTCTACCCCTAGCCTCATCTCGTCTTCCCCAGCTCGCATAGCCGCTCCAGTGAGGACGCTACCTCCCAGGCCGGTCCAGTCATGCCAGAACGCGGTCGTGCACCGCTGTGCGCCACGGCAGAGCCACCGTGCGCCATGGTCGGTGTGCTTAGGGGCCGTTAGGGTCTAGACTTAGGGGGTCAATCGACGCATGGGAACTTGGGGAGCACGCCGGTGCTGTCCAATTCGCCGGAGGAGTCACCGTCGGCGAGTTCCACCATCGCCGCGCCATCGAAGCCGCCTCCCCTGTTTCGCTGTCACTGACCGGTGGGGTCAGCTGACACCCAGGTCCCACACGGCAGTGACTGTTGTTCATAGAGCTAGTTCAAAAATACCAGTTTTGAATGCTGATTTGAGATTTTTGTATCTTCAAATGTGTAGATCCAAATACTGTGATTCAAATTTTGTTAGACTCATAGTAAGGTCTAGTATTTAAGAAAAATATGTCTTGAGCACATTATGTAGAAATTTTGGATGAATTAAATAGGAACTTGAAAAGTGTTTTTGAATGCATGTAAACTTGTTTAAATCATAACTTGAGTTTCTGTGATCCAAAAATTGTGAAATTTTGTGGGTAAGCTAGTATTGTTTAGTAGAAGCTCTGGTTAAAAATTGAGAGTCATTGCATGTGTAGTTTTTATGTTATAGATTTTCCTTTTATCGTTGGTGGATACTTGTGTGAATTTTTGTAATTTATCTATGAATCCTATGACTATGAAATTTGTTGGAGAATGTCCTAGTACCTTAAGGATACTAGGAAAAATATGAAATCTGTTACTTGACACTTTTCACTAAGGTTTCCTAATTATGCCATTTTAAGCCATTCTGCCTTACCATTTTTGTGTAGGTTGTTATACTTACTCAAATGGTGTGAAATTTTTATGGTAATCTAATTAGGGCATGTAGTGTCTACTGTAATTTTTGTAGAATTAATGGTGCAGTTTTCATATATGTTTATTATTTCCTATAATTAATTAACTAAATTAAGAAAGGTATTAAAAGAAATGTTTTGGGGATGAACACCCTACTTTCTGGTGTTCTTGTGATATGTGTGATATGTGAGTATAGTTGGTTTTGTCCAATTAAGTGTTTATATCATAAGTTAATAATTATTTGTTTGCATTATGTCCATCTGGACAGATCTGGGGACTTTGGAAAGTTCCCCATGATATTTTGATTTGCTGTGAATGGGATGAATACAAAAGTTGTAGATAATTTATGTATCTAGCTCCTGTCAAAATTTGAGGGCATTTGGCCTAGTAGTTTAGAAACTACAGCTGTTTAAAGTTATGTTCCAGTTTTGCTTACTCTCTGCCTTGTGAGGATAGAGTTCTGTTGATTTATGAATTCGAATTGGTAAAGGTTTGAATCATGCTTTGAGGTCTAAAAATGAATTGTTGACAATTTCATAAGCTTTCCAGATTGTCTTGTTGCATGCCATTTGGAATTATAAATCTCCAGTTATGGCTAGTTTACTGTACCGCTACATAGTCTTCGTTTTGCTGAAATACAAATGCTTGACTGTATGTTGTTGCAATGTTCTCGTTGATTGTTTAGGGGTTAGCCTAACTTGAGAATATGCTTAGGTGCAGGTGCTAGGTCATTAACTGAAGATGAGCAATTATACATTAGGTTGTATAAACTTGGTAAGTAAAGTGATTTGAATAGGGCTTAAGTTGGAATATGCAAACTACAGCGAACATGTGCATTCCCCGAGCATCCCTGACATTCGTTCATGTGCATCCATGATATTTATCTTACGCATTCATGCAATAGGTGTGCGGAGGAGTGACATTGCTGGAGTTCGAGGGAGCCAACAGAAGGAGGAACCCGAGTGCAGGAAGCCGAAGCAAGCGATCATGCGCCATGAGGAATTGCCCGAGTGCCACGACCACCAGCCTTCCTCATTCCCGAAAAGGCAAGCCCCGATATATTAAGTCTCCCATGTTTTTACAAATACTTTGAGTACCTTTTATTGTTGATGATGCATTAAGTATAGGAATTGGTTAGAACCAATTGCTGCATTATATACCCTTCCTTGTCCGAGATATCATGACCGAATCCTATTTAAGTTCGGGAGCGGGTTAAATGCTTAGCCATGCTTAGTGCGGTAGAAGTCGGTGATTTCTGTCACTGTGAGCTTTAGGATGAGGTGGATCACGGTTGGCTATATTTGCTATCGTGGAAAAGAACCATGTGAATAATGAATTAAGACCCAAGGGTCTTGTGTAGGTTTGAACATAGTGACTCCGTCTCGAGTCATTTAAGGACCGATCACGACAGACGTCCTCATGTCATGTTGAACGCAGCCTAACACTTTAGCTGGCCGGATAAGTCGTTCGACCGCTGAAGCCTAGTAGCTCGACTCATGCCTAGGGGACGCGCGGCGCAAAGGCGGCATTACGGAGGTAGTAAGGATGTGCGGAGAGCCATTGGCATAAGTCCAAGGCGGGTTAGAGTCCCGAACAACCTTGGCGAGTGGTTCTCTCGAGAATGTCGATCTGATCGGACTTGCGACTCTGAATCGTACCAAAGGTGACTTGTTTGCAACTCCGACGGGAGAAGAAGGGGTTTGTGTTTAGGAATACCCCTCCATTTGGATAGAAATCGATTGAATCGCCGTCTCTCCCGGATAGTGAGAACTTGGTGACGTGACAACGTAGATTCAATTAATTTAACGATACGGTTAAATGGATGATGATGATAAGGTTGCCACAATGAATACCGATATGGTTATTAATGTTTGCACCCTAATAAAATGATTGCTTAATATAGGTGCTAATATAGATGGCAGGTTAATGGCTAAAAAGTCACCGCTAGTTCAAAGCTAAGAGTTGATCATTATTACTTATGCTTTTCTACAAAAAGAAAGTGTCACCGGATCCACTACATTAAGCTATGCATAATCCTTGGTGTCATTTATTTTGGTTTTCGACGGGTAAGTCTAGCTGAGTACATTCCGTACTCAGGGTTTATTCCCTCTTGTTGCAGATGACCTTCTATATCGGGGATTCTCGTAAGTATTGTCTCCTTTGCTGGTGATGAAGACTAGATCATGGGCATGATCTACATTCTCTTATCTGAATGCTTTTTTGAAATGTGATCAGTGAACGGATGTGTATTTGAACTCGGGTGTGTAAGTTAAACTATTTGCTTCCGCATGTTTTACAAGACTTGTTTTGTAATAACGATGACTCTGTGATGATGTAGTCTATTTGCGAACGTCTGTGAAATATTGTAACGTACGATATGTTATGTTGAATTACTGTGATCTTGGTTGTATGCAAGTTGGTTTGAAATCCTTCGAGATTTCAGTTGACTACCGGGTTTATATGGGCTCAAGTTCGAGAATTTGATCGTTTCGGCGATTGTTTTTGTACTTGTGCTCTTATAAATTGGTCGGTTCTGTGACACCCGCCATCTCTCTACTCCCAGTGCGCGATTAGCCATTCTCATAATAGAATAGCCAAGTTAAGGCTTACCGGAGTATGTGGTTAGTACTACAAAGTCTCATCTCATGCAATTCAACAATGGACGGACCTTAATCAACACAGGCGGAAAGAACCCGCTCACAAGACCTCCATGTCTTGTGGCTCACACACACCGAGTCCGCCCGGTCTAGATTTATTACTCCATATTCCCATATCACATGATAACATAAGTAACCACAGTTCCATTTAAAACTTGCAGATGACAGGTAATCACCCGACTTTCATCGTTCTAAGCATAGCTAAGCAAAACTAGGCATATACGAATTTAAAACTGGTCATATGGTAAATATGGAATAATAAGGTTGGTAATGTACCAATTTGGTTTTCACTTGACTCCTAATCACTTAATGCAGTAAAAACAAGCAAAAGCGAAATCAATTTGTAAAATACAAGGTAGGGTTGTATGCATCCGGGGCTTGCCTTCGTTGACGGAAAAGTCTGGGTCCGGAGCCGTTCCACCGATATCAACACCAACCTCCACAGACGGATCAACCTCCTCAACTAGTTGATTAACTACCATGTGTTCACCTTCGTTCACTACACGTAGCAACAATGCCATGTTTAACATGATGCGGAATACGACATATGATGCTGCTCGATGGATGCAAAATTAACAACTTGAATACAACTTTCCTTCGCGGTACAGTTACAAGTTAAACTAACTAAACTATTTTCGCAACACTCACATCAATTGCCAAGGATAATCACCAACTAGTGACCCAAGGACATCACTCAATCAAAAACTCAAACAAAACCTAAATCACTAAAGGTTACTATTGCTTTTATGAATTAATTAATTAATTAAGAAATATGAAATAAATCATATTGTTCCAATTGGCCTCAAAATTTTTGTAAATGTTCATCACATGATAACTAAGTGACAAAACAATTTTCATAATTTTTGGATACACAAATAAGCCTAGAAAAATCCTGGAAACTCATTTATTAATTAATTGAGCAATTTTTATCACATTCAAAAAGTACTGAAAAATAATATTTCATATTTTTCCTAATTAATATACATCACAGAGAGGTCACACAAAAATTTTCATAATTTTTGGAGCTCTAAATAAATCTACATCAAAATAACAAAAACAGACACTATTCCTTCATTCCAGAAAATAGAAAAATCCATTTTTGAACTACACAGTCACTGACATCCCGACCCCGCCTGTCATCTTCAACCTCAGGCTTTGACTCTAGCGACACGCGCGCTGACCGGCGATATCTCGCCGACGGTGAGACCAACGGTGACGACCAAGGTACCAAAACACTACCCTCGACTAGGCGCATCGATTTGGGGCACAAGCTGGACCAGCTATGGACCGGACCAAGCACTACGCCGGCCATGGCGGCCACGACGGTGCGGCTACGCTACGCTGGCGACGTGAGACTTGTAAAGCTTAAACAGATGGCCCAGGAAGCATCAGCAGCTCACCCCAAACGCAACTGAGTAGAGCACAAGGCCGGAGGAGCACTGGAGACACTGTTCGACGGAACCAGCGGTCACGGCAGAGCAAGCAACGGCGACGGTGACGCTCCGGTGGCTGCGGTGGACAATTTGATCAAGCATCAAGGTACAAAGCACCACGGCATCGTGGCGAAACTGAATCACGGCTCGGCAAGGACAGAGACTCACCGCAACGCGCTGACCACGACGAAACGGGATCGCTGGTGAGGTTGCCGGCCACGAGGAACAAGAGCGCGCACCGCGAGTTTCCGGTGAAGACAAGCGACAAAAGCAGGTTGGTTGGGTGCCCAAGTAGCAGGTGGAACTGTGACAAGCTTTGTAGCGGCTGGAGTGCGCTAAAGTGACGGTGAGAGCTTGTCGGAGTTATGGTCGTGGCGTCGGGAAAACAGAGCAAGAGAGCGGGGGCAAACGGCAACGGCCAAGGCTAAATAGAGCGGCTCAGAAGCGCAAGGAAGCTGTGTTGTGGCCTTCACTGTGCCAGCGCAACGCCAAAGACAGCCACGACCGCGCCTGGAAGCAAACCGAAGGTCGCCGGCGGTGTAGCAAGAGCGGTGAACACTGTTCATCAAAATTACAGAATTGCCATCCAGTTTAAAATCCAAATTACTCCCAAATTTGTATAACAACTCAAAAATCTCCAAAAATAAAAGTTGTTCAAAATCAAAAGTTCTACAACTTTGCTTTTATAACCAACCCCTAATTTGGTCTACATTTTGAAATGAACTTTTGAATTCAAATAGGGGACATTATGGAATTTCGCCTTTTCAAATAACTTCAATTTTTACTAAACAACTTGAAAAACTCCAAAAACAAACTTTGTACAACTCAACAAGCTCTACAACTTTTCTTTAAGGTTCAACCCCAAAATGTGCTTCGATTTTGAAATGGATTTTCAGGGTAGGATTTAAATATTGAAAATCAGGGTTTTCGGAATTTCAAATCAATACAAAGATTTCAACTTGATTCAAACAATACCAAGCAATACTTATAACATACATGTAAACTTGTTTTAGTGAATGCATATCAAAGTTTGTAATATGACCAATGCCTTGCAATGCATATGATGATATGTCCACTTTTTAATACTTAAACACCTGGGGTTCTACACATGGCCCGCCACCACCCACCGGGTGCGAGAGCCAGGGCACACCCGCACACGCGACTCTCCGCTTCACCAGGCTAGATCGTGGAATGACCCAACGACGGACCCTCCATCCAAAGGAAGCCCAGCAGGCCTCCTGGGCCAATCGGCCGGCCCAGGTAAAACGACGAACGGACAAAAACCGCGCAAAGATGAGCACCTCTCCCCTCTCACTTTACGTGTTAAAATCCATTACCGAGCGTCCGACCCCAGCAACAGTAGGGGCATAGACATCCCTCGGGGGCTTTCGAGAATGTCTACCAGTTTAGACAGTCTCCTCGCCCGACCCCTCCTTACGTTTAGGAAGCAGGAGCTCGGCGCGTGGGGATAAAACGCTGATTACAACTGGCTGAACCCTCAAACCCTACGCCCCGACGGCTACGGTATCTTTTATTCACCAGCGTAATCAGGATTCACAGTTCCTCACACCATGAACCTCAGCTCCCACCTTCTCGAAAGAGGTTTGGAGGGGTCCACTCGCTTAAAAGTCAATCGGACGGCTCAACTCGCCACCGAGAGACACAAACGAAAAATCACGATGCTCATGCAGGCCACGCCATTAGACTCAAACCCCACGCGGACATGTTCGGTAGGAGCTTCCCGTCACTCACACCACCTAGGTAACATCACCGAACCCCGCTTTCAAGTTTACCATATACTAAACTTATGCAATTACTGCATCCAAACACTTCGTATCGTGTCACAAAGTGGCAGTCGCCTCATTCGACATGAACGACAAATGACCGAGGTTCATAGGCCGGCCCGCGAAGGGTCCGAGGCCGCCTCGCGTCAAACAGAGATAGGGAGAAATAACCGAGACGAGCCCCAGCGGCCCTGCCTGACCCCGCTTAGAAGCGGACAGGGGCGTCTCGACCTTTTCTCGTTCGATTCTAACCCCAGGGCAAACCCACAGAATCTCCGTCGAGGAGAGGCCAACGGGCCCCCTGAGCCTATCAAAACGGCTCGGGCATCTGTCGGGAGGCAGGTTAGGAAGTAGTGAAGTGCCACCAGAGGGCTCTACCGACCCCGTCAGCAAATGATGTACCCGGATTTCACGCGAACGCAGCCGTTAGCGAGCTCATTGAGCACAACGCTCGTGCCATCAAGGCAAGTGTCGTCAACTCAGCCCCTTCGGTCATGAAAACCGAGGACAGGGTAACACACGAAACACGGCCGACCCCTATCAGACCCTAACAGGGCTCGGGGACTCAAGCCGCTCGATCCGACGTCGAGAGATCGAAGTTCGAAGGCCGACCTACAAAAGGTACGAGGCCGCCTCGTGTCAAACAAGAGCCAGGGGAGAAAACACAGATGAGCCTCAATGGCCTTCGCCCATCCCGCATCAGGGCGGACGGGGTCATCTCAATCTTCTAAAAATTCAATCCGGCCCCTTGCCGAGCCCATAGAATCCCCATTGAGGGGGAATCTGTTGGAAGGTAGGTCAAGGAGTAACAAAACCCCACCCGGGGACTTTGCCGACCCCATCGCAAAATAGCTGGATCGGGTTTTCGTCCGAATACCCCCATTAGTGAGCTCATCGGGCAGATCGTTCGAGGCACCAAGGCAAATGACGCCGCCCCAATCCCTCCAAACATGAAGAAACACGGACAGAATGAGCGCTACAAAACGAGCCAGTCTGAATCCAGTAAACGTCCGACCCCCGCAACCATAGGGGGTCAGACCTCACTCAGGGGCTGGTAAAGGTACGAATACCTCCTTTCTTTTTCAAAACAAGTCATTACACTAGATCCCTTCCTCGTATCAAGACTAGCGGCAAGGTTCGGGGGAACAGATCGACTAGTACCACAGAAAGCCCATGGCTAGGTAATGACGGTATGTTTGTTCCTCTAAAAAGCACCTCAGACCGTACGGTCTTAACAAGGGGGAAGGGTCAGACCTTGCAAACTTCTTTTCATCACAAAAATGGAAGAAGAAACAAACGAAACTGTTTTCAGCACGCAAAAGCACCGACACTTGTTCACGTATTACATAAAAGGGTTCATCAAGTTTCTCCATCTAAACTACTTCCGCGAAGGGAGAACCGCATCTTTCAATCTGTCCACCAGGTCCCGCACAAGAGGTGCCACCGCCTTCTCCATCTCATCCAGCTCAGGGTCTTCATACACAGGCATGAAACCTTGGCTCATCACCTTCAAGTTGATCTCCGATCATAATGAGAATGGGCGACAACAAAGGCTTGGATGATCCCGACGCGAAAGGCATCTTCCTCAAGTTGGCCCACCCACGCCGTGATACCTGTGACACGAGCCGCAAGCGGGGTGGTCTCCACCGGCTCCGCCACCTTCAGGGCATCAAGGACCACCCCAACCGTAGCTTGCAGAAGGTCGTGCTCGTCGCTCTCAGTCTGAAGGGTCCTTCGCACATGGGCAAGCTCCTTTTCTAGCTTGACAGAGATGTTCTTGGTGCTCAACCTTCGGCTCACCGCATCACTAAGATCCACCTAGAGGGAGCGGACCACCTCGATGTCCTCGTCCGCCTTCTGCTGAAGGGCCGTTGCTCTACTCTTGGCCTTCCGCCTGAGATCCCGCTCCGTCTCTAGCTCCTTCAGGACCTCGACAGCTCGCTTACTGGTCTGGGCATCCTTCTCGAGCAGCTCATCCCGCTCCTTCAGAATCCTGGTGGCCTCTTCCTCTTCCAGCTTCACCTTCGCCGACAGGTCCATGAACATCCCATGGATCTCCTCCGCATCCTGGCGCGCCTCGGCCTCCCACTCCTGGGCGGCAGCAAGCTGCGCGGCCATATCTGCTCGTAGCCGGTCCTCCTTGGAAAGGCGATCCCACTCTGCCTTCTGCTCGTGGAGGATCGGGATTTATTCCAACTGTGAGCAATGAGAATCTAAAGAAGAAGAAGACCGGTATCAGAAATACGAAAACACAAAAACATGCGTAGAAAGAAGAAAACCGAGCGAATACCTGGGTAGTAGGAACAACGATCTCACGCAGGGCTCCTCTGGCTTGGTCTAGAGCCTCCAGCATGGTCGAGATCCTGATGTCAATACCCTCCCGCTCCATGCTCTCGGCATGATCGTCGAGCGAGAAAAGTGCCGACGTCGGATCCTGAGCGGCCATCCACTGAAGCGGTGACTCCCCCCGCACGGGGAGCGGCTGCCTCCCGACAAAGGGGCCGGGGCGGCTCCCTCCTGATCCTACGCAGCACCACCACCACGCTCGATGACCCTCCGGCCATGTCCGCCTCCATCTGATCCGCCTCGTCCGCCACGGCGGGGCCGCCGGTGGCATCGATTGCGCCACCCCCTCAGACGCCATCACGGTAACATCCAGCTCCACCGGGCTTGGTGCGGTCGCGGCCACTTCCACCTGGGTCTCCGATGCCACGGACTACACTGTGCCCTCAGGCACCACCTCCGTCGGCGATACCAGACCCTCGACCAGCTGTACCGCGCCCGCCACGGAAGATGTCGCCTGCTCGGCAACCACCGAGGGTGCGGGTGCCACCACAGGCACCGTCGGATCGGCCAACACGGCCTGAACACCAGGCAGCGCCATCCGTCCCGCCTGAATGGCGAGGTTCTTCTTGGGCGCTGGCCCCAGGGGGTGGCCCGTCCGCAAGAACCTACACAAAGGTAAAAGGCATCAGGTCAAAATAGAAAAGGAAAAAGGAGGAAAAACAGGGGAATCAGCGGCTTACGCTGATGCCTTCGGCTGGTGGAAGCGTTTTGGGGACAGATCCCCGAATCCCTGCCCTGACTTGTCTGGGCGGGACCGTTTCGAGCCTGCCCCCTGCTCCGAGGCAGGGGGGCTCGTCTCCTTTACCTCATGGGGTGCGGCACCAGAGCCGCTCCTCTCCACCATCACCTCGAGGTCAGTGGCGGCAGGCCCGCCTCCCCCCATCCACCGATCCTCGGCCGGCACGCCATGCGAAGCGGTGGACTCTCCGGCTCCCACCGACCTTACCGACTCACTTCCCTCCGCGTGGAACGGGAAGGGTCCCTACACGGACAGGTGGGCACTTGTCAGCACATCCTCATCCTCCAGGATGCCCCAATCCACGTTGATGGCTACCTCATCGTCATCGAAATCATCGTCGTCATCATCATCGCTGCTCATGTCCTCTCCCCGATCCCGTGCTTCCTACTTCAGTCGTCTCTCCTTCTTCATCTGCTCCCTCGCCTTCTTGTCCCACTCGGACACGAGGCGATTCGCCGCAGCCAGGGCCTTGTTCTTTGGCCGCGTAACCGGACTGTCCTTGAATGCTAGCCCCCCCGGCTGGTCCCAACGTTGCAAAAACGAGTATAAAAAATATGGAGATTCAGGAAAAAGAAAGAGCACGGGAAACGAAGGCTTACGAATTCGAAGAACCCAGGTTCTGGCCGCATTGGGGGATGTCCAGGCACCGGATACACAATGTCGAGGACGCCGCCAGTGGAATCCTTCGTCGGCTCCGTCACCTCCTTAATGCACTACGCCACTTTGGAGAAAGGGAGCGCCTCGTCGACAAGCACCGTCCCCTCAAACGACATCCCGGGCACCATCCAATGTAGGGGAAGCGCGCGCGCCATCAGCGGCGCCACCCTCCTCGCATGGTAGGCACCAATAATCCCTGCCCCTTTATGCCCCGTTCCTTCAGAGCTTGGAGGGCGGAGAGAAGGTCGGTAAGGTGCTTCTTGTCCTTGAGCTGGACGCCCCAAGTCCACGACTCCAGAGCCTCTTCAATAAGGCGCCCGGTGTACCTCGGCAGGGCGGCACTCAGGTCATTCCTGACATAAAACCACTGCGAGTGCCATCCCTTGTAAGAGGTCGTCAGACGCATGAACGGGTAACCCCTCGACCGGGTATGGCGCAGATGAACGCTGGCACATCCCATCGGCACATTCACCTCCTTCCCCCCGATCCGCCTCTTCGATAAACTGATGGTGAAGAAGTATCGCCATAGGTCAAAATGGGGATCGATCCCCAGGAAACCTTTGCACAGGGCAACAAATGCCGCCTTATGTTGAACCCCATTGGGAGTTAGATGCTGCAGCTCCACCTCATAATAATCCAGCAGCCCCTGAAGTAATCTATGCGCGGGTATAGCAAATCCCCGCTCAGGGAAGATGGCGAAAGACACAACGTACCCTTCGGGTGGCATTGGCTCATCCTCGTCACCAGGCAGCAGCCACTCCTGGACGGCGGACAGTGGGCGGAGAAGGCCATGGTGGACGAGGCCCTCCAAACGCCGAGAGGTGATGCCAGATCTACCCCACAACTCCATTGAAGCAATCGGGGAGAAAGGTGGGTGGGTGCGAGCTCAACGACGGCTACGAGGCGGGCGCAAGCTTGACGGGGCTGCAACACGGATGCAAGCCGGTCAACGGTGGCGGTGTGGGCGCAGGAGGCTAAAGGCGACTAGCGACGGAGGTTCCAGACACAAAGATGAGAAGGCGGAATACAGGACCCGAGGGGCGAATCCCGTGGTTTTATAGGGGCGACGGATGCGAGAAGGGCAACCACCCACTTCGATCCTCGGGCCTGCCACGTGCGCCACCACGTCACGTCACGAGACACACGCCCGCAGTCCCTATCCTCTCCCACCAAAAATCACGATGGACGGTTCGCCTTCCCCAGGCGAATCCGGACTCTCTTTCCACCTGGGGGACGCAGGTCACAAAGATTTTTTCTCTTTGGCCCACCTAGGGCCTAGAAGCTGGCAGCCGGCCCAACTGAGGATGGGTCCATGAACGAACCGGAATCAAGGGCGCAAGCATTACTGGGGTCTCGATCCGTAGTCAAGCCCTAGTCAGGTCAGCCCTGAATGAGATCCTCGCGACCGGGATACCATGACCCCCACAGAAAAATATCTAGCTGGCAAGAAACCTAAATCTTACGGTCTTACCCGCGGAGGGCCCAATACTAATCACCCGAGGGCTCAGGGACTATACCCACCGGGTGCGCTCACGCGCACCCTCTGGAAAGTTAACTCCAACGAGATCGAAAAGAAAAAACCCCAGGCGATTCTACTCGAATCACCCGAGGGCTCGGGGACTACCCACCGGGTGCGCTCGCGCGCACCCTCTAGAAAGTTAACTCCGACGAAATCGAAAAAAACCCCCCGGGCGATTCTACTCGAATCACCCGAGAGCTCGGGGACTACTGTCGGGGACCTAATACCGGGGTACCCAAGGAGGTGGAACTAATAACCATCAAACGTTAAAAGCTCCCGAATGGACAAGAGCACGGCTACACTTCTTGCCCGAATGATGGGAGTTTTGTTCCGCCTAGCCCGAACGCCCGTGGACCCGCTCCACCTTGCCTAATGGCTAGAGGATGACTCTGCCTCGCCCGATGGCTGGAGGACGACTCACCCGACCCCCAAGGGATACACTCCGCCTCGCCCGACCCCCGAGGGCTGGGCTCGGCCTGCCCAACGCCCGAGGGCAGACTTTATCTCATCCAACGACCGATGACGGATCTCGCCTCACCTGATATTCGGGGGCTGGCTCTGTCTCACCTGACAAACCGTGCCCTGCGAACCCTCATGATGACGGCTATAGGGTAAGACAAGACATTCGGGTCAACCACAGCGTCAGACGCCATGCCCTGCACCCCTGTAAGGAAGTACCATCAGGATGTGATAGGACAAGCGCTGGGACCTCCCCCCAGGCGTGGTAGAGCCTGAACAGTGTTGCGGGCGCCTGCTCTCCGCCCTACAGTATCATAGACGCCGCCCTCAGCCTCCGGACGAAGGACCCGACACGGACATACGACAACCACGATGTCCCAAGGGCCAACCAACCATCACCACGCCGTCCAACCCCCATGGGGTCGGGGCTCGACAATCCTATCTGACCCGCTGCCCGTGGGGGCGGGATGGGACGCCCCACTTGCTAAAAAAGGCCAGGGCATGGCCTACGAAGATCGACGGATACGCTACTTCTGACAGAGTCTGCCATGATAGGCAGGGCAGGCGTGGGGAAGAAGGAAGACTCGGGTCTCTCAAAGGACCTTCTGCGCTCTTAGTATTTTTTCTTTTCCCCCATCTGTAAACGCCTGCGCCCCCCCTTGTCTATAAAAGGGAGGGCGGGGCTCCCCACTAAGGGGATCGACGCTGGACGAGCTAGCACACGCACACGCACCCTACAACCTAGCAGCCACAGAGCTCTTGGCGTTCTTTCCACTACTCCATCAGGGACTTGGGATCTCTCCCTCTCCCAACCGTTTGTACCCCCTACTACGAACCTCATTCGATGCTAATAACACGAGCAGCAATAGACTGGACGTAGGGACATTCAGCCCGAACTAGTATAAACCTTGTGTCCATTAGTGCACCATCCGGGCCTAACGCGCATCAAGTATAAATTTACTAGCCGGTGTTTGTTCGAAACACCGACAGATGCAGACTCACCCAGAACTCAGCCTTGATCCACGCCACAACGGTGCCGAACTCGCTGTCCTTGGCGGTGTAGAAGTGGTCCCACATCTAGGGCGGCGAATTCACCGAGGCATAGGTGACCTTGCCAGGGTAGTGCTGCCGAATCAGAAGGACCAGGGTGCCATTGATGTGCCGGCCCATTCCGGACACAACTTCCCAGTTGCTGCAAGAGTCATTAAGAATTGTTAGTCTCCAGTTTGATTTTCAACATGTCATATGAAATAGTAGTGAAATAATACTTACTTGTCGCCGCTGGGTCGAATCACCGGGCGCCGGTGAAGTGGGATCGGCCACGCCGGGAGTTGCGAGGGCCCGCGCAAGTAGACTCCCGACGAGGTAGAGCTAGAGGCAGTGCAAGTGGAACCCCCTGCTGTCGCTATCGTCGCCTCCCTGTGATCCAACGAGTCAGAGGAAGTGCCACCCCCTCCTATGTGCAGGCCCACCGCCTAGTCGTCCTCGTCCACCGACGGGGTGGCAGCCGGCTGCACCCTCGTCCTTGGACGGCCGTGGGGCGGCAGGTCCTCGTCCTCCTCATCGGCGGCTCCGACAAGGGGTCCTCCTCAGCATGGGGTGGCGAGCGCTCCCTCATGTAGAGGGAGTTGACCCCCCGACGGGCCTGACTTTCGCCCGGCATTTTGTCGAGTGCCTGCAATTTCAAAGAGTAAACCAATTAGCACAGTTAAATTACAAGTACTTATAAAGAGATGCAAAATGAACGAAACATAATTGCAATAATAATAATAATATAGTATTACATGAATTAGAAATATTCTTCACGATCGGCAGCGGCTGGATCATAGGTGTCGTCATCACTATCAATATTGTCGAGTAAATCGGGCTTATCTCCATTGTTGTCATCATTGTCATCGCCTAACTGTAATCGCTCAAGCATTTGTAAGTCCTTAGCATTTTGCACCTCTTCTCCGTCGTCCTCATCTCCATCGTCCTGATCAATGTCATTGTCTACTTCCATGCCCATCAGCGAAAACATGTCTATGTCAAACCTCCCTTCTAGCCCCTCTGGTTGATAGAACTCCCGTGTGTTTAGGTCAAAGTTGTAATCCTCATCATTTGGGACAGGCAGTTTACCGTGCGATGATACCAACTGCACAAGGTACCAACCGATAAGATTGGGGTCTTTTTGGCACGCCCATGGGAGATAATAAACTTGCGTGGCCTGTTGAGCCACAATATAGACATCCTCTCCTTGATAGACAGAATTCTGTGACTCGTACAAGTTCTTCGGCAGAATGTGACCCTCTAGAAGCAGGGATCCAACAACTGCCAACATACCATCGAAGTTGTGTCAACTCATGCTACACTGCGACTTGAACGCCATTAGGCGTCCAATGGCATCCAGTTGCGAAACCATTGTCTTTTCGTGAAGGGGCTTATGTGCCAAAGACAGCATATCGTAGTACGCCTTTGCGGATTCCTCTGGCTCGTCCTCTAATCCTTCACCGAACCGTGCCTCCTAAAAGTCATCCATCCAGTCTGCTACCCCGGCATCTCCATCAAAAGCCTCGAGGCGTGGTCTCACCACCTCCTCTCTAATTCGATCGGCTTCACCATGGTGGATCCAGCAGGTATAGTTTGGCGTGAATCCATACTTGCAAAGATCTTCCCCCACGTTCTTCCTATTCTTTCTTACACTGTTGTCACATTTGCTGCAGGGACACGACATCCGACTCGACCCTCTAGCAGCCTCGCCAAATGAATGCTCCAAGAAAGCATTAGTCTTAGTCATCCATTCTGGGGTCATATTTGCGTGGCCCGTGTACATCCAATCACGGTTCTCCATCCTCTGGCATATACATATGTAAGCGAGTAATATAACCAGCAATTGCATCTGCACGGCGTTCCTACCATCTAATAGGTGAGGATAGGTCCTAATCCCACCGCGGATGCGTAGATAAGGTCAGTTTCAATGCTCCGCTCCTATCCGAGATAGAATTTTGGCAGCACCTCCCCGCTGTTCTCCCGATACACATCCTGCAAGGGAGAGTGTGTATCCGGAGAACAACAGGGAGGTGATGCCAAAAGTCTGTCTCGGACCGGAGCGAACCATGGAAACTAACCTCATCTACGCATCCGCAGGCTGTCCAAAATACGTGGACAATCCGAAAGAGATACGGTCGCAGATATGCAAAGATCTGCATACCTCCGACCGTATCTCTTTCGAACAGGAGACGCCTAACTGGGCTACGTGACCATATAAAACAAGCATGCAAAGGAGGAGGGGGTTATACCTAGGGTGGCGGTGGAGTCAGGCTAGTGGGGCAGTGGCGTGTTGGTGCAGTGGCGAGGCGATGCGGTGCAGGCAGACCAGCAGCGGCGAGTCCCTCCCACGGGTCCTCCTACATAAAAAGGCAATAGGTTAGAATCCATTGAAAATTTCTGCAGCACCTCCCCTGCACGGGGAGGTTTCCAAAACCTGCAAGAAACGTAGGCGCGATGGCCAACAACCACATATATACCAAACATAGGCACGAAGGCCAACAAACATATATATACCAAGACGAGCCATGTACTTTAGTTCTCTTTCCATGCAGATGAAAGTATCGAAGCGGTACAACAACAAGTACTACTACCACTACAACTACTACTAACACTACTACTATCACTACTTACTACTAACACTACTAACTACTAACTACTACTACTTACTAACTACTACTAACACTACTAAGTACTACTACTAACTACTACAGGTGTAGGGCATACCTTCGCGACGAGAATGGCAACAACGAGGGTCGGCATGACGACATGGGGGACGACCAGAGCGGGCGTGAGGGTCGACGGGCCTAGGCCGGCACCTTCCTTCTCCTCCTCTCTTCTCCCCTCCTCCTCTCTTCTCCCCTGCCTCCTCCTCTCTTCTCAGAGGGCGCTGGGGCCCACGCTGGGAGGGCAGGTGGCCGGGTGAGGCCGTGGGGGGGGGGGGGGGAGGGTGGTGGTGGTGGCAGGGCCATGGCATGTGGTCTGGCCGAGTGAGAGAGAGAGAGAGAGAGAGAGAGAGAAATGAGAGAAGAGAGAGAGAGAGAGAGAGCCGGCCGGCGCGCGGTGAAGAGAAGAGAGGCGGCTTTGCCGAGTGTCGATCGTGCACTCGGCAAAGTCAATTTTCTTCACGAGTGTCGTGATCGGCACTCGCCAAGTTTTAAAAAATTCAATGATTTCTTTGCGAGTGCCAGCTAGGTGCCACTCGGCAAAATATTTTTTTTGGTTTTTTGCCACCAATTTTTTTTAAAGCTTTAGTACACTACCACAAACAACATGTTTAAATGGCAATGAAATATAGACTATAGAAATATTCAACAAAACAAAATAAACTATAAAAATATGTCAAAAGGTGATAAAAATGTCCCAAATTTAAACATGTTGTTTGTGGTAGTGTACTAAAGCTTAAAAAAATTGGTGGCAAAAATAAATTTTTTTTTGCCGAGTGCCAAGTTTTGGCACTCGGCAAAATAAATTCTTTGCCGAGTGCCAAACGGGGGCACTCGGCAAAGAGGACGCCGCTGGATGCCGTTAGGCCCCTACCAATCTTTGCCGAGTGCGGCACTCGGCAAAGACATCCTTTGTCGAGTGCAGATCTTTGCCGAGTGCCTGGTACTCGGCAAAGGCCTCTTTACCGAGTGCCATATTTTACCGAGTGCGGCGCTCGGCAAAGCAGGTCTTTGCTGTGTGTCCGAAATTTAGCACTCGGCAAATCACGTTTTTCCTGTAGTGTCATTTTTACTAGTTAAACATTTTTTTGGCTTTAGTTCTATGAAGCAGCGTTGTTTTTAAAACGTTTGGTAAAAACAGTTTATCAGAGAAGATAGCAAAGAGAAAGCTAGAAGGAGCTGGTATTCCCATCTTTACGTAGAGGAGTTGAAAAACAGCTTCTAACGATAAACTGTTTCATCTGTTTGGTACGAAGACACGGTAGAAGCTCTATCAAACACACTCACCTGTTTACTTGTTACGATTAAATGCCTGTATATGCCTACAATTAAATGCACGAATACCATACAGCATGTGCCTACTTGCAACGGGTGTTTCAGCGTCGTCTGTATGTTGTCACTCTTGCAAAAAGGATCCTGACGGATACAAGAGATGGCGAGGTCGTCGTTTCGTGAAGAGACGATCGTGGATCGTGCTCCCACGCATACTGACGCTTTCGTGGCCCCTCGTAGGAACCATCGACTTGAAGCAAGTGTGCAACTTGTGCCTTGCTGTCTCGCAACGCCCTTCGCTCCTCGTCAAGCTACGCCGCACCGGCCACACTGCTCCATCGCGCCAGGCTCGCACGCCTCGCCAAGCTGCTCCTCGTCGTGCCGGGCAAAGCACCACGCCGCGCATGCGCAAAGCTAGTACCTCGCCGAGCTACACCGTGCCGGCCAGCACCTCGCCGCGCCAGCGCAAGGGAGGCCAGCCATGAGCTGCCTTGCTGGGAGAGACGTTAGACACATGAGACAACAGAAAGGGAGCAAGACGAAAGGAGAGAGAGAGAGAGAGCGCGTCAGACGGATGAGAGCCTCACAGTCACAGCCTCATGAGTCGTCCAAAAGAAAATAAGTTAAAACACGGTTCCGACTGATTTGCTATGAGAGAAAAATATTGTGCCGGCTAAAAAAATAAGCTGAAAAAGACGGATTATAAGAAAAGAGAACCAGGCCAATACAGGGAAGAAAGAGATAAGGGGCAATATTGTAATTTTATTTTTAACCTTTTACTAATTTTGTTTACTTTGCCTGATATGTTATCTAGTTGAGCACAAAATGGCAACGGCATGAACACAATAAAAATTAGACATACATGATGTTACAATCTTTTTTTATATTTTTTCTTTTGAGAATTACACAGTACAACATAGACACCCACTCATCCCTATAAACACATGTACGTAAACTCTACCTCTATGAGCATCTTTGAAGTACTGAGCTGTCAGATCTTGAAATTCACAAAGTCACCACTGGCGTAGATCTTGAAATTCACGAAGTCACCACTGGTGCCTCGCTGTCGACGGGGACATCATCTACCACTGAAAGCATAGCGCCTGCGAGCACCCGTGCCAAGTTAAGGACTTGAACCCGGATAGGCAGGTTCCATCACAAGGAACCCAACCAACTAATCTATGATAAGTTTGATGGCACTGTTATATTATATATATACATATATTTATGTTTCTAAATAAATATTATAGTTACATTTGTTTTATTTATGTGAGGTTCCTTTTGTATCATGAAGCAACAAAATAGTATACACAATTTTTATCCATGCTTGATTATAGTTGCATGTATGCATTAAATGATCTATAGACTGGTACGTAGACAACCTACTGTATGAACTGTCTAGTAGCTGTCTGTGTGTTAAATTTCAAGAATTTATAGTACGTGGGTTGAACATGCCCACTCCAAACACATATAATGTCATGTGGTTACATCTAAAACTATTACTCCCACCATTCTCAAATAAATCAACTTTACATTTTTCTTAAGTTATTTTTTTAAATTTACCAAATTTATAGAAAAATACTAATATTTATGATACCAAATAGGCACATAATAAAAATATATTTCATAATATATATCTAACAATACTAATTTGGTATCATAAATCTTGGTGTATTTTTCTATAATTTTAGTCCAACTTAAAATGTTAACTTAAGATAACTCTAAAAATTGATTTATTTGATGATGGGTGGAGTATCATACAATTATCATTCAATTGATGTTTAGAGACAACTTTGAGATAGTGTTTTAAGTAGCGGGGCCATAGTGTCTCGGAATAGTTACCACTAAACTTGTAGCCTGACCCTTAGCTCTCATTGAATAGGGCTTCGCCAACAAAAACCATACCTGGAAGATTAGGCTATCAACATTTCTTTTAGTTATTTTTAACTAAAAATTAGGCATGGATCTAGCCTGACAAACACTTAGCTCTACCTACCGCTCTGACCATCTATAGTGGGCGGAGAAGGCTGCTGCTATATTAGGGGATGGTACATATAAACTACTCTATCTGTCCTGCAATACAGTGCGTTCTAAAAATTCTAAGTCAACTTAAAGGAACACTCAAATGACGCATATACCCATAGATTATTTCAATTATAGTGTTTCTCCTCAAATTATGACTTTCTTTTTAACAAACCTTGCCAAATCTAAACATAGTCATTATGTAGAATGCATTGTATTTCAATACAAATTTTAGAAGTCACAATGCACTCTATTTTAGGACGGAGAGAGTAGGTATATGTATCCTCCGTGTCATATGTCTATTCACCCACGAGACAAATGACATTTTTTTCTAAATTGCTCTAACTTCGCTGAATATCATATAGCCCGCTATTCAAAATACTCTTTGATATGTAGTGTCATCTTGTTTTTTCTCTTACTAGAAGCTATCAGACAATTAGTTGTTGTATTGTGCCCATTAAAGTAGGCCTAAGACATCTAGAGCTATGAGTATATCTCTGGTTGGTCTAGAGAGGGGTGAATAGGCCTGTCAAAACAAACACTCAAACTTTTATCAATTTCACCCTGCGGCACTGCCGGACTGCGGCACTGCCGGGTCAGAACAGTGGCATTGCCACACCTTCAGACAACTTTGAGTCACAGTTAAAAATCGGTGAACGGAAACTTAGATCGAAGAAATTTCTTAGCTTACTGCAAGTATGATAGTCAGAGATCGAGAGCTAGAAGTAGTAGGAACACCACTGTCGGGGACCTAATACCGGGGTACCCAAGGAGGTGGAACTAATAACCATCGAACGTTAAAAACTCCCGAACGGATAAGAGCACTACTGCACTTCTTGCCTGAACGACGGGAGTTTGGTTCCGCCTCGCCCGACGCCCGTAGGCCAGCTCTGCCTCACCCAATGGCTGGAGGACGGCTCCGCCTCGCCCGAAGGCTGAGGGCTCGGCTCCGCCTCGCCCGAGGGCTGAGGGCTAGACTTCGCCTCGCCCGACCCCTGAGGTATAAACTCCGCCTCGCCCGACCCCCGAGGGCTGGACTCGACCTCGCCCAACGGATCAAGGCTAGGCTCCGCCTCGCCCGACGTCCGAAGACGAACCTCGCCTCGCCCGATGTCCAAAGGCTGGCTCCGCCTCGCCTGACAACCGCACCCCGCTCCCTCATGATGATAAGCACAGGGTAAGATAAGACATTCGGGTCAACCATGGCATCGAGGACCATGCCCTGCGCCACTGCGGGAAAGTACTGTCAGAGCACGACGGGACGAGCGCTTTAGACCCTTCCAGGCATGGCAGGGGCTGAATAGTGTTATGGGTGCGTACATTTTTCCTACAGTGTTGTAGGCGCCGCCTTCAGCCCTCGGGTGAGGAACCGGACACCAACATATGACAAACACTACAGTCCAAGAGGGGACTCCCATACTCTACAGTGACGAACGAGCGGTCACCGCACCATCCGCTCCCCATAGGACTATGGCACAACATCTTAGCCCGACACGCCACCCGCGAGGGCGGGACGGAACGTGACCACTTGCGGATCAAGTAAAGGAGCAACGTCATCAGCACCCAAGTACCCGACGAACGTGCCAACCGCTGACACCAGCTGGCCGTGTCAGCAAGGCTGGATTGGAGGAAAAGGGAGACCCGAACCCTTCGAAGGACCTTCTATACCCGTGGTATTTTCCTCTTTCACCCATTCGCAACCCCTGCTCCCCCTTGGTCTATAAAAGGGAGGGCAGGACTCCCCGCTAAAGGGACGACCGACTTTTGACGAACAACTCACATACAGACGAGCTCATAGAGAGTTCAGTTCCACATCACGCACACAGCCAAGCCGCCACCAGGCTCTTGGCACCCTTTCGACCCTTCCATCAGAGATCTGGGACCAGTCCCTCTCTCGACCATTTGTACCCCCTACTATGAACCGTTTTCGGTGCTAATAACACGAGCAGCAACAGACTGGACGTAGGGACATTCAGCCCGAACCAGTATAAACCTTGTGTCCTTTAGCGCACCATCCGGGCCTAACGCGCATAATTATAAATTTACTAGCCGGTGTTTGTTCGAAACACCGACAGTTGGCGCGCCAGGTAGGGTCCTTTGCGCGTTCCAAACCAGGCCATGGATGGCTAACCACAACGTCAGCTGGGTCCTAGGCGCACACGTGCGCTTCGGGAACCTAGATTTTGTCATCACGATGGGAGGAGAGTTGGTATGGGCGTACACCGCCACCCAATCTCTCCCCTCCATCATCCTCGACCACGAGAGGCTTGGGCGCCAGCTCGGTGTCTCCCTTGGACCCCAGCAGTCTAGGGAGAACCAGCGTCGCGTCGCCCTTTCCAACAACGATGACATGGCACAACCTTCTAGAGAGGGGCACCTCTCTCCGGAGCGCCACGTGCGGAGCGCCCCGACAGCATTTCCGTTCGGTCTCCGCAACGCCGCGGCAACCGCTGGCCACCTCGTGGCACTACGCATGGTTCAACCGCCCGCGGACAACGAGTTCATGGGGGTAATTGAACACGACGTGGAGTCCCTCCACAAGCTCCTCACTGAGGGGCTAGGATCATCCTCTAGCTCTAACTCCAGCAGGGGGAGCCATCACCCTTTCTAGGAATGCTTCATGGCGGAAACCTCGGAGGGGCACATCAAAAGCGTCTCCGAGGAGGAGGCTACCCCGACAGGCAACCCTAACGCTAGGATCGGAGGGGAGGCGGCGGCCCCATCTCATGTAAGGATGGAGCAGCTGAGAGCGCGGAAGCTGGAGATCGACGACGCCGGACAACAGCTTGTTCGGGAGGACCGAAAGATCGATGAGGAAATCAAGTGTCGCGGAGACGGTGGGCACGCACGCGCCACGGCCCATGATGTACACCAAAGGATCCTCACCGATGATGGGACCCTCCCTCACTTCGCTCGGGTAAGCCAGAACTTCGCCGCTGCGACGGCCTTGCTTCACGGCCTTCCAGAGGTAGCGACGTCCGAGGATCGCCGGGCCCGCCGAGAAATTCACACGTTGCTCGAGCGTGCAGCGGCACAGCAGGCAGAAAGCTCGTTGTCTCGGTGATGTGAGCTCGACACCAGCCAACGCATGCCCTCGGTGTGCCCCGCCAAGGATGCGTCGGTTCACCAGACACCGCCAGGCGGCAGGCAACACACCGTTGTTCTGGTGCATCAACATCTCGACCACAACCGCGACGCACGCAACACCATCGACGCCCGTAGATGCGCCTACAATGACTCAAGAGAAGGAGCCAAACGCAGCTACCACCCTCGGCGCGGCGGACTTTACGACAGCGGCAAGGACCGAAGCCCAAGCCCCGGCCTGCCAGGCCCTCAGGCCTTCGGCCGGCACATCCTCAACGCTGCTTTCCCGCCAAGGTACCGACCGCCTACCAACATCCCTAAATATTCTGGAGAAACAAACCCTGAGCTTTGGCTCGAAGACTATCGGCTTGCTTGTCAAGCCGGTGGCGCTAACGATGACGATTTCATTATTCGCAATCTCCCACTATTCTTGGCTGATTCGGTGCGAGCATGGTTGGAGCACCTATCATCCAACGCCATTCAGAGTTGGGCGGATCTGAGGGAAATCTTTGTGGGAAACTTCTAGGGCACGTACAAGCGCCCTAGGAACCCATGGGACCTCAAGAACTGCCGCCAGAAGGCCGATGAAACCCTCCGCGGGTACATCTGGCGCTTCTCTCGGCAGTGCAATGAGCTCCCTAACATCGCCGATGATGACGTAATAGGAGCGTTCCTATCCAGGACCACCTGCGAGTCTTTGGTCCATAAACTAGGACGCAAGGGCCCACGGACCACCAAGGAACTCCTAGACACCGCCACCATCCATGCCTCAGGAGAGGAGGCGGTCGGAGCAATCTTCGACCGTTCTGACGGCAAGACGAGGTGGGACGAGGGCGCCGGCGAAGGCGCCTCCAACCGTTCCACCAAAAGAAAGAATAAGAAGCAACGACGCGATGACTCGCTCGTGGCCGCTACCGACCGCAAGGGTGGCCGGAAGCCCACGGAGGGCACTCCGAACCACTTCAAAAAAATGCTCGAGGGACCGTGCCCAAACCATGCTTTCCCGGCCAAGCATCTATACAAGGATTGTGGCCTCATGCACAAATACTTGTCCGGAGGCCTCAACAAAGGGGAGCAGGGAAAGGAACCTGCCCCCACCATAGACGACACCGAGGAGAAGGACGGCGCCCTCATGATCTTCGGAGGGTCAACGGCCTACGACTCCAAATGCCGCCAGAAGATCGCACGCCGTGAGGTCTATACGACTGGACTGGCCACGCCTGCCTTCCTCCAGTGGTCAGAATCTGCCATAACCTTTGATCGGACTGACCATCCGGATGTCGTCCCACACCTGGGAAGGTACCCACTTGTTGTCGATCCGATCGTCGGCCTAAAGTGACTCATGAAAGTACTGATGGACGGAGGCAGCGGCCTCAACATCATGTACACCAAGACGCTCGACGAGATGGGCGTCTACCGGACGAACCTCCGCCCCATCTGAGCGCCTTTCCATGGCGTCGTGCCTGGTAAGAAGGTCATGCCACTAGGGCAGATCGACCTGCCCATCACTTTCGGGGATCGGTCCAATTACAGGACTGAGACCCTCACCTTCAACGTGGTGGGGTTCCCCGGAACCTTCCACGCCATCCTAGGACGACCGTGCTATGTGAAGTTCATGGCCGTCCCCAACTACACATACCTCAAGCTAAAGATGTCGGGTCCCCACGGGGTCATCACCGTCGGCACCTCCTTTCAGCGCACTTATGAGTGCGAAGTCGAATGCTGTGGCCACGCCGCTGCGGTCGTCGCCTCCAAGGAACTTGCCGCCCTTAGGGAGGAGGTTGCCAAAAAAGCACTCGACGCGAAGAAATCAACCAGGTCGTTCGAATTAGCAGAGGGCTCCAAGGAGGTCTCAGAACGCCCGGTCCCGACATATACATGGCCCTGATTTCACTCTTCCTAGGAGTGGTCCGACCCGCGTAGCAAACCGCTTGAACTTTCGTCCTCGCTTCGTTCAAAACGGTTAACCGAAGGTTACCTCGTGTCCTCTGCCACGGTATTTAAGTCGATCCAGCGAATTCAGGATTTCCAGTATGGTACTAAACCTGGTTGCACAGTATTTTCGCGATGCTACAGTAACCACAGTGAACAGTGTTCCAAATTTGGCCTATCCCAATTCGGATGAACAGTACCGCGCTACAGTAACCCGCTTTGATGATGCTCTGAAGCCGCCTTATGCCTCGCTGATAACACCGCCCATATGGATTTTTAATTGGGCCCACTTTGGCCCATTAGGATGTTACAATCATCCCCTAAAGATTCGACGTCCCCGTCGAATGCCGATCAGCTACCTTTCGGGACATTTACCCTGTGATCCGCCTCTCTTCAACACGTTTGTGTGGCCCGTCTTGCGGCATGCGCGCATGTGTATGCCATGCCGTGACCACGACGGATCACGCACATGCACACAACATACCCGCTAGATTGTCCCCACGCGCCCGTGAAACCTCGAGAGTCGGCTCGATACCAAATGTAACGTCCTTCGACATACATGGCCCCTGACCCTCTTCCTAGGAGTGGTCCGACCAGCGTAGCAAACTCGCTTGAACTTTCATCCTCGCCCGTTCAAAGCGTTTAACGAAGGTTACTACGTGTCCTCGCCCCGTATTTAAGTCGATCCAAATAATTCAGGATTTCGGATGGTACTAAAAACCTGGTTGCATAAAGTATTTTCGCGATGCTAGGTAACCACCGTGAATAAGCGGTGTTTCAATTTGGCATGGCCCAATTCGGATGACAAGACCGCCTCAAGATACCCGCTTTGGATGCTCGATGGCGGCCTTTATTCGCTGCCAAGACACCGCCCATAGGATTTTAATTGGGCCCACTTTGGCCCATTAGGATGTTACAAGGTCCTCATAGACCCCAGCAGCTCCGAGGGTAAAATGGTACGCATTGGTACCACGCTCTCCTCTAAATAGGAAAGCGCGCTCGTCGACTTCCTCCGCGACAACAAAGACATCTTTGCGTGGAAACCCTCGAATATGCCAGGCATCCCGAGGGAGGTTGCCGAGCATACCTTGAAAATCCACCCAGGCTCCAAGCCGATGAAGCAACATCTGTGTCGCTTCGGCGAGGAAAAGCGCAGGGCCATCGGAGAGGAGATAGCAAAATTGTTGGCCGCCGGATTCATCAGGGAAGTACACCACCCAGAGTGGTTAGCAAATCCCGTTCTTGTACGAAAGAAGAGCGGGAAATGGAGGATGTGTGTCGACTACGCGGGTCTCAACAAGGCATGCCCAAAGGACCCGTTTCCTTTACCACGCATAGACCAAATAGTTGATTCTACCTCAGGGTGCGAAACCCTCTGCTTCCTTGACGCGTACTCCAGCTACCACCAAATTGCGATGAGAGAGTCCGACCAGCTCGCGACGTCTTTTATCACCCCCTTTGGATCGTTCTGCTACATCTCAATGTTGTTCGGTCTAAAGAACGCCGGGGCAACTTACCAGCACTGTATGCTCAACTGCTTCGGGGACCTCATCGGGCGGACCGTTGAGGCCTACGTCGACGACATCGTAGTTAAAACCAAATGGGTTGACCACCTTGTCGCGGATCTTGAAAAGACCTTTGCTAAACTCTGGGCAAATGGCATCAAACTCAATCCCAAGAAATGTGTTTTTGGGGTCCCGAGGGGCATGCTGCTCGGCTTCATCGTCTCCGAGCGCGGCATCGAAGCCAACTCGGAGAAAATTTCAGCCATCACGAAGATGGGCCCGATCCAGAACATAAAGGGGTTCAGCGGATCATAGGGTGCCTCTCAGCCCTCAGCCGATTCATCTCGTGCCTCGGCGAACGAGGACTCCCCCTTTATCAACTCTTGAATAAAGCCGACCGCTTCGAGTGGAGAACTGAGGCCCAAGAGGCGCTCGACATGGTCGAGCGACTTCTAACAAAGCCCCCGGTCCTGGTTCCTCCGAGCGACGGAGAATCCCTCCTACTATACATAGCGGCCACCACGCAAGTGGTCAGCGTGGCCCTAGTAGTAGAGCGGGAAGAAGAGGGGCACACCTTCAAGGTACAGCGCCCTGTGTACTTCATCAGCGAGATCATCCATCATTTTGGAGTACCAAACTCTATCATCATAGACAATGGCATGTAGTTCACCGGTAGGAAATTCATTCGATTCTGCGATGAACAACACATTCGGATCGATTGGGCGGCCATCGCGCACCCTCGGACGAACGGGTAGGTCGAGCGCGCAAATGGCATGCTCCTATAGGGCCTCAAGCCCCGGATCTTCAACCGGTTGAATAAGTTCGGCGCACGCTGGATCACCAAGCTCCCTGCTGTACTCTGGAGCCTGAGAACAACCCCTAGACAGGCCACCGGCTACACGCCTTTCTTCATGGTCTACGGTGCCGAGGCCGTCCTCCCAACGGACCTCGACTACAGAGCGCCAAGAGTCAGAGCATACGACGAACAGGGAGCCAAGGCATCCCACCAAGATGCCATGGACCAACTAGACAAAGCCCGTGACATCGCCCTCCTCCGTTCGGCCAAGTACCAGCAGGCGCTACGGCGGTACCACGGTCGACGGGTGAGGGACCGAGCCTTCAACATCGGGGACCTTGTTCTCCGCCTCGTACAGAGTAACAAGGACCGCCACAAGCTCTCCCTACCCTGGGAAGGGCCGTACGTCATCGTGGAAGTGCTCCGTCTAGGTGCCTACAAGTTGAAAACCATCGACGGCAAGGTATTCACCAACGCCTGGAACATCGAACAGCTACATCGTTTTTACCCTTAAATAAACGCATACTTTTCCTTATCAGTTTTTGTCTTTACAAATCCCCGATATTTAGCAACATCCGACCCCTGCACATTACGAGGGGTCAGACCTCACTCGGGGGCTGATACAAATGATACAAGTATGTTTATCTTGCAAACATTCCCTAAGTTTTCTGTTCTTCTCATAACAAAGTCCTAAGGACTAATTTTTGGGAACAAATTCTGAGTACAACTGGTAGGACTGCGGGAGACCCATGCCCCAGCGGCTATGACCTCTTTGCTCACCAACGTGATCAGAATTAATTCGCCCGCACTCCTAGTTTCTTACAACTTGGGCCATGGGAAGGGTCGAAGGGCACCGAAACCTCTTCTACAAAAAGAGGAAGCTGAAAAGCTATTTGCCGTAACAAAAGATGAAAAATTGTTCATTCTTTGCACAAATTCACCGCTTACAAAGTGATTTCATCGAAATGGACTGTTTACTCAGGGGCTCCCCCACAAAACTTATTCAATTACAGTCTCTGCCTAGCTTTACTACAAGTACTACTCCTGTCGCCGCGCCACGCTCTCCATCGGTAATGTCCTGGCATGTACACAGGCCAGTTCATCTACTGCGGCCGCCGCGCCACGCTCTCCATCGGCGACGTCCCGCCACTCCATAGGATCCTCGAAGGCGTCATCATCTACAATGCCGAGCACCACGCTGGCAACTGTGGTGCCCCTCTGCCGGGGCATCCAGGGACTACGCCCTCGTCATCAGTTGCAACCTCGACAATGGCATCCGAACAGGGGGCACCTACCGCTGAAGGAAGGCCGCAACGAATGACGGCGAGGCCAACGACGCTCGGCACCCTTCAGCGCTCCTCCTCCTTCGACGACAGCGACCCCTTCTCGGCAAAGGCGACCCGCACCATCTCATCTACGTTGGATGACCTCCAGGTCGACATCACGCCCCAGATTCACGAGCGAATCTGTGAGTTCTTCTCTCCCTGGCATTACCCTCTCCTACTTTGGAACCGCTGCATTCGGTGGAAAGGAAGGAGAAGAAGTGGCGGCATAGAGGCTGGCAAGGAGGTGGGACGAGAACTCCCCCCCCTATTTAAAGAAGGGGCTCAGCAGCTGAGGAAAGGCAAAAGGTTGGGACAAAAAACTCTCTGCCTTCCCCTATTCAATGCAAATGCGAAATCAATGCTGACAGAAAGCCGAGGGGACGCGATGGAACCGGCGGGACGCGCTCTGGTCGACAAGACGTCGCCTGGTCAAACATGATGATTGCCTGGGCATGGCCCGCCACTAATGCGTCTCGGGCGCAAGAACCAGGGCAAGCCCGCATGCAGGAGACTCTCCGCTTCCCTAGGCAGGATCGTGGAATGACCCAATGATGGAACCTCCATCCAGAGAGAGCCCAGCGGGCCTCCTGGGCCGATCGGGCGGCCCAGGTAAAACAACAGACGGACGACCGCTGAAAAGATAAGTACCTCTGTCTACTTACTTTAGGTGATAATTTCTTCACCAAGCTACCGACCCCAGCAACTGCAAGGGCACGGACATTGCTCGGGGGCTGCCAAGGGTGTCTATTCGTTTGGACACCCTCTTCACCTCACCCCCCCTTTTACGTTTAAAAAACGGAGGCGCGGTGTGTGGGTATAAAACTTTGAATACAACTGGACGAACCGCCAGACCCAACATCTCGATGGCTACGGTGTTTTCTGTTCACCAGCATAAACCGAACCCACAGTTCCCCGCACCACAAGCCTTAGCTCCCACCTTCCCGAGAAGGGTTTGGAGGGGTACCTTCGAGGGAAAGCTGTCAGGTCGACTAAATCGATCAAGCGGCTCGAATCACCGTCGAGTGACAAAAACAAAGAATAGCGATTCTTATGCAGGTTACTCCAACCTCGTCGCAAACATTAGGGCCCGAACCCCGTACAGACACATCTGGTAGGAGCTTCCCATCGCTCATATCACCAAGGTAAATCCGCTTTCGTTTCAAATTAAATCATACATTAAACTCATGCAGTTGCTGCATCCCAAATGCTTCATGGCGCGTCACGAAGTGGCAGTCGCCTTGTTCGATATGAAACAACAAATGACCAAGGTTCGAAGGCCGGCCCGCAAAGGGCTCGTGGTCGCCTTGCATCGAACAGAGCCAGGGAGAAATAACTGAGACGAGCCCCCGCGGCCCTGCCCAACCCTGCTCAGAAGCGGACAGGGACATCTTGACCTTTTCTCATGCGATTCTAACCCTGAGCCAAACCCACAGAGTCTCCACCGAGGAGAGGCCATCGGGACACTTGAGCCTATCGAACGGCTCGGGCATCTACTGGGAGGCGGGTTAAGAAGTAGTGGAGTGCCACCTATGGGCTCTGCCGACCATGTCAGCAAATGATGGACTCGGATTCCACACGAACGTACCCGTTAGCGAGCTCATTGAGCGTGGCGCTCGAGCCATCGAGGCAAGTGTCGTCAACTCAGCCCCTCTGGTTGCGGAAACCGAGGACGGGGTAACGAGCGAAACATGGCCGACCCCTATCAGACCCTAACAGGGCTCGGGGGTTTGAGCCGATCGATCCAAGATCGAAAGACCAAGGTTCGAAGGCTGACCCGCAAAAGGTCCGAGGCCGCCTCACGTCGAACAAGGGCCAGGGGAGAAAAACACGGATGAGCCTCAGCGGCCTTTCCCCAATCCGCATTGAGGCAGATAGGGTCATCTCAACCTTCTAGTTCAAACCAGCCCCTAGCCGAGCCCATAGAAACCCCATTGAGGGGGAATCTGTTAGAAGGCGGGGTAGGGAGCAACGGAATGCCACCCGACAGCTTTACCGACTCTGTCGCAAAGCAATAGGATCAGATTCTGCCCGAACACCTCCGTTAGCGAGCTCATTAGGCACGTCATTTGAGCCACCGAGGCAAATGACACCGCCCCAATCCCTCCAAAATTGTAAAGAATTGCGGACGGGACGAACGTTACGAAACAGGTCGGCCCTCGACCAAATCCCCACCACGCGCGGGGGCTTGGGAAGGCCGAGCCAGCGGTCACATAGCGATCGCCAAAATCCTAAGTAAGGGGTATGAGCGAATACAAACGTAAGTTCGTTTCCCTCGCTCCGGTCTCCAGTAACATCTGACCCCAGCAACCGCAAGGGGTCGGACCTCACTCGGGGGCTGATAAAGGTACGGGTACCTCCTCTCTTTTTTCGAAAAGGTCACTACATCAGGCCTCTTCCTCGCATCAAGACTAACGGCAAGGTTCGGGGGAACAAATTGATAAGACCGCAAAAAGCCCACGCCCAGACGGCTATGGTAATTTTGCTCACCAACACAATCAAAATTTCCCCTAAAACACCTCGGGCCTTACGGTCTAAAAATGAGCAATAGAGTCGGATCACATAAACTTCTTTTCATCACAAAAAGGGAAGAAGATAAGACTGAACGAAACGAAACAAAATTACGAAATGAATCCATGAAACCGTTTCTAGGACTCAAAAGTACCGACACTTGTTCACATATTACAAATAAGTGTTTATCAAACTTATTCAAACTAACTACTTTCATGAAGGGAGAACCTCTTCTTTCAGCCTATTCGCTAGGTTCCACACAAGGGGAGCCACCGCCTTCTCCATCTCGTCCAGCTCAGCAACTTCATAGACAGGTGCGAAACCGTGGCTCATCACCTCCAGGTTGATCTCCCGATCATAATGGGAATGGGAGACAACAAAGGCTTGGGTGATCCCGGTGTGAAAGGCATCCTCCTCAAGTTGGCCCACCCGCGCCGTGATACCCGCGGTATGAGCCGCGAGCGAGCTAGTTCCCTCTGGCTATGCCACCCTCAGGGCGTCGATGACCACCCCGACAACGGCTTGCAGAAGGTCGTGCTCGTCACTCTCGGTCTTTGGGATCCCTTGCACTTTGGTAAGCTCCTTGTCTAGCCTGGCAGCGACGCTCTCGACATCCAACCTTCGGTTCACCGTGGGTCCAAGATCTGCCCGGAGGGAGTCGGCCCCCACACGCGCTCGTCGCGCTCCCGAATGGTTCGGTCGCGATCCTCACAGGCTTTGCCACACTCCGAGCGAAGTCTTTCCTCGGTTCGGCGTAGCTCATCCCGCTCCTCGCGCAATCGGGTGATCGCCGCGGCGTCCCGGTCCGCCCTCTGCTGCAACGCCGCAGACCTCTCCTCAGCCTTCAGCCAGAGGTCTTGCTCCGTCTCCAGCTCCGCCAGGAGGTCGACGGCCCACTCCCTGGCCGCGGCATCCTTCTGTAGCAGCTCGTCCCGCTCCTTTCGAAGCCTGGCAGTCTCTTCCTCATCCATCTTCACCCTCGCCGACAAATCCTCGAACATCCCATGGATCTCCTCCACGTCCCGACGCGCCACAGTCTTCCGCTGCTGGGCGGCAGCAAGCTACGCGCCCATGTCTCCTCATAGTCGGGCCTCCTCAGTAAGACGGTCCCACTCTGCCTTTTGCTTGTGGAGGAACCGGGATTTGTTCCGGCTATGAGCAACGATACACTGAAGAAGACCGGTATCAAAAATATGAAAACACAAGAATACCTGAAGGAAGAAGGAAACAATGGAGAAGATTAAGCGTAGGCACCTGGCTTGAAGGAATGAGGATCTCATGCAGGGCACCACCGGCCTAGTTCAAGGCATCCATCACAACCGAGAGCCCGATGTCAAGATTCTCCCGCTCCATGCTCTCAGAAGCATCGTTGATCGAGAAAACAACCGACATTGGGACCTGAGCGGCCATCCACTGGAGCGGCGGCTCGCCCCTCATGGGGGAGCGGCTGCCCCCTGACAACAGGAGTGGGGATGACCTTCTACGGGTCCTCCCCACCACCGCCATGACGCCCAAAGACCCTCCGGCCGTGTCCTCCTCCATCCGGCCCGCCTCAGGTGCCGTGCCTGGACCGCCGGTGGCGCGGATTGCGCCATCTCCTCGGATGCCACCATGGCAGCATCCGGCCCCATCGGGCTTGTCGCAGTCGCAGCTATCTCCGTCTAGGCCTCCGGTGACACGGACTGCGTTGCTCCCTCGGACTCCACCGCGGCTGCATCCAGCTCCGCCCGGTCAGCATCAGGCAGCGCCACTTGGGCCACCGGGGGCACGGATCGCGCCACCCCCTCGGACACCACCACGGTCGTGTCCAGCTACTCCTGGCTTGGCGCGCTCGTGGCCCCCCACTCAACAACCACCGAGGGCACGGGCGCCACCGCGGGTGCTGCCGAATCGGCCAACGAGGCCGCAACGTCAGCGCCGCTCCTGCCCAAAACAGGGGTGACGTCGGGCAGCGCCATCCGCCCCGCTTGAAGGGCAAGGCTCTTCTTGGGCTCCGGTCCCAGAGGGTGGCCCCGTCGCAAGAATCTGCAAAAAGGAAAAACACATAAAGTTGGAACAGAACAATAAAAAAGGGAAAATGAGGGGAATCGATGACATACTCTGACGCTTTTGGGCGATGGGCACGTTTGGGGGACGAACCCCCGGACCCCCGCTCCAACTCATGTGGGCGGGACCACTTCAAGCATGCCCCCTGCTCTAAGGCAGGGGTGCTCGTCTCCCTTGTCTCCAAGGGCGCGGCGATAGGGCCGCTCCCCTCCATTGGCTCATGGGGCACGGCGACAGAGCCGTCCCCCTCCATCAGCTCATGGGGCGTGGCATTGGAGCCGCCCCCTCCATTAGCACCTCAGGGGTGGCCACGGACCCATCCCCTCCCATCCACCGATCCCCCGATGGCACCCCGAGGGTGATGGCGGATCCACCGGCTCCCACCGAACCCAGGGGCAGGCCTGGCTCCACCGCCCTCACGGACTCGCTTCCCTCCACGTGGAACGGAAGGGGTCCCTACATGGATAGCGAGTCCTCGTTCTCCAGGTCACCCCAATCCACGCCGACTGTTGCCTCATCATCGTCGTCGTCATCATCGTCGTTGTCATCACTGCTTACCTCCTCTCCTCGGTCCCGTGCCTACTGCTTCCGTATCAACTCCTTCTTCTTGAGCTCCCTTGTCCTCTTGTCCCACTCAGCCATGGTGCGATTCGCCTCTGTCAGAACCCGGTCCTTCGGCTCGGGGTCGGACTCTCCTTGAAAGAGAGTCTACTCGGCTGGTCCCGCCATCCCAAAGTTAGCATCAAGGGGTCAGAAATTCAAGCAAAAAGAGGAGCACGGAGAAAGAAGGCTTACGAAGTCGAAAACCCCCGGTTTCGGCCGTATTGGGGGATGCCCCGGCACCGGATACACATGATCGAGGACGTCACCAGCGGAGTCCTTCGTAGGCTCCATCGCCTCCTTGATGCACTACGCCACCTTGGAGGGAGGAAGCACTTCATCAATGAGCCCCGTCCCTTCAAATGACAATCCAGGCACCATCCGGTGCAGGGGAAGCCCGTGCGCCATCAGCGGTGCCACCCTCCTCGCGTGGTAGGCACCAATGATCCCCGACCCCTTCACGCCCTGGTCCTTCAGAGTATGGAGGGCGGTGAGAAGATCGGTGATGTGCTTCTTCTCCTTGGTCAGGACGCCCCACTTCCATGACTCTAGGGCCTCTTAAATGAGGCGCCCAGAATACTTCGACAGGGGGGCATTCACGTCATCCCTAACGTAAAACCACTACGAATGCCACCCCTTATTGGAGGACGACAGATGCATCAACGGGTAGCCGCTCGCCCGGGTATGGCGTAGATGAATGCTGGCACATCCCATCGGCACACTCACCTCCTTCCCCCCAATCCGCCTCTTCGACAGACTGACGGTGAAGAAGTGCCGCCACAGATCGAAGTGAGGATCGATCCCCAGGAAACCATCACACAGGGCAACAAACACCGCCATATGTTGGACCCCATTGGGAGTAAGATGCTGCAACTCCACCTAGTAGTAATCCAACAGCCCTCGAAGAAATCTATGCATAGGTATGGCAAAACCCCGCTCATGAAAGATAGCAAAAGACATGACATACCCTTCGGGCGGCAACGGCTGATCCTCATCACCAGGCAGCAGCCACCCCTCGGCAGCGACCGACGGGCGGAGAAGGCCGTGGCGGACGAGGCCCTCCAAATGCCGAGGGGTATTGGCAGATCTGCCCTACAGCTCCATTGAGGCGTCGGGAAAAAAGGTGGGTGCGAGCTCCATGGCGGCTGCGACGCGGGCGCGAGCTTGACAACGGCTAAGACGCGGATGCAAGCCTAACAACGGCGGTAGTACGGGAGCTGGAGGCTAAGGCTATTGATGGCGGAAGATTCAGACGTGAAGGCGAGGAGGCAAAATACAGAACCCTTGGGGCGAACCCCGTGGTTTTATAGGGGCGACGGATGCGAGAAGGGCAACCGTCCGCCTCGATCTCCGAGCCCGCCACACGGACCGCCGTGTCACCTCGTGGGATACGTGCCCACGATCTCTATCCTTTCCCACCAAAACCGTGCTAGATGGTTCGCCTTCCCAAGTGGACCGGACTCTTTCCCCACAGAGGGAATATGGGTCAGAATGCTTTGTCTCTAGCCCACCTGGGCCTGGAATGTCCAGGGATCGGCCCAACGGTCTCAACGACCAACCCAACAGGGGATGGTCCCGTAAGCAACCAGAACCCAGGTACACGAGTGTTAGTAGGGCCTCGATCCGAAGTCGAGCCCTAGCCAGGATGACCCTGGACAAAATCCCCGCGCAACGGGATACCGCGATCCCCTTAAAAACATCCAGTTGACGAAAAACCAAGTCTTACGGGCTTACTCGCCGAGGGTCCGATACTACCCCTAGGGGATTCTACTCGACTCACCCGGGGGCTACACCCACCGGGTGCGCTCGCGCGCACCCTCTGGCGAATTGACTTCGATACTACCCCCGAGCGATTCTACTCGAATCACCTGGGGGCTTGGGGGCTACACCCACCGGGTGTGCTCGCGCGCACCCTCTGGCGATAAAATCAAAACACCCCCCGGGCGATTCTGTCCGAATCACCCGGGGACTCAGGGGCTACTGTCAGGGACCTAATATCGGGGTGCCCAATGAGGTGGAACTAATAACCATCGGACGTTAAAAACTCCCGAATGGACAAGAGCACTACTGCACTTCTTGCCCGAACGACGGGAGTTTGGTTCCGCCTCGCCCGACGCCCGTAGGCCAGGTCCACCTCACCCAACGGCTGGAGGACAGCTCCGCCTTGCCCGAAGGATGAGGGCTCGGCTCCACCTCGCACGAGGGCTAAGGGCTAGACTCCACCTCGCCACACCCCCGAGGTATAAACTCCACCTCGCCAGACCCCCGAGGGCTAGGCTCCGCCTCGCCCGACCCCCGAGGGCTGGGCTCGACCTCGCCCAATGGATCAAGGCTAGGCTCCGCCTCGCCCGATGTCCAAAGGCTGGCTCCGCCTCACCTGACAACCGCACCCCGCTCCCTCATGATGATAGGCACAGGGTAAGATAAGACGTTTGGGTCAACCACGGCATCGAGGACCATGCCCTGCGCCACTATGGGAAAGTATTGTCAGAGCACAACGGGATGAGCTCTTTAGACCCTTCCAGGCATGGCAGGGGCTAAATAGTGTTGTGGGCACGTACCTTTTCCCTACAGTGTTGTAGGCGCCGCCTTCAGCCCTCGGGTGAGGAACCGGACACCAACATATGACAACCACTACAGTCCAAGAGGGGACTCCCATACTCTATAGTGACAAACAAGCGGTCACCGCACCATCCGCTCCCCATAGGACCGTGGGACAACATCTCAGCCCGACACGCCTCCCGCGGGGGTGGGACAGAACTTGACCACTTGCAGATCAAGTAAAGGTGCAGCGTCATCAGCACCCAAGTACCCGGCGAACGTGCCAACCGCTGACACCAGCTGGCCGTGTCAGCAAGGCTGGATTGGAGGAAAAGGGAGACCCGGACCCTTCGAAGGACCTTCTATACCCATGGTATTTTCCTCTTTCACCCATCCGTAACCCCTGCTCCCCCCTTGGTCTATAAAAGGGAGGGCAGGGCTCCCCGCTAAAGGGACAACCGACTTTTGACGAACAACTCACATACAGACGAGCTCATAGAGAGTTCAGTTCCACATCACGCACACAGCCAAGCCACCACTAGGCTCTTGGCACCCTTTTGACCCTTCCATCAGAGATCTGCAACCAGTCCCTCTCTCGACCATTTGTACCCCCTACTATGAACCATTTTTGGTGCTAATAACACGAGCAGCAACAGACTAGACGTAGGGACATTCAGCCCGAACCAGTATAAACCTTGTGTCCTTTAGCGCACCATCCGAGCCTAACATGCATAATTATAAATTTACTAGCCGGTGTTTGTTCAAAACACCGACAACCACACACAAATAGAACGACTAGAAACCATAGAAATCACCTCAACAACAATATGACATGCAAGTAATGTAAATAAAGCACAAGAGACACAATAATTTATCCCGTGGTTCGACTCACCACTAAGGCTTGCCTACGTCTACATTGTTGAGGTTAACCACTAAGGCTTACGGCGTTCCAACCCTTCCTCGTTCTCAAGTCAAGAGACTTAACTCTTGAGATGAGGGGTGAGTTTACGAGCATCAAGAGATGATTACAAACCTCCCGGGACTGCCACACAAGTTGGCAAGCTCCACGGGCGACGCTCTAGCCGGCTAGGAGCCAAGCTCCAAGAGTAACAAACACAACTGCCGGCCAAAACATGAACCAAGTGCTCTTTTGAGTTGAGGAATCAATGGAGCTGCTCTCTAATAGAGTTTTGGACCCTTTTCTCTCAAGGATTGACAGGAAAATCAATGAATTTGCTTGAGGGCTCAAGGTCACTAATGGAGAAGGAGAAAGCTCATTTTCTGTTTTGGACGAGCTGGAATGAGCAGAAGGAAGAAGATAGCCATTAGGGAGGAAGATGATGGGTATAAATACCCCCTCAGCCCCAAAAGTCACTTAAGTCATGGCAGTGCCATGGCTTAAGTGCGACAGTGCCTCTCTTCAAGTGTGGCAGTGCCACACCAGTCAAGACAGCAAGGGTAAGAGTGAAGTTTAGGCTGTCTTGGCTATGAATCTGAGGATGCATGTGTATGTTTGAGCACTTGGTAGCACATGTTAGCTTAAGCATTGTGTCCCACTTTATAGTATGGCTTTTTCTATACTCAAATTCAAAATATAAAAGAATTTAAACCTTCTTTGAGTTTGAAGCCATCAACATTTGTAATTGGGGGCTCCTCCGTTTCGTGTAGCATCCTCGAATATAAATTCTCTGCTTGTCATCTTGATAAATCTCATTAGTTCTCTAATTGCATGGTCATTATCACTAAAACCCACAATTAGGGCTTGATTGCACTTTTAATCTTTCCCTTTTTGGTGATTGATGACAACCCAATTAGAGCTTACAAAAGATATGAAATAAATACTGAGATTTTTCGAGCCATGGGTGTAAAGCCTCCCCTAAATGTGTGAATAGAGAATTGAATTCTTAAATTGGCATAAGAAGCCAAGATTCATATTTTAGTGAAAGTGATGGGGCTCCCCCTACATCCATGCTTCTATGGGGTGTTGTATACTATGTCAGGTATGTAAAACGTGATACGAATGATAGTTTATGCACAACATATTTTGCTATTACAGTTGGGTGCGGCACTGCCGCACTTGCTGTAACAGCACAGATCAGAATAGACACCACACATCATGTGATACATATAAAGATATACATTCTAGCACAATTGTATCACAAGCGACATCATAGATTAATATATGTCCATATCCTACACATATATAAAGTACTTAAGTAGCATTATTACATAAATAGAGTTTCTAATGGACTCTCAAACTCTCACCTAACAAAGACTACTCTAAATGGATACAAATATGACTCTAGCTGCTAGCAACCTCCTCTCCATGGCGTCGATTGACCCCTCTAATTTTCACCCCCTTTGGCATAAAGCACTAAAAAGAGAAGAAAAGAAGAAAGACCAATACTCACTCCTGATCCTCTTGGATGGTGTCCCAATCGACATCATCCCCACCACCAGCTCCACTAGCACCTGTAACGTTCTCCTCTCCACCACCATCATCATCGTTGTCGGAGGAGGAGGAAGAAGAAGACACCACCGCCCTCCCTTGGTGATGAGTGGTCGAAGTGTGGCGCTCACGCCTGGTGCTCCTCCTCATGGACTACAAGGTGGACCTCAAACTTATATGAGGATCAAGCTCTGGCTGCTCCTCCTCCTCCTCCTCCTCATCCTCTGAATCTGTCTTAGAAAGACTAGGGAGGTCATCAAACCTCGGCGTTGACTGAACTGGAGAAAGAGGTGGGAGCCCTGCACGCTCTCTAGCCCTCCCGGTTGGCTTTATGGTTCTCCAACTGGTCCTGATATGCGGTCCTCACTGCATAGGTGCATGTGGTGAAAATAACCTTGATCCACTTCCCAAACTTCTCCATCTTCTTTTCCTTGCGAGACCTAGAGCGGGACAACTCAGACACGTCCATAGCTGATGGAGAGCGTCTCACTGCCCTGCTAGCACCTGCTCCTCGGGTCTTCTCAATCTTGTAGACGGTGTGAAGACCATCTTTCTCAAATCTATAGCCAGTGACCCTCTCAATCATAAATATGAGATAGGGGGCATATGGTACCCCTTTCTCCCATCCTCCATGGCGTTCCTCAGCTCACACCACATGAAGCGAGGGACATTAAATTGTCACCTCTAGGAGCAAATCTAGCAAGCACATTCCTCACATATCCATTAAGATCAGAGTTGCTTCATCCTTGGGATTGATAGTGTGCCTATTCAAATTATTCAGAATGTAATAATAGCTCTTCAGGCCACTGACCTTCCCATCTACACTTCTCCTGTCAATCAACATATAGGTAATATCATGGATCTCAGCTCTAGCCTTGTCATGAATATAAGTGAAACCCCGCTCCTCCTCTCCAAAACTATGGATCCGGCTGAAAGTCACAAAATCAACTCTATAATGCCGTCCCTCAGTCATCCAGTGAATCTCATCAGTATAGATGCTATAGAAGAAAGTGGCATGGAACTGGGCTAGCACTTCTTCATTCCAATTATATTTGAAGCTCATAATATCAGTGAGGCCAAACAACTCACAAGCCTTGATCACCTTATTGAACTCAGGCACATTCTTTCCCTTCATCACCTCCCAATCAACATACTACATCTTGACAACCTTGGATTTCTTAGAGTTGAAGTTCACATATGCATAGAAGTTGGAATGAAACTCATTCCAAAATCTATAGTCAATCCCCAAATCCTTTGGCTACTCATAGGGATTGTTTTCCCGTGCTTCTTCCATCATCTTTAGCTTTTCCGCATAATTGAGCATGGGATGAGGACGTGTGTCAATAGGACACCTCATAACTACATCCTCAAAATACTCTCTAATGTAGCTCCTGTCAAACTCCTCAAGATGAGGTGGAGTATCTAGGCAAGCACATGGAGGAATGGTGCGGCAAACCCTCTCTAGGTTCTCCTCATCCTAGATCATCTGATCTCTCCTCCCCCTATCTCTAGCAATATCTCTACCTGTTGCACTGCTGCTGCCCCCTGTGGTCCTGCCATGACCACGATGAGGCATCTGCTTATCCCGAGGCTCAATCATCTTCCTCTTCCCCCTCCAGTCATCATCACCTCCAAAGGCCATCTATACAAATGAGAAACTGTACATAAGGGGTATAGAAGAACACTTGTAAAACACTCTAGATAGATGAGATGATTCAAATCTTGGGTTAGGAAAGCACCCTAAACCAATTTGGTCAGAGGGTACGGCACTGCTGCACCCTAGGAGCGACACTGCCACACCTAGTGCTTCACCTCTCCCACGATTCATTTTCTCAACTGTTCAGACTATTTCTCAACCATTCTCCTAAACCACTAGACAATCTCAGAATGAGTAGACCTAAACAAATACATGGAGTTGTCTACAATGTAGGTACAATAGCTACATGTTTAAGATAGAAATACATCTGGTGCACAAATCCAACCAAAACAGAGAGTCATCGATGGAACAACATCTGTATTTACATATTCATTCTGTTGAGTGCGGCACTATCACACCCAACATGCGGCACTACCATGGGTATAGATGGGGCTCAAGCAATGAATCTTTGTTTTGATTCAATTCATTCATCAAACTAGTTTCTACCCTAATCATGCAGTCACTAGAAACCATCATTCAACAAAGATAGAACTCCATGGCATAGATCGAGACTAGGTTAGGGTTTCACCTTGATTTATGCGGATTGAGGAGGAAAGGAAGAGAATGGCTCCATCCATGAACTTCGGCAGCTGCTGGTGATGACGAGGAAGAACACCAGCAGGTTGTGGCAGTGCCGGAGGAGGCGGCATGGCGCTGGATAGAGCGGCGACGACGGCGGCTATGTGCGTGCGTGCGGGAAAGAAGAGGCGATGATGGATGTGGTGAATAAGGGAGAAGGGAAGTTACCCTAGGGGCCAGGTGAAGTAGAGAGGTAAGATAGCCCCCCACAATAACTGCTATTTTTTGGCCGAATTCCAGTTGGAATTCAAAGTGCGGCTCTGTCGCTCTCCACACGCGGCACTGCCGCAGGGCAGGCGTGGCACAGCCGCACTCTCCAGTACAGCAAATTTAGATACTAACTAAATACCTCTATATATATAGGATATGGACATATATCTCAAGTACACTATGATCAGCAAGAAATAATCAATACAAACAATGATCATAATGCACTTGTTTCTTATAATAAACATTTTTAAGCACAATATTGAAACTTTTGCAATTCATTTCTCCTATCCATGCTAGTTCATCAATCAAGGTGTGCGATAGTTCAAACCACGTTATGAGAATCAAGTATATTTAGCTCACTACGCAAAGCACAAAACCTTGACTCATCAAGAAGCTTAGTGAAGATATTGGCTAGTTGTTTTTCGGTGTTCACATGGTGAATTTCGATATCTCCTTTGGCTTCATGGTCTCTCAAGAAATGTTGTTGGATATCTATGTGCTTAGTTCTTGAGTGGCTTACGGGATTGTTGGCTAACTTTATGGCACTTTCGTTGTCACACAAGAGTGGGATTTTAGTGAAGTGACATCCGAAATCTTGAAGGGTTTGTCTTATCCAAAGTAGTTGAGCACAACATGCACCGGCTGCAACATACTTGGCCTCGGTGGTGGAAAGGGCTACACAATTTTGCTTTTTAGTTTTCCAAGACACTAGGGACCGTCCAAGGAATTGACATGTCCCCGAAGTGCTTTTTTAATCTACTTTGCAACCGGCGGAATCGGAATCCGAATACCCAAGTAGATCAAACCTAGAGCCCTTAGGATACCACAAGCTAAGGTTAGGAGTGTGTACTAAATATCTCAAGATTCTCTTAATGGCCACTAAGTGACACTCTTTTGGGTTAGCTTGAAATCTAGCACACATGCACACACTAAGTATAATATTAGGCCTAGATGCGCATAAATAAAGTAGAGAGCCGATCATGGAGCGATATACCTTAGTATCCAAGGCTTTCACTTCATCATTGAGATCTAGATGTCCATTGGTTAGCATGAGAGTTTTGATAGGCTTAGCATTCACCATGTCAAACTTCTTGAGCATATCATGGGTGTACTTCATTTGGCTAATAAAAGTTCCATCCTTCACTTGCTTGATTTGAAATCCAAGGAAGAACTTCAATTCACCCATCATGGATATCTCAAATCTCTTGGTCATGATCCTACTAATTTTTTTCACAAAAAGAATGATTAGTACTACCAAATATTATGTCATCGACATATATTTGGCACACAAATATATCTTTGCCAACTTTGTGAGTGAAAAGGGTAGGATCGGCTTTGCCTATTTCAAAGCCTTGTTTAAGCAAGAATTCCTTAAGGCATTCATACCATGCTCTTGGTTCTTGCTTAAGCCCATAGAGCACCTTTTGGAGTTTATAGACATGGTTGGGAAACTTGTGATCTTCAAAGCCTGGTGGTTGCTCAACATAGACAAGTTCTTGAATAGGGACATTGAGAAATGCACTCTTCACATCCATTTGATATAGCTTGAAGTCATGATGAGCGGCATAGGCTAGAAGCATTCGAATTGCTTCAAGTCTTGACACTGGTGCATATGTTTCATCAAAGTCCAAGCCCTCCACTTGAGTGAAACCTTGAGCAACCAACCTTGCCTTGTTCCTTGTCACCACTCCATTCTCATCTTGTTTGTTAAGGAAGACCCACTTGGTGCCAATGACATTGGTATTGGGTCATTCCACTAAAGTCCACACTTGGTTTCTTTCAAAGTTATTGAGCTCTTCTTGTATGGCCATCACCTAATCCGGGTCTCCAAGTGCTAGTTCTACCTTAAGAGGTTCCAAAGAGGAAATAAACAAGTCATATTGACAAAAGTTTGCTAAATGTGAACGAGTTGTTACCCCATTTCGAAGACTCCTAAGGATGTTATCAATGGGAAGATCCCGTTGTATTGTTTGCCTTAGCCATGGATGCTCAATGGCCTCTTGTTTATCTTCTAGATCTTCATTATCATCTTGCTCAAATATGGGTTGTAGGTTTTGTCCATGAGCTAGAGTTGAATCAGCTGCTGCTGACTATGTAGGTGTGACACTGCCGCCCTCAAGTGTGGCACTGCCGCGTGCAGGAGTTGCAGCAGGTGTTTGATGTAGTGTAGCATCAGGTACGTTAGCGAAAATAGGTGCAGCAGTGTCGGTGTTTTCGGATCATCGACGAGTAAATTTGTATTTGCACGTCTGGCTCGGATGGTGTGCTTGGAGGACACAAGGGTTTATACTGGTTCGGGTGGAACATCCCTACGTCCAGTTTGCTACAGCTCATGTTACCGGCACTTGGTTTGTAGTAGGGGTTATAAACAAGCGAGAGAGGGAGAGGATCCCAAGTTTTTGGTGGAAGGGGTGAATGGGTCCTGAGAGCTCGCTTGCTGCTCAGCCGTGTGCTCATGCCATGCTCTTGTATTCTGATTTCATCCCCTTTCATGGGGCGCCCTGCTTCCCCTTTTATAGGCGAAGGGAAAGCATGGGTTACAACGGAGGAAAAGGAGAATAATGAGAGAGAGATAGAAGGTTTCTAGGGTCGCCAGGTCCTTCTTCTCCTTCATGCGGGTCCCACCGATCCTGTACATGTCAACAGGGATGGCTCCATGTCATGGCCCTGTTCGTCACTGGCACCATACGCAGACGTCATCTGCCAGTCATGGCGTTCCACTCCGTCCCGACGGACATTGTGGTGAACTGACGCACCTATCAACGTCTGTACAAGGGTTAGGCAGAACAACACCGACACGTCCAACACTGTTCTTGATGTGAATCCCCAGGTATGGCTCGTCATGGCCTCAGGTTACATCGAGGCATGCCAGTCTCTTCCCTGGTGTCAGAGTTTTGACATAGGCCCATACGCTTGGACCTGGAGTGGTTGGCGGCGATATGGGTCCCCGTCAGACAAGACGGAAACCACGGCCTTGTGGTCAGGCGAGACAGAGCCCGTACCTAAGGGGTCGGGCAAGACGGAGCCTGCGGCCTTGGGCAAGATAGAAACCGCGTCCTTGGGGTTGGGCGAGATGGAGCCCGCACCCAAGGGGTCGGGCGAGATGGAGCCCACGGCCTCGGGCGAGATGGAGCCTGCACCTAAGGGGCCGGGCGAGACGGAGCTCGTGGCCTTGGGCGAGACAGAGCCCGCACCCAAGGGGTCGAGCGAGACGGAGCCCACGGCCTCAAGGTCAGGCAAGATGGAGCCCACGGCCTCGAGGTCGGGCGAGACAGAGCCCATGGCCTTGGGCAAGACAGAACCCTTGTCCTTGGGATTAGGCGAGATGGAGCCCGCACCTAAGGGGTCGGGCGAGACGGAGCCCGCGGCCTCGAGGTCGAGCGAGACAGAGCCCGCGGCCTTGGGGTCGGGCGAGACGGAGCCCGTGGCCTTGGGGTCGGGCGAGACCTTTTAATACATCTTGATCCATCTGGGGAAGTCAGTGTGGGCACTAACTTCCTTGCTTTGGGTATCCCTAATATCGATACCCGACAGTAGCCCTCGAGCCTACGGAGGAGTAGAATACTCCTTTGGAGGCTTTTCCGGACAGGAGGACTCTGAGGGCCTTGGCCTTCTTTTTGTAGCCCACGGTGTGTCCTGGTAGGACGATGATTCCCTTTTGTCATGATCGGTCTTCTTGGGGGCATGTAACCGCAGGATTCAGGAGGTCACAAAGATTTTTCTTGATTCTAGTCCCCTAGGATCTGATCGATCCACCGTCGTCCTACGACCGCACATTCGGTCTCCTTGCGAGTCCAACTTCCCTCGAGACCCCACGCGTAGCAGGGGTCCGGTTGAGGGTCAGCTCGTCTTTGTGATCGTCATCCCTCAAGCGTTTTTTTCGATAAAACGGAGGGGCTGAGCCGTGCAACATTTTTCCTCGATGGACAAAACATGGTGCTCGGTGAGCTGTTAACGGGCTAGTCCGAGTGGGGCCCTAGCTTCCCGTTCACGGGGGTCCAACATGGGTCAGCTGGTGACCAACTCCATATTCTCAGTGGTCAATCCATATAGTTCTTGGGTCCGTTCGACCGGTCCCAAGGGCTCATTGCCTTTCTTCGAGGAAAAACCATGGACTAGGAACCGATCAAGACTCGAACGTGGGCTAGGATGCCCGCGACGCTTGTGCGCCCGGGTACTAGCCGCTAGTGAGCCCATCCCTTTCTACCCTCAATCTAAGGGCACCCTAGAGCTGCTGTGAACTCATCGGAGGGCCAGCCTTTGAACTCCTAGGCCTAAACGGGCCGTAGGAGCATTTTTAGCTCCGTATCCCTCGTTACCTGTGATGGTTCTCGTGACTGTCTACATCGACACCGAGCTGGACGACATCGAGAAGGAGGTGGCCCCTCTAGCACAGGACTTACCTGCCAAGATAGAGGATGTTGTCATCCCCCAAGAAATTTGTTAAGTAGATAAGCCAGGCGGCGAACTTGTAATATGTGGACAAGCTCTTAAATTTCGTTATGGCCAAACAGATTTTTAGCTCTTCTCCCCTTTTTGTATAAAAAAGGTGAATGCGTTCTGACCCTTTCCATCGTTAAGGCTGTAAAGCTAGGGGTGAGGGCAAAAAACTCTGATCACGCTAGTGAGCAAAAACGCCATAGCCGCTGAAGCATAGGTTTCTTGCGGTCTGACCAATTTTACTCAGCGTTCGTTTCTGCAACCCTTGCTTCTAGATCTTAACATGAGAAAGGGTCGGGCACAATGAAAGTTTGCCTGGTAGATATACTCTTTAATGTGTTCCAACTCTTTCCGTAGCTAAGGCTAAAAAGCTTGGGGTATGGGCAAAAAAGCTCTAATCACACTAGTGAGCAAAAACGTCGTAGCCGCTGGGGCGTAGGTTTCTTGCGGTCCGACTAGTTTTACTCAATGTTTGTTTCCGCAACCCTTGCTTCTAGATCTTAACGTGAGAAAGGGTCAGGCATAGAGAATGTCTATCGGAGAGATATGCTTTTATCAGCCCCCGAGTGAGGCCCGATCCCTCACTGCTGCTAGGGTCAGGTGGCACTAAAGATCGAGGAGTTGATAGCGAAACTGATAAGAGAAAGTGTGCATAAATTAAGGGTAAAAGTGACATAGATGTTTGATGTTACAGGCGTTGACGAAGACTTCACCATCGATGATCCTGAGCCCCTTGCCATTGCTGGGGTCGGGTGTCACTAAAGATCAAGGAGTCGATAGCAAAATCGATAAGAGAAAGCGTGCGTAAATTAAGGGTAAAAGTGACATAGCTGTTTGATGTTCTAGGAATTGATGAAGACTTCACCGTCGATGGGCCTGAGCTTATAGGTGCCTGGTCAGAGCACCTCCGCGATGACGTATGGTCCCTCCCACGGTGGAGAGAGCTTGTGGCAGTTCTTATTGCTCTAGATGAGGCAGAGCACCAGGTCCTCGACATTGAAGGCATGACCCCGCACTCGACGGTTGTGGTACCAGTGCAATGCTTGCTGGTACTTGGCCGAGTGGAGGAGGGCAATGTCACACGCTTCATCTAGCTAGTCCATGGCATCCTCGAGGGATGCCTCGGCTCCGTGTTCGCCGTACGCCTTGACCCTCGGCGCTCAATAATCGAGGTCAGTTGGGAGGATAGCCTCGGAACCATAGACCATGAAGAATGGCGTGTAGCCGGTGGCCTAGCTGGGGGTTGTCCTCAAGCTCCAGAGCATTGCGGGAAGCTCTGTGACCCATCGTCTGCCAAATTTGTTCAACCGGTTGAAGATCCTAGGCTTGAAGCCTTGTAGGACCATGTCGTTCGCGCGCTTGACCTGCCCGTTCATGCGGGGGTGCACCACAGTGGCCCAATCGACACAGATGTGGTATTCATCGTAGAATTGAAGGAACATCTTCCCGGTGAACTACGTGCAGATGTCCATGATAATGGAGTTTGGGACTCCAAAGCGATGGACGATGTCAAGGAAGAATAGAACGGCTTGCTCAGACTTGATCACAGAGATCGGTCAAGCCTCTATCCACTATGCAAACTTGTCTACGGTGATAAGCAAGTGCATATAGCCCTCGGGCGCCCTCTTGGGTCTGCCAAGCATAGTATTGACATCTTTCATAGGTGCGCACAATCTGTTCAACGTCTGCTACTATGGTCGGCCGATAGAAGCCTTGTCGGAACACGTTTCTGACTAGGGTCCTAGGTGTGGCATGGTGCCCATAGACCCCACCATGGATATCACTTAGCAACTGCTTCCCTTGTTCGATGGGGATGCAGCGCTGCAGGATCCCGGTGTGGCTTCGCCTGTAGAGGTCGCCCTCAATAATGACAAAGGACTTGGCACGACGCGTAAGCCGTCGAGCTTCTATTTTGTCTATCGACAACGCCTCACAGAGGAGGTAGTCGAGGTAAGGCATCCTCTAGTCGGCCAGAGGGTCAGGCTCTATCGCTGGATCCTCGTCAAGCTCCATGACTTTGGGGTCAGATGGAGCCACCGGCTGGTTAGCCCCCGAGCCTAGGGAAGATGGTCCATCACCGATCTATTCCGGCTCCCTGTAGAGGACTGAGGGCTTATACTAATCGTTGACAAATATGCCCGTCGGCAATGGCTCTTGGCCGGACATCATTTTTGCCAGCACGTCGACCGCCTCGTTGACACGCCTCGGGATGTGATTGATCTCAAGACCATCAAACTTGTCCTCCAACTAGTGGACTTCTCGGCAATACACAGCCATCTTGGCATTGTGGCAACTTGATTCCTTCATGACTTGGTCGATGACCAGCTGGGAGTCACCCCGGACGTCAAGCCGTCGGATACCCAACTCGATGGCGATGCGTAGGCCATTGATGAGTGCCTCATACTCGGCCACATTGTTGGAGGAGGGGTAATGGATGCAAACCATGTACCTCATGCGTACCCCGAGGGGCGAAACAAAGACCAGCCCCGTGCCGGCGCCTTTCTTCATCAGCGATCCATCGAAGTACATCATCCAGTACTCTTGGTCAATGACTGCTGGTGACATTTGGATCTCGGTCCATTCTACAATGAAATCAGCCAGCACTTGAGACTTGATGGCCGTTCAAGGGGCATATGAAATGCCTTGACCCATCAGCTCAAGCGCCCACTCCATGATTCTTCCTATGGCATCCTAGTTTTGGACGTCCTCGCTGAGAGGGAAGGATGTCACAACCATCACTGGATGTGACTCGAAGTAGTGACGCAACTTCCTCTTGACGATAAGGATGGCGTACATGAGTTTCTGGATTTAAGAGTAGCGAGTCTTGGAATTGGATAAGACCTTGCTAATGAAGTACGTGGGATGCTACACTTTGAGGGCGTGTCCCTCTTCTTCTTGCTCTACCACTATGGCAGAGCTGACCACTTGCGTGGTGGCCGCAATGTAGAGCAGAAGTGGTTCCCCATCGATCGGGGGGACCAGGATCGGGGCCTTCATCAGGAGCTGCTTGACCTTGTCAAGTGCCTCCTGGGCCTCGGGCGTCCATTCAAAACAGCTGGCCTTCTTCAGAAGCCGATAGAGGGGAGACCTCGTTCGCTGAGTCACGAGATAAAGCGGCTGAGCACGGCGAGGCGCCCTGTAACTCGCTATACCCCCTTTATGTTCTGAATCAGGCTCATCCTCATGATGGCCAAGATCTTCTCTGGGTTGGCTTCGATGCCACGCTTGGAGACGAGAAAACCCAGCAGCATACCCCTTGGGATCCTGAAAACGCACTTCTCGGGGTTGAGTTTGATGCTGTTTGCTTGGAGTTTCGTGAAGGTCCGCTCTAGGTTGGCTATGACCTGGTCAGCCCGTTTGGACTTGACCACGATGTTGTCTACGTAGGCCTCAATGGTTTGCCCGATGAGGTCACCGAAACACTTGAGCATACAACACTGATACGTAGCCCCTGTGTTTTTTAGACCGAACGACATTATGACGTAGCAGAACGATCCGAACAGGGTGATGAAAGATGTCATGAGCTGGTCGGACTCTTTCATCGTGATTTGATGGTACCCAGAGTATGCATCAAGGAAGCAAAGAGTTTCACACCCTGAGGTCGAGTCGACTACTTGGTCTATGAGTGCCAAAGGAAACAGATCCTTTGGGCATGCTTTGTTGAGACACGTGTAGTCAACACACATTCTCCATTTCCCACTCTTTTTTCATGCAAGAACGGGATTGGCTAATCACTTAGGGTGGTATACTTCCTTGATGAACCTGGCCGCCAAAAGCTTCGTAATTGCCCCTGCGTTTCTCCTCGTCGAAGCAACGCGGGTGCTGCTTCACTAGCTAGGAGCCTGGCCTGATCTTCAAGGTGTGCTCGATGACTTCTCTCAGAATGCCTAGCATGTCCAAGGGTCTCCACACAAAGATGTCTCTATTGGCACAGAGGAAGTCGGCGAGCGTGCTTTCCTATTCAAAAGGAAAGTGTGGTGCCGATGCGCACCACTTTGCCCTTGGAGCTGCTGGGGTCTATGAGGACCTCCTTGGCGCCCTCTATAGGCTCAAAAAGACCTAGCTGACTGCTTGGGGTCGGGTGCTTCATTGACGACCTCCTTTCTAATGGCCGCAAGCTCTTTGGAGGTGACAATTGCCGCGGCATGTTCGCAACACTCGACCTCGCACTCGTAGGCACGCTGGAAGGAGGTGCCGATGGTGATGACCCCGCATATACCCATCATCTTCAACTTCAGATAGGTGTAGTTGGGGATGGCCATGAACTTCACATAGCATAGACGCCCCAGGATGGAGTGGTAGGTCCCATGGAACCCGACCACCTCGAAGGTAAGGGTCTCCATCCTATAATTGGTCGGATTCCCGAAGGTGACGGGCAGATCTATCTACCCAAATGGCATGGCCTGCTTTTTAGGCACGATGCCGTGGAAAGGCGCCTCGGTCGGTAGGATGCGCGATCAGTCGATGCCCGTGGCATCGAGCGTTTCAGTGTACATGATGTTGAGGCCGCTGCCTCCTTCCATCAGCACCTTGGTGAGCCGCTTCATGCCAATGTTCGGGTCGACCATGAGCGGACATCTTCCCAGCTATGGGACGCTTTGCGGGTTGTTGGTCCGATCAAAGGTTATGGCAGACTCTGACCATCGGAGGAAGGAAGGCGCTGCCGGCTCAGCCGTATAGACCTTGTGGCGTGCAAGCTTTTGGCGGCGCTTGGAGTCATAGGCCACCGACCCTCCGAAGATCATGAGGCAACCATCCTGCGTCGAAAATCCACTGTCCTTCCCCTTGGTGTCGTCTGCGGCCGGTTTGGGCTCCTTCCTATGCTCCCCCTTGTTGGAGTCTCCGGACAAGAACCGCTTCATGAACAGCTTGACGGGGAAAGCATGGTTTGGACATGGCCCTTCGAGCAGCTTCTCGAAGTGGTCTGGGGTACCCTCGGTAGGCTTTCGACCCCCCCTTGCGGTCGACAGTGGCCACGAGCGAGCTCTCGCGTCACTGCTTGTTCTTCTTCTTATTGGGGTGGTTGGAGGCGCCTTCGCCAGTGTCCTTGTCCCGCTTTGCTTTGGCCTTGAGGCAGTCAAAAATCGCCCCGACCGCCTCCTCGCTCAAGGCGTGCCTGGTGGTGATGTTGAGGAGCACCTTGGTGGTTCACGGGCCCTTACATCCTAGCTTGTGAACCAGCGACTCATAGGTGGTCTCAGACAGGAAAGCTCCTATGACGTCGGCGTCAGCGACGTTGGGTAGCTTGTCGCACTGCCGGGAGAAGCACTAGATGTACCCATGAAGAGCTTCTCTGGACTTCTGTCGATAGTTTTGGAGATCCCAAGGGTTCCCAGGATGCTCGTATGTGCCCTGGAAATTTTCCATGAAGATCTCTTTTAGGTCTGCCCAACTTTAGATTCGGTTGGGCGAAAGGTGTTCCAACCACGTTCGCGCCAAATTCGGCCAGGAACAACAAAAGGTTGCGGATAATGGAATTGTCACTATCCGCTCCACCGGCTTGGCAAGCAAGCTGATAATCCTTTAGCCATAGTCCAGGGTTTGTCTCCCTAGACTATTTCAGGATCTTGGTCGGCGGTCGGTACCACGGTGGGAAGATGGCGTTGAGGATGTGCCGGCCAAAGGCCTAAGGTCCCGGCAAGTCGGGACTTGGGCTTCAGCCCTCGCCGCTGTCATAGCATCTGCCATGACGAGGGTGGTAGCCATGGATAGCCTCCTCCCTCTCATTATCGTGAGCATGCCTGCGGGCATCCAGGGTGTCGCGCGTGTCACGGTGGAGGCCGAGACACTCATGCACTGGGATCATGGCGCACGGCCTGCCGCCTCGCTGTGCCTGGTGGACTGACACATCCCTGTTGGGTCGCTCTAAGGGCGCGCTCTGGCTGGTGCCTAGCTCGTGTTGTCAGGACAGCGAGCTCTCGGCCTGCTGCGCCACCGCATGCTCGAGTAGCGGGCGAATCTCACGATGGGCCCAACAATCCTTGGCGTCACGGGGCCCGGAAGCCCCCGAAGCAAGGCCACCACGACAACGATGTTCTGGCTTGCCCGGGTGAAGTGTTTGAGGGCTTCATCATCCTTGATGATCCTTTGGTTCATGTCATGGGCTGCGACGCATGCACGCCCATCATCTCCATGGCGCTCGAGCTCTGCGCGTTCCTGCTTGAGCTGGAGTCATTCTTCTTTGAGCTTTTGGTGCTTCTTCGAGCTGCTCTACCCATAGGTGAGGTGGGTCCCTACGTCCCCCTTGACCTCATTGTCGAGGTCATCTATTGGGGTAGCCCCTCCCTCATGGATGCTTTTGATATATCCCACGAGGGTACCTACTGGTGTCAGAGTCAGAGGGCGACTCCGATTCTCCCATCAAAAGGTCATGGAAAGATTCCACGATGTATTCAATCATCTCCATGAACTCATCGTCCATAGGGGATGGGGGCGTACGCTGCGCCACAAGGTGGCCAACCGTTTCTGCTGTGTTGTGCAGACCGAACGGGAGCGCTGTCGGGGCGCTCCAGATGAGGCATTCTGGGGAGAGCGGCTCTCCTCCAGCAAGCTACGCCCTAACATTAACGAACGAGAAGGTGAGGTGGTGTAGGTCCTCCTAGGATGGTCAGGGTCCCAGGAAGGCACCGAGCTGGCACTCTAGCCTCTCGTAATCAAAGCCGAGGAGCTAGTCGCTCCTGGGGGCGCGGGCCTCCAGTGCGTGCAGCTATAGCTCCTAAAGCTCCTCAACAATCGCGTCGGGGTCGGCGGAGTGGAGAGGTTGGACGGCGATGGGAACCTGTGCCAACTCTTCCTCCGTCGTAACGATGAAGTCTAGGTTCCCAAAGCGCACGTGCGCACCCGGGACCCAGCTGACGCCGTGACTAGCCATTCGAGGCCTGATGTGGACGTTGAGATGCATAAAAAGCCCCTACCTGGCGCGCCAATTGTCGGTGTTTTTGGACCACCAACGAGTAAATTTATATTTATGTGTCTGGCTTGGATGGTGTTCTCGAAGGACACAAGTGTTTATACTAGTTCGGGCAGAACGTCCCTACGTCCAGTTCGCTGCTGCTCGTGTTACCGGCACTTGGTTTGCAGTAGCGGTTACAAATAGGTGAGAGAGGGAGAGGATCCCAAGTCTCTAGTGGAAGGGGTGAACGGGTGCTGAGTGCTCACTTGCTGCTCAGTTGTGTGCTCATGTCGTGCTCTTGTATTCTGATTTCGTCCCCTTTCATGGGGTGCCCTGCTTCCCCTTTTATAGGTGAAGGAAAAGCGTGGGTTATAGTGGAGGAAAAGAAGAAGAACGAGAGAGAGATATAACATTTCTAGGGTCGCTAGGTCCTTCTTCTCCTTTATGCGGGTCCCGTCGATCCTGTAGATGTCAACAGGGATGGCTCCACATCATGGCCCTGTTCATCACTGGGGCCATGCGCAGGCGTCATCTGCCGGTCATGCAATTTCACTCCTGTTAGTGTCCATACAAGGGTTAGGCAGAACAACACCAGCACGTCCGACACTGTTCTTGATGTGAATCCCTAGGTATGGCCTATCGTGGCCATGGGTTACATCGAGGCATGCCAGTCTCTTCCCTAGCATCAGAGTTTTGACCCAGGCCCATACGCTTGGACCTAGAGTGGTTGGCGGCGGTATGGGTCCCCATCGGATGAGACAGAAACCGCGTCTTAGGGGTCGGGCGAGACAGAGCCCGTACCCAAGGGGTCAGGCAAGATGGAGCCCACGGCCTTGTGCGAGACAGAAACCACATCCTTGGGGTCAGGCGAGATGGAGCCCGCACCCAAGGGGTCAGGCGAGACGGAGCCCGCACCCAAGGGGTCGGGCGAGACGGAGCCCACGACTTTGAGGTTAGGCAAGACGGAGCCCATGGCCTTGAGGTTGGGCGAGACGGAGCCCGCGGCCTTGGGTGAGACTGAACCCTCGTCCTTGGGATCAGGCGAGACAGAGCCCGCACCCAAGGGGTCAGGCGAGACGAACCCCATGGCCTTGAGGTCGAGCGAGATAGAGCCCGTGGCCTTGGGGTCAGGCGAGACCTTTTAATATGTCTTGATCCATCTGGGAAAGTCAACATGGGAGCTAACTTCCTTGCTTTGGATATCCCTAATATCAATACCCGACAAGCAGCAACTTGAGGAACCACAACTTCAGTGACTTAATCTTCTTGTGGTTTAATATCACCAATAACTAATTGCTTGATTGCTTCACATGGTGGATCCTCCTTTCCTACAACACTTGAATCAACTTGCTCTACTTGAGAGTCATTAGATTCATCAAATGTCATGTCTACCACAATCTCAACTCTTCCGGAGGTTTGTTGAAGACATGGTAGGCATGTTCATTTGATCCACAACCAAGAAGAAAACCTTCATCAACTTTAGGTGCAAACTTAGAGGTTTTAGGTTTCTTGTTAAGTATGAAACACTTGCACCCAGACACTCTAAAGTAAGACACCTTAGGCTTGTTACCGGTTAGAAGCTCATATGAAGTTTTCTTCAACTTCTTGTGTAGGTAGAGGCGGTTGATGGCATGGAAAGCGATGTTGATGGCGTCACACCAAAAGATGTCTGGCGTCTTGTACTCATCTAGCATTGTCCTTGCCATGTCAATGAGTGTATGGTTCTTCCTCTCTACTACACCATTTTGTTGAGGGGTGTATGGAGTTGAAAACTCATGCTTGATGCCCTCTTCATCAAGAAACTCCTCAACTAGAGTATTCTTAAATTTGGTCCCATTGTCACTTCTCACTTTGTTGATGGGAAGACCAAAGTCCTTTTGAGCTCTTCTAATAAATATATTCACCTTCTCTTAGAACTTGGCCCTTGTCATGCAAGAAAAAATACCCAAGTGAAATGGAAATAGTCATCAACAATAACATGACCATATTTATTACCCCCGATACTTAGGTAGGCGACCGGTCCAAAGAGATCCATATGTATTAGCTCTAGTGGTTGCTTGGTGGTCATGATGCTCTTTGGTGGGTGAGGTACGCCAACTTGCTTTCCGGCTTGACAAGCGCTACAAATCCTATCTTTCTCAAAGTGAACATTTGTTAGTCCAAGGATGTGTTCATCTTTTAGAAGTTTGGCCAAGTTTCTCATCCCAACATGGGCTAGTTGGCGATGCCAAAGCCAACCCATGCAAGATTTTGCCACTAAACAAGTCTCAAGCTTAGCTTTACTTTTATTGAAATCAACTAACTAAAGCTTGTTCTTTCATTGACCCGTAAAAACAATAGAGGAATCCTCCATTCTAAAGACTTCCACGCCCTTATTCGTAAAGAGACAATTGTAGCCCATCTCACACAATTGAGAAATGGACAACAAATTGTAACTCAACGAATCAACATGTAATACATTTGTAATTGAATGCTCAAGAGTTATAACAACTTTACCGAGACCAATCACATCTCCCTTTGAATTGTCTCCAAAGACAATATTTTTATTTGAGTGCGTCATCGGTGAATATGATGAGAACATACTCCTTTCTCCGGTCATATGATTTGTACATCCACTATCAAGCACCCAACTTAATCCACCGGAGGAGTATGCCTACAAAATAAGTTTAGTTGCTAGATTTAGGTCCCCAATTTGACTTGGGGCCTTGCAAGTTAGTCACAAGGATCTTAGGAACCCAAATAGAAGTATTCCTATATATGTTGGTTTCCTTTCCAACATATTTTGCAACCACTTTCTCACTGTTGTTATTCTTCAAAACAAAGCATGATGTCAAGATTTGTCGAGGTGCATAAGTCTTTGGTTAATATGCATACTTGTTCTTGGTGGCCCACAATGATTCCTTAGGCTTTTGGAAAACCTATTTCTGTTGGTACACCTTCTTCTTGGGCTTAGTTTGATCAGGAGCTAAATTGGTAGCCTTCCCATTTTTGCAGGGCGCGGCACTGCCGCCCTTCACTGCGGCACTGCTGCTGTGCGGTACTACCTCTCTAGGACGCTGCACTATCATGATCTATGCAGGCTGATCTGTACCAATTTTGCCCTTCCTCTCAAACTACACACACTCATAGCCATTCACTATCCTTCTTTCATTTGTCTTGGCTCCTTTTGTGTGGCCGAGCCCATGCTTGATTGAGGGATACCTTCCTTGCTTAAATTATGGCCCTTTTGATTCATTATTCCTCTTGTCATTGAACTGGGTCACACTCATCCACCCTTTTCCAATGATTTCATTGAGCCTAGCAATCTCCTTTCTGATAGCCTCCATGTTTGCAAGGTTAGTGGAATAGGCATTCAAATCAAGATTAAAATATTTTCCACAACCTTGACTAGTGGAGGAAGTAGAGGTTTCCTTTGCCTTAGAGAGATGTGAGTTGCTATCCCAAAGAATGTCATATTGCATCTCAAGTTCTTTGTGCTTTTCATCCAAATCACAATACTTTTTCTTGAGAGATTTATTTGCTTTCTTTGTGATATCTTGGCCAAGGCTTTGCACAAGGATTCCACCTCACTTCTCTCTAATACAAGAGCTTCTTTGCTAGCAATGTAGAGATCCTCTTGTTGGATAAGAGTCTCTTCTCTAGATTCTAGCTCGGCTTGGACACTCTCTAGATCCTCCATTAGCTTAGTGATGAATAATTTGGTCTTTCCATCCAAACTTTTAGTTATCATGTTTATTTCTTCATCACTAGATTCATCATCACTAGAGCTATCACTAATATCACTACTAGAGATATCACTAGGAGGTGGAGGAAATTTGGCCTTTGATTTGGATTTTACCTTCTCACGCTTTGCCATGAGACAAATGTGAGGGGAGTAGTAGTCATCATCGGGCATGTTGTTAAAGAGCCTTGGTGTAGGGAATGACTTGTGAATGGCAACGGTTGCAATCTTCTCATCCTCCTCACTTGTGCTCTCTTTAGTTGAGTTCCATTCATTCCCAATGTGAGCCTCTCCCATGTTCTTCTTGCTCTTCCTCCAGTCGGCCTTGTCCTCTTTCTTGTATTTGTTGTCCTTGATCTCATATGGACACTTGGCAATGAAGTGATCGGTGCTACCATAATTGTAGCATGTCCTCTTTTTCTTGTTTGGAAAATTTCACTTCACTACCTTGTAGCCTTGCTTCTTTAGCCCCTTGTGAAATCTCTTCATAAAGAGAGCAACATCATCAATCTTCTTATATTGATCATCATTATTTTCACTTTAACTTGAAGATGATGTGGTCTCTACTCTCTCTTGAACTTGCTTGCTTGCTTTAGGCTTGCTAGTTGAAGCTTGTTGGTTGATCTTGGACTTGCTTGTAGAGCCTTGCTACTTGATTTGTTGGCCTTGAGAGCTACATCTTTGATCTTGATGCCCTCTAGCTTTGCTTGCAATTCTCCAAGTTTCTTTCTCTCATTTGCTTCTTCTCTTTGCATGTCAAAGGTCAAGATCCCTCCAAGTACATCATTTGGTGTGAAGTACTCAAACTTCTTGTCTCTAATTAGAGTGACTACGGTCTCATTTCTAGGTGAATAAGCTTCCAACATAATCTTAACAACTTTGTGATCATCTAGCTCATCATAACCATAGCCTCTAATCTTGCCTACCATTATCATCAACCTATCAAACATCTCTTATGGCCCCTATCCATCCAAGATTACAAACCGGTTGAACTTTGACCTCAACAAATCAATCCTTGCCTTTCTTACTTTGTCAACCCCTTCATGTGCTAGGTGTAAAGTATCACATATTTGCTTCGCAACATCAACTCCAATCACTCTATTGTACTCATCACCATCCAAGGCACTAAGCAACACACTTTTGGCTTGACTATTGAGGTGAATGATTCTCATCTCTTCTAGTGTTGGGTTCTTGGGATCAACCGAAGACTCAAATCCATTGCAAACAATCTTCCAAATGCCGAGGTGAAGACCTATAAGATATGTTCTTATCAAGTGCTTCCACTTGGCAAAGTTAGTCCCATTGAAATGAGGTAACTTGCCCATGGGCACATTGATGAAAGACCTCCGATCATGGTTAGTCATAGGAATAGAAAAGTAGTTAAAGGATACGACGGCATATTTGCTGTTGTTGGCCTTGCCCTTTCCTTTCTTCTCCTTCTTGTTCCCCTTCGACACTTGGTATGACTCATTATCATCTCCATCTTCAGAATGATATGCTTGATGATGCACTTGTTGCCTTCTCTTCTTCCTTCTTCCTAGCTTCTCTTATTTTTCTTCTTGCTTCTCTCTTGGGCCTTCTTTCTTTTTTCCTTTGCTTCTTCTCTAACCACTGCTCCAACTTCTTCTTCTCTCTTGCTTATCTTTTTAGCTTTCTTGCCTCCTTTCTTCTTCTTCTCTCATTATCATTGAGAGCTCTTTCGGTATCGGTAGCCTCAAGATGTGGTAGTGTGGTGTTGCTTGATGTCGATGCGCTCAGCTCGCTGCTGTCTGTGTCGACATACTCTGGCTTCACGCCACTAACTCCTCCTCTGGGCACCATACCTCACGCAGTGAAGCGTATATGAGGTAACCTTGCTCTGATATCACTTGTAAGATCTCTGGTTGGCCTAGAGGGGGTGAATAGGCCTGTCAAAACAAACACTCAAACTTTTATCAATTTCACCCTACGGCACTGCCGCTCTGACGGGCGGCACTGACGAACTACGGCATTGCCGGGCCAGAATAGCGGCACTGACGCCCCTTGTGACAGAACCGCCCAATTTATACAAGATCAAGTACGGCTGTCCCCGCTAACACGTACGTTGACACACACATACTTTCACTTATATAAACCCGGTAGACCGCCGAGTGTCCCAAAAGACTTCGGTAAATCAACATCACAACCAAGATCGTATGATTAAGCAAATACACATCACATACATAGAGTTGCAGCAGAAATAATGTTACAATTGGGTTCACAATTAATAGTACAAGTTTGGGTTTCAAAACCAATTATTGAAAACAACATAGCTTTCAAATGATTACATTAATATAATTTCCAAATACATTGCTAGCATAAGTGACATCATCCGACAAAAGCATATAGATGAGAAGTAACTATAGAATCACCGAGCCCACCGGCGGTTAGCCACCATCTTCAGCAAGCCAAGAACTTCACCTGCAACATGGTGGGATAAACCCTGAGTACTCGAATGTACTCAGCTAGACTTACCCGTCTTAAACCAAAATAAAGCGACACCAAGGATTATGCAAGGCTTTCTTGAGTGGGCTAGCTGACTTGTTTGCGAAAAGCATAAGCTATCATGAAGACATCATTTTAAATACTTTGCATCATCTTTATTATAACCTATTCATCTAGGTAAGCACCTGTACTATAGCAATCACTTATTAACCAATAACATCCAGTTACCAATTTAGATTTAGCATATCCCATACCATCCAGATAACCATCATTGTTCCATAATAATTACTACGATGCCGTAGCTCGAGTCAAGTGCTCACTATCCAGGAGCGATGGCGATTCGAATCGATTCCTAACCAGCTGGTGATTTATTCCTCACACAAACCACACTCACCGATCAAGTGAGCTACAGATCACCAATGACACTTTTTAGGTAGCCGCGGGATAATCTAGAGCCGCAGTACCAGGGACCGCCCGACTGCCAGGAATCAGGTCGCACCTGCCCTTGGGCTCACTCTTCGTGCCCCTGTCATACCCCCATCAGCACCAATACGCGCACTCGTGTAGATCCTGGCCCGAAAGGTGCCACTAGCTTTGCAGTCGAAAGGTACTTTATTTGGCCAGCTAAATGTGAGGCATGCGTTCAACATGACAAGAGGGACGAGCAACGATCGGTCCTTAATCGACACAGATGGAAACTAACAGCACCCCAGAACCCTATCTGGTTGCCTCCAACTTTTTCCGTTCGGTCACCAATTATCCATCACACATGGTTAATTCCAGGATATCATTCTTTCCATAGCTAAATTCTTCCAGTAATCACCTATAATGTAGGTGACCGGATATCACCGATCGCTACCGGTCTAAGCAAGGCTAAGCAGTTATTCGATCCTGACCTAACAGGGTAAAAGGTAATAAGGTAGGCAAGGATAGTAATAAATGCATCAACGGTTTCAATCAACTCCTACAACTTAATGCAACAATATATAAACTCATATATAGGAATAATTACTTTTATAAAGTAGGAGACTTAGAATTCTCTGGGGCTTGCCTGGGATCCGACACAAGTCAGTTCAGTTAGCTTGCACCGTCCTGGTGACGTCTCAGGTCCTAGCACTCGCTTAGTCCTTCCATCTTCGGGATAGATCCTCCATACACTGTCTTCGGGTTCGGCTCCAACATCACGTCCTTCACGTGGTTCATCTAGCGCATCTAGATGATATGCAAGATGCATGTATATGAATGTGATGAATGGTAACACAAGATGCATCACATAAGCATTCAAGACAAACCAGTTATTCAAGGCAATCATAGAGTCAAGGCTGCAAACAGCAGCAGCTAATTTTACACATAATAGGAGTTGTATTAATACAAAAGACATGCAACAAGACAATCTGGAAAGCTTATGAAATTTTATACAATTCATCTTTAATCATCTTAGCATGATTCTCAAGTTAACTAAGTCAAATATACCCATTTACACAAACTGATCCACAATTGACAGAAAGCAGCCATTTCTGAAACCCAACTTTAAACAGGCATAACTCACAAACCACAAGGCCAAATACCACCAAATTTTAACAGAAGCTACATACATGAATTATCTACAACTTTGTTATTCTTATATTAAGATGATTTTACAGTTAGAAGTGTCAACTAATCCAATAATTGCATCTCTGTCCAAAACATAGACAGAAACTGACATGCCACTTTAAACAGCTATAAATGGAGTTATACATGTCCCATAAATGTGATTCTAGACTTTTTAGAAAGCTTAGAAAATTCTAAACAACTTTGTTGTAAACACCTAAAGCTAATTATACTATTAAGAAGGCCCCACAGTAAGAACAAGGAAACCTTCCCTGGGTTTGGGCATAAACAGCCACAGAGATTTAAGCAAGTATAACGCAAGATCTACTTAACCAAAAATCATGATATTTAACTTTTTGGAAAGCTTAGGAAAAGTACTACAACTCATGTATTATCATAAAGTCATGATTCATAACTTAACTGAACCAATTCATTCAAACATGCAGGACTACTCAGAATAGGAGCAAAGCAACACAAGGAATTTGTTATTTTTGTAACTCTTAAACCATCAATCCTAAACTCCTGAAATTTTTACTAGACATCAAATATCACTAGAGTAACACTCCATAAAAATTTCACATTTATTTGAGCACCACCACTTCAGTTATGAAAAAGACAAGACACAACTAGTATTACAAACCTAACTGCATAAATTGATTTTTACAGAAAAAACATTAAACTAAATCATGTCATATTATAGATCTAGTGCATAGATAATTTTACAAGGATTCTAAAAAGTCCTAATTTACTATTTTACGATTTTTCAACAAATTACTACGAATTTTCAAAGTGGAGCATTCAAATCTGTAAAAACTAGAGAAAAGGAATTGAAATCTTGCATCGGGGTCCCCATGGAAAATATAAATCAAACGTCAGCGAAGAGGTCCTCCTGAGCACTATTCACATATGTCACAACTTCGTAGAAAGAACCTTCCCTTTACTCGAATTCGAGCGCGAAGTCCTTGACGTGGATTTGCAGCAGAGGATGTTCTGGAGCTCGCCGTTTCGGCCGGCAAGGACGGCGCCGGTGGCGAGCTGCAAGGCCGCGGCAAGCCCTGGCCTACGCGCACTCGCACAGGGCTTTGGCTTGGCCGACATTGGCCTAGGAAGGTCCAGCCACGTGCACGGGTGGCATGCCGCGGCGGCGGCCGGCTATGGCAGCGGCGAGGCGACACGGTAGTGGCGTTGTATGGCACGAGCACGGAGCTGGGCATGGGGAGGCTGAGGGGCAGCAGCGCTGGCGGCAGAGCTTCGCTTGGCGGCATAGAGGAGGGAGTCCGGCAGCACGGCGTTCATGGCGGCGGCATGGTGCCGTCTTGTGGAAGTAGGAGAGGGAAGGGGAAGGGAGAGGGAGAGAGTGGAGAGGGTAGGGGAGCTCGGGTCCTTTACTGGAGCACAGCAAGGAGGAGCTGGCGGCCATGCAAGCAGGGAGAGCGCCACACGACCTACAGCGCCTGGTGCACGGTCGGCACTGTTCATCAATTTCAAATTTCCAATTCTACCTCAAACATACCACTGAAACCCATACTTCGTGCCTCCGTAACTCCTAAACCACGACGAGTTAGCAAAAACTCTATTAATAAAAGTTGTAGATCTATATACGAGCTCCAACTTTTATTAAAGCTTCAAAGTCTAATTAGGCCTGGTTAGAGAGATAGAAGGACCTAAAGTGGGGTACACGAAACTAAAAATTCAGGTTGCAGTTAACTCAGACTTAGAATATTTTTGGACTCTGAAAACAACAGCAGATTTAAAGTTTGAGCCTCGGTTTGACTTAGTTTCAAGTTGATCTGGCTCTTGGTCCAAAAACAAATTTTGTTGTACAATACTCAAACTTCAACTTTTATTTAAGGTGCAACTCCATGCAAGCACTGTAAGTGATTGGTCAACACCGATCAAAGTAGCATCACAATAAAGCTTAAATCCGAGTTTTAGACCGATTGAGGTATTTTCTTGTCATTTGCCCAACATGAACCTTTCATGACTTTTGTTGTAGAGTTCATCTAGAGTCATTTGGGCATGGTTGCAAGATTTGGTTGACGATCGAGAATTCCATTCACTTTATAAAATAATTCAAGCAAGGACAACTCGTCATTTCATGTGACTTCTTGATTCCAAACTTCACGAAACTTTTTCATGGATTAATATAGATGGGTATTGATGTGAGACACATGAAGATATTCCAATAACACCAGCCAAGCATATATCTTGAAAAGGGCCTATATGTAAAGCAAGGGTGCAATATCCAAGTTTAGGTTGGGGCTCATTTCCATAGGTTTGACCTTGACATCTTCATCATTACTTAATATGCCATGTTTGAGCTCAAACCCATTGCTTAACTGGTGACAAACACCTAGGGTGTTACAGCCCTCCCCCTTTAAAGAATCGCGTCCCGAGATTCAGGATGAAAGACTTTTATGGAAGAGAGACATGCTAACAGTTTCCAATATCAGCCATAGCTTTCGGCTACCTAGCTTCAAGCATAAGAGAGGCTAATTTGGTCAAGACACTTTCTGATACTTTTCCTTTGTAGTAAGTTTTGTCTGAAGAATTTCCTTCGTTTGCCTTCATGAAGTATTGTTACTTTGGGAGGAATCCAAGATAGCAATGTCCTACGTACTTCGTCCTCGATGTATGAAGAGCGATACAAACGTAGACTAAATACTTGTAGCATCTACTTCCCTAGTGAATACAACACAGACCATATGGACTTTGCACTAGATCATAATCTTCCGAAGGATACTCGTTGCAATGGTTCCATGTGTGCAGTTCTCTTTCTCTGATAACAATATTGTATGGTCTGAGTCTGCCGAGTGAGTGGTAAACGTAATAGCTGACTCTGTCGGCTCAACGTTCTCGACGATCATTCCTCAGGGAGCCTTCGTATCCAAGTTGCAACAGTGATCTGGGTTGAATCTGATGCAACCTCTTGGGTAAAAACACATATAAGGTACCAAAGGCATGTTAGCATTGGAGAACCATTGACGCAGAAGGATGTTAGCGAGGCTTGGAGGACAATACAAGTTGCAAATAATCGCAAAACTAGGGACTAGTTCACTACCAAGCAGGTTAAGTACAATTTGCCTTCGTGGTGCAGTTGCACTGCAAGTTGAGTTGACTTGCATCGTAGTAAAACCAGCTTTCTTAAACTACATTTGACATCGATGCTTCCATTCTAGGGTCATTTAATATCTCCAATCCATGACCTAAAATCTGCGGTTTGACACCCTTCCAATCTATTTTTGACTTGCAGCGGCACAAGTTGACTTGTAGAACATCTTGACTGCTCAACTATTATCGATACGAGAGGACAAAGGTACGGCACAAACATGGGTGCAAGGAGTCTTCTCTAGGGCATATAAAGGATTATCTAATGGCAAGACAATGATCGTGTTGCCAATCTTGGCATCAATTGTAAACACAACTTTCTCATGTGAAGGATGATCGCAGTCACCGCGAAATTGCAGATTCTGTACCCTTTTGTTCTCTATTCATATCTCACAAACTACTGCTCCAATATGCACAAATTTTGGTGGGCATGTAGATCCATGGGTCTTCTAACTACTCACCAAAATTCAACTCAACCGAACACCGTTTGACCATATAAACAATTCATCTACCAAAACTGCTCTATTCTGAAATGGCAGCAAACTGAATTGAAAAAACATCTCTCAAATCTGATGTTTTACTCAACCAATACTCAAACCAACTTAAGACATCAAAGAGATCTAAGCAAGGAATGAGATCACCAAGTTTGGGGTCAATCCAACTTCGTTTGAGTCACTAATCGTCGGCTTGAAGATAACCGGTTTAGTGCCACAATATCTGGACATATTTCGTGTTCTCCCTTTTCTTTGCTTCACACGTTGAGGTGTGTGTTTTGCACTCTCTAACCTTTCTCATAGTAGCAGCAGCCTTTCTCTAGCTGAGGATTGAGGCTAGAGTTTTCCTCACATGCCTCTCTGGTAACACTTCAACCATCATTTTAGACACCAACTCGACGATGCGCAAGCATTGGACTGGTGGGCTATTTTTGTAGGGCACAATGCATACTCTCGTGGAGGGGTAGTCCTACATAATAAGGAAACGTCTCTGATTACCCTTCGGTGCTTCATCCCCTAGAATCTGGAACAATCCTTTGATAGCACCATATACATAATGATACGGATCGAAACTAGGGACGTGCTTTCTATAGCTCCTTACTTAGCTGATACAGTACCTTGCACTACCCATTTGATTGTCCAAGATGGAGTTGTCTTAACGACACCAGGCTCGGAGAAGAAGACAGTACTTGCATTGCTGACTGGCTTTGTTGTTTCTTTGTCTAACATTGTTCTGTGAGATGTAGCCTTCGGGGCTACCAAGAGTCGTTACCTAACTGAAGACTAACTTTCCTACTAGTAACCAATCAGTTGTCTCTCAACACTAAAAATGTTCCAAACCTTCAATCTTGATATTAAAATTTGTGGTCGAAGCATACAGATGGTCGCCATTGAAGTCAGCAGAAAGGGGTCACACCAAGGAAGGTCGGTCTGTCTACGTGATCCTTATGCACCTAAAGATTGATAACTTGGACATGAACTCATATATACCAGGTGACCTATTACACCACATGATATCGCCATCCATTATCATTAGATTTATAACTTGTCCAACATTAAGTGTTGGGTACCTTTCTGATACAACATGGATGACATAAGTTGCTCATCAGACGATCGACGTCATTATAGGGACAGTTAGGTAGAGTCGCTTGTTTACCACCTCTTGCAGTCGATTAATGTTTATGTTGGTGACCTGTTCTTCAAAGGTTATCCTTTGGATGACTCCTGAAGGAAGTCCTATGATATCTAGTTCGACGTATAGATCCATAGACAAGATAAGGAGAGATAACCAAGGAAGAGCTTATGTGAAAATAACACATCGGTGTAGTTCTACAATGGATCATGACTAGGAACCTCGATACCAGCGCGTGCCGAGCAGCACAACCTTGTGGCTGCAGTCCACAGGATGCCCTCGGTTTCGTCGCGGCACCGTAGATCGCTAATCGTGGCACCATTACTGAACATACAACCCACAAGAAATCTCACATGGCACAATTGGGTTGCATAGGAGCAAGCACTATGTGAAGGAGGGACATCAAACAAAGGTAGTCACAAGGTTAGGAGTCAACAAACAGGGGATCCGAAGATCAAAACACAACGCAAGAGAGCATAGCTTAATTGCCAAAGACAACTGAGCAGGGGACTTCTTGCCGAATTTTCATATACGTCTTGTGTCCACCAAGTGATTACCAGGTCAAGATTAACATGAGATTTGGTCTTCCCTAGCAGCAACATGAGATCAAGACTGATAAACATCTAGAGACTTGAAAGGGTTGGAGACAAAACAACCAAGATTCAAGGGACAGAGCCAAGGCACTGACTAAGGATTCAGTTGATAAAACAACGACATGATCTGCGAGGAAAAGGTTCCAAAGCCAGGGTAGATAGCGATTAGCGTTGCACCAGATCGTCCGTAGGAGAAGGAGCAATGAGATCCAACAAGGATTTTTGAGCAAGGTCCTCCCACACAGGAGCGGGACAACCACAAAACATGCGAGCAAAGAAGGGGGCTAAGCTTGGGTCGAAGGTCAAGCAAAGGCATGGATAAAGGTCTTCGTAGCGCAACGTTCAAGGCTAGCAACCACGTGTATAGGCTCAGGTTCCTAAGAGAGAACTTAATTGTAGACGACAACCCTGAGATTATCAAAACTTGGACGCTGCTCTAGGATAGCACTCTTCCACACTCATATGCTTACCGAGGACAAAAGGGTGACAACTACGACACTACCTAGATAACAAGCATCCACGCCTACATCATGGTCTTAAGCGAGCATTTCGAAACACTCAATCTGATTAGCTTAAGCGACTATTACTAAGCACAAAGCTCACACCTAACAAGTAGTCAGCTACAACAACACCGCTACACATATCATGCAAAACATGGTGGTAAAGTATTGTTATCTTTTATTTCCTTTTTACAGAGTAGGTGGATATCTCTACAAAACAAGTTTTACTTACATTTAGCAATTTAGTTTTCAAAGGGGTGAACCTTTTGCTAACTATTAACTTGTCATCTATTTCCTTTGGAAACAAACATATAAGGCGAAGCTAATCACACACTATCTTCAAGCACAGCTATTCAAGCGGCATGGAACAAGGCATTTTGTCTAGCTTCACACAAGGAAGATAGTAGCATCACATTGGTCACAAGTTACTTAGTACTAGAACAAAGGAAGGGAAGCATATTTATGCACAAGCACAATCATGATGCATGCTCGTCCTATTCGTCCTCACGAAATTGCCAGCCTAAGGTGGCAATCACGTTCTATGTCGGTGGCATAACACGTACTCTCTCGACATATAACTAGTCATCAGCTACATTCAAGCTACGCATTCGTGGTTAGCGTACCTGCAGGCAAATTCATTGCAGCCCATCCCCATAAGAGATAATTAAGCACACAATGAAAACAGTAAACTAAGATACTCTCCATATATACATCCCCAGATATATATACTTCGGTATCCATAGCTACCCAACAGATATACCCACAATTAAGTACCTTCATATATACATGTGGGCAACATGTAAATATTCCAATAACCATAGCTAACTCTCCCCTAGACCGATAGTTGAACGGTCATGCTCTCACAACTCACACTTACCTGGGCGTAGAGGCAATTGATCCATACATTACCATTCAAGTGAACGGCATCCATACAATAGCACGCCGTATGGACGACGAAAGTAAAAAAAATCAATAAAGTACATCCCCCAAAGTTAGTACTTAGATAGCCACCTAATAGTCCTTAACTGGGCATAAAGGAGGATGTCGCTAGCATAGTTTTACAAATAAGTTTTGACAAATTTGCCTATAGCTAAAGTTTTAGTTAAAATAGGAGTTTTAAAATCAAAACTTTGTTTTTAAAACTATGTACATGATAGTATTATGCTTAATCTTGCTCTGATACCAGCTGTGACAGAACCGCCCAATTTATACAAGATCAAGTACGGCTGTTCCCGCTAACACATTGACACACACATACTTTCACTTATATAAACCCGGTAGTCCACCGAGTGTCCCAAAAGACCTCGATAAATCAACATCACAACCAAGATCGTATGATTAAGCAAATACACATCACATACGCAGAGTTGCAGCAGAAATAATGTTACAATTGGGTTCACAATTAATAGTACAAGTTTGGGTTTCAAAACCAATTATTGAAAACAACATAGCTTTCAAATGATTACATTAATATAATTTCTAAATACATTGCTAGCATAAGTGACATCATCCGACAAAAGCATATAGATGAGAAGTAACTATAGAATCACCGAGCCCACTGGCTGTTAGCCACCATCTTCAGCAGGCTAAGAACTTCACCTGCAACATGGTGGGATAAACCCTGAGTACTCGAATGTACTCAGCTAGACTTACCCGTCTTAAACCAAAATAAAGCGACACCAAGGATTATGCAAGGCTTTCTTGAGTGGGCTAGCTGACTTGTTTGTGAAAAGCATAAGCTATCATGAAGACATTATTTTAAATACTTTGCATCATCTTTATTATAACCTATTCATCTAGGTAAGCACCTGTACTATAGCAATCACTTATAAACCAATAACATCCAGTTACCAATTTAGATTTAGCATATCCCATACCATCCAGATAACCATCATTGTTCCATAATAATTACTACAATGCCGTAGCTCGAGTCAAGTGCTCACTATCCAGGAGCGATGGCGATTCGAATCGATTCCTAACCAGCTGGTGATTTATTCCTCACACAAACCACACTCAACGATCAAGTGAGCTACAGATCACTAATGACACTTTTCAGGTAGCCGCGGGATAATCTGGAGCCGCAGTACCCAGGGACCGCCTGACTGCTAGGAATCAGGTCGCACCTACCCTTGGGCTCACTCTTCGCGCCCCTGTCATACCCCCATCAGCACCAATACGCGCACTCGTGTAGATCCCGGCCCGAAAGGTGCCACTAGCTTCGCGGTCGAAAGGTACTTTATTCAGCCAGCTAAATGTGAGGCATGCGTTCAACATGACAAGAGGGACGAGCAACGATCGGTCCTTAATCGACACAGACGGAAACTAACAGCACCCTAGAACCCTGTCTGGTTACCTCCAACTTTTTCCGTCCGGTCACCAATTATCCATCACACATGGTTAATTCCAGGATATCATTCTTTCCATAGCTAAATTCTTCCAGTAATCACCTATAATGTAGGTGACCGGATATCACCGATCGCTACCGGTCTAAGCAAGGCTAAGCAGTTATTTGATCCTGACCTAACAGGGTAAAAGGTAATAAGGTAGGCAAGGATAGTAATAAATGCATCAGCGGTTTCAATCAACTCCTACAACTTAATGCAACAATATATAAACTCATATATAGGAATAATTCCTTTTATAAAGTAGGAGAGTTAGAATGCTCCGGGGCTTACCTGGGATCCGACACAAGTCAGTTCAGTTAGCTTGCACCATCCCGGTGACGTCTCAGGTCCTAGCACTCGCTTAGTCCTTCCATCTTCGGGATAGATCCTCCATACACCGTCTTCAGGTTCGGCTCCAACATCACGTCCTTCACATGGTTCATCTAGCGCACCTAGATGATATGCAAGATGCATGTGTATGAATGTGATGAATGGTAACACAAGATGCATCACATAAGCATTCAAGACAAACAAGTTATTCACGGCAATCATAGAGTCAAGGCTGCAAACAGCAGCAGCTAATTTTACTCATAACAGGAGTTGTATTAATCCAAAAGACATGCAACAAGACAATCTGGAAATCTTATGAAATTTTATAAAATTCATCTTTAATCATCTTAGCATGATTCTCAAGTTAACTAAGTCAAATATACCCATTTACACAAACTGGTCCACAATTGACAGAAAGCAGCCATTTCTGAAACCCAACTTTAAACAGGCATAACTCACAAACCACAAGGCCAAATACCACCAAATTTTAACAGAAGCTAGATACATGAATTGTCTACAACTTTGTTATTCTCATATTAAGATGATTTTACAGTTAGAAGGGTCAACTAATCCAATAATTGCATCTCTGTCCAAAACATAGACAGAAACTGACATGCCACTTTAAACAACTATAAATGGAGTTATACATGTCCCATAAATGTGATTCTAGACTTTTTAGAAAGCTTAGAAAATTCTAAACAACTTTGTTGTAAACACCTAAAGCTAATTATACTATTAAGAAGGCCCCACAGTAAGAACAAGGAAACCTTCCCTAGGTTTGGGCATAAACAGCCACAGAGATTTAAGCAAGTATAACGCAAGATCTACTTAACCAAAAATCATGATATTTAACTTTTTAGAAAGCTTAGGAAAAGTACTACAACTCATGTATTATCATAAAGTCATGATTCATAACTTAACTGAACCAATTCATTCAAACATGCAGGACTACTCAGAATAGGAGTAAAGCAACACAAGGAATTTGTTATTTTTGTAACTCTTAAACCATCAATCCTAAACTCCTGAAATTTTTACCAGACATCAAACATCACTAGAGTAACACTCCATAAAAATTTCACATTTATTTGAGCACCACCACTTCAGTTATGAAAAAGACAAGACACAACTAGTATTACAAACCTAACTGCATAAATTGATTTTTACAGCAAAAACTTTAAACTAAATCATGTCATATTATAGATCTAGTGCATAGATAATTTTACAAGGATTCCAAAAAGTCCTAATTTACTATTTTACGATTTTTCAACAAATTACTACGAATTTTCAAAGTGGAGCATTCAAATCTGTAAAAACTAGAGAAAAGGAATTGAAATCTTGCATCGGGGTCCCTATGGAAAATATAAATCAAACGTCAGCGAAGAGGTCCTCCTGAGCACTATTCACATATGTCACAACTTCGTAGAAAGAACCTTCCCTTTACTCGAATTCGAGCGCGAAGTCCTTGACGTGGATTTGCAGCAGAGGATGTTCTGGAGCTCGCCGTTTCGGCCGGCAAGGACGGCGCCGGTGGCGAGCTGCAAGGCCGCGGCAAGCCCTGGCCTACGCGCACTCGCACAGGGCTTTGGCTTGGCCGGCATTGGCCTGGGAAGGTCCAGCCACGTGCACGGGTGGCATGCCGCGGCGGCGGCCGGCTATGGCAGCGGCGAGGCGACGCGGTAGTGGCGTTGTACGGCACGAGCGCGGAGCTAGGCATGGGGAGGCCGAGGGGCAGCAGCACTAGCGGCAGAGCTTCGCTTGGCGGCATAGAGGAGGGAGTCCGGCAGCACAGCGTTCATGGCGGCGGCATGGTGCCATCTTGTGGAAGTAGGAGAGGGAAGGGGAAGGGAGAGGGAGAGAGTGGAGAGGGTAGGGGAGCTCGGGTCCTTTGCTGGAGCACAGCAAGGAGGAGCTGGCGGCCATGCAAGCAGGGAGAGCACCACGCGACCTGCAGCGCCTGGTGCACGGTCGACACTGTTCATCAATTTCAAATTTCCAATTCTACCTCAAACATACCACTGAAACCCATACTTCGTGCCTCCGTAACTCCTAAACCACGACGAGTTAGCAAAAACTCTATTAATAAAAGTTGTAGATCTATATACGAGCTTCAACTTTTATTAAAGCTTCAAAGTCTAATTAGGCCTGGTTAGAGAGATAGAAGGACCTGAAGTGAGGTACACGAAACTAAAAATTCAGGTTGCAGTTAACTCAGACTTAGAATATTTTTGGACTCTGAAAACAACAGCAGATTCAAAGTTTGAGCCTCGGTTTGACTTAGTTTCAAGTTGATCTGGCTCTTGGTCTAAAAACAAATTTTGTTGTACAATACTCAAACTTCAACTTTTATTTAAGGTGCAACTCCATGCAAGCACTGTAAGTGATTGGTCAACACCGATCAAAGTAGCATCAGGGTAAAGCTTAAATCCGAGTTTTAGACCGATTGAGGTATTTTCTTGTCATTTGCCCAACATGAACCTTTCATGACTTTTGTTGTAGAGTTCATCTAGAGTCATTTGGGCATAGTTGCAAGATTTGGTTGACGGTCGAGAATTCCATTCACTTTATAAAATAATTCAAGCAAGGACATAACTCGTCATTTCATGTGACTTCTTGATTCCAAACTTCACGAAACTTTTCCATGGATTAATATAGATGGGTATTGATGTGAGACACATGAAGATATTCCAATAACACCAGCCAAGCATATATCTTGAAAAGGGCCTATATGTAAAGCAAGGGTGCAATATCCAAGTTTAGGTTCGGGCTCATTTCCATAGGTTTGACCTTGACATCTTCATCATTACTTAATATGCCATGTTTGAGCTCAAACCCATTGCTTAACTGGTGACAAACACCTGGGGTATTAGACACCTGCAGACAACTTTGAGTCACAGTTCAAAATCAGTGAACGAAAACTTAGATCGGAGAAATTTCTCAGCTTACTGCAGGTATGATAGTCACAGATCGAGAGTTAGAAGTAGTAGGGATACCACACACAAGTAGATCGACTAGAAACCCTAGAAATCACCTCAACAATAATATGACATGCAAGTAATATAAATCAAGCACAAGAGACACAATGATTTATCTCGTGGTTCAGCTCGTCACCAAGGCTTGCCTACGTCCACGTTGTTGAGGTTAGCCACTAAGGCTTAGGGCTTTCCAATCCTTCCTCGTTCTCAAGTCAAGAGACTTAACTCTTGAGATGAGAGATGAGTTTACTAGCTTCAAGAGATGGTTACAAACCTCCCGGGGCTGCACACAAGTTGGCAAGCTCCACAGGCGACGCTCTAGCCGGCTAGGAGCCAAGCTTCAAGAGTAACAAACACAACCACCGGCCAAAACGTGAACTAAATGCTCTTTTGAGTTGAGGAATTAATGGAGCTGCTCTCTAATCGAGTTTTGGACCCTTTTGTCTCGAGGATTGATGGAGAAATCAATGAATTTGCTTGAGGGCTCAAGGTCACTAATGGAGGGAGCGAGAGGGCTCCTTTTCTATTTTGGACGAGCTAAAATGAGCATAAGGAAGAAGATAGTCGTTGGGGAGGAAGAGGATGGGTATAAGTACCCCCTCAGCCCCAACGGTCATTTAAGTCGAGGCAGTGCCACGGCTTAAGTGCGGCAGTGCCTCTCTTCAAATGCGGCAGTGCCGCACCAGTCAAGACAGCAAGGGTAAGAGTGAAGTTTAGGCTGTCTTGGCTGTGAATCTGAGGATGCATGTGTATGTTTGAGCACTTTATAGCACATGTTAGCTTAAGTATTGTGTCCCATTTTATAGTACGGCTTTTCCTATACTCAAATTCAAAATGTAAAAGAATTTAAACATCCTTTGAGTTTGAAGCCATCAACATTTGTAATTGGGGGCTCCTCCGTTTCGTGTAGCATCCTCGAATATAAATTCCCTGCTTATCATCTCGATAAATCTCATTAGTTCTCTAATTACGTGGTCATTATCACCAAAACACACAATTAAAGCTTGATTGCACTTTCACTATGTCTCTACAAAAAAATGCGGTTTATTATCTCTTATTTAACCTTTTGCCGTCAAATAAATTTCTAGGTGTCATCTAATTAATCTTTAGGTATTATGTTATGTTTAGATTTATTAGTAGTTAACAGTTACCTGGCTAACAGTTAGCCAGCTAATATGGCTAACTATTAGCCGTGTGCTATTTGGATCCAGTAGGTAAAAGGTGAATGCGCTGATTGTTTTGTGTATAATGCCCTTCCTCTTTTAGCTGCTACTGGGAGAGCACATAGATAGAGGTAGGTGGGAGACCAAAAGTGTATTTTGCCGACCCATTAGTTCCTATTAGCTAGCATGAGCAGTGTCGGTCCTAGGATTTTAAGGGCTCTCTGACGATTTCATCACAACAACCCCTCTTATCATATATAAAATCTTATAATATATAGACGTTAATTTTACTTGTAAAACGAAAGTAAATTCAATAACATTTTTAATTTAACATGTCTGATAATTATTGAGAAACAATGTAGATTAAGCAATATATTTGTAGATGTATGATAATTATCGAGAAACAATGTAGATTAAAAAAGCAATATATTCGTTTTCTTTTCTCACCCATGACAAATATTTTTTAAGTAACATTCTAAAATTCTAACACATAAATTAGAAGAAAAATATGACTATATGAGTACAAAGTACTAGAAGTCTGGAATACTATACAAATAATTAATTTAGATTAAAAAAAAAAAAAAAAAATACCTTGGGCCTAAACAACTGATCGGTGATCGTAATTCATAAGAAGCCAAGAATCAAAATGTCATCGCCGTGGAGCCCTGCCTGGTCGCCGTCCTCGTGCGCCGTGTCCGTGTCTCCGGTAGTTTAGCTCTTCGCGGTGGCACGGCTCGCCAGCTCCGCGTGTGTAAGGCGCACGTCGTGAACTCACGATCAGAGTGTGTTGTGTGCAGCGTGACTCCTCGCCTCCTCTCTACCCGAGGTTTGGGGAAAGGAAACTAGGAAAGAAATGCTGATGTTGTCTTTTTTGGTCACCTGGCCAGTTCTATGTCTCTCTTCTTATTAGTTTGCTAATGCCTAATGGATTATAGGACTTGGGGGTTCGTATACCTGGGCTTGGGCCCCTCCTCCGCTTGGGCCCTCGATCGTTGCACCTCGTGCCCTACACCTAGGGCCGGCACTGAGCATGAGGCAGATAATAAGATAATTGCTAGTCGACTGTCCAATAACAACTAGCTAGGTTTGTTTGGATCCACACAACTATTTTTTAATAGATAGGAACTACTAGCTATGTGGATCAAACACCCTCTAATGAATTCATTCTACTGAGACCCTGACATATATATCAACTGTTTATTTATAATCATTTTAATTTCTATGAGCATATATTTAGTTAGAGATGGGAAATGTTGATAGTACTCTTTACAAGCTTGTTGTATTTGATCAAGTTGGGTCAACATTTTTGAACTCTAACTATTCATATCCCTTCGAAGATTTAGATTGTCAACTTTTGAAGACGGATAGATTCGGCTTCAACCAGTGTTGCAGAATATCATAATTTTGCAACCTTTTTGCGTACATTTTATACTACTCTTTCCGTTTCACTATATTTGTCTATATACACACTATATAATACTCCCTCTGTGCACGAAAAAAATGCAATTCTCGCTTCCTCAATCAGCTTTGATCAAAATTATATAAAAAATACTAACATTCATGATGCAAAATTAGTATCATTAGATTAGTCATGGAATATATTTTCATAAAAAAATTATTTGGAGACATAAGTATTAATACTATTTGCTATAAACTTTGTCAAACTTGAGCTACTTTAACAGGCATGGATCTCATAATTGCATTTTTTTTCTGGACGGAGGGAGTATCCAATAAAATATGGGTCCTGTTCGCTTGAACTATTTCAGCAGTACTTTTCAACGAACGAACAATGTTTATCAGCATAAGTCAAATTTCAGCGAAACGAACAGGGCCATGAGTTTTAGGACATACTCATTGTAAATTAGCTATCCACACGAAAACATTTCCTTCTTTCAAATTATTTACTTATTAATGTCTTCAAGTAGAAACATTACAACAAAAACGTCTTCAATCGTCTAATTTAGAGCTAGTTGAACTACCTTTTTATTAGTACAAAAAGTAAAAGATTAACGTGAAGCTTAAGAGATAGCGCATGTTTTACTATAGTCTATACATCTCTTATAATAATACGATTTTTCAGAGTTGCGTGCTGTGATTTTTCTTCTTCATATTTATCATATTAAGCTAGTGCAAGTTTATATTGTCGAGACGTCAGTAGTTCTTCGAGAGTCTGACACCGTGGACAAACACGACGAAACTTCTGCAACTTTCGCTTTCAGGTAGTATGACATAAAATTCTCTCAGTTTCTTGCTCGAAGAAAAGAACCCACGACACCAATTATTTCCCGACCACACACAAGTAGTAGCATTTCCGTGCACGCGTCACGCAGCGAGTGAACTCGTGGAGCTTGACGAGAAAGAAACCCACAGTGCAACGCTTTGGTCACCCAACCTCACCCACCCGAATACCCGCCGAAGCTCGCACGAGCTTTGCCACCCAACATCACCCACCCGGATACCCCGCCCCATGTCAGATGGGCCCGCGTCCGCCGTCTCTTTCCCTGTACCCCCAGCGGCTTTTCCTTTTTAACACACCCCGGCGGTCCCGGTTTGCTAGCGTCCAGCAATCGAGTCCCCACTCGCTCGTCGCTCCTGAGCGAACGGAGGAGTCCAAGGTAGACGCTGCGATTCACGAGCGCCGAGGAGCGAGCGAGATGCAGAACGTGGTGGAGGTCGAGCCGGGCCGCCCGGCTGCCGATGGCCGGCCGTCCGTGGGGCCCACCTACCGGAGCGCCTTCGCCCGCGACGGATTCCCGCCGCCCGTCCCCGGGATGGACAACTGCTACGACATCTTCCGGTGAGCTCTCCTTCCCTCTCTCTCGCGCGCGCCTCGAGCTTCGGTTCCGTCTTTGCGCGTGCGCGGAGTGGGGTTTTTTTGAGCTTGCCGTTGCACTAGCGTGCCGTTAGACCAGGGGTGGTGGAAGAGTGCTTGCAACCGTTTTTGGCTTCTGGTGATTAATCAGAAGCCGTCGATGTATGCCTTTTATCTATTTGCCTCTGTTCTCTTTCATGCAGATTTGGATTTGATACATGTTCAAATTTTCGGTTAGCTGTTTGCTAACTTTGCTTATGCCAGCATGCCTGAACAGACAAAAGGAGCAGTGGATTAGCTTATCGTTTGTCTGCTCCTGTTGCTTTTGATCCAAAAACATAATAATCCAATTATATATGGGATTTATGTGTGAGATAGTTGGCATGCTCACCGACCTCCCTTTTATTTTGGATGTTTTGAGATCCTGATTAGTTACACTTCAGATTCGCTTGGCAGTTGTGATGCAATCACTCTTTCAGGTTCTCGGTTGCTCCTGATCCCGTCCTTCGTCGTTCCGTAGGCAGCTAGCGAATCTCGGATGCTTCACTCTTCTCTGCTTCTGTTGCCAGATTTGCCCCTTTTGCCTTACGTTTTACTGATCACTCCTTGCAGTTCCTGATGGGTAAGATCTAAATATATGTTGATCGGTAGGCATTGCATGCAGTTGTTTGGTTTATTCTCGTCTATCGTCCTGCAAAACTGTTAATCAAGTTTGGAAATATCAGAAGAAAACTTTCTGAATCAGTAGAACTGGCTGGCGATACAAACATGTCACGCACTTTGACGAGGAATCTTTATGTGGAATGTGGAATGCGATTCTGTATTGTCATGTAGCATTGCTCGGACGTGCAGCACGCTGATGCCAGATGGTTCCTGGTGTCAATGCAACACCGGTCTCATGTTTGTTTTATTTATGTTCGACTGTTGACCTTTGCATTTTTGGCTTCTGACAACTCTTAAATTAGCCAGGGGAATTAACAGAATATAAGTCGGCCCTTTGCATTTACTTCTGACTTTCTGACAACTCTTAAATTTGGGGTGGCCTATTTTTTCTTCATTTCAATAAATTTAGTGGCCTCTTGTCTCCACATACTTAATTTCTTTAGTCTGTGGGTCCTTGCACAGCATGGCCGTGGAGAAGTATCCAAACAACAGAATGCTTGGCCACCGTGAGATTGTTGATGGGAAGGTAACTAGTCGGTGAACAACTTCCGTTGCCTGGAAGACTCCAGCAATATGGTGTTTTGCCCAATGACAATTTGTCTCGTGTAATAGGCTGGTGCATATGTCTGGAAGACATATAAGGAGGTGTTTGACATTGCAAACAAAATTGGTTACTCTATTAGGAGCTGTGGACTTGCAAAGGTTTGGCCACTGTTCTTAGTGTTATGCTATTTTGTTCGCCACAATACTAATTTACCTGAGTATCTAGAAGTTGTATTTTTCATTTCACTGCTTTGGAAGAACACTGGGAACTTTTGGTCACCTTAGGCACATCAGTTTGATGCACTGGTGCCATCTCTTGCTGACTAAAAATTTCAATATGGCAATTTTGCAGGGTAGTCGTTGTGGTATCTATGGTGCTAACTGTCCTGAATGGATTATCACAATGGAGGTAAAATGTTGTGTTACCAGATTTTGATTCAATGTGTTCTCATATTTTGGCTGGAAAAATTAGATCCACTAAGTTTGTATTCTGAACAAACTAAATCACTGTGTTCATAAGTTTCCCTTGTCAAATTATTCACCTTAAAATCTTTATCCTTTGCAGGCTTGCAACGCCCATGGAATCTACTGTGTTCCATTATACGACACACTTGGTATATATTCTGCTATTTTCGTGGCTTCAGATTTTGCTATACATGAATGAGTCCACCATTTTCTGTCTGTAGTTCATCTTGCTAGGTTTTATTGGTTGTGTATCGCAGTATCGGTGCACCACATTCTTTTTTTTTTTTTTTTGAGAAATGGGCCTTGAATACAGTTCAGTTTTCTTATTGACCAAACTCATTTTGTAGGAGCTGGTGCGGTAGAGTTTATTCTGTGCCATGCAGAAGTTGAGATTGCTTTTGCCGAGGAAAAGAAAATTGAGCTGGTATGGTTCTTTACCATGAATGCAGAATTAATAGGTTTGCAGTGTGTAGTATAATCTGTGTCATGTTCACCTATCTCGATCAATAGAATCATGTATAGAGTTTTCTATAATCTAGCTATAATTTGGGCGGTGTGGTGGAGGTGGAAGAGACGATGTCATGATGCAGAGGAGGGTTTTTTTTTTGGTGGGTGGGGGCAGGGAGCCAGGGAGGAGGGCTAGGGTTATAGTTTGTACGAGGTTAGATGGTTAAGTATGTTGGTTATACATTCCATGAGTCAAAATTTATATCTAGCTAAGCATACCTCCAATATGGTCTTTTTATTGTTGTATTCTGCGCAAAAGTTATGAGAGTTGTGTCGCTGATATGATATTTTGTGTTCTATTATCGATACATATGTTTGGTGTGTCTAAATGCATGTTGAATATTTTCAACTTGGGCAGCTCGTGAAGACTTTACCCAAGTCAAATGAGTTCTTAAAAAGTAAGTTTGATATATCCTAGATGGATTCCAACATCAAGAACTAAATATCATGAAACTAAATTATACATTTCTTATTGTAGCGATCGTGAGTTTCGGCAAGGTAACTCAAGAACAGAAGGAAGAAGTTCGCAAATATGGGCTATCAGTGTACTCGTGGGATGAATTTCTGTCCCTGGTAAGGTGCTCGAGCTCTTTGTTGGTTTCATTCGGGTATTATGGATTTACAGCTTTCTAATGTTGTGTCTATCCACAACATGCGAGTGAATCACCACATAAGAAAATACATATTGTCATTCGCTGAACATCAAAACAAAGACTTCTGACATTGCAAATTAGCTTAGTCTGTTGTTGTTGTGCATGATCATACAATAGTACATTATTGATGACAAATTACCCAAAGTTAAATGTTTGTTTAATTTTTTAGTTGATATGACCTTTTTACTACGGTGACCTATTTATGGCTGACACAAAATGGATTAGTGATTGGTTTAACTGTACAATTCATATAAGAAATTTGTTGACTATGCTTACCCTTCCGTTTACATGATCATATCTGCAGGCGGCTGACCAAGAATTTGATCTTCCAGTCAAGGAGAAGTCAGATATATGCACTATAATGTATACTAGTGGAACTACTGGTGACCCGAAAGGAGTACTGATATCAAATGCGAGCATTATTTGTCTCATTGCAGGTGTGGACAGGTTACTTAGCTCTCAAAACGAGGAGGTGAGATGTTCTTGAAGCTCTTCAATTATGTGACCTTACCTTACACACTGGCAGACATTTAATATCTTCTACAATATGAGAATTTCAGTTGGCAGAAAGCGACGTTTACATGTCTTACCTTCCTCTTGCACACATTTTTGATCGTGTTGTGGAGGAATTGTTTATTTTCCATGGTGCCTCTATTGGATTCTGGCGAGGGGTAAGCATCAATGACACTGTTCTCACCTGAATACCTTTTTGTCATTTTTTGTTGGGCCTCTAGTGACTGTAACTTCTTTGTCACAGGATGTTAAGCTGCTAGTTGAAGATATTGGTGTGCTGAAACCAACAATTATGTGTGCTGTTCCTCGTGTTCTTGATCGGATATTTTCTGGTAAGGAGCTAGTTATGGCTTGTCTCCGTCTCATAAATAATTTTCATGGATGAGATATCTAATGTGGTTATGAGCGGCAGAATAATACAATGTACTGTATGATTATTATCAGGTTGTTTTTGGCATTGATGCTTATAGGTCTATTAGTTTCCTTCATTAAGTACTTATTCTGCACTTTCTTATTAATTAATGCTTATGGTGTAACTTGCACCTTTTTTTTTGTACAACTGCATCTGGTGGGCCCATAATAATCTTGAGATGCCTTAGCCAGATGCCCTAATCTACTATTCACCTTAGTAGATTATATATATCCATATTGTCTCTAGTCTCTTAGCTACTTCGTCATGTCCTGATTGTACGGCTTACCCCATTAGTCTGTTATTTAATTTATGAATCTGCATTCGTGCTCTCACTACAGGAAGAATTGTTATAAACTGTGCGACCGTGAGGTTTTCAGACCTGGTTTCCTCATAAACTGGATCAATTATATTTCTCCTTAATTGAAAGGCAGAGCTCCTGCCATTGTGTTCAAAAAGAAAAGGAAGAATTGTTAGGCGAGGTTGTTTCAGTCTTTCGTATAAGCTCATCCATGAACCTGATGTCTTTGTCTATCTATTGGTGCAGTTTCCATTCACTGTTCAAAAGGCTTTGAAACCACCACTGTCTGTGCAATTTTGCGTGTTCATGGGTATACTCTTCTCACATTTACCTGATTGTTTTCAGGACTACAAGCAAAAATTTCCTCTGGTGGGTTTTTAAAGAGTACACTGTTTAATGTTGCTTACAAATTGTAAGTTTTCTGTCCTAAATATTCTAAAATCAATATTTCTTCTGAGTTTGCTAATGATAACCTTTTTCTTTGACCAATAAGTGCCTGTACCTGCAGTTACTTACATTTTACAAGTGAAAGTATTTAAGTCCACATTGTATTTTGCAGCAAGCATTTTAGAATGATGAGAGGAGCTAAGCACAATGAAGCTGCTTCCATATGTGACAAAGTAGTTTTTAGTAAGGTAATCAAATTAGGCAGACAACAATTCTTGATTATGTATGCTCTTTAGATTATTTACCATTTAGAAAACTTTGGTTTTCAGGTGAAAGAGGGTCTTGGTGGAAACGTTAGAGTTATTTTATCTGGAGCTGCTCCACTTGCTACCCATGTTGAAGAATACTTGCGAGTGGTGACATGTGCACATGTCTTACAAGGATATGGTACATTTCTTTTGTGATGTGAAAGCTAGAAATTCCTACTCTTGCGATTGATTCATGTTAAAACCTTGCTCCTGACTCGGGAGTCCTGAGTACTGACGTTTTTCTGCTGCGGTTTGTCTAGTTGGAGCCCCTTATAATTCAGTAGTGTCTAGGATCCACAACGAAAGCATGGAAAATTGGTGTAACTGTGTAAATTAAGTTACTACGTCATAGTTGGCTGCTTAGTTTAGTTAATTGATAAGAGTGTCTTATTGGTTTTCTGCTTGCAGCATCACCAATGCTGTTGGCTTGTAGTCGGTGTAGTTAACGATCACCCAATAAATTCTGTCAGCAGAATGGTCCACTTTTATTTATTTTTTCATGACATGCACTTAATTTTAAATCGATTTCAACATAAACAGAGAAGAATAGTAAGAATTTAATATATTCTAGCCAAGTTAGGTCACGTACAAGCTGATGATGCTTTTATTGAGGATATGAACAGAACTTGCTTCTCTTCTCCAACCTATACCCGTACTTGAATGTCTTCACTCATGTTGTTTCCTTTTAGGTCTCACGGAAACTTGTGCTGGATCTTTTGTCTCGCTACCAAATCAAATGTCCATGATAGGAACTGTTGGCCCCCCAGTGCCAAATATCGATGTTCGTCTGGAGTCGGTCCCAGAAATGGATTACGATGCACTCGTGAGCACGCCTCGTGGAGAGATATGCATCAGGGGAGAAACATTATTCTCAGGATACTACAAGCGTGAAGACCTTACAAAGGAGGTCCTGATTGATGGATGGTTCCACACTGGTAGTGTTGCCCGTACTACTGCTCTGTTTTTACATAGTGATCACAATATTTATGACACACATTGTTAGCAGTTAAAATTCCATGTAGAACTCCAGGGTTCCAGTCATATACCATCACCAGAATTTCCTATTTTGTGCTTCAACCAAGCAGAAATCTGACACATCTCCATGTTCTGTTGCAGGTGACATTGGTGAGTGGCAACCTGATGGATGTATGAAAATCATAGATCGCAAAAAGAATATATTCAAACTTTCACAGGGTGAATATGTGGCGGTTGAAAATTTGGAGAATGTTTACGGCCTTGTTTCTGCTCTAGACTCGGTATGTAATGCTCAACATTTTAATTCTCTGGTATTTTGAATTTTTCTGTAACATCGTTCTATATATGAAATGCTAATAAAACTGGATTGTTTTGCTTATACTTCTGTCCTAGTTGTTCTGCTGAAGGAACTTGAATTGTCTTCAATCTTTTTGAACATTTTTTTTAGATATGGGTATATGGGAACAGCTTTGAGTCCTTCCTTGTTGCTGTGGTCAATCCCAACAAGGAGGCTCTCGAGAGTTGGGCTGCAGCAAATGGAATAAGTGGTGATTTTGAGTCCTTGTGCAAGAATCCAAAAGCAAAAGAATACATTTTAGGAGAACTGTCAAGAATAGGAAAAGAGAAGAAGGTGAGGAATATGATTGTTCTTTTGTTTTGCTTGTTCCAACGATTCTTGTCTGCTTGCTACTGATGCACATATCATAACCCGACTTGTTTCCTCAGCTCAAAGGTTTTGAATTCATAAAAGATGTGCACCTGGAACCAGTACCGTTTGACATGGACCGTGATTTGATCACTCCGACATACAAAAAGAAGCGTCCGCAACTGCTCAAGTACTACCAGGTACTTCTTTTTGAACTATTGGCGCAAAGTTGGTCCAGTAAATTCTGTTTATAGCAAGCATAACAGTGTGTTTGTTGAAACGTCCTTGAATTAGTTTAAGCTGTATGAACGAGATAGCATCTCATGATACTCGCCTGTTACAATTACAATAGTGATGCTTGTATTATTGTATACCTCTGAGGCTATTATTGTTTCATTTTATTAGCATTCTTTTGCTTGTTTATGGCTCTGTGATGTGCTGCAGTGAGACAGGAGAGTGTTTTCTGAGTTGTATCCTCCAATTTTGCAGGGCGTGATTGACAACATGTACAAAAGTGCTAAGTGAACTCCCTCTACAGTACAGAACATCCAGATGAAGATTCCAAACGCTGAATCTTGAAGGAGCAGACATAAGTTTTGCTGTGTATATGTTCGTAGTTTGTATGCCAGAATTCTTTCTGTATCAGTTTTTCAGAAACGATTTGCCTTGGGCATATATATATATATATATATACACACACACACGCACACACACAGAGCAAGCGGGCAATGTGGCCAGCAGGCAAGTACAGACACCGTTTCAAATTGCTTGAACTATGAAACTTCCAATTAGCTAAGGCCAGTCTTTGGGGTTTCATGTCCCAATTTGACTCAGTGTGTTGAAAATAATGTAGATAAGTTTCATCCCCATGAAACTCGTTTTATCTCATGAAACTTTTATCATCTCTCTTCATCTATTTCATGCCATGTCAGCTTATTTAAAGTCATGAAACTCCCATTGGGACTGGTCAAACTGCGAATACTGATTGACAGAAGAGTTACTGCTCGGGGTGAACTTCCAGCCATTATATTCAGCCTGTTCGTTTGGCTGGGCTTGTTCGTTGCTGGATCGTGAAGAAGTATTGCTGGCTGGTTTGCTGTGAGAGAAAAATACTGTTTCGGCTGGAAATTTACGATCGTTTACGAGGCAATAAACCCAGCCGATCAGGCTGATTGTTATTGCATCGCACACCTTTGCTTGTGTCACACTGTCACTTGCAACATGTCAAATTCCGCTTAGATCTAGGTACGCGTTTCTCTTTTGAGTGTGATATGTAAGAATCTTTCTCTCGACTCTCGTCCTAATGTTCAAATCGGCCTGTCTCTGCCGCATGTCTCGGCCGGTCCTAATGTCCAGGCCAGCAGTTGAAGTTCCTGTTCTTACACTGTACTCCCTCTATCCGGGAAATGAAGCAATTCTAGCTTCCTGAGATGAACTCAACAGAATTGGATGATTACACATGTACCTCTAGTGGTGTTGACAGTGAAAAAGCCTGCAGTCTGCCATGAGGAGTGCAGACGGATGGCGAGAGAGAACAACATGTGGACAAAATCACGTCAACAAGTGGGCAGCTCATTTCTTTTACAACAGGTACCATGATAAGACATTCTACGAACCTACAAACTTGCTATGCACCGGTTACAATTGCATGCTTTCTTGACAAAGGCAACATAATAGGATTGCATGCTTTCACGGACCGAGCGAGTACTCATCCAGCCACGAAAACTGGTGAGTGGTGATGCATCGCTGCAGCCCGCACTGCTGCTGTTTCGTTTCTGGAGCCCCCTTGAAAATCCAAGGGAGCAGTGTTGGGCTTCAGCTCATCAGCGTTTATCAGCAGACCAATATTCGTTTGGACTTTGGTGCTGTGTTCGCAGTGACAGGAACGCCACAACCACCTTCACCAAATGTGACGATCTCGTTGGCCGTCTCGTCTTTTAGACCGGGACCGCAGCTTAGTACGGCAAATTACACGTAGCTGGACATGTATTACGAAAGAAACAGGCTGTGTGCTCTCGGTTGGGTCGACAACAGGCAGCTTCGTTAGCCAAGAACAGAGCCAATTTGTACTTGATCTCGCCGGCAGACACGTAAAATCAGAGTGAAACGGAGCAAACGAGTAGACCTCGCGGCACCAAACGCTATGCAATGCGCTCGCCGTGTGGGCGGGCGGTGCCTCGACGGCACAATGCTGTACGGTGTACAGTTCCGTGCGCCCCGTACTTGCTAGGCGTAGGCGTTGTCCAGAGAGAACCGCTAGCGCTGTCCGCACCTATAGTCCGCTTCCACACCATTTCACGCCCACACGGGGTCCACGTGCCGGAGGCATCTGCACGAGCTGCTCAAGCCGCCGCAGACCACTGCTGCAGGGGCATGGTCTGCCCGCCACCATGAACCACCGTGGAGTCGAGAAACACCGTCGAAAATCTGATCCACACCAACTAGATGGAGATCCACAACACTCGCTCGATCTACTTTTGAAACATCCAGATGCAACATTTGCAACATAAAAAAAAAGACAGATAAAACACTTGAAACATGCTTCTGAAACACTTGAAAAAAAACTCATGAAAACACTTGAAAATCATTGCAAACATATGCAACATCCAGATAAAACACTTAGAACATATGTGTGAAATATATGCCCAACATTCAGATAAACACACTTGCAGCATACATCCCAAAACACAGATGAAACATTGGTAACAGACCTTTGCAACATAAGTATACAACCATTGCAACATATGCAACATCCCGATCTACTTTTGCAACATCCATCTGAAACAATTGCAACATACCTCTGAAACATCTGAAATACTTGAAACATACGCTTGCAACATGCGCTTTCAGCAAAACCAGGTAAGCAGGCGGGCGGAGCACTGCACAGAGAGATCAGCCCGTGCAGTCGCGATGGAGAAGGAGGATGGCAGCAGGCGGACGACTGCGTTGCCCCTGGAGATAGGGCGCGTGCGGTGCCCTAGACGAGCGGTGCCTGCAGTGGAGGCGCCACAGCAATTGGGTGGGTGCAGCCTCGCGCTGCGAGGCGGCATCGACTGTGTGGTCGTGGGGGAGCACGCCGTGGTGGTACATGCATGCGGCGGTGGAGATGAAGGCTGGCGGGAGGTGCGGTGGAGAGGAAGGCATGCGGGAGTGTATGATCTCTGGTTAGCCTAGAGAGGGGGTGAATAGACCTGTCAAAACAAATACTTAAATTTTTATCAAATTTAACCTGCGGCATTGCCGCTCTGACCTCGCAGCACTGCCGGACAGCGGCACTGTCAGGCCAGAACAGCGGCACTGCCGCACCTGCAGACAACTTCGAGTTACAGTTCAAAATCAGTGAATGTAAACTTGAATCGAAGAAATTTCTTAGCTTCCTGCAGGTATGAGATTCATAGATCGAGAGCTAGAAGTGGTAGGAGCACAACACACAAGTAGATTGATCACAAACCCTAGGAATTACCTCAACAACAATATGAAATGCAAATTATGTAAATCAAGCACAAGGTGACATGATGATTTAACCCGTGGTTCAGCTCGTCACTAAGGCTTGCCTACGTCCACGTTGTTGAGGTTAGTCACTAAGGCTTAGGGCTTTACAACCCTTCCTCGTTCTCAAGTCAAGAGACTCAACTCTTGAGATGAGGGGTGAGTTTACTAGCTTCAAGAGGTGGTTACAAAACCTCTCAGGGCTGCCACACAAGTTGGCAAGCTCCACGGGCGACGCTCTAGCTAGCTAGGAGCAAAGCTCCAAGAGTAATAAATACAACCGTCGGCCAAAACGTGAACGAAGTGCTCTTTTGAGTTGGGGAATCAAAGGATCTACTCTCTAATTGAGTTTGGGATATTTTTCTCTCAAGGATTGATGGGGAAATCAAGGGAGAATGCTTAAGAGCTCAAGGTCACCAATAGAGGAGAGAGAGAAGTGCACTCTTCTGTTCTTGAACGAGCTAAATGAGTGGGAGAGAGAAGAGCCACGTTAGGGAGGAAGGGGAAAGGTATAAGTACCCTCAGCTCCAACGGTCACTTAAGTCGTGATAGTGCCACGGCTCAAGTGTGGCAGTGCCGCACTACGGCAGTGCCTCTCTCCAGGTGCGGCACTGCCACACTAGGCAAGACATCAAGGGTAAGAGTGAAGTGTTGACTATCTTGGCTGAGTAACCGAGGATGTATGTGTAAGATTAAGCACTTGGTAGCACATGTTAGCTTAAGCATTGTGTCTCCCTTTATAGTACGGCTTTTCTTATACTCAAATTCAAAATATAAAAGAATTTAAATCTTCTTTAAATTTGAAGCCATCGACATTTGTATTTGGGGGCTCCTCCGTTTCGTGTAACATCCTCGAATATAGAATCCCTGCTTGTCATCTCGATAAATCTCATTAGTTCTCTAATTGCATGGTCATTATCATCAAAACCCATAATTAGGGCTTGATTGCACTTTCAATCTCCCCCTTTTTGGTGATTGATGACAACCCAATTAGAACTTACAAAAGATATAAAATGAATACTGAGATTTTTGAGCCATGGGTGTAGAGCCTCCCCCTAAATGTGTGAACAAAGAATTGAATTCTCAAATTGGCACAAGAAACCAAGATTCAAATTTTAGTGAAAGTGATGGGGCTCCCGCTACATCCATGCTCATATGGGGTGCTGCATACTGTGTCAGGTATGTAGACGTGATGCGAATGACAGTTCATGACAAACAAGTTTTGCTTTAACAGCTGGGTGCGGCACTGTCGCTCCTGGGTGCAGCACTATCGCACTTGCTACAACACACAGATAAGAACATGCACCACACAGCATGTAACACATATAAAGATATACATTCTAGCATAATTTTATCACCAGCTACAGCACAGATTAATTCATGTCCATATCCCACACATATAAAGTACTTAGGTAGCATTATTACATAAATAAAGTTTTAAATCATCTCTCAAACTCTCAACCTAACGAAGTCTACTCTAAACGGATAAGAACATAAAGCTCTAGCTGTAGCAACCTCCTCTCCATAGCGACAAAAAAGTTGTTGACCCCTCTAATTTTCTCATCCTTTGGCATAAAGCACCAAAAAGAGAAGAAAAGAAGAAAGACCAACACTCACTCCTCATCTTCTTAGATGGTGTCCCAATCGACATCATCCACACCAGCAACTCCACTAGCACCTATAACATCCTCCTCACCACCATCATCATCATCATCGTCGGAGGAGGAAGAGGACACCACCGCCCTCCCTTGGTGATGGGTGGTTGAAGTGTGATGCTCACGCCTGGTGCTTCTCCTCATGGAACTGCAAGGTGGAGCTCAACCTCATGTGAGGGTCAAGCTCTGGCTGCTCCTCTCCTCCTCCTCCTCATCCTCTAAATCTGTGTCGAAGAGGCTAGGGAGGTTGTCAAACCTCGACGATGACTGTGCTCGAGAAAGAGGTGGCAGCCCTGCACGCTCTTTAGCCTCTCGGTTGGCTTCACGATTTTCCAATCGGTCCTCATATGCGGTCCTCGCTGCATAGGTGCAAGTGGTGAAAATGACCTTAATTCATCTCTCAAACTTCTCCATCTTCCTATCCTTGCAAGGCCTAGAGCGAGATGACTCAAGCACGTCCTCAACTGATGAAGAGCATCTCACTGCCCTGCTAGCACCTGAGGCTTTGGTCTTCTCAATCTTGTAGATGGTGTGGAGACCATTTTTATCGAACATGTAACTAGTGACCCTCTCAATCATGAATATGAGATATGGGGCATAGGGCATCCCCTTTCTCCCATCCTCCATGGCATTCCTCAGCTCACGCCACATGAAGCGAGGGATATTGAACCTATCACCTCTAGGAGCAAACCTAGCAAGCACATTCCTTACATATCCATTAACATCTGAAGCTGCTCTATCCTTGGGATTTATTATATGCCTGATCAGATTGTTCAGAATGTAGTAGTAGCTCTTCAAGCCACTGACCATACAATCTGCACTTCTCCTGTCAATCCACATATATGCAATGTCATGGATCTTAGCTCTAGCCTCATCATGAATATAAGTGAAGCCCCGCTCCTTCTCTCCAAAACCAAGGACCAGCTGAAAGTCACAAAGTCAATCATATAATGCCGTCCCTCAGTCATCCAGTGAATCTCATCAGTGTAGATGTCATAGAAGAAGGTGGCATAAAACTAGGCTAGCACTTCCTCATTCCAATTGTACCGGAAGCTCATGATATCAGTGAGGCCAAACAGCTCACAAGCCTTGATCACTTTGTTGAACTCAGGCTCATTCTTCCCCATCATCTCCTCCCAGTCAACATACTGCATCTTAATAATCTTTGACTTTTTGGAGTTGAGAATCACTAAGTCATAAAAGTTGGAATGAAACTCATTCCAAAACCTGTAGTCCACCCCTAAATCCTTTGGCTACTCATAAGGATTGTTCTCACGTGCTTCTTCCACCATCTTTAGCTTTCTCATATAGTTGAGCACGTGTGTCAATGGGACGCCTCATGATCACTTTCTCAGAATACTCTCTGATGTAATCTCTGTCAAACTCCTCAAGGTGAGGTGGAGTATCTAGGCAAGCACCTAGAGGAATGGTGCGGCCAGCCCTCTCCAAGTTCTCCTCCTCCTGGATCAACTGATCCCTTCTCCCCCTATCACTAGCATCCCCTCTGCCTACTGCACTGCTACTGCCTGTTGTTGTTCTGCCATGACCACGATGAGGCATGGCCTTATCACGAGGCTCGGTCAACTTCCTCTTCCCCCTCTGATCATCTTCACCTCCGGAGGCCATCTATGCAAACAAATATAGGTCCAAATAAGAAACTGTATATAAAGGGTATAGAAGAACACTTAAAAAACACTTCGAATAAATGAGATGATTCAAATCTCGAGTTAGGAAAGCACCCTAAAAAATCCTGGTTAGAGGGTGTGGCACTGCCGCACCCTAGTGCTTGACCTCTCCCATGATTCATTTCTTCTCAACTGTTCAGACCATTTCTCAACCATTCTTCTAATCCACTAAACAATCTCGAAAAGGAGTAGACCTAATAAACACATGGAGTTGTCTACAAGATAGGTAAAGTAGCTATATGTTTAAGATAGAAATAAATCTGGTGCACAAATCCAACTAAAATAGAGAATCATCGATGGAACATCATCTAGATTTGCATAATCATGCTGCTATACGTGGCACTGCCGCACCCAACATGCGGCACAGCCGTGGGTACAAATGATGCTCTACCAATGAATCTGTGTTTTGATTCAATTCATCCATCAAACTTGCTTCTACCCTAATCATGCAGCCACTAGAAACCATTTTCCAATCAAAGTAGAGCTTCATGACATAGATCGGGATGGATTAGAGTTTCACCTTTGATTCTTGCGGATTAGGGAGGAAAGAGATGAAACGGCTCTGCCCTAGAGCTTATTTGGTCATGTCTTTTGGATTGACAAATGCTCTTGCCTACTTCATGTATTTGATAAATTCGGTATTCATGCCTGAGCTCGACAAGTTTATGGTCATGTTTATCGATGACATCTTGATTTACTCGGAGAATGAGGTAGATCATGCAGAACATCTGAGGATCGTCTTATCCAGATTGAGGGAGCACAAATTATATTCCAAATTTAGCAAATGTGAATTCTGGTTGAGCAAAGTACCTTTCCTAGGTCACATCTTACCTAAAGATGGAATTTCGGTAGACCCATTCAAGGTACAAGAGGTCATGGATTGGAAGGCCCGACTTCGGTTCATGAAGTTTGGAGTTTTATAGGGTTAGCAGGTTACTATCGTCGTTTCATTCATGATTTTTCCAAGATAGCTAAGCCCATGACCAGACTACTCTAGAAGGATGAGAAGTTTAATTAGACGCCAGAGTGTGAAGCTGCTTTTCACACTTTACGAACCTTGCTAACTACAACTCCTGTTTTAGCACAATCCGACATTGAAAAGTCTTTCGATGTGTTCTGTGATGCATCGGGTACATGTTTGGGGTGTGTGCTCATGCAAGAAGGTCGAGTTATTGCCTATGCTCTCGACAATTGCGAAAGCATGAAGTCAGCTATCCTACACATGATTTGGAGCTTGCCGCAGTTGTTCACGCAATTACTTGTTGGAAAACGTATATCACATATACACTGATCACAAGAGTCTCAAATATATCTTTACTCAACCTGAGCTGAACATGAGGCAACATCGATGGTTAGAGCTGATCAAGGACTTTATTTGGAAGTGCACTACCATCCATGAAAAGCCAATGTTGTAGCAGATGCACTTAGTCAAAAATCTCATTGTAACACCTTAGAAGCCTTGTTGGAAGATGGATTTAATTTGTTACATCCTGTTATGCTGCACAATATCACTGTTAGTTGCTCACCTGAGAGTAAAATTATAGAACTGCAGAAGACAGATGTGGGTGTGTTCGACATCAAGCAAAAGATGAAAGAATAGGAAGCTAAGCATTTTAGGTTAGATGAAAGAGGTGTGCTATGGTTTGAGGACTGACTTATGGTACTGAAAGATCGAGACCTTAGAAATCAAATTTTAGATAAAGCTCATTCATCCAAGTTGTCTATCCATTCGGGTAGTAGCAAAATGTATCAAGATTTGAAAACCCATTTTTGGTGGACCAAGATGAAGAAAGAGATCACCGCCTATGTCGCTAGGTGTGATAATTGCAGTAAAGTCAAGGCCGTTCATTTGAAATCCGCTGGATTACTGCAACCTTTATCTATCCTAGGCTGGAAATGGGAGGAAACAAGTATGGACTTTATTACAGGCCTCCCGCTGACACAACAAGGTCACGATTCTATATGGGTCATTGTAGATCACCTCACCAAGTTAGCATATTTTGTAACGGTTAACACAAGGTATCTAGGTGGGAAGTACGCTGAGCTGTACGTTTCTCAGATCGTAAGACTACATGGAGTACCAAGGACCATAATCTTAGATCAGGGATCATAGTTTATAGCTCATTTTTTGGAACACTTGCACTAGGCCTTGGGAACCAAACTAATTAGAAGTTCAGTATACCATCCACAAACTTCTGGACAGACTAAGCGAGTGAACCAAATCTTGGAAGATATGTTGAGAGCTTGTGTTATCTCCTCCAAGGGTTCATGGGAAAATGGCTACCTTTAGCCAAGTTATCCTATAACAACAGTTATCAAGAGAGCATCAAGATGGCTCCTTTTGAAGCCTTGTACGGCCAAAAATGTAGAACTCTCTTGAATTGGATTGAACCCGGAGAAAGAAGATATTATGGCATAGATTTTGTTACAGAAGCTGAAGAGCAAGTACGCATTATCCAACAGCATATGAAAGCAGCTCAGTCTAGACAAAAGAGTTATATTGATAAAAGAAGAAGACCACTAACCTTTGAAGTGGGAGACTATGTATACTTAAAAGTTTCGCCCATGAAAGGAGTGCAGAGATTTGGAGTAAAAAGGAAGCTTGCGCCTAGATATGTAGGGCCATACCAGATTATTGAGCGAAAGGAAAATTTCGCCTAGAAGTTACAACTTCCTCTAGAAATGAGTACTATATTCAATGTATTCCATGTTTCTTAGTTAAAAAGATGCCTCCGCATACTGGACGAAGCTATTGCACCCACCAACATTAAGCTCCAATCGGATTTGACATATGAAGAGAAACCAATCCGAGTGCTAGAAGAAATGGAAAGAGTAACTCAAAGCAAGGTCATTAAGTTCTACAAGGTGGTGTGGAATAACCACAGTGAACAAGATGCCACTTGGAAACGAGAAGATTATTTACGTGAGGTCTACCCCGCCTTTTATGAAAAATAGTAGGTCTTTCAAATCTTGAGATGGGATTTCTATAAGGGGGTGGGGCTGTAACACCCTAGTGTTAAGCATTGCATTTGGCATTTGCATTTCATGAGCACAAGCATCATCCAAGCATTCATGAGCATGAGCATATGGAGTTTCATTTCATTTACCTTCTCTTTATCACATGTGATGTTACTCATATACTTAATTATGCTTGTAATTATGTATGACCAATGTATGAAATAGTTGTGAGGTAATGAAAACACCATATACACATCTAGGATGGTAAATGGAACAATATTTATATTCATGACTTAAGCCAATTTTGCTTCTAAGTGTTGGTTTACTTTGAAATGCCATTTTCATGGTGCTAGTTTGACTAAAGTTGAATAGTAGCTTAGATTGTTTGCATGGCTATGTGACATAAATAAAAGTTTTAGTTCTTATCATGGGTAACAAACTTTATTTAAGGGTCATGAGCTAATTCAATGCCTAGCATGGTCAAATAGAGCCCACAAGTAGCAATCAAATGCTGTTTTCAAACTTAGAAAAAATTGCTAAGTCACAAGCTGATTTCAGTTTCAATGTAGCCCACTTTAGAGCTTTGTAGTTTGAAAACCATGTCAATTTAGACAAAACTCCTTCAATCAATCTTGTAGTACTCGTGTAGCTCTACACTTTGTATTAATGAAGTTTTCACTGATTCACCACGGTTTGGGAGATTGGGAGGTCAGAAAATTGAGTTTCAGTCGACTGAATGGAGCTCGTCGGTTCAAAATCTCAGTCGACATCATGGCCGACTGCGCCAGGAGCCATGCGTCGCATGTTGCCGCTAGCCTGACCACGCATCCGCCGTGTCCCCATGTCCGCGTGCTAAAGAGAAGAAGAGGCCGGGCGCTCACTCTCCACTCTCACTCACGCGCCCTCCCTCCTCGATCGCTCTCACTCGCCTCTGCCTCGCCTCTCTCTCACCCTCGCCATGCCTAAGCGAACCGCAGCGCCACGCCATCGCCGCCGCACCTCCGCCGAGCTCGCTCGCTGCTGCCACCGCGCCATTGTCCAATTGCTCGCGCGCACCGCTCGGCCATCACCTCCCCACCTCGTCGACCACCCATTGCCTTAACCTAAGCCAAGGTAAAGGCCTACGGGCCATCACCGTCATCGCACCATTGCTGAGAGCACTACCGCCATACATGCCGTCGTGGCTGTGCATGCCCGGTTTTGTTCCTCGCGCGCTTCTAGACGTTAGGGTTAGGTTAGAGCTAGGTCTAGCTCGAGGCAAGGGCCTAAGGCCAATGTCGGCCTCGTTGGAGCGGAACACCATCGTGCTGTCATGCATGTGGCCGTGCCTCACCGACGCCCTCACAAGCCCCAATCCAAATCCTAAAACTCCGCTAGGTCACCCTTGAACCGTAGCCGTGCTCCCCCGAGCTTGTCACGGCCAGAGCACCACCACGTGCCACCGCCGAGCCACCATGGCCGCCATCGAGCTAGCTCTAGCAAGTCTATGAGCCAACCTAGGGTACCGGTCAATGTGGATTGAGTTGGGGAACACGTCGGTGGTGACGCTACCGTCGGTGACCTCGTCGTCGGCGGGCTTTTCACCGGTCAACCACCGCCTCTGCCTCGGCCTCGATGACACGTGGGGTCGGGTTGACTGCGGGACCCGCTGTCAGCCACCGTGGGTGTAGTAGACCGGGTGTACATAGTATTTACGGTTTAGTAGGTTTTTGAATTAATTTCACAGATTTGAATAAAAACTTCAAAAATTCATATCTAGAGCTAGGACTATCCAAATAGGGTGAACCAAATTTTTTTTAGATTCCTCTTGAAGTGTACTATTTTATAAAATATGAAATCTACTGCTTAGGGTATTTTTTTGGGAGAATTAAATTGAGCAAGATAAGTGCTTTTAAAGTAGTTTATATCTTGTAAAATGCATAACTTGAGCTAGGAAAGTGATAAAATTGTGATTCCAATTTTTCTGATCTTGTGTTGACATGCTCTAGCTAAGACAAATACTAAACCTACAGTAGACAAACTTGTAATATGGTCTTTCTATTTAATCTTAATTAATTACTAGATTCTAATGAAATTAATTGGGTAAAAATACATAACATATGATCATACAAATTTTTACATAGTATTCTCATGCTAGGAGAAAAGTAAAAAAAATATTAAATATGTTGTTTGGCACTTTTCATTATGCTAAACTATTTTTGCTAAAATAAGCATATGTAACTTGTCATTTTTATAGAGGTAGCTATACTTGTCCAAATAGCATAAAATTTGTAAAGTAGACTATTAGGGTCATTTGTAGGCTACTGTAATTTTCTCAGAATTTATTGAGCACTAAAAATATTTATCTTTTAAATCACCTTATTATCTAAGGAAATGAATGAATGAATATAAATAAATTAGTTAAGCTTAACCGTGATGTTTTCTATGGTGTGTGTGATGCATATAATCTATTGATACTATTAGTGAGGCTTAGAAGTATTTGTTTATAGGCACTAGTTAATTATTGCTTTATAATTCAACTAGATGACTACATGTGTAGTTTCTAATATGGTGTTGATTTCATGATGATAATGATCTTTTCTGTAAAGATGGATAATAACAAAGTTGTAGATAACTTAGTTATCTACCTTGTGTTAAATTTTTATAGTCATAGGTCTTATGGTTTAAGAATTATGGCTGTTAGAAGTCTGCTATCTGAAATGCTTTCTATAAAGATTGAATCACATTAAGATGATTAAAAGAAAGTTGTAGGCAATTTCATAAGCTTTCCAGAATATCCAAAACCATATTATTTTGATGTGTATAACTCCAGTTATGGTCAAAACAAGTGACTGCTGTCTTGTAGTCCAGAAAATAATTTACATAAATGTTTGTTTAAGTTACTAGAGAAGAGATATGCACCTACTCCGTAAAAGAAAATGTAACTTGTTATCACCGTAATGCAATGCTGCTGAGAACACTTATGAGGATGCATTCATCACATCATATCATATTATACATGTCATTATATATGCATTCGTGATATCTTATTTCATGCTCATGCATATAGGATCGTCCGAGGGGATCACTCTATTGTAATTCAATGAAGAAGAAGAGAAACAACAGGAGGCACCTCAGGCCGTAGCTCTAGAAGAAGAGGAGCAAACTCATGAGGACTTACCCGAGTGCCCGGATCACAGGCCAACTTTCGTTATCAAAGGCAAGCCCCGGAGCATTCTAAGTCTCCTATGTTTTACAAAATATCACTTGAGTCCTTTATGTTTGATGCATTAGGTTATAAGAGTTGAATTGGAAACACTTGACGCATAGAACTACCTTGTCTAGATAAATATAACTTTAACCCTGTGTAGGTCCAGGATCATATATATGCTTAGCCATGCTTAGACCGGTAGAAGTCGGGTGATTTCCTGTCACCTGCGAGATATAGGTGGATACCAAAGCACGGTTGGCTATATTTGCTATCGTAAAAAAGAACCATGGGATAATGTAACTAGAGGCCGGGCGGAGTCTATGTGTAGGTTGACTCATATGATTCCGTCTATGCCGATTAAGGACCGTACCATTGTTGGCGCTTCTATCGAGATTGAACTCATGCCTCTCACTTAGCTGGCCAGATAACTCATTTTGACCATGAAGCCGAGTAGCTCAACTCAGGCCGGACCCCATTCTATAAAAGTGCACACTCTGGATGGTAGTAAGGATGTGCGGGGAGCTAGACGTGAGCCCAAGGGCAGGCCAGGCCTGAACGTCCTGGCAGCTGGTCGTCCCTGATTGTGCGGCGCTAGTCGAACTCATGAAATGTGGACCTAAGTTGTACCAAAGGTGACCTAAGGTGACCGTTGATCTGGTCTGTCTAGGTTTGTGTTAGGAATAAATTCCCAGCTGGTTGAAATCGATTCGAATCACCGTCTCTCCCGGACAGTGAGAAACTTGGCTAGTGCCAACATCGTAGTAACTGAATTATAGAATGATGGTTATGATGAACATGGAATTATTATACCGGCTATGGTTACTATTGTATGCTACTAAATGATATACCACTTGTGTGGCACAGGTTAGTTGTTAATCTAGAGATGAATAGCTATAATTAACTTGATGACCGAATTATAATTATATACTTGAATTGGTAAGCTTTTTATGCAAAATGTTGCCAAGCTAGCTGCACTTATACAGCCTTGCATAATCCTTGGAGTCACTTTATTTTTGGTTTATGATGGGTAAGTCTAGCTGAATACCTTCTTGTACTCAGGGTTTATTTTCCATTATTGCAGATAGTATGATGTATCATGACTACTGTAAGAACTGCTTCTGTCCCACCATGGATGAAGAGTAGGGCCCTAGGCAAGGCATCTCTTGTTAATCCCTCTCTTATGCTTTTGTGGGATTATGATCCTGAGCTAGCACAATATTTGAACAATGATGTGAGATGTTGGTTTCAAACTTTATTTACTTCCGCTATTACTTATTTGAACATGGTTTGTAATAACTTTTAATCGTACTCTGATGTATGGGATTGTATTTGTAAACTTTATGTAACGTGCGACATGTATGTTGAATCATGTACGATCTTGGTTGTATGTTGGCGGTTAATCGAGACCCTTCGTGGTACTCGACGGACTACCGGGTTTATATGGGTTCAAATATGATAGTGGGACCGCTTGCTGACTACCATTGTACTTGTGCTCTTATAAATTGGTCGGTTCTACTACATGGAGGTCACCGGTGTAGAGCTCGCCTGCAACGCAGGGTTGGACGGTGGCGCATAGAGAGGGCACGGTGGGAGCGGCACGGGTGGCGGCGATGACGCCGATGATGAGTGGGCGCGGCAGCGGTGGTGCCGAGGGTGGGTGTGCGCGCGGCGGCGATGACGACGACGTAGACGGGATCGGTGGCGTAGAGGGTGGGGCGGACATGGTGGGGCGGCAACAATGCAGGAGCCGGATGAGCGACTTGCAAAGAGTGGGGAGCGGGGGCGCATGTATGGAGGCTCAAGATTGTCTGTCTAATGGATAAAAATAAAATTATGTAACTGCACTAGCATCTATAGTTAAAATTTTGCTTTCACACTTGCACCTGTTAGATACGATACCTACAAGTTGGATTACCATATGTGATAGTAATCCGGTTCTAACCGCACCTAGTTTAATTAATGTCCTCATTAATGTTGTGCAATTGACTTATCAAAACGATAACTTATTAATTTGACAAGATTTGTAATATATGTTTTCGGTGATTTTAATCTTTTGTTGAGGTGTGATTTAGATTTGTAGCGGCTATATTGGTATGATACGCAACTAGGATCTTGCGCATTGATGTAGTGGAGATGCGGGTGGTAGCTCTCAGGGATCGTCGATGTTGATTTGCTGAAATTGGGTTGGTCAAGAGGGATTACACTTGATTTAGATAAATTAATGCGGCAGGTCCTTACACAAGGTCCAAATTGAACCAATTGGCTGTGATACTAATTGAGGGGACCGTGACATCTAAGAGAGAGAGTGTTGAATTAGGCTTTCTGAAAATTTATATGCTATACTATGTCCTCTAAAGTCCACTTATCAAAATCTATGCAATGAAGTAAACTATCTAGATGTGCAACTAGTTTAACAAGCTAAACTAGAAATGTAAGCACACAACCTAGATACACAAATGAAAAGTGTGAAAGCTTAATTGAGATACATATGCAAACTCCCGTCAATGATTTTTGTACTTTTACCAAGATATCGAGAAGTTCATGCTTTCCCAAAATCCTTGTTGGAGCCCCTTCCAAGGATCCCCATGCGAGGGCCAAGGTCCCGATCGGGGTAACTCCATGGATAGCCCCCATGCCTTTCCCACATGCAAATGGGTCTCCTAGATAGCCTTTCCTAGACCGCTCCCCCCCATCGTCTTCATTATCGAGCTCCAAGCCAAACTACCTTATGCCTCATTCCCTCCAGTACATGGTGGCGCCATACCAGAAACACGATTGGTGTGGTCTCGCAAGACTACAAGCCCCTCCAAGTACAACAATGGTGCGCGCAAGCCCCAGTAGTAAGAGGTATGTAAATCAGATTGAACACTAGGCCTAAAACTATACCAAGCTCATGATTGGTGTCTAACTATATTAAGTACTTCGCAAAGGACGTACACTAATCACCCAATGATGCCTTAAGCTCATATGGTGGCAAGAGCACTAGAGTGGAGCAAGAACTCCAATGATCCTTGACTCCTCACTTCCTCAAATGGCTGGTTGGGGGTATTAATAGCCCCAACACTTGAAACTAGCTGGGAAAGTGCTACAGTTTCTGCGCACTCACCAGAAATTCTAGTGGGGCCACTAGAGCTTTTGGGCGCCTCTCCAAAACTAGCTGTTGGAAAGTGACCGTTGCCGACCGTTGGGCACTATTCATACCTCTTTCTCCTGTGTAGATCATTAGACAAATCCGATGCCCAATTTTCTTCTCTAGAACCTCTCTGGTGGCAACCTCTTCATCTGATACTCGCCCTCTATTACCGGAGTTTTTCGATGAATGAGAACTCCCCTGGTGAACAATGATGCCGCATATTCTAGTGATCTTGTAGCACAGCCACCAGAGTTTTTTGGTGGATCTTCAAACCCTAGCCAAAGTGCCTTTGACACCGCTTTATCCAGTATTGTCGTAGCGTGCAAACCGGACTTATCGAGTGCATGTACTTGACTCCGTTTCTTTGAGTCTTTGCATCCGATTGACTTGGTTCCATCTTGTGTCTTGGAGTTTCTACATGTCTTGTATATCTTCTAATGTCTTGCTTGAGGTGTTGATCACGCTGATCTCTTGCACACATATTTTTCCTTCCCAGTTCCATATATTACCCCAAACAATTCCATATACTCCCAGTTTCCTAAATCACAACAATAAGAAGTCATAAGTAGAAATACTCACATCATTGTCAATGGTTTCATTTGCCGGTGCACCACCTCTCCCAAGCAGAAAGGGTCATTCATCTTAGGTTTATTCATGGTTTATTTGGATGTGTCAATTTTGAATATCGAAGATTTGGCGCAGAGAACGCCTGGCCTTGGTCCGATGGGTGTGGATCCTACTAATAATTAATCTAGTGGTTGGCACTAAATGAAGGATGGTGAGAATTATAGATATGAGAGATCCAAATGGTGGTAATATGTGTTGTGGACAAGATGTCACTTCTCCAAACCAGTTTTCTCCCTACATCTTAGACCATTCCCATCCCACGAGCCTCTTCCATCAGGAACAGTCAGCCTTCCCCTACGTGGCCCAGCTCCGACCGAGAAAAGGATCCACACCGTGACGGAGGCTTGGTTTCAGCCCCTCCCACGATAGAGACTGGATTGGCGCGCTCATTTTGCGCTGAAGCTGGCCTAGTACGTTGGCAGTCATCGTGACGCTTGCACACATGGAAAAGGAAAGCACGAAAAAATTCCCACCGCACGGGCGCTGTGCTTCCCTACCTTATCTTTTTCGGTCCCTCCCTCTTCCTCGTGCTTCTTCCTTTTGCAGTCTGCACGCATCTTCTTCCCACCACCGTTGCTCAAGCCCCTTCCACCGCCAACGCCCGAGCCCCTTTCCACCGATTTCTTCGCCGCTGTTCTAGCCCCATCCGCCACCGCCGCCGCTCTAGCCTCATCTGCCATTCCGCCACCGCCACCTACCACCAAAGCCGCCCAATCCCCTTGCGCTGCTATCATCGCCTTTGCCTTCGTGGGCCCCCCAGCCCCGGCCACAACTCCATCCAATGGCGCCACAGCCGCATTAAGGCCGGGAAAGCAGGAACCCCACCTCTCCTCTCCCTACCGACCCATCTACATATCCCAGACCATCCCAAAATTGTTAGATTGATCTTGCATCCGCTAGGTTCTCCATGGCAGGAAGGGTAAAGTGTAGCTTTTACTTGTGTCTTGCTTGTATTAAGAAATTTGGATCTTTTTTGGATGAAGAAAATTGTGTTCTGTAATGTGCCAGAACCAGTAGGAGATGTGAAAATAGGCCGAGTTCAGCATCCACTGTCGACCTGAGTTTTGTCCTAGCAGTTTTCATAGCTTCTCTTCTGCTGGCCTGGAAATCTATGCCAAGTACTGCTGGTTAGTTGTCCCTCTCAATTTTGAACTTTGTGACATTTGATCTTGTTTAGTCTACACAAGGCCCTGTTCGTTTCGCTGAAAAGCCAGGCTGAAAAGTACCGCTCGCTGATTTGTTGTGAGAGAAAAACACTATACCATGGCTGATAAGTTCAAGCGAACAGGGCCATGTATGACATGGAATACAATATGGTCTTACGGGAAAGGCTACGATGGAGGAGAATACAGAGGTATTGTTATGGACTAATCTAATCCGGTCTATGAAATGTTACGTCCCTTTATTATATGCACGTGGAATTGGTGAATTATTACCAAAAGTTGCCATTTACAGTTATTATTATTAAGTTCTGTGATGGTCTACTATCTACCATATGTCATAATATCAAAAGAAAGCATATATGCCGTCTAAGAAAGAAGATAGCGGTTGAAGGAGAAACTGAAGCTGACATGACCCAAGTCCCACTATTTCTATTTGAATAGTGTTTGACTGGTAGACTGCACAGTGAATTTTAGATGATTTCGGATGATTCAATAGTGTTGAGAGAGAATAAACTGCGCGCTGAAGAAGAAAGCGGCCGTGCCATCGAAAAGAAAAAGAAAGCGGTGCCGGTGTAAAGATGGGGGTGGTTCGGGTCGACCCACCGGTTCGACGAACGGAACCGTAAAAATGATCCAAACGGGCCCCTCGAGCGATCCAAATAGCAGCCTAGGGTCGGTGGATAGGGAGTCCTAGAACCGAAGGATCGAGCGGGTCGATCCACCCCGTCTCCCTTCATCCGGCGGCGGCAGCGACGACGGCTGAGGTCTGTGCTGTGTCTGTATGCTCACTTGCTTCAACCTTGCGTTGCGTCCTTACCGGAGCTCGAGGTGGGACTGGGAGGGGCGGTCCACCGGAGGAGGCCGAGGGGGAGGTCCTGCTGCTGGCTGTCGCCGGTTGCCGCCGCCCGCCGCCGCCGGGCGCAGGTCGCGCAGCCGCGCGGGCGCATTGCCGAGGGGAGAGTGGCTGCGGGGCCGCCGCGGCCCTGGCGCCCTGCCCGCCCGCCGCCGCTTGCCCTTGCTCGCTTCTGTTTCCTGTCCGCGATGGCTCCCAACGGATGCGACAGCTCGAGAGAGACGAGACACGAGAGACGAGAGAGTTTCTACCTGGGCTAATGGAGTAATGGGCCATATTTGCCACGTCTAACAACAATACACGTACTATATCTTTGTATGGTTCAGCGGAGCGGATGCGGTTCGCTCCATGGATGATCCACCCCCACGTCGATGCCGGTGGAGAACTGGAGATAGGAGCCAAACCTGATGTGGATCGGTGGATAGCTCAGGTGATCTTATACCCAAATTGTTGTTGTTGAATGTTGAACCATTCTTGTTCTGGATGGAGGAGGGTTCAGGGCTGGACCCCTGAGATAGATAGTTCGGTGGGCCTTATTGTGGCCTGCGGCTGTGTGCATTATGGCTGCATGCATGATCTGGTGCCGATCGAAGTCCGTCCATGCGTGACGCAGTCGTCGATCGTCTCATCAATTGGAAATTTGGCCTCTTCCGAGAGAGGTGCAAGATGCATGAGGTGGCCCACCTGCCAGCAGTGGGCGACAAGACGAGCGCAGGCGCACCGCTTCCTCCTCACGGCTGCGGCCTCACGGCTGCTGTCTGCCTGTACGCTCTCTCGTGCCCCACGTGTGATGTCCATGCGTCTGCGACTCTCTGCGCTTTCTGTTGGTAGTTGGCCTAGTAGCTGGTAGTATATGTGTACTGTTTCATCCTGTGTGCTGTGCGTGTACGAGTACTTGCTACGTATACTACTTCCATCGAAGAAAGAACAAAAAAACGTGTCTGTATTGGTAAGAGTACACGAAACAAAGTGAATACGAAAACAGTTTTTTTTTTTATCTTCATCTGCGACACGCCTGAGTGAGTCAGCGAAGGAATCACTTTATTTGGCCGAGGAGCCACGTAGCCTTTGTGGCGGCCGGTGACTTTCAGATAATAAGCAGCTGGCGCAAGGTCTAGCATGCCACATACTGTATGCGTCGCTTTACAGTTTGTGGTAGCTTGCTTCTAGGTCTATACTAGGTGGTACAAGCCCACACGCTTGGTTGACGACACCTTGCAGCTTTACATGGTGGAATCTTTTGGTCGTGTACGGCTTATCATCACGGGCTACCACATAATCTACGTTCGATTGTATATACGTACACGTCCTTGTAGAACAAAAAGGAGGACAAGAAGTACACATTGTCGATTAGACAAGCGGGAATGCAAGCAATAACTGGCTAAAACTCCATGGTACTCTGTACTCCACCGCTTAAATTTCATATCATTGCACTCCACCGCTTAATCACGGCTGAGAAGCATCGTCACTCAAAGCTTCCAAAACCATTAGTCACAAGAGCTACGCAGTAACGCAGCACCAGCACCAGATCGTCTCTCAGTACGCCACGCCATCGCAGCCACACTGTACACGTACGAGGACCGACGAGTACTCAGTGACCCGCCGATCAGCCGCGCAGCTTTCAAAAACCAGCGACAATGGAGGCGGGCTCTGGGGCCCCGGATTGCGAGCCTAGCTTTTTGGTGGCGCGCGCCACACGTGGCGAGCGGCGCGGTGAACCTTCGGGCGTACGAAAGCGCCAGGCCCGTCGTGGTCCATGACTCCATGTCCATCCCTCGTCGTACCGAGACCCAGGGCGACAGGGCGCGCAGGCAGGAAAGAAAGAGATTGAAAAGGCCGGGGGCACGCGCCCGTTATAACTGCCGGGGTCTCCACGTCGCATGGCGTGGGGGCGACGGGGCCCGGCACACAGGAGTACTAGGAGTACACAGGACAGGAGGACCGACCCTGGGAGCCGTGCTGTGCGCGGAGACGTGGGGCGGGAGCAGGGCGCGCGCTGCACCTGGACCCCCGGCATGGCCCGCACGTCCGCAACCGTCGACACGCGTCCCCTCGCCACGCTCCAAACGGCGCAGCCCGCCTGCTATTTCTCCGCTCCACCCACCCAGACAAGCGTCCACGACCATGCATGCCACCGCTGACCCGCGGCCGCTCCTTGTGCAGCGCGCCCGTGGCCGCGCGACAGCAGGCCTTGCCGCTTGCTGAACCGCGAAACGTTTCCAAATAATCCTCTCAGGTGTCAACGTAACGCTTGATGATTGATTAAGCAAGAGCATCTGTCGATCTTTTGGTGGTCGGGTCCAATTTTTTTTTAGTGTACCACGACTAGTGCTCATGTCGTTACCGTGTCAAGGAGATTTCGGCCATGTCCGCTTGAACTTGTCAACCATACTATTTCAACGAAATAACAACATTTTTCTCTCACAATAAATCAGCATCTGCTGTTTTTTTCGGGCAGACTAACATGGCCTTCGTCAAAAGCTAGGGGCTAGCGGTTGCCGAAAAGAGAGTATTGGTAAAAGAATCACTCTCTTGATTAAGTGCACTGATATCACCGTCGTATTTATGTTCGATATGATCGACGAATACTAGGTCAATGCTACTACATAGTAGTAATCTTTTTGACGTGTTTGTAAGCTATTAATTACCGCTACTGTTATAGCGCTATTTCCTTCTTGAAACGTTGCTCCAGGATAGCAGTATTATTATTCTAGGAGCCTGTTCGCTGGTTGGTTTCTGGGTTGATAAGTTCAGCTGATGCTGGTTTATTATGAGAAGAAAACACTGTTGGCTGACTGATAAGTCCTGACTGAAACCAACAGACGAATAGGCTGTATAACCGTAGCGCAAAGTTAAACCCGTGACCGCGCGACCCCTGCCACTCTCTCTCCTCTCTTCTTTCTCATCTCTGGCCGCTTTAGAAAAAAAGTTTTGGGAAGGCGAGCATGCCAGGTGGTGGGGATGGGAGAGACATCAGCGAGGTGGAGGTGGCGGTGACGCCGCCGAAAGGGGCAGCAGAGGAGGCGGCCGGGCCAGGTTGGGCGGGGGCGAAGAATGGCCATGGCAGCGGTGGCGGTGGTAGGGTCGCGCTCTCCCGAAAAAAGCGTCAGTCGCACGTTAACGCACTCCTAACTGTTGCTAAAATGGTCACTCGCATAAGAAAACACTATCACCCGACAAGTTAGAGCACCATCTTCAACTCTTGCCGCATGATCTTTCGAAAAAATACTCTTGGCACATGTACTTGGTTCAAAGTGCTCCATTTGACCAAGTTGTTCCCTATTACTGTTGCATACCTAGATACAACATACACAAGAATGAAGAATCAATGATAAACCTTACAACTTTTGTCGGCCTTAAATGATACTTTATATGCGATGTGAACATACACGTACGAGAATCTACGATAAGCCTTACAACTCTCATTCAACTTAAATGATACTTTGTATGTGACATATAAACATTGCTCAGTTGGTTAGATTCTTAGTGGTGGAATATGTCCATTTGAATTCAAGTCTCAACATTGTCATTTTCATTTTTTGGATTCTTAATGGTGGGAAGATCTAGAAACATATACACATCAACCATAGGAGGTGACTTGGCTCTCCTAAGGGGTGGGCAACCCTAAGAGCTAGCTATAGATGTTGACTTCAAGCCACAAAAGTGGACGTGACTGAAAATTGTCCGAGTTGTCGAACTTGATCTTTGTACTTAGGTAGCAAAACCATACTCTTCATTTTATCACATCGGTAATTCTTATTCTTTGTCGTTGACTACTTTTGTGATGGCAATGGTGCGCTGGGCGCAAGATGCTCCTATGGGCGCTGGGTACTCCTACACAGAGGAAGTGAGTGCCCCGGTAAGGTCAAATGAGCAAGCAGTCATTGACTTGTTTGTCGTACTCAAGGTCCTTGTCGATAAGGAGATACCCACTCTCCAGCATGGCCCATTGTGCACTGTCGAGGAGTCCTACGGCAACAAGCTAGGTGCAATATTTAGCCTTGCTTTGAAAAGGGCCATCCATGCAGGCATGCTCAATATCATGCTCTAAGGTGTTGAACCTAGTAGAACTAATTGAAACCAAATCCCGACTAACCGGAATCGATGTTTTAGCCATAATTCTGATCTTAGGTTTCTAATAATCGGATAATCTCGATTAATTTGATTCCAAGTGTCACATTTGAATTATCTGAGCATAACGAAATATATGCAAAGAGGACCAACAAGAGCCCCCTCATGGCCTTATAACAACCCAAGCTAGCCTCATGCCCTCACATGTATACTCTAGCCCTAACTCTCAATCTCTCACCCCTTTCCCAGTCTCTGCCCACACGCGCCACTTCCCCTGTCTCTCTCCCTAGTCACATATAGGTTGAAGGTGTAGTTGTCGCACGCTCCAACTCATGGCAAGCGGCTCCCTCCCTTCGAACCTCTCGGCATAGGCACACGAGTGTTGGTGACTCCTCTCTCCCTTCCCACCCTAACAAGCACGTGTGCCAGCGGTTCCTCACTCCTTCACCCTGGCAAGGCTTTGTAATGACTTCTTCCTCACTCTCTTAATCCATTAGGCAGGGATCCTCCCTCCCTCATTCTTATCAGATCCAACTACAGAGGGGGATGCACATGGTGATGACATGGCACGTTGCGATCTTTGTAGGGATTACATATGATGGTGTTGCACCTCGAGAGGCACAAGTTTTCGATGGCTCGGGTACTCATTGCCTAGCATCCAAACTCGACGGCCTAACATTGGAGTGCCTCAGCAAACCATGTGTGGTTTATATTTATTTTTTGTTGTATTTTGTTCAATTATTTCTTGGATAGGTAAAGTTGTGTCAAGAATGAATGGTTAGTTTAATCATGAATGAAGACCGAGCTAATTGAGACTGAATTTCTCAGTCTCGATAACTTTAGAAACTAGCCTATCTCTAATTTTAGATAACCAAAATTTGAGAAAAAAATCAACCTAAATGTTCCGTCTCCTAGTTCCTCCTAGCTCCTACTTTCTTTCCATGAAAAAATTCCACTTACAAAGAGGAAAAACATGTGGTTCTAATATACCAACAACCTCAAGGGCCTGGGCTATATGGGCAAATAATAGTTTTAATTACAACCCATTATTCGCTTTCTTCAGAAGAATTGTAGGACCTAAAGTTTTTTCCCATACGTATTCCACATACCTAGGCTTTTGCTATGAAGAGGTACACTGGAAGTAGAGGGTGGGGTATTTCATCTTCCTTTGATGGTTGTGAATTGATATGGGCTGGCTCATGTTTAGGTCTACTAACTCAAGATATCGTGCATCTAAATCCATGCTTAATTTTTTTAGATGGATAAGACTTACTTAAAATGCACTTTTACTTTCTAAAAGCTCATCAAAATGTAACATATCAAGGCTAAAGATTGACGGTAGTCATTATCGCAGGTAGTGGCAGATCTAGAAATGGATCAAGGGGGCTAAACAGTAGAGGGGTCTGTTCTCACCTTGAAGCTTGAACCCTGACTCTTAGCGGCAGATGAGGGCAAGGGGCGCGTCAGCGCCAGCGGGGCGGCCCTGAGTCTGCGAGGTCGTGAACACCTAGAGACCTAGGCACTGCGGCTTGTAGGAGGTGGCTGGGAGGCGCGCAGGTGCTAGACCGGGAGGGGGGGTGGGAAGGATGGGTGGTAGTAGCTGCCTGCTGCTGGGATGATGGCGACGACAAGCATCTGGAATCACGCGGACGATGGGGAGTCCATAGTCGCGACCTAACCGAGTGGGGGAGGGGAGAAACATCGGGTTTATTTTGCTCGTCTGCTAAGGTTGAGAGTTAGGCTTCTATTTGGGCTATGGAGGGGAGCTATTGGGCTAGATCTGAAGACCTACTCCCAGTTGTTTTGGCCCACAGGGGTGGGGGTTGTAGCCCCACTAGCCCTCCTGTGAATCAGCCCCTGATCGTAGGAACATTATGGCTTTACTATCCTTATATGACGTACAACCGACCATGGAAAAGGAAAATACTCAATAACACATCGCTATAATGGGCTATGTGAGGTATGAAATCTTATGGCTGCGAATTGATAAGGGCTGGCCCATGTTTAGGTCTACTAACTCAAGATATCGTGCATCTAAATCCATGCTTAACCTTTTTTGTAGATGGATAAGACTTACTTAAAATGCACTTTTACTTTCTAAAAACTCATCAAAATGTAACATATCAAGGCTAAAGATTGTGCTAGTCATTATCACAGGCAGTGGCAGATCTAGAAACAGATCAAAGGGACTAAACAATAGAGGCCATTTTTCCTCACCTTAAAGCTTGAACCCTGACTCTTAACGACAAATGGGGGCAAGGGGCGGCCCAACGTCTGCGCTGGCGGGGGGGGGCATGATGAAAGGATCAAGATGCCCAAGAGGGAGGGGTGAATTAGGCTAATTCTAAAAATCTTTGCAATAATTAAATCATACACTTAGCCCACTTCACCCCTTGTGCCTAGAAAGTGTTTCTAATGTTCTACCGCACAAAAGTTTTGCAACCTAAGTTCTAATCCTACTCTAGCATGGCAATTCTATGAATGTAAAGACAAGAATTGAATTGCTCCAAGTAAATGCTTAAAGTAAAGAGAGAAGGAGGAACGCGGTGATGTTTTGCCGAGGTATCGAAGAGTCGCCACTCCCCACTAGTCCTCGTTGGAGCACCCGCGCAAGGGTGTAGCTCCCCTTGATCCACGCAAGGATCAAGTGCTCTCTACGGGTTGATTCTTTGACACTCCATCGCAGTGAATCACCCACAACCGCTCATAACTTGAGTTGGGTCATCCACAAGCTCCGTCGAATGATCACCAAACTCCCAATCACCACCAAGCCATCTAGGTGATGGCGATCACCAAGAGTAACAAGCATGAACTCTCACTTGACCACGACAAGCCTAATGAGAAGGGTGGATGTACACTTTGCTACTCTTGCTTTCACTAATGAGGCCTCTCTCTTGGATTCTCAAATCTCAATCACCTCACTAGGACCTTGCTCTCCTTAGCACTCTCAGGGGTGTTTCTCATCTGTTGAAATAAGAAAAAGTGATCCCTTGAGTGAATAGAGAAAGTATTTATAACCCCTCATTCAAAACGAATCGTTATGTGCCACTGCGGGGTGACTGGATGCTCCAGTCAAGTTGACCGGATGCTCCGGTCAGTTCTCCCCGCCACCGAGCAGTTAAGTTGTGACCAGCCACTGACCAGCATTCGGTCATCACTGACTGGACATGTTCGGTCATCACTGACCGAACGCGTTCGGTCACAAAAACTGCCCTCTGGAACCTTACTGATGTTGACCGGACTCTGGAACCCAGCGTCCGGTCACTTTGCTGCTCAGCGTCCAGTCAGTAGCCGAATCCTGACCAGCGTCCGGTCAGCACTGACCGGACACGTCCGATCAGGATTCTCCCTCTCTGGAACCTTACTGGAGTTGACCAGACTCTGGCACCCAACGTCCGGTCACATTTCTCTCAGTGTCCGGTCGCATCCAGATGACTTCACCTTAATCAAATGAACTGACCGGACTCTGCATCAGCGTTCGATCAACATTTGACCCTCCATTCACTTCCAACTCGAAATCATATGTGAATGAAGTTGCTCCAATTGATCTAAGGGCTACTTCGGAGCTACCTAGTGCTAGATTTGACAAGTGTGCACCACACCTAACCCACTAGACTCACCTAGGTCAAGCTACCCATCCATACCCCCCTTAATAGTATGGCCAAAGGAAAAACAAAGTCCTAAACTACTCTAAGTGTCTCTTCAACTCCAAACGACACTTAGAACTAGTTCATCCTTAACCTTGTCGTCCATCCTTTGAAAACCAAAACAATTTCCATCGTAGGGGCATGACAACCATGATTGCCCAATCAATTGCTAGTACCATGACCTAACTTAATTGCATCTGCAAAACATACGTTAGTCACAGTAATATCGTATTGTCATTAATCACCGAAACCCAACTAGGGGCCTAGATGCTTTCAATCTCCTCCTTTTTGGTGATTGATGACAATACAATCTCGAGTATGTAAAAGAGATGAGGTTTTCAACATGCTTGGTTCATATAAGCTTTTGACAATAAGAACAAAGGAGTTATGCAAGCTTATATGACCCAAGCCAACATGATGTACTCAATAGATATGAAATAAGCATGAGTACAAGAAATAAAGCTCATTTGCATCGGAGTAAAACATGGAAGCAAAACAAATGAGCATAACTAAGTGACATGACATATAAATAATTCAAAGTAGAGAGCACACATGTCACATATCACATAAATATCACATCACATAGATATCACTATCACATAAATATAGTTCGATGCATGAAAGTAAACATGAATGCATAATAGTGTATCACACATAAAAATCCAAACGTAATAGATAAGCTCCCCTAGATATATCGCTCCCTCTATGTCTATCATACTCGATCCCTCTCCCCTTTTGGCGTCAAACACCAAAACCTAAGGGTCGGTCGGTGGGGCTGCAGCGGACGAGTCGGGCGCTGAGGTGCGATGAGCGATCTAGAACTAGGTAGCATCATCATCTGATCCTAAGCTCTGAGCTGTATGACCCTCTATTGCTGGAAGTGACGCTGAAGCGGTCTAGATTGGATCTAGAATAGGTGCGGCCTATGACTCTGCAGGTATCACTGAAGCAGGTGGCTCTAATGATGCAACTGATGAAGTGAGCGTCTCTGTAGTCCCAGTGATAGGAGCAACTGTGGAAGGACCAGAGACATGTAGATATGGCGGTGTCAGCTGCCCTGTCAACTCACTGAAGGTAGCACCAAGGCTCCTAGAGACTGGGGTGTCTGGCACAAGCATCGACAAACTCTGAGCCGGTGTGAAGCCTGTATGTAGCGGTGTGAACTGCAGACCCTAGGCTATCACTAGCGAAGCAAACTATTGGGACACCTGCTCTGTAGGTGAAGCAAACTGAGTAGCAGTCTATCCCTGACTCTGAAGCCCACTAGGCTATAAAGCTGGAGTCATAGAAGTGGTGGCAGATTGGCCGATCTGGGGTGAAGGCTGTGGTGGTAGAGCCCCAATAGCAGTAACTACATACTGCATAAATCCAACTAACTGCTGCTGCATGAGGAGCTACTCTGCTGCATGGCCTGCTACTGTCGCTAGAACTTGTCCTGTCTGGCCTAAAACTGTGCAAACATAACTGCGATCTCCTAGGCCTGGCGAGCCTGATCCTACCTCATCCGCTCAAGGATAGCAAGTAGAGCGGGGTCTGTCTGTGGTGTAGGTGGAGCTAAACTAGAGCTACCGGCCTCATGATCATGTCATCGAGGAGGCATATGAGGGATATCCTAGTAGTCATTATCTGAATTGTCGCTGGGGTCACTCTCGACCATACCCTCCTGCTGAGCATCTAACTGCTCCTCCTCTGTAGCTGCAATGCCCCTTATAGTCTCATCCTACTGGGCTGTAGTCTCAGGCACCTCTGGGCGATGACATGGCTGGCTAGGTGCACTCGGCCTGCTATGATGGAGCATCTAGGTCATGTTATATGTAGGGAACTCGGTAGTAGCACCAGAATACTCTGCCAACATCTCAGGAGGCCTCACTGTAACTGCCCTGTGAATCAAAAAGGTAATCCAGTTTGCATAAGGTAGCTAACGATGACCCCTGAACCCCTCTGCAAAAGTATCCTCCATCTCTGATAGTATAAGATCCCAAATATCAAACACTGTCTGCTGCATCAGAGCGTTCAGCAGCCATAACTAAATGCGAGTCAAGCCCTCGCGATATCCCATCCTCAGAAGCAGGGTCCTCCTCATGATAGCATCAAGTAGTCTAGCTATAGGAGTGAGGTCTCTGGGTGTCCTGCTCGACCCCTCGCCGAATGGCTCTGTGAAGCAAGGTCAGATGAGATCTGTGGGAGGCACAAGACCGTTGTGAGGGTGTCTATGAGGCTCTGTATGTCCATAGCAAACCTCATGAATGTGGATGGGTGAATCCTGTAACCTGAGGATCTCTCGGACCCTGAGGATCATTAGCCTATAATCGCGTCCTCTAAATGCAAAGTGAATAAATCTGTGGCCTGGGTCAATATAGAGTGAAGCATAGAACTCACGCACCCATGATGGGACATATCTGCCTATCCGTCCAAGTAAATCTGTCAGCCCTGGTAGATAAGATAGGTAAGGGCAAATCTGCTCTCCTACTGCCACCATAATGAACTCAATGGAGCAAACCCTCTGAGACCTGAATGCAACCCTACTGTTAAGATATGCATTATAGAAATCCTCCTGCAGTGGTGTATAGAACCCCTCTAAAGCACGCTCATCCCTCCACGGTGGGAACCAGTCCTCAAACGGCACAAACCTGAGCTGCTGCACCTGTTTGGCCGTAGCGGCCCTCAAATCCAGATGAGTCACTGGAGGCGGACCCTGTGGTCTAGGAGGCGGACGAGAACCCCTCCTCTGTGTCTCTAGCCTCGATGTCACCTGGGTACAGGTATGACTAGAGCGGCAAAGCTGTGGCTAAGATGCCTGCTCTGTCTCCTGTCTGCTCTCCCTCCTGAGTCTGCTCAGCACCCTCTGACTGCACTGGTGGTTGTGTCTACTGCTATGACTCCCCCTAAGGCTGAGTCTCCTCCAAAGCAACACGGCGTCCCTCAAGCGTGGCAGTCCCAGCTGGACTACCATGATGATGCTCAACCTGCTCAATAGCTGCCCTCTGTGCTGGTGAAAGCTGATCTACAATCTAGACTCCACTCCTAGCACCTCCTCTCTCTGCACGCTCTATGGCGGATGCAACTGTGGCTGCTCTTGCTGTATCAGCATCTGCATACTTCCGCTTCTTCGACATGATCTTCTTTGTCACTTTGCATTTCACATCAGTAGGCAAGCGAGGCGGAGGCCTCAGATCCTCATCACCTGGACCACCTTCGACGTTCTTAACACGAGCCATTACTGGATCTAAAAAGAGCAACTGCCAACTGTCAGTTTCGAGGCTTGGCCTCGATCCGTACTCGCGAGCTTGGCCCCGAGTTAACTAACAACTACTAAAGTGACCTCAACAACGCCGAGTCGCTACACATTAGAATAGATCAGATATATGAATAATTTCAATATACATCTAGAGATACAAAACCCTAAGAAGCAAGCAATAGATATGAAATTGGAAACAAGGGCTTGCTACCTGATGAACCGGCGAACCGAAGAGCAGAGGAACGAATCACGGGGAACCACCGGGAATCGCCTAGGGTTAGGGTTTGGCGAGGAAATGTAGTGCTGGATCGGCCGTGGAGAGGCGATGGATGGTAGTTAGGGTCTCTGGCGAGGATGTAGTGCGGGCGCGTGGCTGAGTTGGGGCACGGGCAGGTGGCGTGGGAGGCGGCGTGGCAGATGACGCGGAGAAGGCACGGGCGATGCGCGGGACTAAAGGCGGCGTGCGGGTGTGGCTGTGCAGGGGTGGCGTGGGTGTGGGAGCAGGGCGGCGCGATGAGCGGTGGAACACAGCTAGGGCACATGGCGCGGTGGCTCAAGAACGGCGAAGTCAGTGCGGTGATACGGGTTAGGTCAAACACGGCGCGGCGCTGCGGTTATATGGTGGTCCCCCGACGGATGAGAAAAGGAAACGGAACAGAGACCGGAACCCACACGACTTCTACTGACTGGACACTCCGGTGGCAATGATCGGACGCTGCCACCCAGAGTCCGGTCGACTCCAGAGAGTTCCAAATCCCCTCGAGTCATGACCGGACGCATCCAGAGTCTGATCGATCCTTAAATCTCCTTCTTTGCATGACCGGACGTAGGATGTTTACTATTTCAGTGTCCGATCACTCCTTCGCAGCATGGTTCACCTCCTGTGAACTGACTGGACGCTTGAAGGGTCGAGATGGCGGACTAGAGGGGGGGTGAATAGTCTTTTCTAAAATTAATCGCGTCGGCTAACCGATATAAATGCGGAATTAAAACAATCGGTCTAGCCAAGACTACACCCATCTATATATGTTCACTAGCACCTTGCAAAGATACTAATAAAGCAACTAAGGTGCCGGGCTAGCTAGAGCTCTCCTAAACAATTCTAGGAGCAAGGTCACACAAACCTATGCCACTAGTACTTTAAGTAACAAGGGAGCTCCTACACATGCTAGTAAGCAAAAGCACAAAGCTAACTAACCTCACTAGCAATGCTCAATAACAAGGCAACCAATGCCTAATTAGAGAGCGCAAATACTTAGCTACACAAACTAAGCAATGTGACTAACAAGGTTACTAAAACCAAATTAGCCATGCAAGGGAGCTACTTCTATGCTACACAAGCAAGAAGGTAATTAGCTAGCTACACAAGCTATCTAATTACAAGAGCAACTACACAAGCTTAAGATATATATATAAGTAATTGCAAGCTTGTGTAATGGGGATGCAAACCAACAGGAAGAACAAGGTTGACACGATGATTTTTCTCCCGAGGTTCACGTGTTTGCCAACACGCTAGTCCCCGTTGTGTCGACCGCTCACTTGGTGGTTCGGCGGCTAATTAGCATCACCCGCTAAGCCCGCACGTCGGGCACCGCAAGAACCTACCCCTTGAGTGAGGGTAGCTCAATGACACACTTTACTAAAGTTGCTCTTCGCGACTCCCACGGGGCGAGCACAAGTACCCCTCACAAGCACTTCTTCGGAGCGCCGCACAAGCTTCTTGCGGGCTTCGACGGAGACCACCACCAAGCCATCTAGGAGGTGGCAACCTCCAAGAGTAACAAGCACCATCGGCTTGCAACTCGATCACCTAGTGCCACTCGATGCAACCTCACGATGCAATCGCACTAGAATCGTTCACTCACACAATCGAATGATCACTATCAAGTATATGTGTGATGGAGGGCTCCCAAGCACTCACAAGCATGGACACTAAGTCCCCTTAGGTGCTCAGCCCAGCCATGGCCGAGGGCCACTTCTATTTATAGCCCCAAGGGCTAAACTAGCCGTTACCCCTTCACTGGGCAAAAGTCGGGCTGACCGGATGCTCCGGTCGAGTTGACCGGACGCTGGACCTCAGCGTCCGGTCATCCGCAGACGGCCATGCGTCCCGATCCCAACGGTCACTTGACCTGACCGGACTCAGCGGTAAAACTGACCGGACGCTGAAGCCCCAGCGTTCGGTCGTTTCCAGTAAGCTCCTCGAGGCGTATTTCTTCGACCGGACACGTCCGGTCCACCTTGACCGGACACAGACCAGCATCTGGTGTAATACCCTCGGTACTATGCCGACCCGTCAGTTTGACCGGACGCAGCCTTTCAGCGTCCGGTCGCTGCATGACCCAGCGTCCGGTCAGTAGACCGACGCTAGCATCTTCACGATCAACTTGTTTTCACTTCTAACATCTTCACCCTTGCTCCAATGTGCCAACCACAAGAATTTGCATCCGGCGCAATAGAAAATAGGCATTCCATTTTCCCGAAAGCGCTGAATCCCGAGGCAGGATTCGGCGCTTTCTGGAAAATGGAATGCCTATTTTCTATTGCGCCGGATGCAAATTACCTGTGGACTAATTACCTGTGTATCTCACAGAAACACAATTAGTCCACCTAGGTTGTCACTCAATTACCAAAACCAAACAAGGACCTTTCAACGCTGTACTTCAGAGTCCGGTGCAGCGTTCGGTCACTCTTTTTCAGCAGATCTTCAATGTTCCTTCACGCTGCCTGTTCCTAATCAAGTCCCAACTTCAATAAGACCCAAATAAACACCAATTGGGACTGATGTGAGTGACCTCTCTCAAACCCTCAAAATTTTCAAAGTATTTTGCCTTAGGCTATAATTCTTTTTAAGAAAATAGGCAATAAAAGGGTGATTGAAGAGAAACGACAAAACAACATTCATACGTATGCAATGCAATACTTGAAAGTAATTCTAGTTGCTTGTCAAGTTTGATCCAAGGTTAAGCTTCTTCACACGCTTTTCGGCGGTTATCTTAACCATGTTAGACAAGCCCTAAGTGCATTACCACAAAGTAAACATGTTGTATATTACAATGCAATGCAAGGGACAATACAAGCTCATTTTCTAGAGAAGTTGCTAAAATCAAGCACATTGAGCTCATTCCTCAACCGATAAAATGTTACCTCATCTAGCGGTTTTGTGAAGATATCCGTCAATTGATCCTCGGTCCTTACACCTTCTAATGATATATCATTCTTAGCAACATGACCTCTAAGAAAGTGATGGCGGATATCTATGTGCTTGGTGCGAGAGTGTTGAACCGGATTATTAGCAAGTTTTACCGCACTCTCATTGTCACACAAAAGAGGTACCTTTTCTAGAACTACACCATAGTCTATCAAAGTTTGCTTCATGTAAAGTATTTGTGTGCAACAAGCACCCACGGCAATGTATTCCGCTTCAGCGGTGGACAAAGCCACACTATTTTGTTTCTTGGAGGACCAAGACACAAGTGATCTACCAAGCAAATGGCACCCTCTGGATATGCTTTTTCTATCAACTTTGCAATCGGCATAATCCGAATCGGAATAGCCAACTAATTCAAATCTAGCTCCTTTGGGATACCAAAGGCCTATGCTTTGTGTGTGCTTAAGATACCTAAGGATTCTTTTAACGGCAATCAAATGAGCTTCCTTAGGATTACCTTGAAATCTAGCACACATACACACACTAAACATGATGTCGGGCCTAGATGCGGTTAAATATAATAGGCTACCAATCATAGAGCGGTAGAGAGTTTGATCAACCGTTTTACCTCCCTCATCTAGGTTGAGATGTCCATTAGATGGCATTGGTGCCTTGATTGGCTTACATTCATCCATATTGAACCTCTTTAGAAGATCTTTGGTATACTTTTCTTGAGAGATGAAAATCCCTTCTCTCATTTGCTTAACTTGAAAACCAAGAAAGAATGTAAGCTCTCTAATCATTGGCATCTTAAACTCCTTCGACATCAATTCACCAAACTCTTTACAAGAGTCTTAATTTGATGATCCAAATATGATATCATCAACATATACTTGACAAATGAAGATGTATCCATCAAGCTTCTTGGTGAATAGTGTGGTGTCGACCTTCCCAATGGTGAAACCCTTCTCAATGAGAAAATCCCAAAGACGCTCATACCAAGCTATTGGGGCTTGCTTAAGCCCATATAGCGCCTTGGACAACCTATAAACATGATTAGGATATGTAGGGTCTTCAAACCCGAGAGGTTGATCAACATAGACTAGTTCATTTATAAAGCCATTTAAAAATGCACTTTTCACATCCATTTGATATAGTTTCATTTCATGATGTGATGCATATATAAGGAGGATATGAATGGCTTCTAGTCTTGCAACCGGTGCAAAGGTCTCTCCAAAATCTAACTCTTCAACTTGAAAGAACCCCTTTGCAACTAGTCTTGCCTTGTTCCTCACAACAACGCCTTGATCATCTTGCTTGTTGTAGAACACCCACTTTGTTCCAATGACTCTTGCACCTTGTGGTCGCTCTTCAAGAGTCCAAACTTCATTGCTGGTGAAGTTGTTCAACTCTTCATGCATGGCATTTATCCAATTCGGATCTTGAAGAGCTTCTTCTACCTTGGTAGGCTCAAAACAAGAGACAAAAGAGTGATGTTCAATAAATGAAGCATGTTTTTGAGATCAAGTCATTACATCATTTAATGGACTCCCTATGATGAGATCTTGTGGATGAGCTTGTAGTAGAGATGAATTTCTTCTATCAACCATTTGAGGGGGAGGTTGTGGAGCATCAACATCTTGTGCATGTGTCACCATTTGCTCATGGGAGACATGAGTATCTTCATTTTCTACTCTCCCATCTTTATTACCATCTTGTGGCACATTTGATGAAAAAGGTGGATTAATCACTTGTACATCATCTTTATCATCATTAGGCTTGATGTCTCCAACCAGAATATTCTTCATGGCCTCCCTCAATGGTTCATTACCTACATCATCAAGATTCTCATGTGCTCCTTGGGAGCCGTTAGATTCATCAAATTCCACATCATATGTTTTTTCAACCAAGCCGGTGGCATGATTAAATACTCTATATGCTTTGGACTTTGATGAGTAACCAACAAGAAAACCAATATCACAACGTTTTTGAAACTTCCCTAGGTGTTGCCACTTCTTGTAGATGTAGCATTTGCAACCAAACACCATAAAGAAGGAGACGTCCGGCTTCTTCCCATTAAGCAACTCATAAGGTGTCTTGCCAAGAAACTTTTGAAGGAATAGGCGGTTGGATGCATAACATGAGGTGTTAATAGCTTCCGCCCATAGAGCTTCGGGTGTGTTGTACGCATCAAGCATTGTTCTTGTAAGTGTGATTAATGTCCGGTTCTTTCTCTCAACTACACCATTTTGTTGAGGAGTATATGTTGTGGGGACCTCATGCTTGATCCCAACTTCATCACAATAGGCTTCAATGTTTGTGTTGTCAAATTCTTTCCCATTATCACTTCTAATCTTCTTGAGCTTCACCTCAAACTCATTTTGTGCTCTCTTGGCAAACTTCTTGAAACATGATGCAACTTCAGATTTGTCATGAAGGAAGAATTCCCATGTGTATCTAGAATAGTCATCAACAATTACAAGACAATAAAGATTTTCTCTCAAACTCTTGTATGTTGTTGGTCCAAATAAGTCCATGTGAAGAAGCTCTAACACTCTTGTTGTTGACATGAAAGCTTTTGTAGGATGAGTATTTGCAACTTGCTTGCCGGCTTGACATGCACTACAAAGCTTGTCCTTCTCAAACTTCACATCCTTCAACCCTCTCACAAATTCATTCTTCATTAGCTTTTTGAGTGAGCTCATTCCAACATGAGCAAGTCTTCTATGTCATAGCCACCCAAGTGTTGTTTTGGTGAATGGCATGTCTTCAAGTTAGCATCTTCAAAGGTGAAGTCCACTAGATATAGGTTGTTATATCTAAATCACTTGAGTATCACTTGATCATCATCTTTCTTGGATACAACCACTTTCTTCTCGGTAAATAGGCATTGAAAGCCAAGATCACACAATTGTCCAATGGATAGCAAGTTGAAACTCAATGAAGCAACATATAGCACATTTGAGATTGAATGATTATTTGATATTGTCACTTTGCCCAATCCTTTGACTTTGCCCTTTGAGTTGTCATCAAATGTAATTCTTTCTTGTCCATCTACTTCTTCATCTAGTGAGGTGAACATACGAGGATCACCGGTCATATGTTGTGTGCAACCACTATCAATTACCCAATGACTTCCACTGGTCTTGTAGTTCACCTACACACAAGAGATCAAACTTGTTTAGGAACCCAAACTTGTTGAGGTTCCTTCACTTTCTTAACAAGTGACTTTGCTACCTAAATTTTCTTAGGCCTATTTTTGTTGGGAGGTCCTAAGAATATAACTTTCATCTTTTCACTAGAGTCATTTCTAAGCATGTAATGAGCATTGAAAGCAAAGGGTCTAGCATGCTTAGACAAGGGTTGTGGTGGTGGAGTTTGACACTCATGGGCAAAGTGACCTTGTCCACACTCAAACCACCTCTTTGGCTTTGGCTTTGACTTGTGTTGTTGTTGTTGTTGAGCTTAAGCCTTCTTCTCTTGGTTTGCCAAGTACCCAATGCCACTTCTATCCATCTTCATGACGGTGTTCATTAGTAACTCACTTTGAAGATGTTTGCCTCTTGTGAACTTGCTCAATCTAATCTTGAGATGTTCTTTTTCCAACTTGAGCTTCTTGTTCTCTTCTTTGAGTGCATCCTCATTTTTCTCTTCCTTGAGTCTCTTGTTCTCTTCTTTGAGCTTCTCATTCTCAAGAATCAAATCACCATCATGATCAAGAGTTTCTAACACTATAGTGTTGGTGGTCTTGAGCTCTTCAAGATCTTTATTGAGCTTTTCATTATCATGCTTGAGCTTGACATACTCATCATAGTTGTCGGTTTAAACCACTTGCTTGCCTTTACCACTAGATCCTTGCTCAATGCTCTCAACAATTAAATCATCACATGATGTAGCTATATCAATCTTAACAACATCGTTAGTAGCATCATGTGGCTCATTAGATAAAAATTCTTGAGCGATAACAAGATTATCATGATTGATCTTGAGAGTTGTATATTCTTCTTTTAGCATATTGTGGCTAGTGATGAGCTCATTATGTATCCTCTCAAGTTTATCATGTTTTTCTTTAAGCTCTTTCTTGGAAGATTTGAGCTCCTTGAGTTTGGATGACATAGCATCATTTGCTTCTCTAAGCTCAACACTAGCCTTTTCCGCTATGTCACATTTAGCTAAAAGAGAGTCATTCTTAGCTTCTAGCTTGTCATTCTTAGCTCTAGTCTTTCTAATGATCTTAGTATATTGATTTAGCAATTTGACAAGATCATCATATGAAGGTGATATAAATTCATCGTCATCACTATCACTATCACTATCATCATTGTTAGCATAATCATCACCACTACTATCATCATCATTTGATACCTTTCGTTCACCTTTGGCCATAAGGCATAGGTGTGTAGAGGATGATGGCGGTGGTGTCGGTGAAGATGATGAAGAGTCAATCACAATGGCGGCCACGTTCTCGTTGTCACTATCATCATCGGATGAGCAACTAGATGAATCAATGTCCGTGAGCCAATCACCGATGATGTATGCCTTGCCATTTTTCTTCTTCTTGTGGAAGTCCTTCTTCTTGCCATCTTTCTTCTTGTATGGCTTGTTTTTCTTCTTCTCATCATTATCTTCATCACTTGAATCATCTTTCTTGCCCTCGTACTTCTTCTTGTACTTGTCTTTCTTTGGCTTGGTGCATTGATGAGCTAAATGACCAAGTTCACCATAATTGTAGCAATCCATCTCGGAGATTGGCTTCCTTCTTATGCTAGTGAAGAACTTCTTTTTCTTGCCATCAAACTTGATGCCATTCTTGTTGAGCTTCTTTAGCATCTTGGCAGTTTTTCTCACCATGAGAGCAAGGCTTGCATCATCAACTTCATCATCACTTGAGCTCTCATACTCAATTCTTGCTTTGCCCTTCTTTTGGCTAGCCTTGAATGCCAAGTCCTTGTCTTCTTCTTGGTAGAGGATGAGCTATCTTGTGGTGTGGTGTGCATGTACATCTCATGAACGTTGATCTTTCCTAAGATTTAAGTCGGTGTAGCGATGGAAAGATCACCTTGATGAAGCACGGTCATAATATGTCCATATTTATCAATGGGGAGGACACTCAAGATTTTTCTTATAACATCAGATGGTTGCATTTGAGTGAGTCCAAGCCCATTGACTTCCTCTACAAGAACATTCAAGCATAAGTACATTTCATTAGCACTCTCTTTAGGAAGCATCTCAAAAGAATTAAGCTCTTTCATTACGAGATGATAGCGTTCCTCATGCTTGCTCTTAGTTCCCTCATGGAGCGCACAAATGTCCGACCATAGTGCATGGGCATCCTTGTGGTTCCTCACCCGGTTAAACAGATCTTTGCAAAGGCCTCTAAAGATGATGTTTCTAGCCTTTGCATTCTATTTTTCGTAGTTCACTTCATCGCCTTGAAGGTGCATGGGATCCTAAGGTTTTGGGAATCCTTGTGAGGCGGCTCTAAGTATTCCAACATCTAGAGCTTCTAAATATGCCTCCATGTGGATTTTCTAATAAGGAAAATCATCTCCCTCAAAGATAGGAGAAGGACCATCCCCGTGATACATCTTTCTCTAGGCGGTTAAGCCTAAATACGTGAGCACGAGGCTCTGATACCAATTGAAAGGATCAAGATGCCCAAGAGGGGATGGGTGAATTGGGCTAATTCTAAAAATCTTTGCAATAATTAAATCCTACACTTAGCCTACTTCACCCCTTGTGCCTAGAAAGTATTTCTAATGTTCTACCGCACAAAAGTTTTGCAACCTAAGTTCTAATTAAAGATGGCAACGGGCACAGAATGCCCGCATGCCCGTGGGCATGGAACCCAATGGGCAAGGATATGGGCACCACTTCTTGCCCGTGGGCACAGGCGCGGGCACCATCCTGAACCTAGAGGATAGTTCTTTGTGGGCAAAGAAATTTGCTATCCTCGCCCGCTTATCCGCCAGACCCGCTCCACAGGTCTAACATGTGGGACCTACAAGCAAATATATGTATATATATACATGATTTGTTGTGAATATGTATCTTCATATCTCTTGTAATGCACTATGGTTTATGTATATGCTCAACCTGGCGGGCACACGGGCATGCCCGTGGATGGAGGGCGCGGGCGTGGTTTGTTGCCCGTGGCGGGTCGCGGGCGTGGGCAAGAGATTTAGCTGGCGGGCGCGGGCATAAGAAGGTAGTATCCGCGGGCATCATGCCCGCTGCCATCTTTAGTTCCGATCCTACTCTAGCATGGCAATTCTATGAATGTAAAGACAAGAATTGAATTGCTCCAAGTACTTAAAGTAAAGAGAGGAGGAACGCAGTGATGTTTTGCCGAGGTATCAGAGAGTCGTCACTCCCCACTAGTCCTCGTTGGAGCATCCACGCAAGGGTGTAGCTCTCCCTTGATCCATGCAAGGATCAAGTGATATCTATGGGTTGATTCTTTAACACTCCGTCATGGTGAATTACCCACAACCACTCACAACTTGAGTTGGGTCCATCCACAAGCTCCGCCGGATGATCACCAAACTCCCAATCACCACCAAGCCATCTAGGTGATGGCGATCACCAAGAGTAACAAGCACAAACTCTCACTTGACCATGACAAGCCTAATGAGAAGGGTGGATGCACACTTTACTACTCTTGCTTTCACTAATGATGCCTCTCTCTTGGATTCTCAAATCTCAATCACCTCACTAGGACCTTGCTCTCCTTAGCACTCTCAAGGGTGTTTCTCAGCTGTTGAAATGAGCAAAAGTGATCCCTTGAGTGAATAGAGGAAGTATTTATAACCCCCCATTCAAAACGAACTGTTATGTGCCACTGTGGGGTGATTGGACGCTCCGGTCAAGTTGACCGGACGCTCCGGTCAGTTTGTCCCGCCACCGAGCAGTTAAGTTGTGACCGGACACTGACCAGCGTCCGATCATCACTGACCGAACGCGTCCGGCCATGAAAACTGCCCTCTGGAACCTTACTGATGTTGACCGGACTCTGGAACCCAGCGTCCGGTCACTTTGCTGCTCAGCGTCTGGTCAGTAGCCAGAACCTGACCAGCATTCGGTCAGCACTGACCGGGTGCGTCCGATCAGGATTCTCCCTCTCTGGAACCTTTCTGGAGTTGACCGGACTCTGGCACCCAGCGTCTGGTCATATTTCTCTCAGCGTCCGGTCACATCTAGACGACTTCACCTTGATCAAATGAACTGACCGGACTCTGCGTCAGCGTCCGGTCACACCAGAACCAGCGTCCGGTCAACATTTGACCCTCCATTCACTCCCAACTCAAAATCATATGTGAATGAAGTTGCTCCAATTGATCTAAGGGCTACTTCAGAGCTACCTAGTGCTAGATTTAACAAGTGTGCACCACACCTAACCACTAGACTCACCTAGGTCAAGCTACCCGTCCATACCCCCTTAATAGTACGGCCAAAGGAAAAATAGTCCTAAACTACTCTAAGTGTCTCTTCAACTCCAAACGACACTTAAAACTAGTCCATCCTTAACCTTGTCGTCCATCCTTTGAAAACCAAAACGATTTCCATGGTAGGGGCATGACAACCATGATTGCCCAATCAATTGCTATTACCATGACCTAACTTACTTGCATCTGCAAAACATACGTTAGTCACAGTAATATCGTATTGTCATTCACCAAAACCGAACTAGGGGACAAGATGCTTTCACGTGAGTTCACAAGGTCATGAACCTGTCGCCTAGAGACCTAGGCACCTGGCCATGACTTGCAGGAGGCGGTCGGGAGGCGTGTAGGTGCCGGACTAGGAGGTGGAGGCGTGGTAAGGGTGGGTGGCAGCAGCTGCCTGCTATTGGGACGGTGGCAACGGCGAGCATCTAGAATCACACGGACGATGGGGACTCCATACTCGTGACCTAACCAAGCGGGGAAGGGGAGAAGCATCGGGTTTCTTTCACTCATCTGCTAAGGTTGAGAGTTGGGCTATGGAGGGGAGCTGTTGGGCTAGATCTAAAGACCTACTCCTAGTTGTTTTGGCCTATTGGGGCAGGGGCTACAGCCCCACTAGCCCTCCTATGAATCCACCCCTGATCGCAGGAATATTGTGGCTCTACTATCCTTATATGACGTACAACTGACCATGGAAAAGGAAAATACTCAATAACGCATCGCTATAATGGGCTATGTGAGGTATGAAATCTTTTTGACGCAAGCCGGTGGATCACTTCCTTAATAGAACTAAAGGCTCATGCCATGTTTATTTGATTTTTGAGGCCCAATTCTCCACTTAGGTACTTTGTGTCCCACTTTATATTGAAACCTTATTGACAATACAAAGTGATCTAGTTGCACCAAAAAGGAACTGGCTTGATACTAGGTTTGGGCATGGACCACATGCAGTGGCGAACAAAGGGCCCGGCAACTTTGGGCACTCGCTCAGGCTCTAGGGCCAAGACACATTTAGTCCTCCGTCATAGCACCCTTAGTCAGAAATAGTGGCAAAGCTAGAAAAATTTAGAGGGTGGTGCACTTGTCTTGTGGGTGCATAGACTTGTGCTATAGGTGCATACATGGTGAAGTTTTTGAAAAAAACCCAATGTTTTCACAAATTTTGGGTGGTGCATCTGCACCCACTAGCTTCGCCCCTGGTCAGAAAATTTGAAACACATGAACTGATCAATGTCTTCAGTCTCATCTAGGCTCCATTTCAGTCTTAGGTCCGCTATCGATCACATGGCATAAAAAACTTTATTCAAAGCCATGTTTCAATTTTGAATTGATGCCCTTAACAATGTTTTTTTCCAGGACTACATAAATGTGCTTATTGCTGATAAGAGTACTTAGGGGAAAGCAAGTGCATCATCAATGGGTCGCACCATGCTGGATATACTTTATGACTTGATGATACACATAAAAAATAATGTTCCAACCTCCTTAGAGTGTCCGCAATGGGAGGTATGAAGAGGGTAGTAAGGTTTTACTAGTAGTAAGATACACTATGGACGGTAGAAGAAGAGGAGGTAATAGTTGTTGCCGGTAGTAACACTACTATTACCTAGTAAGACGAATTAATTTTTTTCTTTTGGCGCACACGCACGCACGCACACATGCACATGCATGCATGCACGCACACACACACGCACACGCACACACACAAGGAGCCACATCGGTGTCATCCCGGTGATGACGGCGTGGAGGCCCTAGAGATGGCGACACAGAGCCACCTTAGGTCCATGGCCACCTCCACGAGCACTGGAGCTTCGACTAGGTCTCTACCTCTAGCCTCAGCTCCATTGAGAATAGCTTGAGGAGTCACTGCAGGTCCTCAGACCCATCCAAACACATGGAGTCTTTCGCTTGGCCTTGGCATCACCTCACACGGTGTAGAGTGGGCACTGATCGTGGCAAAGGGAGAAAGTAGTAGGGTGCGATGGATGAGGAGATGACATGCCACACGAGTTGAAGAAGGCTAGAGCGTGGGGGTATGTCCTTAGTTGTCTTGTTCTTCCTAGCCATGCTAGCGGCAACTCAAGAGGCATCGGTGGGGAGAAGGAACCAGTGCCCAGTGGTGGAGGAGGAGGCAACAATGACGGTAAATGACAAAGATGGAGAAGTTTGAAGGGTCGTGAGAGGTTAGATTGTTGTTTTTGTGGGCCCACCTTGTTTTTGGATGTAGATTATGTGGGTGGGTGGATTACTATTGTTGCCTGTTCCTTGGGCCCACCTGAGTCTAGCAAAATACATTATGGATGCCCTTATAGATGAATAAGACTTACTTGGGCTGAATCGAGATTTTAGCATTCATATATGATATGTACTCCACCTAGAAAAGGGGAACTACTTAATAACATGTTGTTATATCGGTCCGGCGGGCATGGGCCATGTGGCGTGTTGAAAGCTTTTGACTTTTGAAGCATTTGACTCACTTTCTTAAGAGAAGCAGTGTGGCAGAACCGCTCAAAATAGCACGCTTTCGAAGGCGCTCGTCTTCCACCAGACACTAAGCACCCCGAAAACAAGCTACATCGGACGGTTCCATCGAGCACACCCAAGGGAGAACTCGAACAATCCACATTTTTCCTCCTGGATCTAATAATGAGAATGAGTTTACAATACTTAGCCCATTTCATACATCAAGAGTTCTCAGAAATACATTCTTACAATACCAAGTTTAGAGTGTGGAATTTAAACAACGGAATTTAAAATAAACATCTAACGATAAGATACAAGGATCCATCTGTGCCCACCAGAAGAATCCTCCACACAACAGCTACTCCTCAAGCTACACCTGCAACAGGGGTAAAAAAACCTGAGTACACAATATACTCGCAAGACTTACCCGACTAGTGGGAATAATTTCCTGACTCCAAAGGATATGATAAGCTTTATGGTTTGCTGGGTTTCCTTTTTGCAAAAAGCAATACTAGTAGTGAATCCTTATGTATGTGTTTTATTAGTAGTCATGATTAGTTCATTAGCTAACCATTCTATGTGAGCACATGTTCTACTTTCAAGCAAGAGTTGAGCAATCAGATTCATTTCACCATCTTTCATCTTCCAGTTATTACTATGGTGCTAGATCATAGTTAAGTCGTACCGTATTACTCGGTGATTCATGAATCAATGTAGCCCAGCTAGGTACCCCGAAATACATGCCCAGCTTGTACCCTAGGTACAAGCAAGACTAACCCACCACTCTCCTGTCAAGGGGTCCAGGTCCCCGTCCAAACTTGGACTCCAAGCCCCCACTCCTGAGTCCCGGACTCAGTGTGGCGCTTAGACCTCCACCATCCCCGCCTCCAATCAGTCAGTTCAGAAAGAGTCAGAACCCACGACAAGAGAGCAATGAGCCTTCCCGCTCCCATAAGCAAGTATGTACTCAGGATAATAAGTCTGTGACTTGACTAGAATCTAATGCAATGGCCAGTCCTTAACCGACACGGACAGGGAAAACAGTGTAACCAAGCTATGCCCTGTTGGCCACGGGACACAACCTATTACACCCACCAATACCCGTACCATATCCCTGCTCGGTCTCCATTTTCTTTCAACATTTTATCATGAGAGTAATAATAATAATCACCTATTGTGAGTAATGGTAGGTTACTCACGCTACCGAAAAACCTAAGCATAGCAGCTACTCGCACTTGTACTAGTACGACTCATAGGATAGATATATTTATGTAGGTTGTTTACACCAAAATTTGAGAAAAGAACACGGGAACTCGCAGGCTTCCAAGATTGTGCCAATCAAGGAATCGATTGAATGAGGATCGATGTCAGCCGATTCAGATACGACTCTAGAATCGGATCTCTTGGGATGACGTCAGCGGATAGCGATGATGAACTATGGTTGAAGCCAGGAAACTATATATCGAACTCTGCAAGAAGGGAAAGATTAGAGTCTAAGTTATCTTAAATTAGGAATGTTTTTATTGATGCCAAAGATTGTAACGAGTCGTGCTCGAGTAGAATTCATGTTTAGACTCCGGGTATAAATATCAGACCCCGGCTATTGTAAAAAACAACAATCAATCCAATATACAAGTTATTTACTTTTTTGGCTCCGGCCACCCCTTAGGAGTAGGAGTAGAGTAGATCTCGGTGAGTTCTTCAGCAAGTATGGCTGCATCGATCCGGTCGACCTCCACTGCTTGTTGTAAGTACCGTCATGGCTTATACCTCTGTTCGTACGGCTGCATCGATCCGGTCGACCTCCACTGCGACTCTGGTATAAGTTAGTTATCGATTCTTGCCTAGTTCAAGTATGGCTACATCGATTCGGTCGACCCCCACTGCATGAACTAGATAAAGGTCAAGTTATTGGCTCTACCTTAGGATGGCAGTCTTTGATAGATTCATTAAGTTATCGATATTGCTTATTGCTTTCATTATTTATCTAATTACAGCAATATCACTCTGCCCGATTGAGATTGATCTAGATCGGCCTTATATCTTGTTTAGCCCATCGTTTGCTAATCCAAATTGATCTAATCTACACTTTAAACGATGAGTTATGTTTTATCGGTTGGTTTATGTCAATCTTGATCGTGCATAGCGTGCGGTTAAGGCGTGTTGCGTCTTGAGTAGATTTATTGGCTAGCAAAAACTGTTCTATGGCCTGTTATCACGGCCTGTGTGATTCTGCCACATACCCTACTGTTAGCACCGTGGACTGGGGATCTTATTATTGTATTACGGCCTGCATGATTCTGCCTCATGCCCCACTAATATTAGTAATGAGTTACGGTCGTCGAGTCTATTGTTATTTCTACGGCCTGCATGATTCTGCCTCATGCCCCACTGGTCATAGTGATAGATGAGATCTAGCATGTTCATTAGATTTATCTTTAATGAACGGTTAAGTGATGTTGAATTGTTTCTTTATATAAAAGGAGTTCGGTTGCTTGTAATCATTGGCTCAGCATAAACCAATCATTGTTGACATCTTATTGCCACTGATTAATATCTGCTCAAATAATGACATTTATCTTGAATGATAACTGATTCTTCTTATACAACCCAATGAGCTTTAACCGATTTATTCTCATGAATATGCTGGAATCGGCTGTTTAGTCGATCTTCTCTCATATTGGCTCTCAGAGCCGCACATTCGGGACTGTCTGGTAACACTGGCAAGTTCCGCACTTAATTACTGATGAACTTTCTCTCCTTATCAATTACAGGGTCAAATTGACTAGTATGTCTCAGGAGGAGTGCACATGATCGACCACCCCTGCGCTGAAGCTAGGTGGATCTACAGCTCCATCGAGCAGACCCTTCCGGCTTGCTGCGTGTGTCCTCGACACGGGACGGAAATTCTGTGTCGACACACGTTTCTGGCACGCCCAGTGGGACCCCACAATCGTCATGGCGGTTCACAACAACAACGACATCCTTATGCTGCATTATGAAGATCTACCTGATGGGGATAAGGGTATCATCAGCAAAGCTATTGAAGAGTTTCAGAACAAGTGTTTGTTGTCCTACACCAAAACACGTGACAACACAATTGTTCAGAAATTTCCACTACCAAGAGTTCTGTTACACGGGCAGATAGACACAACTGAAGCTGAAGACAGGCGTTTCTTTAAGAAAGTTGTAGACAAATCTGTTCATGATGCCATGTCAAGTCATAACGAAGCTTTCGTGAACATATTCCACAACGCCATGAGAGAGGCGATTCATGGGTTTCCAGTTGGTAAAGGTGGGCTGGCTTATTACAACATTCCAGATCCATCATCAAGAAGCAGCACCAGCTGGTAGTGGTGATGTCTAGACAGTTCAGGGTTCATCTGAACAAACTCAAGGAACTACTGCAAATCAGACACAGTACAATTCTGGACCATCAATACAGCATGTGCAACAGTCGGCGGGGCAAAGTCAGAACCAGGTGATCAATTTTGGCACATCAGGCCACATATCGTCGTCGGCTCAAAAAATAGCACCATCAATTCAAAGGATCCATAGAGATATATATCCTTATGTCTACAATCAGAGACTTCAAGCAGCAAGCCAGCAAAGGACCCAGTAGATTGAGATTCCACAAGGGTATCACTATGGCATAGATCATAATACCCTCCACATGATGCCAAATCCAGGATATCAAGGCACGCGAGATTTCAATCCACAGATGGGTCAGCAGGTATAGAGAAATCCAAATCTGTAAGCTGATGAATTATTGCTGAGGGTGACCGAGATGATGAAAAATCAGTTCGGTCTGAAGCCAAAAGGACTGACCTTTTCATACAAACGTCCATATCCAGAATGGTACGATTTGGTCACTCTTCCCACAAATTATAGGCTTCTAGAATTCGCTAAATTCACTGGCCAAGACAGTACAAGCACGATAGAACATATCAGTCGGTATCTTACATAATTGGGTGAAGCATCAGTTAAGGATGCCCATCGAGTTCGTTTCCTCTCTCTGTCCTTATCAGGGCCAGCTTTCACTTGGTTTTCATCATTGCCAGTCAATTCCATTGCCAATTGGGCTGACCTAGAGAAGAAGTTTCATATATATTTTTACACTAGGACTGGAGAAAAGAAGATTACCGATCTAACAACTATAAGACAGAAGACTAATGAATCGGGCACTAAATTTCTTCAGAGGTTCTAAGAAACCAAGAACTTGTGCTTCTCCTTAAACTTGGCCGATGATCAACTAGCTGCTTTAGCTGTTCAAGAAATGCTACCGATGTGGAAAGAAAAGCTGCTGGGACAAGAATTTGACAACTTGGGTCAATTGGCTCAATGAGTAGCAGCGCTCAATAGCCAATTCCAAAGTATGCGAAGAGATACCCAGTTTCAGAAGAGTACCACAGTAGCAGAAGCTTATGATCCATACTCAGTCGATGATGACTATGAAGATGAAGAAGAAGAGGTTGCTGCGGCTGAATAGAATTGGGGCAAGAAGACAGTGATGGTGCCAAACCCTTGGAGAAGAAGAGTCGAGGAAAGCTATGACTTTGATGTCACCAAATCAGATAAGCTCTTCGATTTCTTGCTTGAGAAAGGGTAGATCAAGTTGCCCGATGGTCATGTCATGTTGCCCCCTGATCAGTTGAAGAATAAGAAGTTATGCAAGTTCCATAATACTACTTCTCATTCCACTAATGAATGCAGAATCTTCAGGCAGCATATACAGAGAGCTATTCAGCAGGGGAGGTTCAAATTTGATACCCCTCAGAAAATGAAAATTGATGATAATCCTTTACCAGGAGATCAAAACATGGTTGATGCTGGGCTATTCAAAGGAAAAACTAAGGTCCTAACATCAACCAAATCAAAAGAAGCTGAAACAGTTGATCCCAAGATGCAAATATCGGCTGACGAGTATAGAGAGATTAGAAGACGTCGTGCCGAGCAAAAGAGCTGATATGAGCAGGGGAAGACATCAAAAGTAGAGACGACAAAGCCACGGGTCACATCTCGGATTCTGTTGAATAAATGGCAGCGGCAGAAGAAAAAGAATTATCAGCGTTGGTTGAAAGATCAAGCGTACCAACATCAACTGAAAGAAGAGAGGTATGAAAGGAAACAAACCGAATTACATTGGAATTGTCCTTTCTTCAGACATTGCTGGAATGAAGGTTTGAAGTTGCCTACTAGACATGACTGTCTAGAATGCAGCAATCAATATCGAGAATATAGGCAGTCTCAAACCAACCGCCTGTCTATCCATGCTCAAGATGCATATCATCATAATAACATGGATCGGCGCTTAAAAAATAAAAGTGTTCATGATCGGCTTGGAAAAAGAGTCGTTGATCAGGACTGGGCTGATCATGAAGAGAAAGGCAATGGAAGAAGATGTGTGTGGCAGGAAGGCCAATGGTGTCCAAGGAGGTTTAACAAGAAGCCAGAAGAGAAGGGTGCAACGCCTAAGGAATAAAGATATAGAACAGGCTCAGGCATCCGGTAAAACTCAAGTGTAGGGCACAAAGCAAATAGCCGATAGAAAGCAACCATCGACTAATATCCAAATGGCTTTTCTGTTGCCATCGGAATTTAGAGCTCCGGTAGATCAAGAAGTTTATTCGGATTTCAATGAATCAGGGTATGAGGAGATAGTTGCCAAGTTGACGGTTGTACAGCAAGCAATATTTGACAAACCAGTCAAACATCGGCACTTAAAAGCTTTATATATGAAAGGTCTTGTTGATGGGAAGCCGATGAACAAGATGTTGGTGGATGGAGGTGCTTATGTCAATCTTATGTCTTACACTACTTTTCGCAAACTTGGCAAAGGACCAGAAGATCTGATGGAGACTGACATGATGCTTAAGGACTTTGGGGGTAATACGTCTAAGACCCAGAGGGCAATAAACGTCGAGCTAACAATCGGAAGCAAGACTCTGCTCACCACATTCTTCGTCATCGATGGAAAAGGGTCGTACAGTTTGCTCCTCGGTCATGATTGGATTTATGTGAATTGTTGTATACCATCGACCATGCATCAGTGTTTGATTCAATGGCATGGAGATGATGTCGAACTGATTCGTGCTGATGAATCCATAAACATCGCAACAGCCGGTCCAGTCTTTTGGGAATTAGGAGACTTCGAATGTTTTTCTGGTAAGTCATGGGAAGGAGGCTCCATTAAGATCAGCAATGAAAGCCAACAACCGATGCAAGTGATCGACTCTGAGAGTTTATTTTAGTAAAAAAGTCACGGATTCACGTCGGCCATTGGATTAAAGGAAAAATAAGCGTTGAGTCTTGGAGATGGGTTTAGGCCGACGTATGTGAATGCTGAGTCAAAGTGTAAGTGCGATTCAGAGTTAATGGATTTCTTAAAGAAGTTATGTTTCACTTAATAGGACGCTTGACCTGGGTGGATTGATCATTTGACCTTTGATATGAAAAAATTATGCGGCGTGTTATCCTAACATTTGATCAACACTTGATAGCCGATTCGTTCTCGGCTCTAATAGCCGATACCAGGAGGGTATCGCCTCTAGTTCAAAAAATGAAAATCTTTAAAGACAATAAAAGCCGATACGATATGTATCACCTATAGAGCAAAAACAAAAGATAAAAACTGTCATACACAAGAGCATTGTACTGAGGTACATTCACGGAAAGAATAGGAGTCTTTATTCATCGGATGACCCTAGATACAATCTAACCAAAGATCTTGTTCACCACATCCTGGGTGGATGTGATGTCTACTATGGCTTCCACTGCCATGACAAATTCTTCGAGTAGGTCCTCATGCTCCTTAGGGCCATCGCCCATTGGGAAACTAGTTTCCATGGCATGGAGCTCGTACCCAGTCTAGACTTATGCCGCGGTCAGCGCCACCGCCGCACCATGACGAACGTCGTGGAGGGTGATCTCTCGAATGCGTACCGGGACGTCTTGGAGATGAGCGTCGATATGGGAACCCCAGGCATTGACGGCGTCACGTTCGCCGCCAGATGGAGAGATTCCAACTGCGCTGTCAGGGCTGACAATCACAAAAACAAGAAGACCATCAAGATGAAGATAATGGAAGTCGGAGTAAAAAGCCTTCATGGAGTTCGTCTTACCCACCACCGTGGCGTCGGATTTGGCCAGCCACGCTCGGACGGCGCTGGCCTCCTCCTTGGCTGCATGAAGAGCGGCCTGAGAAACCCCAAGGCGGATCTCGAGTTGGCCATTCTCTTGAGTCACTTCGGAGTAGCGGTTTTGAGCCGCCCACCACTCCTGAAGGAAGCGCCGGGCATCGTCGTCGTTGTATGAGTCAGAGGAGTCCAACGATGAAGCCAGAGTAGAAGGTACAATGTCAGAGGGCTCGCCGGCCCTGGGAAGAGGACGAAGGCTATCGTTCACGACGAATCTAGAAAACAAAGTAGAAGAGTTCATCGCTGTGAACAGAAGATTTGCAGATCGTCACCATGAACAAAAGCCATCAATCTCACCTCATACGTCGGAGGCGCTGACTCACTGGCATGTTCTCCTTCGGGATCTCCTCCGCCGCTCGCTTGCCGGATTATCCTCATCGGCCATGGATTTGATTGGATCTACGAGAAGGGAAGGGAACCGCTATAGGGTTTTGGAAGGCAGAGAAGTGCAAAGGAACAGTTGCAAGTAGAGATGTGTTCGAGGCCGAAACCATCGGCTGGTATTTGAAGCTACGAAGCGAAGAGGTGAACGCCTCAAAAAGTGCGGTAGACAATCGCAATTAATAGAAGGCAAATCGTCGCCTCACTAATGCCGAGAGAATACGGCGTTGGGCGACTAAAGGCAAAAAATCGAAGGGTTCTCTTAATGAAAGACGTGTTTTCAGACTCAATTGGATTGAGATCAGAAGTCTAGGATCGGTTGTTTTAAATCGGCTCTTTAGCCGAAATAAGAGATACAACGAGACAACAGGAAAGTATGGTTATCGTCAGTTTTATGCAAGATACATGTGTTAACCTATGGATTACAAGTTCAAAACATCCTGAATGACTTTCAATATTTCGAGCCGGACAGCATCAGCTTCTACAATCTTTTGCTCGTATTCTTCGGTTGTTCTAGGGGTGTTCTCAAGGCTACTACGGATGGCTCTGCTTTCTTTTACTTTAGCCAACAGTTCCTGTTTCTTCTGTTTGATAGCGTTAGGTATTTGGACCAGAATGGACTTGCGATGATCAATGGCAACCTTCACGTTTTTCAGCTCCCTCTCAAGTTCTACACGCTTGACTTCCAGTTGAGATAATTCTGGATCGGTCCCGAGGGAAGAGTGCTTCAAAGCATCAATCAACTGCGTTAGTTCTTTAACATCTTGCCTATTGGAGTCCCCTTTGGCCAGCAGGGCTTCACGATTGGACAAGTTCCTCTGGATCATTTTCACCTTCAAGGCCTGATCTTTGAAAACAAACAGAGACGACAAGACCCTGGAGAGAGTTGGAGATGGATCACCTTTAATGGCCAAAAAGACTCTCTACATTGAATCAGTATCTTGGACTAAATCGGCTATGTTCTTCTCAAATATAGGTAGTATATTTCTTAGCCGATTTCTAGTCTCCTCTGGCATAGCTTCATTAGAGGAAGTGGCTGATGATCTAATTTCATCTTAATCAAAATACTCCTCAAGATTGAAAGAACAGCTCCATGCTGGAAGATCGAGCGCTTGTATGTAAGGGAAATCTTGATTAGGAGGTTTGAATCGGTTTATTGCAAAGTGGATGGCGGAAAAGATACAGTACCTTCTCAGTAATAGCCTCTTTCAGAAGAGGGGGAACAGCTGATGATGCATCGATGACATCTGGTTGAATCGGCTCCGAGCTTCCAACATTGGTGTATGCAATGACAAGGAAGGATTTTTAATTCATGTTTGTTGCAGAGAAACAAATGGAGCAAGTAACTCCCTCACCATCGGTTGTTTGTCGGGCTAGGGAATCAACAGCCTGAGTATGGACGGCAACAAGACCATCTTCAGCGCCGGCAATGTCGCTAAGCGGACTGTTAGGTGTTTCCTCGAGAAGTATCTGGCACACGTAAAAAGTCAGGTGAAGGGTAAAAGACTAAGTAAATCAAAAATTTAAAGAAAATACCTAAACAAGCATCAAGGAAAAATTCACATTTTCTACCATTGTGGAAGCATCGGTTACTTCCACCGAAATCGGCTCCTGTTGAGGATCGGCCGACAAAGGTTTGGTTGGTGTTGAATCAAGCGCCTGAGATAGTAGTCCCGCACCCAAAGTAGAATGGGATGCAATGCTCGATAACTGTGAGAAAATGGGATCAGAAAGTTGAACATCAGTTTGAGGAAAGTATGAATCGTCCACCTGAGCAGTTGATGGCCTTGTCCTATGGAGTCTTTTTCCAGTAGTGGCCTTCTAAGTTACCCCTAGAACCGCCTTACGCTTTGGGGATTGACGTGTCACGATCGTGGGAGCGGCAGGGGTTCTCATCAACTTCTTCAAAGAAGGTGCGATTGATCCCATCCTTGAAACTGGGCATGACGGCTGGTAATCTATAGGATGCCCTCTCCTATCTAGGCTTAGAGAATCAAATTCAATGTCCTAAAAAGATCGGTTAGAACAGTTAGCAAGAGAATTCACCAAGTAATCTCTCTGAAAAGGGAATGAAAGATTACCTCACTGTCCGAAGCAAATTCCCCATCTAGAGCTATACACAGAGGGCAGACTGACCCACAGAAGAGATGGGAACGCCATTCTTGCCACCAGGAGTCAAAGAGGTTGGAAGAAAAATTGGCTCTGACCTAGTCATGCAAGGAAAAGGAAGGAAGGTCTGATCCCAATTGAAAGGCTCTGGAAGCTTCCAGCACATCACTTATATCTTCTCTCGGCTTCAGGATGTTCTTGAAGAACAGGCTAGGGGGAAGTTGACCGAGGCCAAACTGACGGGCCACAAAAGAAGGGTTGTAAAACTCATAGGTTGGAGGATTGCCTGGGATGGAGGAACCTTTAACCATTTTGCCACGACCGTGATGAAATTTGGCTAGGAGAACACAGGGCTTAATAAAGGAATTAAAGATCGCAGCCGCTGTCTCATCTGAACAGTCGGATTCAAATCGGAATTTGAATGGAAAAGTCAGTTCATCATCCTCATTATAAGGTATCCAAGTCAAGATGGCCGCATCAAACCCTCTATAAAGCTTTTTGAAGAGGTGGCCAACATCGAAGTCAATTATTATGGCCGATGCAGCCTCGCCATAGCTTGTACACTGTCGAGTTCTTCCTTCTTCGCCTCTATATTCCTCATCAAAATTAGAAGAAGGAAAGCTCAGGTCTCTGAGATCATGCCTTATAATCTTGTGCATGTACAAATTGAGCCACAATTGTATCAGCCACCAAGGGCCGCTAATAGTCTGCATTGGTTCGTTCTTTAGTAATTGGGCAATCACCTGGTACATTAGCAAAAACGCCCTCGCGTTATCAGAAAATAGCACGAACACTACATGCACTATTTTTATAGTTAGCGACTTTGCAACGGAACCCTCGGATCTTCTCCTCTTTACCATGGCAAGGCCCTCGACCATCCCCGCGCACGCTGGCGCGGCGAGCGGTGGCACTAGCGCTTACGTCAGCCACATGGGACCCACGCTGACCTATCTATGAGACCGACGCTCACCTAGGGTTCGACGCGAGACGATGGGCGGTGGTTGCACGAGCTGGGACACCATAGAAGGATCTCTCCACGACAGCGGGCACCCTATGGCAATGGCGACGATGTTCAGGTGAGCCGTAGAAACAACAAGGCGGTAGGTGTAGCGTGTGAGCAACGACAACTGATGTGACCACGCCAGCGTCGGAGACCTCGGCGACCTTTCCGACCACCTCTCCGACCACTTCAGAAACCTCGGCGACCACTCCGATCACCTCTCTGACCACCTCGGTGACCTCTCCGACCACATCGGCGACCTCTCCGATCACTTCACCGACCTCGGCAACCTCTTCGACCACCTCACCAGCTGATACACCACTTCAAGTCCCTACTGGACCAATCACCTGTAGCCGCACCAAAAAGATACAACAAGAGGTGCACGGGCTACTTTGTGAATTTCAATTAAACATTGATGGTAATTTCGAGCTACCTAAGTCATGCATGTTGTTATTACTCAGGTTCTCCGAGAAGAAAGACAAAGATACATCAAGGATGGATCAGAGAGATCTTGAAGCCTAAAGTCTACATGAAGCTAAAGATCCCATGCAAAACTGAAGGAGTTATGGACCAAAATATTGAAGACTGCATAGAAGCCCAGAAGACGCGTGGAAACTGAAGACCACGTCATGAATGCTCTAGCCCGTTGCCCTTCCACCTTCCAACGTGGCTTCTTCAGTTCACATCTATCTTAGAGACTTCTCATAGTATAAATACCACCTCTAGGCTACTAGAAAAGGACTTTTTGATAATTTGATAATTCCAGTGACATTGCAGCCGAGCTGCCGAGTGCTTACTCAAACCCTTGTTTTTCCTTGTTCTTCCTAGACTTGTGAAGAGATTCCTCTGGAATCCACTAGTTCGTGCTTTGCGGGTTCCAGTACGGCTGCCCTGCCTTGTGTGGATTAGCTCCGGTTGTGGTTCTGCGGTCGTTCGGAGATCGAGTCAAAGTCTTCACGGTTTCGGTGCCTCTCTCCCTGTCGCTTGGTCGCATCCAACCTTGGCAGGTATAAAGCTAGTTATCCTCTGCTGTTCGCAGCAAGTTATCTTGTGATTTCCAACCTACTGTCGTGAAGATCGGGCCACCCCGAGGAGGTTTCCATCGGTATCTTGCTGTTGGTGATCTCCGATCCTTATCAACAACTCACTAGTGACCTTACCGAGAAGCCGGCTTGGCTGGAGACGACCCGAGCGAGGCTGGCCATGTGTGCACTGCGAGGTGAACGGCAGACCGCAAAGGCACGGCCGCGTCAGCGCCGAGGAGGCGGCACTAGAGCTGCGACTAGCATGCGCATGATGAAGAGGGAGCCAAGGCGAGCTAGTGGTGTAGAGAAATTGGCGCGGGGTGAAGTGGTTGAGGCAGGCCACGATGCAGGAGGTGAGGGGCCTTAACGGCACGGCAGCGGGCAAAGCTTCAAAATTAGAGCTCGGCGTGGCACGAGTCAAGGCAGGGTAGGGTCGGCTGGAGAGGGATCATGAAGGTGGAGACATGGGCTTGAGTAATTGATGAGAGGTGCTCGCTCTCTGGCTTCACCGTGACGCGACGCGACAACGGTGGAAAACAAAGAGAGAAAGAGGGAAAGAGAGAGACAGCGCGACAGGTGAGCTCGGCTCGTCCATGCCTTGGTGGGACCGGGAGGCCCACATGCCGGCGCTAACCATCAGGTGTGCGCTCCCCACCGGCGTGGCCCGCGTGGCCGTAGTGCCATAAATGGCAAGGCGATGGCGGCTCGCCCACGTGCGTGCGACAGAGGCGACACGCGTAGGACCGACAACAGCGCAGAGATGCAGGGGACCAGAGTAGACGCGACGACGATGCGATGGCAGCGGCAGCGTCGCGATGCGAGTAGTGCGGACGCGACGGCAGCGCAGCGCGGCAGCGACAGCACCCAAGACGATAGTACGAGGCAGAGCAGCAGGGCGCAGGGCTAGCGGCTCACTGCGGTCGGCCTCGGCCAAGCCCAGGCGGTGCGACGGCAGCGGCAGCAGCGCGGCACGGTGGCAGGACGGCCAGGCATAGGTGAGCGACGGGCGCGGTGGCAGCGGCAGCAGCGCGGCACGGCGGTAGGACGCCCAGGCACAGGTGAGCGGCGGCAGCGGCAACAGCGCAGCATGATGGCAAGATGGTCAGGCACAGGTGAGCAGCAGGCGCGGCGGCTCGCGGCATCCCCACCGTGGCCAGGCTGCGGCAGCAGCAACCGGCCAGCGTGGTCACGTGCACGTGCACCCAGCGCACCGACGCTGCGACGTCTTGGCTGGACGGCCTAGTGACCGCGGCCAACATAAGGCAGCCCGAGTTCATGTTATGCACGGATTTTAAAGCGTTCGAGACGTCTAAACTGTTGATCCAATCCCCAAACCAGTTTTGCTATACCTTAGAAGATATATTAGGCTACTAAAACAAGCCATAATACTACCCTACTCCTTAACCCAATTTCTCTACAAAAATTGCTAAACATAGTAGTATCTAATTGTTGGCAGACTTGAAAATCTCTAAGTTTTTGAGCTGAATTAGATTTCCATTTGCGATTTCTAAGCCAGTGAAAATATTAGCTAGTAATATTATTTTTTGACCGCAAGTATTTCATTGTCATCTACAAAGTTTGTACTTCAAACTTTATTTAAGTACCACATACATGTTCTATAGCATTTTTGCTTAATAAAAATTGGTTTTAAACCCTAAGTGATATGACATGACTATCAAATCAACTTTCGTTTCGAATTTCTGTTGATCGTTTCGAGTTATAGAAATTGATCTACACACTTTATCACATGCTTGAACACATAAACATGATGCTCATGACATGTTTTAGTAAATGATTTACGGTGTAACACCGAGGGTGTTAGAAGTAGAGGCCCTTATCAACATGTTTGAATCTCATGGTCCAGGTGTTTCCAGCGCTGAATGCCCTTATAGATGAATAAGACTTACTTGGGCTGAATCGAGATTTTAGCATTCATATACGATACGTATTCACCTAGAAAAGGGTAACTACTTAATAACATGTCGTTATATTGGTCCAACGGGTATGGGCCGTGTGGCGTATTGAAAGCTTTCGACTTTTGAAACATGTGACCCACTTTCTTAAGAGAAGTAGAGGCCCTTATCAACATGTTTGAATCTCAAGGCCTGGGTGTTTCCCGCACAGAACATGTGCACCAGTTGTGTGTGTAGTGGAGCTTGTCCAAGCTTTGTCAAGTCCTAGACTTAACATGAGTACTCATATTTTTCTAAATTTATTCTAGAATTTAACGACATTATTCTTGTCTTTGATCCTTCAGAAATGCTCTAGGAGTAGGATAGATATGTGTGGATGCGTTGAGTGTTCGCACATGTATCAGTGTTCACGTTGTACTTTTAAAAATGTGTTTCAGCCACAATGATTTTGTGCTATTGCAATACTAACTTTGCAATATTAACTTTTTGTTGGTTGAAATTTTACAAGGTGGATCTAAAATCCATTTGAAGCATTATGTTACTTCTGCTATCACTTGGAAGCCATCTATGCTAGTACTGTCTAGTAGCAATAATAAGAGTTCATGAGATTCTTAGCTGCTCGTTTATAATATACCATTTTTATTACTTCAGATTTTTGCGAGATATACCACGACATGGCTAGGCGCAGGCTGCGCGGTCAACAGCTGGCGCCCAAAGACCAAAGGCACCTGAATCTCTTGCACATTGGCATGCGGCGATGGCGTGCGTCTACCAATTCATTCCTACCAATCAAAAATCGCACGACATGCCCCACCGGTCATCCTTTCCTCTCTCCCCCACGTAACCCCGTACCCCTTCGCACTGGGTCCCACGCGTTACCTAAAAGCCCCAGACGTGAGGCCGCGGACCGCGCCTTCTCCACGCAGACCACCTCCCACTGACAGCTGGGCCGCACGGCCTATCTTCCGGATCCCGTCTCTTGGGTTCACGTGAGCCGCGCGCACCAGGGGCTTCCTCGAGCGCCGAGATCGCGAAAGCCATCCCTTCGCGAGCGCCACGCGACGGGCGACGGCTGATCCGCGCCGTCCACGTCCGGATACGGCTGTCGCGCATCCGGGCCATCTAGCGCCGATCCGACGGCTGACCGCCGCGGCCGCGGGCATTAAAGCCGGCCTGATCCCCGACGCCCTCGCTTCTTTTGCGCTCCTTCCTTCCGCTACGCTTGTAGTGGGAGTGGGAGAAAAGAGAATGAGTAGCAGCGAGGCTGGCAAGCAAGGCCATGGTGTGCCGGCGCTCGAGGTGCAGGATAGCACGCATGACCATGGCGTGCCCGCGCTGGAGGCGCCCACGCCCGCGGATACGGACAAGATACTGGCCGCCGTGGCGCAGCTAGCGCGACGTCGGAGGCTGGAGGCAAGGCGGCTGGGCCGCACTGCACCCGCGGGGGCAGAGGGCGAGGCGGCGAAGCGGGCGCGTCCGGTGTCGGGCACCTCCGTGCACTCGTCCCGCCAGTCTGCGAAGGTGGCGCCCGAGCCGCAGGAAGGGGCTTCTGTGGTGGTGGCACCGGGACCGGGGTGGTGGCCCAAGTCCGTGTCGCACGGCGCGATGTCGGTGATCGGGCGGCGGCGGGAGATGGAGGACGCGTTCGCCGTCACCGCGCCGTTCCTGGTGGTGGCCGCCGCGGCGGGGAAGGAGGAGAGCGGCGAGGGGGAGGAGAAAGACGGCGGCGGGGAGGCGGAGGTGGAGTTCTTCGCGGTGTACGACGGGCGCGGCGGGTCACGGGTGGCGGACGCATGCCGGAAGCGGCTGCAAGTGGTGCTCGCGGAGGAGATGGCGCGTCTGCACCTGCACCTCGGGAAGAAGGGCGGCGACGACGGCGAGGACGGCGTGCGCTGGAGGGAGGCCATGGAGGCCTGCTTCGCCCGCGTGGACGGCGAGGTCGTCGTCGTCGAGAGGGAGGCGAACAAGAACAAACCCCAGCGACACGATGGGCTGCGGCTCCACCGCCGTCGTGGTCGTCGTGGGGCCCCGTCACATCGTGGTCGCCAACTGCAGCGACTCCCGCGCCGTGCTCTCTCGCGGCGGCGTCCCCGTGCCGCTGTCCTCCTACCACAAGGTATTAACAAGGGTCCAGCAGTGAAATTTTTGCATTTTTGTCCCTTTTGAAAACATTTTTTATAAAAAGACCTATGCTAAAACGTTTGCTGAAAATAGATCATATCTTAGACGTCTTAGAACATGACACCAAGGTATGAGGGTCGACGTCGACTGACACGACGCTGAGGTCTTGCCACGTCACGGACGACCCCGGTCGATGGCGACACGGTGGCGCATAGGGTCCGACACGTCGGCGTTGTGTCAGCCAACGCCACAGGCCCAACCTCGGCGCGGTGGGACTACACGTCGAGCTATTGGCACCATCCATCCGTGTGGCGGCCGGTGGCCTAACAACAACCGTGGCCCAATAGCTCGTGGCGGGGTCACTTAATCTTTGAGCCACCGGACTTCGGCGGCGGCCCGACTCAACGCCGAGGTCGGACTCTTGAACAAGGCCATGGCCCCTCTTAATCTTCCTCCCTCCATTCTGAAAGCGCCGGCTCTATGTTCGTCTCCCCCCACGGCCCCACGAAACCCTAACCCCAAATGCGACCCTAGGTGTCCGGATCTCGTCTCTCGAAGCTTCCTCGAGGTAATGGTCCCTCCCCTCCTCCAATCTATCCGCGTAGATGTGCTTGCATTGTCTCTAATCATGTGGAATCATGGGTGTATGGTGTTTTGGTATATGTGTATTTGCATTTGCAAAATGTATGGCTTAGGTTGATTGAGTACATTGTTGTTTAACTGTTTTATGTGCTGAACATGTTAGGTTAGTTTGGTTTCGAGTTATTTTGATCATTAGGAGGCGGTGGCAGTGGTGGTGGAGAAGGAGGTCCGTGCTTCTTATGGTATGGGCACTGGTAGTACGGATTATTGCATAGTGCATTCTCTGCATCATTACTGTTGTCGTCGTCCAACTTGTCCCTGTTACCACTTCCAAGGCCATACTCTAGGTCAAAGATGCGTCCCTGTAGATATATGATGTACTGTTGATGGGGATAGATAGGAGGAGGGTCGACCCATCTAGTGAAGCCACAGCTATCTAGACAGCTTGAATCCTGAAAACCCATCTACCAATAAATACTACTACAAACCAAATGCAAATTTAAAAAAGGAGAGAGTTCAAAGGAAATACAAATCCTCGCGGACATCTAAAGAAATGACGGCCTCCACCGTCACAGTCGTTGTACATCTGCACAACGCAATCCAAACCGTGGCGGCATTTTAGCCAATCTTCAATGCGCTTGTCGTATGATCTAAGAGGTCTCTCACGGGTGAAGTCACTCTTCCTCTCCAAAGAAAATTCCTCTATTATTCTTCAAAAGAATCAGGACCCAGAGAACCCTCCCACACAATCGGAGGTCTCTTCCTCACCCCCTTTCCTCTCCCTCCACCGAAACCCTTTCCACTCGAGGAACCTCCGCTCGACATTTGCTAAAACTAAACCAGAAAACAAGTTATATGGATGTGGAGCAAGACATGGAGCACTATATATAGAGATGAAGGCAGGTTCACCATGAATGCTACTTAACAAAAAAACTTGTGTGCGTACTCATTTATTGAATCTGCAAAGGCTAGATGCTTCATCTGAAAAGCCTACAACCATGACTGGTCATTTCATCTGAAAAGGCTACACGTATGTTTTGTCACTTTATCTAAATGCAGTACATCACTCTGATATTAATTCATTGCGTATACGGATACAACAGTAAACGAATCTAGGCTTTTCAGTGAGTTTTCAAATAGACTTTTCATTGACTACAACAGTACTTGTAGCCTTTTCAGTGACTGCAACAGCACAAATAGCCTTTTCAGTGATACAAACAGTAGCACTACAATCCTAGATAGTTAACGAAGTACAGGGCATAAGACCATCTGAAATAAAAGCATAGTGCATTACAACATAATAAAAAAGTCCAGGAAATAAGTTTATCTGAAATAAAAGCAGAGTGCATTACAACATAGTAAAAAAAGTCCAGGGCTACACGACATCGCTCATGAATAAACCAAATACCTACTGAGTGCAACGAGACCATTTTCCCTTCCTCTAGGCATCGGGATTCTCCTCCATCGCTGTCTTCGCTCGGCGCACACACTCAAGCTTCTTCTCCCTCTCCGCCCTGTACGCAGCAACACGTCTCCTTTTCTCCTCTTCCTTATGCTCCTTTTCTATAGCCTCCTGTCTACGTCTCTGCTCAAACCTCTCCTTAACCTCCGCATCCCACTCCTGTAGGCCTTCTAGATGCTGCTTGTCCGACTCCTTGATCTCAGTGTTAATCCACTGCTCAAAGTCACACAGTGGTGGAACGGTCTGCAAGAAAAACAAATTGTTACAAAACAAATAAATAAGCAATACTTAATATCACAAGAAAATTAATTAACACACAATAAAAATTTCTCACAATCGATGCACGGCGCTGTTGCTTTGTAGGTTCCCATGCATAATTGGGACACATCCAGTACCTCTGTCTATATGTTTCCTCATCTTCAGAGATGTCTACCTTGCAGGTATCACCACAAAAGCACATGGGTCGAGGAATACCTTCAAGGAGAGGCTTTAGGTCGTAGGGATTTGCCCTCTGGCGATCATAGCTACAATTGAAAGAATTTAGTCATATTAACGGAGAACCAAACCTAAACTTAGGGTTTTCTATTTGTTGCACAAATAATGAATAAACATTAGGATTACCTTGAAATACGAGCTTTACCACGCCTTGGCATCCTAACATTACGTAGAAAAAAAATCAATCCAAAGTACCTTGCAACGAATGTAAAGCTACTAACACTAAATCACCATACCTCCCAAATAAGCTTTTCATTACAAACCCTAAGTAAATTTGAATCCCAACAAACACAAAATTTAACTCAATGATTATAAACCAAAACATATACAACAACAACAACCATACATTTGGGTCATTCAATCATTTGAACCACCATACATTGCACGAATGACATGAACATAAACCAAACCTATAATGCCAAGTTCAAAAAAAACACAAACAACCGAATCTAAATAGATGAAATGAAAGAGGGGAAAGAGAAGTACCTTGGCAAAACGTCAAAACCCTCGATCTGACCTCCCAAGAGCTGAATTTAGGATTTAGGGTTCGTGGGACGAGGGAGTGGGAAATGGTCACATGTTGGTTCTGAATGGAGGGAGGAGGAAGAAGGGGGCCGCGGCGCGGCCTCAACTGACCGAACCTCGGCGTTGAGTCGGGTCACGCCGAGGTTAGCGTCTCGGCGTCATCTGATCGCACGCCGACCTCTTGGCCCACGAAGCGTTGTTGGGCCACTTGGGCCGCGTGCCGGATGGTGCCAAGAGCTCGGCGTGACTCCCCACAGCGCCGAATTTAGGCCTGTGGCGTTGGCTGACACGACGCCGACGTCTTTGGGCCCCCCATGCTTGACCGAGTCGTCGGTGACGTGGCAAGGACTCGGCGTCGTGTCGGTCGACGCCGACCTTCTCTCTGACGTGATTTTCTAAGGCGCTTAAAAATGGTCTTTTTTAGCAAAAGTTTTAACAGGGTCTTTTGTAAAAAATGTTTTAAAAGGAACCAAAATGCAAAAAATCTCCCCCCACCCACACACACACACACACACACAAAAAAAAAACAAATTCTCCCGACTTGCCTGCCATCAAGGCAGGGGACGGCGGCAAGCTGGTAGCTCGCCATGTGCCCCCCAGATCCGCATTGATTTTTTAGAATCGCTCGCGATGCGGCTGAGAATTAGGGACGCTACGCCGCCGTCTACGCACGCGTCGACGTCGCCGTCATGACGCCAATGCCTGCCGTGCCGTTTTCTTCGGCCGGGATCACAGGTGTCGCGCACAGGCCGCAAAAGGCAGGCGCCGAAAGCCCCTGCGCCGGCACCGCGCCAACAAACCCCCTGGCTTTGGCGTTCGGTCGTGTCGAAGCGGCAGCGCTCGTCTCGACCGTGCCGCAGGTTTCGTTTCGTTTCGTCGCACCCATTTTTTTTCCCGGCTTTTGGCAAGGCGCCTTGCACGGCTAGCCCAGGGCCTGCCTTGTAGCACACTGTGCCAAATTGGAAGGCGATCCTGCTCGTGGCCGCGCGGACCTGGCATTGAGATTTTTTTGGTCGCACTGCCGCCCACTGCGTGAGAATGAGAAAAGACTAATCCCCGAGGACTCTTACCACGTGGCCAGGGTTTGTTGCGGAAAACGCCAAGCGGCGGGCAGGGTGGTCTACACCTGGCCGGGGGTCCTACTCACGCGGCAAAGCGGGCGACACGTCGGGTCGGGTGGAGTTCCCCATCGGGCATTCGGGCCAAGGCACGACGACGGGCGTGGTTCGGCCGCGGTTACCCGACAAGGGTGCTTGGTTGGATCAAGGTCGGCCAGTTCTTTTTTTTTTTTTTGATCGGGTACAAAGGGTCGGCCAGTTCTGATAGCGTGCTTCACTTGCACCTCTATATATGCTGCCCACCAGTATCTTTCATGGGCTCCTTTTGCACCGGGAAGGAATCTCAAGGTCATTCTGTATACTTAAACTGGGAGGAAATAATTGTTTGCTTCATATACACACATGCCGAACTGGTTTAGTCCTTCCAAAAATGAAACTAGTTTAGGCCCACTATTTGCTTCCAGCTCATGCAATGTTGCATTTCAGCATTTGTTACAACTTGCAAATGGTTTCTGCAGACAGAGCTCGACTTCGTGGAAACTGAGGTTTGATTAGTAGCGTTCTGGAAGCAGAACAGAGCGGGTAGAAATTCTACGCGTGCCCCAGAAGATCTATCGTTCAGACTTGAGCCCCCAGCCCCTGTGTCCTCGTGGCCTGTCTCAGTCTAAACTCTGCTCAAGTGCTCTTTTGCGGAACGAAACGGCAAAGCTTCCATTTCAGTAATCCATTCGTGATATTTGGTTCAGTAGGGTGCTAACTGCCATGGGCACTTATATATGTAAGATGACTATCCCACATGGATATAGGGGCTGGATTTTATATTCTTTACCTAAAAAAATGAATTGTCTTGGGGAAATCTCAATAGCATCCAATTATTGCATAACATGTGGCTAGATATAATAATTAATAAACGATACCTCTGTAGTAGAAAAAATGTTGTTTATAAGAGATTTCTCTCCTGCTCCCAAACTGTCCGTTAATTACTAGACGACATTGTTGTCTCTCATCTTTCTCTTCCTTCCACATTGGATAAAATCATATGTGGCACCTTTTATAGATGGTTGATTTCACTCCACTGTACATGCCCTAACTGTGTGCACTGCAGCGAGATAATGGAACATCTTTCTTTGGTAGTTAATTAGCTCGGTTCAGTCCTTGTGATTAGTAGTCACTCTGCTCCTGTGGTATCGTTGAGAGCTGCAAATAGGAACACCTTTGTTTTAAGTGTCCTTGATTAACGTTTGTTGTGATGTAGTCAACTATTTCAAGTTCTTCATCTTATCTATGTCATATATGTCTTGGGAAAGTGGCATCATCTTGTGCCTCTGCAAAATATTATGTACTGTTAGATTTATCTCTGTGAACTGCGCATGTCCTTGGTTCAGTTGTTTATGTTAAATATTGTACACCACTGACACCTTAGTCAATACTAAGTGTGCTTCAAACATGCCATATAGGATGCTTCACCATTTTATCTGACATCTTCTAGGTGAGTTATTTGAACCTTTTTTGTGTCTTATATCAATGTTTTTTGGGTTGTATCAATCTGTAAATCTGTAAACCAAAATAGAGTAAGCTTTGTGGGAGAAGCCTTCTACGACAATGCTTTAGATAGTTTTTCTGTACTGTGTAGTTAGCAATTAACTGCTAACCGCATGCTCGAGACATGGTGAACATTATTTGGAGGGTTACATATCTCAAGTTGATGTAATACATTATATGTTATGATAGGGCCTATCTAGCTGGAAACAAGATAGTGGATACAGTGATGGGGAATAAAGTTCTTGACATTGGGTGCGCAAATGAAGTCGAGGGTGGTTTTCAAAACGGAAGTGTTGCACATTAACACTATCACATTAGGTGAGAAATAATTTGTTTTAGATGCGGCTTTGTGAAATCATATCAAGTACGATGGTTGCCTGCTAGGCTGCTGCTTTAAGTAAGCATTGCTATTTGTCGGCTTGGTCTTTTCACTCCCAATGTGGGGACCAACCTTGATCTTGTGGCATGCAAAGCTTAAACTCTAATGATGTAGGATGTGCAAAGAGATCATGCAACTGTTGCAGGTGTACCAGTTAACACAATTGGTCAATGCGAGGATATGGTTTTGAAAATGCAGTGTTTTTTCTCCTGGCTAAACCTGGAAGCTCTGCTGGGACTAAAAAGGGGAGGGTTCATTAACCTGCTTTATTTAGATTTATCTTGCTAGCATGTAGGGTCTAGGAGAATGCATTGACACTGAAGTGATTAAGTGAGGTTAACTCTGTTTGGTGCTCTAGTAATAGCTGAACTTTGAAGTTTCCTGGTGCACTTGATATGACTTGATCTACCCGCAACTAGAACATATTCTTTTTCTTGACCTTATTTATGTGCCACGCTTCAATGCCCACCACAACTTCTCACAATATGATCTTTCTATGATAACATCTCTAGACAAAAAGCAGCGTTGTTACTGTATCCATCATTCTGAACTGCAAGTTGTCTGAACGCCGCAGAACACAGGAAACGGTAGCCCCTAAAGGTCTGAAATACGAAATGAGTGTTCAAGTCCCATTACCCATTATAGTGATAACTGATGAGGTTCTTCAAACTTTGATATGTAAATTGTAATAAGTTGTGCTGTAAGTTTTGCAATGTCTAATCATTGTCTGAGTCCAGAATTTCAAATTAGTCAAAATGATGCATATTTTTTTGCTGATTCAGTGCAGTGTTGAATTCGTCTGTTGGAGGGGTCCACTTTGAGATTTCCATTCCTACTTGTTTTACAGTTTCAGCTTTGTCTAACACGTATTGTTTGTCACAGGTAATGCTAATGAAAACTTTTTTCTAACTGTACAGCCAGATAGGCCTGATGAGTTGGAAAGGGTTGAATCAGCAGGTGGCAGGGTCATCAACTGGAATGGGTACCGTGTCCTGGGGGTGCTTGCGACGTCAAGGTCAATTGGTACGAATTACGATGATGTCTCCTTTTGTTCTGTACTTCTATACATTCTCCATGTGAGTGAAGATGACAATCACCGTCCTTCTAGCTAGAATCTCAACTGTCTAACAATTGCAGTAGCTTTGGTAAGGAGAAACAATGAACATAACTGCATGATAGTTGATCATGTTATCACTTGGATCATTGTGTTTTTTTTGAAACATTCATTGTGAATTTTACAGCAATGCCATGCTCTGTGCACCCTGAACCTTAGGTCCAATAAGCCAAGCTGCACCAGTAGTGGTCCCCTATGACTAGTGAAGCAACAAACCTCATAAGGATGAGTTGCAACTTGCAAAACCCTCTGTGGACTTGGAAGCTGATGAATTTGAATTGCTCAATACATTGCTATCTCTCCATTATTTAGACAGACATTCCCTCACAGATCGTGCTTATTATGGATCGATCACTGAAATTCTTCTGTCTGCTATTTCAGATGACTATTACATGAAGCCATTCATATCAGCTGAACCAGAGGTGACTGTTACGGAGCGTACGCACAAAGACGAGTTCATCATCCTGGCGAGCGACGGGCTGTGGGATGTCATGTCCAATGAGGAGGCTTGCAAGGTCGCGAGGAACTGTTTGTGCGGGCGCGCAGCTGCTAAGTACCCTGACACCATCCACGGGAGCTCGGGTAGCGATGCCGCCGCGATGCTGGTGGAGTTCGCCATGTTGCGGGGCAGCACTGACAACATCAGCGTCGTGGTGGTGGAGCTGAAGCGTCTGAAGAGGTGGAAGGGTGGTAGACAGAATGGTAGGACGTAGCCTGTAGGAGTCCCCGGCTCGTCGCGAAATATAAGCATGGCGTGACAGAGCTGGGAGGTAAAGGGAAGCAGCCGAGCATGACGGAATGGTGTAAAAAAGAAGAAGAGAGAGCTCTGACCCTTGAGAGCTGCACCTATGCTGTGACCAGGTGAGTGTAGGAGCTACTCGTAGCTGTGCCGTTGTATTGCGTTGGTTACTTGGTTCTTTAGTTCAAAACTAACAAAATGGCATTCCGGCCGATGAAAGCAGCAGGAAGCATGGGCTGCTTTTAATAGTTCTGGTCGTTTTGTTCTAGTCAGATAAGTTCTGACCGTCCATTTTTTATCTGAATCGGAGCTAGTGCTATATATGTAGGTTGTCAAAACTTGCAGTAGCATCTTCAGGCGGTGAAGCTGTTTATTGTCAGCAAAGAGCTCCAGGCCCTGTCCGTGAGAATTGATAAAAGACTCCCCGGTCTCTCAGCCGCCGGGCATTATTTGGGCTATGTGGTGCGAGAAATAGATTTCATTGTGATTTGATTGCCATACTGAGTTACTAGGATGAAACTGGTTGAGAAGCAGACAAAGGGCATTACACAGTAGTTCCTTTTGGAGTTGATGCATGTTTTTTTGGCTTTGTAATATAATAAATGGGTCTTGCTGGAGTTGGGTGATACTTCTGGTAAACTCTCTGTTAGTTCGCTAAGAGAGTAGAAGATCTTAGTGGGAAGTCAAGTTTCTGGTGCTCTGAAACAGAGCGTAGGTAGTTTTAAGCTGGTAGTTCTATGTTCGTGTGGTTCTGAGAACTGTCTATCATTCCTCCAAACTCTGTATTTCCGTTAGCTTTTAATGGAAATGAGGTGTCTCGATTGGGAAAAAAAATACTGAGTTACTAGGAGACAACTCAAGACTAAAGATTATGTTGCATTATACGAGACTGCTTACAAGACAACACTAATGTAGTTGCTCTAAAGGCAAGTATATTGATATTGTCTTATATACGGTCTATAATCTTGAGTCAATTTATTAGACAACCTACTTCCTCCAGTTTCCTAAAAGATGTTGTTTTGGACAAGGCTTGGGTCAAACATTGGGAATATAAATCATGAATAACTTTTAAATTGTCGAGTTTGAAAATATGAAAACCATATGAATAAATTTGTCTTGAAATATACTTTCAAAAAAATTTACATATATCACTTTTCAATAAATATTTTTATAAAATAAGAAGTCAAAGTTATGTTTTGGAGACTGTGTCGCTGTCCAAAATGATATCTTTTAGGAAACTGGAGGGAGTAAACAATAAGATGTAAATTTGTTCACATAACGAAAGGAATATAAATGTTGCAAGTTGCATTACAACAACCTGATGCACAAGTTGTCTTATAATCCTAAATTTTAGCTTTTGAGGGGTTGTTTCTTTCCCTTGCCTTCTTCTCTCTCCTCTATGTCATAAAAAATCTTACATAGCTTCATATGAGAAGATCTATGCGATTGTTGATGTGTTACAATATGCTTGCCCTAAGCAAGTTTTTTTTCTTTTTCTCATGTGCCATATGAGGAGATTTGTAAATAGATTATCCTTGGACTCTGAATAGGTAGAATAGTCATTTTGATCCCTCAACTATCGTCCAATGTATAATTTCATCTCTAATCTTTAAAATAACCATTCCAGTCATTAAATTTATTGGGCCAAGTTTCATCCTAGAACTATCAAAACGGCCATTTTAGTCCTTAAACTTTGTATTTTAGGCTCAGTTTCACCTATGAACTACCAAAGTGCATTTAATCATAAAACCTTTTATTTTTCCTCAATTTTGTCCCATCTGTCCCATGTCCTACGTGGAACGCCATGACCTCAAATGGTCGGCTCCAGGACCACATTTGTTCCCTAACTATCGAATCAGATATCACATTTTAGATATTTATATCCATAATACTCCCTCCATCCCAAATTATAAGACGTTTGACTTTTTTGGCCTCAAGTTTGACCACTCGTCTTATTCAAAAAATTTGTGCAAATATAGTCAAATTTAAGTCATTCTTGAAGAATTTTTATTAATAAACCAAACCACGACGAAAGAAGTGATATTTTACACAAATTTTTGAATAAGACGAGTGGTCAAACTTGGTGTCAAAAAAGTCAAACGTCTTACAATTTGGGATGGATTGAGTACATCAAAATGAATATGAATATGGATCCAAATATCCTCGAATATGAATAATCAGACCATTCGGATCCAATTACTATTCAATTCTAATTATATATATTTTTTCATTCCAGTAACTAAATACCTTTTAGCTTATAGAAAAATATTATTTTTGTTCAGATTGGCTAGAAATAGCTAAGAGAAAAATTGTAGACCTAATGTTGTTCTATTTCATGAATGTGTTCTCAAGGTACTAAATAGTATTCGTAGCTACCGTAAGTATTCCCACAAAAACAATCTTGTAGGATATATATAAACAACACCATTACCGTTACAAGGCAACATTTAAAACAAGGGATTTACTATATTCCAGGTGCCTGGAAAATTCGTTTCTTTTAGGCAACGCACTGTTCACCTTCCTCTTCTCGCCATGGCGTTCGCACCGGCCCGCTCCTCGCCCCGCCGTCGCCCACCGCCCCGCCACCGGCCGCGGAGCTCCAGTGAGAACCTACCACACCCACGGAGGCCCCCACTTCCCCTCCCCCTCCCGCCATCGCTTTCTTCAACTCCAGCGAACAGCCGCGATGCCCTCGCCCTGACCTGGCCCGGCCACCTCCACCGCCGCCAGGGCCCCTAAACCGCCCTCCACCATCGTCACTGCCTGACCAACCTTCCTCCCCCAAACTTTTCCTTTCTAAGCCCGCCGGAGTTGTGGAGGATGAGGGGGAGAAATCACCGGAACCCTAACTCTTAGATCCAGGAGGAGGAGGACATACCTCGCCGGATCCGCCATGGCCGCCACCGGATCCGCCATGGCCATCGTCAGATCCGCCCAAAGCCTCCATGTCGCCGTCGGATCTGCTCACCAGAGTTGGGGAGGTCGCTGGATCCGCTTTGGGGCGCGGGGAGGAGCTCGTAGGGAGGAGGTCATCGGGGGGAGAGAGAGAGAGAGAGGAGATGGGAAGCGCTTGCGGGCGCGTTGCCTGAAGGGTATCCTCATCTCAGGAAGAAATATATTAAAATAAATCATTAGATTATTAATGTCTAATAAAGTTTCTAACCGTCCACTAATAATTATGTTTTTATCTGAAGACTATCAGCCTGTTCGTTTGCTCGTAAATGATCGTAAATTTCCAGCCGGGAACAGTGTTTTTCTCTCACAACAAATCAGCCAGCAGTAAATAATCTATGATACGATACGGCCTCCCGAACAGGCTGTATTATGTTTATCTCTGATCATGGACGATGCTAGAGCTTACTAGGTATGCTAGCGTTGTGTTTCACGTAGGACAATGGATGAAGTTGAGCTGAAAAGAAAAGTTTAAGGACCAGGATACACTTTGATAGTTTATGGTTGAAATTGAGCTCAAAATGCAAAGCATGAGGATTGAAAAGGGAGAAAGTTAATTCTATGCACAAGGGCATATGCCCTGCAACATGCGGCCGTTGGATGAGCTACCTCAAGATCTGTGCCACATTTACTCCAACTCCAAATACAAATCTATTATATTATTACTCCCTCCAGTATATACGCATACGCAGTGCCCTCATTCCCTCCCTCCCGTCTCGACCCGTAGTAGCGAGCCGTACCGCTCCCCGGTGGCGGCCCCTCCCCAGGCCAGGCGGCCTCGCTTCTCCCATGGCGCACCACGGTGGCGCCGGCCCCCTCTCCATCCACCCTGGTGGCGCTCCTCCCCTGGCCCCTCCCCCTCCCCAGTGCCCCTCCCTAGGCAGCGATGGTTCCGACGGCGCCGGGTTACGGTGGTGGTTCAGGCGGCGGCGGCGGCGCAGGCGAGGTGTGCCTCCTCCTAGATCTCCGAGCTAGGTTTCCGACGAGCTCTCCCTCTTATCTTCTCCAACTCCGGTGGGCTTACAAGGGAAGGTTCGGGGGGGAGGAGGGCCGGGCAGGCGGTGGAGCGCCTTTCGGGTTCTGGCGGCGTAGGGGGCGGTCGGGCTAGGCCGGGGCGGAAGCGTTCCATGGCCGGAGCTTGCCGTGGAGGAGGTTCGCCGGAGTCGGAGAAGATGGCGGTGGGGGGAGGGGAAGAGGGAGGCCGCCCGCAGGCGGTAGGGTTCATCGGAGCTCCGGCGAACCCTAGCACCCGTGGCGGGGGCGAGGACAAGCAGGAATGGTGGCGGGCGGCTGGAGGAGGAAGATGAATAGTGCTATACGTATCCCATGGAGCATACGAGGTAGAGTAAAAATGGCACACATCTCGAGAGTGTACCGATCAACGGTTGTGGGCGTGGGAGCATGAGCCCTTAAGGGCAGAATTTCCGTGTCCTTGAAAAGGTCACTTTGATAGTCCGAAGATGAAACAGAGCCCATGAGTAAACGTTGAGGACTGCACTATCGTTTTGAAAGTTAGACGAAGTTGAGAATCAGGCAGTAGTTGTTGAGAGACTAAAATGACTATCCAACCTTTTGAATAGGTGATATCTTAATCTCCAAGCCTAATTACTAGGGAGGACAGAAAACATATGCCTTATAAAATTAGACTCTCCTTACATTATATATGATTTTAATTTATTGGTATATATTTTTATTATTACTTATTGTCTTAAGAGACAATATTGGCATTTGGTAAACTAGCCCGTGCGCATGCATGGGACAAAGGCTCCCTATTATTGCGCAGTTTAAGCTTTTGCCCCAAACGTTCCGGCAAGCGTTCAAGTCATCTTCATGGACAAATTTCTGCTTATATATGGTTGAAAAAGAAGTATGTTCCGTGATCACAAGTGCATGTGCTCAAAGAAGGAAAAATAATATAATCTAAATTCTTCTATATAGTAGAAAAGGGAACAATACTATGTATTCTTATGTATATATAGTACTACTAGTACATGTATGTGTACACATTACACTTTTGTAAGGGTGCCCCAACTAGCCTCCAGATTAGTTGTTCTCTGAATCTCTGCTCCTAGCTAACAAACCGAAACTTCCGTCCCACGTGGGAGTCCAGGCGACACTTTCCATTATAGGCTACTGCTGCTCCCCAGTCCCCACCGGTGACGCCGATGGGGCCTGAGTCGCAGACGAGCCTTCTTCTTGCGCCGCTGGCGTCTGCGGCCCCGCCTCAATGTCAACGCCAAAGAGACGCACTCTGCCCGCCACGGCCGGCCTAGGTGCAGGCTCGAGGGTTCTCTGATCCGCCGGCGGTGGAAAGGGCTGGACGGCGAGTCGCGGCTTCTTTTTGGGCACGATCGGCGCGCCAGTATAGTGCTTCCTCATGTGGCCGCCGAGCTGTACTCCGGCGGGGAACACCGCAGCGCAGATCCTGCACACGTGCACCTTCTCCGGCTTGGCGTCACGGCGGCATGGAACGGCAGCGAGCTCCCTGGTCTTGTGGCGGCCACCGAGGCCCTGGTGCATCGTGAACCACACGCCGCACTGTTTGCATGTGTACCCGTTCGGATTTTGGCGACCTGCAACTGCAAGCGACGGCGCAATGGGGTGCGGGTGGATGGGTGGAAGTTGAACTCGCTCCTCCTCTGCATCAGGGGGCGGCGGCGGCGGCTCAATGGGTTGCTCGTGGACGACGGCTTCGGTGGGTGGGTTGTCTGCTCCTGCCACCACTGTCTCCATTGCATCACCGTGCATCGGCTTCGCAGAGCTGCTCTCGTCGGAAACATTGGTCATCGTGGAGGCGATGGGAACGGACGACAGATTTGGTGTTCCGGATGCCATGGGCACGGATGAGGGATTTGGCGTTGCGGGCTCCATGGGCACGGGCATTGCGAACGCCAAGGGCATCGGCTGCAAGACAATTTTGGTGTTTGCAACGACAATGGTCATGGATTGGTCCGATTGGGCATTGGGAAAGGCAGGCTTGCTCCAACACCTGGAGCAGCCTCGCTTGCCGGTGCCGCCCCAGCCCCCCGTGACAGCCGCCGCATTGCGCTTGATCCCCTTGGCCTTCCCGATCCCCTGCTGCTCATGGCGCCCAATCGTCCCCTGCTGGTGAACCTTCATGTGCCCGCGGACGGCCTTGCCGGCGCCGCGACGGGGGACGAGCTTGCGTTGCCGTTGTTATTCGCCGCGGCGGCGGCGGCGGAGGACGGGCCAGCGGCGCCGCCGTATTTCGAAGGACGACGGAGCGGGCGTAGTTGCAGTCGCTGGTGGTCTCATCTGTGTCGCTCGAGGAATAGTAGTCGTGGTTGTTGTAGTAGTCATCGGTGTCCACGTCGGAGTCGCACCCGGGGACCAGCTCGCCTTCCTCCGGCTCGGCGTCACGTAGATCAGCGGGACAGCGGCGGAGGCGCCGCCGCCGCCCGTCCTCAGAGGAGCATGCCATCGGCGGCGCGGGTGCACGCGCTGGCTTGGTGCGAATGATTTTTTTTAATTTTAACACTTTTTTAAATTAATTCTAAATCTAACACGGTTTATTTTTTATTTTCCAAACTAACACTTTTGGCCGCGCTTATTGCCATGGTGCGGCAAAAGGCATGTGCCGCGCTATGCATGGTGGCGCGGCAGGGGATGACGTGGCGACGACCGGACCGGCTGACCGTTGACGTGGCGAGGCCTGCTGCGCCACCGATCTTGGCGCGACAGTGCCGCGCCCTGATCCGTGACGCGACAGAGCCGTATAAAAACCCCGTGGCCAGTCCCGCTTGCCCGAGCAGCCTGTGAAAGCTCTAATTTAGTTTTGGTGAATTGATGAAACCTTAAGTATTAACCTAGTTTATCAAGTGATCATTAAATAGGTAGCACATTCCCAATGGTGAAGCAAATGAAGATCATGACATGATGATGGTGATGCCATGGTGATGATCAAGTGCTTGGACTTGAAAAGAAGAAAGAGAAAAACAAAAGGCTCAATGCAAAGGTATAAGTGGTAGGAACCATTTTGTATTGATGATCAAGACACTTAGCGAGTATGATCACATTTAGATTTGATAGCCGTACTATTAAGAGTAGTGAAACTCATAGTGAAATACGGTTATCAAAGTGTCACTAGATGCTCTAACTCATTTCATATGCATTTAGGATCTAGTGGAGTGCTAACAACCTTAAAAATGTTTATGAAAAAATGCTAACATATGTGCACAAGGTGATACACTTGGTGGTTGGCACATTTGGGTAAGGGTGAAGAAGATAGAGTTGAAAAAGAGTTAGTCGCGCTGGTCACAGAGTGATCGGACGCGTCCGGTATTAACGACGAACTCAGCGACCGGACGCGTCCGATCGCCACACTAGACGCGTCCGGTGTGAATCAGCTAAGTCGTTGTACGGTGAAACAGTTGATCGGACACTGGCAGCGTCCGGTCGACCGTGGGTGCTTACTGGACTCGATCGGACGCTAAGGCTCAGCGTCCGGTCAGTTTCTAACAGACGCGTCTGATCGGCCTCGGGTACTCTCTGGATTCGACCGGACACTACGGCTCAACGTCCGGTCATTTCTATTTTAGCGTCCGGTCTGACTGTCCGGTCGTTAGTAAGTATGGGCAGCAACGTCTACCTTGGTTTGAACTAGACACGTGGCGGTCTGAGAGCGACCAGACGCGTCTGATCGACCTACCAGACACGTCCGGTATTCACGAACGGTGCGTCCGGTGCACTCGAGCAGCGCGTCTGGTCGATGCACAGTCTGTCCAATAATTGAGCCAACGGCTCTATTTCGTGGGGGCTTCTATTTAAGCCCCATGGCTGGCTCAAGCCCACTCTCTTGGCCATTTGCATTGACATAGGAACCTTGTGAGCTTAGCCAAAGCCCTCTCACTCATCTCCATCATTGATTCATCATATTTGTGAGATGCCCACTCTCTTAGCCATTTGCATTGACATAGCAACCTTGTGAGCTTAGCCAAAGCCCTCTCACTCATCTCCATCATTGATTCATCATCTTTGTGAGATTGGGAGAGAATCAAGTGCATTGCTTGAGTGATTGCATCTAGTGGCACTTGGTATTCGTGTCTCGCTGCGGGATTCACTTGTTACTCTTGATGGTTGCCACCATCTAGATGGCTTGGAGCAGGGAGGATCGTTGAGCGGAGGTTGGTGATTGTCTCTGGCTTCGATCGTGGTGATTGTGAGGGGTCTTGTGCCTTCCCCGACGGAGCGTCGAAAGGTAACTCTAGTGCATTGCTCGTGTCATTGAGTTACCTCACTTGTGAGTAGGTTCTTGCGGTGTCCTATTGTGTGGACGAAGTTCGTGCAACACCTCTTAGCCGCCGAACCACCAAGTGTTGGTTGACACAACGGGGACTAGCGTGCCGGCAAGCACGTGAACCTCAGGAGAAAAATTGGTTGTCTCTTGCCCTTTGGTATTCTCCCGGTGATTGATTTAGTATTCATCTTATGATTGGTTCACTCCTTTACACAGCGGTATGATCACCCTACTCACTTATTTATATTCTTGTAAACTAGTTGCAGTAAGCTCTTTAGTGTAATTAGAATTGAGAGCTTGATTTGTTGTTTTAAGTTCATCTAGTGGAGCTCTTTAGTGTAGCAAGTGTGAGAGCTCTTAGTGAATAGTGACATAGAAAATTGTGTGTCTAGAGATCATAGCAACTAGAATTGTTGGATAGGTGGCTTACAACCCTTGTAGAGCTAGAGCAAGTTTGCATTTTGCTATTTATTATACTAATTAAATTACTCTAGTTGATCTGTAGATTTTTTTAATAGGCTATTCACCCCCCTCTAACCATATTAGGACCTTTCAAGCCGTGGTCACCGTTTGATTAAAGGCTTAACAATTTCGGTGTCAAATTATGGCTCAAGTTGTGTTCAACCATGTGGAGGGCAAACCATCGTTCTTTGATGGCACATGCTATGATTATTAGAAAAAAAGATGAAGATGTATCTTGGTTCAATCAATGATCAAGTATAGGAGGTGGCCGAGAATGACTATGCTATCATTGATCCCAACAATCCCACCAACCAAGACAAGACCAACAAACAATATAATACAATGGCTCTCAACACCATATACAATGCCATTGATTCTAAGGTGTTTGAGCAAATCAAGGATTGTGAAAGAGCTAATGAGGTGTGGAGGAGATTGGAGAAAATATATGAGGGCACACCGGCGGTGAAGAGTGCCAAGTTGTACATCCTCAAGGATAAGTTGATAAGCTTCAAGATGAAGGATGATGAGAGCATTCCGGAGATGTTCCATCGATTGCAAGTAATTATCAATAACTTGAAGGCTTTGGGAGAGAAGATCAAGGATGATGATGTCTCTCATCGATTCTTAATGTGCCTACCTCCAAGATTTGAGATGTTGAGATTGTTTATCATAAGAGGAGGATTGAAGAAGATTACTCCTAACCAAGTACTAGGTGATGTCATGACACAAGAGACATACCATGTGGAAAGGGAGGGGGATAACAAGGAGGACAAGAAGGAAGAAGACAAGAAGAAGAAGATTATAGCATTCAAGGCTAGCTCATCATTATCCAAGAACAAAGGAAAGTCCAAGAAAGAATCAAGTGATGACGATGATCTTAGTAATATTGATGATGAAGCTATGTCCCTCTTTGTACGCAAGATGGGAAAATTCATGAAGAAGAAGGGCTATGGTGCAAGAAAGAAAAGAGATCACACCAAAAGCAAAGAATATGTGAGAATATGCTACAATTGCAAGAGCCCTGATCACGTTGTAGCAAATTATCCCTACAATAGTGACAATGATGAGAATGAAAAGAAGAATGACAAGAAAGAAAAAAATGAGATAGAGAAGAGAATGACCTTTCAAAAGAAGAAGAAAGGTGGAGGCTATGTGGTCACATGTGATAGTGATGGCTCTTCGGATAGTAATAGCTCTAGTGATGATGACAAGAAATCTATCAAGAAAGCACTACCAAGCATCGCCATCAATAACAAGCCCTCTATCTTCGACACTCCATCGACATGCCTCATGGCAAAGCCTACCAAGGTAAAATATGATATGAGTGATGATGATGAATATAAAAGTGATGCTTGTAGGAGTGATGATGATGATGATGATGATGAGGAGGAGTACACAAGGAGGAGCTCTTGGACATGTGTGAGCAAGTGCACACTTACGTTGAGATGAAGAGAAAGGAGTGCAAAAAATTATGCAAGAAAGTCAAATTTCTTGAGCAATCCTTTGATGAGCTCAATGCCACTCATGAGAGGCTAATGGAAGCCCATGAGAAGCTTGGCAAAGCTCACTCTAAGCTTAAAAAAGGTCACTCCTCTCTCATTGAGCAAGTCAAGGAGGAAGCTAAGAAGGAGCAAGTGATCGTGTCTTGTAATGTGTGACTAACATGTGATCTTATTGATGAATTTTTTTATAAGCCCATTGTAGTTGCTCCCACTAACACTTCTTGTAGCACTACTACTTCTACCTTACCTTTGAGTGATGGTCTCACTTGTGGTGCCTCACTAATGGTGGAAAATGAGACCCTCAAGAAGGAGGTGAATGAGCTCACTCGTGCCTTAGGCAATGCCTATGGTGGAGATGTCCGCTTGCTAAAGTGCTTGAGTAGCCAAAGGTTTTCTTTCAACAAAGAGGGATTAGGCTATATCCTCAAAAAAGGCGAGGCGGTCTTTGTCACTCCCAAAGTTAGCTTTGTGAAGGGCAATGGTCGATTTTGCAATAGATGCAAGCAAGTTGGGCATGTAGAGCAAGATTGCAAGATTAACAAGAACAAGCTACCTAATGTATCCTCAATTAAATTTGATTCTTGTTACATGCTCGTTAAGGGTGCCAATGGTATGAAGGCTAAGTTCATTGGTACACCAATTGTAGGCCCAAAGAAGAAAGCTATTTGGGTACCAAAGACCTTGGTAACTAACCTTCAAGGACCCAAGCAAGTTTGGGTACCTAAAAAGAATTGATCTTCTTTTGTAGGTCAATTATAAAGCTGGAGGAAGGCATTGGGTGCTTGATAGTGGGTGCACACAATACATGACCAGTGATTCAAGAATGTTCAATTCAATCAATAAAAACAAGAGCAATGGGATTGATAGTATCACATTTGGTGACAATGGCAAAGGCAAGGTCAAAGGGCTTGGTAAGATTGCAATATCCAATGACTTGAGCACTTCAAATGTGCTACTAGTAGAGAGCTTGAACTTCAACCTATTACCGGTAGCTCAATTGTATGATTTTGGTTTCAAGTGCATATTTGGTGTGGATGATGTAGAGATCATAAGTGTAGATGGCTCTAACTTGATATTCAAAAGATTTGGATATGAGAATCTATACTTGGTTGATTTCAATGCTAGAGAAGCTCAATTGACAACATGTTTGATCACTAAGTCTAGCATGGGTTGGTTATGGCATAGAAGGCTTGGTCATGTTGGAATGAAACAATTGAACAAGTTGATTAAGCATGACTTAGTTAGAGGCTTAAAAGATGTCACATTTAAGAAGGATAAGTTATGTAGTGCATGTCAAGCTGGAAAGCAAGTTGGTAACACACATCCTAAGAAGAGCATGATGAGCACATCCAAGGCATTTGAGTTGATACACATGGACTTGTTTGAACCAACCACATATACTAGCATTGGTGGAAACAAATATGGATTAGTGATTATGGATGATTTCACTAGATACACATGGGTGTTCTTTCTTGTTGACAAGAGTGATGTGTTTGTAACATTCAAATCATTTGTCAAGAGCATTCACAATGAGTTCGAAACAACTATCAAGAAAGTTATAAGTGACAATGGTAGTGAATTCGAGAACACTAGAATTGATGAGTTGTGTGATGAATTTAGAATTATACATCAATTCTCGGCTAAGTACACACCACAATCAAATGGCCTAGTTGAAAGAAAGAATAGAACTTTGATTGATATGACAAGATCAATGTTGAGTGAGTACAATGTGAGTCATTCATTTTAGACCGAAGCAATCAACACGGCTTGCTATTATAGCAACCGACTCTATTGTCACCCATGATGGAGAAAACACCTTATGAGCTATTGAATGAAAGAAAGCCCAACATAGCAAACTTTCGGGTTTTTTGTTGTAAATGCTACATGTTAAAGAAAGGCACTAGATTGAGCAAGTTTGAAAAGAAATGTGATGAAGGTTTCTTGCTTGGTTACTCCACTACTAGCAAGGCATATAGAGTTTAGAATTTGGCTAGTGATACTCTTGAGGAGGTTCATGATGTGGAATTTGATGAAACAAATAGTTCCCAAGAGAAAGATGATAATCTAGATGATGTAAGAGGCACTCAATTGGTCAATGAAATGAAGAACATGGACATTGTGTGTCTAGAGATCATAGCAACTAGAATTATTGGATAGGTGGCTTGCAACCCTTGTAGAGCTAGAGCAAGTTTGCATTTCGCTATTTGTTATACTAATCAAATTGCTCTAGTTGATTTGTAGATTTTTTAATAGGCTATTCACCCCCTCTAGCCATATTAGGACCTTTCAAGTGATATCGGAGCCGTGGTCACCATTTGATTAAAGGCTTAACAACTTTGGTGTTAAATTATGGCTCAAGTTGTGTTCAACCATGTGGGTCTTTCGAAACAAACAAGATCAAGATGGGATAGTAATAAGGAACAAAGCAAGATTAGTGGTTCAAGGTTACACTCAAGTGGAAGGTCTTGACTTTGGAGAAACATATGACCCGGTTGCAAGATTAGAAGCAATTAAGATCTTGTTAACCTATGCTTGTGCCCACAACATCAAATTGTACCAAATGGATGTGAAGAGTGCATTTCTCAATAGGTACATAAATGAGCTTGTGTATGTTGAGCAACCTCCCGGTTTTGAAGATGAAAAGAAACCCAACCATGTTTACAAGTTGAGAAAGGCTTTGTATAGATTAAAACAAGCACCTAGAGCATGGTATGAGAGATTGAGGGATTTCCTACTCTCTAATGGATTCAAGATGGGAAAGGTTGACACCACTCTCTTCACCAAGAAGCTTGGAAATGACTTATTTGTAATGCAAATCTATGTTGATGATATCATATTTGGGTCAACAAATCAAAAATTTTATGAGAAATTTGGCCAGATGATGGCAAGTGAGTTTGAGATGTCTATGATTGGAGAACTTAGTTACTTCTTTGATCTTCAAATCAAGCAAATGAAGTATGGCACATTTGTGAGTCAAGGCAAGGATATCAAGGAGATGCTCAAGAAATTTAGAATGGACGATGCTAAAGCTATTAGTACTCCAATGGGGACAAGTGGAAGCTTAGATAGTGATGCTAGTGGCAACATGGTGATCAAAAGATGTATCGGTCTATGATTGGAAGCCTACTCTATGTGACCGCATCAAGACCGGATATGATGTTTAGTGTATGCATATGTGCTAGATTTCAAGCCTCACCAAGACAGTCATTTGAAAGCAACAAAGAGAATATTGAGGTATTTGAAGCATACACAAAATGTTGGATTGGATTGTAGTATCCCAAAGGAGCAAGATTTGAGTTGATTGGATATTCGAACTCTGACTATGCGGGATGCAAAGTTGAGAGAAAGAGCACATCGGGCACATGTCAACTATTGGGAAGATTACTTGTGTCTTGGTCATCAAAGAAGCAAAATAGTGTAGCACTTTCAACCGCCGAAGCGGAGTACATTTTGGCCGGTAGTTGTGCTCAATTACTTTGGATGAAAGCTACTTTGAATGACTTTGGAATCAAATTCAAGCAAGTGCCATTGCTATGTGACAATGAGAGTGCTGTAAAGCTCACCAATAACCCGGTTCAACATTCAAGTACAAAGCATATTGATGTCCGTCATCATTTCATAAGAGATCACCAACAAAAAGGGGACATTTGCATTGAGAGTGTGAGCACCGAAGATCAACTTGTCGATATCTTCACCAAGCCACTTGATGAGAAGAGGTTTTGCAAGCTAATGAATGAATTGAACATACTTGACTTCTCCAATATGTGTTGATGCACCCCCCATTGTATGACATGCCTCTCCTTCGAGCAAAGCAAGGTAAAGTTGATTGACATGTCATCCATCCATTGTTAAGGACTTGTTTAGTGCATCTAGCCATTCCTATCATGTCCTAGGCTCATTCATGAAAATCTAATGAGTTTGATGCTTGTATGGTACCACTATTGCTTGTATGTTTCAAATGATCTAGTGGTAGCAGATGACATGTTTGTGGGCTTGTAAACCTAGCGTTTGATCTAGAAAATAAGCTATAAGTGTTTAACTCAACATGATACAAGATAACCTTTATTTAGAGGTGTGAAGAAGCTTGTCCTTGGATCAAACCGAGTTAAATATCTTTTGTAAGTGATCTAGATTGAATCAAATTGGGAAAATGATCCTCATTTCACATAGTTTCACCCCAACCTATCTATAATTTAAGCTCACCTTTTGTGCAAAATGTTGACAAAGGGGGAGAGAAATTCACAAAGATAGTAAGATAGGAGGAGCAAACAAATGAAATGACATTATAAGGGGATCAAAATGCACACAAGTAGTGCACACAAAAAGGGGGAGCAAGCTCATAAACTTGTATGTTGCATTTGAATGTGTATTTTATATATTTGCTTGCATGGCATAAGTTTTGAATTTCAATATCCATGCTTGTGTGGTGTATGCTAGTTATATGCTTGAATGGTGAATTGAAAACTAGCATGCATAAGCTAAAGTAACTAGACTTATGGTCATTCTATGGAAACTAGACCCTTGCTTGTAATGTTGATCTTATGGGGTATTCTAGTTTTTGTGTATGTCTAGTTACTAAAGGTGCTAAGGATGGTATATTGGTGCACTCCGATTGGTATCATGCTTCAAAGGTCCATCTCTTATACCTTAACATCATTTGGTAGAAATTGTCTCCTATATTTCCTATCTAAGCACATGTGCAAGCTACAATTCAAACTCTTAGCACATATGTAGGGGGGAGCAATTGCTACCATATGGGATTCATAAAACTTGTCCATATCCTTTTACACATGGTAAATATGCTTGGGCAAGAAATATGGATTCAATTGAATTTCAATTCATATCTTTGTGAAATGGTTGTCATCAATTACCAAAAAGGGGAGATTGAAAGCTCTAGTTTGGTTTTGGTGAATTGATAAAACCCTAAGTGCTAACCTAGTTTATCAAGTGATCATGAGATAGGTAGCACATTCCAAGTGGTGAAGCAAATAAAGATCATGACATGATGATGGTGATGCCATGGTGATGATCAAGTGCTTGCACTTGAAAAGACGAAAGAGAAAAACAAAAGGCTCAAGGCAAAGGTATAAGTGGTAGGAGCCATTTTGTTTTGGTGATCAAGACACTTAGCGAGTGTGATCACATTTAGGTTTGATAGCCGTACTATTCAGAGGAGTGAAACTCATAGTGAAATACGGTTATCAAAGTGCCACTAGATGCTCTAACTCGTTGCATATGCATTTAGGATCTAGTGGAATGCTAACACCCTTGAAAATGTTTATGAAACAATGCTAACACATGTGCACAAGGTGATACACTTGGTGGTTGGCACATTTGGGTAAGGGTGAAGAAGATAGAGTTGAAAAGGAGTTAGTCGCGCTGGTCACAGAGTGATCGGACACGTCCGGTATGGTGACCGAACATGTCCGGTATTTAACGACGAACTCAGTGACCGGATGCATCCGGTCACCACATCGGACGCGTCCGGTGTGGATCAGCTAAGTCGTTGTATGGTGAAACAGTTAATCGGACGGTGGCAGCGTCCGGTCCGGAGTGACCGGACGCGTCCGGTCGACCGTGGGTGCTTACTGGACTCGACCGGACACTGAGGCTCAGCGTCCGATCAGTTTCTAACAGACACGTCTGATCGGCCTCGGGTACTCTCTAGACTCGGCCAGACACTGCGGCTCAGCGTCCGATCATTTCTATTTTAGCGTCCGATCGTCAGTAAGTGTGGGCAGCAACGACTACCTTGGTTTGAACTAGACATGTGGCGGTCTGAGAGTGACCGGACGCGTTCGGTCGACCTACCGGACACATTCGGTATTCACGAACGGTGCGTCCGGTGCACTCGAGCAGCGCGTCCGGTCGATGCGCAGTCTGCCCAATAATTGAGCCAACGGCTCTATTTCGTGACGGCTTCTATTTAAGCCCCATGGCCGGCTCAAGCTCACTCTCTTGGCCATTTGCATTGACATAGCAACCTTGTGAGCTTAGCCAAAGCCCTCCCACTCATCTCTATCATTGATTCATCATTTTTGTGAGGTTGGGAGAGAATCCAAGTGCATTGCTTGAGTGATTGCATATAGTGACACTTGGTATTCGTGTTTCGCTGTGGGATTCACTTGTTACTCTTGGTGGTTGCCGCCACCTAGATGACTTGGAGTAGGGAGGATCATTGAGCGGAGGTTGGTGATTGTCTCCGGCTCCGATCGTGGTGATTGTGAGGGGTCTTGTGCCTTCCCCGATGGAGCGCCAAAAGGTAACTCTAGTGCATTGCTCGTGTCATTGAGTTACCTCACTTGTGGGTAGGTTCTTGCGGTGTCCTATTGTGTGGACGAGGTTCGTGCAACACCTCTGAGCCGCTAAACCACCAAGTGCTGGTCGACACAATGGGGACTAGCGTGCCGGCAAGCACGTGAACCTCGGGAGAAAAATTGGTTGTCTCTTGCCCTTTGGTATTCTCCCGGTGATTGATTTAGTATTCATCTTGTGATTGGTTCACTCCACTACACGGCGGTATAATCACCCTACTCACTTATTTATATTCTTACAAACTAGTTGCAGCAAGCTCTTTAGTGTAATTAGAATTAAGAGCTTGCTTTGTTGGTTTAAGTTCATCTAGTGGAGCTCTTTAGTGTAGCAACTGTGAGAGCTCTTAGTGAATAGTGACATAGAAAATTGTGTGTCTAGAGATCACAGCAACTAGAATTGTTGGATAGGTGGCTTGCAACCCTTGTAGAGCTACAACAAGTTTGCATTTTGCTATTTGTTATACTAATCAAATTGCTTTAGTTGATTTGTAGATTTTTTAATAGGCTATTCATCCCTCCTCTAGCCATATTAGGACCTTTCAGCCTGCCCGCTCGTCCACGCCTAGCCACCGCGCTTGCGTCCGCCCGCGCCAGCCCACCGCCGAGCACGCCAGCCGCCGCGCCACGAACGCCTGCACGGCATGCCGGCACGCCACCACCTCCGGCCACGCACGGCGGCTGCCCATCGCGCCCGCACGTCGGCGCGCCACCACCTCCAGCCACGCATGGCGGCTGCCCATTGCGCCCGCCGAGGCCAGCGCCCACGCCTCTTGGCCCAGTCTAGCGCGCCACCGTCGCGAGGACGAGCGTCGCTGCCACGAGGTACTCCCCTAGTGTAGTTAGTATAGTTAATAAAGTTAGTATAATTAGTAAAGTATGGTTAGTATAGTTAGTTAGTTTAGTTAGTATAGGCAATATAGTAAGTTGGTATAGATAGTAAAGTTAGGTAGTTTAGTTAGTACATTTATTGAGTCTAGTTATACATTGGATTTAGTCTAATTAGTTGTTGTAGTTAGCCTTGTATAGATGTTAATATTAGATTAGTTAGTATAGTTATAGTTAGAATAGGTATTAATATTACTATGAATATTACGTACGATGATTTTGACGACTTGATGAAGTTTCTAGAAATGCTTTTGTAGATGGATTGTTGTGTTAGAGTTTTATACGGAGGAAGTGTTAGGAGAGAAGATGGTATATTTGAGGATATGGAAGAAGAATTGGAATAGTTTGATGAGCCTCCTAGCTTCAATGACTTTTGTGTCCGTTTGAATGCAAAGTTTGGCGGTGATTTCACACTGAAGGGGAGGTTTGATACTGGGAAGACTAGGGAACACTATGTCCCCATGCCTTTGCGCGACCCTGCTCACTGGTCCCGCTACACTAGGGTGCTCCAAGGTTCCAATATGCCCATGGCTGAGGTGGTGGTGGAGAATGGGTACATGATGCATGGTGTTCAGGACGGCCCGTCCATTGATGGTTTTGGAGGCAATGAACAAGAATTAGGGGGTCGAAGGGGAAGCAACTCAGGATAACATGGATTTTGACGGTCAGTTGATGCAGGAGCAGTTTCATTCAACTACAGTAGGCTGTATAAGCAATGACTTCGATGTGAATGAGTTCGAACAGGAAGAGGAGGAGTAGGAGGAGGAGGACAGGATCGGTGATGTAGTTAGCAGTGATTCAGGCGATTTTGATGATGACCAAGGAGGTACAGATGCTATGCCAACACCGGCTGATGCCATGCCAGTACTGGTTCATACTATGCCATTACCAGTACCAACTGAGGTTTTGCATGGTGTCCAGGCTCAGGGTAGACTAGTCACAGATTTGACAGCAGATGATACCCCCTATGATTCATGGGCCAGAATTAGCGAAGCACAGCGTATGTTCCACCACCACCTTACACAGCGACTGAGCTTGAGCAACTAAGGTCGATGAACGTATCTTTCAGGGGCGTTCTGAACTATAGGGATGTCAACATGACGGATATGGCAGTTTGTGACACCGGTCTCTAGATGTGTAGGAAATCATTGTATGGCCATGAGAAAAAAACCCTTAGGAAGGGGATGATATTCAATACAATATCAGAGATGAAGCTCTTCCTTCAGGACTATGCTGTGTATCACCATAGGCCGTACAATCGTCACTCATTCGGACCAGGAGTTGAGGTACCACGTGATATGCAAAAACGGTTGTATGTGGAGGTTAAATGCACGAAAGAGACAGAGTGATGGCAAGTGGAGGATAACTAAAGTTGTCGAACCCCACACTTGCCTAGACAATAGGGGGAAGTAAAATCATCAGCAGCTCACTGCATGTTACCTTGCCCGTCATATATTAGGGCTCGTTGATGACAATAACGACATTTCGGTGTCTTCTTTATAACAGTCCATATCTGGCTTCGTTAAGTACAATGTGAAGTATGGAAAGGCTTGGCGTGCTAAGCAAATTGCCCTAGCGATTTGATGTGGTAGTTGGGAGGAAGCGTACAACAGGGTGCCCCGCATCTTATGTGCAATGCATTACTACAACCCTAGCTTGAAATGGTTTGTGGACATCGGAGGGATGTGTTTTCGGGACCCATCGAGGCATGTCCTCTATCGTGTGTTCTAGTCGTTCGCGCAAATGGAACATGCATTCTAGTTTTGTTGGCCAGTCATACTTGTTGATGGCACTTTCCTGATAGGAAATACAGGGCACCTTGATGATGGCTGCTGCTATTGATCCTAAGGACCAGATAGTACCCATGGCTTTTGCTTTGGCAGAGGGAGAGAACAATGAATCATGGTCATGGTTCATGCGGCTTCTATGTGTACAAGTGCTTGGCCCATCTCGCACTATATGTTTGATCTCGGACCATCACGCAGGGCTTCTTAATGCTACAGCTGAGCATATAGATGGGTTCCTGCCTCTAGTGCATAGATGGTGCATGAGACACTTTGTCGCTAATTTCTGGCAATGTTAGCAGAAGCAGGAGGTATGTGACAAGATAAAGGCTCTATGTTGTGTACATACAGAGCACCAGTTCAAGGAGACAAAGAGAGAACAAGATAAGATGGTAAATGAAGCGGGAAATGCCTGGTTAGAGGCACAGATGGAACAGAAGGCTTAGTGGACGTTAGCATATAACGAGGGGGTTTCAGGTATGGCATCGTGACCACTAACTCCTCAGAGTCCTTCAACCATGTATTCACCGAAGTTCGATCGTTGCCTGTGTCTAGAATTGTTGAGTTCTCCTTTCATAAGTGCAACGAATATTTTATCAAGAGGTGGAAACTTGCGTAGAGAAATATAGCTGAACAGGGGCATTTTGGAAAGGCCGGAGCTGAACATTTGAAGGAGGCTAAGGAATTGGCCAAGCAGCACACCGCCGAGCCATATGGACCCCGCCGCCATATCTTTAGTGTACGGGGCAAGGGTGGCACAAGCTTGGGCAGCGAACGTTATGGTGGACGAAACTACCGTGTTGATCTTGAAAAGGTAGAGTGCAGTTGCAATGTCCCTCAGATCATGCATGCCCATTGCTCTCATATGATCATGGCCTGCAGGGTTCGCATGTACAACTATGAGGATCTGCCATATATATCACCCTTGTATCTCCGTTCGAACACCATTAGTATTTAGGAGATGAGCTTCGAGCCATACCTTGATCCGACACAATGGCCACCTTATAATGGTTATGACTACGTGCCGCATCTAGATCTAATGAAGGTAGGAAAGGGTAGGAGGAAGAAGCAGTGACTCAAGGGAGACATGGACGCTATGAGAGGATACGATGAAGACATGTATGGCGGGGAGACTTCAACGAGACCCGTGGCAGGAATCTTTGCTCCGTTTGCAAAGAATCTGGTCACAAGGCTAGCAGGCATAGAAGACGAGGGCAGCAGGTGCTTTCATATTGTGTTCGTATTGCATAATAAGTAGTTCAAATTTTACAATGATACATAATGTTAATTTGAATATTGTTAATTTGAATACTCTAACCCTTTGTTTATCAATTTGTAACAGGATGGCCCCTCCCACGCCGCACCAGATGTACCCCCTTCTTGAGGTGGAGTACGACTACCCCTTCTTCCACCGGATGACGAGGTTTCCAAGAGGCGTTCGAGGGATTCTTACATTCCTGGGACTTAGTTCGTTACGTCGAACTTATGTCGAACAAATATTGTCATCTGAAACTTGTAGACTCATAAACTAATGAAAATGTTATGTGGCAACTTGTCGTACATTTTTTTGCTTCATATTTGTTTCACATTGCGCACAGTCGCGACAACACTTGTAGTTGTTTACAGCACCGACAGCAGCTCAATTGAGGCTGGTCGGTTTCTATCGGCGTCACTGCCACGCCGTGGGCTATGGCGCGTCACTACCGCGCCGTGGACTATGGCGCGGCACAACCTGGGCTATGGTGCGGCAGAACCAGTGGGCTATGGCGCTGTATTCGAGATAATTTCACTCGATTATGTTCGTTTTAGAAATTCTCGATGCATGTTACAAACAGATAGGATCACTTAAGATCGACCATGGGTAATCCGAGTATATGATACATGGGTACAATATACCAATAGTTCAAATGGAATATAAGACAACACAATGGAATTTCTAGTACATAGCTACATTGATCATTAATAACGCATGAAACTAACAGACGACACAATAAAAAACCCTCACTCAGAAACATACTGAGTAAGCAACTCGTCGTCCGAGTACCAATCCTCAACCACAACCCTGTTGCTGTGGCTAGGCTTACCTGCATTGCCCTGATCTACCTTTCGCCTGTAGTAAGCGGCCTCTACAGCCTGAGTGAAGAATGTGTCGTCATCCTCCTCCGCCTACAAGCCCACCTCTGCTAAAGCGATGAGCTCGCTCAGTCTGCTAGTGTCGTCCTCAGTCTCCTCTGCCTGCAAGCCCGCCTCTGCTAGAGCGATGAGCTCGCTCAGTCTACCAGTGTCGTCCTTAGCCTCCTCCGCCTCATCAGACAACACAATCGGTGATTCAACGGTGCGACCAGCTCACTTTTCTGTGCTTATTTAACTTTTTTTCCTCGTACCTTGCACGATCCATCTCTACAGCATGTTCCTCGCTGTATCCAATCCCTTCATGTATAAAATGTAATCAGTTAGCAACGCGATTATATTACATTTAAAATCAGGCAACGAAAAATAGGCTTTCAAGCACTCACTGGCACATAATACAACAACATGCTCGTTCAAGACCTGCATCTATACTCTTGTCTCCTCCTTTGCCTCCTTCCTTGCCCTCTCCTCCTCTAACGTGATCCGTCTCTCCAATCCCTATTTGTCAAGCCCAACATCGATCGGGTTACAAATACCGCGCTGTCTAGCAAACTCACGCATCTTGTCTTTGTAATGTTTAACGAATAGGTTGACGTAGTCTGGTCCATATCCCCTCTTTCGTGCAATTACTTTCTTCCCCTTCAGTTCATCCAAGAATTTAGCTTGACCATCATAACATTCCCACCTACATTTCCTAGTGCTCTGTTCAAACGAAAAATTATATCATATATGTCTTAGCAAAAAAAAAAACAAAATACGATTTCATGGTTACCACAAAAATAACCAACCTCATCATAGTCAACCATATGGCCACAATAATGACCTATTCCAAGCTCCAAAGGGATTAGACCATAGTTGGATTTAACACTACATTCGCACTTGACTGGACGTGCTTTGTAAATTAACCTTTCTTTCTTCTTTTGCTTTGGCTTTGAAGGTTCTTCATGCCATTGGTTCTTAGGACCATACAACCACTCTTTGAAACGACGCTTCGCCATTGAAAACACCTAAATAAGGTGATATTAGTATATGAACACATATAGCTCAATATTTCAACACATATATTTTGCACTTACTTCATGCTTGTTTGGACACACAAACTCCAACGTATTCTCAGGGTTTATCACAGCTCGATCTCCGCAATCGCACAAAGGAGGTTCCTCGAGTCGTCTAACTACGGCTAAGTACTTCTCCTTAGCCGTCATTGGAGGGGGGTTAGGGGGAGATGGAACCCACCGCTCAAAGTGCTCCCGTGGATGTCGCCCTCTCCACCAATCGTCGAAAAGGAGGTACCTGGGGTCAAACTTGTCTGTACCGTCGATCCACCGAAAGAAAAAGCACCTCTTATGGGCCTACACAATAAAATTCCAACAAAATATTAATAACCTAGTAATACAAATGAAGAAAAAATATACGGAAATAATTACTTACATTAAAACGACTGCATGTGTAGAAGCAACGAGCCGCTGTGTCCGAATGTCTCGATTGAAACACGTCGGCCGGACGACCATAGTCACAATTAGGGACAGGGAGTTCAGGAGGGACGGGGGCATCTTTGCTAGACTGTCGGGGTACAATTCTCTAGGACAACCCCGTTTTTCGACACAACTGCTCCCGAAACATGTCTTCCATCTAATAAAACGATTCAAATTAAACATCAATCAAAACAACGCAAATTTATGTAAAATATAATCATTTGCATTGCAACTAAAATAATATAACCAATGCTTATAGCAACAAAAATATACATGGTAAACATACTTTTAACTAAATAATTAACCTTCAAACCGTAGCCCATAGTTCCCTAACATAATTTTCCTCCTAACCTTAACTCTCATTCATAATATTTCTATCCACCGTTCAAACAAAAATAAAAAATACGTCGTTACCTTGAATGAGGACGAGGAGGGAGGGAGACGGCCGGGGAATGGAAGGGAAGGGAGGGAGGCGGCAACGGAGGGGCGGGCGGGACGCGGACGCGGCGGCCAGGCGTGGGTGGGCGGGCAGGCTGCTCGAGCAGGCCGGACTGGCCGCGGGGTTTTTATACGGCTCGGCCGCGTCACAGATTAGGGCGCGGCAGGCCTCGCCACGTCAACGGTCAGCCGGTACGGTCGTCGCCACGTCAGCCCCCTACCGCGCCACCATGCGCCATGGCAATAGGCGCAGCCAAAAGTGTTAGTTTTAAAAATAAAAAACAAATAGTGTTAGATTTAGAATTAGTTTAAAAAAGTGTTAAAATTAAAAAAAAATCGTGTGAATTGAAGTAGGGTTGCTCCGCCGCACTCCCGAGTCCCAACGACAGCAGCTGCTGCTCGACTTGAGAGTGGAGAGAAGATGAGTTGGTTTCACTTCGCCACCCATGAAAACGTCGGCGGCCAGGACTCCCGACTAGGGATGAAAACGGATCGGATACGAACGGATATCACTCATATTATATTTGTTTTCATATTTCTGTTCGGATTCGGATTCGGACACGGATAGCGTTCGGATACATATACGAATACGGATTGACTCGGTTACGGATGCGAATAATGAGTATCGAATACGGTATGAATCGGATTCGGAGAAGTTCGGATACAAATATCTATTCGGATATTGAGTAAAAGCAGCATATATATATATATATCATACGTGCGCAAACCATTACACCACTCTATGAGTCCATAATCCATCTAGATTAAGCCGAAAGACTAAAGAGTAAAGCAATAAATAAGATAAAGATACAGATACATCATACATCATACATCATACAAGCACCAATCTTCGCGGCATGAGTAGAAATAGCCAAGCTCATGGCTTCATGGGTCTCATGGAGTCATGGTCATGGATTCAAGATCTACAATCCTTATATAGGCCATTTTTTCATTTGAGAAAGTTTGAACAAAATGTAGTTCAAATTTCACAAGTGTGTGACATAGTTTTAGAAAATTTGTATGAGATTCAAGAATTTGTGACTAGTGTTTGATAAAACTTTCTCAAATGGGAAAATGAGCTATGTAACAATTGTAGATATTGCTGAGATGATCAAACTTGGTATTCAGAGTTTTTTCATCTGAGGTCATTTAGTGTCTCATTTGAGCAAGTTTGACCAAGTCAAATTTGGTCAAATGAAAAAACAACACTTTGACTCTAGTATTATGAACTCTAAATGACTTCAAATTGAAAAGTTTTGAATACCAAGTTTGTTCAACTCATCAAGATCTACAATTATTGTTTTGGTCAACTTTCCATTTGAGATAGTTTGGACGGTTCAAATTTGTGATTTTTAAATTTCGATGCTTACAAACTAGTTTTCGGAACCCTAGATTGTCTCAAATTGAAAAGTTTTGAATACCAAGTTTGTTCAGCTCATCAAGATCTACAATCCTTATATAGGCTATTTTTTCATTTGAGAAAGTTTGAACAAAATGTAGTTCAAATTTTCACAAGTGTGTGACATAGTTTCAGAAAGTCTATATGAGATTCAAGAATTTGTGACTAGTGTTTGATAAAACTTTCTCAAATGGGAAAATGATCTATGTAAAAATTGTAGATCTTGCTGAGATGATCAAACTTGGTATTCAGAGTTTTTTCATCTGAGGTCATTTAGTGTCTCATTTGAGCAAGTTTGACCAAGTCAAATTTGGTCAAATGAAAAAACAACACTTTGACTCTAGTATTATGAACTCTAAATGACTTCAAATTGAAAAGTTTTGAATACCAAGTTTGTTCAACTCATCAAGATCTACAATTCTTGTTTTGGTCAACTTTCCATTTGAGATAGTTTGGACGGTTCAAATTTGTGATTTTGAAATTTCGATGCTTACAAATTAGTTTTCGGAACCCTAGATTGTCTCAAATTGAAAAGTTTTGAATACCAAGTTTGTTCAGCTCATCAAGATCTACAATCCTCATATAGGCTATTTTTTCATTTGAGAAAGTTTGAACAAAATGTAGTTCAAATTTCACAAGTGTGTGACATAGTTTCAGAAAGTCTATATGAGATTCAAGAATTTGTGACTAGTGTTTGATAAAACTTTTCAAATGGGAAAATGAGATATAAAATATATCTTGCTGAGATGATCAAACTTGGTATTCAGAGTTTTTTTTCTGATATCATTTAGGGGTGCTGAGATGATCAAACTTGGTATTCAGAGTTTGTGGAGTACCTCTTTTTTCACAACTCCACCCTTTCTGCGTGGAGGTCATTTAGTGTCTCATTTGAGCAAGTTTGACCAAGTGTCAGCAAGTTTGACCAAGTCAAATGGTCAAATGAAAAAACAACACTTTGACTCTAGTATTATGAACTCTAAATGACTTCAAATTGAAAAGTTTTGAATACCAAGTTTGTTCAACTCATCAAGATCTACAATTTTTGTTTTGGTCAACTTTCCATTTGAGATAGTTTGGACGGTTCAAATTTGTGATTTTTAAATTTCGACGTGTACAAACTAGTTTTCGGAACCCTAGATTGTCTCAAATTGAAAAGTTTTGAATACCAAATTTGTTCATCTCATCAAGATATACAATCCTTATATAGGCCATTTTTTCATTTGAGAAAGTTTGAATAAAATATAGTTCAAATTTCACAAGTGTGTGACATAATTTCAGAAAGTCTATATGAGATTCAAGAATTTATGACTAGTGTTTGATAAAAAATTTTCAAATGGAAAAATGAGCTATGTAACAATTGTAGATCTTGCTGAGATGATCAAACTTGGTATTCAAAGTTTTTTCATCTGAGGTCATTTAGTGTCTCATTTGAGCAAGTTTGACCAAGTCAAATTTGGTCAAATGAAAAAACAACACTTTGACTCTAGTATTATGAACTCTAAATGACTTCAAATTGAAAAGTTTTGAATACCAAGTTTGTTCAACTCATCAAGATCTACAATTGTTGTTTTGGTCAACTTTCCATTTGAGATAGTTTGGATGGTTAAAATTTGTGATTTTTAAATTTTGAATAAATATCCGGATAATATCCGTTTTTAAATATCCGGATATATCCGATACTTATCCGGATTATCCGATATCCGCCGGATATCGATGATATTACATCCGTATTTGATATCCGCCTAAGGTATCCGTTTTAGTATCAGTATCCGAAAAAAAAACCGGATATCCGAGTAACTATCCGAATAAATGTTCATATTTGTTCGGTCGAACGGACGGTCGAATAAATATCCATACCGTTTTCATCCATACTCCCGACTCCGAGACCGATACCGGATGGCGCGCAACTGCCGGGCGAATCCTACACCAATTCGTTATTCCGTTCACACAGGCCACCGGGCGGGCGAGCTGTGTTAACTGCTCTATCTGGGCCGTGATCAATAGAGTTTAGGATTCATGGCCAGAGCTCGATCGTTTGGATCAGAAAAGGCAGGCCATCATGCTTTCTGCCTGTTTTCATGGATTCGGCCATAAAATGTCCGGATGGAACTCACCAATCAATGCGATACAAACAGCAGAGCTGCTCAACATTTTTTCATGTCAGAATTCATCTGGATTTTAGCCTTTTAGGTAAGAAAAAAACAATCGGAAAGAGCAAAGTATTGCATTTGTATCTTCGACTGTCTGCAAAAGAGTGGTTAGTGTTCTCCATGAACTTGGTGGTGGTGGTGAGTGATCTGTATATCTTCTTAGACTTCTAGTAGTAGAAACACAATAAAACACATACACCTATTATAGTCCTTCAGATTAAACCAGATGTATGACTTATACTTTGTTGGGAGCACTTTATGGTAACTTTTTCAATCTCAAGCTAACATTCCGAATGTGTATACAGGGGTAAGGTGAGTTGAGCATGCATGAATGTTTAAATGTCTCCGTTAGACTATATTTTGGAAGAAAAAAATTGCATATACGTGTCTTATAAGAAAAGGGGGGAAAAAAGAATATACAACCCGCATTTGCTTGGTTTATAGTCCCTTTTGAATGCAGTAAATTCATAGGAATTATATAGAAATTTTATAGAAATCAATTCATTTACACAGGAAAACACGGTAAAAACACAACAAAAGGGGAAAATTCCCAAGGAGAACGTTTAGCCTTTGTATGGAGTGCCGAACTGGTCTAGTGGCCTTGCCGTTGTGGTAGTTATACGTGGTCAGTTGGTCACACCGGTGGTGATGGCGTGATGCTCACTTTGGTGATATTCACGTTGAAAAAGGCTCGATGGAGCGTCAAACTCCGCCTCTCCGTGCATCAGCTGGTCCGGCCAATCTAATCTTGTCTGATCTTAATGTAAAGAAAGATATGTAAACTAGTAGTACCATGTGTTTAAAAAAAATCAAGAAACATAGTACGCAACAACAAGTACTGCATTTGTATTTTCATTTCAACCTTCCGCAAAAAGAGTAACAACTGTTATTCATGAACTTATGGCTTGTTTGGATATACTTATATCCACCTCAATCCATATGTGTTAGAGTGGATTGAGCCTCCAACATATATGGATTGAGATGAATACGAGTGCATCAAACAAGCCCTTAGGGGGGAAAAGATCCGCGTATCTTCTACGCTGAAATTTGTATTTTTAATTGTCTGCAGTAACAACTGTTCTCCATGAACATAGGGGGAAAGATCCGTAAATATTGTACACTAGAAAAACGAAACAATAATGTGCATGGCCGCACTAGGCCTCAAAATTAGTTGTTCTTCTGACTGTTCCTACTGGTGGACGCCGATGACTGTCGCAGACGAGCTAGCCTTGTTGCGCCGCCGGCGTCTGCACCCCCGTCGGCCCGATGTCAATGCCAAAGAGAAGCACTCTGCCCGCCACGGCCTGCCTAGGTGCAGGCAACGCCTCGTCCGCTTTGTTGACCGGCAGCGCAAGCGTGAGGTCGGCCACTCCCACGGCGGTCGTGCGTGGTGGTGGTGGAAGGGGCTGGACGGCGAAGCGCGGCTTCTTGTTGATCGGCGGGCCAGCCCAGTGTTTCCTCATGTGGCCGCCGAGTTGTACGCCTCCGGGGAACTCCGCTGCGCAGACCTTGCACACGTGCACCTTCTCCGGCTTGCCGTTGCTGCGGTACGGGACGGCGCCGTCCTGGACCGCGGCGGGAGCCAACTCCCTGTTCTTGTGCCCAACCATGTGGCCGCCGAGCCCCTGGTGCGTTCGGAACCACATACCGCACTTCTTGCATGTGTACCCTTTCGGACTCCGCCGATCTCCGGGAGGCGGCGCAACGAGCTGCTGGTGGACCGGTGCGGCAGGCGGCGGCGAAGCATGTAGGTGGACGGCAACTTCCATGGGTGGATTAGCTGCTCTTCCGACCACTGTCTCCATGGCGTCTTTGTGCACCGGCTTCGGGCTGCTGCTCTCGGAGGATTCATTGGCCATTGCGGACGCCGCGGGCACGGACGGCATCCTGGGTGCTGCGGTCGCCATGGGAACGGACGACGGATTGGGCGCTGCAAACGCCAAAGGCTTGGGCTGCCAGACAATCTTGGACTCTGCAGCCACCACAAGGGCCATGGATTGGTCCGTTCCGGCATTCGTAGAGGCCGCCCTTCCCCTCGACCCCGAGCAGCCTCGATTGCCGGTGGCGGCCCAGCGGTGCCCCACGGCAGCCACGTTGACGTTGCGCTTGACCTCCCTGTCCTTCTTGATCCCCTGCTGCTCCCGGTGAACCTTCATGTGCCCGCACACGGCCTTGTGGCTGCGGAACTCCTTCCAGCAGAAGGGGCAGGCGAGCACCGCCGCGGCGGCGGCGGGGGCAGGGGACGAGCTAGCGGCGCCGTTGTTGTTCGCCGCGGCGCAGGACGGGCTGGCCTCGCCGTAGTTCGCCGGTACGGAGTCGCTGATGGTCTCGTCTGAGTCGCTTGAGGAATCGCGGTTGTCGTAGTACTTCTTCTCGCTCTTCATGCCGGGGTGGTAGTGGTACCCTGGAATGAACTCGCCTTCATCCGGCTCGTTGGCATTAAGATCGACAAGGCGGCGGCTCGGCCACCGGTCTTCGAAGGAGCCTTCCATCACAGGCGTGCGTGCTACGGAACACCAGCAGGTGCCGCTTGGATTTAGAGTTGTGAATTGTGATGAGATGAGATGGCTTCACTTGCCCGTCCGGAGGGCAGAGGGCGGAGGGCGTCCCCTTTTATTGGGTTGAGCGCCGTCACCGCGCTCCTCGGGAAGCACCGAAGCAGATGTCGGTGGCAAGGAGTTCGAGAACGATACGAGGATGGCGCAACAACAAGGCCCGCGTCTCGCGCAACTGCCTTGCTCGATACCGTTCCGGAATAGGATAGCCGCGTCATCGACGACTATCGTTTCTCACCGGCCCAGCTGTAATTTCCCTGTTTCCTTTTCTTTTCTTCTCTGGTATAGACGTATAGTAGTAGCTAGTAACTTTCCTGTTTCTGGAGTGTGTCGCTTCGCACGACTCCGTTCACAAATTAATGCAGGGCTGAGTTTCGTGTTTTAACACGGGCAGCACGGCCAGTTGGATACGATGTGTGACCCTGTAGGTGCAGCTGCCCATAGCTGATCGTTTTTGTCAGAAGAGGCAGCCCTGTTCATTTAGCTGAAATTTGATTTATAATAATATGTTTTGAGAGAAAAATATTTTTTATTCGCTGAAAAATACTGTTGAAATAGTGCTACAGACACCATATGCTTTCTGACAGATTCAACCGGCCGCAAAATATAATCATAGAACTTTTTTTTGTGACTATATAATCATCATGGAACTATAGAATCAACACCATAGTATATTATACTCCTACGGTCCTGCCATACAACAGCAGAGCTACTCAGCGGTCATGATTAGAAATAACTTGTTTTAGCAGGGCTACTCAGCAGTCATGGTTAGAGTTAATTTGTTTTAGGTAGAGTGTAAGAGTAAGACATATATGTTGGTGTTCACGTGAGACACCATTAAGTTCCGTCACCATGCTACAAGTTCGTCGTTGTCCCATCAGATATTTAGACATATGCATAGAGTATTAAATATAGATTATTTACAAAACTAAATGCATAGGTTGAGACGGTTTTGCGAGACGAATTTTTTAAGCCTAATTAGTTCAGGATTTGATAATGTTGTGCTACAGTAAAATATGCTAATGACAGATTAATTAAGCTTAATAAATTCGTCTCGCGGATTACTGATGAATTCTATAATTTATTTTTTTATTAGTATCCGAACACCCCATACGACACCCCATGTGACACTTCCTAAACTTTTGTCCATGAATCTAAATACCCCCTAAGCCGCATGACAGTCTCATCCCTTCTGTTGTCCTTTCTTTTCCTAAACTTTTGTCCATGAATCTAAATACCCCCTAAGCCGCGTGACAGTCTCATCCCTTCTGTTGTCCTTTCTTTCAGTCGTCTCTCGTCCTTCTCCTTCACTCTTATCTGTCTGCTACCACAAATTTGCTACAAGGAAGTCCGGTTTCATTCTTCGTGCTTGTGTTCACATAGGGTTTCTTGGGGTGGAACCTATCCACTCGGATTTAAGTCATCGACTTGGTACAGGTGCTCTCATTTTTCTGGATTTATTCTAGAAATTTAACGGCGTTCTGTTTTCAGTGGTAGGCGACGTCTCCGTCGATAGCGAGGCGCCTGTGTTGACTTGTGAATCTCAAGATCTGCCAGCTCAGTCCTTCGAAGGTGCTCATAAGGGTAGGGTTTATGTACGTGTATTCATAGAGGTGAGTATGCATACGTGTTGTGGGCTTCTAAAAAAAGTAGTATTTGCTTGTGCTTGCCTACCAGTGCGTGGAGATATGTTAGGATTTGGTATAAGTATGCATGAAGTTGGTGACGGTGAATTTGTGATTTAGCATTTCAAGTGGCGTCGGTATTTCGTCACCGCCATCCAGTAACCAAACCTATCACGCGTAGATCAAATGGGTTACACATGTAACACAGTTTTATATCAATTATTCAAGTATAGATAGTTAATTAGATTTTTCCTCCTCTCTATATTATGCAGTCATCGTGACTATTCTATCCCGATCACTGGCGTACACTTGTAATTGGGAGAGTAGGTCTTCGAAACCTCTCGCTCTTGTGATCATGCACCGAGATAGGGTGGATAAGGTTTTGGGAAGCACTTCACATCACAACTCGCATTCTTCACCACGGGTTGCCTTTCAACCAAGTCAGACGATGCTCATGTTGTCTTTCATGTTGATTGCTTCGACCAATACTCGCTAACATAATCATCAATAACATTGCTCCTCCACCACAGCCAGCCATGGTGACACCATCTGTGAACATTTGTCTTGGTCATCGCAATACAAAGTGTCACTGCACTGTATTGAGTTACTACATTACATCAGTTGAGTTTGATCGGTCAGACCCAAGTAAAAGCACTACTGGTGTCCTCAGCATTGATCTTGCTTATGATTAATATTTTCTAACCATTCTATTATAATTTATTTTTTATTCCAAAGTTTAGTGGTCTAAAGTTTGGAGCTTCAAGATCTTAAGTGGTCTAATGTTTAATGGCTAAACTTTAGACCATGGAATCCAAATAGGCCTTTAATATTCCTGTAGATTGGACCAACATGGAGAGCACCATTCTTGCCGATATAGATCTAGTGTCGCTGGTCTGGAGTGGATCTCAGTGAGACGCCAGCTAGCATGCTTTATTCAAGAGATGCAAGCTCAATTCTACAGGAGGGGTGAATCGCTTCGCCGTGAAGGGGCACACTACTTGATTAGTTGAGTAATAGTTGTAGCAACCTTGATGTCTTTGCTTTTGGTGTGGTCATAGAGGGAGGGGATGAGACATTCAGCAAGAGTTGCTCCAATTCGAAAGATATTGTATGCAAGGTACTCGTAAGGAATTAACATTGATGCAACTCCTGATCCACCGATCCTATCTCAGTCTTTGCTTGGGACGAGCAAAAGGCAAGCTTAGAAGAGCTTGTTCATGGTCACTAAATGATCAATCCGAGATCATCAACATATTGATAAAGTGAACCTATTTTCAAATAATATGGTTTCACGTGTATTTGGAGAATGCAGGTTTCTAGGAAGCAATGGAAGTAATAGGAGAAAAAAGTAGACCCATAGTCTGAGTCGTTCGAACCCACTAGGGCTCGACAACTAGGTATGGCCCTAAGAGGTCTCAATCCATACCGCAAGCCTGAAAACATACTTGAAAGCAATCATATACGTTGGTTCAAGGACATTTTATCAGAGGGTTGTCATGTATCATTAGTTAATTAAAAGGATTGAAGGGCCCACCATCCCTTGCAAATAAGCACAAACGGTCAGGAACCGCCTAGGATACCTATCAACCCCCATCAAGGAGTGTTGTGAAGCGTTGGATGCAAAGGTGGGGTATCCATTGGTTTGGCCGAACCTAGCGGAGTTCACCAAAACCCACCTACTGTTAGCTACGCTACCTCACACTCCACTACAAATACCCCCTACTCATATGTAGCACACCAAGAAGAAGGAATCACTCTAGTATCTCTCTTTTAGCTTAGAATACTCCCGGGTGAAGTGCTATAATGATATTGCACTTGTGAAATTATCCATTTGAGCATAAGAGATATCAACAATCTTGAAAAGTCATCAACTATCACAAGTCCATACTTATTGACATCAATGCTAACATAAGTTGTAGGTCCAAATAGATCCATATGCAACAACTCAAGAGGCCTATTAGTTGACATCATGCTTTTGCTAGGACAAGTGTTCCAACTTGTTTACCCACTTGACAAATATAACATTCTCCAACTCATTGACCAAGTCATGCTTGATTAGCCTATCAAACTGTTTCATCCTACATGTGCTAATTTTCTATGCCATAGCTAACCCATTGATGATTTGGTGAATAATAGCTTGTTGATAGCCTTGTCTCACTAGCACCAAAATCAACCAGATAGAGGTTCTCATGTGTAAACCCTTGAAGATGATGTTGCTTCCATCAACATTGTAATCTCCACATCTTCACTTGAGAACACATACTTGAAGCCCAAGTCACATAGTTGTGGCACCGACAATAGATTGAAATTGAGATACTCAACTAGTAGCACATTGGATATTGAGAGATCAGTGGATATATCAATCTTACCCAAGCCAAGAACTTTGCCTTTGCCATTGTCACTAATTGTGATATTATCATAATGCAAAATGCATTTGAGTTGAGAGAGTTGAACATCTTGTAATCACCTATCATATGTTGGTGCATCCACTATCCAACACCTAATGCCTCCCTCCGGCCTTATAGTTTACCTACAAAAAGAGATCAAATCTTTTTAGATACCCAAACTTGTTTGGGTCCTTGGAAGTTATTTACCAAGGTCTTAGGTACCCAAATAGGCTTCTTATTAGCACCAACTATAGGGGTGCCTAGAAACTTAGCACAAGTACCACTAGCATCCCTATAAAGCATATAACATGAATAATAAGGAATAGTGGATAAATTTCTTCCCCTTGCATTCTTTCTCCAAGTGCCCAATGTCCTTGCACTTGTTGCAATACTTGCCATTGTTTCTTCCACCTGGTCACTATCAGTACACGGGTTCTCTTTAACCTAGGGCTCTTCACTCTGTGCTCGGGTACTCAGTGTCTTTTGTACCCTGGTATGAGTAGTAATCAAGTGATGTACTGGGAACAATGTAACATACAGAGGAAACTTCGACACTTACTTGGCACTGGATCTCTTCCTCAGGGTGGGCTTCCCTAGTGATATACCACTAGATGATTGACCCAACTCTAGGCCCGATACTGATGCTGATAGTATTGAGTCCTCCTGATGACTCGCAGTGCTCGCATCCTGTCCAAGTGCAATCCCATCACCCTGAATTGGCACTTTGGGTGCTCAACAGGTCTGGTGGCGGCATCCTGCCAGGAGCAATTCGACGTCAACAAGTATTTCTATGATAGAATTCAGTACAAAATTTTACTCAGAAAGAATACTTACTGTCTGACAGGATACGAGGTGTCTTCCTCCTCTTTTGGCTGTTCCTCCACAACATCATGTTTAGTAGCTGTTAAAGAATTGGATTTCACACAAGGAAAAAATTTAGACTACATGGAGATAGTTTAGACATCTCTTACCTGATCCCAGCGTACAAAATTGATGGGGCCTCTTTGGTACTGACCCACTCGCGCTAGTGGCGACATCGGCCTCTAGGGACCGCTTCCCGCTAGCAGCTGCCTTCCTCGCACTCGGATTAACCTAGACTATGAAATTGTTCGGGTTCCCCGAGTTGCTATCACCTTCTTGCTCCACAAGGATGGCGGAGGTGTCGCTTCCTCCATCTGCTCCACCGGATGCCGCTCCGCTTCCGCCAACTCCTTTAGAGCCAAGACACGGAGGATGGGTAGGCAAATCATTGAAATTTCACCCCAACTCCTGCATCAACACACAGGAGTCAGTTTTCACAGCATTATGATATTTACAGATCACAATATCAATATACTTACAGCGGCTGGCAAATTCTGATGATCACGCTCTGGATACTGGTATGGTATCACCTCTACCGACCCAAGCACGTTCTGAATTCTCTCTAGAACTTCATCCTCCATCAGTTCATTAGTGGTTTCTCGGGCAGGGTCCTCTGGCCTAGTGTACTCGAACCCGTAGTGTACCCTCTCCTGTAGAGGTTGTACTTAGCGCCTGATGAAGCTTGCAACCACTCCGACTCCACTAAGGCCTTGGTCCCTCATGGCTCGGATTTGCTTGAGGAAAGGACAAATCCCTTCAAGTTCTGTCGCATTCAGCGCCTCTTTCTCCTAGCGGTTGTTGGGTGCAGGTGTGGCATTGCTATGCACCTCTAGGGGGCCACATGTTGCCCGCATAAAACCACTCGGCCCTCCAGTTCTTCACAGAATCAACCAGGGTATAGTGGACATACTCGTTCTTCTTCCCCACCCAAAACTGAATACCGGCACCTCCCAAAATGCTTGGATTTGTTGCGTCTGGATGCGATTTCAAATAAAGAAATAGCGACAGAGTGATGGAAGGGGGATGCCAAGTAAAGTTTCATAGAGATGGATGAAGATTGACAATGCAGGATGGAATTTGGGTTCAGATGGTTCAGGGTTATGCAATACTAGTGCAAAACCCGTGCAAAAAGGGATAAGCTGGCAACCCTAACCCATGCTGCATGAACGGCACAAAGAGAACGAACTCACCCGGCTCAAGTTTTGGAATGCGGTGTTCTCCAGGCGCCTTCCATTCACCAAGCTTCTGGTCCGGCAAATAGCCCTGCTCGTGGAGCTTCTGGAGGTGCTTTGGCTTCGTGCTCGGCGCTGGCTAGATTTGGGCAACAATGGCCATCTCCGGCACTTCTAGTGCCCTCTTCTCGGTAGTCTTCTTGGCGATGGTGCTCGAGATCTCGCTCTTACCCATAACACAGAGCTTTCACAGATCTAGGGTTTCAAGGAGCAAGATTGGGGGCGCTCATAAAGTTGCGGGGGCTTAAGCAGAATGTGAAATGGGGCAGAGGATGGCGACAAACAAGGATTAGTTCCCTTTTTATACACGGTTCTCCTAGTTGCGTGGCCCAAGAATCACGCCAATAGGTGCGGCGTTTCAGTTTCCCTTCCATTTTAATGTGGCTACACAATTTGAAACGACGGCTGCACGCCTTTTCATGGTTTCCAGTGCGACACACTATGTTTAGACTTATCTATTGGGTTCACACCATCCGGGGACCTGCCTTGATATGACCATCTCCTACATGGCCACATCAGTGAAGTACTCGGACAGTTTATGCAGTACTTGGATAATCGCTTGACAATATGAGTTCAACAGCACAGTACTCGGATGAAGATTTTTTATTCAACAAAGACAGCATAGTTCAATGGATACAAGCATTGGATACTAGCTCTCTTTAGAAAATAAGAAAGACAACACCTACTCGGCTATGATAGGGTACTCATACTCTAAGTGCTTCTCAGTAGGTAATTTTGTACCCGATGCACCTGGATCCAAGAGTAGAAAAGTAGTGCATCTGGATAGATAACAGGAGTGCAGTATGTCCTAGCCTAGAACCATGGGTAGACTGTCTGACTATGAACATTTGTTGGCCAACTACCCTTGAGAGCATAGCTGTTGTAGGAGGCAGCCTACTGGCTAGTATGCAGGATGAGCTATTCGCACATCTTGCCACCCATCCAACGCCATCTGTACACATTCGGGTCCGAGTATGACCCTTCATGGACAGACCTTGATAGGCACGCTCAAAGAACTAACATGGGACTACTGGAGATGCCACTCTACTAGTCGTCACAAGACGTCTTCTAGTTGCAGCTCCAGGCTACTCTACTGTGCACAACTACAGGTTTATCCCACCTCTAAACCCTATCACAAGAATTCTTCTAGTCGCTATAGCTCTTGGTTATACCAACCGAGTACTCCCAGGGGCTGGTCTACTTCACTCACCACCATATTTGCAACCTTTAAACTCTGAGCTACTTTGCTTCTTCTACAACTGAGGTTCAAGTGCTCGCCAGGAGGGTTTTATAGGCATCTTGGTGGTGTCTATAGACCAGGTTCACGCGGACTACATGAACAAGCTACTAACTCCTACATAGGTTCATGTGCTACACTACAAGGGTACAATGCGACCCACTACACCTTTTTAGTGTACAAGCAGCCTTATTTCAGCGCATGTGAAGTGACAGTACACTCGGCAACACCTTTGATGGCATATTCCCACGAATATTCTGAGCATCTTTGGACCAACCGCACTAGGCTTCACATGTGACTTTGCCACATTTTACCTGCTTCTGTACAAGCAGACATGACAATAATTATTGCTGAAACTCTCATACTCAAGTATATTCTTTTCAGATCCTTATCTCGAGTACATGTACTCGGACACAGGCTCGAGGCTGCAGGGTACATATCCTCTGTGGATGTTTTTTCTTTTAGACCCTCTAACTCTTTGTTTTGCAAACAGCAAGAGGCTCGAGGGCTACACTCAGTGAGTGCACTTTTATGAATAGTGCACATCACTCGGAGGTTTTACAGAGCACCTCATGGCTTCACTCACAAAAGCACTCAGACTACTCTTATTTCTACTCAGCAACACTAGGAGGAACAAGAAGGCTTCCGAGTTCAACCATGACACGCTCGGGGGCTTGATGGACCAGGGTCCTAGGGGTTCCCCATGGGGGTACTACTTGGATGGGCCCTGGGAGGACCTACAATCTATTGAAGGACGCGAGACAAGGTGGCGTGGACTTCAAGTTATTCCAGATTGACTTAGTTGGCTTACTATGAAAGCTAGGTTCTGTAATAGGACTAGGACTCTTCTCTTGTAACCGACTAGGACTAGGTACATGCCCTTACCCTCTCCCCTATATAAAGAGAGGTATGGTGCACCCCCTTGTAACCCTAACAATCATACAATCAATCCAACATGAAAGGCTACATGCTGACTAGATGTAAAGGCTATTACTCGACAAGAGGGCCCAAACCAATATAAACCGTTCGTTTCCTTGCGTTTACTGTCAAGTTCTGTGTACGCCGGAGCCCTTCAAACATCGTCCCGGGTACCCCCGTGATGAGTTGCCGGTCATCAAACAATGAAAGGTGGTTTTGTGAGGAGCAAATGTGTTCTTGCCCTTTTTTGTGCATATCCAAGGCCTTCCTTGTTCAAGGAGAACCTTTGGCTAGCCAAGCATCGTCGTAGTCATCCCTCACCCAAATAGCACTTGCTTAGTGCATTAGTGAGCTCAACCACCTCCTTCTTGAGAGTTTCACTCTCAACAATAAGTAATGAATCACAAGTATACTCATCACTTAAGAGAGAAGTCTTGCTTGTTCTACAAGAATGGTTAGCCCTAATAGGACTAGGGGCATATGATGGATTATCAAGTAAATCACATGTGACACCCGTGTCCACTTTTGAAGGGGAGGTCAACCTTATGCACAAGGATGGAGTTGTAGGCTTTGTTAAGCCTATCATGAGTTTCCAAAAGATCCTCATGAGTGTTTTTAGCTCCTCAAAGAAGTTGGTGAGAGACTTGTGTCTCTTTTTTCAACTCATTCAACTTCCACCCCTCTGAAAGCCCTAGTTTGGTTTTGGCTAATTGATGAAACCTAAGTACTAACCTATGTCATGAGTGATGAATTGAGCTAGGTTGGTGCACTCAAGTGATGGAGCAAGCAATAGGCCATGGAGTTGAAGATGGACATGAGATGTTGGTGATCAAGCTCCAACTTGGAAAAGAAGAAAGAGAAAAACAAAAACCAAGGAAATCAAGGCAAAGGTATAAGATAGGTTTTTTGTTTTAGTGATCAAGACACTATAGACAGTGTGATCACATTTAGGATCGATAGCCGTACTATAAAGAGGGAAAATCTTTGGCTAAGCGGTTATCGAGTGCCACTAGGTGACATGATTCATGCATATGCATTTAGGAACCTAGTGTGCTAACCTTGACCCTTGTAAAATGCTTTGAAAAATACTAACACACGTGCACACAAGTTCTACACTTTGTGGTTAGCAACTTGGAAGCAAGGGTGAAGTGGTTGTGAATTTAGAAAAAGAAAAAGAGGAGTTGGGGTAGGACCGGACGTAGGCTTTGGGATGGACCTGCGCATCTGGTACCTAACCCTAGGTCTCGGTCAGCCCTCTGGGCTTGATTGAACGCTGGGATCGGACTTGAGCGCCGAGTCCGGTCAGTTGGCGTAGAGAGGGCGACGCTCGGCTTCATGACTAGACTCTGCTAGGGACACGTGACCGGATGCATAGGGGGTGCATCAGGTCACGGCTGACGTACGCTGACGTCGGCGCTGTGTGTGAACACCTATGAGGATCGAACGCCGGGCGTGTCAGGTCAACGTTGACCAAATGCATCCGGTCAGTAAAAATGCGCTCTGGACCCTTACTGGAGTTGACCGGACCCTGAGTGGCGTGGCGTCAGGTCATTTCCTTCGGTGCGTCCGGTCACAACTTAACGTCTCACGCGACTGAGAAATAGCCATTGAGATTGGGCGGCGCACGTTGAACGGAGGCAACACGTGGATGACTATTGTTGACCAAACACTGGGGCGTGCGTTCGGTCATGTTTGATTGGCGCATTCGGTTGGCTCGGGAAAACAGGTAGTGGGGAGCCAACAGCTCTTTCATGGTTGGCTCCCTATTTAAGCGGTTTGGCTGGCCCTAGGCTTACTCTCTTGGCACTTTGACATACTTGACATCCTTGTGAGCCTAAGCAAACACCTTCCACTCATATCCATCATTGATTGATCATCATAGTGAGATTGGGAGTGATTCCAAGTGCATTTGCTTGAGTGATTGCATCTAGTGGCACATGGGGATCATTGTGGCTATGGAGTTCTTGTTACTCTTGGTGGTTGCCGCCACCTAGATGGCTTGGAGCAGTGGAGGAGCTTTGACACGTGTTGGTGATTGTTCATGGCCAGCTCCAGTGATTGTGAGGGGTCTTGTACCTTCCCCGGCGAAGAGCCGAAAGGTAACTCTGGTGGATTGCTCGTGTCATTGAGTTACCTCACTTATGGGTAGGTTCTTGCGGCACCATTTGTTGGCTAGGTATGTGATACCTATTAGCTGTTGAACCACGAAGTGTTGGTTGACACAACGGGGACTATCGTGCCGGTAAGCACGTGAACCTCGGGAGAAAAATCTTGTGTCTCTTGTGTGATTGAATTTCTCCCAGTGATTGATTGGCTTTATCTTGTAATTGGTTCATTCCTCTACACAACAATATAATCACCCTACTCACTCCTTTAAATTCCTTGCAAACTAGTTGTCAAGCTCTTTAGTGTAGTTAGTCTTTGAGAGCTTGTTAGTTTGGTTAGTGTGGCTCTTTAGTTAGTCTTTGAGAGCACACTATCTTAGTGAGTAGTGACCTAGCTTGTTGAGTGCCTAGTGATCATAGAAACTAGAATTATTGGATAGGTGGCTTGCAACCCTTGTAGAGCTAGAGCAAAATTGCATTACACCATTTGTTGTACTAATCAATTACTCTAGTGCTTTGTAGAGCTTTTAAATAGGCTATTCACCCCCCTCTAGCCATATTAGGACCTTTCACCATCTTTGTCCATAAAGTAATGAGCCTCTTCCAAAAGCTCAATAAGGTCATAATAAGAATATTCTTTATCATCATCACTTTCACTAGCACTAGCACTTGCGCTAGCATCACTTTCATCATATTTTACCTTAGGACCCTTGTCCATGGTGCATGCGGTTGAGTTAAATAGTGATGGAGCCTCGTTGATGGTGATGCCAGCAATAGACTTGGAGGGTGTCTTATCATCATTAGAGTCCGAAGTTGAAGCCTTAAAGTCCCACTCAACACAATAATCATGGTCCTTATTCTTATATTGGTTTAGGGTGGAAAGAGATCAGAGGGCGAGGAATGGGAACTCAATGATGACCTGGCTGGTGGCTAGGGCAATGGCAGTGGCATGTAGGCATAGGAGAGAGAGAGAGAGGGGTAGCACATGGGGTTACAGCACTAGGACAACTTGAGGACTAATCGTCTACTTCTTTGTTAAATATTATGAGTAGATGACCCCTTTATTTATACTCCCTATGACTTGACCCCTAAACAATCTAGAGGTGGAATCCTTATTGAATTGCAATACTACAAAAATGATTTTAGGAGACAACTCCGATGATTTATAGAGGTGGTAAAAAAATTTCCCCATCTCCAAAAATACATGCCAATTTTTAGAGGCGAATGCCTTATTTAAGGAGATAGTATTGACTCTTAAAATTGATTAATAGAGAAAGTCCTCTTAAGTGGTCCGTCTCTGAAAATAGAGACTATTTTCATAGGCAAACCTCTTAAGAGGTCCACTCTGTTAATCATCACTAGCCCACTAACATACACTTTGACCCATGTCAGCTTGCTATTGGTCTCGACATATATAAGGTGAGAAACAAACGCTCCCTCTCCCATTCTCTCTCCTTGATGGGCTCACAGCCTCACCCGTATCTCTTATTCTCTCTCCCTCATGGGCTCACATCCTCACCTGTCTCTCTCATCCACCCTCCCTTTCTCTCACCTCCCCTCTGCCTCTCTTTCCACACCGGTAGATCTCGACCTCCTACAACTATGGCATGGGCATGTGTAGATGAGACAGCGTGGGAAGATTTAGGGGGCACACGGTCCACTTCCCTATTCTAGTGGCGACAAGCCTGTGGGATCCCACCCTCTATCGGTAGTCGCTTGTAGAGGCACAAGGCACCAACATCTCAATCTACCATAGTTGTGAGGGACAAGGGAGATCCCTTCGAGCATGGGCAACATGGACTCCAGTGTGACTGCGCGAGCCCTCTCCCCCATAAGCTATGGCAAGTGGGCCCCCTCAACCTCCCTGTGGCCACTCAAGGAGTGGATGCTGAGGTGGTCTAGAGGAGGCCAGTGTGGAGAGATGAGGTGGATCCAGAGGCGCGTGTCTAAGGTGAGTTGGCTCATATCCCGCTCTTTCTCTTCTCGCTCCATTGCCCCTCATTTTAATCTCTCTCCCTTCCTCACTGTCCAAGTGTAGGCGAGGGTGATGCCCTGGATCCAGGCATGGATGGTGTGGTGGTGTGGCGTTGATCTAGCACACTAGTGTGACACTGATTGAATCAACGCAATGTTGGTGCCCTGGCTGCCTAGAACTTGGCCCAGAATAGATTGAATGTTGGCCCAAACCTAGACCTGAAGCAGCCCGGATGGCGGCCAAGATCTATTGCATTGATGGTGACACTCCACGTGATCCTATTTTTTGTTTTTATTAATATATAGGTGGGCATATGCACCACATATGAAAACTAGCATTAATAGTGACCTCTTGGCACAAGGAGGCACCTTGCCCATCTCTGCTAAGGCTTTTTGGCTGACTCCAAAAACAATTGTTGTAGTAGTGTTGGACTCTCTAATTCCTAGACTGAATCTATTCTTATCCTATCCAAATTAGAATTGGACCCAGACTCTGTTGGAATATGATCCAAATTCTAACATGAGTCTTGCAGGGACGCCTGAAGACCCTGTGGTTCGGATTATATAATTAGCGGTTTTGTTTCTATATTTGACTGCAGTCAGTTCATCCTATAGATACATCATGTAAGCCGCACGGAAGAGCTGAGATGACTCATTGTATTCCCTGCATTCTGTAAACAATCCTTATAAAGTGAAGATCGCTGGTTGGCACCCGTGGTTTTTTCCCGCAAGGGTTTTCCATGTAAAAATTTGTGTCTCATATTTATTTGCATTATTTGCTACTAGACTCCTTGAGCGAGCCACCCCATCTCTACGCGCCTTCTCTATGTGCCCGGATAGAGCTTGACTAGCCCCAGCCGTCCTCTAGTCATGTTTGTCCCTCGACCTTGGAATCTAATTGGACCCATGACACAATTGGTTTGGTTTGTTACAATTTTTTAGATATACATTGTTCCTTACTTCGCCATTCACAAGTTTCTTAGAGTTGTTTTTTGGACCATTTTTTCAAGAGTGTCATATTTGCTATTTGAGTTTATTTCTAAAGATTCTATTAGAGTTGATTTTACAACGAGTGACAACCTAATTTTTGTTTTCTTATATATGACTGGTCATTGTAGCCTCTGAGCCTCACACCACTATGAAGCGATTCCTTAGGATAAACTTAAAGGAGACTATGCTTTTGATCATTAGCAAGTCTATTAACACTCTTTAGCACTATGCCATCAATGTATCGTTTCATAACTTTAAAAGCACAGGTAAGTGGTCCACTACTAGAAAAAATATTGCCAAATCAGTATTTTGTAACTTTGGTGGAGCATTCAAGTGGGCTATATACATGAACTTTCAGATGTATCTTTCTTATGGGTACTCTAGATTGGATGCTGTTCTAGTGAACTGTTTTAGCATGACATGCTGTTCTAGTGAACTGTTTCAGCATGGCATTCAATGTTACTGTATTAAGGAAGTTTAGTTTAACGTTTTTGCTTTTTTGTCATAGTTCATTACGTGTCTGGTTCTATTGTATTAATTTTGGTTTTTATTGTTATTATTGTATTCCATCCCTATGGTGCAAAGCTCTTCAACCATTTAGTCATTATTCAGAACTCGGGCATTTTTGGAATAGTGATATTTGCTGTCCTTAATCTGATTCCATTTCAAGATTTGATAAATACTAGACATTGGTGAAATTGAAACAGGCTAAGTTTGAATCAAGAGATGGGCTTAACAAGGTTAGGTGATACACTTTGGGGATCTCACTATAGAACTATAATGCATGTTATGGATTTGTATCCTTTAATCACGAAAGTTCTCTAGGAGGTTGAGAATGAAAGTAGAGGGCAGAGGCTTTAGGAGCTCGAACTATGATGAGTGTATTTCAATCATTTGAGTTTGTTTTTGGACCGCACTTGATGAATGAAATATTTGGATACACAAATGACTTATATAATGCTTTGTAGAGGAGGGACCAAAATATTATAAATGCAATGGATCTTCTGGAGTTCACAAAGGTAGAATTAGATATTTTGAGAGAAGGTTCTAGATGGAAGAGTTCTTTCAGAAGGTCACTTCTTTTTGTGACAAGCACAAAGTTAAAGATGTTGACATGAATGGGAAGTATAAGCCTATACAAAGGTCAAAGAACTTTTTTGGTGTCATTGATAGGTAGGTTCAAGAGTTTAATAATAGGTTTGATGAGGTAAATGATGAGATATGCATGGACTCATTCACTCCAGCCAGTTCATTTTTTGCTTCCAATGTTGAGAACTTGGTGAAGCTTGTTGGTATCTATCCTCTTGATTTTGAATTTGAAGAAATGAATCAGCTCCATTTTTAGTTGAACCTCTATTCAGAAATTTGAGAGGCCTAGCAGAGTTGTTGGTGATGCTTGTTAAAATAGGGAAGGTTTCTCGATATGACATTGTTTACAAACTTCTCAAATTGGTGCCAGTTAGGATCCCTGTCACAACATCTAGTGTTGAGAGGATATTTTCTTCAATAAACTATATAAAAAAAGCAATGAGACAAGACGGGGCAAAAATAATAGGATGAGAACATCATCAATCATTTTCAAAGCAAAAGGATCGAAAAGTTGTATTTGAACGGATCTGAACGATGCCTAGAAGGGGGTGAATTGGCTTTTATAAAAAATATCCCACAAAACACATTTAAAACACATTGCAACTTGCAAAACTGGCATAGCCGGTTCTTCTACTATGCCTGCTATAGAACCGTCCTAGGCGGTTCTTGGAACTAGACCGGCCAGTTTCCTCGAGGTGGCCCATGAAGGGCCTCTTTTGCTCTTCTTTCTTCCCCTCTTCTATCCAAGGTGTTTATGGGTGCATTTGGAACCTAAGTAACTTGCTCAACTTAACCCTACACCCACGAACACACACAACTGAGTAGCCACAAGTGGATGCTCATAAAATATGAAACAAATGTGATGTAAATGTAAAGTGAAGCAAACAAAAAAAATAAGATGCAACAGTTTGCTTGACCAAAGTTCGGGCCTCAACAAGTGAGCCCTACATCTTCATTGTGGAAGCCATGAGTGACCCAACAAAGGTATACTCTATCCAAGTACAAAATGACCTATTTCCATTTTCCACTAAGATGATATTTTCCTTTTTCAAACTCAAGATCAGCTCGCACAAACTATCTAGCCATGCACCATACCTTGGTGACTCACCGACAACACCAAGATGTCTAGGAGCAAAACGCCAAGACTAATAAATGCTTCACATTGAAACTTGATGTTGACACAAAGTGCTCAAGGTTTGCTCAACTCTCTATTGCTCACACATGAGCTTACAAGGCTTTGCTGGTATATATGGATTTGGCTAAATGCACTCAAGTCCCACAAAGGGTGAATTGAATTGGGAGCTCTCATAAGGCTTTGCTGGTGTATATGAATGTGGGAAAGCTTCAATAACCAGCCAAAGGCCATGGGAGGGGGTATAAATAAACCTCCACAAAAACTAGTAGTTGCCACTATGTTTGCCAAAACCAGCATTGGCTCTAGCAGGCTATAGAACGGCCTAGCCAGTTTTGAAACCGGCCTGACCGATTTTCTAGCCCTACCCACAAGCAACTCTATCACAAGTGATAATTCTCTCTAATTTGTCACCTAGGTTGGTTGTGAGCACTTCTAGGACATATGTAGCACTTAGTGTTGCATCCCTCTTGATAGTACAACATGCCTATACTCAAGAAATAGAAATTTACACTTAATTCGACTTGAGCTTTCTTCAAATAATGTCACTTTCTCAACTTTGATAATTTGAGGGCTTTCAACACATTCCATGTCTTGAGCTAAACCACCTTGAGCTATGACTTTGGATATCACCAATCATATGATCAAGACAATGCTTTTATCCATATAAGTCACCTTTCAAAAGATTTGATCCTCCACATCAACATGACCCTCATAGCTTGATTAGTACCACAACTAAATGAAAGTAATTTCTTCTTCACCTTAGCTAGGTTCTTCGGCCACCAAACCACCACTTGCCCTTCACCCTTGCTTAGTATCTCAAAGCCCGTTCCTTGATATCTTCACTTTACCAAACCATCAAGTCACATCTTTCTTTGAGTCAACTATCACTACTACAGAAAGTTAATCACCGCTGGCTCCAGACCCCCCTTCATCGATGGTTTTGACCCTCGTCAATGAAAGTTGATGGTAATGTCCATGGTCATTACTGTCGGTTAGGAAACTGGCGGTGATGAAAAGATATCACCACTGGTTCATGTTATGAGCCGGTGGTGATAAGGATTTTTAGAAATTCCAAAATCAGCTCAAAAAATAGCAAAATATTTTGATTTAACCCCGGGAAGGCCCTACCAGCCAGCAAAAAGCGCATGTTGCAAGGTGAGATTGCGCTAAAAGGGAATGTTGCAAGTGTACGTGTGGCAGAACCGCCTAATCTAATGACTCCCAGGAGTACTTGTCTTCCATTAGACACTAAGTACTCAAGGGGGGACACTAAATTATGTAGTTACGTCGAGCACACCCTAAGGGAGAACCCGAAAATCCACATTTTTCCATCAGGATCACAAATGAGAGAATAAAGCTTATAGCATTCTTAAGTCATTTCTTACATCACTTTCCATGCAACATCAGAGTATAATATTTATTGTTTAAAACAGCGGAATGTAACCATGTTATCAGAGTTTCAGCAGAAACAAAATCATTTAATGACCTGTTAAACATTAACATGATGATTCGTTATATACATCATAACATGTTATAAGTTTTTCCATTGTAAAACATTTTGGGGTGAAATTTTCAAATAAACTCAATGTGCGCAATGTTAAGGAAATCCTCGCTGAGCCCACCAGGAGGTTTCCACATACAAGTGTCAGCTCCACATGTTCCTGTCACTTGCAATAGGGTAGAACAAACCCTGAGTACTCAATTGTACTCCTCAAGACTTACCCGTCAGGAGGAAAGAAAAGACTCCAAGGATATGCAAGGCTATCTGGCTTGTGGGTTATTGCATCTGCAGGAAGCATTACTAAACATGCATCCTTATATTCAATTTCATTAGCAGTCATCATTATTTCATTCACTAACCATTCTATGTAAGCACCTGCGCTACTTTCAAGCAGGTGGTAAGCAATCAGAACCATTTTACCATCTTTCAAATTCTAGTTCTTACTACGATGCCAGATCATAGCCAAGTTGTACAGTATCACACAGCGATTCATGAACCAATGTATCCCAGCTGGGTACCTAGAAATACATGCCTCGCTTGTACCCTAGGCACAAGCAGGACCAGCCCACCACTCTCCTATCAAGGGGTCTAGGTCCCCGTCCAAACTTAGACTCTAAGCCCCCACACTTGAGTCCTAGACTCAGTGTGGTGCTTAGACCTCCATCATCCCCGTCTCCAATCAGTCGGTCTAGAAAGAGCCAGAATCCACGACAAGAGAGCAACGAGCCTTCCCACCCCCATAAGCAAGTATGTGCTCAGGATAATAAGTCTGTGATCTGACTAGAATCCAATGCAATGGACGGTCCTCAATCGACATAGGCGGAACAAATGCAATCCAAGCCTCGCTCGAATGCTTAACCAAGTCCAGATCTAAAGTACCATTCCGCCCAATCTCCAATTATCATTCATATATATTCCATGTGATAGTAATATAATAACAACAATAATATCTTTCCTATCTCTCACGAGTGATAGATAATCACTCGACTTCTACCGGATCCTATAGCATAGTAATCTACATGATCCTGGCAATATATGCAAGTGGTTTTCATTCAACTCCTTAAAACTTAATGCACAAGCATAAGATAAAGTGTAGAATAATAGGGGTTATGCACCAGGGCTTGCCTAGGTAAAATATAACCAAGTTAGATTTTCATCATGGTGGCATGATCATCAAGTCACCATCTGGTTCCGCTACTTCGGTCGACTTCATGATCCATCGTTGTTCCTATTATGATATACGTGGATGCAACGCAGAAACCTAAATGATCACGACAATCGCAACTCTAAAATATGATTACGCTGCTAAACTAACGAGCTGGCTCTAGCGACTAATGTACAAGGCTACGTATCCATGTTGTCAAGTCAGGTTCATTTCCAAAAAATGTTTTTGTTCAACAAACCCCCAGTTATTTTTGACATTTGATTGATTAAATATATATTTTCATACTAGGGCTCATTTAGTTACCTTAATAAACTAATTCCTATGGAGATACCAAAATTACAGTGAGGACTTAATATTGTTTGGAATCTACTGTAAAAATTTCAGGGCCAGTACTACTACCAATTCATCACAATAATTCCTACAAGTTCATGTTTTGGCAATATTAAGTACCTAAAATTAATTATATAGCTCCTAAGAATATTATAAAACTATGTGAACAAAATATACTAGCAGACAAATCATAATTTTAGGAACCTAACAAAATTGGTTTCACAATTTTTGGTGCACTACACAAATTTATATTGAATTTATAATTTTGCCCTAGAAACTAAATTAGAAAATGTTTTAGAAAAAGAAAGGGGCCGTTGTCAAGTAATTCGTCCTGGCGGCCCAATGGCCCAGCGCAGAGCGCGGCCGAGCGCAGTAGGTCGGCCCAGCGAGCGGCCTACGGCGAAAGAGCCCCGCACGCGCTGGCATTTTTGAAAAAGGCCCCTCGGATTTCGAACAAATCTTCCCGCGGTCCAAACACTATTTATCTCTCTCTCTCTGACATTCCCACTTAACCCCTTGGGTTTCCTCTAATCCCTAATGTGTGGTCCTTGGCAGCAGCGTGCGTGACGGTGCGGTACCCGTCGGCACTCAACGGTTATGCTAGGCACCTGCGGGGGTCTCCGGTGGCCTGGGGTGGCCGAGCATCTAAGTTACTATGGTTCATGTCTAGGGGCGGCGGTTGGGGACTCAGAGAGGTACTGCAACCTAGCCGACCATGGTGGTGGCTGGAGCAGCATGGTTCACGATGGTCGGCGAGGCTGTTCCGATGAACTAGAGCGGCGACGAGGACAACGAGAGGTGTAGGAGCAACAGGAGATTACCACGAGTCTAGCCGAGGTGACGGTTGAATCGAAGGCGGCTCGAACACGTCAACTCATTGCCAGTGAGGGTTCTAGCCAAGCTAAGGGGAGCACCAGATAGAGGAGGTCAAGGTGAGTATGAACGGCCATCAATTGAACTACTACCGGTGACAAGAGACTCACCCCCAACCAGGCTAGGGCATGACGGTGAAACTAAACGGCGGCGAGCAAAACATGAAACTAGCCAGTAATAAAGCTTGGCTATGCCTTGGTGTCGGTCGGGCTGCTAGCTAGCTTCGACACCTAGCTACTGGGGCATTGAATCGAGGTGCGATATCCTGTGTAACGCGAATTTAACTCATGGAGCGATGCGGTTCCATTGGCAGCAATGACAGACAGTGCAGCGGCTTCGCGACAAGGGCAGCAACACGATAGGACAGCGGAGGCAGGCAACGACTCTGCGGTAGGTGGATCGAGTGGTCGAGATGGGCACCACATTGGCTAGCGCTGTGGCGCTTGGCTGGTAGTGGCCAGCGGCCTCGCGCGCGGCAGCGCGCGTGCAGCGGCACTGTAGCGCAGCGGCATGACCTGACACGCACAGCATAGGTGCGAGCATAGCACAGCACCGTAGGGCGGCAACAGCAGCACGACAGCCTGTGGCACGGCATACGCGCGCTGGCCCGTGGCCTCACGCGGTGACGACGCAAGGAGCGCAGCTAGCGACACTGGCAGCCGTTCCAGTGATGTGCACAACTTTTAAAGCGCCGACCAAAACCAAACTAGCTCGGTTGAGACCAAACCAATTCCACAGGGCTCAAGAGAGTACTAAGGGCTATCAAGAGGAGCATCAAATGCAAACTTAGATGGATCACCGAGAGAGATAGAGACACGCCAAAATAGGTTCGCCAAGCAGTGCGCTTGTTCATGAACTAAATCCAAAACAAGGCCAACAGCACGTTCTATGGAAGTTTGAGCAATTTTTAAAACACCAACCCAAATTCAAACTAGCCCATGAACTACCCCATGCTAAAGTACTCACTATGGTACAACCAACAATGAAAAAACACGAATCTAGTGTTTAAGAAATTTAATCAAAATTTAAATGCCAAAATGGCATCGTCATTAGGTTTTCAGACTTGGTCATTTTAGTTCTAGAGGCTGGAATTAAATTCCAAATTCAATCCTTGAGCTATCAAAAATACTATTGAACAATATTTATTTACCACAACAAAAGTTGCATTTCCATCTACTAAACTTACACTTCAAATTTTATTTAAGTACTATATACAAGTCGTATTGTATTTTTGTTTATAAAAATTGTTTTTCGTGCCAAACAATTAAAACGACCTATCCCATTTTTCTTGTTAGGATTTTCATTTAGCACTTTTATGCACTAAGTAAGTTAACTTGGAATATTTAGTTGAGTCCACAAAAGTGAGTCAATTAGGATTCGCTTATCATTTTATGTGCGTTTTAAATTTTTAAAACCCGAAAACTTGTTTGGCTAATCCCTCTTGGGCCTCAATCTCGGTGCTAAGCAAGCTCATAACACCAGGAGTGTTACAGTATGTTTTAAGTGTTTCAGATGTTTCATTTGGATGTTGCATGTGTTTCATCTAGATGTTGCAAAAGTAGATCGGGATGTTGCACATGTTGCAATGTCTATACACGTATGTTGCAAGTGTATATTCCAAATGTTTCATCTATTATTTAAAATTTTGTTGCAAGTGTGTTTATTTGGATGTTACATACGTTGCAAGTGTTTTATCTAGATGTTGCATATGATTTGCAATGGCTTTTCATGTGTTTTTAGGTGTTTTTGCAAGTGTTTCAGACGTATGTTTCAAGTGTTTTACCTGTCTACAAATGTATATTGCAAATGTTTTATCTAGATGTTTCAAAAGTAGATCGGGTGTTGTATATGTTGCAATGGTGCCGGTGGCTGGCAGACAGTGGCATCTCACAGGGCTTTGTCTTTCTACCTCGTGCGGCGCATCTCACCCTATCCTCTCCTCTCTCTCTCTCCCTTCCATTCCCTGCATCTCACCTCGACGTTGGCATTGGCATTGGGGTGGGGGTCATCAAGGGGTGCTGCATTGAAAGGTCCTAATATGGCTAGAGGGGGGTAAATAGCCTATTTAAAAACTCTATAAAGCACTAGAGCAATTGATTAGTACAATAAACGACGTAATGCACTTTTGCCCTAGCTCTACAAAGGTTGCAAGCCACATATCCCAACATTTCTAGTTGCTATGATCACTAGGCACACACAAGAGCTAAGTCACTACTCACTAAGCTAGTGTGCTCTCAAAGACTAACTAAAGAGCCACACTAACCAAACTAATAAGCTCTCAAAGACTAATTACACTAAAGAGCTTGGCAACTAGTTTGCAAGAAATATAAGGGAGTGAGTAGAGTGATTACACCGCCGTGTCAAAAAATGAACCAATCATAATATGAAGACAATCCAATCACCAGAAGAAAGCCAATCACAAGGTGACACAATTTTCTCCCGAGGTTCACGTGCTTGTCGGCACGCTAGTCCCCGTTGTGTCGACCAACACTTGGTGGTTCAACGGCTAATATGTATCACACACCTAGCCAACAAATGGCACCCCAAGATCCTACCCACAAGTGAGGTAACTCAATGACACGAGCAATCCACTAGAGTTACCCTTTGGCTCTCCGCCGAGGAACGTACAAGACCCCTCACAATTACCGGAGCCGGCCACAAACAATCACCAACACGTGCCAAACCTCCTCTGTGTTGATGGTCACTAACACCCGTTTTGACCATCAATATTCCACCCAAAAGCATGGCAAAGTGAGGTAAATCATGATCACATGTGTTGAATTTTGTTTATAATTCACCTAGTTCCACTTGTGCTTGTAGAATTATTTGTATGCATGGAATATAGCAAAATTTGGCCAAAATGGTGACAAACATGGACCAAGGAAGCAAGTGGACATAGGAGGCCGAGGGCCCAATTGTCAGTGCCGTTTGGCCCCACAAGGGTGTCACCTAGCCCCCCAAGTGGCCCTACCACGTCACTGATCTATGGGAGCTGCTCCTAAGCCAATGAGAAGCCTCCATTCAAGTCGGTTTGATCAACAGACAAGATTTGATGCAAGTGGATTCATGGGCCCATTGTCATAGACTTGGGAGCTCTCCATCGACTTATCGGTCAACTTCAGAAATCCCTCTAGCTTCCTTTGGAAGTCATTTTGCTGACCTCCCTGGCGACGGTTTGCTCCATCAACAAGAGCTGCAAGAAGCTGGGTCTGTTGCGCCATCACTTCTGCCAGGTTCGGTGGTGGTGGTGGCGGAATGTTCTCCTCAACAAGCGGTGGGGTATTCTCCAGGTTGAAGGGTATCCCTCCACGTCCATGGCCACGGCCATGGCCACGGTTGTTGCCACCACGCCCCCCGTTTGGTTCGACTGGTTCGGGGGTGGGCGCACGTCCACGGTTCATTAGGCGAGCAGATCGGTGGTTCGGCATCTGCAACCCGGATTATAGGAATTTTAGTGTATGTGCCATAAGTGCTTATAATTCAGTATGATTACATGATTTTGATGATTTAAAGAAAAAACATTTATACTATCCAACACTCATTACAAAGAAGTAATAAGATCCATAAGATGCAATAAGATCCAAAACATTCATTACATGGGTTTTATTACATAGCATCATCTCCTAGTAGCTACACTTGAAGACTCACGAGAATTGTACTACACATAGTGTCTCATATTACATCTCATGAGGGGTACATCATGGGGTACAACTTATGGAAGCCACTGACATGACTCATGACCACGCAGGGTCATCTACTCTAACTTGTACACCGCAGCTGGGATACGACTGTTCTCGATCTCCTTGTCAGACTTGTGAAGTCAAGACACGTACTTCAAGGCCTCGGCGAGCTCCTCAGTAGGCTTGGCTCTAGGTAGAGTAGGGCAAGCGTCTAGGTTGAGGCGAGTCGGGGCTAACTCAAACTCCTCTATCCTAGGCTTCGTCTTGCTGCGAATCTCCTTGGGTAGCTGATCCCACATACCCTTCATCTCCCTGAGGCGCTTCTTGTTAGACTTCTGCCAAGCCTGCCAAGTCCTCTCACACTTGTCCTGTAGGTACTTGTTCTGCCTGAGTGCCTCGATCGGGTGACCCTGGTTGCGAACGGCCTTCTTCCTGAACTCCTCTAGCTCTTGAGTCATGGTCTTGTTCTGAGATTGGATTTTTAGCATATCAATCCCCTTGGACCTCTCTCTGTCTCCTCTGTGGTTGAACTCGACCTTCTTGCCGTCCAACTCTCTCTGCAACTCCAAGACCTTGCTGTCGAGGTAGCAGTTCCTGTTGCCTAGGTCGGCGGCTTTGTCCTATAAGTCAGCAACCTTGGCTCTGTGGACTTCGTCACGACGGTTGATCTCGTCCTGTAGCTTAGCAACTATCTCAAGCAGACTAGCTCACTCTTGTGCTCCCTGCAAGTCTCGCTCCTCGTACTCCCACATAAGGGCTCGGTCCTGACGTCTCCTCTGCTCGAGCTGGGTCACGTACCTATCCTGCTCTAGTAGGTGGATAGCCGAGATGCGAAGGCATCTGTCCTCCTCAGCAAAGATAACTCTATCGTCTACGAAACTCTGCTCACTAGGGGTAAGGCTGAGGTCGAGGGCCTTGGGAAGTAGACGGAACTCTGTCATCTTCAGGTGCTCGTAGTGGTCCCTCATCACTGTACGAAGTGCCTTGTGTGAGACAGCTCGCAGTCCCTCCTCAACTATGTCTTCTATAGTCAACTCGATGAAAGCTAGTACAGAAGGTAAGGTAGTGGTAGCTGGGAACTCGACTAAGGTGACAATCGGTCCTTCGATTCCTCCTTCCTGAGCTGACTTCCCGGTGCAGGTGACCTTAACAAGCTCGTCGAGGACTCCTAACGTGACGAGAACTCGGCAGAGGGTCTGTGCAAAACCCCTGAGCTCACATAGGTCGAAGGTAAGCTTGGCGTGGTCTAGAGGTAGCGGTCCTAGAGGTGGCCATTTGACGTTCGTTGCCATCTGCATGTTTTAAGAAAACAGGTGTTAGTAGGTCCATAAATAGATAAGCCTTGCATAAAAGTAAATGCAAGGTCGGTATCTAACCGAAAGAAGGGTTGTTCATGTCCTATTCTATCATCCATGTTGAAGGGTTTCGTCCTAGGGTCAAGTATGGCTCTGATACCAACTGAAGCGACCTGATTTCCGCAAAGGGAAATCCACAAAGTCGAAGTGTATTATGACCGTTGTAGATCATATTACCCAAATTCCAGTCGAATACCACATCCATACAACGATAATATCAGAGTACAAAATAGTGCGGAATTACATAAATTATTACATCGCCGCATTGGCGAAATCAAAAGTAGCATTCATTCAGAACAGCTTGAAGATAAGATCGCCAAACTCGAGCGTAGGAACGAACCCCTCAACCGTCAAACTCCTCAGAGCTATACTCCTCAGCAGAACCTGTGTACCAAAATTTATCAGTACGATTTGTACTGGCCACTCCCACCCTATGAGCATTGCTTTGTGGAAATTGGATGCAAGTTGGATATAATCAAAAGGAACCAATAAGGCTGGGGTTTCCTATGTATTAGCATATCAAGTATTTAATAACAGTTGGTCAAGTTTTAACACCAATCCCACACCCATTCCACCCCATTCCCGTCCAGAGCTAGGTTTCGATCCTAGGATCGATATACCACCATCTCCACATCATCACCACATCACAACCATACCATCGCTCAACCATACACTCTGCAGAGGTTTTACATAACCACAAGATCCGCCTTCCTCGCTGACCATCGTCAACTAGGCTGATTCCAGCCGCTTGCTAGCCTAGGATAATGCCACTCTACCATTCAGCCCTGGTACACCCTAAGTCTAGTCTGGGGTGGCTGAAACTGTGAGTCATGAGCCAGGTCCACAAGGTCTCCATGAAGTCTCGGAAGGGTGTGGGGGGAATCCTCCGTGCCCCGTACCTCCTCACACTGTCCGCTATCAACCTAGCAGTAGTGGCAATATCCTACCAAGTAGTCCGGCCGTCCCGCGCCATATAGGGCGAGTGGTACGTAAGGCTTCCCGGTGAATCTGAGTACTAGTAAGTCCTTAGGGATGACCAAGCCAGAATGTCTTCATCAGGGTTTCCATTTACCGTGCCACAACAGCACCTCCACCCCGGGCTCCTCCCATCACAGGTTCACACCCAGGGCCACCTCATATACCATTTACCCACCACAGGTATCCATTTCTAGGGGTGCCCAGGTAGCACCCCACGGCAAGACTTGCCCCAGGCTCGTCGTATATTCCAACTTGGTCGACACAACCCTCACCCTCCACGCACCCAAGTCACACACGCAGCACTCTCCCCATATTCCAGATAACACCAGTTTCCACCATGCGTCAAGGTAGTGCAAGCATAGTAGAAGTAATAAGCAATGAAATATAGCATCAAGCGTGTGTCTAGCCTAATAGCAAGGTAAGCAGGGGTAAGGTTGCGTCAAGGTAAAGGCCATCAAGTAAGCATACTACCATGCAAGTCCTATCTTAGTGTGAATATAACAATAAAGTAAAGCAATAACAGTTCTATATTAGCCATGCGTAATAGGTGCTACGAGGTTGGGTGGGATGTGGCACCTTCAGTGAAGTCATCCCCACACTCCTCACGGTACTCACGATCCTCGTTCGTCTGGTTCTCCTCTGAGTCTGCATACGATCAAATTATAGTCGCGTTAGCGACATCTATAGAATAGCACAAAGGAGTAATGAAAATTCAAAAGAGCCAAATGCACTCAAACATGGGTTCATTGCGTAGAGCTCAATTTTAGATGAATTTTGGTCCTGGTTTCATATATTTTCTGAGGTCGTATGAATTAGTTACAAATTTCCAAAGATTAAATCCATTTCTGAAGATAATAAAGGCTGATTAATTCAGGGTTGACACGTGTCACACTGTGACTGGTTCACGTGGCATGTAGGGACTTGGAGTGGTGTATCGGTTGGTGAGGTGGTCGGAGAGGTCACTGAGGTGGTCGGAAAGATCGCCGAGGTGGTCGGAAAGATCGCCGAGGTGGTCGGAGAGATCGCCGAGGTGGTCGGAAAGATCGCCGAGGTGGTCGGAAAGCTCGCCGAGATGGTCAGAAAGATCGCCGAGGTGGTCGGAAAGCTCGCCGAGGTTGTCGGAGAGCTCGCCAAGGTGGTCAGAGAGCTCGCCGAGGTTGTCGGAGAGCTCGCCGAGGTTCCCGACGCTGGCGTGGTCTCATCTTCGGCATGACGTCAACATGGCGTCATCAGAGCTAAACTGCTGCTGACAGGTGGGTCCTGCTGATGTCAGCATGATGTCATCATCTCGGTTGGTCACTGACAGGTGGGTCCAGGGTCAAACGGTGACTGACAGGTGAGGCACGATTCATGGTGAACCCGCCTGCGTTGGTCCATAGACCACAGAGCCAGTCTATGAAGGACTTGGTCCACTTACTCCTTCCCAGGGTTCGGTTCACGTGCACCAAGTGCACGGACGTGTGGCCGGCGAGGGGAAAATTCCCTTCTCTTCCCTGACAAGGCTCCCACCGGCGATGAGGTCACCGGCGAGCCCCCGTGGCGGCGCCAGCGTCCGATTAGGGTAGGCAATAGCTTCCCCATGCCATGGCGACCGTGATGGTGGGGTCGGGGCGACGGCTTGGGCTTTCTAGGGCTCTGGCCACGGTGAACGGTGGCGTGGGTTCATCGGCATGCATGGATAGGGCTGCAGTGGTAGCGAGAGCCCAGTTGGAGGAGCGTGTGAGCTCCACGGTGCTTCTACGGCCATGGTAGGCGTGTTGAAAGAGCTCCTGGTGCTCCTAGTGGCTCCGGCCATGGTGGTGGGGGCAAAGCGGAGGTGGTGGAGCTCGATGAGGTGCGGTGCGGCAATGCAGGGCTCTGGTGGGCTTCATCCTCGGCTAAGGTGAGCGCGGTGTGTCTTTCATCATGGTGGAGCCAGTCGGGGTGTCAACGTCGCTTTTACCGTGATGTAGAAGATGCGTTGGTCTCGCCATGGTTGTGCTCTCGGCCATGGCATGTAGGGTGGTCGTGCCGGTGTTCCCAAGCCGCTAGGGGTCAGTGAGGCCAGGCCTTGGGCTTGTGCGCGTGCGGTGCATGGGCAGTGTGTCAAGGAGCAGGAATGCTCCACCTCTACGTCCCCTAGGTGCGGGAACATGGTGGCATTCATGGCGAGTACGGCTAGCGCGGTGAGCGGCGAATGACGTGGCTCACCGTAGGGCTCATGGCGGTAGGATGGCGGTGCGGTGGCGAGGCGAGGCCATGATGAGGCGATGCAGTGCCGTGTCGAGCAGCTACGTCACTGTAGCTGATCGGGGCGGCGCTCCTAGCTCCGGCGAGGTCCGGTTCCACAGCGGCTTCCTTCTCCTCCTTGCTTCTTCCTCCTCCCTCTCTCTCGGCTTGACACAGTGTGGTGTTGTGCCACCAGCGGCGGCGGCGAATGGGCTAAGGGTTAGGGCTCGCGAGCATTGGCTTTTATAGCTGAGCTCCAAGGGCTCCAATGGCGGCCGGCGATCGGGCGGTGGTGATGCGTGCGGCGCATCCGACGGCCACGTGAGGTAGCGTAGGCGCGGCGCAAGGGGGAACAGGGTCATGCTTCTTGCGTGACCCCCCTTGGCCAGCGCCTGCCACGCTGGTCGACCTCCGGTCACATGGGGAGAATGCGTGGGCGATGGGAAGAAGACGCTACTATGCTGACAAGCGGGGTCGGGTCGTCAGGCGCTTGGCGCGATGTGGCTACGTGCGGCGCGTGATGGCTGACGAGTGGGCCCGGCTTGTCAGCGGCTGTGCATGTGCGGGCGGCGACGCTGGGCCAGCTTCGTGGGCTATGCGCGTGAAAGGGCAGGCGAGGCTTGGCAAGGCTAGCTGGGCGAGTCGAGGCAGGCTGGGCTAAGCTGCTGCCTCCCTCTTTTTCCTTTTCTTTTTCTGTTCGTTTCTCTTTTCTTTCTTTTGCTTCGATTCAAATTTAGTTAGAGTTTAAACTTGAGCTTCGAGTTATGTAGTGGGTTCCACAAGGTGTTTCAAATGGTGGTCAAAATACATCCCATATATTAGGGATTATTGGCTATTTTTGTTATACAAAAATAGTTGAAGTTTTTATATAGGGGTGTTTTATTCTTCCAACAAATAATTCTTTACTTAGGGTTTATCATAAATATTAAGTAAGTTAGTTAAACATCACATAAAGCAAAAGAATCCAAATCACAAGTGGAATTAAGGATGCATGCATGATTTGTTTATTTAGGAATTTAATTACACATGTGGCATAAAACCAAACTATGCTTATGATTTTAACCTAGTTGGGTCACATCTAATCCAAAACTAGGGTTTGGCTTCTACATGTGTCACTCATCTTCACATAGGGTTTAAACAAAAATTTTGTAGTTGTGATTTTTGGTGTGTGGATTTTTGGGTTGTTACAAAACCCAATCAGGCAAAGTGATATTGCTGTAATTAAATAAATAATGAAAGCAATAAGCAATATCGGTAACTTAATGAATCTACACGAAGGACGCCGCCCTTAGATAGAGCCGATAACTTGACCTTAATCTAGTTCAAGCAGTGGAGGTCGACTGGATTGATGCAGCCGTACTTGAACTAGACAAGAGTCGATAACGAGCTTATACCAGAGTCGCAGTGGAGGTCGACCGGATCGATGTAGCCATATGAACAGATGTATAAGCCATGACGGTACTTACAGACAAGCCGGAGGTCGGCCGGACCGATGCAGCCCTGCTCACTGAAGAACTCACCGAGATCTACTCTACTCCTACTCCTAAGGGGTGGTCGGAGTCGAAAAAAGTAAGTAACTTGTATTTGATTGATTGTGTGTCCTTTACAATAGCCGGGGTCTAATATTTATACCCAGAACCTACATATGAATCCTACTTAAGCATGACTCACTATAATTTTTGGCCTAAGAGAAAACATTCCTAATTTAAGATAACTTGGACCCTAATCTTTTTCTTTTTGTAGAGTCCAACATGTTTTTCCTGGCTCCGATTGTAGCTATTATAGTTATCTACTGGCGCTATCTGAAGAGAGACGATTCTAGTGCTGCATTCGAATCAACTGATACCAACCTTTATGCAATCGATTCCTTGATGACATGATCTTGGGAGCTTTCAAATTCCTGTAATCCTTCCAAATTCTAGTGTAAACACATGCCCCCCCAATTTTGGGATAAAAGTAATTTTATTCCAAAATTATCACGTTTGTACCCCGATAGGTCCTACAGTCACAGGTAGAGAATCTTGATCTGGGGGTCTACTGTTTGTCACCGTCCATGTCAGCTTATGAGCCCATGCTTCAAAACTTTTACAAGAGCATCATTGCTTCACGGGCGCTTGGATCCATCTTTCCAGGCCGACTATAAAATGTCTATCCGACTCTAGCGAGAGCAATTCAATAATTCAGCTATGTTTCTCTTCTATATGCTTCCTCGAGTGCCTCTGACTCCGCCGGACCCTCCATGGTCTATCTTTTTGCCATGAAGATCTTGAGTGGTTAGAAGAATTCTTGTGCATAGGGTGATTGTGTCGCTCATCTTAGCGCCTTGTCGAGCAAGTTGACCAGCTACTGCGGTGAGAAGAATTCTTGTGATATCACCTGAGTCTTCTCTCCATGCTCATAGAGCTGTTCTAGTGTTTGCAAGGGCTAAAATGTGTGGACACCTTCCCCTTATTCGCTCCATCAAATGCCCATCGGGAAAGCCACAGACTTCTTTCCCATAGTTTCCCAGTCACTAAGAAATCAACTGGACATCTGTTAAGCAGGCGGCATTTCCCCTTTTCCTAGCATAATTTTTTCAACGGGCCAATGTGACTCGGTTCACGATGACCTTCAGCCTTGCGGGGATATGGACTCCCTTCAATCCAAAGAAGGCTTGGTGGGTTGATCACTGGTCAATGTAAACCTTTCGTATCCATCCCACGATATTTTGTGACTATGGGAAGCAATAAGTTCGAATCTATTATCTCTTCGTTATCTGTCCCCTGAATTTCCAGAGTGTTGATCCGTTTCTATATCTAACTTTAATTACATAACCCTGGCGAAATCTATCTTCTCACCTTACCGGGGTATATATATACAGGCCACGGCCGTGGATCGAAAAATAACCCGCTTCGTCTCAAACATTTCGTGTCTTTAGTGCGATTTCTGCTTTCCCATAGGTGTGAGATTATGGAGAACAACAAGTGGTCTACTAAGGAGACCCTCAAGGGAGCTGCGTCATTACGCCAACGCCTTCGTCACCAGGAGGGTGCAACTTGTGATCCCCTCACTGCCTCGGGGCATAGGGCCGACTCCGTTCAGCCTTCGGGGTTCTCTTCGTCAACAACTTGCCACCAGCTCCCCCGCTATCTGAGGAGGTGGGTTGACAATGATGACCTACTCGCCTCCATCGATAGACATGACTAGAATCTCACCGACTGTCTCTCTCTCGCAGAATCAGCTCTGGCCATGGCCCGATGTCGATCGCCTTCCGAGGCCGATTCGGTGGAGGATAGGTTGGCCAAGGCCGAGGCTAGAATCGTGGGTGAGATATCTATCATAATTTTATCTCCTCTCAATTTCATATTCAAGATCCTGATCATCTCCCCTTTGAATCCTTTTAGATTTGTCAGCTCAGCTGGAAAGCCTCCGATCGGCTACGGAGTACGCGGCGGGATTCGTCAATGCCAGAGGCGCCGTCCCGGTGGTTCGCCTGCATGACATCCCAAACCATGTCAAGGAGGTCACTTTGCATGGTGTTCATCATGGTGCTGCCATGGCGTTGGCTACTGCGCAAGCCCGTTCTGGCCACAAGCTTCGGCTTCTTCCCCACGGTTTTCCAGCCGCGGCACACCCTGGGGATCATGAGCGCCTAGTCGAGGATGTCTTCGGTGCCACCAACTCTATAGCCCTTACTTCCTAGGCCAATGATATAGTAACCAAAGTGTTTTCTGGCCTGTAGTCTATAATAGGTGATATTTAGCAAATAATTTCTCCGTCTTGAGTGATTTTCTTTTGCTTCGTACTTCATATTCCATGCATCAATCTGTTCGTGTTTGCTTTTGCCTATATTCGATACACATCATACCAGCTTCTACCCCTCTAGGTTTATTTTTGTACTAGAGGCGATACCCTTCTGGTATCGGCTATTAGAGCCGATGACCGAACAAATCGGTTGTCAAGTATTAATCCAAATGCTAGGGTAATATTTATTTAGATATTTCCCATCGATTGCTCTGCCAAATTCTTCCTCTCCTCTTAGTGTTTCCAAAATATAAGCATTACCAGGCGCACATTGTTTGATCCGATAAGGTCCTTCCCAATTAGGTGACCATTTGCCGAACTTGCTGTTCTTTGACCCGATCGGCAATTTTACTTTCCCGACCAAGTCTCCTTCAGAAAATTGCTTACTCTTGACTTTTTTATTGTAATATTTTGCAACCCTTAGTTTATTGGCTTCGATATTTTCAAGAGCACGCAGCCAAAAGCAACTCAAGTCCTCTAAGTCATATATCATCATATTCTTGTAGACTTCAGCTGACAAATCATTTTGCAACGTAACACGCCTCGATCTAGTTTGAACATCCCAAGGAAGGACTGCATTATGGCCATACACAAGTTTATTGGGTGACATTTTAATCGATACATGACAGGCCATTCTATATGCCCATAGTGCCTCATTAAGCATTGAATGCCTCTTTCTTGGCTGCTCCTCAATCTTTTTCTTGATCAGCTTAATCATAATCTGATTGAACGCCTCTGCCTAGCCATTAGCCTGAGCATAGTTAGGAGAAGAATTTAGTAGCTTGATTCTCATATTGGTAGCAAAATCTTCAAACTCTTCTGATGTGAACATTGTCCCTTGATTGGTAGTGATAGTTTGAGGAATCCTAAAACGATACACAATATGCTCTTTGACAAAATCGACCATATTCTTTGAGGTTACTGTCTTCAAAGGAATTGCCTCAACCCACTTAGTGAAGTAATCCACTGCTACCAATATGAACTTATGTCTTTTGCTTGAGGGCGGAAAAATCTGGCCAATTAAATCAATTCCCCAACCTCGAAACAGTCATGGTTTGATTATTGGATTCATGGCCGATGCAGGCGATTTCTAGACATTACCAAAACGTTGACAGTCCTGGCACCTCTTGTAATATTCAAAATAATCTTCCAATATTGTTGGCTAGAAATATCCAGTTCTGTGAATAATCCATTTCATCCAATAAGCCAATTGATGAGCTCCACATATCCCTTCATGCACCTCACCCATCAATACTTTAGCTTCCTCTTGACTTAAGCATTTGAGCAACACCCCATCGACTGTTTTATAATATAGTTGATCATCTAGTAAAACATACTTAGTCGATTTATACCTTAGCTTTCTGGCAACTTTCTGTGATGGATTCCTAAGGTAGTCGACTATTTCAATTCTCCAATTATTATTTGAGGTTTCACTACTCAAGACTTCTTGAAACACTTGATAACCTGAAGCACTTTGAGCTAAATGATTAGCCTCTTGATTCTGTACCCTCAGAATATGTTGAAAAGAGACATGAGAGGAAACCCTTTGAGCAACCTTTGGCACTCATCATAATATCCCCTCAGAGTATCTTCTTTGCACTCATATAGGCCCGATCAACTGATTAATAATTAACAGTGAATCTCCAAATATTTTAATTGCTTCGGCCTTTACTTCATGAAGAAGTTGAAGCCCCTTAAGAATAGCTTCATATTCTGCTTGGCTATTGGTAATCATTGGTTTAGTCGGAAAAGCAAACTCAAAACTTGCCCCCCGAGGCAAAATAATAACAATACCAATGCCACCACCTTGCTTGCATGATGATCCATCAAAGAATAATGTCCAAGGTACCGGCTCTACATAATCAATGCTTGGTTTGTGATGCTAGGTGACGAAGTCGGACATTACTTGCCCTTTGACTGCTTTAGCCGATTCGTACCTCAAGTCAAATTCCGATAACGCGAGAATCCACTTTCCCACTCTCCCATTCAGTATTGGCATTGATAACATGTGTTGATCACATCTGCCTTGGAAACAACCGTACACTCGGCCGATAATAAGTAGTGTCGCAACTTAGTGCAAGAGAAATATAAGCACAATCATAGCTTTTCGGTGGGAGAATATCTTGTCTCTTGATCCAGGAGTCTTCTACTCAGATAGAAAACAACCCGCTCTTTTCCATTGAACTCTTGCATCAAGGCCGATCCAATTGTTTTGTCATCAGCCGATATGTACAACTTAAAAGGCTTACCTTGTTGAGGAGGGACCGGCATAGGTGGACATTTCATACATTCTTTTATCTCCTCAAACGTCTTTTGTTGTATGTCACCCCGTTTAAATTCTTGATCATTTTTCAACTTCAACAAGGGAAAAAACGACATAACTCTTTCCGACAAATTTGAAATGAACCTCCTGATGAAATTAATCTTACCAAGCAAAAATTGTAACTCTGTTTTAGTAGTCGGGGGCACTGCCTCATCAATTGCTTTTATGCTCTTTTGACCAACTTTGATTCCTCTCTCATGGACCATGAAACCCAAGAATTGCCCAGCTGATACTCCAAAGGCACACATATTAGGATTCATCTTTAGACCATGTTTTCTTATGCATTCTAGGGTCTCCCGCAAATCAGCTAGATGTTCCTTGTACCCCTTGGATTTTATCATCACATCATCAATGTAGATTTCAACAATCCTACCGATAAACTTATGAAAAATATAATTCATTACCCTTTGATAAGTTGCACTGACATTCTTCAGACCAAAGGTCATCACAACCCACTCAAATAAACCAATTGCGCCAGGGCACCTGAAAGCGATCTTTGCTATGTCTTCCTCAGCCATGAAAATTTGGTTATATCCTGCATTGCCATCCATGAAGCTAATAACCTTGTGTCCGGCTGCTGCATCTACCAACATATCGGCTATTGGCATTGAATAACCATCCATGGGTGTGGCGTTGTTTAGATCTCTGAAATCGATGCAAACTCTTAATTTTCCATTCTTCTTATACACGGGGACAACATTCAATATTCACTCTGCATATCGGCATGGTCGGATAAACTTTGCTTCCAGTAACCTTTCAGTCTCCTTTTTGATATCATCAAGCACGTTCGAGTTGAATCTCCTCGGAGCTTGTTTAAATGGCCAATCTCTAGGTTTGATTGGCAATTGGTGTTCAACAATCGATCGGTCTAGACTAGGCATCTCATAGTATTCCCAAGCAAAACAGTCTTTAAATTCCTTTAGTAAATCGACTAACTCTTGCTTATACTCAGGATCCAACTTGGCACTTACATACGTCGACCTAGGCCTATCTCCAGAACCAATATCCACCTCTTCTAATTCATCGGCCGACGTGAAGCCATGTCCTAGTTTGCCATCTGTACCATCTATTGGATTATCCATTAAAACAAATTTTCAAAGCCAACTGCTTGGATCGGCTATTGGCTTTCATTATTGATCCTAATGAAGCCTCCTTCCCATAACTTGCCAGCAAAGCATTCGAAGTCTTCTAGCTCCCAAAAGACTGGATCGGCTATTGTTATACTCATAGCCTCATCAGCGTGAACCATCTCAACATCATCTCCATGCCATTGAATTAAACATTGATGCATGGTTGATGGCACACAACAGTTTGCATGAATCCAATCACGACCAAGGAGTAAACTGTATGACACTTTTCCATCGATGATGAAGAACGTGGTGAGCAGAGTCTTGCTCCTGATTGTCAGTTCGATGTTCATTGGCCCTGGGTCTTAGATGCATTACCCCCAAAGTCTTTAAGCATCATGTCGATGTCAATCAGATCTCCTGGTCCCTTGCCAAGTTTACAAAAAGTGGTGTAAGACATGAGATTGATAGAAGTACCTCCGTCCACCAACATCTTGTTCATCGGCTTCCCATCAACAAAACCTTTTACATATAAAGCCTTTAAGTGCCGATGCTTGATTGGTTTATCAAATATTGCCTGCTGTATAACTATCAACTTGGCAACTATCTCCTCATACTGTGATTCATCAAAATCTGAGTAAACTTCTTGATCTGCTGGAGCTCTGAACTCTGATGACAACAGAAAAGCCATTTGAATATTGGCCGATGGTTGCCTTCTATCGGCTGTTTGCTTAGCATGCCATACTTGAGGTTTATCGGATGCCTGAGCCTGCTCCAACTCGCTATCCCTTAGACATTGCACCCTTCTCTTTTGGCTTCTTGTCAAACCTCTTGGACACTATTAGCCTTCCTGCCAAACACATCCTTCTTCATTACTTTCTTTTTCATAATCAATCCAGTTTTGATCAACAACTCGTTTTCCAAGCCGATCATGAACACTTCCATTTTTTAAGCGGCGATCTATGTTATTATGATGATACGCATCTTGAGCAGATCGGCGGTTGGGTTGAGATTGCCTAAACTCCTAATATTGTTCGCTGCACTCTAGACAGTTATTTCTAGTAGGCAATTTCAAACCTTCGTTCTAGCAATATCTGAAGAAAGGACAATTCTAATGTGATTTAGCTTGCTTTCTTTCATACCTCTCTTTTTCCTATTGACGCTGGTATTCTTGCTCTTCTAGCCAACGCTGATAATCCTTTTCCTTCTGCTGCTACCATTTATTCAACAGAATTCGAGATGTAACCCGTGGCTTTGTTGCCCCATCTTTTGATGTTCCTCCCTACTCATATTGGCTCTTTTGCTTGTCGCGACGTCTTTTAATTTCTCTGTATTCGTCAGCTGATATTTGCATCTCGGGATCGACTGTTCTAGTTTCTCTTGATTTTGTTGATGTCAGGACCTTAGTCTTTCCTTTGAGCAGCCTAACATCGACCATGTTTTGATCTCCTCAGAAAGGATTATCATCAACTTTCATCTTCCGAGGCGTATTAAATTTGAGCCGCCCTTGCTGAATAGCCCTCTGTATATGCTGTCGGAAGACTCTACATTCATTAGTGGAATGAGAAGTAGCATTATGGAACTTGCAGAACTTCTTATTCTTCAACTGATCAGGGGGCAACATAACATGATTATCGGGAAACTTGATTTGTCCCTTCTCGAGCAAGAAATCAAAGAGCTTGTCTGATTTTGTGACGTCAAAATCATAGTTCTCCTCGACTCCTCTTCCCCAAGGATTTGGCACCATTACTATCTTTTTGCCCCAATTCCATTTACCCGCGGCAACCTCTTCTTCTTCATCGTCTTCATAGCTGTCATTGACTGAATATGGATTATAAGCTTCGGCCATTGTGGTACTTTTCTGGAATTGGGTATCTCTGCGTATACTCTGGAATTGGTGATTGAGCGCTGCCACTCGTTGAGCCAATTGACCCAAGTTATCAAACTCTTGTCCTAGCAACTTCTCTTTCCACGTTGGCAACATTCCTTAAACGGCCAAAGCAGCTAGCTGATCATCAGCTAAGTTTAATGAGATGCACAAATTTCTAGTCTCTCGGAACCTCTAAAGAAACTCAGTGCCCGATTCATTAGTTTTCTGCCTTATAATTGTCAAATCCGTAATATTATTTTCTCCAGTCCCAGTATAAAAATATGTATGAAATTTCTTCTCCAGGTCAGCCCAATTGGCAATGGAATTAACTGGCAGTGATGAAAACCAAGTGAAGGCTGGCCCTGACAGTGACAGGGAGAAGAAACAAACTCGATGGGCCTCTTCAACGGATGCCTCGCCCAATTGTGTAAGATACCGACTGACATGTTCTATTGTTCTTGTGCTGTCTTGGCTAGTGAACTTGGCAAACTCCAGAAGCTTGTAATTTGTAGGAAGAGCGATCAAATCATACCATTCTGGATATGGACGTTTGTACAAGAAGGTCAGCCCTTTTGGCTTCAAACCGAACTAATTCTTCACCATCTTGGTCACTCTCAGCAACAACTCATCAGCATTTGAATTTGGATTTCTCTACACCTGCTGACTCATTTGTGGATTAAAATTCTGGGTACCTTGGTACCCTAGATTCGGAATCATGTGAATGGTATTGTAATCTGTGCCATAATGATACCCTTATGGAATCTCTATCTGATGGGTCCTCTACTGGTTTGCTACTTGAAGTCTCTGGTTATAGACATTAGGATCTATATCCCTATGGATCCTTTGAATCGATGGTGCTATTTTTTGAGTCGACAAAGGTATGTGGCCTGATGTGCCAAAATTAATCATCTGGTTTTGACCTTGCCCCATCGACTGTTGCACATGCTGTACTAATGATCTAGGATTATACTGTATCTGATTCATAGTAGCACCTTGAGCTTGCTCAGATGAACTCTGAACTGCTTGGACATCATCATTACCAGATGGTGCTGCTTCTTGATAGTTGGTACCGGCTTGATTGGTTTCCTGAGTCAACGGATGTGGAATGTTGTAATAAGTCGGCCCAACCTGATCAACTAGAAACCCATGAAACACCTCATTCATGGTGTTGTGGAATGTGTTCAAGAAAATTTTATTATGGTTCGATATGGCATCATGAACAGATTTGTTTATAGCTTCCATGAAGAAATGCCTATCTTCAGTCTCATCTGCATCTATCTGTCCATGCAACAGAACTCTTGGTAGTGGATATTTTCGAACAACTGTATTATCACGTGTTTTGGTGTAGGACAACAAACACTTGTTCTGAAATTCTTCTATAGCTTTGCTGATGACATCTTTATCTCCATCAGATAGGTTTTCATAAGGTACCATAAGGGTGTCATTGTTGTTGTAAGCCGCCATGACGATTGTGGGGTCCCACCAGGCGTGCCAGAACGTGTCGACACAGAAATTCATCTCGTGATGAGGCACACGAACAAGCCAGAAGGGTCTGCTCAATGGAGCTGGAGATCCGCCTAGCTTCAACACAGAGATGATCGATCCTGCATATTCTTTCCAAGACGTACCAGTCAATTTGACCTTGCAATTGACAAGGAGAGAAAGTTTATCAGTAATTTAAGACAGAACATGTCGGTCTGTGCCCAGACAGTTCCGAATATGCGGCTATGAGAGCTGATGTGGAAGGAGATCGACTAAATAGCCAATTCCAGCATACTCATAAGAATAAATCAGTTAAAGCTCATGGAATTATGGAAGAAAAATCGGTTATCATTCAGGATGAATATCATTATTTAGACAAATATTAGTCAATGGTAATAGGATGTCAACACTAATCAGTTTATGCTAAGCCAATGACTGCAAGTAACCGAATCCCTTTTTATATAAAAGATTCAGAAACAGATCATCATCATTTAACCATTTAATAGAGGTAAATCTAATGAACATATTAGATCTCATCTATTGCTATGACCAGTGGGGCATGAGGCAGAATCATGCAGGCCGTAGAAACAACAATAAATTTGACAACCCTAACTTATTACTAATATCAGTGGGGCATGAGGTAGAATCATGTAGGCCGTAATACAATAATAAGATCATGGGGCTAACATATCTTTCAACCTACCCTTACTTCAACGGTTTCGTGGCATAAACTGTATATGTGAAAACACTCGATATCGGCTAAAATAGCTGATCCAGACATAGCGCACAATTAGGGTCATGCCCTATCAGGAACAAATCTACCAAATAATGGTCCCCGCTCCACTATGCTAACAGTGGGGTGTGAGGCAGAATCACACATGCCATGATAACGGGCCGTGGAACGGTTTTCATTAGCCGATAGATCTATTCAAGACCCGACATGCCTTAACCGCACACTATGCATGATCAAGATTGACATAAAACATCCGCTAAAACGTAATTCATCGTTTAAGGTGTTGATTAGATCAGTTTAGATTAATAAATGATGGGTTAAATAGGATATAAAGCTGATCTAGATCAATCCCAATTAGGCAAAGTGATATTGCTATAATTAAATAAATAATGAAAGCAATAAGCAGTATCGGTAACTTAATGAATCTACCCAAAGGACGCCACCCTTAGATAGAGCCGATAACTCGACCTTAATCTAGTTCGAGCAGTGGAGGTCGACCGGATCAATGTAGCCATACTTGAACTAGACAAGAGTCGATAACTAGCTTATACCAGAGTCGCTGTGGAGGTCGACCGGATCGATGCAGCCGTACGAACAGAAGTATAAGCCAAGACGGTACTTACAGACAAGCCAGAGGTCGACCGGACCAATGTAGCCCTACTTGCTAAAGAACTCATCGAGATCTACTCTACTCCTACTCCTAAGGGGTGGCCAGAGCTGAAAAAAGTAAGTAACTTGTATTTGATTGATTATGTGTCCTTTACAATAGCCGGGGTCCAATATTTATACCCGAAACCTACATATGAATTCTACTTAAGCACGACTCATTATAATTTTTGGCCTAAGAGAAAACATTCCTAATTTAAGATAACTTGGACCCTAATCTTTCCCTTTTTGTAGAGTCCAACATGTTTTTCCTGGCACCGATTGTAGCTATTATAGTTATCTGCTGGCGCTATCTGAAGAGAGCCGATTCTAGTGCTGCATTCGAATCAGCTGATACCGACCTTTATGCAATCGATTCCTTGATGACATGATCTTGGGAGCTTTCGAATTCCTGCAATCCTTCTTCCAAATTCTGGTGTATACACTAAGGCGATGCATCCAAGGGCCGGCCGGTGCCCCTATGCCGGCGCCCGGCGCCGTAGGTCCTACAAATACCTCTTCCCTCACTATACACTATAAATTGTGGGTGTGGAGCTCGGTGGAGATGCACCCCATTCAATTCCAAGCTCTCCAAGCTTCTCTTAGCTTTCTAGCTTAGCTTAGCTTAGCTATAGAGTAGTAGTCAAGTAGTGGAGTAGAGCAAGAGCGGAGCTACACTTGGAGTCCGGAAGAGTCCTCTGGGTCTGGTATAGCTCTTTTGTAATTCTTTCATTTCAGCATTTACTTTATTCAGTATTTATTTAAGTACTTTATTCTAGTATTATTGCTTTGCTTTACTTTAAGTACTTAGTCATTAGTGTTCATCATTAGTGAGCTTAGGTGCTTGTTATTTGGCATTAGTACCATAGGTTATCTTATAATTAGTAGTCTTTCATTAGTACCGGTTCCACCATCTGGTTAGGGTGCTTGATCTCATTTCATCATAGCTCAGATCGAAGTAGTAAGCCTGTAGATTAAGCGTGGTGCTTAGGCTATAGATTAGCTGTGGATACGGCTAGGCCTCCGGATAGATTGTGGTAGGTGGCAAGTGGTGACAGCCTTGTCCATCCTGTGTATTCCACCACGATAGGTCTAGTTATTAGATCATAGGGCTCGTGGCAGACCTTGTCTATTTAACTCTCCTAGTTGGTAGGCGGGCTGTGCCCCAAAGTACTATCGCATTTCTCCTAGTCATTTGTTTACCTTAGTTACTAGAAAGATAAAACGCTCGCTCTTCCACCTAGCTATCTCTAGGTTAGCTTGTTAATAGTAGTTAGTTTAGGTGGTTCACATTCATCCTTCACTATCATTTACCTATCTAGGATCAACCTGAGCCTTGCCTTAGCAAATCCTAGTCCAATTATAAATTCTAGCCTTCCGCCTTCCTGTGGGAAAAAAATATAAATTCGACACTCGGTACTCACCGAGCGATGTGGTATGCGATAGTTCCAGTGCGGTTGTGGAATTCTCCGATAGTCATTAAGAAATATCAACACTCCGCTGCTCTAAGCCATCTAGGTGGAGGCAACCACCAAGAGTAATTAGAACTCCGTAGCCGCAACGATCCCCAAGGGCAACTAGATCCAATCACTCAAGCCAATACACTTGGAATCACTCCCAATCTCACTATGATGATGAATCAATGATGGAGATGAGTGGAATCTGTTTGCTTAGGCTCACAAGGATGTCACATATGTCAAGTGCCAAGAGAGAGAGCCCCAAGCCGGCCAAACAATATTTAGAGAGCCCATCAAATGAATAGAGCCATTAGGGATAGAGGAGGGGGCTCTGCGTGCTGACCGGACGCACCGATCGAATTGACCGGACACGCCGGCCTTAGCGTCCAGTCATGGGATGGCCTCTATGTGTCCCCACATTTAACGCATGCCGCTGATCTCCAACAGTTGAAAATGATCAGCACAGTCAAACAATTGTTGACCGGACGCGCCAATCACCGATCGGACTCGGCGAACCAGCGTCCGCTCGCCCTCACCCTTGCAGTCACTGCGCCAAGACTAGACACAGAGCCATGACACCTGATGCTACCCTACATGGAGTCAGATCACATCCACTAAGCATCCAGAGAGGGATTTTGATGACCGGATGCGTCCGCTCGCATGTGACCGGACGCGCGGTGCATCTGATCCTCTCTAGTCTCACTCGCTTGCCTACGTCATCAAATGTCAGCCGTGACCTGATGCACCAGCATCATGTCCGGTCATGTCAAGCTCCTAGCGTCCGATCGCCTAGCCGCGCTATGCCTCCTCTGCGTGTGATGACCGGATGCACAGAGTCAGAGTCCAGTCACTGCGCAAGCAGAGTCCGGTCACTGACTTTCTCCTCGTTTTCTTTTCCTAACTCCTCAAACTCTTCACCCTTGCTTCCAAGTTGCTAACCACAGTGTGTACAACTTATGTGCTCGTGTGTTAGCATTTTTCAAAGCATTTTTCAAGGGTCAAAAGTTAGCACACTAGGTCCCTAAATGCAATGCAGGAATCATGTCATCTAGTGGCACTCGATAACCACTTAGCCAAAAATTTCCCCTCTTTATAGTACGGCTATCAATCCTAAATGTGATCACACTCTCTATAGTGTCTTGATTAGTAAAACAAAAACCTATTTGATACCTTTGCCTTGATCTCCTTGGTTTTTGTTTCTCTTTCTTCTTTTCCAAATGTGAAGCACTTGATCATCTCTCTTGTGGCCATCACCTTCACCATGACCATCATCTAACTCCACCACTTGGATTGGACCACCTTATCTAATTCACATACTTAGATCAAAGTTTAGTCTTAGGGTTTCATCAATTATCCAAAACCAAACTAGGGCTTTCATGCGTTTGGACGCATGTGCTGGTCTGGGATGGGATGCAGGATGCGGGGGCGTGACATGCGATGCAGGTACATGAGCCATGTCTGGACGAGTCCGGCCGCCGGACGTCTGGACACTAGCCTTTCCATTTTTACATTACAAAAGCATCCACAACCATGACTTCTCAAGCTCGCTGTAACTAAAGCACTACCAAAGTAAAAGTGACGTGATTTTTCGCGTGAAAATCCACGTGCTACGTGGTGCTGGGATTCGAAACTGAGACCTCTGTCTTCATGTGTAACTCCCCTAACCACATCGCCCTAAGTCACTTGTGTTCGTACAACATGTATATTCCTTTAGTATTAACTTCTTAGGATTTTAAAGTGAATATTTAGAACTCTAAACGACTTCACATAAAAAAGTTATCAACTACAAAGTTGTTATTTTGATCGAGATCTACAACTTTGATGGTGGTTTGGCCATCCGAGGTCGTTTGAAAAATTTGAATTTGAAACTGTCAAAACTTCTGTAACAGAACCGCCCAATTTATACAAGATCAAGTACGGTTGTCCCCGCTAACACGTTGACACGCGCATACTTTCACTCATATAAACCCGGTAGTCCGCCGAGTGTCCCAAAAGACCTCGGTAAATCAATATCACAACCAAGATCGCGTGAATAAGCAAATACACATCACATACGCAGGGTTGCAGCGGAAAATAATATTACAAATGAATTCATAAATAATAGTACAAGTTTGGGTTTCAAAACCGATTAGTGAAAACAACATAGCTTTCAAAAGATTACATTAATATATGTTCCAAATACATTGCTAGCATAAGTGACATCATCCGACAAAAGCATATAGATGAGAAGTAACTATAGAATCACCGAGCCCATCGGTGGTTAGCCACCATCTTCAACAGGCCGAGAACTTCACCTGCAACATGGTGGGATAAACCCTGAGTACGAGAAGGTACTCAGCTAGACTTACCAATCGGAAACCAGAACAAATGACACCAAGGGTCATGCAAGGCTTATGAGGTGGGCTAGCTTGACACATTTGCATAAAAGAGCTTATGAGCATAGTAACCAATTTAAACTTAGCATCAAGCTTATCATCATTTACCTGTCCACTAGATTAGCACCTGTACTAGAGCACTCACTTATTAGGAGCAATCAATATTAACCAAAGCAGTTATAATAAGGTTGTCATCATCATATCATCATTTCCGAACCATTATGTTATTTAGTGTGTCTACATTGGAGATAAGCCCGTCAAGTTCTCACTAATCAGGAGAGACGGCGACTCGAATCGAATTACAACTCAGCTGAGGGGGTATTCCTAACTCTCACCCTGGCATACTTTGCAAGGGTAGCCGTGGGTCACCTTTGGAACAACTCAGGAACCAAATTCGCGGGTTCGATCAGCGCCAGCACTCTCAGGGATTACCCTTCTGCCAGGACGATCAGGACTTTTAAATCACCTGCCCTTGGACTCACGCCTATGGCTCCCTTCCGAGGCGCACTTTATACTTATCGACTCCTGGCCTGAGGTGAGCTACTCGGCTTCGCGGTCGGTCATCGGACACGACCAACTAAGAGAGAGGCATGCGTTCAACATGAACAGGAAAGGCTCCAAGATTCAGTCCTTAAGCGACACAGACGGAGTCACTGCAAACCGGCAAGCCTCCGTCCGGTCTTCATTTCAAATTAAGACTGGTTCTTTTCCATGATAGCAAATATAGCCAACCGTGCCATATGTATCTTCCTATATCTCGCAGGTGACAGGAAATCACCTGACTTCTACCGTGTTTAAGCAGGGCTAAGCACTACACAAGCCTGAGCTACATAGGATTCAGGGTATCAATATCTGGACAAGGATTGGATAACCAATGCAGCAAGTGTTTGCATCCAACACCTAAACTTAATGCAACAATATATATATGTAACAATAATACTGTAACTGCATTTCGAAAATTAGGAGGCTTAATATGCTCCGGGGCTTGCCTGGGATCCGACACAAGTCAGTTCAGTTAGCTTGCACCGTCTTGGTGACACCTTCGGTCATGGCACTTGCTTAGTCCTTCCATCTTCGGGATAGATCCATCAAACGCTGTCTTCGGGTTTGGCTCCAACATCGCATCCTTCACATGGTGCATCTAGAGTACCTAGATGAGATGCAATATGCAAGTGTATGAATACATGGAAGTGCAATAGACAATGCATCGCATGCAGTAAGTAAGACAAGCACAAGGTTACATTAATATGCACAAGCACTTCGCATTGCCTACTTTAAATATCGCACAATTTATCATCCCACGATAGCAAAGAAGATGACAACACCAAGCATGACACAAGTTTCCCAAGATCTCAGATACTCTAACTCAACCATCATCAAAGGTTTGAGCCACACTTAGCAATATACAAGCAAACAACTATAATTGGAATATGTCAATTTCTGGATATGCAAACAACAGCTACAAGATTTAGCTATAATTGGAGTTACACAAATCCAAATGACTTGCAAGAAGACATTTTGGAAAGCTTATAAAATTATCTACATTTCATCTGTAACCATCATAGCATGATTCACAAGTTAAGTAGGTCAAAATTATATATTTACAGAAACTAGTCCACAATTGACAGTGAGCAGTCATTTCTGAAACCCAACTTTAAACAGGCATAACTCACAAACTACATGGATAAAATGACACCAAATTTTAACAGAAGCTAGATACATGAATTATATACAACTTTTATATAAACAAGTTTCACAACAAAGCACATTATCATGAAGAACTTTGCTAAGTTCCCAGATCTGTCCAGAAACCATATTTGCAAGAAAATAAATATTAACTTATGTTGCAAACACATAATTAGGCAAAACCAACTTTACCAACATGTCACACATGACTAAAGAACACCAGAAAACCTAGTGTCCATGACCAAATAAATTCTTTTAATGCATTTCTTAATTTAATTTAGATAACAAGATGACTTAATGAGCATATACCAAAAGTATACAATAAATTCTACAAAAATTACAGTGGCTCACATATCCTCTCAATAGTCTACTGTACAAATTTCACTCTATTTCAATATGTATAGCAACCGCTATGAAAAAGACAAGTTGCTAAAGCAAGAAATCATGTGAGAGCGAGATAAACCAATAACTCACTCATACTTCATCCAATACTCATGAAATTTTTACCACACATCAACTATCACATGAGTAGCATGCCACAAAAATTTCACTTCATTTGGAGCTCTAGATCTGCAGTTATGGAAAATAACAAATTCAACTAGCATTACAACCTTACTGCACAAATCTATTTTTACTGCAAAATATTGAAGCTAAAACATGCCATATTATAGATCTAATGCATAGAGAATTTCACAAGGATTCCAAAAAGTTCTCATTTGCTATTTTACGAATTTCCTATGAATTACTATGAATTTCCAAAGATTCAGCAAATTTACTGCAAATAGGTCCTTATCGGCACTATTCATTTGAGTCTATGGTTCTGCAGAAAACCCCCTGGACTTGTTTCTCTTCTCGCGTGAGGTCCCTGGTCGCAGTTGAGACAGAGGAGGCCAGCGGGCCGGCTGGTGGCCGATTTGGCCGGCCAGAGAGGGGCGTCGGCGGCGAGCGGCGAGGGCGTAGCTTGCCCAGGCACACGCGCGGCCGAGGGAGAGGCCGGCCTGGCCAGCGGCTTGGTCACAGGAGCAGCAGCAGCCATGGCGGCTGCTCCAGCAGGGAGGAGCCGCAACGACGAGCAAAGCTTCCGGGAAGGCCGGCTGGTGGCCGATTTGGCCGGCCAGAAAGGGGCGTCGGCGGCGAGCGGCGAGGGCGCAGCTTGCCTAGGCACACGCGCGGCCGAGGGAGAGGCCGGCCTGGCCAGCGGCTTGGTCACAGGAGCAGCAGTAGCCATGGCGGCTGCTCCAGCAGGGAGGAGCCGCAACGACGAGCAAAGCTTCCGGGAAGTGGTGGCGTCGGCCAGAAGAGGAGCTAGGAAAGGAAGGCGGTGGGGCTAGCGGCCATAGCAGAGGAGGCTTGAAGGAGAAGGAGCGCTGGTGGCAGGCATGGCTCCGGCCATGGCGAGCGACGGTGGCAGGGAGGTGAACGGCCATGGCGGTGCTCGGCGTCCGCGCTCAGGCGCAGGCGGGGAGAGCGAGCGAGTGAGCCAGAGGGAGCTCGGCCTCCACCTCTGGAGGGCGCAGAGACGCGACAGGGAGGCAGGGGCATAGATGCACGCTGCAGTGAAGCTCAGCAATGGTGGGGGCGCTCTCTATGCATGGTGGCCACGCCCACGGACAGGTGTCGCCCGTTGAGGCATTTCACCGAGCACGTGGCGGGCAGCGACGTGGGCAAGGTGGAACGCCATTTTGGGCCGCTTCTAGGCCGAATTAGACCTTGAGCCAAAAACGAAGTTTGTTCACCTCGGCCTGCTCTACGTTTCTTATTTAAGGTGCCCGGCCATTTGAGCTTTGTAACAGCAGATAATTAAGCTCCAAAATGATAGTGTCAATATGTTAACAACGATCACAGAAACTGGCTTTCGGAGGTTGAAACTCGATCAAACTTAGTGCAACTTTTTGCATTCTCTTCTTCATAACATAACCTTGAACTTTTATTTTTGGACTAACTCAAGTTGCTTAGCAAAATTTGGAGAACGCGGAATGTCAACGTCGTTGCTTAGCGAAACTGACTTAGAATAATTCGAAGTGTTGAAAACCACAGCAAATTCGATCTTGTGACCTCGATTTGACTTATTTCCAAGCTGATCTAGCTCTTAGTCCAAAAACCAAGTTTGTTCTACATGATATGGACTACAACTTTAATTTAAGGTCCAACCTCAAAACTGGTATAGAACCTACTGTTCTACTTTGACCAAAATAGGATCACGATGAAGCTTATATTATCCTTTTTGATCCATTGGTGCATTTTCTGGCCACCTGCTCAACATGAACCCTTCATAACATTTGTTCATGAGTGCAAGTAGAGTTGTTTGAGCAAGGTATCAAGGTTTGGTTGACTTCATAGGTTTCCATCCACTTGATAAAGCAATTCATGCAAAGATATGACTTATCATTTCATGTGACTTTTTGATTCCAAACTTCATGAAACTTTTCCACGGGTCTAGATGGATGCATGGGGATGTAATGTACATGGAATAAGTATGTTTAACATTACTCTTGCATAATCTTAACAAGGGTCCATATGTAAGCATATGTGCGTGGCCCAAGTTTAAGTTGGAGCTCCATCATGTAGATTTGATCTTGACACCTTGATTACCACTCAACATGTCATGTTTGAGCTCAAACCCATTGCTTAACTGGTGATAAACACCTGGGGTGTTACAACTTCAACCATATTGTTGGGACCTCAAATGATTTCAAATGAAAAAGACATCAACCACAAAGTTGTAGTTCTCATCGAGATCTATAATTTTGGTTTTGGTCGATTTTCCATCGGAGGTCATTAGCAAAATTTGAATTTCAAAATTTTAGAACTTCAGATAAAAAATTAAGACCCTAAATGATTTCGAATGAAAAAGTTGTCAACTACAAACTTGTAGATCATAGCGAGATTGGTAACTTTGCTTTTGATCGTTTTTTCATCTGATGTTGTTTGTACAATTCGTAAAAAATAAATTTTAAAATATAAGAGCTTCAAATAGAATTATGGGACCCTAAACAATTTTAAATAAAAAATCATCAACTATAAAGTTGTAGATCTAATCGATTATCGTGATCTACAACTTTGATATAAAGTTTGTTTTCATCCGACTTTATTTGAAAAAATTATGAATTTTATTGTGCTACAGCATAACTCATCACCGCCGGTTTGAAATGATTTTCACCACCGGTTGGTACCACAAAGCGGCAGTAAAATTAGGTCGACCATCACTACCGGTTGGTAGCACAACCCGGCTGTAATGATAGGTTATCACCGTCGGTTCGTGTTACCAGCAGGCGGTGATAACCGTCCAAATTTTCACCGATGGTTCGTAACACGAACCGGCGGTGAAAATCATTTCACTAACTGTTCGTAATACGAACTAGCGGTGAAAGTGGTGGCGATGGTTATCAATTATGTAGTAGTGTATAAGCACACATTGAATATCATTTCATTTGTATTGTTGTCTTCTACTTAAACTAGATTGTTTCTATGAGCTTACTTTTCATTGACCATTCTTTGTAAACCATCCAAGCATTGTCAACTAAATATCAATATGAAAACCAATTCTTCATATTGATAAGACCAAGCAGACTCAAAGAGTGAGACCATTCCATACACTACTACATATATGACATTCACTACTGGCTTCATCATTGTCATTTTTTAAGAAACTGACAGTGATAGTGCCTCTCGGCATATCACTGTCAGTTTTTGGCTAAAACTGACAATAATAAGACCAACCGATAGTGATATTGGGTCATCACTGTTGGTTTTTTGAACCGACGATGATAGACTGCACGAAAAACTTCATAGCTGTGGCGGGGGGTTGTTGCAATTCCATCGCGAGCCCCCCAGGAGCGCACTTGGCAACTCCTCTTTAGGATCAGGTTGAGTGGCATATAGTGGTCCAAATAATAAACTAACACATGACTAACGTATAACACCCAATTATTACATCTGAGATCAATGTATTCAAAGTAAGTACATAGATTTCAATGTCCGGTCCATCCCCTGGACACGAGAAGTCATTCTATCTAAAGTTGACACTCATGGTCGCTCGAACATGAACTTTGGAGTTAACTTGTAGCACCATCGGAACGCCCATTCCAAGTGCTACTATGCAGCAATGGTTAGAGCCGAGGCTCTACCCATTCTACCACGTACCTGCAAAACAACTTTATGGTAGCACCGTGAGTATATTGCGTACTCGCAGGGCTTAAGTCCAACATATAATATTTGGGGGATGCAAGGTAGTTATTAGGCATTTTTACATTTGCAGAAAGGCAATGAAGTAAGTTAGCAATTGACATGCCATGATTCCTATTTATGAACATATTATTCGTATGCTAATGACAAGTATGAGAGATAAACATTTAGTGACCAAACCATCATCCATGCTACCATGGGTATAGAAAGTAGGAACAACCAAATGGTTCCGTCCCAAAGGACTTTAGGCTTTTGAACTCTGCAGAGGTGTACAACTGTACCCACACGGAGACCGGCATGAACCACCATACCCGTGCCTGGGTAAGGGTTGCCTCATGTTCTCCAACCTTCCCTAATCCGGCCCAAATGTCACATGAAAGGTTCGACTGGTTCCCGATCAATGTCCCAAACATTCCCGACCGGCGCAACCCCCTTGCCAGTTTCACGGATAAACTGGTCGCAATTAGTTACTTGGCTTGTCAACCCCATCCGTGACATGTGGTCTATACGGGTGGTTACTCGGACTCATGTATCCCAATAAATGGTCCTTAACTGCTCCACAAGCTACGTCGTTTGAGATCCCACACTCACAACGACCTACCCCTTGCATGAACGAAGTTACCAAAGTGGTATCCAAGTTTATAACATTAAGTGAAGTGCATTCTATAAAGATTAGGAAAGTAAATCAAGTTGTAACCCTCATTCATTTTAGTAGTTAATTATCCTAGTGTAGCATCCTACACGCGTGAGAATGAGTTCCCTTCTCATCATGCTCGACTTCTACCGTTGCAAAGCAACTAAGCAACAAGCAATTAAGCGTTTCCATTCCCATTGTTTAGATAAGAGGCTTCTAATAGATTAATGAGTGACTCTAAGTGTAGAGTGAGCAAGATTAATAACAAAAACTACATGTAATGCATAACTCATAATGAAACTCGATAAGTATCCAAAATAGGGTTTATAGTAGTGGGGTGCCTGCCTGATAATGCTGTCAATTCCTAAAGATCCGGTTAGTGGTGACGACTCACACATGATCCTCACAAGACGAGATAACTGAACCTGAAAAGAGAGGATCCAATAATTGGGGACGGTTGTGCGATAGATAAAGAAATTTGGAGTTGATTAGGAACTTGGGAAAAGACATCTAACTATGGCTCTGCTATTGCATTATTTGGTAGCTAAGCTATTTAGGTGGTGGTCGGTTACTTGGGTAGGTTACCTAAGCAAGCTCACATTCTCACTGGCTGGCGGACACTCTGTCCTAAGCAACGGATGCTCCGCTATACCGGGTACTAGGGTGAGGTGCCTCTGTTATGGCTCTATATAGGTTGGTGGATACTCCATGGGAGGTCATGGAGACTCTGGTAGGTTCAAGACTTCATTGATTCTAAGGTTCGCTGCTACCATCGGATGGTCCGATAGACTGACGGACAATCCGGTATGAACTGGGTACTCTCGGGTTACTAGGGACTATTCTTTATAATTCACTGAACGCACCGCCATGAGTGACGGATGCTCCAGTGTGGGGTGTGTGTTCTCAGGTTCTTTGGTTGTGCACCTCTATAATTTAGCATATGTTCTTCCATGAGTGGCGGACACTCCACTGTGTCGCTCTGAAGGGAACTTAGGCTGTTGGTGGCTAGACTCGGGATCAATGGGCACTCCGTTAGTTGAGCGATAGAACCTATGCTCTTGGGTTCTTGGGTGAAGACTTTAGGATTCATGCCTAGATCTTGAGTTGAGGCCTTCATGCATGTGTAGGACATCCCTAGTGTAGCTTAGGTAGGTAACTAGGCTTAGGATACTTATGGTTTGGCTTAGGTTAAATAGTGTAACTAGTGATTCCTTAAATAAGAGAAAAACCTCTAGGATATAGAGAGATTGAGCATGGCAACTTAGCTTGGGCTCTTGATGAGTTCCTTGTCATCAAGGTTGAAGATCCAACACTTGTCATCCTTGCTTCCAAGCTAAAGGGAGAGACTTCCTTGGATTGCTTACCATCAAGGAATCCTCATGATGCATCCATGCAAGAGAGAAGACTTGAGTTAGGGTTTAGGGATTGGTCTCAAGATAATGAGAAGAGAGTTCTGGAGCTAACCATGAGATGAGAGATTGTGGAAGCTCAAGTGCTTGATCTAGGTGCTGATCTTGCTAACCTTTGCAATCTTGGTTCTCTTCTCCATCTTCTTCTTCTCCACTTTCTCACTCTAGTTCATCCTTTCCTTCTCTTTTCTTACTTCTAGAGAGAGAGTGTGTGAGGGAAATGAGGGGAGAGTGAGTGGAGCTAAAGTTCAGTTGTTGGGAAATATCTCCCATTCGTGCTGACATGTGGGCCATGCCCCTTAATGGATAATAGCTCATTTCCCACTCAATCTGCAGTCTCTGCACTTTATCGGATGGTCCGGTAGATGTGGCAGACTATCCGGTAGATTCTGGTTTGGCCTATCCAAGCTTAAGAACCTGATCTCTTTGACCTTGAGTCCATGTTGAGGCTTGCAATGGCCTTGCTCATTCTTTTGTTGAACATAAATGTCTTGAGTTAGATTCTTCAAGTGGCGTCCTTCTTTGACGGTTGCTGGGTTGAACCTAGTTGACCGGTAGTTGACTCGGTGCGTCGTCGGGTAGTTGGTTGCTAGGACGTAGCATTTCTTTGGTTTGGGTTGTTAATGATGTCCATGGAGTTCGATGGGTTGTGTCTCAGATATCCAAAAATGATAGTCTATGGTGTAACAAACTCGGGTCGTTACAATAACCTTCTCATATGATGTTCGATGAAGACGAACTTTATATCAAAGTTGTAGCACTCGATGAGATCTACATCTTTGTAGTTCAAACTTTTTTGATATGAGATCATTTGTATGTCCAAATATACACAAGTTTTTGTAGAGTTAATAACAAAGGAGTCCACATGCTCCATTGTCATAAATGAGTGTGCAGTGATAGTTAAGGATCTCAGATGAAGAAGCACCCAAAACAAAAGCACACTAAACCCTTGGTGGCTTGTGTGGTAGTGCTTGGGAGCCCTCCATCTCACATATGCTTGATAGTGATCATCCGATTGTGTGAGAGAGCGATTCTAGTGCGATTGCATTGTGAGGTTGCATCGAGTGGCACTAGGTGATCGAGTTGCAAGCCAGTGGTGCTTCTTACTCTTGGAGGTTGCCACCTCCTAGACGGCTTGGTGGTGGTCTCCGTCGAAGCCCGCAAGAAGTTGTGCGGTGCTCCGGAGAAGAGCTTTGTGAGGGGTATTGTGCTCGCCCTGTGGGAGCCACGAAGAGCAACTCTAGTAAAGGGTGTCATTGAGCTACCCTCACTTTCGGGGTAGGTTCTTGTGGTGCCCGACGTGCGGGCTTGGTGGGTGATGCCAATTAGCTTCCGAACCACCAAGTGAGCGGTCGACACAACGGGGACTAGCGTGTTGGCAAGCACATGAACCTCGGGAGAAAAATCACCATGTCAACCTTGTTCTTCCCGTTGGTTTGCATCCTCGTTACACAAGCTTGTAATTACTTTCATATACATTGTGCTTATGTAGTTGCTCTTGTAATTAGTTAGCTTGTGTAGCTTACTAGTTACCTTCTTGCTTGTGTAGCATAGAAGTAGCTCCCTTGCATGGCTAATTTGGTTTGTGTAACCTTGTTAGTCACATTGCTTAGTTTGTGTAGCTAAGTATTTGCGCTCTCTAATTTGGCATTGGTTGCCTTGTTATTGAGCATTGTTAGTGAGCTTAGGTGGCCTTGTGCTTTTGCTTACTAGCATGTGTAGGAGCTCCCTTGTTGCTTAAAGTACTAGTGGCATAGGTTTATGTGATCTTGCTTCTAGAATTGATTAGGTGAGCTCTAGCTAGCCCGGCACCTTTGTTGCTTAATTATGATCTTTGCAAGGTGCTAGAGAACATAGATAGAGGGGTGTAGTCTTGGCTAAACCGATAGTTTTAATTCCGCACTTGTTTCAGTTAGCCGACACGATTAATTTTAGAAAGGACTATTCACCCCTGCTCTAGTCCGTCATCGCGACCCTACAAGTGGTATTAGAGCTAGGTCTCTCATTTGTGGTCTTCACCGACCTGAGAGGATGGAGTCTAAAGGGATAGATGTTTATGAGACACACATTTTTTATGGCACAAACTTTGCACTTTGGAAAAATCACATGCTTGATCATTTTTGTGCAAAGGGACCTAAGTTTTGGTGGATTGTCACTAGTGGTCTCACTCATGTTTTAGATCATAGAAATCTCACCAAAGCTCAAAGAGTTCTCTATAAACTTGATGCTCATGCTTGTTGTTTTCTAATGGATGCTTTGAGTTTTGATTTGATGAAACAAGTAAACTACACGGGAACCGCTCGTGAGATATGGGAGTCCATCAAGCGCACCTTTGGTGATTCCTCCACATGGGATGATGGCAAATTCAAGAAGGAGGCGCATGAGTGTGTCAAGCATGATCACAATTTGGTGATTGTGAAAGATTGCTCCACCTCATGGTCAAGTGATGATGATGATGATCGATTCACTACAAGTTCACTTGACAAGGTTGATGATGATGCCACAAGTGTTGCACATGAAGATTCTACCTCAAGCACACTTGGTGGTAATCTTGACGATGTTGGTTCATGCTCAAGCCATGATGATGATACTACTACAAGCTCTCCTACTACACCACATTGTTTTATGTCACAAGATGACATCAAGGTATCAAATAATAATGTGGTTGACCATGTTGATTCATATGATGAGCTTGTTAGTAGACTTGCTAGCATGACTATGTCTTTAGAAAATGAGAAAGCTAAAACAATGAAATTAGAAAATTAAAACTCATTTCTAAAGAACTCTTGTGAAGGACATAAGAAATTACTTAATGCTTTTAAATCTTCACATGATGAGCTAAAATTGAATCATGAGACACTACTTGCATCTCATGAAGAATTATTAGAACAACATGCTTCTCTCAATAACGTATTTACAAAGAAACTTAAAAATAATGAGAGCTCATCACATGGATCAAATGATAAATTGCAAAATATTTCTAACCCTTGTGATGTAGACAAGAATAATGTATCCACCTCTTGTGATGATTTATTAGATATGCCATGCTCTTCACAATTAGATGCTTGTTCTACTTCTATGTCTTGTGAGACTAACCTTTTGAAGGAGAACAATGAGCTCAATGAACAAGTGAAGAAATTGAGCAACAAGTTAGAGAGGTGATACAACTCTCAAGTCACCTTTGAGCATATGTTGAAGACTGAAAGAAATTTTGGTGACAAGAGTGGAGTCGGCTTCAAGACTAGCAAAGTCAATCATCAAGAAAGCCGCAATGACACAAGTGGCATTGGCTTCAACAAAAGCAAGATCAAGGGCAAAAGATGGGGCAAGAGAAGATATGAAAGAGAAATGAAGAAGCAAGAACAAGAGAAGCTCTCTTATTTCATGTGCTTCAAGTGCCATGAAGTGGGACATCTTGCAAATGGTTGCCCCAATGAAGAAAAGCTCAAGTTGAAGAAAGAAGAAGAGAGGCTAAGGCATGTTAAGTGCTTCAAGTGCCGCACATGGGGTCATCTCACCTCTATGTGCCCAACCAAGCAATTGGTGAAGCAACTAGAAGAGCCTCAACCGAAGCCATAAGTTGAGCAAGAGAAGACACCCCAAGAGCAAATCAAGATCAACCATGAAGATGGTGGTGATTTGATGATAAAAAGGAAGAAAACTAGAAGGGGTGGAAAATCAAGAGAAAGAGCAATGCGTCCAAGGATAAATCAAGATGCAAAGCAAATGAGCAAGAACAAAGAAGAGAAAATGGAGAAGATTGCTCACATGAGATGCTATAGTTGTGACACATTGGGCCACCTAGCTTCGGGTTGTCCAAACAAGCTTGAGAAGAAGGTTCAAGCAAACAAGGAGAAGCAAGGCAATGAGAAGCACAACATGAGCAAGGAAGAAAAGGCTGAAGCAAAGAGAAAGTGCTACTCATGCCAGGAAAGGGGACACATGGCACATTCATGTCCCCTAGGTAACACCCCTAAGCCTATTTCAAATAATGATGATTCTATGCTTAGGAAGGATGGTAATGGTACATCTATGGTTGCTATTGCAAAACATCCTGCTACTCATACTAAGGTATTGACTAAGTATGTTGCTCCTAACTTGAGAGGACCCAAAATTATTTGGGTACCATCAAAAAGTGGATGATTGGTTGTAGGTACCATCGGCATTGGAGGCTTGGTTCAAATGATATTCATCTTATTGATCATGTAGTTGAGCCAAGTATTGCTAAGTGATGATCATTATCCCAATGCCATGACAAATTGAGTGAAGTCCAAATGTGCTACAACATACAAGTGTCAAATTTAAGTTGTTGGTGATTCATTGGATATATTTGATGGTTTGCAAATAATTGAGTTGAAGCTTGCAAGTTGGATGATCATGATCCAACCAAGGTATATCTCTTGTTGATCATTTCATTTGGGTGCATATGAGTTGATTGAAAGGAACAAATATGCAAAGTTGCTTGCTATAAGTTGATTGAATGGATAATTGATTAGTAATCAAGGTTGGATTGATTTGTGTTGGATAAATTCATGAGATGACTTTTAGTAAGTGGTTTGAATGGATATATGTATTATGGAAGTATTCAAACAAGTTAGTTTCAAGTTTGATTCATATTTGATGAAGTATAGCTCAATTGTTGAAATCTGTCCTATAATTAAGAATCTGAGCTAGCTGTGATCTTAGCCATGTTTGAGTAATCAACACTTATTGGATTGGCATCAAAATTAGTGTACATGCTCTAGACTTATGGTATAAGATGTTGTACAAATTTCATGAGAATTGGATAAGAAATGCTTTGGTTTTGGAGTGGTTCTTGTCAGCTATAGTGCAGAAGTTTTCAGCATGTAGCAGTGGTGGAAGAATTGAAATCTGGTAACAATCTAGAAGTCAAATGAAGCTCAAATTTTTACATCTGCTAGATAACTTAGTGAGTCACATCTCCACCAAATTTAGTGGTATTTGGATTTGTACTTTGGGAAATATGCTTATTCCTTTCAAGGGTACAAAATCTGTCAGAAAAGTGACAAATGCTGGATTGATCTAGAGTCACTTTGATTGAAAGGTCCTCAAATTAGAAACATGTTTATAAGTAATTAAGGCACCTAAGTTTGGTTTTGAGATGATCTAGAAGCATGACAAGAAAAGAAGACAAGGCCATTTGATTGTGGAGTGTACTTTGCACACATTCGGTACTCAAATTGGAAGATCAAGATCAAACTTAAGTCGAAGATGAAATTTAAGTTCTAGATATGATTGGAGATCATTTGGTAGAAAGAAAAGGACTTAAAGAAGGAATTAAGGTTACTCATCAAGTTAAGTCCATCACTTGAATCAATCAATCAAGTTATTTTAAGTGAATGTCAAGGATGGTTCTTGGAAAGAGGTCACTTCTCCCTAGTGTAGGGGCTTGCCGCCTATGTGTAGGTGAACCAAGTGTGGTACTTGGAAGGCTAGCATGGAAGTGGTGATCCGAGAAACATTTGAGATGCATAGTTGAAGCAATCAAAAGGGTTGATCAAGAAAAGCATGCAACACCCAAAAGAGAGCTAATCATATTATTTCAAGTGGTATTCCAAATAGTTCTCTCATGCAAGCATTGATCAAAAGATAAAGCAAGCCAACCACAACAAGAAAGTGCACTTGATCATAAGTGGTATTTATTTCATATGGATGAAGAATGGAATTCAAAATGGTATCTATTGGTCTTCACCAAGCTCATAATTGGACTTCACATTGCTATTGGAGTAATGAATTGAAATCTATGTGACTATCCTCTACTCCAACATAGCAAAGGTATCATTGTAATTTGCATGATCATTTCATCCCTTACTAGTATGCGGTTAGTGCATATAATACATGCTTCATAGGATCATGCATAACAAATGAAATGTTTAAATTCATAACCTACCACTATTGCTTGAATTATTACTTGATCTAGTGGTTAGTATATGAATTTGTTCATGAGCTAGTGATCCCAAGTACTTAATCTAATTTGGATTGCTAACAAGTGACAAGTACAACATTGGCAAGATAACCTTTGCAAGAGGTGTGAATAAGCTTGTCATTGGTTCAAACCGGACTTGAAAGCTTAGGCAAATCAATTTAGTTCAAGTCAACCATAGAAGCTCATGATAGTGATAAGAGTACAAGCACAAGACAACAATGCAAATGAATATCTTGTTTATTTGTTTCAAGTGGTATCTAGACTCAAGTATTTCATCAAGAATCTACAAATGATGTCTAGATCAACTCACAAGTGATATCCTATAAAGTAGTACTCATGAAGATAGCAAATGTTCAAGAAATGGTTTTTATTGATAAATCCAACAAGTGGTTCCATCCTAGAAGATTCTTTCAAGTGATATCATATCTACACATGGTATCAATCATGCAAGATGATGGTTCCACAAGTGATCCTCAACTTTAAGTGATCATCAAATGAAGAATGCATCCTTCACCTACAAGAGCTCAAGTGTATCAAATGGATGACCCATGCTATCACATAGGGGGAGGTGTCCCACAAATTGATCTCAAGATCAAAAATCTTATGTGTGGTATCTCAAAAAGCCCTACACAAGATACAAGTGGTATCTACAAGTGGTGTCATTCCAACAATCAAGTGATGTCCATAAAAAATGCAAGATTCAAGCCTCAACCATCTAGCCCAAACATATACCTTTGCATCAATGAGAACACACCTTTTATGGAAATTGATGACAAAGGGAGAGAGATTGTACAAAGATATGAAAGCTGTGAGATTGAGATTGTACAAGGGGGAGAGATAAGATATAAAAGCTCAAAGAAGTAGAGGTTGGACATGGACATGAACAAAGAGGGAGCAACATTGAAGAAAAGAGATGGATCAAAATTCTTGGACAAGAGAAGCACACAAGTAGGGGGAGCAAGCTCATGAACTTTGATTGATTGCATTTGATATGTGCATATTCATGTGCTTACTTGCATTGCATAAGTTTTTAAATTCAATATGCATGCTTGTGTGGTGTATGCTAGTTGTAGAATTTGTTTGATGAAATGAAAACTAGCATGCATAGGATGATAGCTAGACACTTGGTATGTTCTTCAAGTAATGCTAGTACCTTGCTTTTAATGTTGATCTCATGAGGTATCTAGTGATTTTATTTTCAAGTGATATCTAGCTAACCATGGTGCTAAGGATGAACTTAAAGGTGCAACTCCAATTGGTACATGCTTCAAAGGTTTATTCTATACACCTTAGCATCATTTAGTAGTATTTACTCTCCCACAATTTTAATCTATGCATATGTGCAAGCTTCAAATCAAACACTCTAGTACATATGTAGGGGGAGCTAATACTACCATCTTGGGTTTGTGGTACTTGTCCAAAATCATTTTCACATGGTAAAATTGCTTGGGCAAGCAACATGAATCCAAAAGAGCTTAATTTCCATATCTTTGTAGAGTTGTCATCAATTACCAAAAAGGGGAGATTGAAAGGTCCTTGTGTGGTTTTGGTAATAGAGTGACAACCGAGGTGGACTAATTGTGTTTATGTGAGATACATAGGTGATTAGTCCACAGGTACATATGTGTGAGCAACATATGCCATGAAGGTGAAAATGGTTTGGAGATGTTGCAAAGCTCACACATGTGATGATGAAGGAGCTTATTGCACATGAGACATGACATTGAGTCATGTGATCAAGGTGGAGAAGATCAAGACAAGACTTGGCTTGATGGACCAGTTGCAAGCGTGAAGGGCAAGTCGGAGGCTTTGGAGCGATGGATCGTGTGGTGGTGAAGCTTGAGCAAGACTTGGCACCGATGGACGAAGGCAACGGTGAAAAGCAAGTGAAGTCAAGATCGATGAACCAATATGATCACATGATGATATGAAGTGAATCATATCATTGTTGATCATGTTGGTGCATGTGTTGCATCGACATTGGAGGCGATGGAATGGAATGCGCAAGGCAAAGGTATAACCTAGGGCATTTCATTTCACCGGTCATAGGTGTGTAGAGATGTTGATGACCGGGTTTAGGATAGATGGCTGTACTATCAAGAGGAGCAAACTTGTTTGCATATCGGTCATCTAGTGCCACTCGAGTGATCTAACTTTGCATCATCGCTAGGATTGAGTGGCGTGGCAAGTTGAGTGGCTAATCCTTTGGAAAATGATTGTGAAAATGCTAACACACATATACATGGTGGTGTACACTTGGTGGTGTTGGCACATTTACAAAGGAGAAGAGATTGGAGTTGATATGGATCAACTTGGTGATGAAATGGAGGTGAGAAAGGTCCCATAGAGTGGACCAAACTCTGGTCACGTAGTGGACCGGACTCTGGTCACGCAGTGACCGGACGCTGGCTGTGTGCGTCCGGTCAGGGTGGCATATGATGATGCAGGCAGAGCAGAGAAGCTGGAGAGTGACCGACCGGACATGTCCGGTCATGTCCGGTACCTTACTGGAAATGACCGGACGCTGCGGTTGCTACGTCCGGTCAGTTCATGCTACAGCGTCCGGTAGTCATATGACCGCTGAGATCAGGCGTACTATATTTGAAGCAGGTGACACGTGGCTATCATCGAGCGATCGGACGCTGTGGTCCAGCGTCCGGTCGGCCCGAGTTTTGCCCAGTAAAGGGGTAACGCCTCTATTTGTTCGTGGGGCTATAAATAGAAGCCATGGTCAATCTTAGGCCGGTAGCTAAGCACACTAGAGCCTTGGTGGCTTGTGTGGTAGTGCTTGGGAGCCCTCCATCTCACATATGCTTGATAGTGGTCATCCGATTGTGTGAGAGAGCGATTCTAGTGCGATTGCATCATGAGGTTGCATCGAGTGGCACTAGGTGATCGAGTTGCAAGCCGGTGGTGCTTCTTACTCTTGGAGGTTGTCACCTCCTAGATGGCTTGGTGGTGGTCTCCATCGAAGCCCGCAAGAAGCTTGTGCGGTGCTCCGGAGAAGAGCTTGTGAGGGGTATTGTGCTCGCCCCGCGGGAGCCACGAAGAGCAACTCTAGTAAAGGGTGTCATTGAGCTACCCTCACTTTCGGGGTAGGTTCTTGCGGTGCCCGACGTGCGAGCTTGGCGGGTGATGCCAATTAGCCGCCGAACCACCAAGTGAGCGGTTGACACAACGGGGACTAGCGTGTTGGCAAGCACATGAACCTCGAGAGAAAAATCACCGTGTCAACCTTGTTCTTCCCATTGGTTTGCATCCTCGTTACACAAGCTTGTAATTACTTTCATGTACATTGTGCTTGTGTAGTTGCTCTTGTAATTAGTTAGCTTGTGTAGCTTACTAGTTACCTTCTTGCTTGTGTAGCATAGAAGTAGCTCTCTTGCGTGGCTAATTTGGTTTGTGTAACCTTATTAGTCACATTGCTTAGTTTGTGTAGCTAAGTATTTGCGCTCTCTAATTTGGCATTGGTTGCCTTGTTATTGAGCATTGTTAGTGAGCTTAGGTGGCCTTGTGCTTTTGCTTACTAGCATGTGTAGGAGCTCCCTTGTTGCTTAAAGTACTAGTGGCATAGGTTTGTGTGATATTGCTTCTAGAATTGATTAGGTGAGCTCTAGCTAACCCAGCACCTTTGTTGCTTAATTATGATCTTTGCAAGGTGCTAGAGAACATAGATAGAGGGGTGTAGTCTTGGCTAAACCGATAGTTTTAATTCCGCACTTGTTTCAGTTAGCCGACGCGATTAATTTTAGAAATGACTATTCACCCCCCCTCTAGTCCGCCATCTCGACCCTACAGGTGTGAGGCAGAATCACACAGGCCATGATAACGGGCCATGGAACGGTTTTCACTAGCCAATAAATCTACTCAAGGCGCAACATGCTTTAACCGCACGCTATGCACGATCAAGATTGATGTAAAACAGCCGATAAAACGTAACTCATAGTTTAATGTGTAAATTAGATCAGTTTCAGATTAACAAACAATGGGCTAAACAAGATATAAGGCAAATCTAGATCAATCACAAATGGGCAGAGTGATATTACTGTAATTAGATAAATAATGAAAGCAATAAGCAACATCGGTAACTTAATGAATCTACCAAAGACTACCATTCTGAGGTAGAGCCGATAACTTGACCTTGATCTAGTTCATGCAGTGGGGGTCGACCGGATCGATGCAGCCATACTTGAACTAGGCAAGAATCGATAACTAACTTATACCAGAGTCACAGTGGAGGTCGACTGGATCGATGCAGTCGTACGAACAGATGTATAAGCCATGACGGTACTTACAACAAGCAGTGGAGGTTGACCAGATCGATGCAGCCGTACTTGTTGAAAAACTCACCAAGATCTACTCTACTCCTACTCCTAAGGGGTGGCCGGAGCCAAAAAAGTAAATGACTTGTATATTGGATTGATTGTGTGTTTTACAATAGTCGGGGTTTGATATTTATACCTAGGACCCGCGTATGATTCCTGTCTAAGCATGACTCGTCATAATTTTTTACCCTAGAGAAAACATTCCTAATTTAAGATAACTTGGACTCTAATCTTTCCCTTTTTGTAGAGTCCAACATGTCTCGTTCTAGCGCCGATCATAGCCTTCGTCGATATCCGCTGGCGCTATCTGAAGAAAGCCGATTCCAGTTCTGCATTCGAATCAGCTGGTTCTGATCTGCACACAATTGATTCTTTGAAGACATGATCTTTAGAGCTTTTGAGTCCCTGTGACTCTTCTTCCAAATTTTGGTGTAAACACATGCCCCCCAATTTTGGGATAAAAGTAATTTTATTCCAAAATTATCACGTCTAAATCCCCGATAGGTCCATAGTCATAGGCAGAGAATCTTGATCTGGGGTCTACTGTTTGTCACCGTTTACGTCAGCTCATGAGCCCATGCTTCAAAACGTTTATGAGAGCATCATTGCTTCATGAGCATTTGGATTCATCCTTCCAGGCCAGCTATAAAATGTCCATCCGACCCTGGCGAGAGCAACTCAACAATTCAACCATGTTTCTCTTCTATCTGCCTCCTCAAGTGTTCCCGACTCCATTGGACCCTCCATGGTCTATCCTTTTGCTATGAAGATCTTGAGCGGTTAGAAGAATTCTTGTGCATAGAGTAATTGTGTCACTCATCTTAGCATCTTGTCAAGCAAGAGAATCAGTTATTGCGGTTAGAAGAACCCTTATGACATCGCCTGGGTCTTTTGTCCATGCTCGCAGAGCTGTTCTAGTGTTTGCAAGGGCTAAAATGTGTGGACACCTTCCCCTTGTTTGCTCGATCAAATGCCCATTGGGAAAGCCACAAGCTTCTTTCCAGCAGTTTCCCAGTCACCGAGAAATTGGCTGGGTATCTGTTGGGTAAGCGGCTTTTCTGTCATAATTTTCCTAACGGGCCAATGTGACTTGGTTTATGATGACTTTTGGCACTGTGGGGATTCGAACTTCCTTCAATCCAAAGAAACCTTGGTGGGCTGATTGCTGGTCAATGTAAATCTTTTGTATCTATCCCATGATATTTTGTAACTTGGGAGAGCAATAAGTCCGAATCTGTTATCTCTTCGTTATATGTTCCCTGAATTCTCGGGGCGTCGATCCCTTTTCGTATCCGATTTTAATTTCACACTACTGGCATAATCTTTGCCTTTCCGGGCTATATATTCAGGCCACGGCTAGGGATCAAAAAATAACTCGCGTCACCTCAAACCTTCTGCATCCTTAGTATAGTTCCTGCTTCTCCGTAGGTTTGAGATCATGGAGAACATCGAGAAGTTTCCTGAGGAGGCCCTTAATGGACCTGCATCATCGCGTCAGTGCCTTCATCATCAGGAGGGTGCAAATTGTGGCACCCCCACTACCTCAGGGGATAGGACCAAGTCCATTTGGCCTTTATCCTCTTTGTTAATAGCTCGTCGCCAGCTCCCTTGTTATCAGAGGAGGCGGATTGACAACGACGATCTACTTGCCTCCATTAATTGGCATGGCTAGAGTCTCATTGAATGTCTCTCCCTCGTAGAATCGGCCCTAGCCATGGTTCGATGTCAATCACCTCCCGAGATCGATTCAGTGGAGGATAGGTTGGCCAAGGCTGAAGGCCAGAATGACGGGTGAGATATCTATCATAACCTTTGCTTCTTTTTAATTTCATCTTCAAGACTCTGATCATCTCCCCATTGAATCTTTTTAGATCTGTCTACCCAACTGGAGAACCTCCGAATGGCTGTAGAGCATGTGGTGGGATTCGTCAATGCCAGTGACACCGTTCCGATGATTCGCCTGCATGACATCCCGAACCATGTCAGGGAGGTTGCTTTGCACGGTGTTCACCATGGTGCCACCATGGTGTTGGCTTCTGTGCAAGTCCATTCTGGCCATGAGCTTCGATTCCTTCCCCGTGGTTTTCCAGCCGCGGCGCACCCTGTGGATTGTGAACGCCTGATTGAGGATTTCTTCAGTGCTGCTAACTCCATAGCCTTTATCTCTCAGGCTGATGATATAGTAGCCAAAGTATTTTCCAGCCCGTAGTTTGTAATAGGTGATATTAGCAAACAATTTCTCCGTCTTAAGTGATTTTTCCTTTTGTTTTGTACTTCATACTACATGCATCACTTTGTCTGTGTTTGCTTTTGCTTTTGTGGGCGATACGCATTGTACTGGCTTTTACCCCTTTGGGTTTATTTCCGTACTAGAAGTGATACCCTTCTGGTATCAGCTATTAGAGCCATCAACCGAGCAAATTGGTTGCCCAGTTATTAATCCAAACGTTAGGGCAATATTCCTTCAAATATTCCCCATTTGATTGCTCTGCCAAATTCTTTTTCCTCTCTCAGCGTTTCCAAAATATAAGCGTTACCAGGCGCACAATGTTTGATCCGATGAGGTCCTTCCTAGTTAGGTGACCATTTGCCGAATTTACTGCCTTTTGACCCGATCGGCAATTTCACTTTCTAGACCAAGTCTCCTTCAGAGAATTGCTTAATCTTAACCTTTTATTGTAATATTTTGCAACCCTCGGTTTAATGGCTTCAATGTTTTTCAAGAGCATGCAGCCGAAAACAACTGAAGTCTTTTAAGTTATTCATCACAAGATTCTGGTAGACTTCGCCTGATAAATCACTGTGCAACATAACACGCCTTGATCCAGTTTGAACTTCCCAAGGAAAGATTGCATCATGTTTATGCACAAGTTCACAAGGTGATCACATCAGCTCCTTTGCTCTTGGTCATCAAGGGCAATCCATTCCCAGCCTTCTCCAGAGTCTTGTCTCCCTTTTCCATTTTTTAAGATCAGGTCCTGAAGGTGAAACAGGCTCAGAGGAGTTTGTTTGATCATGAAACCCTTTTGGCCAAGGGGAACTCGAACAGGCAAGAGGCTAAAGAACCGTCATAGTCGATTGATCACCTCCGTTTCGGCTAAAGAGCCGATTTTGAAAATAGTCGATTCTAGACTCCCGATCTTAATCCCACTTAGGTCTGAAAACACGGCCTTTATTAAGAGAGCCCTTCGATCTTCCATCCTCAGTCATCTGGCACCGTATTCTCTTCGGCATTGGTGAAGCGGTGTTTCGCCTTCTATTAACTGCGGTTGCCTTTTGCGTGTCCCAAGGCATCCGCGTCTTCGCTTCATGTCTTCAAATACTAGCCGAGGGCTTCGACGTCAAACACATCTCCATCTACCATTGTTCCTTTGCTCTCTCCTACCTATTGAAACCATGTAGCGGTTTTCTTACTTCCCTCCATAGATCTAATCATCTTTCATGGCTGACGAGGATAACCAAGGCAAGCGCGCGGCGGAGGAGATCCTAGAAGAGGACATGCTGATAAACCAGCATCTCTAACGCATGAGGTGAGATTGGCAACCTCTGTTCAAGATGATGCTCTATTCTGACTCGCCTATACGTTCGTTGTGAATGACAGCCTTCATCCTTTCCCTAGGACCGGCAAACCCGCTGATGCTACATCTTCCGCGCCGCCTTCGTCGTTGGGTTCTTCCAATTCGTACGACGGTGATGATGCCAGGCGCTTCTTTCGAGAATGGAAGGCGGCTGAGGATCGCTATTCCGAGGCGATTCGAAACAACTGCCAGCTTGAGACTCGTCTAGGGGTCTTCCAAGCGGCCCTTAATACAGCTGAGGAGGAGGCCAGCGTCGTTCGAGCTTGGCTAGCTGAGTCTGAAGCTACGGTAGCGGGTAAGATGAGTTCCATGAATGTTTCTATTCTGCTTTCCACTGCCTTTGTCTTGATAGTCTTCTGTAATCGCCAGCCCAAACGGTGCAGTTGGAGTCTCTCCAACTATCAGCGAACGCGGCCGCAGACGTCGTCAATGCTCGAGGTTCCCTCATTGACACTCGTCTCCAAGACATCCCGGCCCACGTTCAGGAGATTGCCCTCCACAGCGTACGTCACGACGCGTCGGTGGCGCTAACTGTGGCGCAGGTCCAGACCGGGCATGACCTCCACGCCATGGAGGTTGGCTTCCCGATTGGCGATGGCCCTGAGGGACATGAGGACTTGATAGAAGATTTCACCGTAGCGGCGGAAGCCATCGTGGACATCACATCTGCTCAGGATGTGGTGAACAAGGTCTTCGACTAGGTTGTATTTAGGGCGAACTGATGAATGAAATCTTCTACTTTTCCATGATTGTCTTAGTGCAATGTCCTCATGTATAACTGTTTTTATCTTTTGTTTTTGGTCTATAGGCGAAACATATCGTATCGACTTTTATTGCCTTTGAAGATTTTTATTTTTTGAACTAGAGGTGATACCCTCCTGGTACCGGCTATTAGAGCCGAGAACGAATCGACTATCAAATGTTGACCAGATATTAGGATAACGTACCGTAGAACTTTTCATATCAAAGGTCAAACGATTAATCAACCCAGGTCAAGCATCCTATTGAATGAAATAGAACCTCCTTAAGAAGTCCATTAACTCTGAATCGCACTTTTGACTCAGCATCCACATATGTCGGCCTAAACCCATCTTCAGGACTCAATGTTTAATTTTCCTTTAATCCAATGGCCGACGTGAAGCCGCGACTTTTTTACTAAAACAAACTCTCAAAGCCAATCGCTTGGATCGACTGTTGGCTTTCATTGCTGATCTTAATGAAGCCTCCTTACCATGACTTGCTAGAAAAACATTCAAAGTCTCCTAGTTCACAAAAGACTGGATCGGCGGTCGCGATGCTTACGGACTCATCAGCGCGAACCAGTTCGACATCATCTCCATGCCATTGAATCAAACACTGATGCATGGTCGATGGTATACGGCAATTCGCATGAATCCAATCACGACCGAGGAGCAAACTGTACGACCCTTTTCCATCGATGACGAATAATGTGATGAGCAGAGTCTTGCTCCCGATTGTTAGCTCGACGTTTATTGCCCCCCAGGTCTTAGACATATTACCTCCGAAGTCTCTAAGCATCATGAAAGTCTCCATCAGATCTTCTGGTCCCTTGCCAAGCTTACGAAAAGTGGTGTAAGGCATAAGATTGATAGAAGCACCTCCGTCCACCAACATCTTGTTCATTGGCTTTCCATCAACAAGACCTTTCATATATAAAGCTTTTAAGTGCCGATGCTTGATTGGTTTGTCAAATATTGCTTGATGTACAACCGTTAGCTTGGCAATTATCTCCTCGTACTCTAGTTCATCGAAATCCGAATAAACTTCTTGATCTGCCAGAGCTCTGAACTCTGATGGTAATAGAAAAGTCATTTGGATATTAGTCGATGGTTGCTTTCTATCCGCTGTTTGCTTAGTACGCCATACTTGAGGTTTACCGGATGCCTGAGCCTGTTCCATCTCTTTATTCCTTAGGCCTTTGAACAATCACTACAGCATGGATATCAGGACGCAGGCCATCCACAAGACGGGTGATGAAATAAAGAGGATTAACACCAGCAGAATAAGCAGTCGACTGACAAAGTTTGTTTGATGCGGTATAACTGGCGAAGGAGAATTTTGTGCTGATCTCTATCAAATCTCTCAGCGACCATAGCACAGAAATCCTCTCATGACGTGGTAGCAAGTTGGGGCTCGATGGATTGGTACCAACAGGAAGCGGCACCCTCCAGATGCATTTCCGCAACACTAATCCACATCGAACGATCAGTGCCATACATGTGGAAATACTTCTCACAGCGTTTGCACCAGCGGCGTGGGTTTTCGCCATTGAAGGATGGGAATGGAAGTTTAGGTAAACGGCCAAGGTTAGGTAGGTGTTGATTGAAATTGGGCGGTGCATTTGGTGGAAATGGGTTAAGGTGGAAGGGCAACGGTGGGTTTGGCGGAGGCGGTGGACGCAGCGGTGGCATACGGCACATCGGAAGAGGAGGTGGTGGGGGTGGTGGTAACGTACCATTAGACAGGATATGAGCGGGGACGGTGAAAATCCCTGGCCCAGTATCCCGTGGTTTAGGTGCAACACCGGGCCCTATCACGGGCGAATGGGTGAGTCCTGCCGTGGCTAGTGCCATGATCGACGGCGACGCTGAGTACACCGCGGGCGCCACGGTCGACGGTGATGCCGAGCATGCGGTGGGCGATGCAGAGAACACACCGGGCTGGTGCGTCGATGCGTTGAACACCGTGCGGTCGTAGAGCTTGGGGACCTTCTGGACGCGGAGCCTGAGGTCATCGACGACGCCTTCGAGTTCCAGGCACCAGGTACTGACGTCGCGCGCGATGGCCTCGAGCGCGGTCACCCGGGCGTCGTGGTCCTTGGCGACGGGCTCGACGCGGATTGACTCAAGATCGGCGAGGCGCTTGGCGACGGTCGACTCTTGCTCGGCGTGGGCGAGCTCCAACTCGGTGAGGCGCTGCGAGACGTCGTTGGAAGATGAAGATGTGGTGGTGGATTCCAGCGCGGTGAGGCGGCAATCAACCGCAGTGGTGCGGTCAGCACTCGTGCGCTCAAAGTCCGCGAAGCGGCGCTCCCAGCGCTCCTCGTGGGTGTCGAAGCGGCGGGCGAACTCGTCGATGATGAGTTTGGTGGTGGGATCCATGGCACCGAGCGCACGCTGACGGCGGGTGAAGTGATCGTGGGAAGAGGTGGAATCCAGGACGGATTGATTGGAGGTGGGGAAGGTGGTTAGGATCGAAATCCGATACCAGATGTTAGCAATACACAGGAAGGAGGAGGGAATTAGGAGCTTGGAGAAGAAGAAGAAGAAGAAGAACAAGTATAGGTAGGATGAGTTATTAGACAGAGGAAATGTAATGGATTCAGTTTAGCGATTACAGGTTTCGTGATCCTCTCCCTCAGCCTCTCCCGGCTTAAGTACTACTGCTATCATCTAACGACTCCACAGCGAGCCAGTAATGAATGGATTGGGCCTCTTCTCTCTGACAGGCCGGCGCTTCAAGCCCATGGCTGATGATTCAGGTTCATCACTGTCTTGTATTGTCGGATTCGACACAGTACTAATAGGGAGTACGAGTAACAGAGATAAGGATGACGGCAAGTGATAAAAAGATAATTAAGTCCATGTTTAGTTCTCTACCCCTTACGACAAGACCATACTAGTCCCTCCGTTGGTGTCGTATCTTGTTTTATATTCTATATCTATATCTATATCTATTCTATACTCCCTCCGTAAAAAAAAACATAATTCTAGCTTTGAACCTGGACACGCGCTGTGTCTAAGTTCAAAGCTAGAATTATGTTTTTTTTTACGGATGGAGTACCTAATAATAATAAAGAGACAAAATTTCAGCCTATTTTTTCGTACATCCATTTCTTTTGTTCATCTCTCCTTAGCTAAATCCGCAAATGTGAAAATTGTCCCTGCTCATTTATCTATAGCCCTCCTAATTTATATATAACGTACATGGGTCTTCTTGAGGTAATATGGATAGCTAGGAATCCGAATCCTAATCTAAGTAGATTCTTCTGATTTTGAGTACATTTCTAATCCGAATAGAAAAGAATTAGATAGCAAGAAATTCTAATCAAATAGATTCTTCCGATTCTGAGTAACACTCCTAATCGGAATAGAAAAGAGTCAACATCTGTGTTCGGACTGGTTTGTGTCAGGAATGCTCTGTTTTCTTTTTCAAGCGTCCGTGTCCAAATTGGTTTGATCCGTTTTTCCCACATTCAGTGTCCACTTTTTTAAAGGAAAGTTCAGCGTCCACTTCATACTTCAATAGTTGGTTTCCCTGATTCAAAAAAAAATAGTTGGTTTCTAACTTCTTGTTCTAATTTCATTTCTCCATAAATATAAATAATAATATTATACACCTTTGAACCTTTAACGTCTTCTTTAAAAATGTTAGAAAGTAGGGAGCCAGACAAAACGATTGATGCAAATGATTCTACGTTTTATTCCAATGAACAGTGTGTACATATATATATACAGAGCCCATGTGGACGATTACAAGTGTGAAAGAAAGAGGGGGTGAGAAAACACCCCTTGGATTAATCCCTAATTGATCACTAAATAATAATTCTCAACACTCCCCATTGATCAATTAGTTCCTTGTAGTCTTTACTGTTCATCTATTATGCATCTTTAAAAATCTTTGGAAAACCCTATGGGAAAAAATCAAAGTAATACCGGTATATCAGGCAAAACTCCTTAAAACCCAATGGAAAAAAATAAGGAGAAACACCATGATGTACAATCATCAATGTTATTAGACCCTTTGAGATAAACCCAAAGCCTTAGTCTAAAAATACCTTGACCATAGGGTCAATATGCTTCAAATATCATCTTCCAAAAACCCCGATGACAAAAAATAGATGATATAGCATATACCTTTGTGTTGACATTGCCTCATTAAAAACTTTATATGAGAAACCACAAATGTAAAACTCATAAAGAAAAAAGTACAATGCATCTTATGTCCCAATATTGTCCACCAAAAAACCCTTGTGGAGAAAAATGGATGATATGACATAACCTTGTGTTGATATTGCCTCATTAAAAACTTTATATGAGAAACCCAAAAGGAAAAACACATACAAAGAAAAGAGTGTAATATGATGTTTGTAACAAGTTATTAATCAAAGAGACACTCCCCTTGATACATGCAAATCTTAAAGTAAATTCATACCAATACACTCAACACATACGAAATGTGGAGTATGGTAGACTTTGTGAATATCTCTACGAGATTATCACAATACTTAGTTTGCAAATGTTCATATGCCCATATTACCTATGGAACGGAACCATCTTAGTGCAAAAATATTGCATTAAGTATAACTTGTCTTCATCTACACAACACAAGTTGCATTACCTTTATAGATAATGACCATCGATTCATAAAATCAACACCACATAACTTCATTATGTGATATATCATTCTATCAAGCTATACACATTCATGTGAAGCCTTGTACAATACAATGTTAGAATGATTAATGGAATTGACCATTATATGTCTATTTAAAGACTATTACAAAATGGTCTTTCCATATCCATGTAAAGCCTATTTCAATGATATGAAATTTGGTTATCTTATAGATAACCAGAATCATTATATCCACATAATCGGATCATGGATAACACCAAGACCACATGTGCTATTTGAGATATCAAAAGATATTCTTAACTTCAATCTACCAACATTTGGTAGGAGTAGCGCTTGAAAGGTCCTAATGGCTAGAGGGGGGTGAATAGCCTAATAAAATTTCTACAACAACACTTAATAAAATGGTTAGACAATTATGAAACGAAGCAAGTGTTGCGCTAGCCTACTCAAAATGCAAGCCACCTACCACAATTGTAGTTTAAATAGTCTCTATTCACACAATAGCTATGACACTACCCTATGTTAGTGTGCTCTCAAAGGCTAACTAAAGAGCCACACCAACCAAGCAAGCAAACTCTCACAACTAGCAACACTAAAGAGCTTGACAACTAGATTGCGGTAATGTAAAGAGAGTGATCAAGAAAGTTATACCACCGTGTACATTAAGGAACCAATCAATCACAAAGATGAATAACAATGAAGACCAATCACCTCGGAATCAATGATGAACACAATGATTTTTTATCGAGGTTCACTTGCTTCTTAAACAAGCTAGTCCTCGTTGTGACGATACACTCACTTGGAGGTTCACGCGCTAATTGGCTTCACACGCCAAACCCTCAATAGGGTGCCGCACAACCAACACAAGATGAGGATCACACAAGCCACGAGCAATCCACTAGAGTACCTTTTGGCGCTCTACCAGGGAAAGGTCAAGAACCCCTCACAATCACCACGATCGGAGCCGGAGACAATCACCACCCTCCGCTCGACGATCCTCGCTGCTCCAAGCCGTCTAGGTGGCGGCAACCACCAAGAGTAACGAGTGAAACCCGCTGCGAAACACGAACACCAAGTGCCTCTAGATGCAAACACTCAAGCAATGCACTTGGATTCTCTCCCAATCTCACAAAGATGATGAATCAATGATCGAGATGAGTGGGAGGGCTTTGGCTAAGCTCACAAGGTTGCTATGTTAATGAAAATGGCCAAGAGGGTGAGCTTGAGCAGGCCATGGGGCTTAAATAGAAGCCCCCATGAAACAGAGTCGTTGTACCCCTTCATTGGGCACAACGCGGGGTGACCAGACGCTCCGGTCCGATCGACCAGACATTGGCCCTCAACGTCCGGTCACGTGATTCACGCCACGTGTCCCCTGCTTCAAATACTGTTCGTCAGATTTCAACAGTCGTCTGCTGACCGGACGTGTCAGTTAGAAAGTGACCTGAAACTGGACCTTAGCGTCCGGTCGTTTCCAGTAAGGTTCCAAACGCGATTTTTCCCGCCGGACGCGTCCGGTCATGCTTGACCGGACACGGCCCAACAGACGGTCACTGCGCGTCTCCTCAGACGCCCTACGTTAGCGTCGATGCCAAGATCGACCGGACGCACCCCGCCAGCGTCCGGTCGCTGAGCGACCCAGCATCCGGTCATGAGACCGAAACGCATGCCCTCTACTGCCACTGACCGGATGCGCTGGTCCAACCGAGACCAGGGTCCGGTCACTTACAGTGACCTCCGTCTTTTCTGTCTAGGACGCCGGTGGCACCGTCGGACTGTTCGCACTCTACGGGCGGACACTCCGCCGGTGGAGTTTCTTACCCTTGCACCTAAACTTCACCACCCTTGATCAAATGTGCCAACCACCAAGTGTATCACCTTGTGCACATGTGTTAGCATATTTTCACAAACATTTTCAAGGGTGTTAGCGTTCCACTAGATCCTAAATGCATATGCAATGAGTTAGAGCATCTAGTGGCACTTTGATAACCGCATTCCGATACGAGTTTCACCCCTCTTAATAGTACGACTATCGATCCTAAATATGATCGCACTCACTAAGTGTCTTGATCACCAAAACAAAATAACTCCTACAATTTTTACCTTTGCCTTGAGCCTTTTGTTTTTCTCTTTCTTGTTTCCAAGTCCGAGCACTTGATCATCATCATGGCATCATCATCATCATCATGTTATGATCTACATTTACTTTGCCACTTGGAGTGTGCTACCTATATCATGATCACTTGATAAACTAGGTTAGCACTTAGGGTTTCATCAATTCACCAAAACCAAACTAGAGCTTTCAATCTCCCCCTTTTTGGTAATTGATGACAACCCTTATACAAAGATATGAATTAAAATTCAATTGAATCCATGTTGCTTGTCCAAGCATATTTACCATGTGTAAAAGGATATGGACAAGTTTCATGAACCCCAAATGGTAGCAATTGCTCCCCCTACATATGTGCTAAGAGTTTGGATTTAAGCTTGAACATATGCTTAGATAGGAAATATAGGAGGCAATGTCTACCAAATGATGCTAAGGTATAAAAGATGGACCTTTGAAGCGTGATACCAATCAAAGTGCACCAATATACCATCCTTAGCATCATGGTTAGCTTGATACCACTTGAAAACACTTGGAAATGAAATCATTAGATATCCTATGCATGCTAGTTTTTCATTTCATCATTCAAACCTACAACTAGCATACGCCACACAAGCATGGATATTGAAATTTAAAACTTGTGTTATGCAAACAAACATATGAAATGCACATTCAAATGCACCATACAAGTTCATGAGCTTGCTCCCCCTACTTGTGTGCTCAAAGTATTAATTGATTCCTTTCCTTTGTCATATCTCTCCCCCTATGTCAAGTTCTCCTCCTTTGTTGTCTTCTCACCATCTTAGTACACTAATATCTTTTGTTATTTCTCCCCCTATCACTTATATCTTTGTTTCTCTCCCCCTTTGTCATCAATGACCATAAAGGTTTAAAAGGTAGATAGGTTGAGATTATCAATGTCAATCAATGGGGTAAGGATTATATTCTCAAAATTGGTTCAAACTAGATTATTTACCAAAGATATTTAACTCGGTTTGATCCAAAGACAAGCTTCTTCACACCTCCAAATAAGGGTTATCTTGTACCGTGTTGAGTTAAACACTTAGAGCTCATTTTCTAGAATAAACACTAGGTTTACAAGCCCACAAATAAGTCATATGCTATCACTAGATCAAGTCAAGCATAGAAGCAATAGTGATACCATATAAACATCAAATTCATTTGATTTTCATGAATGAGCCTAATAAAATGAAGAGATGACTAGATGCACTAAACATGTCCTTAGCAAGGATGTATGCCATGCCAATCAACTTTTACCTTGGATTGCACGAAGGAGAGGCATGTCATATAAGTGGGGGTGCATCAACACATATTTGAGAAATCCAATATGTTCAACTCATTCCTTAGCTTGCAAAACCTTTTCTCATCCAATGGCTTGGTGAATATATCGGCAAGTTGATCTTCGGTGCCTATACTCTCAATGCAAATGTCCCCTTTTTGTTGATGATCTCTTATGAAATGGTGGCGGACATCAATGTGCTTTGTTCTTGCATGTTGAACCGAATTGTTGGTTAACTTGATTGCACTCTCATTATCACATAGTAATGGTACTTTCTTGAACTTGATTCCAAAGTCACTCAAAGTGGCCTTCATCCAAAGAATTTGTGCACAACAACTACCGGCGGATATGTATTCGGCTTTGGTGGTTGATAATGCAACACTATTTTGCTTCTTTGATGACCATGAAACAAGTGATCTTCCCAACAATTGACATATGCCCGAGGTGCTCTTCCTTTCAACCTTGCATCCCGCATAATCCGAGTCAGAGTAACCAACTAGCTCAAACTTTGCTCCTTTAGGATACCACAAACCGACATTTGGTGTATGCTTCAAGTACCTCAATATTCTCTTTGTAGCCTTCAAATGACTTTCTCTTGGTGAGGCTTGAAATCTTGCACACATGCATACACTAAACATGACATCCGACCTTGATGCGGTCACATAGAGTAGGCTTCCAATCATAGACCGATACAATTTTTGATCCACCGTATTTCCACTTGCATCACTATCCAAGTTGCCATTGGTTCCCATTGGTGTGCTAATGACTTTGCTATCATTCAATCCAAACTTCTTGATCATATCCTTGATGTACTTGCCTTGACTCACAAATTTATCATTCTTCAATTGCTTGATTTGAAGACCAAGGAAGTAACTCAACTCTCCAATCATAGACATCTCAAACTCATTAGCCATCATCTTTCCAAACTCATCACAAAAATCTTGATTGGTTGATCCAAATATGATGTCATCAACATAGATTTGCAACACAAATAGATCTTTTCCACTCTTCTTGATGAAAAGAGTAGTTTCAACCTTGCCCATTGTGAACCCTTTAGAGAGTAGGAAGTCCCTCAATCTCTCATACCATGCTCTAGGTGCTTGCTTCAAGCCATACAATGCCTTCTTCAACTTGTACATATGGTTGGGCTTCTTGTCATCTTCAAAATTGGGAGGTTGCTCAACATATACTTCTTCATTGATGTAACCATTGAGAAATGCACTCTTAACATTCATTTGATAGAGCTTGATGTTGTGGGCACAAGCATAGGCTAGCAAGATTTTAATTGCTTTCAATCTAGCAACCAGGGCATATGTTTCTCCAAAGTCAAGACCTTCAACTTGTGTATATCCTTGTGCTACCAATCTTGCTTTGTTCCTTACTACTATCCCATCTTGATCTTACTTGTTTCTAAAAACCCATTTGGTTCCAATCACATTGTGTCCCTTTGGTCTCTCTACTAATTCCCATACTTGATTTCTTGTGAAATTATTCAATTCTTCATGCATAGCATTCACCCAATCAACATCCTTTAAAGCTTCATCTATCTTCTTTGGTTCAATGGATGACACAAATGAGAAGTGTTCACAAAATGATGCCAATCTTGACCTTGTTTGTACACCTCTAGAAATATCTCCAATTATAGTGTCCAATGGATGATCCCTTGCAACATTGGTTGGTTGGAGGATTGGAACTTGATTGCTTTCACTTGCTTGATCATTGGGTAGAGATGATGTACTAGCCACTTGATCTTGTTCATTGTCATGAGAGCCACTTGCACTAGCTTGATTTGTATCATCTTGCACATTTGAGTTGGAGAGCACTTGCACTTGATCATCTTCATCATCATTCACTTGCCTAGGCCTTAATTTACCAATATCCATGTTCTTCATGGCATTTGAAAGTTGAATGCCTCTAACATCTTCCAAGTTCTCAATCTCTTCTTGTGAACCCTTGGTTTCATCAAATTCAACATCATGAACTTCCTCAAGAGTACCACTATCCAAATTCCAAACTCTATATGCTTTGCTTGTAGTGGAATAACCAAGTAGGAATCCTTCATCACATTTCTTGTCAAACTTGCCCAATCTAGTGCATTTCTTTAAGATATAGCATTTACAACCAAAGACCCAAAAATATGCAATGTTGGACTTTCTACCATTCAAGAGCTCATATAGTGTCTTCTCTTTCAATCGGTGACAATAGAGGCGGTTGCTACAATAGCAAGCCGTATTGATAGCTTCGGCCCAAAAGGATTGACTCACATTGTACTCACTAAGCATAGACCTTGCCATATCAATGAGTGTTCTATTTTTTCTCTCAACAATGTCATTTGATTATGGAGTGTACTTGGCCGATAATTGATGTCTAATTCCAAATTCATCACATAACTCATCAATTCTAGTGTTCTTGAACTCACTATCATTGTCACTTCTAACTCTCTTGATGGTTGTTTCAAACTCATTGTGAATGCCCTTGATAAATGATTTGAATGTTGCAAACACATCACTTTTGTCCACTAGAAAGAATACCCATGTGTATCTAGTGTAATCATCCACTATCACAAAGCCATATTTATTACCACCAATGCTAGTGTACTGTGTTGGCCCAAACAAATCCATATGCAATAACTCAAATGCTTTACTAGTGCTCATCATGCTTTTCTTAGGATGGGTGTTTCCAACTTGTTTGTCGGCTTGACAAGAGCTACAAAGCTTATCCTTTTCAAACACAACATCTTTCAAGCCTCTAACCAAGTCATGATTAACCAATCTATTCAATTGTTTCATTCCAACATGACCAAGCCTTCTATGCCATAACCAACCCATGCTAGACTTAGTGAACAAGCATGTAGATAATCTAGCTTCACTAGCATTGAAATCAATCAAGTATAGATTCTCATATATAAAGCCTTTGAACATCAAGTTAGAGCCATCTACACTTATGATCTCTACATCATCTACTCCAAATATGCATTTGAATCCAAGATCACACAATTGAGCCACGGATAGCAAATTAAAGTTCAAGCTCTCTACTAGCAATACATTGGATATGCTCATGTCATTGGATATTGCAATCTTACCAAGCCCTTTGACCTTGCCTTTGCCATTGTCACCAAATGTGATACTATCATAACCATCATTGACATTGGTGTTGATTGAGTTGAACATTCTTGCATCACCGGTCATTTGTTGAGTGCACCCACTATCAAGAACCCAATGCCATCCTCCGGCTTTGTAATTGATCTACAAAAGAAGATCAATTCTTTTTAGGTACCCAAACTTGCTTGGGTCCTTGAAGGTTAGTCACTAAGCTCTTTGGTACCCAAATGAATTTCTTCTTTGAGCCCATCCATGGTTTACCAATGAACTTAGCCTTCACACCATTTTTACCCTTAGTAAGCATATAGCATGAATCAAGCTTAAGGGAGGATACATTAGCATTTTTGCTCTTGTTGGTGCATTCATGCCCTTTATGACCCACTTGCTTGCAACTAATGCAAAACCGACCATTGTTCTTCACAAAACTAGTCTTGTAAAGAGCAAAGGCCGTCTTTCCTTTCTTGGGGGTATAGCCCAATCCCTCTTTGTAGAGAGAAGCTCTTTGGCTACCCAAGCACATAAGCAAGCGGTCCTCACCACCATAGGCCTTAGCCAAAGTGTGAGTGAGCTTGTTGACCTCCTTCTTGAGATTCTCATTCTCAACCACTAGTGAGGCATCATAAGTGAGACCATCACCACTAGATGAGGTGGAAGTGGAAGTACTACAAAAAAGGTTAGCAAAAGGAGCAATGATAGGCATAGATAGTGATTCATCAATTAGGTCATAAGTTAAACCTACATTACAAGTATCAACATGCTTCTTTTTATTTTGCTCATCAAGCAAAGAGGAATGAGCCTTTTCAAGCTTTTTGTGAGCTTTGCCAAGTTTCTCATTGGATTCCTCTAGCCTCTTATGAGATGCATTGAGCTCATCAAAGGCTTGCTTAAGGGCTTTTAGTTCCTTACGCAAGCTTTTGCATTCCCTTCTCTTGATGTCAAAGTGTTCTGTAGCATCTTCTAGCATGTCGAATAATTCATCCTTAGTAGGTTCATCATTATCACTATCACTATCATTTTTATTTTCATTTTCATTATCATCATCAAGTTCTTCATCACTTTCATCATCACGAGTTTGTACCTTAGTGGCCTTAGCCATGAAGCATGATGAAGAGTCGAAGAGAGAAGGCTTCTCATTGATAGCGATACTTGATAGAACCTTCTTCTTGGTGGTCTTGTGATCATCACTATCATCATCATCATCACTTGAGGAAGCATCACTATCCCAAGTGACCACATATGAACGACCCTTCTTCTTCTTGAAGGCCATCTTGTCCTTCTTCTCTTTCTTTTCCTTCTTGTCCTTCTTCTTGTTCTTCTTGTTGTCATCATCATTGTCGCTATTGTATGGACATTGAGCAACAAGATGATCTTTGCTTCCACACTTGAAGCACCTTCTTGACTCTTCTTTATTCTTGGATGAAGACTTCTTTCTTCTAGCACGGTACCCCTTCTTCACCATGAACTTGTCAAATCTCTTGACAAAGAGAGCCATCTTCTCATCATCATCATCCCATGAATCATCTTCTTCACTAGATGTTTCTTGCTTAGCTTTGCCCTTGGATGATGTGGCCTTGAATGCCACACTCTTCTTCTTGTCATCCTTCTTCTCATCTTTCTTCTCCCTCTTTTCTTCCTTCTCATCATCATCTCTATATGTATCATCGGTCATTATGTCTCCCAACACTTGGTTTGGTGCCATGGTGTCCAAACCACTCCTCACTAGAATAGTGACCAATGTACCAAATCTTGAAGGCAAGCATCTCAAGAACTTATGGGAGAAGCCCTTGTCCTTCACCTCTTCTCCAAGTGCTTTGAGATCATTCACAAGCACTTGAAGCCTATGGAACATCTCCGACACACTCTCATCCTCCTTCATCTTGAAGCTTGCAAACTTCTCTTTGAGAATGTATGCCTTTGCACCCTTCATGGCTTGAGTGCCCTCAAATGATTCTTCTAACTTCTTCCAAGCCTCATGAGCCATCTCAATATTCTTGATTTGCTCGAATGTTCTCTCATCAATTGCATCATGAATGGCACTTAGAGCAATATCATTGTTTTGGAGAAGCATTTCTTCGGCCGCGGTGGGATTCTCTGGATCTTCAATCTCAATTTTTGTTTCTACCATATTCCACACTCTTCTATTGATTGACTTGATATGAGTGGTCACCTTTGATTTCCAATATGGATAATTTGTGCCATCAAATTGGGGTGGCTTCTTGATGTTGTTGATTTGAGCCATTTTTACACCGTAGGTTGTTAAGCCTCAAACCACGGTGACCTCGGCTCTAATACCACTTGAAAGGTCCTAATGGCTAGAGGGGGGTGAATAGCCTAATAAAATTTCTACAACAACACTTAACAAAATGGTTAGACAATTATGAGACGAAGCAAGTGTTGTGCTAGCCTACTCAAAATGCAAGCCACCTACCACAATTCTAGTTTAAATAGTCTCTATTCACACAATAGCTATGACACTACCCTATGTTAGTATGCTCTCAAAGGCTAACTAAAGAGCCACACCAACCAACCAAGCAAGCTCTCACAACTAGCTACACTAAAGAGCTTGACAACTAGTTTGCGGTAATGTAAAGAGAGTGATCAAGAAAGTTATACCGCCGTGTAGATTAAGAAACCAACCAATCACAAAGATGAATAATAATGAAGACCAATCACCTTAGAATCAATGATGAACACAAATGATTTTTTACCGAGGTTCACTTGCTTGCCAACAAGCTAGTCCTCGTTGTGGCGATACACTCACTTGGAGGTTCACGCGTTAATTGGCTTCACACGCCAAACCCTCAATAGGGTGCCGCACAACCAACACAAGATGAGGATCACACAAGCCACGAGCAATCCACTAGAGTACCTTTTGGTGCTCTACCAGGGAAAGGTCAAGAACCCCTCACAATCACCACGATCGGAGCTGAAGACAATCACCACCCTCCGCTCGATGATCCTCACTGCTCCAAGCCATCTAGGTGGTGGCAACCACCAAGAGTAACGAGCGAAACCCGTAGTGAAACACGAACACCAAGTGCCTCTAGATGCAAACACTCAAGCAATGCACTTGGATTCTCTCCCAATCTCACAAAGATGATGAATCAATGATCGAGATGAGTGGGAGGGCTTTGGCTAAGCTCACAAGGTTGCTATGTCAATGAAAATGGCCAAGAGGGTGAGCTTGAGCCGGTCATGGGGCTTAATTAGAAGCCCCCATGAAATAGAGCCGTTGTACCCCTTCACTGGGCACAACGTGGGGTGACTGGATGCTCCGGTCCGATCAACCGGACGCTGGCCCTCAGTGTCTGGTCATGTGATTCACGCCACGTGTCCCCTGCTTTAAATACTGTTCGTCAGATTTCAACGGTCGTCTGCTGACCGGACGCGTCAGTTAGAAAGTGACAGGACGCTGGACCTTAGCGTCCGGTCGTTTCCAGTAAGGTTCCAAACGTGATTTTTCCTGACCGGACACGTCCGGTCATGCTTGACCGGACAAAGCCAGCGTCCTGTCACACAACGTCTCCTCTGTACGCCCTACGTCAGCGTACGTCAGCACTGACCGGATGCACCCCGCTAGCGTTCGGTCGCTGAGCGACCCAGCGTTCGGTCATCAGACCGAAACGCATGCCCTCTACTGCCACTGACCGGACGCGCCGGTCCAACCGAGACCAGCGTCCGGTCACTTATAGTGACCTCCGTCTTTTCTATCTAGGGCGCCGGTGGCACCGTCGGACTGTCCGCACTCTATGGGCGGACACTCCACCAGTGGAGTTTCTTACCCTTGCACCTAAACTTCACCACCCTTGATCAAATATGCCAACCACCAAGTGTATCACCTTGTGCACATGTGTTAGCATATTTTCACAAACAGTTTCAAGGGTGTTAGCGTTCCACTAGATCCTAAATGCATATGCAATGAGTTAGAGCATCTAGTGGCACTTTGATAACCGCATTCCGATATGAGTTTCACCCCTCTTAATAGTACGGCTATCGATCCTAAATGTGATTGCACTCACTAAGTGTCTTGATTACCAAAACAAAATGACTCCTATAATTTTTACCTTAGCCTTGAGCCTTTTGTTTTTCTCTTTCTTCTTTCCAAGTCCGAGCACTTGATCATCACCATGGCATCATCATCATCATGTTATGATCTTCATTTACTTCGCCACTTGGAGTGTGCTACCTATATCATGATCACTTGATAAACTAGGTTAGCACTTAGGGTTTCATCAATTCACCAAAACCAAACTAGAGCTTTCAGCGCTGCTACTAGATAGCAAATCATTGCAAAAATAATATCCGACTAGAAACTTTTGCAAGATATATTAGTGCATAAATAGCACAGAGATAATGGATCACATGCCCCAATATCTCATCTCAGTCACTATGGCATAAAACAATCTTTCTCTATCATGAGGTAGAAAAACCATAGGATACCTTCATATTGAATCACTCAATATGATCTAGATATAGATAGCTTTTGTATAAAATTCTGAGAGAAGATGCTTGGATCAGAAACACAAAATAAAATTTTGGTTTAGTCCGTATCTTCCATCTCAAACTCTGTCTTTAGATTACAACATGCTATTAACATGTGTTCATCACTAATGATGTCAAGATTATTGACTATCATATAACAATATAAAATCCAATCAAGAACTTCAAAATGAACACCACGTGTAATCAATCGTGTATCCCTTCAGTTTAGGGAATACACAAAGTTGAGTGTACTAAATTCAACTTAACGAATTTAAGCCATATATTGACTTAAGCAATACACAATATGTGTTGCGATTTTATGTATGAGGGCTGGGTATGTGAACTCCTTCCCGGAGGCTTCGCAAATACACCAAATCAAGTGACCATATAAATATATACAATCACTACATCTATCAACTATCAACTACAATGATAGATGCTTTTGTACTGCCAATCAAAAGATAGTATCAAAAATTTATAACTTACTATAGAGAATAATTTGCATTGAAAATCAATGCCTGGGCTTTGCGTAAACCCCTTGTGCTACTTGTCTTGCTTTGATCTCACCACCACATTGTTCTCAATCCATTCTAGGACGAAAACACTTTTGTACCCACAGTAAAGCTACCATGAGGTGTTGGCATCGCAGCACAAAAACACCTCTTTTCTGGTGAGCAAGACTATCTCTACATGTATTACATCACTCAACAAGCTCCAGTAAGACTGAGCAAAGCACTCTGCCAAGGTCTTATTGACTGGATAACTTGGAATGTTGTATACAGTTTATTCAGAGAAATATGTGTCGACACATGTAGCCTTTCTATGATATAATTCTCCGGTTATCAAAACTCAAAATATCCTAAATGACTCATCGTGACTTCCCAAAACAAGAGTTAGGGCTTTCCGATATCCTAGCAATAGCATTTAGGTGCACCTCTGAGCTAGGCTTGTGGATGACATCCATCCATTGGGTAATAACCAATTTTTACCCAGCAAGGTGTCGCCAACCACAGGTTGACCTACATTTACTTCTTTAGAAGGAAACCTTCTATTGCTTGCATGAATAATCCTGCTTTATGGCCATACTTCTCCCCCTCTTATTTACAATTGGGAGTTGAGTGGTTTTACTTGTACTCTACTCTTTTTGGCACATACTTGCAACGGATTAATAAGTTTAAAAGACACCTTAGTAATCAGTAAATGCATTTGGCAGTTTATTTACAATATATTATGCAAATCAACAATTCTTTGAACTCAATATTTAGTACGTGATCCTGAGCTTGAAATGCCTTATACATTCCAAATAATTTCCTGACATTATGTATGGTACATCAAATCTCCCCCTAATGCCTAGAAATGCTCATAATCAAAATGAAACCAACATACGGGTCGTAAATACCTCCATAAGAGATCTAAATACTTAACAATCGACGGAGATTGAAAACTCACATTGATCCCCAGTTTCCTGTGTGTACCCATCGGTGTATGTTGTGGTGGTGAGATTGGTACATATACAACGTACTCAATCTTACGCAAATAGGAAATATTGATGAATTCCCACGTACTAAATGCATATAGGGGATATGCAGTTAATCTCAAGTCAGGAGTGTGTAAATCTACCTGACCCCAACACGAAGTTAGGAAATAGCAATTCACTAACAATGGTCCTGATATGACCTTGTCATACTTCATAGATTCTATTTATCCTTTTGGATATGTAACTAAATTCTTGTTATACCAAACAATCGTCATTGTAGGTACAAAAAATTCAGTAGTGTTCAGGATAATGAGCTCATGACATGAGCCATTATTTACCAAATGCATGGCCGAGTGTGGATACTTCACACACTCTAGATCATCTTATAGATATATCTTCACAACCATGAAATGCCAGAACTGTCCATACAATCTTTGTATCGGACCCATACATATTCTCTTGAATATGATCAAGGAATCTAAGACATTTAATCTGATTTTAAGATAAGAGGGTCTTAAAATCTATTTCCCTTGTGGCACTTATCGTATCCACACTTTGGAAAAATCTTAACCAAAAGAATAGCTAATAATTTTTCACCTCATCCCATATGATGACCAAGTTGTTCATTCCAAATCCGAAATGCATCAACAATGTGAAAAATTATCTTATACGCAACATGTTGTACGGGGATGGTTGTATGCATAATACAACCAAAACGAGACTTACCTTATTACTTTATATGCCATATCCAATGTTTTCTTTTTGTGTTTCCATACAAAAATACATTTGGATATCTCTATAATTTAGTAAGATACGGGTTGAATTAGGACATAATTAAATATCCTTAATTACTAACTCAGTATCCATAGGAAGAATGATGGTGGCAAAAATAGGCCAAACTATCATTGCATCGCATCATCGATGGCCAAAATATTCTCTCTTCTTGTCATAAGAACCAGGAATATTTTGCTTCCCTAATTATAGAGTTTGTGATACAAATGTCCACTAGGCACATATCATTCCACATTGGAATGATTTCCGTACAATCTATGTATGACAAGAGTTTAATGAGATTCTCGTCTAATATATAGAAATCCATAAATATTGCCGAGTATCAAATACATCGATATGATACCCACAATAGTTATGCGGTGACAACACAAGTATTACAACATCTTCGATGGACATTATCACATATTATTAATGGACCATGAGATTATCCCAAATCTCAAAACAAATCAATCGAAGCATATTCGATGATCATGTTGTCCATCTATGTGATGTTCTCTTTATGAGAGAAGGAGAAGTGTTGTTATGTGATCAATTACAAACTTCTAGGTATCTCCTATGTCATCCGTATAGGCGTTTTGACATAGATCAATTACAAACTTAAGGGTATGGCATTGTTTAGCATGATGCTAAACACAACCACATATATGACATTACTCTATCATTCTTTGGTTCACATTGTCATCACACATATTGCACTTTAGGCCTTTTGCTTTTACTAGTGGAAGCAAATTGTATGAACAATATGATCATAGTCTTCAATAGTTTGAAAAACTAGAGACATGATCCACTCATGATTAGCCTCAAGCTATATGAGTTTATTTATTGTTCATAAAACTCCTAAAGAGTAAGCCACGAAGAATGTGCATTCCTTCCACAAGATATTTTTATCGAAAACCTTGATGGATGTAGTACCTTAACAATAATAAGGCACTATTTCCTTTGATCTATAACAAACAACCCCTAATTGAGGTTCATTAAATTATTCTATTAATCCTTGGGATAAAAACCAATGTTAATGTCTATTGTCCATGTGGGATATTGATGCCATCAAGAGTGAGTTCATCAGACTCCTCTAAAGTCAATATCCACAACATGTGACGGACCATTGATTTAATTAATTTACACCTATGGTAAATTAAAAATCACTATAGTGATGTTGTAATCTCTAATGTAAAATTTAGGGAATTCCATATCTTGTTATTTTGTTTTGGATTGTTGGAGGTAGTCAACAAAACTGTAAACCGTCCAACAATTAGAGGTAATCACAAGATGTGTAGACCTCACGAACACTCATTATTAATGTTGGCACACACATTGTAGATAATCTTTATGTCTGAAACATAGAGTTGATCTCTCAGTAATAGGCAAATAAATTGCTGCTATAGGCATGGTCTTTGGGCTGATATATTCATAGAAATATACCGCAGCCAATGCCTAAGACTCTACCACCTGTGTATAGCCTTTAATAATGAATGATGGTAGTCACCATAAAAGTGTATCATTATCATATTTCCAAAATAGTTATTTTGGGACAGCTCAATGTAGGTAATCATCAAGTTTAAACAAACATGATGTAAACCTCTCAATGATGGGTGAATACTCACTGCCATAGGCACGGTCTCTGGGCCGAATAATTCAAGATGAATTAAGCGCAGCCAATGACTAGGACTCCATCACTTGTGTTATGATCCCGAATGTATCCAAGATATGAATATAACAATTTTGCAGAATCCATCATTAATTAAGAAATGCTTAATTAAGATGATCTACCATTGTTAAGATGTAAATTATGGAAAATTTACTAATTTAATAAGGTCAACAAAGTACATAAATAAACACTCTACTGTATAGATACTGTTAAAACAGGAAACTTACTAAGCACATAGTGCTATAGTTGGTTAGTGGCATAATTATGCAAAATCCCCTAGGATCAAAGTAAAAATCTACTTCCTAGGTTAGCCTCGTTAGCAAAATGGTTTGGCTGACATTTTGCTTTTTCAGACTAGGCTCATATGATCCTAAATCCAGCCATCCTCAATTAACTATCAATTAATTAAGAGGCTACGATTTTGTTGCAATTAAAATTAATTGGTAAACAACAAAACCAACAAACTATGTATGTTTAGACATGAACAATTTTCTGGTCTAAAAACAAAACAATGTATAGGAGTAAAAACTCTACCGTACTAATATTGTTAGTGTCCATGACTAAAACAGAAGATCATAGACACAGAAAATATGTCTAAACATTAACATAGTAAAATCATTCACAATATAAAATATTATGATGCAATTTCTAAATCTAAAGACTCATAAGTCTTAAAAAATCATCTATTTACGCTGGTAAATAGTGTGCATCATAATGCATTTAAATCAGAGGTCTAGAACGAGCATTTATACCAAACATAAATGCAAACTATAGTGCATTAGTGATTTACGTTAAATTAAAGGCTAAAACATAGGAACAAAAATGCATTAATAATTGATAAGAATTATTATGCAATTCATTGGAGCTTAAGGATTTATGTGCAAAAGGGCACTACCTTATCCCTTTTCACACGGACACAGGAACGATAGATTTTTTATTTTTAGCCCTTTTTTGAAAAAAATTCACAAATATACCACTGGAGGAAAGATTTCAAAATCTGGACCCTAGCTCGGCGCCATCGTTGCTGGCGTTGAGCTTACACGGCGCTGAGCTCTTAGGCTCGAAGCAGACGTGGAGTGACATGGCAGCAAGCTTGTCGCTAGTCACCCTGGCGCAGAGCCTGTCTTACGTATGGGCCCCAATCTTTCTCTCTTCCTCTCTCTCTCTCTCGCTTTTCCCTCGCTCGAGCAAAGAACTGCCGCAGCCGCCCGAGCCCTCTCCCGCACCCGGCCGCCCACGCCCGCGCGCCCTCTCCCTCACCGCGCCCCATGCCCGGCCGCCCAAGCCATGCCCCATGCCTCCCTGCGCCGGTGCCCACGCCCTGCTACCACACCATGCCCTGTGCCGCCCCGCTCCCACGCCCGCGCCGGACCACCGCGCCCCACGCCCATGCCGGCCCACGCCGCGCCAGTCCCCTCGCCGTTCCCCGCGCCACGCCGCCATCTGTGGCTATGTGCGTCGTGCCCTGCCCGCTTAGACCGCGCTGCCGCGTCGCCCGCGGCCCGCTGACGGACTACAAGTGCCATGGCCACACGGTCCCCGCCCCTATGGCTCGCCCGACGTGCCGTCCGCGCCTGCGGCCGCCTTGGCCGCACCCTGCCATGCCAGTGCCATGACCATGACCGTGCCACCCACCACCGCCGGCCTAGGGCGTGCCCGCCGTCCCACCCGCGCCCACCACATGCAAAGCATGCCTGTGCTATTCAATGATAGGCCTTCATTTAGTGAGATGTTTGCAAGGGCTTAGGAGGAGCTGCACTGCCTTAGAGATGATGGCATTGCAGTTGAGGGTGTACTGTACCTAGGTTCTCCTCCCAACATCCTCAGGCGAATGATCCCAATTGGGTGTGCGGATCAGTGGGAGAACTATGTGAGATCGGTTATGAAGAGCCAGCTGCAAAGTTTGGACGTGGTTGTGCGTCGGCTGTTAGTTGATCCCATCCCTCATGGGTTTTCCGCACCAATGGGTCAGCAGGCACACATCGACCCTCCTATCATGGAACCTGATATGGATGTGGAGGTTGCACCTACGGTTCTCGATGCTCAATCTGCCCCCAATGCGGTAGTTGGAGATGCTTGTCAGACTCATGTTATTGTGGTAGATCCTCCTCATGAGATCCCTTTGACACAGAATCATCCGAGTAAGTGTCTTAACCGCGTGGTTATTGCGAGCTTACCCCATTTCCTCATTTCTCTACTTATGTTGCAGGAGACATTCCTGAGAATGTGGATGTGCCCCCTATTGCTGTGCAAGTGCACTTTGGAGATGGATTTCGTGGCTCTAATAGTGTTGAAATTATGCATGATTTGAAGCCATATGAGTGGCAAGGGCTCTTGATTCTGATGATGATCGCCCTGTTGGAGAGTTGACAGAGAGTGATGTTGAGATGCTGAGGCGTATCTTTCCCGACCGCTGTGAGCCAAGAGTTCACGAGTTCAGCGAATGTGTAGAAGGACATGATGATGAGCTCCTAGAAGCTCCTGAGGCTGGCCCTAACATGGTAATTGAGAATGGAAGGGTGTTCAATGACCTCCCTGCATTGAAGAGGTGGTTGCTGGCGTTTGTAGTGATACGAAAGAGACCTTACAAGGTCTTGCATTCATATGTAGAGCGTCGTTACATAGTTGTGTGTGACAAGGAACGTTGCCCATGGAGGGTTTGTGCAAGGAAGCAAACGGTCACCGGAAAGTGGAAGATTACAAAAGTTGTTGGGCCACACAATTGTGCTGACCATGAGCTGACACTAAGGCATCGACAGTTGGCATCTACCCTCATTGCCAAGCAGTTGATGGGAATATTGCAGGGAGAACCGAACATGAAGGTAAGGACAATTATCAGGACCGTTGGAGGGCTAAGCAGCGAGCGTGGAAGATGATATATGGGGACTAGGCGGATGGGTACGAGTAGCTGCCAGCACTTTTCAATGTAATCAAAGCGGTGAATCTAGGCATGCATTATGAGTACATCCCAAAACCAAATGCATAGAAGGATGGGAGGCAGATATTCTTCTGTGCTTTCTAGTGCTTTCCTCAGTGTGTTGAGGCCTTTAGGCACTGTCGTCCCGTCTTCTCCATTGATGGTATGTTCTTGATTGGCAAATATCAAGGCACACTTCTTATAGCCATATCATGTGGCGCGAACAACAAGTTGGTTCCTTTAGCAATTGCTTTGGTTGAGAAGAAGAACAATGACAGTTGGGGATGGTTCTTGAGGCTAGTCCGGATACACGTGGTTGGGCCTAGCAGGGAGGTTGGCATCATATCTAATAGGCACCAGGGCATACTTAATGCCATGTGAGTTTTAGTGCAGCAACATGGCAGAGTCATTCAATAAGTTGTATTGGGGATACGTGGTATGCCCGTGAATGCAATCGTTCAATTCACCTTCTATAAGCTTGTTGCCTGGTTCAACGATAGACACGCCCATGCATTGAAGTTGCGGAGTGATAGAGAGATATGGGCTCCGAAACCAAAGGCACACCTAGAGAAGGCAAATGAAAGGGCTGGCACACATGAGGTTACATGCTTTGACCACGCCATAGGGACTTATCAGGTTGAGCATAGGGGCGGTACAACGTCCGATGGTGAGGTCCAAGAGTCGAGGATGCATGTGGTTGTCCTCCAAGATTTCAAATGCACTTGTGGTAAACCAAGGCAGTACCACTTTCTATGTTCTCATTTGGTGGCAGCAGCTAGGCATCGCAACTATAATATCGAGAGCAGGATACCTCATGAGTTTAGTGTCGACACGCTGGTGCACACATGGAGCCCCCGCTTCGTCCCTTTTTGGGACCCTGGAGAGTGGCCTCCATATGATGGGCCGAAGTACATTGCGGATCTAGCTTACCGTTGGAACAAGCATGGATCAAGAAAGAGGACGAGGCACAGGATGGTTATGGATCAGATACCCGAAAGAACGAGGCGTGGGAGAGGAACCCCATTTGTTACTAACCCCGAGCAGTACGAGTGCGGAAAGTATGGTAGACTTGGCCATAATTCATGAAGTTGCCATTGGTAGATTAGTGAGGTGTGACTATTGGTTGATTTTATTATTTCATATTTGTCGTATTCATTTAATTAATTATGCATGTCTCAATTTATGCATGTAATTGTGTCAATTACTTGTACATTTCTAAGTTCATGTTTCATTGTATATTGAATTTCTAAATCTTTAACTTTTTTGTAGGATGGCGCAATTCCACCTGCTCAACCCGACGTACGAGGTGACCCACCGAGGACGTCTCATAGCGCAGGGGCAGGTAATAATCTATACGTTTTGTTCAAATTTTGGTGAGCGTACATGTGTTCGTGAAGTAACAGGAGACTATGTTTTATTCCATGTAGGACCTTCCGCTCCTTTGTCCTAGAACCCACAATGGGTTCTTGGACATGCGGTACGACGACAGGTACACTCCTTTCCTGCAAAGAGCTGGCCTGGATGTCATCTCTTTTTAGGTTTGTCATGGGTTGCCCAAGTTCAACTCAGTGGCCATAACTACGTTGGTTGACAGGTATTATATTCAATCATTACCTCCATTCATGGCCATTTGTTCATGCGCTTGCCTTTTGGACATGTAATCTTGCTTTGTCTAAAATATAGGTGATGGACAGAGACTCACAACTTCCACCTACCTTTCGGGGAGATGACAGTCACGCTCTAGGACTGTCAGAAGATGCTAGGCCTGAGGATTCACGGCAACCCAATCACCGGGCAGTGTAGCTCAGAAGGCTGGAGAGCACGAGTGGAGGCCTTCCTTGGGTGTGAGCTTGGCGAGCAAGGGGCTCGCACTTCTGGAGTTCTCATCTCCTGGCTCCAGCAAGAGTTCGCACAGTGCCTAGAGAAAGTAGATGAGGAGACATTTGGGTACTACTGTAGGACATGGATCCTACACCTATTTGCTTGTTTTCTCTTCCCCGATGCCATGGGTGACACTGCATCCTAGATGTGGGTCCGCTGCCTCAGTGACTGGGACCAGGTGGCTCACTACAGCTGGGGCTCTATAGTCTTGGGCTTTCTATACCGGCAGCTGTGCAAGGGGTATCATCGGACTTTGTCCACATCGTCACTTGGTGGATGCGTGTACCTGCTCTAGCTGTGGATGTGGTCTCGTCTTCTAGTTGGCCCTCTGGAGGTTCTGGCTCGTCGTGAGTGGTTCCAAGGTCAGCCTCTACATCTACAGCTGACGTGGGTGTACCTTTGGGACTAGGTCAGGGTACAGTGGACGAGGTTAGAGCAGGCGTACATTGAGTTCACGAACGAGCTAGACACGCTCACGGTGTCTAGTGTAAGTAAATTTTATTTCCCATGCTAGTTTGAAATGGATTAGTATATCATCTAACATCTTGTTTGGACATATTGCAGGTGGAGTGGGAGCCGTACGATGGAGAGGGGGCACTTCCTTTTTAGTTGAGCAACATTTGTGGGTTCGACGACGACTTCTATAGGATGAGGTGCCCTCTAATCTGCTTCTTTGCTGTCGAGTTCCACCTGCCAGATAGAGTTGCATGCTAATTTGGTGTGAGACAGCTTTGGCCAACGGCACCGTTCTCGACTGGCGTTGACTTACACAAGTGTTTTGCTAATTCAAATGTATCTTGATGGTCCATTTCTATTAATATGGTGACATGTACATAGATTCAAGTAACGATGACATACGTGCAGGTTGGATCATCAGAAGAACAGAAAGATTTTTGACTGGAAGAAGCACCACCAGTTCTACATTGACCAATGGGAGGAGATGCACGACAACGTGGACGAGAACAACGAGCCGCACACAAACCGTGAGTTCAGGCGGTACAAAGCTTGGTACCAAGGTGCGACACGTTGCAGGCAAGGGTACAGTGGACAGAAGATGACTATGCCAACATTGAGTCCTCCGACGATGAAGACACGGTGTACGACCAATCTACCCGTGCAGGAAGGCAGGTGGAGGTAGGACCAATCTTGGACAGAGTAGTAAGTCAATTGCCCCATTTTTCTACGTTAAGTTGCATACCAATACATTAGGCGTTAGAGTTATCTATTTTAGTTAGTGCCACCTTTGAGCCGTATCATCCTTATAATATGTTAGATTCTTATACAAAAGAAAACAAACGTATTGCTATCTGTTCAAAAATATTTTTACTGAGAACTTTGTTGCAGGGCAATACACTCAAATGCTCCATTGAAGACATTGAGCGCTTTCGACCGAGAGCCAGGGACGACGACATGCGTAGCTTCCTAGACGTAAGACTCAAAATATTCTTTCAAACATGTTATTAATACGTTAGATTCTTTCAGTTAACATAATTTTGTACAACAGAGGCTGTCACGTCGGCTACGCCGTGCGGCTGCTCGTTGTGGTTATAGGACAGACACGACGCAAGACGTGTACATTCCTTCCCCAGGCAGAGGAGGCTTAGGTTCCTCTAGCCAAGTAGCTACAAGGGACAGGGACGAGGACGAGGACGAGGAATAGGACGATGACAAGGACGATGTGGACCAGAGGCACGTGGAGCTTGGCCGCTCTCAGCTCCATGATGCTCTCTTGACTCAGCCTACACAGCCTCCAGGCGCTAGGCGACGCTATCCACCTGACCCTTACACTCTAGGTATGAGCGCTTTCGGTCACAAGGGTAAGAGCAAGAGTAGGAGGCTGTGAGGATTGTGGTAGATGTTAGTATGGACTATTATGGATTTTGTATTTACTTTCCTATAACTATTTGGGATTGTATGGACATTGTGGACTATTTGGACTGTGCAGGACATGTTATGGTGATTGTGATGTTCGTTGTGGTTGCATTGTGCTATTTGGATGATTAAATATTTGGATTATATAATGATGTCTCTGTTTATAACTGTGGATGCTCCTGAAACAAGGAAAACTCTTGCGATTTTTTTTCCGTGAATCATTAATCATAATACACTGCTAAAAAGGCACAAATGTAGTACACAGATCAAATGAGACACATATGTTTGTGTTTCTTGTTTATCTACTGCCTGTTGGATGGTTGGATTGGGTTGTTGTTCTGCAACGGCTTCTAAACCTGTGCAATTTGAGGACTGATGTATGGACGCCGCTGGCAAAGTGACATAAATTTTGTGCATGCTTCGTTGAACATAACAAGTTTAAGCTGTTATACATGTCTAAAGATTACAAACGTAGAAGACAACAAAGGGGGAAAATAATGCAAAGTGTGCAATGAATAAGTAGAGTGCTGCATCGCAACCAACAGTGTAACAATGGATTGAAGGCCTACAGAGTAACTTGTACACAATATTACTGCTTAAGTTATATAGGATGTAAATTATGCAAAACCTTCAGCTTCTTTAACATTCCATCAATTCTTAGAGGAAACAAAATGTGGCGTTGTGTTGCATTACAGGATTGGCTTCTTATATGATTATTAACTTCATTTGGGTACGAAAATACAAATGAGCAACAATATTAAGCTATAACCATATGCCATAATTATGACCGTAATACAAATGCAGCACGTGATCACATTTCAATACGTCTGTAATATTAAGCTGAATATTATGACCACAAATAATGAAAACAACCATATAATAAAAAGTCCAATACTATGCCACATTAAACAGCATAATAATACTAGAAGTACGTGTCGACACTAGACATAGGGGGCAAATGCTCTTTCAAATCCTCAGTCTGAAACATACTGAGTAAGCAACTCATCATCCGAGTACCAGTCCTCTACCACAACCCTATTGCTATGGCTAGGCTCACCTGCATTGCTCTGACCTACCTGTCGCCTGTAGTAAGCGGCCTCCGCTTCATCTGCGGCCTCAGCGGCCTGAGTGAAGAACGTGTTGTCATCCTCCTCCGCCTGTAAGCCCACCTCTGCTAGACCGATGAGCTCGCTCAGTCTGCCAGTGTCGTCCTCATCGTCCTCCGCCTACAAGCCCGCCTCTGCTAGAGCGATGAGCTCGCTCAGTCTGCCAGTGTCATCCACAGCCTCCTCCGCCTGCAAGCCCACCTCTGCTAGAGCGATGAGCTCACTCAATCTACCAGTGTCGTCCTCATCCTCGCCCCATCATCAGACAACACAATCGGTGATTGAACGGTGCGACCAGCTCATGATTTGTGCTCATCTAACTTCTTTTCCTCATACCTTGCACGAGCCACCTCTACGGCATGTTCCTCGCTGCAATCAATCCCTTTATATATAAAATGCAATCAGTTAGCAACATGATTATATTACATTTAAAATCAGGCAACGAAAAAAAGGCTTTCAAGCACTCACTGCCATATAATGCAACAACATGCTCGTTCAAGACCTGCATCTATACTCTTGTCTCCTCCCTTGCCTCCTTCCTTGCCCTCTCCTCCTCTAACATCATCCATCTCTCCAATCTCCATTTGTCAAGCCCAACATCGATCGGGTTACAAATACAGCGCTGTCTAGCAAACTCACACATTTTTTCTTTGTGATGTTTAACGAATAGGTTAACGTAGTTAGGTCCATATCTCCTCTTTCGTGCAATTACTTGCCTCCCCTTCAGTTCGTCCAAGAACTTAGCTTGACCATCATAACATTCCCACCTACATTTCCTAGTCCTCTGTTCAAACAAAAAAGTATATCATATATGTCTTAGCAAAAGAAACAAAATACGATTTCATGTTTACCCCAAAAATAACCAACCTCATCATAGTCAGCCATATGGCCGCAATAATGGCCTATTTCAAGCTCCGAAGGGACTAGGCCATAGTTGGATTTAACACCACATTCGCACATGACAGGAGGTACTTTGTAAATTACCCTTTCTTTCTTCTTTTCCTTAACCTTTCACGGTTCTTCCGGCCATTGGTTCTTAGGACCATACAACCACTCCTTGAAATGACACTTCGCCATTGAAAACACCTAAATAAGGTGACATTAGTACACGCACACATAGAGCTAAACATTTAAACAGATACACTTTCCACTTACTTCGTGTTTGTTCGGACACACAAACTCTAGCGTATTCTCAGGGTTTCTCAGTGGATGGTTCCAAAATCATTTGGCTTCCAGCAGGAGAGCTGCCGCCGCCATTTGCAGCCTGAAGGGGCGCCACTGCTTGGTCTGAGTCAAGGGGGCGCCTCTGCCTGCTCTGACCGAAGGGAGTACTACCGCCGCTCGTTGGCCTGGCACGTGCGGGCGCCGCCGCTGCAGGGAAGCTGCCACCGCAGGGCCTCCTTCCGTTGGGCAGGCCGCGAGTGTGGTGCCGCGCGAGGGACATGAGCGCCGGGCTGAGGACGCCGCGTGTGGGTGCCAGCCGTGGGCGCGGAGCTGCGTATGTGCCCTGGCGCGGGAGCCACTACCGCGAGCGCGTGCGTGGGGCCCCTGTCCACTGGATGCACAGGAGCTCCTGCCTGCGTGAGGTCGCGTGAGTGCCGCGCGTACGGAGGGCCGGTGATGGGCGCATGTACGCGGGGTAGACGTGCGACGCTAAACGTACGAGGGGCGAGCGCGACGCAGCAGGCGCGGGGCCATCTGCCGCTAGGACGAGGCTGCCGGCCGCAGGCACAAGGCCACGTGGGAGGCCATCGCTGGGCTGGTGCAGGGGCCGCCGGCCACAGCACGAAGCCACAGCGCGGATGCCACAGGCCATGACGAACTCCATGATCGTGAACCGGGGAGCGAGGAGATAGAATTGACGATTTGAATGGTACGGTAGCTACCTCATTCGAATCGATGTTCTTCTGTTCTCATCCAACATCCATCGCCGACGTCGACATGTCCTCGTGTAGTGGTTCGATTTGCTAATGCAGTCCGCCGTCTTCGTCTCTTCATGGAGGACGCAGATGACAATGCTAGCCGACGGCAACGTTGCAGTATGTGCGGACGTTTGCTGTTGTCGCTGGTGAGAACAGATGCATGGCCTTGGCAGCCTCCTGTTCTTTTCGGTAGTTTCTCAACGGAGAACGAAGTGCATGATAACGTGTTAGAAAGTAGGGAGCCAGACAAAGCGATTGATGGAAATGATTCTACGTTGTATTTCAATGAACAATGTGTACATATATATACAGAACCCATATGGACAGTTAAAAGTGTGAAAGAGAGAGGGGTGAAAAGTCACCCCTTGGATTAACCCTAATTGAGCACTAAATAATAACTCTCAACGAAAAAGATATATAGCCGTGAATGCAAAGATTTTGTGTCCGGTGAAATTTTTCCTATTTATTATTAGGTATGGATAAATCTAATGAATAAACAATAAAATTATTACTACATTAGGGAGAGTCCGAGCGTTCATATACAACTTATTGACCCCCTATGGCGCCGCTAAGGCATCTGTTTTTTTGAATATTTTAACTACGTTAATACAAAGAAGCACAAACCTTTTGCGTGTTCAAGAAAAAATACATAATTAAAGATTTTTTTATTTTTAACATGATCATGAGATACAAGGATTTTTTCTGTTGTAATATACATGCACATTTGCTATCTATAGTCTTATACAATATTAAAGAATTTGTTCTCTAGATTTTCGTTGTTTACTCTCTTTATTATCTCCACCAGTTCGTCTGTCTCTCCATTTCTCCGAGCATAAGAGTTTTCAATGGTTTCACTAAGAGTGGCATGTGATGAATTATCGATACGAGTTGTGATTGGTTTAGTATCTGGTCTGTGACCTGAGCTCACGATTGATGTTCATACAAGTTAGAAACGCATCTAGCCACGATACAGAGTTGGTTTTCGAGACACGTTAGAATAGATGACCATGTGTCTTCCGTTGCAACACACCGTTATATTTGCTAGTTTGTATAAAACGTCAGAAAAGAATGTGTTCATTCAGTTTAGGAAAAAACAAGAATCTATAATCATCTATGTTATTCACTCTGGCAAAAAAGAAGAAATATTTCTGTTAACAACCACTACTCTTATTATAATCCACAAATTGGCATGCTTTTAAAATTAGCAAAAAAAGAGTATACCTTATAACAGTATTGTCGGTGTTTCGAGTAAACACCAACGAGTAAATTTATATTATTGCGCGTTGGACCCGGATGGTGTGCTAAAAGACACAAGGTTTATACTAGTTCGGGCAGAATGTCCCTACGTCCAGTTTGCGGCTGTTGCTCGTGTTATTAGCACTGAAAGGTTCGTAGTAGGGGTTACAAATGGGCGAGAGAGGGACAAGTCCCAAGTCTCTGATGGAAAGGTTGAAAGGGCGCTGAGAGCTTGGTTGCTGCTCAGCTGTGTGTTATATGATGCGTGGTGTGTTCTATCGATCCCCCCCTTAGTGGGGTGCCCTGCTTTCCCTTTTATAGACCAAGGGGAAGCAGAGATTACAGACGGGAGAAAGAAGAAGAACCCGAGGCCAAGAAGGTCCTTCAAAGGTGCCGGGTCTTCCTTTTCCTCTGAGCCAGTCCTGCTGACACGGCAGACGGTGCCAGGGATAGCACCATACCTGGCGTCTGTCCATTGATGATGCCACGCTCTGGCTTAATCAGCAAGTGGTCACGTCCCATCCCACCCCGATGGGCGGTGCGATGAACCAGGGTGTTGATCTGCAACCCTACGGGGAGCGAACGGCACAGTGACTGCATGTCCATCACTATAGAGGACGTGAGTCTCCTCCTGGACCATAGTGGTTGTCGTATGGTTCCATCAGGATCCACGCCTGAGGGCCAATGGTGACAGCCACAACACTGTAAAACAAATGTCGGCGCCCACAACACTGTTCGGGCTCTAACATGCCCGGAAGGGCCTTAAAGCGCCCGTCCAGTCATATCCTGACAGTACTTTCCTACAGGCGTGCAGGGTATGGTCCTCAGTATTGCGGTTGACTTGAGTGCCTAGCCTTATCCGTGCGCATAGTTTATGAAGGTGCAGTGCGCTGATGTCGGGCGAGGTGGAGCCAGCCCCTAGACATCGGGCGAGGAGGAGCTAGCCCCGAATGTTGGGAGAGGCAGAGCCAGCCCTTAGACATCAGGCGAGGCGAAGCCGGCCCTCGGGGGTTGGGCAAGATGGAGTTTGCCTCAGACGTCGGGCGAGGCGGAGCCCGCCCTAGGGGGTTGGGCGAGACAGAGTCTGTCCTCAGACATCGGGCGAGGTGGAGTCTACCCTCAAACATCGGGTGAGGCAGAGCCGGCCCTCGGGGGTCGAGCTAGACGAAGTCTGCCCTCAGACGTCGGGCGACGCGGAGCCGGCCCTTAGGGGTTGGGCGAGACGGAGTCTGTCCTTAGATGTCGGGCGAGGCAGAGCTGGTCCTAGGGGGTTGGGTGAGTGGAGTCTGCCCTCAGACATCGAGCGAAGAGTAGCCAGCTCGAGGCGGGGCCCATGGTCTCGGTCGACAGACGAGGAGTGACCCGGCGAGCGGTGTAGTCGCGCTCTTGATCGTGTGGATGAATCAACATTGATAGCCATTAGCTCCTCCTCTTCGGGTACCCTACTATTGGTCCTCGATAGTAGCCTCCGAGCTCCCAGGCGATTCGAGTAGAATCGCCTACGGGATTTTTGATTTGCCGGTGGGTGTGCGCGAGCGCACCCGGTGGGTGTAGCCCCCGAGACTGTGGAGGATTTTTCGAACGAGAGAGTTTTGAGAGTCTCAGCCCTCTATCGTTGCCCACGGCATGCCCTGAAGATGGTGATTTCTTCTTTGTCAAGGCCGGACCCTTTATGGGTATGGTCGCGAGGTTTAATGGTTGTTTAGCCGGATAGCTCAATTGGGATCCTGGCATCCCATTTGTGGGGATCCGGCCAGGATCAGCCTGGCAGAGACTCGATCACGGGCCGAGACTCCCGTGAAGCTCATAAGCCTGAGTTTTGGCCGCTCATGGGCCCATCCTTTGTCATAAGGGTGCCTTCGAACGGCCATCGAAACCGTTGGTGGGCCAGCCCTTGAACTTCTGGGCCCAAACAGGCCAGAGGAACGTTTGTTGACCCATATCCCTTTTGCTGGTAAAGAGTGATGGTCTGCCCAGGGAGGCAAAATGTTTGGCGCGCCTTTGGAGGGAAAGGATAGAGATTGCGGGCGCATATCCTACGACGTGACGTGGTGGTGAATCGTGGCAGGCGCGGAGATCTAGGCGGATGGTTGTTTTCCTCGCATCCGTCACACCTATAAAACCAAAGGGTTCTCCCCTAGGGTTTCATACTTTGCCTCCTTGTCTTTGCATCTACAACCTCCGCCGCCAATCGCCTAAGCCTCCCACATCCATGTTTCAGCCGTCGTCGAATTCGCATCCACCACTCCAATCCTCCAATGGAGCAGTGGTGCCGCTCGGATATCACCCTCCAGCACCTGGAGGGCCTTGTTCGCCGTGGTCTCCTTTGTGCGCGGACTGGGCGGATAGAGTCAAAGACATAGTTCTCCCCCGGAGGGGATACTTAGTTAATTAGATTGGGTGAATTCGGATGAACGTCTTTGTACTCTCTGGACAATTGTCGATCCTTATGCATTATAAGAACAAATTCATAGCTTTGTTATTTTGTTTTGTTGGATTGAATTTGTTTCCATCCCTTTTTGTATGCGAAAAGAGAAGGCTCATGTATTTCGACCCTTCCATTCGTTAAGACCATAGGGCCTGAGGTATAAGGGAAGAACTTTGACCATGCTGGTGAGCAAAGACACCATAGCCGCTGAGGCATAGGTGTTTTGTAGTCCAGCCAGGCATGATCAATTATTTGTTTCCACAAACCTTGCCAATAGGCTTAGCATGAAGAAGAGGTCTGACGCAGCAACTATTTCAGAAAAGGTATACTCATACCTTTATCAACCCCCGAGTGAGGTCCGACCCCTTGCCGTTGCTGGGGTCGGATGTCACTAAAAATCAAGGGGAGGATAGCGAGACTTAGGAGAATGCATCTCTTGTATTCGCACGTACCCTCGCCCTAGGATCTTAGCTATCATTCTACGACCATGCGTTAGGTCTCCTTGCAAGTTCAACCTTCCTCGAGCCCCCACGCATGGCTGGGATTCGGTCAAGGGTCGGCTCATTTTCATGACTGTCGCCCCATCCATGGTTTCCGCAACTGGAGGGGTTGAGTTAATGTTACTTGCCATGGTGGCTCGAGTGACATGCTCGGTGAGCTTGCTAACAGCATGTTTGAACAGAATCTGGCTCCGTCGCTTGTGACGGGGTTGGTAAAGCCCTCGTGTGGCATTCCGTTGCTCCTTAACCCACCTTCCAACAAATTCCCCCTCAATGGGGATTCTATGGGCTCGGCTAGAGGCTAGGATCGAATGAGAAGGTGGAGATGACCTTGTCCGCTTCTAAGCGGGACGGGCATAGGCCGCTGAGGCTCATCTATGTTTTCCTCCCTAGCTCTTTATTCGACACGAGGCATCCTTGGGCCCTCCGGCCTTCGACCCTTGGTCTTTCGATCTAGGATCGGGTGGCTCGAGCCCCCGAGCCCCATGGGGTTCGGTAGGGGTCGGCCGTGTTTCATGCGTCACCCCGTCCTCGGTTTTCGCAACTAGAGGGGCCGAGCTAACGACACTTACCTCGATGGCTCGAGTGTTGTGCTCACTGAGCTCGCTAACGGGCATGTTCGAGTGAAATCTGGGTCCATCATCTGCTGACGGGGTCGATAGAGCCCTCATGTGGCATTCCACTACTTCTTAACCCATTTCCCGATAGATGCCCGAGTTGTTCGATAGGCTCGGGTGGCCCGTTGGCCTCTTCTCGATGGAGATTCTGTGGGCTTGGATCGAGGTTAGAATCGAACGAGAAAGGTCGAGATGTCCCTGTCCGCTTCTGAGCGGGGTTGGGCAAGGCCGCTGGGGCTCATCTCGGTTTTTCTCCCCTAGCTCAGTTTTTCATGAGGCGGCCTTGAGCCCTTCGTGGGCTAGCCTTCAAACCTCGGTCAGTTGCCGCTCATATCGAATGAAATGACTACCGTTTCGTGACACGACGCGAAGCGTTGTGATGCAGCAATCGCATATGCGATGCTTGGATGTATGAGATAAGTGTATGAATGATTATATAAAGAAATAGCGGGGGTCGGTAATGTTACCTTGATGGCACGATTGACGGGTTCTAGGAGTTCTTACCGGATATGTCCGTGCGGTGGTCCGGTCCGTTGTTCATGACAGAACTGGTGTAACCTGCATGAGCCTCCCATTCTTCCGTATCTGTCATTCGGTAGCGGCACAAGCCATTCGATCGATTTGGGTGACCTGACAACCTCTCTTTGATGGTGATTCTATAGGTAGGCCCCTCCAAGTCCTTCTGAGAAGGTGGAGGTTAAGGTTTGGAGTGCAGAGATAAGGACTCTGATCGCGCTGGTGGACCAAAACGCTGTAGCCGTTGGGGCGTAGGGTCCTAGCGGTCCAACCAGGCCTACTCAAAGTTTGCGCCCGCACATCGTGCCTCTAGTTTTTTAAACATGAGGAGGGGCCAGGTAAAGAGAATGTCTAGCGAATAGACACCCTCGCCAGCCCCCAAGCAATTCCCGATCCCCTGGCGTCGCTGGGGTTGGAGGCTCAGTAATGGAATTAATACGTAAAGTAAGCAAGTGAGGATGCTTATCTTTCAGCAGCGGTGTTGAGCCATCCGATCGAACTGTTGCCCGGTTTTACCTTGATGGTAAGAGTGATGGGCGTGACCCTGCTTGCCATCCAATCGGAAAGCCTCCCCCTAATATGAGCGTGACCCTGCTTGCTCCTTATCTATTTCTCGTTAGTGGTCAAGCCGTACGATCAACTCGCGTTACCTGTTGAGACAAGATATCCCTACAGAAATAGAGGATGAGGACATTCCACGCAAGAATTTAGTTAGGTAAATAAGCCAAGCGTCGAATTTGTGAAAAATGGATGAGCTCTTTGTTATAGCAAATGGTTTTTTAGCTCTTCTCCCTCTTTTTGTAAAAGAGGTTTTAGTGTATTCCGACCCTTCCCATAGTTGAGGTCATAAAGGCTGGGAGTGCGGGTAAGCTAGCTCTGATCACGCCGGTGAGCAAAGGCGCCATAGCCGCTGGGGCATAGGTTTCTCACAGTCCACCTAGTTTTACTCAGAGTTTGTTCCCGAAAACCTAGCTCCTAGGACTTAACGTAAAGAGGGCAGGCATAGAGAATTTTTGAAGGATAAATGTACTTATATCAGCCCTCAAGTGATGCCCGACCCCCTGCTATTTGCTGGGATCGGATGTCACGAAGGATCGGGGGGTTTTGATAATGAAACTGATAAGTGCAAAGTGTGCATTTATTAGGGGTAAAAGCGACGTAGCTGGTCGATGTTCCAGGCATTGGTGAAGACCTCGTCGTTGATGGTTTTTAGCTTGTAGGCGCCTGGACGGAGTACCTCCACGACCACGTATGGTCCCTCCCATGGGGGGAGAGCTTGTGGTAGTCCTTGTTACTCTGCATGAGGCGAAGGACTAGGTCCTCGACGTTGAAGGCTCGGCCCCGCACTTGCCGGCTGTGGTACCATTGCAACACCTATTGGTACTTGGACGAGCGAGAGGAGGACGACGTTGCGTGCTTCGTCCAGCTGGTCCATGGCGTCCTCGTGGGATGCCTTGGCTCCCTATTCGTCATATGCTCTGATCCTTGGCACTCCATAGTCGAGGTCGGTTGGGAGGACGGCCTCAGAACCATAGACCATGAAGAAGGGCGTGTAGATGGTGGCTCGACTGGGGGTTGTCCTCAGGCTCTAGAGTACCGAAGGAAGCTCGGCGACCCAGTGTGCACCAAATTTGTTCAGCCGGTTGAAGATCCTAGGCTTGAGGCCTTGAAGGACCATGCTGTTTGCACGCTCGACCTACCCGTTCGTCCAGGGATGCGTGATGGTGGCCCAATCGACCCAGATGTGGTATTCATCGCAGAATCGAAGGAATTTCTTTTTGATGAATTGTGTGCCATTGTCTGTGATGATGGAGTTTGGGACTCCAAAGCGATGGACGATGTCGAGGAAGAATAGCATAGGCTACTCGGATTTGATCATGGAAATCGGCCGAGCTTCTACCCACTTGGTAAACTTGTCTATGGTGACAAGCAAGTGAGTGTAGCCCCCAGGTGCCTTTTTGTGTGGTCCAACTAGATCGAGTCCCCAGACTATGAATGAACAGGTGATGGGGATCGTCTAGAGCGCTTGGGCTGGTAGGCGAGTCTGACGAGCATAGTACTGGCACCCTTCGTAAGTGCGTACGATTTGTTCAGCATCGGCTACCGCAGTAGGCCAGTAGAAGCCCTATCGTAATGCTTTTTCGACCAAGGTTCTGGGCTCGGTGTGGTGACCGCAGACCCCACCGTGGATATCGCTCAGCAAACGCTTCCCCTATTCAAAGGGGATGCAGCGCTTTAGGATCCTGGTGTGGCTTCGCTTGTAGAGTTCGCCCTCCATAAGAACAAAGGACTTGGCATGACATGCGAGCCGTCGAGCCTCTGTCCTGTTCGTTGGTAGTGTGTCACAGAGGAGGTAGTCGAGGTAGAGTGTCCTCCAATCGACTAGAGGGTCGGGCTTCGTCGCTGGGTCCTCTTCGAGCTCCATGACTTTAGGGCCGGATGTAGCCGATGGTTGGTCAGCCCCCGGGCTAGGATTGGACAGACCATCACTGCCTTGTTCTAACCCCTCGTAGCGAAAAGAGGGCTTGTGCTAGTCATTGGCGAAGACGCCCGTTGGCACCGGCTCTCGGCCAGATGCTGCTTTTGCGAGCACGTCGGCCACTTCGTTGAGGCGCCTCAGGATGTGATTGAGTTTGAGGCCGTCGAACTTGTCCTCCATCCGGTGGACTTCTCGGCAGTATGCGGCTATCTTGGCATCGTGGTAGCTTGACTCCTTCATGACTTGGTCGATGACCAGCTGGGAATCCCCTCGGACATCGAGGCATCGGATGCCCAATTCAACGGCAATGCGTAGGCCATTGATGAGCTCCTCATATTCGGCTATGTTGTTGGAGGAAGGGAAATGGAGACGAACCATGAACCTCATGCGTACCCCAAGGGGTGACACAAAGACCATCCCTGCACTGGCGCCCTTCTTCATTAGTGATCCGTCGAAGTACATTGTCCAGTACTCTTGATTGATGACTGCTGGTGGCATTTGGACCTCGGTCCATTTCGCAACAAAATCAGCCAACACCTGAGACTTGATGACTGTCCGGGAGGCATACGCAATGCCCAGACCCATCAGCTCGAGTGCCCATTTTGCTATTCTTCCCATGGCGTCCTAGTTTTGGACGACCTCACCGAGGGGGAAGGACATCACGACAGTCACTGGATGTGACTCGAAGTAGTGGCGTAGCTTTCTCCTGGTGATAAGGACAGCGTACAAAAGCTTCTGGATTTGGGGGTAGCGGATCTTTGAGTCAGATAGGACCTCGCTGATGAAGTACACAGGGTGCTGTACTTTGAGGGCGTGCCCCTCTTCTTCCCGCTCTACTACTAGGACGGCGCTGACCACCTGCATGGTGGCCGCGATGTAGAGCAGAATGGGTTCTCCCTCGGTAGGAGGAACCAGGATCAGGGCTTTCGTCAGGAGCTGCTTAACCATGTCAAGTGCTTCCTAGGCCTCGGTTGTCCATTCAAAGTGATCGGCCTTCTTCATAAGTCAATAAAGGTGGAGACCTTGCTCACCAAGGCGCGAGATGAATCGGCTGAGCATGGTGAGGCACCCTACAACTCGCTGCACCCCCTTTATATTCTGAATCGGGCCCATCCTTGTGATAGCTGAGATTTTCTCTGGGTTGGCTTCGATGCCCCGCTCAGAGATGATGAAACCAAGCAGCATGCCCCTCGGGACCCCAAAAATGCACTTCTCAGGATTGAGTTTGATGTCGTTTGCTCGGAGTTTTACAAAGGTCTGCTCAAGATCGGCTACGAGGTGGTCAATCCATTTGGATTTGACCACGATGTCATCAATGTAGGCCTCAACAGTCCACCCGATGAGGTTCCCAAAACACTTGAACATACAACGCTGGTATGTGGCCCAGCGTTCTTCAAACCGAATGGCATTGTGACGTAGCAGAACGATCTGAAGGGGGTGATGAACGATGTTGAGAGCCGATCAGACTCTTTCATTGCGATCTGATAGTACCCAGAGTATGCATCAAGGAAGCAGAGGGTTTCGCACCCTGAGGTAGAGTCAACTATTTTGTCAATGCGTGGCAAAGCAAATGGATCCTTTGGGCACGCCTTGTTGAGACCCATGTAGTCAACACACATCCTCCATTTCTCATTCTTCTTTCATACAAGGATGGGATTGGCTAACCACTCTGGGTGGTATACTTCCTTGATGAATCTAGTCGCCAAAAGCTTTGTGATCTCTTCGCCGATGGTCCTGTGTTTCCCCTCGTCGAAGCGACGTAGGCGCTGCTTCACCTGCTTGGAGCCTGGATGGATCTTCAAGGTGTGCTCGGTGACTTCTCTCGGGATGCCTGGCATGTCCGAGGGTTTCCACGCAAAGATGTCTTTGTTGGTGCCGAGGAAGTCGACGAGTGCGCTTTCCTATTTAGAGGAAAGCGTGGTGCCGATGCGTACCACCTTTTCGTCAGGGTTGCTGGGATCTATAAGGACCTCTTTGGAGCCCTCCGTAGGCTTGAAAGACCCGGTCGACTTCTTGGGGTCGGGCGCTACATCGGTGACCTCTTTCTTGATGGCGGCGAGCTCTCCAGAGGTGATGATTGCCGCGGTGTGATCGCAGCACTCGACCTCACACTCATAGGCACGCTGGAAGTAGGTGCCGACGGTGATGACCCCACCAGGGCCTGGTATCTTCAGTTTGAGGTAGGTATAGTTGGGGATGGCCATGAACTTCATGTAGCAAGGACATCCCAGGATGGCGTGGTAGGTTCTAGGAAACCTGACCACCTCGAAGGTGAGAGTTTTCATCCTATAATTGGATGGATCCCCGAAGGCAATGGACAGATTGATCTGCCCAAGTGGCACGAACTGCTTTCCGGGCATGATGCCATGGAAAGGTGCTCCGGTTGGGCCGACGCATGTCCGGTCGATGCCTATTTCGTCGAGCGCCTTGGCATACATGATGTTGAGGCCGCTGCCTCCATCCATCAGTACTTTGGTGAGCTACTTTGTGCCGACGATCGGGTCGACCACGAGCAGATATATCTCCCGGATGCAGGACGCTCTCTGGGTGGTCGGTCCGATCGAAGGTTATGGCGGACTCTGACCACCGGAGGAAGGTAGGTGTGACCGGTTTGGTCGTATAGACCTCGCGGTGCGTGACCTTCTGATGGCATTTGGAGTCGTAGGCCACCGATCCTCCGAAGATCATGAGGCAGCCATCCGATGTTGGAAAGCCGCTGCCCTTCCCCTCGGTGTCATCCATGGTGGGGTCAGGGTCCTTCCCGTGCTCTCCTTTGTTGGAGCCTCCGGACAAGAACCGCCTCATGAGGCTACAGTCTTTGTACAGATGCTTGACCAGGAAGGCATGGTTCAGGCATGGCCCCTCGAGTTGTTTTTGAAATGGTTCGGAGTGCCTTTCGCAGGCTTTCGAGTACCCCGGCGGTCAGCGGCGGCCACGAGCGAGCCCTCGCGCTGTTGCTTCTTGTTCTTCCTTTTGGTGGAACGATTGGAGGCACCTTCATCGGCGTCCTTGTCCTACCTTGCCTTGCCATCGAGACGATCGAAGATCGCTCCGACCGCTTGTTCTCTAGAGGCATGGCTGGTGGCGATGTCTAGGAGTTCCTTGGTGGTTCATGGGTCCTTGTGTCCCAGCTTATGAACCAGAGACTCACAGGTGGTCCCGGATAGGAAAGCTCCTATAACGTCGGTGTCGGTGGCGTTAGGGAGCTCGTTGCACTACCGGGAGAAGCGCCAGATGTACCCATGGAGGGTTTCACCGGCCTTTTGTTGGCAGTTCTTGAGGTCCCATGGGTTCCTAGGGTGCTTGTATGTGCCCTGAAAGTTCCCCACAAAGATCTCCTTCAGGTCCACCCAACTCTGGATTCTGTTGGACGGCAGGTGTTCCAACCACGCTTGTGCCGAATCGACCAAGAACAGTGGAAGGTTGCGGATAATGAAGTCATCATTATCCGCACCGCCGGCTTGATAGGCAAGCCGATAATCTTCGAGCCATAGTCCGGAGTTTATTTCCCTAGAGTACTTCGGGATATTGGTTGGTGGTTGATACCTTGGCGGGAAGGCAGCGTTGAGGATGTGTCAGCCAAAGGCCTGAGGCCCTGGCAGGCTGGGTCTTGGGCTTTGGTCCTCGCCACTGTCATAGCGCCCGCCACGGCGAGGGTGATAGCCGCATCTAGCTCCCTCTCTCAGGTGGTCGTAGGCGCGTCTACGGGCGTCGAGGGTGTTGCGCGCATCATGGTCGCGCCTAAGACGCTGACACACCGAGACCGCAGTGTGCTGCCTACTTACTTGTGGTTCTTGGTGAACCGATGCGTCCCTGCCGGGATGCTTCGAGGGCGTGGGCTGGCTAGCGTTGAGCTCGCGTCGCCGAGACAACGAGCTTTCGGCCTGCTGCACCTCCGCACGCTCGAGCAGTGTGCGAATCTCATGGTGGGCCCAAGGATCCTCGGGTGTCGCGGCCTCTGGAAGACCATGGAGCAAGGCTGCCGCAGCGGCTATGTTCTAGCTTGCCTAGGCGAAGCGAGGAAGGGCTTCATCGTCGACAATGATCCTTCGGTTCACGTCATGGGCCATGGCACGTGCGCGCCCGCCGTCTCCGTGGCGCTTAATTTCCCAATCGAACTCTACGCATTCCTACTCGAGCTGGAGCCGCGCTTCCTCTATCTCTCAGTGTCTGGCTTTTAGCTGCTCCACCCGCATTCAAGGTGGGGCCGCTGTCTCCCCCTCGGCCTCATCACTGAGGTTGTTCACTGGGGTAGCCTCCTCCTCGTGAATGCTCTTGACGTGTCCCTCGGGAACATCCGTCATGAAATATTCACGAGAGGGATGATGGCTTCCCCTGCTGGAGTCAGAGCCAGAGAGCGACTCTGGCTCCTCTGCCAGGAGGTCGTGGAAAGATTCCGAGACGTGTTTGATCACCCCTATGAATTCGTCGTTCGTGGGAGGTGGGAACATGCGTTGGGCCACAAGATGGCTAACGGTCGCCGTGGCGTTGCGGAGACCGAACGGGGCACTCCGTATGAGGTGTTCCAAAGAGAGGGGTTCCCCTCCGGCGAGCCACTCCATGACACTGGCGTTAGAGAAGGTGAGGCAGCATGGGTCCTCCATGGGCGGCTAGGGTCCTAGGGAGACACCGAGCTGGCGTCCAAGCCTCCCGTAGTCGAGGCCGATGAAGGGAGAGGTTGGATGGCGGCGTGAGGCAATGCCAACTCTCCTCCCACCATGATGATGAAGTCCAGGTCCCCGAAGCGCACGTGTGCGCCCGGGACCCAGCTGATATCGTGGCTAGCCATTCGTGGCCTAATGTTACTGTCGGAACGTGCAAAGGCCCCTACCTGGCGCGCCAACTATCGGTGTTTCGAGTAAACACCAACGAGTAAATTTGTATTATTACACGTTGGACCCGGATGGTGTGCTAAAAGATACAAGGTTTATACTGGTTCGGGCATAATGTCCCTACGTCCAGTTTGCGGCTGTTGCTCGTGTTATTAGCATTGAAAGGTTCGTAGTAGGGGTTACAAATGGGCGAGAGAGGGACAGATCCCAAGTATATGATGGAAAGGTTGAAAGGGCGCTGAAAGCTTGGTTGCTGCTCAGCTGTGTGTTATGTGTTGCGTGGTGTGTTCTATCAATCCCCCCCCTTAGTGGGGTGCCCTGCTTTCCCTTTTATAGACCAAGGGGAAGCAGGGATTACATATGGGAGAAAGAAGAAGAACCAGAGGCCAAGAAGGAACTTCGAAGGTGTCGGGTCTTTCTTTTCCTCTGAGCCAGTCCTGCTAACACGGCAGACGGTGCCAGAGATAGCTCCATGCTGGGCGTCTGTCTGTTGATGATGCCACGCTCTGACTTAATCAGCAAGTGGTCACGTCCCATCCCGCCTCGGTGGGTGGCGCGATGGACCAGAGTGTTGATCCGTAACCCTACGGGGAGCGGACGGCGCAGTGACTGCACGTCCGTCACTGTAGAGGATGCGAGTCTCCTCCTGACCGTAGTGGTTGTTGTATGGTTCCGTTAGAATCCGCGCCCGAGGGCCAATTGCGGCGCCCACAACACTATAAAATAAATGTCGGCGTCCACAACACCGTTCGGGCTCTGACATGTCTGAAAGGGCCTTAAAGCGCCCGTCCAATCATATCCTGACGGTACTTTCCTGCAGGCGTGCAGGGTATGGTCCTCGGTATTACGGTTGACTTGAGTGCCCTGCCTTATCCGCGCGTAGTTATGAAGGAGCAGTGCGCAGACGGGCGCGGATCCACCCCCTGGACGTCGGGCGAGGCGGAGCCAGCCCTCGGACGTCGGGCGAGGCGGAGTGTGCCCTCAGACATCGAGCGAGGCGGAACCAACCCTCGGGGGTCGGGCCATACGGAGTCTGCCCTCAGACGTCGGGCGAGACAGAACCAGCCTCCGAACGTCGGGCGAGCTCGGGGTCGGGCGAGACAAAGTCTGCCCTCAGACATCGGGCGAAGAGGAGCCTGCCCTCGGGAGCCAGCTTGAGGCGGGGCCCATGGTCTCGGTCGACGGACGAGGAGTGACCCGGCGAGCGGTGTAGTCACGCTCTCGATCGCGCGGATGAATCAACGTTGATGGCCATTAGCTCCTCTTCTTCGGGTACCCTACTATTGGTCCCCGACAAGTATGCCATCCAAAACTAAAGTCGTCCACAACATAGACAAGAATCCAATGGGCCGGGCAGCTGGCCTGCTCCAAGCATGACCCGGCAAAGCCGTACCAGTCTTTCTAGTATCTATACCTAATAATAAAGAGGTAAAATTTCCGATTATTTTTTTCGTCCATCTATTTTTTTTATATGGCTTTCTCTAACTAACTCCGTGAATGTGAAAACTATTTCTATGTCTCTCTTTGACTCTACTGTTTTTATATATGATAACATATGTCTTTATGAGGTAACTTGGATAGGTACAAATCAAAATCATAATCCAACACGAGTTCTTAAGGTAACATATATAGATAGTTGAAATCCTAATCCAAATACGATCGATTGCCGGCCAAGTGCTCTCACACGTCCGTGTTTTTATTCCCTCCGAGAGTCCCTGTATTGTTGCTCGTATAATATTGCCGAATACGATTTTGATTTTGTTTGATCGTGTGTCTCCAACCAGGACTCGTTGGTGTGCCGTAACATGGCGGGATTGTTCTTCATCACTGATTCTTTCCATACATTAATATATCTGCTGAAAATTGGAAAAAAAAAAAGGACTCTCCATTGGTTCGGATTGGACTGTGGAAGTATACTAGGAAAGTATCGGGAAGTACCAAAACACGTGTCTCGATGTTCTGGAACTAAACGACGAGTCCCTCGAGTCCTTTGGCAAGACCCGGCCGGCCCGTCGAGGTCCGCCGCCGCCCCGTCGAGCGGCGACGGCAGCAGGAACACAGGGATGGGCGGCGCCACCTTCTTGACGTCGGCGTCCTTAGGCAGAGGAAGTGCAGCGTGATGGGGTGGAGCGCGTGGCGGTGCAGCGACAGCTTCTGGCTCAGCGACACGGTGTCGAAGCACTTGACGTTCCCGGTGGTGGACACCATCCAGGGCAGCACCTTCTCGCCGCCGACCCGGGACAGCACCAGCAGCTTGGACGCCCTGCGCGCCGCGCGGTGCAGCTCCAGCGCCAGTCTCGTGTCGCCCGGACGGCCCGCACCACGCCGATGTCCACGCCGTGGTAGTCCTCGAAACCGTACAGGCTCGTGTTCGCCATGCCGGCTAGGTCCGACAGCGAGGCCATGTTCACAGTCGACAGCACCGTCTCGCCTGAGAACTTGGTCAGCAGCACCTCCGTCTGCACGTTCATGAACACGAAGGGCACGCCGGAGGCCTGCGACGACAGCAGCCATGTGTCCGCGCGCGCGAGGGTGTCCTCCAGGGAGTTGTAGCGCGTGTTGGACCCGTCCGTCGCCTTGGGCAGCAGCAGCAGGGAGAGGAAGCAGCTCGCCTCCGGCACCGGCAGCAGCTCCCTCATCTTCTTCGCGCACGGGAACGGCTCGTACGCGTGGCCGATCTTGACGTCGGGTCTTGCTCTTTTTTACGCGAATTCTCCGTTAAAGCTCCACCTATTACTACCCTTCTCTCACTTAATTTATTTTTACTGATTTTCTTTCTTAAATTAATTGTTTGTCAAAATAAAAATACAAAGTATCTAAAAGTACTAGCAGTACTTCACAACCACCGAAACAAGCCTCTTTTTAAATTTGTTTTCTTCATTGTACGATGGCGCGTACCGTGCACCTTCTTCAAACGGCGCCGCGGATGCCGGTTGCAGCTGTACGAGAACGCGCAGGTCGCTGGCAATTTCGCATCGTGTAGCTCACGGATGACAGGTTCTAGGAGCCTTGCCAGTGTTGGGTGGACGTGTTTGAGTCGATCAACAAAAGGCCCCGAGGATGGTGTACAGCGTTGGGTGCCCCGTGAACTCCGACGTCGTGCTGGTACGTGACCTGCGGCAGCTGTCGGCGTCGGCGTCGGCGTCCGAGAATCTCCGTGATCTGCTCATCGAAAGGCGGGGCCTGTTCGCTTAAACTTATCAGTCGACTTATCAGCTACAATCTACATTATTTTTCTCTCATGACAAAACAGCTTTAGCCGACTTATCAGTCGGCTTTAATACCAGCCAAACAGGGTAGTGTTACAGTGCCAGATGCCCATCTTGGCAAGGACTCCCGCCACGGAAAGCCAGGTCATGTGATAGCGGAGTGATGAGTGAAGTGCGACGTCTATGTGAAGTCTGAAGATCAACGGCCGGCGACCGAGTGAAGAGGGACGTCTATGCGTTCTTTTAAGGCTCGGCATCCATGCTCACCGGGCTCGGTGCACGCCACCGCAGGGCTCTGCGTTGAGGCCGCTAACCCACTTGTCGGCACGGAGTGGGCGCCCACCCCAATCTCATATCGGAACGCTGGAGCAAACGGGCGTGGAGAGGACCGCAAGTACAACGCAGGTAACCCCTTTTCTCTCCTCCCTTTCGCGGCAGTGAAGGACGTGGGTGTGTGACACACAAAGCTAGATGACAGCTCCAAGCAGCGCGCTTGTCATAAGCACCGTGGTAGTACGGCGCCAGTGACTGCCTGGCCGTCGCTCTCACATCACAGCGTAGACATAGCAACTGCGTGGTTGATCGTGAGCCGTTTCCATATATCTTAGATCCCATGTGCTATCTGCCTGGTGTTTGTTCGACAGGATACCTCGATAGGAAGTAAATATTCTTGTGTTTTGCATAGGAGAAATAATCTAACAAAGTTGTATCAATTTGATATAAACTTCATAGGACTCCGTTCTATTATTGTCATTATTAACTTATATTATAGCTGACCAATTTCATAAAAGGATAAAACATAGCAATATATTCAATATCTTATTTTATCTCGTTGCAACGCACGGACATATTTGCTAGTAATAAAGATGCAAAATTTCTCACCATTTTTTTTTTTTGTCCGGCCCTCCCTAACTAACCCTATGAATATGAAATTGTCTAAAGTCTCCCGTATTATATTATATATATATATATATATATATATATATATGACATATGCATTATCTAGAATTCTTCCGTATTATATATGACATATGCACATAGATAAGGTAACCTGGATAGCTACGAATACTAATCCAAATAGATCCCTTGATCCTGAACAACCTGAATAGAAATCCTACTTCACCTCAACTAATAGAGGCAAAAAAAATTACCACCCATTTTTTGGTCCGGCCCTCCCTAATTAACTCTATGAATATGCAAATTGTCTAGAAGTCTCCCGTATTATATTATATTATATTATATTATATTATATTATATTATATTATATTATATTATATTATATTATATTATATTATATTATATTATATTATATTATATATATATGCATCTAGAATTCTCCCGTATTATATATGACATGTGCACATAGATAAGGTAACCTGTATAGCTACGAATACTAATCCAAATAGATCCTTTGATCCTGAATAACCTGAATAGAAATCCTACTTCAGATAGAAAAGAAGATTTCAAAAATATTCAATTAAGGTGCATATATGAGTTCGTTTCCATTTAGTTTTGCTTTTCAGAGTCCGTTCCGTGTTGGCTATTTTTTTTACCGGTTCCTTCATCTGCTGATCTGTTTTTTTTCCTACTGGTTCCTTTGTCCACTTGGTTCGATTTTTTTTCTACTTGTTCATTAACTCTGGTGGCTTTTCATTTTTTTTCCTTGATAAATTGTGAAAAAATAATCAATACAATATTAATCGTCTTTGGATCATTAATCCTTTTCTAAAAAAAACAAATATTCCCATCACCAAATGATTAATAGTTTTGATTAAAAACAAAACTTATTTTTAGTAAAACCTAGATCAGTTCATGGTCCAACTAATCAAAAGTAAACTGAAATCTTGAACAATTTAGATTAATGCTTTACACGTTGGCAAGTAACTCTTTAGCGACTTTAATTAGATATTAATATTAAAATTGTATATTTTTATGGGGTCATAAAGAAAGCAGCAAAACTCAATATTTGGCTATATAATAATAGTACATAGATAGTTTGAAAATTGAAGTTATGATATATTTATACATTTAAAATATTTCTTTGTTTTGTAACAGGACAAAAAAGATCTAACAACTCGTGTCTAGCGATAATATGGAGTCCGGTTCCCGTTGCAACGCACTTTCACGTAAAAAATTAAATATTGCGAACATTACATTCAATTTTATAGATAATAATACAACACATTTTTAAACTTAAATTATTATGATATGTTTTTTCTCATTACAACACACAAGCATAATTAATCGGCTCATCATGCCGTCGGTCGGGGAGATGGACCATATCAACACACCATGTACGGTTGCGCTGGCCGCGCCATATCAATTGGCCCCGTCCAGGAAGAAATGTTAAAATCGTCGAGCGACCTGCAGTACACGTACTTACATTGTACTGGGCCCACGTGCATCCCAGGCACTTGTTCCCAGACCGTCGTGGGCCTCATTGATTGTTGGGTCGGTCATATTTGTTGGGCTGGGCGCTGTACTTCCAACAAATAGACTCAACGGGGGGGGGGGTTCGTTTTTTTATTTTTTAGTCCTTTTTTGAAAGTTTTTCACAAATACGCCCCTGAGGGAAGATTTCAGAATCTGGACCCTTAGCTCGGCGCCATCGATGCTGGCGCCGAGCTAACACGTCTCGATGCCATCGTCCCTAGTGCCGAGCTCTTAGGCTCGAGACCAACGTGGAGGTGACATTGGCGCCGAGCTCGGCGCCGTAGATCTTAGCGACGAGCTCGGCGCCAGGGTGACTGGCGCCGAGCTTGTGTTTTAACCCCGACCCTAACCTTCCTGCCCGAGTCTTCTTCCTCTTCTTTCTCCTCCCTTTCGGGTTTTTTCTCTTTCCACTTCGCCCTACCTCGTGAATCGGCATATTGGACCTTGAAAACTTTGATTTGATCTTTAGATCTTCGAGAGCAAGGTATCATCGCTCCCCTCCTAGTTTTTCACATCGATTCGGTATATATTAGTCGGATTTTTCAACCTAAGAATCGTCATTACTTAAGGTTTCATTCTATCTCTCAATATTTATATTATACAGCCGTAGGATGATGCCAAGGAGTGAAAAAGCTAGCAAACCTAGGCGCATGTAGTTATGTTATGGGTTCATTGTTGTGCATCAAATGGAAAACCTTAGGTTTAGGGTTTAATGTTAATTGCTTTCGGTTCTTAGAACGAAATTGGTTGTATTGTAGTTATGGTTCTCATTGATATTTATTTATAATGTTTTAATTTATGTTTGTTAAATTATATCCATTTGGTTAGATGTAAGAAATGTTTCGGGAGGAGTTTTGATGAAAATGGGGTCATCCTCAAGAATTATACCCCGACGCGTCTAGCAAAGATGCCCCCGTCTCTCCTGACCTCCCTGTCCCTAACTGTGACTGTGATTTCCCGGCCCATGTTTTTCAATCAAAACATCCGGACACAGCGGCCCAAGTCGAAAGTCCCGACCCAAGTCGGGAGTCCCGACCCAAGTCTATATGATACGATTGGACTATACACGCTCTAATGAATTTACATTTAATCTGTGTACTATATTTGTGCCTTTTTAGCAGTGTAGTATGATTAATGATTCACGAAAAAAATTCGCAAGAGTTTCTCTTGTTTCAGGAGCATCCACAGTTACAAACAGAGATATCATTATATAATCCAAACATTTAATCATCCAAAGAGTGAAATGCAACCACAACGAACATCACAACCAACATAACATGTCCTGCACAGTCCAAATAGTCCATAATGTCCATACAGTCCCAAATAGTTACAAAAAAGTAAATATAAAATACATAATAGTGCATACTGACATCTACCACAACCCTCACTGCCTCCTACTCTTGCCCTTACCCTTGTGACCGAGAGCGCTCGTACCTAGAGTGTAAGGGTCACGCGGACGGCCTCGCCTAGTGCCTGGAGGTGGTGTAGGCTGAGTCGAGGGAGTGTCATGGAGCTGAGAGGGGCCAAGATCCTCGTGCCTCTAGTCCACGTCGTCGTCGTCGTCCTCGTCCCCGTCCCCTGTAGCTGCTTGGCTAGAGGAACCCAAGCCTCCTCTGCCTGGGGAAGGAACGTACACGTCTTACGTCATGTCTGTCCTGCAACCACAACGAGTAGCCGCATGGCGTAGCCGACGTGACAGCCTCTGTTGTACAAAATTATGTTAACTGAAAGAATCTAACGTATTAATAATATGTTTGAAAGAATATTTTGAATCTTACGTCCAGAAAGCTAAGCATGTAGTCGTCCCTAACTCTCGGTCGAATGCGCTCAATCTCTTCAACGGAGCATTTGAGTGTATTGCCCTGCAACAAAGTTCTCAGTAATAATACTTTTGAAAAGATAGCAATAGGTTTTGTTTTCTTTTGTACAAGAATCTAACGTATTATAAGGGTGATACGGCTCGAAGGTGGCACTAACTAAAATTGATAACTCCTAATGTCGGTCCAAGAACGCCTAATGTATTGGTATGCAACTTAACATAGAAAAATAAGGCAATTGACTTACCACTCTGTCCAAGATCGGTCCTGCCTACACCTGCCTTCCAGCACGAGTAAATTGGTCGTATGCCATGTCTTCTTCATCGGAGGACTTGATGTCGGCGTAGTCATCTTCTGTCCACTGTACCCTCATCCTGCAACGTGTCGCATGCTGGTACCAAGCTTGGTACCGCCTGAACTCATGGTTCGTGTGCGGCTCGTTGTTCTCGTCCACGTTGTCGTGCATCTCCTCCCATTGCTCAATGTAGGACTGGTGGTGCTTCTCCCAGTCAAAAATCTTTATGTTCTTCTGACGATCCAACCTGCACGTATGTCATCGTTACTTGAATCCATGTACATGTCACCATATTAATAGAAATGGACCATCACAAGACATTTGAAATAGCAAAACGCTTACTTGTGTAAGTCAACGCCAGTCGAGAATGGAGCCGTAGGCCAAAGCTGTCTCACTCTAAATTGGCGTGCAACTCTATCTGACAGGTGGAACTCGACAGCATAGAAGCAGATTAGAGGGCACCTCATCCTATAGAAGTCGTCGTCGAACCCACAAACGTTGCTCAACTGAAAAGGAAGTGCCCCCTCTCCATCGTACGGCTCCCACTCTACCTGCAACATGTCCAAACAAGATGTTAGATGGTATACTAATCCATTTCAAACCAGCTCGTTCGTGAACTCAATGTACGCCCGCTCTAACCTCGCGTACGGAACCCTGACTTGGTCCCAAAGGGTGCGCCCATGTCGGCTGCCGACTTGGAGGCTGACCTTGGAACCACTCACGATGAGCCAGAACCTCTGGACGGACAACTAAAAGACAAGCCCACATCCACAACTGTAACAGGTACATGCATCCACCAAGTGACGCGTTGGACGAAGTCCGACGACACCCCTCGCACAGCTACCGGTATAGAAAACCCAAGACTGCAGAGCCCTAGCTGTAGTGACCCGCCTGGTCCCAGTCACTGAGGCAATGGACCCACATCCAGGATGCAGTGTCACCCATGGTGTCGGGGAAGAGAACGTAGGAAAACAGGTGTATGATCCATTCCCTGCAGTAGTACCCCACTGTCTCCTCATCTGTCTCCTCGGGGCACTGTGTGAACTCTTGCCGGAGCCAGGAGATGAGAACTCCAGAAGTGCGGGCCCCTTGCTCACCAAGCTCACGCCCAAGGAAGGCCTCCACTCGTGCTCTCTAGCCTTCTGACCTACATTGCCCGGTGACTGGGTTGCCATGAATCCTTAGGCCTAGCATCTTCTGACAGTCCTAGAGCGTGACTGTCATCTCCCCGAAAGGTAGGTAGAAGCTGTGAGTCTCCGGTCGCCACCTATATTTTAGACAAATCAAGATTACATGTCAAAAAGGCAAGCGCATGAACAAATGGCCATGAATGGAGGCAATGATTGAATATAATACATGTCAACCAATGCAGTATGGCCGCTGAGTTGAACTTGGGCAACCCACGATGAACCTAAAAAGAGATGACATCCAGGCCAGCTCTTTGCAGGAAAGGAGTGTACCTGTCATCGTACCGCATGTCCAAGAACCCACTGTGGGTTCTAGGATGAAGGAGCGGAAGGTCTTACATGGAATAAAACATAGTCTCCTGTTACTTCATGAACACATGTACGCTCACCAAAATTTGAACAAAACGTATAGATTATTACCTGCCCCTGCACTATGAGACGTCCTCGGTGGGTTTCCTCGTACATCGGGTCGAGTAGGTGGAATTGTGCCATCCTACAAGAAAAGTCAATGAATTAGAAATTCAATATGCAATGAAACATGAACTTAGAAATGTACAAGTAATTGACATAATTATATGCATAATTAATTAAATAAATACGATAAATATTAAGTAATATAATCAACCAATAATCGCACCTCACTAATCTGCCAATGGCAACTTCATGAATTGTGGTCAAGTCTACCACACTTGCCACACTTGTACTGCTCAGGGTCAGTAACAAATGGGGTTCCTCTCCCATGACTCGTTCTTCCGGGTATCTGATCCATAACCATCCTATGCCTCGTCCTATTCCTTGATCCACGCTTGTTCCAACGGTAAGCTGGATCCGCAATGTACTTCGGCCCATCATATGGAGGCCACTCTCCAGAGTCCCGGAAAGGCACGAAGCGGGGGCTCCATGTGTGCACAAGCGTGTCGACACTGAACTCGTGAGGTATCCTGCTCTCGATATTATAGTTGCGATGCCTAGCTGCTGCCACCAAGTGGGAACAAAGAAAGTGGTAATGCCTTGGTTTACCACAAGTGCATTTGAAATTTTGGAGGACAACCACATGCATCCTTGACTCTCAGACCTCGTAGTCGGACGTTGTACCGCCCCTATGCTCGACCTGATAAGTCCCTATGGCGTGATCAAAGCATGTAACCTCATGTGTGCCAGCCCTTTCATTTGCCTTCTCTAGGTGTGCCTTCGGTTTCGGAGCCCACATCTCTCCATCACTCCGTAACTTTAATGCATGGGCGTGTCTATCATTGAACTAGGCAACAAGCTTATAGAATGTGAATTGAACGATTGTATTCACGGACATACCACGTATCCCCAATAGCAACTTATTGAATGACTCCATCATGTTGCTGCACCGAAACTCGTACCTCCATCCACCAGCGTCATGAGCTCTCGTCCATTTCTCCAAATCCTTCATCAAACCAGTGAGCCATTATCTACCTTCTGCATTTGATGCGGTTCTGATCTGCTTCAACTTTTTCTGAAAGTACTTGTCCTCAAATTGTCGAGCAGTCTCCTATAACAGATCAAAGTTATCCATCACACCATCCTTCCAGAGTAGATTCTCGGCAAGGTGCCGAGTACACCAACGATGGTGCAAAGGTACATACCCCTCTATCTGCTCTCACACGGCATTAAGTATGCCCTGGTGCCTATCAAATATGACGCCAACCTCCTTGCTAGGCCCAACCACGTGTATCCGGACTAGCCTCAAGAACCATCCCTAGCTATCATTGTTCTCCTTCTCAACCAAAGCAAATGCTAAAGGAACCAACTTGTTGTTCGCGTCACAGGATATGGCTATAAGAAGTGTGCCCTGGTATTTGCTAATCAAGAACGTACCATCAATGGAGAAAATGGGACGACACTGCCTAAAGGCCTCTACACACTGAGGGAAGCACCAGAAAGCACGGAAGAATATCTGCCTCCCATCCTTCCATGCATTTGGTTTTGGGATGTACTCATAATGCATGCATATATTCACCGCTTTGATTGCATTGAAAAGTACTGGCAGCTGCTCGTACCCATCCTCCTAGTCCCCATATATCATCTTCCACGCTCGCTGCTTAGCCCTCCAAGCTTTATCATAAGTTATCACATAACCTCCATACAACGCCTCAACGTCTTGATAATTGTCCTCACCTTCATGTTGGGTTCTCCCTACAATATTCCCATCAACCGCTTGGCAATGAGGGTAGATGTCAACTGCCGATACCTCAGTGTCAGCTCATGGTCAGCACAATTATGTGGCCCAACAACTTTTGTGATCTTCCACTTTTCGATGACCGTTTGCTTCCTTGCACAAACCCTCCATGGGCAGCGTTCCTTGTCACACACAACTGTGTAACGGCGCTCCGCATATGAATGCAAGACCTTGTAAGGTGTCTTTCGTATCACTACAAACGCCTGCAACCACCTCTTCAATGCAGGGAGGTCATTGAACACCCTCCCATTCTCAATTACCATGTTAGGGCCGGCCTCAGGAGCTTTTAGGAGCTCATCATCATGTCCTTCTGCACACGCCTGATCGGAATGAGCAAGATCGCTGAACTCGTAAAATCTTGGATCACGGCGGCCGGGAAAGATACGCCTCAGCATCTCAACACCACTCTCTGTCAGCTCTCCAACAGGGCGATCATCATCAGAATCAAGAGCCCTTGCCATCTCATATGGCTCCGAATCATGCATAATTTCAACACTATTGGAGCCACGGAATCCATCTCCAAAGTGCTCTTACGCAGCAACAGGGGGCACATCCACATTCTCAGGAATGTCTCCTGCAACATAAGTAGAGAAATGAGTAAAGAATGAAAGAAATGGATGTAAGGAAGGGGGTAAGCTCCCAATAAGCATGTAGTTAAGACACTTACTCAGATGATTCTGTGTCAAAGGAATCTCATGAGGAGGATCTGCCACAACAACATGAGTCTGACAAGCATCTCCAACTACCGCATTGGGGACAGATTGAGCATCGAAAACCGTAGGTGCAACCTCCACATCCATATCAGGTTCCGGGATGGGAGGGTCGATGTGTGCCTGCTGACCCATTGGTGGGGAAAACCCATGAGGGATGGGATCAACTAACACCCGACGCACAACCACGTCTAAACATTGCAGCTGGCTCTTCATAGCCGATCTCATATAGTTCTCCCACTGATCCACACAACCAATTAGGATCATTCGCCTGAGGATGTTGGGAGGAGAACCTAGGTGCAGTACACCATCAACTGCAATGCCATCATCTCCAAGGCAATGCAGCTCCTCCCGAGCCCGTGCAAGCATCTCACTAAATGAATGCCTATCATTGAATAGCACAGGCACGCTTTGCATGTCAACAAACTCAACATATCCATAGCGATCGTATTCAACGGTGCCTCCATGATGTATGGTCACTAGGTTGTCCATCTAGTTCAAACACATAACGAAACACATGTCCTTTAGTCCAAATTAGACGATAGATAGTACCTAACAAGTACTTTCTAACTACAAACTAAGTAAATAAGATAACAACTATATACATAGATACAGTGTACTAACTAAATAGCTAGGTCCTATTTAGTTAACTAAATATGTAATTATATATTTAAGTAGCTATCTAACTATATCTATGTATCTATGTATCTATGTTTCTAGCTATCTACATATATATCTCACTAGATAACTAACTAAATCAACTACCTAAGTCATCACATTAACTAGTAAATAACAAATGCCAACTAAGTAGGTACATTGCATATTCATAATTTTTACCTTTGCAACGACTGATCCGCAGACGTCGGCACGGGCAGCCAATTAGGCGAGGCGGGCGGGCGGTGGCGGCTGGCGTGGGCCCGACGTGGCTCGGCCGGCGGTGGGCACGGGGGCGTGGTGTGCTGTGGCGTGGGCGAGGCGGAGGCGCGTGGTGGGCGACGCGGCAGGCATGGGCTCGGGGGCGGCGGAAGCATGAGGGGCGGAGCGGTGGTGGTGGCGTGCCTGTGTCGGACCGCGGCGACGGGCGGCGATGGTGGCGGCTTTCGGCATGCGCCCGGCGTGGCGTGGGCGCAGGCAGGCAGTGGGATCGGGCGGCCGGTGGCGGGCTCCGGGCGTGGCGACGGCGGTGCTCTGCTTGGCTCGGGCGAGGGAGATGTGGAGAGAGGGGGGAGAGAAAGAGAGAAAGGATTGGGGCCCATACGTAATAAAGGCTCGGCGCCAGTCACCTCTACGTGGGTCTCGAGCCCAAGAGTTCGGCGCCAGCATCGATGGCGCTGAGCTAAGAGTCAAGATTCTGAAATCTTTTCTCCAATGACGTATTTGCGAAAAACTTTCAAAAAAAATGCTAAAAATAAAAAAAAAAATTCAGGGTTTTTTTTTATATATAGAGAGAGAGACGAAATAGACTCAACGGGTTGGTCAGTGGCCATCATCATTCATTAGTGAGAAAACTAATGTGGCAAATAAATTAAAAAATTGAAAAATATTTACAAAGTGCATACAACAAATTTTCAAATCGTATATTTCTAGTTTAAATGCGATGGCACACAGAGCATATGTATATGACCCATCCATATTAGTTGCTACGACTTACGTTCACCATAAACCTGACATCGCTGCCAGAGTATATAATACTAGGACGGTACGCGCGCTCCGCCGCGCGTGCAGTTGGTTGCCGCGCTCGGGTGTTGCGGTGAACCGGTGTTCTTTCGGCTTCGTCCGTTTGCTGCGGCAATGGGCCTAAAACTGTGTATATGGTTGTGGTTGGGCTTTTTTTTTGTGAACATGGTATGGTATACGTATTTTATGGATGGCATGAGGTCTGTAGCACGTACATCAGCGCGGCCAAAAGTATGTGGTTTATTATTTTTTTTCTGTGTGTCGATTATTTGATTTTGCCCGTGTATGCTGTTTATTTGTGTGGTCACGGTGGTGCTTCCTCTTCTAGCACTGTACGTGCGCTTCGCCGCACGCGCAACTTTTGAACGCGCTTCTGCAAATTATGTGGGTATCTATCTATTTTAGAATAGAAGTGCTGTCTGGAGACACCTTGTTTTATTTTTCAAAGTTCAAAAATTGGCTAGCCTGTTCTCACTGATTCCTTTATCGCGCAATGTAACGTATGGAACTCTGTGTAGTTGGACACCTGTTAACTGATCCTATGAGGCTGAATTCACATAATGTTGTTCACCGTTACGTTTGTTTCAGCACGAACTCCATTGTTGTGTAAAAAATAATTACAGATTTGCCATCCTGTAATGCTGTACAAACCAAATGCTGGGATGGAAATCCAGGCACATGACATAATTTACATATAAGCGATGACATTGGGTCATTCCAGGCTGCATTATCCACTAATTTACACATAGTAAACACTGCTACAGATTAGGCTTTGTAGGGGCGGCTTATGGGTATTTGTAGGGACGGTTTGGCCAGCTGCCCCTACTAAAGCGTGGCTACAAATCGATTCGTAGGAGTGGCTGTAGTACACTAGTACTAGTCGCCCCTAGACTGAACCACCCCTACAGTATATTTTTCTGCAAAAAAAATTCAGATTTACAATTCAAATTCGACCAGAACACACACATATATATATATATAATTCAAATCTGACCAGAAATATATAATTCAAATCTGACCACAATCACAAGAGTATTATATAAACTACAATTACAAGTCTAATTCATAAGAATATATACAATCCACCATTAAATAGACATAATTTCGTTCCACTTCTCCCTCCACTCTCTAGCACACGGTGCACTGGGTGAATGGGGCTACAGTGTTTCTTGCGCTAGGGTGGATAGCAGGGCTGCTAGGAGGCTCTATGGCTTTGTGCGCTCACGACGAGTTCACCGGTGGGCCAAGGGTGACACCTTGGTGGCTATGGCGCTCGACGTAGGTGTCCCACAAGGTAAGACCAATGTCAAATTTCATACACATTGTAATCAACGACCTAGAGCTAGCCTTTTAGTCTCACGAATGTGTTGGTACTGAGGATTTCTACCTAAGTCAGAATCTCAGTCATAGTAGGTGCCTTTGACGTGTACAATCTAGTCCAATATGAAGTTGCAAAGGTCGTCGACGAGCTCTAAGAGTTGGTCATCCTTGTATGTATCTCTTTTTATTTCTTTCTCTTCTTTTCACTACAAGAGAACATGTTTCGGTTTAGTATTTCATACCATGTGCGAAGTTTTTATACTACGGGTGAAGAGGTTCAAATTTACTCTTAAGGGGTGTCTCCTGTAGGCACCGGTGTTACTCATCATAGAACATATATAGTATCCACAATGTACACTCTCAGGCTTCTGCTTGGGGTACTGTGTGTTTTGCATATGAAAATGTTAAGTAATGCTTTTGACAGCCATGTAATGGAATACTAAAGTAAGTTACACTTACCGCACATAGTGTTTTTATAGCCAGTCTTTCCTTCCTTACTGGATCATGCCTTCCGTGATGTTTATTGACATAGAACCTAAATGTTCTGTTCGAATTATTTTAGCAAATACAACTTGTTAGTATCCAAAAGTGAACGTTACAAGTATGTATACAAACATATAAGCTAATGAGAATTATCGATATGTATATGTTTTGAGAATTGATATGAAGTCTTTGTATGTCACCGGGTCCCTATCTATTGAATCAAAGACCCATGCCATGCTCCTCCCGACATCGAAACCTATACAAATCCAGTGGTTGCTGCATGGATTTCTCAGGCACAAGCATAAAACACATTGGGTACATTAGAAGCATACCATTCTACAACAGAAAACTATTGAACAATTTTAATTCATCAAACGTTCAGTCAACTAAGATGAAAAGTTCAGAAGCAGATCTTCAAATGCCTCCCAAGCCCAGCAAGGCAGAACCCTAGTACAGAATCCTCAAATTCCAAATACACAAAGACTCCAAATAAAACCTAATACAAAGGATCACCATCATCCACTAATGAACATGTCTTAAGCAGTGATGGAGCCAGTAGGGGACTGACAGGGGCCATGGCCCCTCATGACCCAATTTTCTACTAAAGCCCATGAGGTTGAGAAGAACTTTAACATGTTACTAATTTATCTTTGAATTAACTTATGCCCCACTAATCTTCTAATCCGAGTTTCCGTCAGTCTTTAAAATCGTACCAGAGATTTTTCAACAATAGTGCATCTCAAAAGAAAAGATAAAACCAGAAACTAAGAATCTAACAAACCACGGTCATGTGCCAAACACATAGTTGACTTAGCAGATGCTACATACACATAATAGATGCAACAGCCACTGACGCCTCCGCCCGGAACCCGCGATAGCTCGAGGACGCCGCCGCCGTTGCCGCCGCCGCTAGGCGCTCCTCAGTCCTCACTCGACCTGCACTGATGAATGAGCAGCTCCGAGTGCATGGGTGGATTTAGATGGTCCATGAGCACCACCACGTCGTCATCCCCATACTCCATCGCGCGCGGCCCCGTCACTTCAACCCGTAGATGTCGCACTACTCGTTCAACCGCAGGCTCTGGCATGCCAGCTCCGGCACCACGTACCCGATACCGCTGCCGCTGCCGGCCTGCCGCCCATCACCACCTGCTTGCCGCCGTCGGTCAGCTTGCCCGGCAGCAGCCGCGCCAGCCCGAAGTCGCCCACCGCCAAGTTGCACTCCGAGTCCACCAGGAAGAATGGAAGATGTTCCTCGGCTTCACGTTGTAGTGGACCAGCGGGCAGCGGCGGCCGGAACGCCTGGTGCGCCAACGCCCGGGCCGTGCGCCGCGTAGTCCGTGACCAGGAGCTGCAGCTACGCCGGGCCCGAACGTCACCATCTTGGGCACACGCTCATCCTGCACGGCTCCGTCACCAGCGGGCTGCCACGCCTGCCGACCACGGGAGAGCGGCACCGCCTGCTGTAGCTGCGTCGCGCCTGCCGCCTGCCGACCACGGGAGCGCCGGAACACAATTCATGGTTGCTGCTCTGCTGCACGTCGTCTCCGGCTACACCAAGCCACTACTCTGCCACCGGCGGCAGCCGAGGTTGTGTATGACAGCCTTCAACCGCTCCTCCCGGGCCGTCGTCCAGACAGGTCGTCCACCGTGTCCTCGCCATTCTCACGGGTGCAGGCGGCTGCCCCGTCGCCGTCGTCTCCATCAAAGAAGCGGCAGGAGTCGGCAGCACGCAGCAGCAGTGCCCAGTGCAGTATCTACAGCAAGGGCCGAGGAGTAGCGATGGATAATCCTATTCTATACCGGTTGACTGTACTAAAATTACCGAATTACATTTATCCGAAAAAAATAAATACATAAAAATCTGAAATAAGCCCATCTACAGCATGTTCGCTTGCTCGTATACGATCGTGGATTATAAGCTGGAACAGTATTTTTCTCTCACACCAAACCAGTGAGCAGTAAATAATCCACGATAGTTTAGGACGAAACAAACAGGCTGCTAATTTTTTACTGGCCCCACCTATTTTGGTACTATCTCTATTAATTTGGTACTTCTGAATACTTTCACATGGGTACCTCCTATTTATACACCGTCCGATCTTGTTCCATGAATGGTCCATATTTTTTCCAACCATTATAAATTTTCTCTTATTGTTATCAATAGTAAGTAAAATAAATAAAACTAAGTGAGTGATGCGCTTTTTATTTTATTTATATGTATTTAATAGAAGAAGAAGAAAGAAACGGCCATCTCATCACCTATGGATCAGCAGTGCCTCGATCGCATGGACTATGGCGCCTTGCATGCAGCGACTGTCGTCCCAGAGAAAAAGATGCAACGGGTCCAATTTCACGTACGAAGGCTCTCGATCTCGTCACCCCAATGACAGGAAATGTGACATTAACGCCAACCGCGGCCTTTTATTTATTGTTGTCAAAAGTAAGTAAAATAAATAAAACTAAACGAGTGATGTGCTTTTTTATTTTATTTATATTGTTTAGTAATAGTACTCGTCGTTGTAGGAGGAGGAGGAGAAAACGGCCATCCCATCTCCTATGGATCAGCAGCGCCTCGACGGCGTGGACGCTGGCGCCTTGCACGCCCCGACTGTTGTCCCGGAGAAAAGGATGCAACAGGTCTATTTTCACGTACGAGGGGACGATCTATCGTCGCCCTCGTGATAGGAATTGCGTCCTCCCAAGCGAGTGATGACCTCATGATAGCAGAAAAAGATATGATTTGATATGATTAATATATCTTAAAAAAATTATATATTTTTTGCGGTATTAAAAGAAGATAATTTTTATATGAAAATTATAGATCTTGACGAGATCTACAACTTTCTAGTTTTGAGTTTTTTCATTTGAAGTCGTTAAGATGCTCAAAAAAATTAATGACATATTTAGATTTAAGGGTATTTTTAACTTTTCACACCTGTAGTTTGACACCGTTAGAGCCCAATCTCACGGCAGTGGCATGGAGGATAAAAAAAAAGTTGGAGCAGTAGTGCTAAAGTTTGCTAAACTTTTTCAATAGGTCACAGGAGATTGAGATCTTTTTTAATGACTCACACAGAATTCCGCCAATATAGGTGAAATTTTTGTATTTTGGTCTCTTTTGAAAACAAATTTTAGAAAAATACCTACGCCAAAATATTTTCTGAAAATAGACCATTTTTAGGCGTCTTAGCACATGACGCCTAGATATGAGGCTCGGCGTCGTGTCACTCAACGCCGAGGTATTGCCACGTCACTTATGACCGGGGTCGTCGTCGACACGGTGGCGCGTGGGTCCGAGATGTCGGCGTCTTGTCAGCCGACGCCAAGTGCCCAACCTCGGCGCGGCTGGACTGCGCGCCGAGCTAATGGACCCACCCGGAGCGGCCCAACAAAGCACGGTGGCCCAGAAGCTCGGCGTTGGGTCACTTAACGCCGAGCCTCCAGACCTCGGCGTGGCCCGACTCAACGCCGAGGTCTGGTCCCTTTAGGCCGCGCCGAGGCCCCTTCTTCTTCCTCCCTCCATTCTGAAACCGCCGGCCTCCCTCTCTTTCTCTTCTCCCCCGCGCCGCCACCAAACCCTAGGCTCCAAAATCGACCCCCGGTGCCACGATCTTGTCTCCCGAAGCTTCCTCGAGGTAATAGTCCCTCCCCTCCTCCATTCTATCAGCGTAGATGTGCTTACATTGTCCCTAATCATGTGGAATCATGGTTGTATGGTGTTTTGGTATATTTGTGTTTGCATTTGCAAAAGTTGTTTAACTGTTTTATGTGATGAACATGTTAGGTTAGTTTGGTTTCTAGTTATTTTGGTCATTATGGTTCTTTGTTTATTGTAGGTGTCATTAGGGTTAGTTATTTATTGGTCATTAAGGTTACTATGTATTTTATTTATTTGTTGGTCATCACATTTCAATTCGTTATGACTAGAAATGATTATATTGTTGGGGTTGAAAAAGATGAAATAATATATTTTAGTTTCTACTTATTGGATTGCAACTCGCATGATATATTGATGTGTGACACTACTTGTTGTGTGATGGCTGTAGATGGATAAATTAGTGAGGTTGTATCATGGAGGCCGTATTGTTATGACAAGAGATGATAGTTTGGAATTTCTGGACATGTGTGAGGAGTTGTTGATTTTTTCTGAAACACCATCTTTGACCCAGTTAGTGGAGCGAGTCAAGGTTAAGTTAGGCTGGAATGAAGGAGACGTGCATGTTCAGTTTCAAGGTGTCATAGATGTTGGGTCATCGAAGGGTCCTCGGATCAAGCGGTTGCTCAAAATTACAAGCGAGACTGAATGGAATGATTACAAGGCAGTTGTATTGGCCTCAGAAGTGCGATATTTGGATTTAGTAGTAAGTAAGGAGTCCGGCTTAGGAAATGATAGCTTCGAAGCATGGCCATCTTCCCCCGCTCACATAGGTTATGGTCCTTTGTCTGAAGAAGAAATACTTGTCACACAACTAGGCTACAGTGGAGATGAGGAAGAGAATCCGGTTGCCGATGGTGAGGGCAATCATGATAGTGATGAAGAGGATGATGATTATGTAATTGGTGATGCAGAAGAAGGTTTGGACGACGCTAGCGGAGACTTTTCTATTGAGGATGAGCTTAGCGACGAAGATGATCTTAGTGGTGAAGAAGACTTTGGTGATGCTAGGGCTACGAACCATTTTGACATAGAGATAGCTGGAGATGATGAATCCTTCGTCAGCGGGTTGAGCACTTCTTGGGACGGCCCCTAGCGGCAGTTGAGGCTGGCAAGAAACGGCGCAGCAGTGGGGTGTCCCTGAGGTGGCTTCGTCAGCAGTTTCGGGAGTGCCCACCCAACGTAGACGCCGAGACCGTGACATACTACTGTCGGGCCTACGTCCTCCACATGTTTGGTACGGTTCTCTTCCCTGACGGCACTGGAGACACGGCGTCCTGGATGTACATCCCGTGCCTTTTGAACTGGGAGGATGCCGGCAATAGGAGTTGGGGCTCGGCTATACTTGCCTTCCTGTACCGTCAGCTTTGCGAGGCTTGCCACCGTCCTGGAGGCGCGCACGCTACAATGTCAGGGTGCATCACACTGTTGCAGGTAATAAAGCAAAGTTGTACAAGTTTCCACTACAATTCAATGTTTTTTCTTAACAAAAGTGATTAACATTCATGTTTCCACTCTTTTTTTGCAGATTTGGATGTGGGAGAGGCTTCCAGTTGGGAGACCGCATCAGCTTGATCCCCCACAACCTTGGTTTCCTCAAGGAGACGCAGTTGTCGCCCCTACCGTGGCACACCTCTACGAGCGAGCCCACGGAACATACCACGTGTCACGCCACGCGTACATCAGCTTCACCAACGAGCTGGACACCCTTTTGCCACAGCATGTAAGTTTCCCACCCTTTTGGCCTAATCGAGGATATGTGCACAAATTGAGCGTCGACTAGTTGATGACAACGTTGTGTACAGGTTCAATGGAGCCCATATCGGCGGAGGCAAGTCACGGATCTCAACTTGAGCGCCTTGTGCATGGCAGACGAGGACGTCTGGACGATGAGGACCCCCCTTATTTGTTTCTATGCAGTGGAGTACCATCTCCCTCACCGTGTAGCACGACAGTTTGGTAGGCTGCAGCCTTCTCCGCCGGATGATTTCTCCACCGGTTGGCAGCTCCACAAGTACGTAACATGCAATATTTTGTTCGTTTCACATGAATGAATCATTGAGTAGGCCTTCATATTGCCGATTTGGTGTAAAATTTGCAGGTTCAACAGACAAAAAAATAAGAAGATCACCAACTGGCACGGAGATAATGAGGACAGTGGCCGAGCAAGGAAGGGCATTGATGATTCCTGTGGGCGATCCTGATGAGGCCTCCATGTTACGACAACACATTTAGGTAGTCTCCTCTCATTCAGTTGATGTTACATCTTTATATAGTTTTGCGACCAACCCCACTTACTAATAGTGCTTTCAAAATGCAGCGTGCCATGCATCGCCTCCGAAAAGGTAGCTGCGCCTTGGATGTAGGCGTTCCTCGGATGTGGCGGTCCCACAACGACTTGGTCTTTGGACCTTTCTCTGCACATGTTGGAGGGACTTCATCTTCACATGGTGCACATGGTGGCGGGACTTCTTCTTCACATGGTGCAAACAACTAGTGCGAGAGGGTGGTCAAGGACATGGTCATTATGATGATGAAGATGATGAAGGACAGGGAGAGTACTATGATCATGAGTATGATGAGATTGGCATGTCCCAGCTTGGAGATGCACCCCAAGGAACTCAAGGACCCTCCGGTTCTGGACGTCCACAGAGGACGCTCAGACTAGTGGACAGGTACACTCCAGGTACCTATCCGTTTGGGAGGGGAAAGCGTTACGCTCGCCGTCCACGTTAAGGTACAAGGAGCGATAAAAGATCCAAAGACTTCATATGCTATATTTTGTGCATGGACTATGTATGCATTGGACCTTGTACTATGTTTGGACTATGTCTGTTGATTGATGAAGCATATGTATGGACTATGTTGGATGTTGAATGTGTTGGACCTTATGTATGTACGGATGTTGAATGAATGTGTATGTCGGTGTGGTCATGTGTTATGTGAATGTGTGGAACGTCGCCATGTTTCATGTTTCCAGCTATTAAGAGAGGGCCTCTGTCGCAACTCACAAGGAAGAAGGGGTGTCATCATCCCCATCCTCCATGTTACGATCAACCTCTGTTGGATCCACGGTGACATGGCAAGCACGCAAAGGGGACGAAGCGGCTTAGGAGAGTCGGGGAGCTAGCGAGCTCAGGTCCGTTGTTGGCACAAGGTCATCGTCGGCTAATTAGAGTAGTGGGCAATAGTGAAGCATCAAAGAAGAGATGATATATTTTGGTGAACCCAGGAGCTCGGCGTTTAGTCATTTCACGCCGACCCCTGGTACATACTGGAAACCCTTGCATCGAAGCGCCGAGGTGCCCAAGCTCGGCGTTTAGTCATTTGATGCCGACCCCTGGTACATACTGGAAACCCTTGCATCGAAGCGCCGAGGTGCGCAAGCTCGGCGTTCGGTAAATTGACGCCGAGCCATTAACCTTGGCATGGGATGACTAAGCGCCGAGGTAGCCACGGCCGTTGCCAAACCCTAGGGTTGGCGTGGGCCGACTCGACGCCGAGCCTCAGCCCAACTCGCAAACGGCCGAGCCAAACCCTAGGGTCGGCGTGGGCCGACTCAACGCCGAGCCTCAGCCATTTTGGTATATGTTGCAATCCTATTTGCATGATTCAAATGAAAAATCTTTCTCAACGATTCATCTTCGACTAACATGAGTTATACTAATAAGAGTAGACATGCTATATTTATGTTTGTATGTTTGTTCCTGCAGGAAAAACCGAATGTTGGTTCGATTTCAATCCCCTATTTTTAGAGAGACTCAAATCTTTTTTTCAGTTTGGGAATCAACCATAGTACATGAAACTTAGAGGTAGGTAAACTGCAATTTATGAAATAGCGAATGCACAATGATTACACTCACATCAAAACTAACAATGGCATGTCGCAAACTAAACCTAGCATGCCTTAGGGGATTGAAAGAAACAATTGATACAGACATTGCAAAGGGTACACACTCACATGAAAACTAACAATGGCATGTTGCAAACTAAACCTAGCATGCCTTACGAGATTGAAAAGAACAACTCATACAAGCATTCCACATTCGGATTGACTAACAAAGGTTGGTCCTAATAATGCTCCCACATATTGAACTGAGTTGCGCCTTTCCCATAGTATCCTCCAGTTGACGGAGGCGGTGGCGGTGGCGGTGGCGGTGGCGGTGGAGAAGGAGGCCCGTCCTTCTTATGGTACGGGCACTCGCAGTACGGATTATTGCATAGTGCCTCCTCTGCATCATTGCTGTTGTCGTCGTCCGACTTGTCCTCATTACCACTTCCAGGGCCATACTCTAGGTCAAAGATGCGTCCCTGTAGATATGTGATGTACTATTGATGGGGATAGATAGGAGGAGGGTCCACCCATCTAGTGAAGCCACAGTTATCTGGATAGCTTGAATCCTGAAAACCCATCTACCAATAAGTACTATCAGAAATCAAATGCAAATCTAAAAAAGGAGAGAGTTCAAAGGCAATACAAATCCTCGCGGGCATCTGAAGAAACGACGGCCTCCACCGTCACAGTCGTTGTACATCTGCACAACACAATTCAAACCGTGGCGCATTTTGGCCAATCTTCAATGCGCTTCTCGTATGATCTAAGAGGTCTCTCACGGGTGAAGTCACTCTTCCTCTCCAAAGGAAATTCCTCTATTGGTTCTTCAAAAGAATTAGGACCCAGAGAACCCTCCCACACAATCGGAGGTCCCTTCCTCACCCCCTTTCCTCTCCCTTCGTCGAAACTCTTTCTACTCGAGGAACCTCCGCTCGACATTTGCTAAAACTAAACGAGAAAACAAGTTGTGTGGATGTGGAGCAAGACATGGAGCACTATATATAGAGATGAAGGCAGGTTCACCATGAATGCTACTTGACAAAAAAAAACATGTGTGCGTACTCATTTATTGAATCTGCAAAGGCTAGATGCTTCATCTGAAAAGCCTACAACCATATTTGGTCATTTCATCATCGAAAAGGCTACACTGTGTTTTGTCACTTATTCTAAATGCGGTACATCACTCGATATTAATTCATTGCGTATCACGGATACAACAATGAAAGCGAATCTAGGCTTTTCAGTGAGTTTTCTAATAGACTTGTAGCCCTTTCAGTGACTGCAACAGTACTTGTAGCCCTTTCAGTACTTGCAACAGTACTGCGTGGGGGAATGGAGGAGGGGAGGGAAGAAGAAGAAGGGGGCCTCGGCCTAAAGGGACCAGACCTCGGCGTTGAGTCGGGCCACGCCGAGGTCTGGAGGCTCGGCGTTAAGTGACCCAACACCGAGATTCTGGGCCACCGTGCTTTGTTGGGCCGCTCCGGGTGGGTCCATTAGCTCGGCCTTGATCCCGGCCAGCGCCGAGGTTGGGCACTTGGCGTCGGCTGACACGACGCCGACATCTCGGACCCACGCGCCACCGTGTCGACGACGACCCCGGTCGTAAGTGACGTGGCAATACCTCGGCGTTGAGTGACACGACGCCGAGCCTCATATCTAGGCGTCATGTGCTAAGACGTCTAAAAATAGTCTATTTTCAGAAAATATTTTGGCGTAGGTATTTTTCTAAAATTTATTTTTAAAAGAGACCAAAATATAAAAATTTCACCCAATATAGAGCGGTTCCGTTATGTGAAAACTGGACAGCAGGAATGCTATAAGTGTATTACCTCAAGGCATCATCAGTGTCTTCACTGCGCACTTCCTCTGTACTATTTTTCTCGGTCTCTGAATCAGCAATGTGGGAACATCACAGTCAACAGGTGGATAGTAGGGCCAACAAATTAAAACTCCACTTTGCATTTGTCCGAATGCCACAGGTACAACAACAGCGCCATACCTAAGGTGTAGCGTGTAGGTGGTGTGTGCTTCTCAGATGGCACAACATGTGGATGGATCGAAGGTGTTTCAGGCCTCGTTTAGATGCTGAAAAAATTTCAACCCGATAAATAGTACAACTTTCGTCTTATTTGACAAATATTATCCAATCGTGGACCAACTAGACTCAAAAGATTCATCTCGTGATTTCCAACTAAACTATGTAATTAGTTATTTTTTTTACCTATATTTAATACTCCATACAAGCGGCTAAAAATTGATATGATGGAGAAAGAGTGAAAAAACTTGGAATTTTGGTGGCATCTAAACAAGGCCTCCGTATCCTGCAACTTTTTCAATGTAAATAGTTAGTAGTCTCATTAAAGCATGGTTGTGCTAAACAGGAAACGCTACAGATATTCATTTCGACACCCTGTTCGTTCGATCGTATCAGTCATGATATAGTGTTTTTCTCTCACAATAAAATAGCATCAGCCGACTTATAAGCCACAGAAACGATCAAGCGAGCAGGGTGAAGTGTGCTTTGCCAGGCGTGGTAATTGATTGCTCAGAGGTGGATTGAATGATGGATGAATTCAGTGTAGCGCTATTATACTGAGAATATCCACCCCGTAGTAACTAGGTTTATCACCCTGTTCGCTTGATCGTTTCTGTGACTTATAAGTCGGCTGATACTGTTTTGTTGTGAGATAAAAACACTGTATCATGACTGATACGATCAAGCGAACATGGTATACATCGGAGGCCACATGAACCCATTGGCCTAGGCTGGAGGAAGTACATGCTTAATAGATTTTTTCTCTGAGAACTAAACAATATTATGAATATTCACCCCAAGAGATTTTTGATTAACCACAGTTACTATAACATATGTTTAGTAGCAGCAGAGTAGACCTTTAATACCAAATTCTTATGTTATTGCAGTAACCATCAAACATAGTAGAAAATTTGAGAGGATTGGCAAATAGAAGTTTGGCCTCTCTGGAGGTCAGGCTTAGACCACAATCTAATTGATTTTTCAGTTTTTCCTTGTTGAAGTTTCGTGGCCTGTGAATTTCTTTCTAGAAATAAAGGACTAAAGGAGAACTCAAAGATTAGTGGTTCACAAATGATATCAGTTAGCACACGTGCCCCCATACTTGATAAATCGAAATACAATAATGAACTGGCTCAACACAGTTAACATGGCAGGATTAGCATACCAGATACTACATAGTTGGGCTGAGCCGTTGAGAAGGTATTGTCTTCATTTTGATTCAATTTCGATTAATCAATATGGTGAGGTCTGCACCTAAAACTTAGCATGTGTTGTCGACACGGTGAGGAGGCTGCTAAACCATATCCACAACACACACAGACACCTAGACTCTGTTCGGTAGGACTTATTGCTGTTGTGGCTGATTTATAGGACTAATTTGTTGTGAGAGAAAAACATTGTTCCATAACTAAAAAAAATAGGACTAATTTTGGCTTATAAGCTCAAGCGAACAGAGCTCTAACTTTGGATAAATAGAGGGAGTAGCCAAAAGCCAAAAACAACAGAACAAACGCATCTAGCCACGATATAGAGTTGGTTTTCGAGACACGTTAGAATAGATGATCATGTATCTTCAATTGCAACACACGGGTATATTTACTAGTTTGTATAAAACGTCAAAAAAAGAATGTGTTCATTCAGTTCAGGAAAAAACAAGAATCTATAATCATCTATGTTATTCACTCTGGCAAAAAAGAAGAAATATTCATGTTAACAATCGCTACTCTTATTATAATCCACAAATTGGCGTGCTTTTAAAATTAGCCAAAAAAAAGAGTATTCCTTATAACAGTGCCATCAAAAACTGAAGTCGTCCACGACATACAGCCTGTTCGGCTGGTGATACGATCGTGGATTATTACTGCTGGCTGGTTTGGTGTGAGAGAAAAATATTGTTCTAGCTGAAAAATTACGATCGTTTACTACCAAGCGAACAGGCCGATAGACAAGAACCCAATGGGCCGGACAGTGACGTGGCAAAGTCGTATCGATCTTTCTAGTATATTAATAAAAAAAGAAAAATGAAACATGTCAGAGCTAAGTATAATAGTATGCTGTAAGCTAGTTGAATGCTGAGGTAGAGGAGAGAGAGGAGAGAAGAGAAGCGGACTATGAGTTTACAGTCGGCTTAGACACAATAATCAAGAAACTTTATGAGATAAATAAGTAGGCTATATTATATATTAATAGTAAGAAGTTAACTACTATATAGGCGGGGTCAAGAGAAAGCTAAAAAATTCTTGTCCGTCGACTGAAATCTTTGCCAGGCCCACGCGTCCTCTGGACGGAGCATGGAGGCAGCGCCTCCGTCGGCTCGCCTTGGAACAGGTACGTTTTGCAGTGGAGGCGGCCCAATCCAGACTCCCGTCAACGTCGAGCTGGACACTCCCGAAAGCATTGGTTTCGGCACGTATCATCTTCCGCAGTTCCTCCGGCATCACGAATCCCTGAGCCGTGGCCACAACGCTCGCCACGCTGGCGCTTCGCCGCCGCCGCAGGCTTCTGCAGTCGACGCAGAAGCGTGGCACGCGGCCCCAGGCCAGGACGATCCCGTGGTAGCCTGGTAGGAGACCCGCAGCATGGCGTCCCCGCCTCCGGCACACGGACCTCGTTTCATCTTAGAGACGTCCGTTCGCTTCGCTGAAAAAATACATCGAAGCATTGTTCTAACAAATTTACTGTAAGAAAAAAATATTATTTTAATTAAAAAATAGATTTAAAAAATACGGATTATAAAATAAACGAAGCCTGGTCGACGTCCAAGACAACTCGAAGATCGGGGAACGCGCCTCGGGGACACGGGTCCACTCCCTGGACCTCGACCAGGCGGGTGAAAAACTGGGGCTCTGGGCTGAAGTCGAGAGGAGGCAGGAAGAGGGCCAGAGCGGTGCCTGGATGGCTATGGTGAGAAGGAGGAGTAGACAAAATCGACGATCGTAAAATTGACTGGACTATGGGAAGCTCTCGCGGCGGAGGCTTCCGCCGCTAGTGGTTTGGACTTGGCTACTTCGTCCATCTGTGCTGTTTTAGATCCTAATTCCTAGATACTCGCGGGCCGTGGGAGAAGACAGGTACTCCGTACTCCTCCGCAACAGTTTTATGGCGAAAATAAGGGAATATACCGATATACGTGTTGTAAAACACATCGACTCTAATCTGATGCAACTCAACACCGATCCTGTTTATATAGGTACACGATGTTTTAATTATTTCCTTTTACCAGTACTATAAATATACATGCAATTTATATGAGAAAAATATGAGCACATGGACATGGAGAGGAAGTTGGACGCAGTTGCTCTCCTCGGATGGCAGAACACAGCAAGCTCAATCGCCTCCTTCAGCGGCCGGCGGAACCTCATCCTGGAACTTCCCGGCATGGCCTTCTGAGCGCTAGGTTCTCACGCAGCATCAGAAAACACAAGTCCACTGCTCCGACCCGGCGCGTTCGGCTGGTACGGTCTCGATTGTTTTCAGCTTATTCCTCTCACATCCAAAATCAGCTGAGCTACTGTGCTCCTATCTACCAGCTACCGTGCTCCTATCTACCAGCCGAACGCGCACGTACAATGAACATCGGTGGGATGAAATGCCTTGCAGCTCCATGTGGGTAAGCTCTGAGAGGTGGAGATGCAGCGGCGACGGCAACAGCTTCTTCAAGTGGATCACGCTCTGGTTCGGCAGCGGCATGAGCGCTGATGTCGGAGGGTCGAGGACCAGTTACGTTTGGGAACAGGACGCCAGGCCACGGGGAAGAAGAGCAGCATTGCCATGACGACACCGAACACAGAGTGGCACAAGTCAACATCCTGAGATGGGGTTGTTGAATTGTTATTAATTTTGTTTTTGCTTTTCATTATGTTGGTATTTTTACCGGTAGATATTTGATTCTGGGAGAATCCCGCTTGGTGCGAAGAACAATCACAGATGGAGACGAGATTTACACGGGTTCGGGCCCCGGAAAGCGAGTAAAAAGCCGTACGTTCAGTTGCTACTCTTGTGTTGCTTGTTTTCAGCGAGATTGTTGTTACAATGTAGCTATGTCTATAAAAGAGTCGATCAGTACAACAGGAATATTGCAAGCTATTTATATCCGGGATCAACTTACCCTACATGCTAAGGAATCGTGCCCTAGTCGGAGTCTTGGCGCAATCCAAAGATATCCTTCCTTGAATAGGGTCGTCGTGGGCTTTCAGGTCATCTCTGATCCGGAGTCGGTAGTCGGCAATATGGAAGTCAGGGTACCGGGGGTATGGCATCGACAGATTGTGTTACAGTAATTCCTAAGTTTGAATGCTCTATTTTGTTACTGTCATATTGGCTTTCTGTTCATGGTGGAATCATATGACTGAACTGTACAAAGCAGCCTAAGATCACCAACTGCTGACAGCCAGAAGGCACAAGCAGAGTAACAGACCAAGATGGAGATGGACAGTGAGAATCAGATTTCTGAAATGCAGATAAATCCAGTTTAGGAACAGGAATAACTTCATCTTCTCTTAACAAATAAAACAGAACACATGCTTATCTGAATTCTGATCACATTAGGGTGACTGTAGGAAGTAGTATCACACAACTAACAGGCATCGATTTTGAACACACCGAAAGAAACTAAGAGAGAATAAATAGGTTTAGACATATGGTGCAATGACCTACGTATTTGTTTTATGCTTTCTTGATTGCCTGCTTGGTGCTTGCATATAGTCATTTAACACTGTTCCGGCTGATTTGTTGTGAGAGGAAAACACTGTTTCGACTAAAAAAACAAGTTGAAAAAGACGGATTATAAGATAAGCGAACATGGCCATTATCGTGACATACCTTGGGAATTGGGATTCCTCCCGATGCATTCACAAAAGTAGAGCCATGCAACTTGAATTCTAGCAAAATTATGAATCCATCCAACTCATAAATTGAATCAGGAAGCTTCTGCTCACTCTGGATGACAGCCGCATTATAAGTAACAGATCCCAATAGTATCATGTGTTACCAAAGCATCAGCCTCAAAGCATATATAGCTAACCAGCAGGTATTCTTCTAAGAAATCCATGCTTCCTCTAGCTCCACGTGCAGGACATTTTTTTTTTTTTCGATCAATTTCCACGAGCAGGACATTAAGCGAAGAGTAGGAGTTATAGCTACGAGTTAAGGATCCAAGATACCGAATATCCAATTCAAAACATGAGATTCAGAACATTGAGATCTCTCTCTTCACCGGCATCTTGACTTGTCGAATCCGCTTTCCGCTTATGTCTCCTCTTATTCTCTAGTAGAAAGTCATCTGATGCTGATGCGAATGGCCCAGTCATATACGCTGACTAGTATAATACGTACTTATTGAGCGTGTCATCGTCAGGCTTCACAACCTTGGCGTCCGGCAGTCGTTGTTGCTGGTGTCTTCACCCGGTCAATACCCTGCAGGCGAGGGCAAGTGATTGGTGCGGCGACAGGATATCGACACCATTTGTTAGTACTAGGACAAGACCTGAATCGCTCGGTTATTGGATCCGTCAGGATAGTATACTCTGTGGATCAAATCGAGACATGTACGTCCAGTTGTACAATTCGACGATGACCGTTTCGTTCGCTTGGCTTATATGTCGTATTTTTTTAGCTAACGAATAGTATTTTTCTCTCACAATAAATCAGCCAACAGTACTTTCACCTATGACTTATCAGTCAAACGAACAGACTTAAAATTCGTCCGCATCATGTGCGTCGTGATACTGTGCTGCGATTTGCTGGAAGTATACTGAGGTAATATCATGTGCACGAAAGAAAAATTATCTTCAAATGATGAGGCTATTCCCGTGTCCGGTCGACACAGGCGGTGGTAGCTAGTGAGTGGCGTCATGGTAAACCGCGTTTTCTACAGCTTGTTCGCTGGGTCGTAAACGATCGTAAAATTTTAGTCAGAATAGTATTTTTCTCTCACACCAAACCAGCCAGCAGTAAATAATCCATGATCGTTTACGCTCTTCCGAACAGGCTGCTACACGGTGGGTGAGAAGTGAGATGATGGAAAGACGAAAGACCCCTCCCGGCATAATGCTTGCCAGTTTTGCCCGTGCTTGCCAATGACAGCAACACTTGTGTAGGGTGTGACATTGAAGTGTCTTTCTCCTCACTTTGTAGGACCCCTGGTGAAAACTTTGTCTAGCTAGTAATAGTCTTTTGGACCGGAGGTGACGACGCTTCGGGCACTTACGATTCCTCCCATGAGGCGTCGTCTTGGAGTAGGCCATGTAATGTGTCTAGTGGTTACCGGTTCACATGTCTCTGTTGGTTGGTGTCATAGTTTGCCACGCTTAATCTTAGGTAAACTGTAGTTGCCACAGCTGTTTAGTTTATGACCATTACTTGCCATACCGTAAGTCAAACGTACCACAATTTCTTAGGCATGTGTTTGGTTCACTGTTGTACTATAGCACACCACACTTTCTTGGCACTCTGTCACATACGTCATAGATTAATTTTGTTGTCAAACTTTACAAAACTTTATGTGGCTTCGTTTTTGCTCGCCACACTTTCTGTGCCTGCCACAATTTGCCAAAAGTTAGACATGACAAATTTAGGTATGAACCAAACAAGCCCGTTTGCTCGCAACACTTAATGTGGCTGCCATAATTTGCCGAAAGATAGACGTGGGCCTTGTTTATATTGCAAGTTTTTTCACTCTCTCTCCATCACATCAAATCTTTGGACACATGCATGGAGTATTAAATATAGATAAAAATAACTAATTTGATTGTAAATTACGAGACGAATCTTTTGAGCCTAGTTAGGCCATGATTGGACAATAATTGTCAAATACAAACGAAAGTGTTACAATGCTAAATACTGATTTCTAACCACAATCTAAACAAGGCGTGACAAGTTTGGGTATGAACCAAACAAGCCCGTATATCTTTTGTGTTGTTTCACCACGCCACACGGGATGACAGACATGCATGGGTGATTACTGTACCTAGGCGAAGTCTCAATGTACGTTTGCGCGCGGCATATACCTGTCAACAATAATGCACAACGGACTTTTTTGGGTGTGGTTATACTAATTCTAAGAGCATATATATCACGGAATCCTTATTTGAAGAGTCATTTTAATTAAAAGCAATATATATATATATATATATATATATATATATATCCACGCTCCATCAACTTCTATATACCTTGTTCGGCACTCACAAGAGCTATCTCCGCACTCTAATAGAGCGAGGAACCAGTAATAGATGTTGGGAATGTTTGGGGATCTAGTTTAAGAAGTTCTTGGATGATTTTTTTTTCATCAAAATCTCTATTCCTATCAACAATAAAGGATATAAAGAAGCTCTCCCTGAGGCCCACTATACCAAGTCAAAGATGCTTGGCCGATTTTGTGATGAGCTCAGCAACGATGACTTGTGTCGGTCTTCACTAGAATTGGGTTAGCTCTCTTAGCAGGTTTTTGTTTTAATTAATTGTGTTGTAAGAATTTTTTGTCTGGTTTCTCTCATAACTAGTTTAATTCAATTATTCTGTTGTGAATTGCGGGAACTCTCTGCTTTTTGAAAGGTCCTTCGAAAAAATATTACTTCCTGTGTCCGATAAAAAAACATGTCACTGTAGTTTTATCCTAAATTAAACTATTTTGAATTTGACTAGGTTTGTAAGGACACCATTTGTATTATGAAAATACTCAAAATGAATCTCCATTAGGCCGGTGCATGTGAAATGGAAGAGTTCTCCATTAGGCCGGTGCATTGTATAGCTAACAAGAAGATGTAAAGTCGGAGTATACGTAAGAGAGCAGGCAACTATATATACATATATTGGAGAAAGGCTTCATAGCTAGGCTGGACGTGTGACGTGCCATAGCCCTATCTACCCTTGCAGACTTACAACTTACAAGGGAGATTGTACATCTGTGACTCTGTGAGGCATGCCAGTGAGAGAGGTAACAAACTTGCTCCTTTCGCCTTGTCGTCTTTACCTATCGGTATTTCTTCGCTAAACTAGTAGATGCAGGCTGCAGGCACGTTTGTGTCGTTTAGAAATAGCTGGCCGGGTTCCCCAGCTCCAAGAAATCGGCGGCGTCCAGCGGGAACATGAAATCCATCTCCCCCATAGCCATAGGGGAGTTGGTCGTGGAGGCGAGCTCCACGACAGGCACGTTCCGGACGCCGGCCATGGTCACGCCACCGCCACCGCCCACCGCGTAGCCGCCGCCGCCGCTGCTAACCAGCTGTCTCTCTGGCGTCGCCGGCGACACGAAAGGAGACGCGGTGACACTGACACAGCCGGTCGTGACGAAACGGCTGCTCGTCGCGGCGGCGTCGGCGCCCGTCGTCGGCTTGTTGGAGGCTGGCCGGAGCGAGAACGGCAGCACGGCCGGGCTCTGCTTCGAGCCCCGGGGAGGTCGTCTGCTCCTGGACCGCCGGCTGGTTGCTGGGGTGCGCGGCGGCGCCCTGGGCGCACGTGTGGGCGCCGTGGTACACGACGTCGAAGAGCAGCGGGTCGCCGTCCGTGCGCTGCACCTGCTTGCTCGCCTGGCAGCTCTGCGTGTGCCTGTGCGTGCACCGGAAGTAGGATCTGCGAGAATTGGGTGGAGTCCTTGGGGATCAATCAATTATAAAATGACCAAGAACATGTGAGGAGAGGGTCAGCATCGCTCGTGCGCGTGCACGCTGCGCGCATGCTCGATCGGCTGGAAAAGGATTGTGCGGCGCCGGCGCGCTGACCTTGGGTACTTGGCCCCGAGGATGTCCTTCTGCCCGTACTTCCTCCAGCTGAGGCCGTCGTCCAGGGGGCTCACGTCCTGCACGGTGCTCACCCTCACCTGGGTGCTCCACTTGGGCAGCGTCTTCCTGCGTCGTGTTCGATATGATCTCAAACCAAATCACACACAGGTAATAACCAACCACAGCCACAGTAGTGGGCTCTTGCTTTGACTAGCTCCTTACCTCTTCTTGCACTGGCCGGCCGCATTGCCGCGGCCCCGGAAGTCGCCGGCCTGGTCCGACCCGCCGCTGCGCGGGCTGCCATCCCCACCTGACGGCGGCGACTCCGGCCGCCCGGCGCCGACGCCCGGACGCCCCTCGGCGCAGCAGGACACGGCCATGTGCACGGCCCTGTCGATGGAGGCGCGCATGGTGCTCACCAGCGCCCGGCACCGCTGGTCCCCTCCTCCGGCACCGCCGCCCTGCTGCTGCTGCTGCTGCTGCTGGACCGCCATCATGTGCGTCTCGAGCTGCCTCGCCATCTCCAGCACCTGCACCAGCTCCGCCACTAGGGCGCACTTCTCTTCTGGCACGCCCTCCATCGCAGTTGCAGCTAGCTCACTCGGCACGCCCTCCCTGTTGCTGTCAGCTGACTCGCTCGCTCCTCACCTCAGTGCTGGCTATTCATACGAGTTGTCTTGGCGGCTGGCTGTGTGTGTGCGTGTCGTCGAGGTAGGTGATGATGCGTGTGAGTGACAGAGCGTACGACGGGGAGGGGGAGGGGTTCTTATAGAGGGCCGAGGATCGGAGACGAGAGGCAGCACCAGTATCTTGGCTGCTGTCGTCGGGTCGGGTGGAAGAGTAGGAACTTTGACTGGACTAAGCGGAAACAAATTAGAATTAGAAGGTGTTTAAAAGGACCTTTGTGTACCACTACAATACTAATATTCAAAGGTTTTGAATTGGACCGGTCTTTGGTCATGGGACTAGCCAGTAGCCACCAAGATGCTGAGATGTTTTTAGTCCAGAGCACACTTTGACCGGTTCCCCCAACAGCTGGATCGCTCTTTTGTTGTTAGTGGTGCACATCGTGCTTCTGGTCCTTTTACTGATGCTGCGTACTGCCGTACTCCTAGTAAGAGTAATTACTCCGTCCCTTTTACTACGCTAGAGTCGACTCAAAATGCAGATTGTTACGGTCCACAGGATTTTTAACGCGCCAACGACCTTTTCTTGGTGTGTTCTTTTTCACTTTTTCAGGGGAGGTTTTGGGTGAGACTTGATGCTGCGTCTTCTTTGGATAGGGATATTAGTACTAGGGCAGCACATTTGCCAGCTGACACTCATGATCTTGTGGTACAAGAACTGAGAAAATACATTGGATTTTCTTTCTTTTTTTTCTTTTTACAAATTGGAGACGTAAACATTCTTCCCTATAAGCACCTCTTAGAGACCAGCACATCTCAAAATTAATGAAGTTACCATAGGCACCTCGTTGCCGATGATCTAATATCTAAGTCTTGTCAATAGCGGTGACACTCTAGTGATGCTCCAACGGTTCGTGGCCAAGGTTAAGGTTTCGGATTGGAAGTGGACGGCTAGGCTAGAGAGAAATCCGGAGAGGACTCTTGCCCAACAATGATTGGTAGAACATTGAGATAGGCGGCAATGCAAGAACAAGATTCTCACCTTTGTCTAGCGCAATTTCGCCCCACTAGAGTGAAGTTCTTCGCCTGGTTACTGGTGCAGAACATGATTCAATGCAAAGTGAATTTAGCAAACAAAGGGCTGCTGCAAGATGCAACCTATGACATGTGCAAGGATCAAGATGAAGATGCGGACCACATCATCTCGAAGTGCACCTTTACTTGCAGCTTCTGGGAAAAAATTGCCTGGCGAGCGAACAAAGTTGCCCCTGTTGACGGCCTGTGGAATACCAAGGCACCGGATGGGATGCCCCCGGTAGCGGTCTCAAGCCTCATCCTTCTATGTTGCTGGGAGCTGTAGAAACATAGACATGATGTTGTGTTCCGAGGTTTAACACCAAGTGTGGAAAGGCTGGTGGCCACCTGCAAGCCCACGGCAAGCTTGTGGCAATGCCGTCCCCCTAGGAGCTCTCCTGTTCTAGCTAGCTTTTGGAGCTCAATTGTTTGGATGTAATTGACCCTCTTCCCCTCTGTTCTCAGTTGTAATATTGGCGCAAGGCCAAAACTTTTGGGGTCCATGACCCACCCACCAGGCTTTTACCTGAGATCAGTGGTAATACAAAAAAAGGATCGGCGAATGAGAAGACCTGTATCAAAGTGGTCAGGAGAGGCGGCGGAGCTAGCGCTCCATAAATGAAAACATTAATACTATTTACGCATACTAGTTCTCAAATTCTACAGTTGAGTTATTGGAATTGTAGTTTTTTAAGGTCTCCTTTGAATTGTGGGATTTTTTTCGAATCCCGAGAGTTTTTCCCTGTGAAAATTTTATATTAATGTTAGAAAACTCATGCGTTCTAAAAAAGTGTAAGACTATGAAATTAGAGGAATAGTGGTAACCTTGGAAGCACGGAGACACCTTTTTGAGAGAGAGGTTTGCTGAAGATTCCTTAGAAAAAGTCTAAATCCTTGAAATCAAGGGAACAGTAGTAGCCTTGGAGGCGTATAGACACCTTTTTGAGAGAGATTTATCGAAGATTCCATAGGATAAGACTACACATGTATTGGTGAGACAAGCCACGATAATTGAGATGGACGGTGACGCTCTAGCAATGCTCTAAAGGTTCGTGGGCAAGATTAAGGTTTCAGATTGGAAGTGGCCAACTGGGCTAGAGAGAAATCCTGAGAGGTCTCTTGCCCAACAATGATTGTAGATTGTAGGTAGAACATTGAGGTAGGTGCCAATGACGCCACCCGCCATGAGGTAAGAGAAGGCAATTGAAAAAAATCGGCGAACGAGAAGACCTATATCAAAGTGGTTAGGAGAGGCAGCGGAGCTACTGCTCCATTAGTGAAAACATTAGTGCTATTTAAGAATACTATTTCTCAAATTCTACAAGTTAAGTTATTGGAACTGTAGTTTTTTTTAAGGTCACCTTTGAATTGTGGGTTTTTTCGAATCCCGAAAATGTTTCCTTCTGAAATTTTTATACCAACCTTATAAAATTCATGCGTTATAAAAAGTCTAAATCTATGAAATCAAGGGAACAGCAGTAGCATTAATTGGAGACACGGAGACAACTTTTTGAAAGAGAGGTTCGCCGAAGATTCCATAGAAAAAGTCTAAATCTATGAAATCAAGGAAACAGTGATAGCCTTAGAGGCACTGGAGACGCCTTGTTTGAGAGAGAGGTTCGTTGAAGATTCTATAGGATAAGACTACACCTATATTGGTAAGACAAGCCGTGATAATTGAGAAGGACAGTGCCATAACCAATCCAATCTGTGCTACAACCCGAAGCTTTTCATTTTTATACCTCGACACCAGCAATCCGACTAATACTCTGCTCCATGTCCAGTAGCGCCCGCCTAGCGTTCTCGCTCGGCTCGGAGGTCCGAACCTGGACTCACCTCCAACCAGCACACAGCATATGATTGATCTTCTGTATTAACTTTGTCGGATCATATAAGATCGGAGGAACCGATTCTCACGCGTCCACGGAGAAGGAAGAGGATATGATATGCTTTGGAAAGAAGCTTGACTTTCTTATTTCAAATAAACGTCACGGACGCGCGCGTATGATTGATGTTCTTGCTTTACTACACTAGCTACATTTTATTGGACTCGTTCGCTGGTTGGTTTCTGGTCTCGTAAGTCCGACTGGTGCTGGTTTATTATGAGAGGAAAACAATATTGACAGGCTGATAAGCCTTGGCTGAAACCAACAAGCGAATAGGTTGATTAGTTGATACACTCTACTAGGACAACTGGAATTTACTATGTCTTGCTCAAGTCTCCGTGCTGCTGTGCTCTGGTTAATTTGCACCGTAACTCACGTCTTGGGTGTAGATCAGCTGCACAAGACAGCAACGTGGTATGGATGCAACCAGCAGGTCACGGAGAATAACACGCTGTATGAATCGTCCTTTTTGGCAAGTGGTGGTAAAGTGGTAACACAAAATCGAGAGATAAATTAAACCCGAGGAAAAATCACACGCGGTTTTCTACTTTTGACATGTTCAACTTCCAACACGAGCGAGCGAGCTAGACTGACGCCGAGGCCGGGTCCCTTCTATTTTTACCACGTCTCTGCAGCCTGCTAGCAGCTCTCTATACAGATATAGCCAAGCCACCCAACACTTGCGTCGCTTTCATTCTCTGGGAATCAAATCAGTTTATAAGTGTGTGGACGCCATAACGTCACCGGGCTTACGGCACCTTTTGTGCTCTTGCGTATGCCTCGCTTTCTTCTCGTTATCGTTGCTGGTTCTCGCTTTGATCCCGTCCGCTTCCACAAATTTTACTATGTCTGGTTCGTGACAGAGATAGGCGAGGCAGAGTGCGCCAATAGTTTGGGCCCTGTGATAAGAATAATGCGCCGAGCTAGCCGATAATGATGTGTGCGTCAAGAAGCCCAGCTACTGTACATAGTGATTCAAAACAATGAAACCCTCTTTGGAATGGAGAGAAAAAAAAGAAATTTTAGCAGGTTAAATTTCTATAAAAAGTTTTCCTATATGAAAATGCAATGGGTAGGGTGTCCGTTCGTCCGGACGCTTACGTTGGTGGGCCTCGATGCCCGCCGGAATGGCCCAACACTATCATTCGCACGGTCGCACCCATCTCGCGTTTTGCTAAAAAACAAAAATCTCTGCTCTCACTTTCCTCTTGACTGTTGCATCGCGACCGCACCGCGGCACTCTCCACCGTGCTCGACTGGACGCCATCCTTCCTCCCCACCGCGCCCAAGCGCCGTAGCCCGCCTTCCTCCCTCTCCACCGCGCTCATTGTCTGTCGTGTGGCTTCCGTTCTGCATCACGCCTGCCCAGTCACTTTTGTCCCTTTCCGGCAACAACTCATGCCAGGAGCGACGACTAGTAGGCCTTCCCCCCTCTCTCTCCGCCGCGCTTGGTCCGCTTCCTCCCTCGGCGACGGCATCAGCAATGCGGAAAAGATCGGGCAGGGATGTTTGTGCTGAAAGAGCATGTTGCAAACACATGTTTCAAGTATTTTAAGTGTTTCATAGGTATGTTGCATGTTTATATCGGTGTTGCAAAAGTAGATCGGGATGTTGTATATGTTGCAATGGTTGTACACGTATGTTGCAAAAGTTTGTTCCAAATATTTCATCTGCTTTTTCAGACGTATGTTGCAAGTGTGTTTAACTAGATGTTGCATATGTTTCACACATATGTTACAAGTGTTTTATCTAGATGTTGCGTATGTTTGTAATGAAAGTGTTTTATCTAGATGTTACGTATGTTTGCAATGGTTTTCAAATGTTTTCAGGTGTTTTTGCAAGTGTTTTAGACGCATGTTTCAAGTGTTTCATCTGTCTTTAGATGTACGTTGCAAGTGTTGTATCTAGATGTTTAAAAATAGATCGGGTGTTGTATATGTTGCAATGTGACCCGCCTGTTGCAGCTGCTAGAGGGGGCGCGAGGGGTTGGGCGAGGCACAGAAGCAGCGTGGGATCGGGTGGGGCACAGACGCCGCATGGGGTCAGGCGATACACGGAGTGCAGCGGGGAACGGGGTGTAGGTGCGGGCGTCCGTTCGGACGTCCGAACGCTAGCACGGCCACTTCTAGTACGAACACTGAAACAAAAAGATTGAACTATCCTACAGGACTTTAATTTTGAAGGAAAATAAGCATGAGGCCTAATATAACCTCACGGTTTGGTTTTCCTTTTTTTTTCTTCACATTTCCCATCTAAACTCTTATTTATAACTCTCCTGTATTATAGTTTTCTATAGAATTTCAATTGCATAGGTATTCTACTCCTGTATTATTTATGTTCCTATGTTTTGACACCAAAGGGGGTCTGAACAACAAAAACCACTAGTAGAGAACAGGCCTTTGATCCTCGGCTAAAATGGGCTCTAGTCCCGGAATTTTTTGCGCCCGGGATTAGAAATACCTTTAGTCCCGGTTGGTGTCTCCAATCGCGACTAAAGGTCCCGCCCTCTTGCTCTGCGCCCAGACAGATGTGGCGGGGACCTTTATCCCAGTTGAGCCACCAACCGGGACTAAAGGTATACTTTTACTCCGGTGGGGGCTCCAACCGGGAGTAAAGGTCTACTCTCGGGCCGTGGCTGCGCCCGGGTTGGAAAGTTACCTTTAGTCCCGGTTGAGCCACCGGCCGGGACTAAAGGTCCCCCCTTTATATCCCGCCGCTCCTCCTCCTTCCCCCGAGCCCAAGCTCAAGACATTTTGAAGCTCACTGCAGTAGTGTTCTTGCTTCCTCCCTCCTCCATTGTTCCTCCATCCATTATTCGATTCCTCCATCGATTTTTTCGATTCCTCCATCGATTCTTGAGTTGTAAAGGTTACCAATCTCATACTCTCATTTTTTACCATTGTCTTATCTTATTTTGTTCACTATATATATATATATGTTTCTTTATTTTGGTTTTTTTTTTTGTAAGCAATTTGAGCTCAAAATCACTTCAAGCTTGCATATTTACATGAAATAAGGTTAAAGTAGCTAGTTGAACTTGCGGACCGTGTTCATCTCGGCGAGCACGTTCGCCGAAAGCGATAACGGACGTCAAGGAGGAGCTTTTGATTCACGAGGGAGAGCGGCAACGGTCGTGGAAGACCGTGTTCCTTCCTCGTAGAATTGGAGCTCTTCCGTGGTCAGCAAATGGTGCCGTCTGTGGAGACATGCTCACCGAGATGATCACGTAAGCAAGGTCAACTAGTACGGATGGTTATTTATTCACATGTCCCGATATCGCCGCAGAGTAGATCATCAATCATCGTATTCCAAGCGTAGTATATATATAAATATAAACTTAGAAAATAGTTAGAAAATTATAGAAAATCCATACTAGTTGAACTTGCGGACCGTGTTCATCTCGGCGAGCACGTTCTCTGCCGAAAGCGGTAACGGACGTCAAGGAGGAGCTTTGATTCTACGAGGAGAGCGGCAACGGTCGTGGAAGACTTCCTCAGAGAATTGGAGCTCTTCCGTGGCCAGAAAGCACGGTGCCGTCCGGTGGAGAAATGCTCACGAGATGATCACGTAAGCAAGGTCAACTAGTATGGATGGTTATTTATTCACACGTCCCGATATCGTCGCAGATGATGCATTATGTGTGTACACTCCCATTCTTACGTTAATTTGCGAAATATCATGTGAATTACTTACCCGCCGCAAAGAAAAGGCGAGAACACAATGACCATTAAAAATATCATTGTTTAGAGATCTAGATAATTTTATAGTTTCTTAATTTTATTTGTTTATAAAAGGAGAAATTTATAGTGTATTAAAAATAAGTATAGAGAGTAGATGGCAATCGCTTAGGGTCCTCTGTCTCTCATGGGTTTCCAAAGCGACTTAGGCGGGCCTTCCTCTTATTCCATGCGGCAAGTGTCGTGATGAGACGAAGATTGTGATGGAGTACCGAGTGAAGAAGGAGGGTCTCAACAAGGATCGTATCTTCTACAAGTGTCCGGATCGTAATGTGAGTTATTTTATCGTATTTAATGATTATGGTTAGTTTATACCTATTTTCAGATGATGGTTGTGATTAAAGTTCTAATTTTTTGTTTTAATTTGGTGGGATGGCAAGTGGGCGATGTTCAGGCTTCTCTTTGGGAGGAAGAGTATGTTGGACTCGTGCAAAAAATATCTTGCACAACAGAGATACATGACGGCTAATGAGGCGTTGATTCAGCCAGAAGAAGCCCAAAGATGTTGCACAATCGGGGATCTGTCTGCATTTTAGTTGAGTTGAAATGTATTTTAGCTTTAGTTCTTTTTAGTGGTAGTTGGGATTGTCTACATTGTAGCGATGCTTTCATAAATTTGTATCTTTTGTGGTGGAAACGCATGTTGTATAAATAATTAATTATGATCTAGGTTTTAATATGGTATTTATGTCATGTAATGCAGATGAGCCGTCATTGGATGTATAATGTTGATCGTCGCTCCCAAGAGTTCATTGACAAACTTAAAATGAATCAAGAAGCAAGGAGAAACTCGAAGAAACCGTACTTCTTCGTAGCTCCGGATATTCTAAGAAAAAGGTGATTTCTTACCGGCAACAACAACAATGGGAATCTCGTAAGTCGTCCAAATCAACGTTATCAGACTATGACCGCACTCTCATAAAGTCAATTGAGGTGACACAGAGAAAAAAGAAGGGCGAGGAAAAGGCATTGCCCAACTCGGACAACAAGCGCACCAATCAATCCCCCGCTAGTTGTTGGTAATGAATATGGTTCGAATTTAGGATTAATGTATCGAGCAAACATACCTCCGGATGTCGATTTGGATCACCTTGGTGAATTTCTTGATGAGACTGGTCTCGACCTTTACCAGATGTTTGGTGATGGAAACATTGAGAGTGGCGGAGGTTGATATTTGGAAGAAAAAATTTATACTAGGCGAGTCTATACAACCCTCAAGCCTTATCTCGATCGGGGACTTAAATGTGTACCGCTAAACAGTGGTACATGCAAAGCGTCTACCGATGGAGACTTCTGCGTTGGTGTAATTAGAGAGCGAACATTGGTTCCGTATGGCGATGATGTTATGTATGTTGACTTTGCGAGAATTTCATCAACTATGCCACCGACCTCTCCGGACAAAGTTATCATTAGTTGCTATTGCTGTAAGTAATAATTCTTTTCGATCTATTATTAAACTCATCATATGTGTGTATATGCATATAAATTATCCTAACAAGTACTATATATATGCAGATTTACAATGACAGAGCTCGGAAAGGAAGGCTGCAATGAAATTGGTTTTGTTGATCCCCATATAGTATTGAAGACCCAATTACTCCAAAGACTAATTAGAAGTGCGAGTCGAGAGTAACCTCATGAACTTCTTAGTGAACCAACGCCACAAGAAGGATATACTCTTTCCCTATAACTTCAAGTGAGTGTTAATCATGTCAATCATATCCTTAATGGCTCATATGTTGATTCTAGTTAATTAATGAGTGTTATGCGTTATATCCTATAAACACATGCAGCAATCAATTGGATATTGATGGACATCGATCCGGTGAAAAGTCACTTGATAATCTATGACTCGATGAGAAAACCACAACAAGACTACCAAGATATGATAGATATTATCCAGAGGTAATTTCGGGATCTCTAGCAACTATATATACACACAAACATGATGATTAACTATATCTCGATGACGTGGCAAATTTTTTATTAGGCGGTGTTTGGAAAACCTTTATTGAGAAGCAACACATGGAAAAATGCAAAGCGCCACCGAATGTAATCCCTTTGAAAGTAAGTCCCACGAATCGCATCATCTTTATTAATTAAACATATAGCTTTCACCGGATCACCAGATTGGATGACAAATCTTTTTCTCGTAAAGTGGTGTCTAAGGCAGTGAACAGGGAACAACCATGTGGTTACTATGTTTGCAAGTTTATCAAGGTGCTCTCCCAAAGAACTCCTACGGAGAGAGAGACTCAAAAAGTACGTTAAAAATACACTATATATTCATTTAATTATTATTATTGATTGTGTTACTATGTCTTTATATATATATATATGTACATATATTAATTTATTTTCCTTTAATTCAAACATGTAGACTCGATGGTTGGAGGAAAAGGTCATACGGCAAGACCAAATCAAAGCAATTCAAGAGTCTATAGCGGATTTTTTTAATGAGCAGGTCATCGATTCCAAGGGCGAGTTCTACTTTCACCCAACACCGCCATTGAAGCCAAGCTAGAGGATGAGAGGAAACTTGTTATGTCACAACAACTGTAATGCAATCTTTTGTAATATATGCACATGAAATAATATAATGTAAAATACACATATGCATGCATGCATGTAAATATATATATGATGCATGCATTCATATATATATATATATATATATATATATATATATATATTTCTATGCTTGAATTGTGTGATTTAATACGTTCATTGTGCTTGAACCGAAACATACTATATGCGGCGCAGATAAATGTATAATTAGCAGCAGTACAATACGATTTCGAAAACCTATTTTGAAAAGAAAAAAAAAAATGAAAAGAAAAAAAAAAAAAAAAAAAAAAAACCTTTAGTCCGGTTCAGTATACTAACCGGGACTAAAATGCCGGCGCCATCGTGGCATGTCGTCGAGGCACATTTAGTCCCGGTTGGTGTTACCCACCGGAACTAAAGGTCCTCCTTTAGTCCCGGTTTCTGACCCGGAACTAAAAGACCCCCCCCTTTAGTCCCGGATGCTTGCTCCCGGGTGGGGAATCGAGACTAGAGGGGGTTCCCCACCGGGAGTAAAGCTCGGTTCTCTACCAGTGAACAGAACAATATGTGCCTATATATACTCTAGTTCGCCCCGAAATTAACGCATATCGTATTTTCATGTATACTGATTGCCCTATATATCTGACGATTTTAAGATAATATTGATTTTGTAGCAATCTATGTTATATAACAGAAATTTAAGATATCTATACTAGAATACCTTCAAAGATTCGGTAGCACGCGCGTACTGAATTTAATTATGTTCGAAATAAGAGACATAGAGAGAGAGTATATTATCGGATATATACATTCGCGGACCGTTTCCATGTTGAATCGTTTGTCGGCAAAGACCCGACACACCTTTCTGCTGTATACGCATATGCATGCAGTTCACACCGTAGGAGTAGTATGTATGGAGTTAGCCATACTAGGTCACTATATACAGAACCTTCCAAATAAAGTCCCTGTAGTACGGAGATTAATTACTGTCAGTGTTAGGTGAATAAATGAATAATATCTTCTCATGTAGTTACCGATAGAGCTAGCTAGTTTGGTCATATGGCTTCTAGACTGCGTTGATCGTGGACCAGACCAGTCTCGGTCGGAGTCTCCGCGAGACCCAGCCGGTAGACCCAGACCGGCGAAAAAACATGAACTCATCGCGGAAAAGTGCTGGCGATGGAACAAAATCGATCGGCGGACTAAACGTGACAGAGAAAGTGAATTGGCTGGGGAAACGGACAGAAACCGACGCATGCATGCATCATAGGAGTACTCTAATATATTGCGCAAGCAAGATAACTAGTGTCTGGAGTTACACTGGCTACACAGTCAAAGCACGTACGTTGATCGTCCTCTGGCCTGGGCCGTATATATCAGCGACTCATTACTTCCTCCTGTTAGACTGGCCACCGGTATACTTGGTTGAGTAGTCATCACGGAGACAGACCGGTTTCCCTTACATCACCGTGGAATGGTCGGTGCTTATGGTAAGGTGAGTACATAAACCATGCGTCATGCTGCCTCTCCCATTCCTCACAAATTAAGGATCTATGAAAGCTCGCTTAACCTATCTCTATTACATACCCATTCGTCCGAACTAGTGCTACAGATAAGCTAGCACCAGACTACCACTAGTGCATATCGTCGGGGGGGAAAGAAATCCATGGTTCAGCTTAATTAACTTTTCCATATATATTCTCCTTGCTCGCTGTGAAAACTAACTAGCAAATAGCGAAACTAAAGAGTACAGCTCGCGACGACCGGCGAAATACTAATGCCTTTTTTAAGAGGTAAAGAAAGAAAATAGATTGCCTGCCACTAGTGCAGACAGTACTATCCGGACCCCTATCAGAGTACTAGCAACTAGCAAGGCAGGAAAGGACAAGGAACTGTTCAAACTTCGCTTTGCGACTGTTACTTCTTCTTACAGTACTCGTATGTATGTGGCTGCGCTGGTCGTGCAGTTTTCCGTACGTGTACCTGGTCATAGTAGTAAATTTTACCGACGGTTTTCGAACTTATCATAAGTTCTTGTCTAGGTTACGATTTTTTCAAATTACATATTTAGCTCTCTAAATTTGTTCTGAGTTTTCAACTAGATCCTAATATTTCTAAATTACGTATTCGGCTCTCTAATCTTGTTCCAAGTTCTTATCCCAGTTCCGATACTATTAAAATACACACGTAACATCTTAAACATGTATTATTACGCTATACTGGTCCATTCTCTTCTCCCACACTGCATTACATGTGCTCGCCACACTCGTGCGGCCATAGCACGCTGCACCGTGTTCGTCCACCCCCAATGATTATAGCATACGGTGCGAGCTCAGGAGGAATGTGCAGACCTAGCTTCCTAGGGCCTGCTACATCGCTTGCCCTACCACATGTCCTAGCTGAGCCTTCGCAGCCGTGGCCCTCCTCAATTATGCTTGACTCGCTCCTACTCCACCTCACCGTGGCACTAGCCCCTGCCTCACGACAGTCCCGTTCAACACCATCACTGCACTCCTTCCTCTCCGCCGTCGCACATGCAGTTTGCAAGTACCAGGATAGGGATTAGAACTTGAGACAAGTTTTATAGAGCTTAACGTGCAATGTGAAAGTACCACGACTTTGATGAGAACTCGAGACAAGTTCGAGAACCACGCGTAAAATTTACTCTAGTATAATTATCCTCGCATGGGACATTCCAAATCAGACAAGGTAAGGGCAATCATCTAAATTTTTACCCTAAATTACTTTTACGTGTTGATTTTGATGTTTGGATTAAAAGTGATACTGGTGGACTTGTCTTAAAAAGAATAGGTTCATAGAAATATACGTTTTCTATATTTTACAGAGATATAAGAATATAATGATTAAAGTTTAGAATCGTCGATAGATATAATTTTAAAATGTCATTTATCTGTGACAAGATGTTCATCTCACGATCAAAGTTTAGTTGTAGTATCCATCTCATGTTCCAAGGAACAGACATGACGTCGTATTTGCATGGTCCACGCTATTTTCGTTTGTGAAGTTTTTCTATTTTGAGAGGACAGCATAAGCCAACAGTTTTGCATAGACAACATGGGCCGTATAGTCAGTGTCGCTGTGATCTCAAGTATGGGCCTGTCGTGGCTACGAACCCACCAAGCCCAGTTCTTGTAGGTGGGCTACCGGCGGCGCAACAGGAGAACGAGTGAGGCACCAACGGGGCTGCGGTAACGGCACGGCCTGCAAGCACACGGCGGCACCAGCCGTGGCCGGCGGGGCTCCGTCGCCCTGCCTGTTCGCCTTTGCCAAGCTCCGCGCGCAACCGCCTCCATCGCTGGCTTAGTGGCTTGTGTCTTCGTTACCTGTGTCTCCCCGCTCCAGCTTCACGCAGCCGTTTTGCTCTCCCAGCACGCGCGCCGCCGGCGCCCGGAGCCCCTGCCTGCAATGGCGTGCGCCGCCACGCGTTTGCCACCACGATGCGCGCTCCGCGTTGGCGCAAGCCGACCCTACAACGAGCTCGTCACAACTCACAAGCCAATGACCGCACAGGCGCAACGCAGTTTCAGGTATGCCTGCGACCCAACGCAGTTTCAGGTATGGCATATTCGGCTGGTCTATAAGCCGTTTGCTCTGATTTGTAAGCCGTTTGTGCTGATTTACATGGTTGATTTGTTGAGGGAGAAAAATACTATACTGGTTTATAATGGCAAGCGTTGGTACAGTAAGAAACTTCCCTCATCTTGGAGCCTTTTGTAATTGATTGCTACTGGTGATAGTTTTCATACGCCCCCAATGCATGTTGAGTTTGCAGGGGAGTGACTAATCTGAACCAAAACTGAGAAAGAACAAAGACAATCCTGCAATCTGTCATGAACAGCAAAAATGTGTGGCAAAGATTCTTTACTAGCCGTGTTACCTTCCTGTGCGAAATTGGATTGAAAACTGCAAACCTGAATATTTCTTGAGACTTCCTTCGCAGTCTCAACCAGTATGTTGACCGTCCAATAAAAAGATAAGGCAAAACGAATAAATTAATTACTACAGTAGCCCCCTTAGTAGCGAATAGAATGCACAAGCCACTGAATATGAGTATATGACTACCTCCAGAAAGTATTTGAGCCCTATATATGATACATAAGAAAAATGGCAATGGTCTCCTTACTGCAAAAATTCACAGCAAGAATGAAGCCTCTTTCACTGACTTTCAAATTTAAAGGCAGAACGGGAGGCGAGGGCGACTCTGACTGCGGATGTAGCGCACCAGGTCATCGCTATAGTTCTTGTGGTAAACAATGGTGTCACTCAGCTGCTTGATGGCTTCTCTCTTCTCCTGCACTCTAGCTGCTAGCTCGTCTTCTTTCTCGTCCACTGTCTTCTCGAGCTGGATCATCTTTGCCTCTGCCTCTGCAGCACTCTTCACCATTTCTGACACCACCATTTCTTTCTCTTTCAACCTAATAGCCAGCTCATTGTTCACATTGGCAAGTTCCTTCTGTTCATTAAGATGATCATGTACCTTCTTCCTTAAGACTTTAAGCTCGTCACTACATGCAGATGAGCGGTCAATGAAGAGCACAAAATTCTGACTGAAGAGTGTTTCTAGCTCATCCAATTTGTCAGCCCATTTAGAGACCCCTGATTCAGCATGTCCTTTAACTTGCAGGAGAGTTCCTTCCAGCAAGCTGACTCTCCCTGAAAACTGCTGTACTGATTGTTCAAGATGACGGATCTCTGCCCGCAACGCTTCCACTGCCGCTGCATATCTCTCTTCTTTGCATTTGCTTTCTGCTTCAGTAACTTTAAGCTTCTGCTTTGCTAGCTGGAGCTGAACTTCAAGGTCTTGGACATGCTTTTGTAGCTTAATATTCTCCTTATTTGCAGATAACTTTTCCTCTTCCAGAAGCCGATGTTTGTTCACAGTTTCTGTGTTTTTCTGCTCCATCTGATCTATCTGCTCCATCTGACTCCTCTTAAGTATCTCAAGATGTGATGCCCTTGTGGACACCTCATCATATGCATGCTGAAGCCTCTGACAGCTACCAACAGCCCCCCTAAGGCTCTGGTGGAGAACCTTCAGTCCTGCCTCATGATCAGAAATTTTTTTGTAACTCTATCTTCAAATCCTGCCAGAAATGACATGTTTTCTGTGCATGCTTCAATCATAATTTTCAGATCCTTCTCCAACTTAGTCTTTTCAGAAGACAATAGATCGATTGTCTTCTCCAGATCTTTATTTTTTGTACTCATGCCATCAAGTTGACAAGCTGCTTTAGCCTGGGCCTTCTCAAGATTCTCATGTAGGTTTGACACTTTCAACATTGCCTCTTCCAACTGCTTGTCCAAGGTGGAATTGTTTTCTAGCTGGACGGAAAGCTCCTCTTTCAGTTGTGTCACCTCATTCTCAAGATTTTGTACTGAAGTCTTTGACTGCTTCAGTTGTGTTAGCACTGCATCCTTCTCTTCTTGTATTGCCTTCAACTCATCCTGCATCTCCGCCTTGGATCGTTGTGATTGCTCAGTCAAAGTGTAGATGTTCTTCTGTAACTCATCATTAGCTTGTTGTAGAGTTGAAATGTTATCAGTTTGCTTTTCAACCAAAATCTCAAGATTCCTAATAGAAGCCTGAGACGTCTGTAACTCCAATAGAGATGTATCCTTCTCTGCACGTAGGTCTGAAATTTCTGCATGCAGATTGCTCTTGGCTTCTTCAAACTGCTTGTCCAAGGAGGAATTGTTTTCTAGCTGGATGGAAAGCTCCTCTTTCAGTTGTGTCACCTCATTCTCAAGATTTTGTACTGAAGTCTCTGACTGCTTCAGTTGTGTTAGCACTGCATCCTTCTCTTCTTGTATTGCCTTCAACTCATCCTGCATTTCCGCCTTGGCTCGTTGTGATTGCTCAGTCAAAGTGTAGATGTTCTTCTGTAACTCATCATTAGCTTGTTGTAGAGTTGAAATGTTATCAGTTTGCTTTTCAACCAAAATCTCAAGATTCCTAATTGAAGCCTGAGACGTCTGTAACTCCAATAGAGATGTGTCCTTCTCTGCACGTAGGTCTGAAATTTCTGCATGCAGATTGCTCTTGGCTTCTTCAAACTGCTTGTCCAAGGAGGAATTGTTTTCTAGCTGGATGGACAGCTCCTCTTTCAGTTGTGTCACCTCATTCTCAAGATTTTGTACTGAAGTCTCTGACTGCTTCAGTTGTGTTAGCACTGCATCCTTCTCTTCTTGTATTGCCTTCAACTCATCCTGCATCTCCGCCTTGGCCCGTTGTGATTGCTCAGTCAAAGTGTAGATGTTCTTCTGTAACTCATCATTAGCTTGTTGTAGAGTTGAAATGTTATCAGTTTGCTTTTCAACCAAAATCTCAAGATTCCTAATTGAAGCCTGAGACGTCTGTAACTCCAATAGAGATGTGTCCTTCTCTGCACGTAGGTCTGAAATTTCTGCATGCAGATTGCTCTTGGCTTCTTCAAACTGCTTGTCCAAGGAGGAATTGTTTTCTAGCTGGATGGAAAGCTCCTCTTTCAGTTGTGTCACCTCATTCTCAAGATTTTGTACTGAAGTCTCTGACTGCTTCAGTTGTGTTAGCACTGCATCCTTCTCTTCTTGTATTGCCTTCAACTCATCCTGCATCTCCGCCTTGGCTCGTTGTGATTGCTCAGTCAAAGTGTAGATGTTCTTCTGTAACTCATCATTAGCTTGTTGTAGAGTTGAAATGTTATCAGTTTGCTTTTCAACCAAAATCTCAAGATTCCTAATAGAAGCCTGAGACGTCTGTAACTCCAATAGAGATGTGTCCTTCTCTGCACGTAGGTCTGAAATTTCTGCATGCAGATTGCTCTTGGCTTCTTCAAACTGCTTGTCCAAGGAGGAATTGTTTTCTAGCTGGATGGAAAGCTCCTCTTTCAGTTGTGTCGCCTCATTCTCAAGATTTTGTACTGAAGTCTCTGACTGCTTCAGTTGTGTTAGCACTGCATCCTTCTCTTCTTGTATTGCCTTCAACTCATCCTGCATCTCCACCTTGGCTTGTTGTGATTGCTCAGTCAAAGTGTAGATGTTCTTCTGTAACTCATCATTAGCTTGTTGTAGAGTTGAAATGTTCTCAGTTTGCTTTTCAACCACAATCTCAAGATTCCTGACAGAAGCCTGAGACATCTGTAACTCTAATAGAGATGTGTCCTTCTCTGCACGTAGGTCTGAAATTTCTGCATGCAGATTGCTCTTGGCTTCTTCAAACTGCTTGTCCAAGGAGGAATTGTTTTCTAGCTGGATGGAAAGCTCCTCTTTCAGTTGTGTCACCTCATTCTCAAGATTTTGTACTGAAGTCTCTGACTGCTTCAGTTGTGTTAGCACTGCATCCTTCTCTTCTTGTATTGCCTTCAACTCATCCTGCATCTCCACCTTGGCTTGTTGTGATTGCTCAGTCAAAGTGTAGATGTTCTTCTGTAACTCATCATTAGCTTGTTGTAGAGTTGAGATGTTCTCAGTTTGCTTTTCAACCACAATCTCAAGATTCCTGACAGAAGCCTGAGACATCTGTAACTCTAATAGAGATGTGTCCTTCTCTGCACGTAGGTCTGAAATTTCAGCATGCAGACTGCTCCTGACTTCTTCAAATTGCTTGTCTAAGGTGGAATTTTTTTCCAGCTGAATTGAAAGTTCCTGTTTCAGTCGTGTCACCTCATTCTCAAGATCTTGTATTGAAATCTCTGACTGCCTTAGTTGTGTTAGTGCTATATCCTTCTCTTCTTTTATTGCCGCTACCTCCTTATGCAGCTCAGCCTTGGCTTGTTCTGCTTGCTCTGTCAAGGTACATATTTTATTGTGTAACTTATGATTAGCTTGTTCTAGAGTTAAAATGTTCTCGCTTTGCTTTTCTAGCACACTCTCCAAGTTCCTGACGGAAGTCTGAGACATCTGTAACTCTGATAGAGCTGTGTCCTTCTCTGCACGTACTTCTGCAATTTCAGCATGCAAACTGCTCCTGACCTCCTTCAATTGCTTGTCCAAGACAGAAATGTTATTCTTCATATCTTCATTAGCATGATGCAAGATTGAGGTTTGCTCTTTTCCTTGCTCCAACTCAATTCTAAGGTTCTTGATACAACCATCGGACTGCTGCAACTCTGAAATAATCTTGTTCTTTTCATCTTCTAATGCTAAAATTTCAGCATGGTGACTAACCTTCGCCTCTTCCAATTGCATCTCTAGGTTGGAATTGCTATTTTGCAAGTCTTCGTGAGCAAGCTGCAGAACAGAAATTTCTTCTCTTTGCTGCTCTAACTGGACTTCTAGGGTCTTGAGTGAATCATTTGACTGCTGTAAGCTATAGATGGCCTCTTCTTTCTCTACTTGTAATGCAATGATCTCCTCTTGCAGATTAGTCCTAGTTTCTTCCAGTTGCTTGTGCAAGCTAGAATTTTTATCCTGCATTTCTTCACTTGCTTGCTGGATAACTGAAATTTGGTTGCGCTGCTGTTCCAAGTCACTCCGAAGATTCTTGATTTGAGCCTCAGATTCTTGTAACTGAGCCAGTGCTACAATTTTCTCCTGTTGAAGTACCGTAACCTCATTATACAGATCGGTCTTTGCTGCTTTGAGGTCCTTGTTAGCCTCCTGAAGATTTGAAATCTCCTGTACTTGCTGTTCTAACATGCTCTCGAGATTAACTATAGAAGCAACAGCTTCATTCTTTTGTCCTTGTACTTGTACTATCTCATTATGCAGGTTAGAATTTGCCAGCTCCAGGTTTTCATTAGTCTTCTGCATATCTGAAATCCTATCAAGTTGCTGTGACAGATCGTTCTCAAGATTCTGCAAAGAAGACTCTAGCCGCTCTATCTCTGATGTGGCATAATTCTTCTCCTTCCGTAGCTCCGCAATATGACTATTGAGAACACTTTTTGTTGACTCCAGTTCCTTTTCTAGATCCTTAACATTAGACTGTGCCTCCTCTAACTCACTCAAGTACATAGAATTTTCTGTTGTTAGCCTTTCTTTTTCTTCTGCTGCAGTAATACGTTCCTTGTCCAGATTGTTCATTATCTCTGTGGTCTCAGCCTTCAGGCCATCTATTTCCACCCTCAGTTGCTGGAGTTTTCTTTCAGCTGAATGATTTTCTGTGGTCAATGATTCATTCTCAGCTTTGGCTTCCACAATGGTTGCCATCAGTTGAGAGCACTCAATATCTAAGTTATGATGAAGTGTTTTCAGGTTATCATGCTCCACCGACAGCATCAGGTTATGGTTCTTCAGGTTCTGGTTTTCTTCAAACAAGGTCTGCACCTCTTTCTCAGCCTTCAGGAACTTCTCTACTTCTGATGTCATGACGCAGCATTTATCCACTGTATCTTTCAGCTGATTCCTCAGATCTTCCATCTCCTTCTTCATGTCTACAATTGACATCTTCAGGTTATCTCTCTCTTCTTCAATAGTTTGCTTCTCACTAGACAATGTTTTGACCTCATTCTCCGTAGATTTTATGATGTTAAGCAAGTCTCCTTCCTCCCTCTTTGCAGTTTCAACTAATGATTTCAGATTTTCATTCTCCGATGACAAATTTGCAACCTCTAAACTTAACTCTCCTCTTGTAGCTTCTTTATCCTTGATTGCTTTTTCTAGTAGCTGCTTCAGATCAGATATTTCCTTGGCTTGTTCTGTACTTTGTTTTAGCTTCTCAATTTCTGCTTCCATGCTATGATCCTCATCAAGCTTATGGTTCAGGCCATTTTCTTCATTCAACACTACTTTTGGTGTAGTTACATTATTGTCTGATCCGTCTCCTTCCGCGTCTGAATCAGATGAATCTGAACCTGAGGAACTGTGGCCAACAGTTTCTAGTTTGCTAATTAGCTGTTTGTAGTGCTTGTGAAGGTATTGATAGTCCTCATGGAAGCCCTTCACAAGGAAAGATAGCTTTGATTTCTTGACGGGATTTCCAGAATCATCTTGTTCATTCTCAGTCTGTTCGTTCTCCTCTCCTATCATTCTTAAAATGTTCTCCACATTTTCATCAACATCTGAAAAAACAAAATAACACTATTGTTTTCAGACAACGGCTCGCTAGAAACAGGAGAACCATTAGTTGAAGAACAAGGCAGAGTTCTTCTAAAACAATGCAATTTTAGCTGTATCAAAAGCATTTTAATGATGAAAACTGGACACATATGACTCAGGCATGTTCATCTGGTATTGTAATCACATTGAGATTAGCCAAACAGAATGGCAAAAAAAAAGTAGATAAGTAGTTATATTCTCTTGACGCGAAACAATTTCATTTATAAAGGCACTTTGAGATCCCTGTATGTACATAAAAATTCATTTGAGTAAATATTAGTCTTGAATTAAGAGAATACCCTTTTTGCTCTCTAAAAGATGCATGGACTTTCTAATTTTGTGTTTCTTCGTCATGCTGAAGTTCTTGTATCCACAAGCTTTAGCTTTACTATTTCTTTGCAGAAAATCTTCCTCAGACCAAATTGATCATAATTGAGGGCATATCATGCTGCAACTCCTGATTAGCTTTGCTCCTGAATGGGTAAAAAGGTAAGGAAAATAATGAATAGGAAGTCATCCGTGGATAATATCTCATCTAGAATAGCAAAAAGATATACAAAAAATCAAGAAAACAAATATAGCTTTTTCAATGGAAATGGTTTAACTAGTTAATGATTGAAAATACTCTCTGCACACAAAGCTGAATAAGTGTAAATTGGAAAAGATTGAACGTCTTTGAAGGGGTGTATATCACCAAGTTAGCAAAATTGGAGAGTTGAATGTACAGGTATATTTCCAGAATGCACAAAGGCATTGCTTTGTGAAGCTCGTATGCAGAATTTGGAGCCAAAATTAGTAGCACCAGTAAGCTGTTTTGACGTTGATCCTATCGCACTAAGACGAAGTAGAATGTCAAACATTTCAAGTATGAACTTCATGTTCTGTAACTAATATGTACTCCAAATGATGAGCAACATAGTTTAGGTTTTGAGGTCTTAAAGTTACATATAACTGGTTTCCCTGGAGGCATGTTGTTACACCATGGTCTTCTTCATTTGTATGCAGTGATATGTGGCATGTATTGTAAGTGATCTTTTAATCAAATAATTGCTTAACGCAGCGGAATTTACAAAACGTCAACTACACCGTGGGATTTTTAGGATAATTTTCTTACATCATGAGTAAACAATATTTGGGTAGTGAAAATGTAACTTCAGTGACAGAAGAGGCAGATAGGGTGCCACGGTTGGTGCCCTGGAAGATAGGAAGTAAAAAAAAAACGGAATTACATTTTGCATTTTGGATCTTGGCAAATCATGCTTTACAGAAGAAAAGAATTTTTTATGAACTACCAGTCTACCACAGCATTATCATTAACAGCATATATTAAGACTAAGGTACTCTTGTTTAGATAATAAACTGATTATTTGTGAAAGACACTTAGGAAGTTCATTGCACTAGCAATATAGTGGCATATATCTGCTGTCTTATGTTAGCATGCACAGTACTACTAAATAACCATATGGATACATAGAGATGTTTTTTTAATTCGATATATAGAGAGGTTTATAATGTACTCATACAGATATTGTAGCCTCTGAGAAGCATGGATATGTTCATCTTCTATGCCTGCAAGGCCATCTCAAAACCAGAGTCTGACTGAGCCAAATTGCAATCTGGATGAGTACATTATAAACATTTTATGTATCCATTTTCATCTACCAAGTCTCGTCGTCGCCCAACCTCTTGGGCAGCATAACTGCGTAAGTTGTTGCTAAAAAATGTTGTAAAAAAAACTGCCTAAGTTCAGATGCATATTTGAAAGGGTCGTACCCTATTTGAAATGCCATATGGGGCGGTTCTGGCGTGCGCCCAGTATTGTTCATTGCATAATACCAGTACAGTGCTCATATGCGAACTGATTGGGGAAAGACCAGCGCAAAGTATTTTGTCTTATGAAATCGCAACCAGTGGTAACAAACATGCGGGTCCCAGCTAGCGAAGGAATATTCAGAAAACTAATGCATGAATGAACACAGAAGTTAACGAGTGACGACTGACAAGTGCCAACCACTCCGCAGATATAATCACATATCCAGAAAGGAAGACAAACATGGAAGAGGCAACGAAGGCTAAGACTTGGAACAGAGAAAGATATGCTTCTGGTGTAATCTTAAGCTTCTGCAGCGATCCATGTCAGCTGCCACATCAGAACGTGCAGGCCCACAAGGCCACAACTATCCATCCAGGAACGCACACCTGACACCCCCCACAGCCCACACACGTTCCCACAGAAATTTCTTGACTACCGCAAGAGCAAGAACGTCACAGCAGCACGCTTAATCGGGGAAACAACAAACCAGATAAAAACTGAGAAAATCAAGAGAACATACCGCCGAAATGTCGCCTCTCAAGCTCTGCTCTGTAAGTCTCTCCCACGCCTGTTGAACCCGAAACAAGATCTGACGAAATGAAAAGAAAAGAAAAGAAAAGAAAAACAAAGCATGATCAGAGATCGCAAACCGGTTGCAGTGAACTAGTGAAGCAAGCACAGCAACCTATCAGATCAAATCAACTCATGGGAACAAAAGCCAACAGCAGCAGATGGAAATCAAAATCCAGACCAAGACACGGGAGGAGGAGGAGGAGGTTACCTGAAACTGAAAGGATGGGTGAATCGCGTGCTCAGCGAGAACCTGACCCAGAGAGCGGAGGTTTCTTCTCCACTAGGGCGATGCCGATGTGTTAGAAACGCACACTAGCGAGCAAGCAGCCATGGTCTTGTCCTTTTGGAGCCTCTGCAGCATGTACCTGACGCCTAGAAAGCCCACCGCTTCGGTACCTTATTACGAGAAAGCCATCGAACTGAAACAGCGCTCCCGCCACTGCGAGCGCGAGGGCGCGAGATACGGCCCGCGAGGGGAGCGGTCCGAGCTGGCGGGGCGTAGGAGCCAGCTGGCAGCGCGGCCGGCTTTTTGTCTCGTCCGTGCGCTGACGCGTCGGGGGTTTTGTCCCTGAGTTCCCGCCTTAACGCTAGGGAGCCAGGATCTTCTGTGGCCAGGTTTTAGGTATGGATCTATTAGCAACTACTACAGTATTAGCTGGCTAATACTAGTTCACAGCTAATATTACTAGTTAGATAAGTAGATAACTATTAGGTGGCTATCTATTAGCTAGGTATTATTTGGATCCACTAGCTAAAAAATAGATGCATTAGCTGTTTTATATCTATAATGTCCTTTCTTTTCTATAATTCTGCCAATTGTATATGTGTTATTAGTAGAACATGTGGACAGATGTAAGTGGGAGAACTAAAGCATATTTTTGTAATCTATTAGATGCTATTAGCTAGGTTGAGATAACTAATGGAATAATCCCTGTTCAGTTATAAGCTATGAATTGTTTTTAGCAACAATCTACATGTTCCAAACAGGCTCTAAGAAAGAAGTGGGTGATTGGCTACAACTATGACAGGCCATGCATGAGGAGGATAGAGGATTTGCGAGGTGAGAGGCGCGACATTAGAGTTGTTTGAATGTGTTGCAGCTGCTCATCTTGCCATAAGTAGACAACTTGTCTCAGTGAAGCGTCCATGTACGCCGATCATTAACGAAAAAAGATAGTGTTGTTAGCTAAGTGCATGGATAAAAATCAATTGAGTTATTAGCTAAGTCTGTTTAAACCCACTCCAGCTTATTTTTTAACGGTTAATTGTTAACTGGGTAGATCTAATTATGATCTAAAGCACAGTTTTGGTAGCTCTAGCAATAAGAGCTAGCACCACTTCTAGAATTTGAATTCTTCTGGTATTTTTTTAATACAAATGGAATAGTTAATTATGAAATTGCAACCTTCCAAAAACAGGCCCATTGGAACGATCTTCGGATCAGGGGGTGAGATGGAGAGAAGTGGACACTGAGCAGCATTATGTGCAAGTCTCTGTTACTTGTGGCAGAGGAGGTCATCAGCCTATTCGGTTGGCTGGTTCATATCGTTGCTGGTTCGTAAAGAAGTACTGCTGGCTGGTTTTGTGTGAGAGAAAAATATTATTCCGGCTGGAAATTTACAATCGTATACGACAAGCACAAGCCAAACGAACATGTTTGTGGTGCACCAGTGTCCAGTGGGGCCTGACGAGGACGGCCTCCTTCATTTTCGTTCCATCAGATGGTGCTTTGGTTTTGCTCCTGTTGTGTCTCCCCGATTTTTTTATTTTTAACACTTTTGTAAAGTATTTTCTAAATTTGACATTGTTTTTTTTTATTTTCAAATCTAACACTTTTGGCCGCGCCTATTGCCACTGGCCATGGCAAAAACAATCGCCCGCGCCATGCATGGCGGCAAGTGCGGCAAAAGCGATGATGTGGCGAAGGGGGGCCTGACCCTGATTTGGCAATGGCGGTCTTTGCCGCGCAAGACATCTTCTTAGCAGCAGATGCAAAGCGCCGATGGATCGACGGTGCAGACAAGTTTAACCCAAGGTACATCCTTTTCGACGATTGTTGAAGATGGAGACATCCACATGAGCACTTCGAGCGGTGGGTTCCACCTCCACCTAACCCTCCGCCAATGACGGCTAAGGAGAAGCACTTAGTCATAGTTAGACGACTCAAGGAACCTCCTCTATGCTATTGCGGAGATCGAGCTGTGATAAACCCTGAGAATACGTTGGAGTTTGTGTGTCAAAATAAGCATGAAGTAAGTGGACAGTGTATCTGTTGAAATGTTGAGCTATATGTGTTCATGTACTAATGTCACCTCTTTTAGGTGTTTGTGTTTGCGAAGTGTCGTTTCAAGGAGTAACTCTATGGTCCTAAGAATCAATGGCCGGAGCCGCCAAAGGAAAATGAAAAGAAAAGGAAGAAAGAAAGGGTAATTTTCAAAGCACCACATGTCATGTGCGAATGTGGTGTTAAATCCAACTACGGCCTAGTCCCTTCGGAGCTTGAAATAGACCATTATTGCGGCCACATGGTTGACTATGATGAGGTTAGTTATTATTATGGAAAACATGAAATCATTTTTTTTTCTTTTGCTAAGACTTATGATCTAATTTTTCGTTTCAACAGAGTACTAGGAAATGCAAGTGGGAATCTTATGATGGTCAAGCTAGGTTCTTGGATTAGTTGAAGGGGAGGCAAGTAATTGCATGGAAGAAGGGATATGGACCTGACTATGTCGACTTGTTCGTTAAACAGCGAAAGAAGGCCATGCATGAGTTTGCTAGACAAAGTGGTATTCGTAACCCGATCGGTGTCAGGCTTGATAAATGGGGGTTGGAGAGATGGAGGGCGTTAGAGGAGGAGAGGGCAAGGAAGGCTGCAATAGAGGAGGAAAGAGTACAGATACAGGTCTTGAACGACCATGTTGTTGCATTGTGTGCAAGTGAGTCATTGGAAGCCTTGTTATTTTCGTTGCCTGCTTTTATATGTAATATAATCGCGTTGCTAACTTGTTGCATTTTATACATGAAGGGATTGGATGCAGCGGGGAGCATGCCATAGAGGTGCCCTGTGCAAGGTATGTGGAAAAGAAGTTACATGAGCACAGAACACGAGTTGGTCATAGCGTTCTATCTTCGATTGTGTTGGATAATGAGGGGGACGAGGATGAGGACAACACTGGCAGATTGAACGAGCTCATTGCTCTAGCAGAGGTGGGCTTACAAGCAGAGGAGGATGATGACACGTTCTTTTCTCAAGCCGCAGAACCCTAAACCCTAAACCCTAAACCCTAAGCCGTAGACGAGCTCCTTCTTCCCCTGACGTAGCCAAAAATTAGCGGCAAAATGTCGCATGCACCATCCGTGCACTAGAGGTGGGAACCCATCTATATGTTCACCTGCAGCATTAAGAATCCCTGGGTGACAGTCCGAGATCAAACATATAGTGCGAGATAGGCCAAGCACATGTACACGTAGAAGTCGCATGAACCATGATCAAGATTCATTGTTCTCCCCCTCTGCCAAAGGCAAAAGCCATGGGTACTATCTGGTCCTTCGGATCAACAGCAGCAGCCATCATCAAGGTGCCCATGTACTTTCCGGTCAGGAAAGTGCCATCAGCAGGTACGACTAGGCGACAATACCGGAATGCATGTTCCGTTTACGTGAATGACTAGAACACACAATGTAGGACATGCTTCAACGGGTCCTCAAAATATATCTCTCCGGTGTCTACAAACCATTTCAAGCCAGGGTTGTAGTAATGCATTGCACATAATATGCGGGGGTACCCCATTTATGCTTTCCTTCCTCCACCCTACCCCAATGTACTTATTACACCTTGCTCCGTTGATTATCAACTATGCGAGCGCGATTGGAAGGCTTTCCTACAAGCGAATCGAATCGCTAGGGCAATTTGCTTAGGATGTCAAGCCTTTTAGTACTTCACATCATACTTAACGAATCCAGATATGGACTCTTGCAAGGAAGACACTGAAATGTCGTTATTGTTATCGACGAGCCCCAATATACGATGGGCAAGGTAACGTGCAGTGAGCTGCTAATGATTTTCCTTCCCCTTATTTGTTAGGCAAGTGTGGGGTTGGACCACTTTACTTATCCTCCACTTGCCATCACTCTGTCTCTTTCGTGCATTTAACCTCCACATACAACCATTTTTGCATGTCATATGGTACCTCAACTCCTTATCAGAATGAGTGACGTTGTAGGGCCTATGGTGATAGACAACATAGTCTTGAAGGAACAGCTTCATCTCTGACATTGTATTAAATATCATCCCCTTCTCAAGGATTACATTCTCATGGTCATACAATGATTTTCTACACATCTGCAGACCGGTGTCACAAATCGCCATAGCGGCAAAATGTCATGCACCATCCATGCACGACATCCCATAGTTCGGACGCATATTGCCGAAGGTACGTTCATCGACCTCCAGTGCATAAGCTACGTAATGCTTGTAAGGTGGTGGTGGAACGTACTATTGTGCTTCGCTAATTCTACCCCATGAATTATAGGGATATCATTATCTAGCAAATATGTGACTAGTCTACCTGCGAAGACATTTGAAATGTCGTTATTGTTATCGACGCAAGCATAGCATGAAGTACCTCGCTAATGATTTTCCGCTAATGGCATAGCATGAACCTCCACATACAACTATTTTTGCATGTCATGGCATCAACTTATCGAATGAGTGTTGGCATAGTATCTCTACCTCCTTGGTCATCATCGAATTATTACAATCATACAATGCTAAGCTGCGTCACCGATCCTGACATCCTCCTCCTCCTCCTCCTCCTCTTCCCGTTTGAATTCATTCACATTAAGTCATTGCTTATACAACCTCTACCTCGGAGTTGAATGAAGCACTCTCGCTAATCAATCGACAATCCAAATCCATGTTACCTCGAGTGGCTTCCTCTTCTCCTCCCCCAATTCTTGTTCATTGCCTCCACTTATGTCATTGGGGCCCGTCTAACAATCCGGAGACCGAGTGGCATCATGTACCCATTCTCTACCACCACCTCATGCCCGACCCCATGGGCACATTGAAACCTTGGAGCACCTCCCTATTGAAACCTTGGAGCACCCTATTGTAGCGAGATTAGTGAGCAGGGTCGCGCAAGGGCATCAAGACATAGTGTGCCCTAGTCTTCCCACTATCAAACCTCCCCTTCACTGTGAAATCACCACCAAACTTTGCATTCAAACGGACACAAAGGTCATCGAAGTTAGAAGGTTCATCAAACCATTCAATTCTTCTTCCATATCCTCAAACATAGCATCTTCTTTCCTAACACTTCCTCCGGTAAAAAACTCAGACACAACAATCCATCTACAAAAGCATTTGACGAAACATCATCAAGTCATTGAAATCGTCATATCACGCACTACTAAGTACCAACACATAAAAACTAGTATCTATACTAACTACCATTACTACTACAAACTAACTAAACCATAACTACCTAAACAATCCCTAAACCCAAAGTCATAACTAACAATAGCCTAAACCCTAAACCCCTAATCCTAACTAACAAAAACCTAAACCCTAAATTACTAACCAAACCCTAAATCCAATATCCTAACTAACAAAAACCTAAAGGCTAACTACCTAACCATACCCTAAATCCTAAGCTACTTAATTATACCAAATCACTAGCAATAATCAATTCTTTCAAAATTTAATCACCAAAATGAGGGTCTTGGAGGGGCGGATACCTTAGCAACAACGGGGAGAGCTCCTGAGGGTCAGCCCCGACGACGGAGAGGGCCGCTGGCGTCCTCGTCGGCGGCGGCGATGGCCGAACGGCCGCCCACCAAGGGGAGGCGGCAAGGCGGCAAGGGCTAATCCCTCACCTATCACTGGGGAGGCGGCGTGGGCGCGAGTAGTAGGAGGCGCGACCGTGATGGAGCCGAGCCAAGGGAGGCGGCAGTGGCGCACGGCAAACAGAAGCAGGGGAAGGAGTGCGGCCTCGCTGGCGAGGTGGGGATGAGAGAGAGAGGAGGATGGAAGGCGGTGGAGGGCCCAAGGCCGTGGACGCAAGGCTTGACGGGATGGGTGGCGGGCGGTGGCGGGCGGGCGGTGGCAGGCGGCGGCGGTGCCGGCCCCGTTCGGCGTCACTGTCACCACGTCGTCGCCACGTCGCGCCTCGCCGCGCCCCATGCATGGAGCGCAACGTGATTTCGCCGCGCCATGCAAATAGGCGCGGCCAAAAGTGTTAGTTTTAAAAAAAAATAGCAGTGTCATATTTAAAAATAGTTTCAAAAAAGTGTTAAAAATAAAAAAAAATTCTCTCCCCCATAGGGAATCTTTCAGCTTCATCTCCATGGAATTGCTCAATCGCTATCCACCTTGAGTAGTTGGTCTCTGCGTTACGGCTTGTCAATCGACGCAATGACAAAACGCTTGAAGTAACGGGATCACAGTAGATTAATCTCGTGAAAACCATGTGCATCTGTTGCATGATGACGAAGCGCATGTAGCAGTTAAGCGTCTGATAGGAACACAACCTTTTTGTCTCTCTTTTTGTTTACCTTTATAGCCCCTAGGTGGCTGATAGCAACAGTTTGTAGGCACATGACGCGATGCATGGGATTGACGTGGACAACGTGGATGAGTGTACTAAAGACTGATTTCTGGAATCAATTGAACCGAGACACCCAATCAGTGCCGTGAAGCGTAGGAGTACGTTGGGCTGCTTGCAACGTACAAAATGTAGCGAAATGCCGTTTGTATACCATGGTCCAGTTTTAGTTTGCAAAAAATTTTGCAAAATTTTTCACATTCTCCGTCACATCGAATCTTTAAACGCATGCATGAAGCATTAAATATAAATAAAAAATAAAACTAATTACACAGTTTAGACGAAATCCACGAGACGAATCTTTTAAGCCTAATTAGACTATGATTGAACACTATTTGCCAAATAACAACGAAAATACTACAGTACTCATTTTTCAAAATTTTTTGCATCTAAACAAGCCCCATGTAGAATTTTTAGGGCAGGAGTTAATCAGGAATGCTTCGGATTTCTCAAGAATTTCTGCAACTTTGGAGCTAGCAGTGCAGAGTTGATAGCTTGATATTCTCTGGATCGGTCTCGGACTCTCGGTGGAGGAATGCCGGTGGGGAAAAAAAAAGAATATTCCAATACTGCCCACTAGACCGATCAAATACTGCACCGGATCCAGATAGATCTGGCCACTTTGTCTGTTCGCTTGTCTTTCTGCTTTACATGGGTTTCGGTCATTCAGTCAAGCTAGTTAGTCGATAGTGTTTTTCTCTAAAAAAAAAAAGACTCAAATACAATTTAAATGCAGACCAAAGACCAAGCCAACAAGCCCACTGTCGATCGATCAGTGTGTGGGGTGTGAGTGGCTGGCCTGCAACGGAACGTCGACGGAGCATGTGACCGTGACCTGTGCTGTGACTGTGAGGGGCGGCTCCGTTGCCTCTACTGTAGGGGGGTGCGAGAAAAAGACAGCCCTTGTGGCTTGTGCGAGCGAGCATGTTAGCTGCGGCACTACACCTGTGTCGCGTACTGTACGAGGTGCATGTGAGCATACTGTAGTATGCGCTAGAGGCGCATGCAGCGACTAGATGAGCTGTTGCTGTTCCAGCACTTGTCTTTGTCTCCATACATGATACTACATGCAATGCAACTACCCTGCCATCTCAGGATTCAGGAAAAATGACCTGGAAACTGGAGACTGGAGCAGAGCAAGAGCATACGGCCGAACTCGCATTCCGCCACGCGGGCCACATGGCACTCCAGTTCCAGTGGTCGATTAGCGACGAGCGAGTAGTAGCGACCCCGTCCGCCATCTCTACTGGCATCTACTAGTACTACTCACAATTTTTTTTTTGGGGGGCACTCTCATTTGATGTGCGTGGACGGTGGGCCGTAATCCCGTCCCGTAAGGTTTCGGCTCGTGTCACGGGCGGACCCGGTACTGAAAAAGGCATTAACATCCCATGAATCAAAAGGCCTAGCGCAATAAATTAGGCCCATCATAGGTGATCGATTTCTGGCTTTTCTTCTGCAAGACTGCAACTATAAGGGGCTATGACTATATGAGAGTCCCTTCGGTGCAGCTCCAGCCTCGAGATCTCTAAAATGACTGAAATCAGTCAGCAGCTCTAAACTCACAATTTTCTAGCTACGAATAACCAGCTCTAGGAAAATCAAAAGATTTTTTTTAGAGCTAGAGTTCTGTCAAACATGACCTATGTATATTTTATCGACATGGCTAGTGCCCTGACAGCCCGCCCCGGTCCGCTATCGCCCCACCCTCATCTGGCTTCACCCCGCCCCACATGTGTACTCCGCCCCCGTATCTGCGTCCGCCGATCATTCCCAGACCCGCTCCTCTCTCTCTCTCGTGCGAGCGGCACCCGAGAGCCGGGACCCGGTGTCACCCGTCCGCCCGCCCTAGCTCCCCCATCTGCAGCTCCCCCCGCACGCCGCGCGCACCATCCACCTACCCCCCTACTCACCCCCGCCAAACAACATAAAATACTTGCAACATGAAAAAAAAATTGAATGCAACATACGTCTGAAAATAGATGAAACACTTGAAACATGCACTTACAACATGTGTGTGGAACATATGAAACATAAAAAAAATAACACTTGCAACTTGCAACATGAAACCACTTGCTGCAACCTAAGACTAAAACAGCTAAAACATTTTTGGAACATACTGTTGCAACATATGTGTGAAACATATGTAACATCTAGATAAAAAATAATTGCAACATGCGTTTGGAAACAAGATGAAACATTTTGAATAAATGCTTACAACATGCATTTGAAACACTTGCAACATATGCAACATGTGCAACATCCCTCGATCTATAACATCAAAATGGACCAATTGCATTGTACATCTGAAACAATTGAAACATACATATGCAACATAGGGGAGGGAAGTCGGGGCGGTCGATTCCAAACCACCGAGGAGGAAGGAGCGGCAGGAGCGGGCGGGCGGGCAGCACCACCGCCACCAAAGAATGGGCCTAGCTCGGTGAGGTGGGCGCACTAGCACCGGTATGGCAGACGCAGACCACCAGCGCCCTAAGCACCGTCATGGCTCGGGCGGGTGGGTGGGCGGCGTGTGACGGGGAGGGAGAAGAAGCGCGACGCGACGAAGGCGGCGAAGGCCATGGATGGGGCACGTGGAAGCAACGAGGCAGAGTGGCATCCACGTTCGGGACAGACAGAGTGGTAGCCGCAAGGCGCTGCGGTGGAGAGGATGGAGGGGAAGGGATAAGAAAGTTTCTTTTTTAGAATGGTTGGGGGCGAGGGCGAGTGGATGAGCCGTCGTTGGGCTGCGTCACGGCCCACTATCGGCACCATCCGGGTGAACGAACGCCCTGTACTCACCATTACTGATATTTTATCTTTGTTGAGTGAGGAGAGAGAAAAGTTATGAAATGTAAGTTTACAGCTCACAAGCTTTAAAATTTTTATGAGAAAATAAAACGAACCATGTATTAACGATGAAATATGTGCTAGCAAGTAGCAAGTGCTATATTAGCGAATTGATACTGAACTATAAATATATGTACGACCAGCAGTATTATTATGCATACTTTTAGACAATGCCTGTTGGTTCGGGCTGCACAAAATTTATCCGGATTTATGTTTTGCAGTCTTGACTGAGCAAAGATACTCAAGTCTAACTCCCATTCACAAGCGCTCATGTCGGTTAATTTTTAATTTTTTTATCTGTATATACTAAGCAATTTAAAGGAAACTTGTTTGAAAATCTTTCATGATACTATTTCTAAATGAGAAGTTCTCAAAGAAAACCTTTTGATGAAAAGTTTTTAAAAAAATCTTGCTGGAGACAAAAATAAAAAAGAAACGTTAGTAATCCTTGTAGGCTTGTAGCTAGAGAAGGATTTTGTCTTTGTTGTAGGAGTGCTTATCTGCACCAAATAGCAAGAACACTCGAGGGGATGTAGCGTCCAGGGTTTTAGGCTGTGTTTTGGTTAGCTTCTGAAAAGTGTTTTTGGTATAAAGGCTCCGTTCGCTTTGAAAAAATAAGCCGAAATATTGTTTGGCTAATTTGTTGTGAGAGAAAAACACTGTTTCGGCTGAAAAAAATAAGCTAAAAAGTATGGTTTTTAAGACAAGCGAACAGGAAAAAAAAAGAACCCCAACTAAACAGAATCAGAAGTTGTAGTATATTTTTTCTAGCACCTTGGACTTTATTTTTGCCTTTCAACTTTCTAGTTTTTTTTTTCAAATGAGTGCCAATATAAAGATGTTTCCCAACCTTTTCAAGAAGAGATAGAAAAGGAGACAGGTTTCATAGTTGTTTCACCAAACATGTTACAATTTTTTCACATCACATAACTTATATCAACCTATTTTACAACTCAAAGCGACCCTTCTTAGTGTTTGCGTAGAACGGCATTGTTTCTACAGCATTTGCAGATGTGCTTTTGAAAAGATTAAGGCTCCATTTGGAACGGAGGTGAAATAAAGGAAAAACATAGGATTAAGATTCCATGGGAATGAATTCCTTTAGGCTGTGTTTGGATCGAAGGAATACCATAGGAAAATTGCAGGAATCAGAAACAGAGGAAAGTAAACTCATGTGAGCGTTTGGAACGGAGGAATCGCCCAAACCGTTCCTCTAGAATACTGTAGCTGCAAAGCAATTTCACAGGAATGAAAGAATCCAGTCTGATCCATTGTTTTGTTTTTCTTCGCTGAAGCCCGAGGTAGCGTGTGTGAAGTGGAGGGAAAAAAGAGCAATTAAGGCGAGAAGAACATGGTGGGGTCATATCCGTGCCTAATAGATATAGTAATTAGTACCCATATTTGCCTAACATGTTACAATTCCTATATTATAAATTCCTATGTTTCAAACAGCCTACATTTTATGTTCCTGTGTTTTGAAATCCTGTAGTTTTTTATTTTTCATCATACCTTATTTCTATGTTTTTTTTTCTATTCCTACGTTTTGGATTCCTTCGTTCGAAACAGGCTAGCGACCTTTGGATGGTAGGAAATGGTCATAGGAAATCTAAAGGAAACTTTCCTTTTCCTTCAATTCCATAGGAAAATTAGAGGAAAAAAGAATCCACTTGGAGCTCATGGAAAAAATCAATTGCACGAGTAACGAAGCACATAATGGACTAATGATTGCTGGTGGCGCCTAATCAAGGGAGTAGAATGGATTAAAAGTAGGTTGATTAAAGAAAAAAATATTATTTTTGTTCCTAAGATTCCTTTTAACATTCCTGTAGTTTTTCCTTTGCCCATCCAAAAGCCTCCTCATGTATTTTCCTATGGTTACCGTTCCTATAGGATTAGAGAAACAAAACACCTCAATTCCTACAATTTTCCTATTCCTATATTTTTTCCCATCCTATGTTTCAAAGGGGGCTAAAAGAAAAGGCCAGTAGTACCAGTTATTCAGTCAATCGGATTCTCCTCGCGGACTGAAACTCGCACCACGGTCCCAGTCCCAGTCCCAGTAGGAGCAATCGAAGCGAAATAGTACCCACTTCCACTTCTCCGCTCCACCAACACCGCAACAATCGAGGCCAAAAACCCCAACCAGTCCCCAACTCCCCATCCACTCCTCAGCCCAGACGCGCCCCCACGCCCCGGCGATTTCTCTTCTTCCTACGTGCGTGCCCCAGGCCCGCCTCGAGCCTTCACCTTCACGCCGCCACCGACCAACGTGCGCCCGGCACGATGTCCTCCGGCGCCGACGCCTCCGACCTCGACGCCGCGCTCGCCCTCCTCTCCGGCCCGGAGCTCGTGGCGCACCTCCGCGCCACCTGCCGCAGGGCGGACTACGACGCGGCCGCACGGGTGCTCGGCGACCGCGACCGCTGGCTTGCCCAGGCCGAGGCCGCGCTCGCCAAGGCCCGGACGGGCCTGGCGGACTTGACCGCGGAAGTCCAGGCCCAGCAGGAGCGCTACGAGATCGAGGCGGCGCGCCGCGGGCCGAGCAGCCGCTCCTCTGGTGGCGCGATCGCGGCCGCGGCGCCGCGGGTCGACCGGCGCGCTGAGGAGCCGGACCCGAAAGGCGCTATTGACCTCTGCAGCAGCAGCGACGACGACGAGTTGGAGGAGGGGGAAGAGTTCCGCCCCGATGTCGCGGGGGTTTCTTGCAAGCGGAAGGAGTCCGCGTCCAGGGCCGAGGAAGGGCGCCGCGCGGGGGTTTCTTGCAAGAGGAAGGCACCCGCGTCAGCGTGCACGCCCGACGACGACGACAAAATCCCGCTCAGCCAGCTTATCAAGAAGCGGAGGAGAGCTAAGCCTTGGGCTAATGGCGAACCCAAGAAGGGGCATGGAGATGTGCAGGCGAATTCTGCTGGACCTTTGGGGGTTTCTTGCAAGCGGAAGGAGTCCGCGTCCAGGGCCGAGGAAGGGCGCCGCGCGGGGGTTTCTTGCAAGAGGAAGGCACCCGCGTCAGCGTGCACACCCGACGACGAGGACGACAAAATCCAGCTCAGCCAGCTTATCAAGAAGCGGAGGAGAGCTAAGCCTTGGGCTAATGGCGAACCCAAGAAGGGGCATGGAGATGTGCAGGCGAATTCTGCTGGACCTTTGGGGGTTGATCGGCCTGTGATTTCTCCCGTGAACAGCGGAATCCCCGAAGCAGTCGCTGAGCACATGGCTGGTAGCCCTGATATTCCAAAGGTGGCGGTTTTCGTGCAGGGGACTGGGAATGGCCAATCGGGGAAGAATGGGGGATTGTCCAGGACAATGCCGAGTCCTCGGCCCACTGGTTCCACTGCTGGGAACAGCCCGCACAAGAACTGCTCCAAGCCCGATGGCTCTGAAGGCCGAGCGAGGATTGGTGAGAAACAAGGTCCTGTTGCTGGTCCGGAGAATGATGCGCCCGTTCAGGTGAGAACTCCAAGCGTTACTGACACGGCGAGAAGAATTGTTGGATCAGCGCGAGTTGGTGCTGAGACGCCCATGGAGCACACTGATTCTTCATCGGATGGAACTATCAGCGTCGTTCTCAAGTCTATCGAAGGGCAGGAGAAAGCAATTGGTGGAGTGCATAAGACGAAGGTGTCGCTGGAAACTAATGGAACTGGGGACAAAGCTAGTATTGTGTTGAAGGATACTAGAGAGAAAGGGAAACCAGATGACCAAGTGCTCAACACAAAGGTGTTGTCAAGAACTGATGGAATTAGGGAACAAGGGGGTAAGCTTAGTCCTTGTCAGAGTCCGTTCGATACTCATGGAGGCAGACCCACGACATCAGATAAGCCAGTGTCAGCCACCTTGCAGCGGAAAAGCCAGCCTGCGCTGCATTCGTCGGAGCAAATGTCATTAGAGAGTTCATTGCCTTCAGCAGTTACAAGACACTGGAAATCTTCTTCAGATGTTTTTAACTCATGCCTAGGAAAAAAGGAGCTCTGTATGCAAGCTGCTTGTGCTCTTCACCGCCAGAGAAAGTTTACAACTCAGCCAACTGAAGGAGGACGAAGTGGATGTACTGGACTCAGCAAATTTGATGCACACAGGTCTGTTAAAATTGAGTCCCTTGGAGGTTAAAAGGCATATGCTTTGAATAATTGCCAATTTTGTGCCCATACTTGTATTGCTGTTTTTTGCCTGACAGCAGTTGTGTAGGATATTTGGTAGTAATACACAGCCTTTAGCTTTCTATACTCTGTCTTAGCTCATAACTGTGTTTTATTCAGTAAGTAGCTTTAACATGCATATAGGTTTAACTCACATGGATATTTGAAGGCAAGATCAAACATAAATCATTTAATTTGCAAGTCATGAACATTGTAATTGTCCTAGCAGTTGCCTGATTTGTATTTATGTTAGTAATGAGTATTCATATTAGGAATGGCCTTTGATTTGGTTATACCAGTATTTACTTCAGTTCTTTAAGTTTCAGAACTATGTTCTGAGGCCAATCCTAAGTTTTAAATGTATATCCCCATGAATGAGCTTATGCACATAGTATGTAGTTTCTAGTTTAATGTCTATGAGTAGATATCCTGTAATATAGTCAGTCAACAGTGTGGTTTTCTTTTTATTCATGAATCTTTAAACTCTGCAAACCATCTTCAGTCAACAGTGTGGTCTGCTCTTTGCTGTTTCTATCAATATTTTTATTTTATCATAATACTGGCATATGTTTATTGATTGAATTTTCTAGTAAAATTGTGATTCATCTTGGAAAAGCTTTGCCAAAGTTAATATATTTATTCATGGTGACCCAGTTATCGAAATCCAAAACACATTTTGTAGTAATATATGATATTATGTGTCTTACAATGGCACAATACTTTGGCCATTGTTGCAGTTTCTAAAGCTATACGTGTTTGAGGTTGTTCCTTTAGGGTGGCTGTGTTGGCGGAATTTCTTTTGGATGGCAACCTTCAGGGACCGCTGAAAAGAACTGCTGAGGACCTAGAGAAGCATGATTCTACAGGGCACGATTTTATTGAGAGAGTAGTATTGCAATGCTCTGAGCAGTTGTTCAGTATTTGCAGGAACAAAGACGATAAATACTTCCGTTGAAAATGGCAAAAGTGTATCTGGTAAGGTTTGCATAACTTGTCATATGGATGGGGCTACTATGTTTTGTTGTGACAATGTGATGTATATAGCTCATGCTGAAACTCATCATCTTCATGGATTAGAATGGCTAGAATTTGTAGAAGTTGCAGTAACTCTGTTTCTTTACTTTTGAAAGATCATACTGAGTGAGCTCATAACTGCCTATCATATATGCACCTTTTATTTTCCATCACACCCTGTATGTTGATGAGTCGATAAGAGCATATCTGGTGCTACCGTTTTACCAAACATGATAGTCTGGCGCATGAAAAAATACAAAAAAAAAGAAGGATGGATGGAGGCAATCCACTATGCGCACGCAACATTTGAGTTTGAACAAAAACTTGTGGTAAGAGAAACAGGCACTTGAATAGTATGTGCTGCAGACTCAGAAGAGTGTTGGAGAGAGGTTTCCTTTTCTTTTTCTGAAAACAGAATCAAGAGGATTTGTTGTTAATGCTAACGGAAAATGTTAGCAGGTGTGACACTGTTTGTTGGAGCAGGATTCTGTGAGGAAGCCGCTTATCCATTGATAAGCTTTATTCTGTGGGTTACACTCTTGGTTTTAGTGACTACTTCATATTTGGATTATCATTCTGTGAGATTGTTTTTGTTGGCTGTGGACGATATAGTTCTGTGATCTGTTGTCCCTGGTACGTTTCCCTTGGGGGAAATTTTCCCAGTTTGCTTGACTGGATTTCAGCCTGGACCAGGTCGGTTATGTTAGTTATCCATACGCCTGTGCGACTGTGTTTGATTTTCCTTTGTACGTGCTGTGACTGCTACCTGAGTTCACTCTAGCTGAGGTTGGAAACACAGTAAGGTTCTAATTTGCAATTGAAAGTTCGGGCCTGCTTGGTACAGCTTCACCGTTGAAAAAAGTGAATTTGAATCTCAGATTCATCTGTATCTACAGTGGGTCTGGGATTCACCGAAGTGTTTGCTGTAGCAATAGCATTTCTCTCTGTCTCACAGACATCTAGACCCACGTGTCAGGAGCATAATGAAAAAAATCCAACAAAAAAGCCATGGCCTTCTTCCTCCCGACAACTCAGCGCCCAGGAAGGCCGGGCTCGCGGTGGCGGGCACCGGCCGAGGTAGGGCCGGCGGCCACGGCCGGGGGCGCAGAGGCAAGGGCACGCGGGGCGCCGGCGGAGGCCGGGCCGGTGGCCACGGTTGGGAGCGCGGAGGCAGGGGCGCCGGCGGCCATGGCCGGGGCGCGCGCGGCCAGCGACGTAGCCACGGAGAGCACGGCCCCCGTCGGACGCAACCACAGCCATTTCGGCCAGCGCTCGGAGCGCATGGGGCCGGTTGAGCCAGGGCTGGCGGCCAACGCACGGGGAGCCGGTGGAGGCGGGGCAGATCCACCGTTTTGGGACGACAGTTTGTCTTGACGGCAAATAAGAAAAACAAAAAAATAGGGATAAATAAGGCACACACTCTTAACTTTGTGTAAGGAGTTTTCTCTAAAACCACCCTTCTATTATTATGACTTAACTAACAAACGTGATTACGTGTTGTAACATGTTCCATTATGTTTTGGAATTGGATATCGTACCATCACTAGACGTGAGTCATTCTAATTCGTATAAACATAGGTTGTGAGTCCATATCATATATGAGGCATGGATGACGCAGGGGTGTTCCGAGAATAAAAAGACATTAGAGCATGCATCTCCAAGAGTCTTTTTAAATCATTATTTAAGAGTCTTGCATAAAAATCGTTTTCTTTATCTTTTCACTCTCCACAGTTTTTTTATATCTTGTATGTACTCTAGAGAGTAATCCTCGCTTTCTATCTTTGGTTAGCGAGTAATCTAAAATAAAAATTGTTATATTTGGATAACGATTTAAAGAAGCTGTTGGAGAGTATTTTCACCAAAATCTTTCTTCCTAGCCATTAGGAAGGATATAGAGTCTCTTGGTGTTGCTCTTAGTACTAAAAATTAGCTAGCTAATAGATAATAGTTGCTAATTGGATCCACCTGTTAATATATGGTTGGATAGTGAATTGAAGTTGTATATGAACTATTAGCATCTATTAGCAAGCTCAAACCTGCTAATGGAACTAATTGTTAGCAACCCTCTATCTAATAATTAGCAGGTTTATTAATAGGTATGTTCGGATGAAAGCCCTATGTTTGGTTTTAGCTAATTGAGACAACCAAGTGAACTAACTCTATGCCCTAAGTTTTTTTTATGAGATAGGTTGGTTCACATTAAAGGTGGAGCTAGAAAGACACTCAAGGTGATGGAGGTGGCCATAAGTGATGATCAAGTGCTCCAACTTTGGAAAGAGAAGGAGAAAAGCTAAACCCTATGGATTGAAGGCAAAGGTATAAGCTTGGGCTTTTACTTTTGTTGGTCAAGACGCATTAGAGTGCGTGATCGGGTTTAGTATAGATAGTCGTACTATGAAGAGGGAAAACTCTTAGTGAAATAAGGTTATTTAAGTGTCACTAGGTGAACTACGTTTTGCATGTGCATTAGGACCTAGTGAGTTAACAAAACCCTTTAAAAATGCTTTGAAAAATACTCACACACGTATATAAGTGATAGATATACTTAGGGCTAGCACATTTGGCAAAGGTTTGAAGAAATGAATCAATGGAGATCATCTGCAGGCGTCAGACCTTGGCAATGGCACCGTCGGACCACTCTGGTCCTTAGTCCGACGGTTGACCAGAAGAGACACAGAGCACGTGCTGGCGACAGACTCAGTGGAGTGGCATCGTTGGACCGAACGGTATCTGTAGCAGAACCGACTAATTTATAAGAGCACACGTATAATAACAGCCTACAAGCGGTCGCACTGTCATACTTGAGCCCATATAAACCCGATAGTCCATCGAGTACCACAAATGGTCTCGATTAACCATTAACATACAACCAAGATTGTACATGATTCAACATACATGTCACACATTTCATAAAGTTCACAAATACAGTTTATTCATCAGAGTACGAATTAAGGTTATTACAAACAGAGTTCAGTAAAATAGTAGCGGAAGCAAATTAAAAGTTTGAAACCAATATCTGCAACATTGTTTAAATATAGTGCTAGCCCACGATCATACTTCCACAAAAAGCATATGAGATGGATTAATAAGAGATGCCTGCCCAGGGCTCACTCCTTGTCCACGGCGAGACAGAAGCAGTTCTTGCAATAGCCATGATACACTGTACCATCTGCAACAATGGGAAAACCCTGAGTACGAGAAGATACTTAGCTAGACTTAGCCATCATAAACCAAAAATAAAGTGACTTCAAGGATTATGTAAGGCAATATAAGTGGAGCTAGCTTGACAACATTTTGCATAAAAAGCTTACTAATTTAAGTATACAGTTATAATTCGGTCATCAAGTTAATTATAGCTATTTATCTCTAGATTAGCAACTAGCCTGTGTCAAACATGTGGTATATCATTTAGTAGCATACATTAGTAGCCATAGCCGGTATAATAATTCCATGTTCATCATAACCATCACTCCATAATACAATTACTACAATATTGGAGCTAGCCAAGTTTCTCACTGTCTGGGAGAGACGGCGATTCGAATCGATTTTAACCAGCTGAGAATTTATTCCTAACACAAATCCAGACAAACCAGATCAACGGTCACCTTAGGTACAACTCAGGTTCACATTTCACGGGTTCGATTAGCGTCGCACAGTCAGGGACAACCAGCTGCCAGGACGTTCAGGCCCGGCCTGCCCTTGGGTTCACGTCTGGCTCCCCGCACATCCTTACTACCATCTAGAGTGCGCACTTTTACAGAACAAGGCCTGTCCTGAGTTGAGCTACTCGGCTTCGCGGTCGGAACGAGTTATCCGGCCAGCTAAGTGAGAGGCATGCGTTCAATCTTGTCAGAAGTGCCAACAACGGTGCGGTCCTTAACCGGCACAGACAAAATCACATGAGTCAACCCACACATAGACTCCACCCAGCCTCTATTTATATTTCCCCATGGTTCTTTTCCACGATAACAAATATAGCCAATTGTGCTTCGGTATCCATCTATATCTCGTAGGTGACAGGAAATCACCCGACTTCTACCGGTCTAAGCAGGCTAAGTATATATTTGATCCTGGACCTACACAGGGTTAAAGGTATATGTAACTAGACAAGGTAGTTCTATACATCAAGTGTTTCCAATCAACTCTTATAACCTAATGCATCCAACATAAAGGACTCAAGTGATATTTTGTAAAATATAGGAGACTTAGAATGCTCCGAGGCTTGCCTTTGAGGAAAGAGGTTGGCCGGTGGTCAGAGCACTCAGGGAAGTCCTCGAGAGTTTGCTCTTCTCCTGGAGCTATGGCCTGAGGCGTCTCCTGCTGATCCTCCTCTTCTTCTTCATTGAACTCTAGAAGAGTTATCCCTTCGGACGATCCTATATGAATGAGTATGAAATAAGATATCACGAATGCATATATAATGACATGTATAATATGATATGATGTGATGAATGCATCCACATAAGTGTTTTCAACAGTATTGCATTAAGGTGATAACAAGTTATATTTTCTTTTACTAAGTAGGTGCATATCTCTTCTCTAGTAACTAAAACAAACACTTATGTGAATCATTCTCTGGACTACAAGACAACAACCACTTGTTTTGCCCATAACTGGAGTTATACACATTAAAATAATATGGTTGTGGACATTCTAGAAAGCTTATGAAATTGTCTACAACTTTCTGTTAATCATCTCAAAGTGATTCAGTAGTCATCTAGGTCAAACAATTCAATCATTCAGATCTGTCCAGAGATAAAGCATTTATGATAGCAGACTTCTAACAGCTATAATTCTTAAACCATAAAGCCTATGACTATGAAAATTTAAAATAAGGTAGATAAGTAAGTTATCTACAACTCTGTTACTAACCATCTTTACAGAAAAGATAATTATCATCATAAAATCATCACCACAATCGAAACTATACCTAGAGCCATCTAGTTGAATTATAAGGCAATAATTAACTAGTTGCATACAACCAATTACTTCTAAGCCTAACTAATAATATCCACAGATCATATGCATCACAAGTACCATAGAAAACATCTTGGTTAAAGATAACTAAATTATTGATATCCATTTATTAATTTCCTTAGATAATAAGGTGATTTATAGGATAAATATTTCCGTTGCTTAATAAATTCTGAGAAAATTACAGTAGCCTACAAATGATCTTAATAGTATACTGTACAATTTTTATGCCATTTGGATAAGTATATCTACCTTTACCAAAATGACAAGTTTGTAAGGTCGAGATAGTGACTAGAGGGGGGGGGGTTGAATAGTCGTTATCAAATTCTAATCGCGCCGGCTAACCGAAACAAATGCAGAATTAAAACAATTGGTCTAGCCAAGACTACACCCCTCTATCTATGTTCTCTAGCACCTTACAAAGATCCTAATTATGTAACTAAGGTGTTGGGCTAGCTAGAGCTCACCTAATCAATTCTAGAAGCAATGTCACACAAACCTATGCCACTAGTACTTTAAGCAACGGGGAGCTCCTACACATGCTAGTAAGCAAAAGCACAAAGCCAACTAAGCTCACTAGCAATGCTCAATAACAAGACAACCAATGCTAAATTAGAGAGCGCAATTACTTAGCTACACAAACTAAGCAATGTGACAAACAAGGCTACACAAACCAAATTAGCCACATAAGGGAGCTACTTCTATGCTACATAAGCAAGAAGGTAACTAGTGAGCTGCACAAGCTAACTAATTATAAGAGCAACTATATAAGCACAATGTATATGAAAGTAATTACAAGCTTGTGTAACGAGGATGTAAACCAATGGGAAGAACAAGGTTGACATGGTGATTTTTCTCCCGGAGTTCACGTGCTTGCCAACACGCTAGTCCCCATTGTGTCAACCGCTCACTTGGTGGTTCGGCGGCTAATTGGCATCACCCGCCAAGCCCGCACATCAAACACCGCAAGAACCTACCCAGAAAGTGAGGGTAGCTCAATGACACGCTCAACTAGAGTTGCTCTTCGCGGCTCCCGCGGGACGAGCACAATGCCCCTCACAAAGCTTTTCTCTGGAGCACCGCACAAGCTTCTTATAGGCTTCGACAGAGACCACCACCAAGCTGTCTAGGAGGTGGCAACCTCTAAGAGTAATAAGCACCATCGGCTTGCAACTCGATCACCACCAAGCTGTCTAGGAGGTGGCAACCTCTAAGAGTAATAAGCACCATCGGCTTGCAACTCTAAGAGTAATAAGCCTCTAAGAGCAACCTCATGATGCAATCGCACTAGAATCGCTCACTCACTCAATCGGATGAACACTATCAAGCTAGAGTGAGTTAGAGGGCTCCCAAGCACTACCACATAAGCCACCAAGGCTCTAGTGTGCTCAGCTCATGGCCAAAGGCCGACCACCACTTCTATTTATAGCCCCATGAGCTAAAATAGCCGTTACCCCTTCACTGGACGTTTTTCGGGACGACCGGACATGCAGGTCGTTTGCACCGGATGCGTCCGGTGGTGACTGGACGCGTCCGGTCGCAGCTAACCCGCCATGTGTCCCATTCAAACTAGACGTTACCACCAATGGCTCTCTCTGACATGTCGCATCGGACGCGCTGTTCGAAACCACCGGACGCTGAGCCGCAGCGTCCGTTCGAGTCCAGTAAGCTCCTAGGGCTGACAGGACGCGTCCAGTCACTCCAGACCGGACGCAGGAGACGCAGTGTCCGGTTGAGTCTCTAGAGCTCCCAGAGCCGCTCTGGGCCGACCGGACGCATTTGGTCACTCCGGACCGGACGCTCCCAACGTCCGATCAACTATTATGCTAAAACCCGACTAGCTGGTTCATGGCGACCAGACGTGTATGGTCGCTTTCATTTAGTCGCTCACCTCAGGTCCAAATATTGGACGTGTCCGATAGCCACACCGGAAGCGTCCGGTCACTCTTGCCAGACTACCCGAAGTCTGGATAACATATCGGACACGTTCGGTATCCACACCGGACGTGTCCGGTCACTCTATGACCAACGCGACTAACTCCTTTTTTTCACCAACTTCTTCTCCTTTGCAAATGTGCCAACACCACCAAGTGTACACCACCATATGTATGTATGTTAGCTTTTCACAAATATTTTTCAAAGGATTAGCCACTCAACTTGCCATGCCACTCGATTCTAGCGACGATATAAAGTTAGATCACTCGAGTGGCACTAGATGGCCGATATGCAAACAAGTTTGCCCCTCTTGATAGTACGGCCATCTATCCTAAACCTGGTCATCAACTTCACTACACACCTATGACCGGCGAAATGAAATGCCCTAGGTTATACCTTTGCCTTGCGCATTCTATTCAGTCTTCTCCAATGTCGATGCAACACATGCACCAACACGATCAACAATGATATGATCCACTTCATATCATCACATGATCATATCGGTTCATCGATCTTGACTTCACTTGCTTTTCACCGTTGCCTTCGTCCATCGGCGCCGAGTCTTGCTCAAGCTTCACCGCCACACGGTCCATCGCTCTAAAGCCTCTGACTTGCCCTTCACGCTTGCAACCAGTCCATCAAGCCAAGTCTTGTCTTGATCTTCTCCACCTTGATCATATGACTCAATGTCATGTCTCATGTGCAATAAGCTCCTTCATCATCACATGTGTGAGCTTTGCAACATCTCCATGCCATTTTCACCTTTATGGCATATGTTGCTCACACACATGTACCTATAGACTAATCACCTGTGTATCTCACATAAACACAATTAGTTCACCTAGGTTGTCACTCAATTACCAAAACCACACAAGGAACTTTCAATCTCCCTCCTTTTGGTAATTGATGACAACTCTACAAAGATATGGATATTAAGCTCTTTTGGATTCATGTTGCTTGCCCAAGCAATTTTACCATGTGAAAATGATTTTGGACAAGAACCACAAACCCGAGATGGTAGTATTAGCTCCCCCTACATATGTGCTAGAGTGTTTGGTTTGAAGTTCGCACATATGCATAGATTGGAAATGTGGGAGAGTAATTACTGCCAAATGATGCTAAGGTGTATAGAGTAAACTTTTGAAGTGTGATACCAATCAGAGTTGCACCTTTAAGTTCATCCTTAGCACCATTGTTAGCTAGATAACACTTGGAAATAAAAAGCACTATATACCTCGTGAGATCAACATTAAAAGCAAGGTACTAGCATTACTTGAAAAGCATACCAAGTGTCTAGCTATCATCCTATGCATGCTAGTTTTTATTTCATCAATCAAATTCTACAACTAGCATACAACACACAAGCATGCATATTGAATTTAAGAACTTATGCAATGCAAGCAAGCACATGAATATGCACATATCAAATGCAATCAATCAAAGTTCATGAGATTGCTCCCCCTACTTGTGTGCTTCTCTTGTCCAAGAATTTTGATCCATCTCTTTTCTTCAATGTTGCTCCCTCTTTGTCCATGTCCATGTCCAACCTCTACTTCCTTGTCTCAATCTCTCCCAAAGCTTTCATATCTTATCTCTCCCCCTTGTACAATCTCAATCTCAAAGCTTTCATATCTTTGTACAATCTCTTTCCCTTTATCATCAATTTCCATAAAAGGTGTGCTTCTCATTAATGCAAAGGTATGCATTTGGGGTAGATGGTTGAGGCTTGAATCTTGCATTTTTAATGGATAACACTTGATTATTGGAATGAGACCACTTGTAGATACCACTTGTAACTTGTACCACTTGTATCTTGTGTAGGGCTTCTTGAGATACCACACATAGGATCTTTGATTTTGATATCAATTTGTGTGACACCTCCCCCTATGTGATAGCATGGGTCATCCATTTGATACACTTGGGCTCTTGTAGGTGAGGGATGCGTTCTTCATTTGATGATCACTTAAAGTTGAGGATCACTTATGGAACCATCGTCTTGCATGATTGATACCATGTGTAGATGCGATACCACTTGAAAGAATCTTTTAGTATGGAACCACTTGTTGGATTTATCAATAAAAACCATTTCTTGAACATTTGCTATCTTCATGAGTACCACTTATGGGATATCACTTGTGAGTTGATCTAGACATCACTTGTGAATTCTTTGATGAAATACTTGAGTTTAGATGCCACTTGAAACAAACAAACTAGATATCCATTTGCATTGTTGTCTTGTGCTTGTACTCTTATCACTATCATGAGCTTCTATGGTTGACTTAAACTAAATTGAGTTCCCTAAGCTTCCAAGTCCGGTTTGAACCAATGACAAGCTTCTTCACACCTTTTACAAGGGTTATCTTGCCAATGTTGTACTTGTCACTTGTTAGCAATCCAAATTGAGTCAAGTACTTGGGTTCACTAGCTCATGAACAAATTCATATACTAACCACTATATCAACTAATCATTCAAGCAATAGTGGTAGGCTATGAATTTAAACATTTCATTTGTTATGCATGATCCTATGAAGCATGTACTATATGCACTAATCACATACTAGTAAAGAATGAAATGATCATGCACATTATAATGATACCTTTGCTATGTTGGAGTAGAGGATAGTCACATAGATTTTAATTCATTTCTCCAATAGCAATGTGAAGTCCAATTATAAGCTTGGTGAAGACCAATAGATATAATTTTGAATTCCATTCTTCACCCATATGAAATAAATACCACTTATGATCAAGTGCACTTTCTTGTTGTGGTTGGCTTGCTTCACCTTTTGATCAATGCTTGCATGAGAGCATCAATGTGAGAATACCACTTGAAATATCATGATTAGCTCTCTTTTGGATGTTGCTTGCTTTTCTTGATCAACCCTTTTGATTGCTTCAATTAAACATCTCAAATGTCCCTCGGATCACCACTTCCATGTTAGCCTTCCAAGTACCACACTTGGTTTACCTACACATAGGCGGCAAGCCCCTATACTAGGGAGAAGTGACCTCTCTCCAAGAACCATTCTTAACACTCACTTGAAAAGAATTTGTTGATTGACCCAAGTGATGGACTTAACTTGATGAGTAACCTTGATTTCTTCTTTAAATCATTTTCTTTCTACTTGTTTTAAGTCTTTTTCTTTCTACCAAATGATTTCCAATAGTCACTAGAATTTAAACTTCATCTTCATCTTAAGTTTGATCTTAATCTACATCTTGAGTACCAAATGTGTGCAAAGTACACTCCACAATCAAATGGCCTTGTACTCTTTGCTTGTCATGCTTCTGGATCATCTCAAAGCCAAACTTAGGTACCTCAACCACTTGTAAACATGTTTCCAACTTGAGGACCTTTCAATCAAAGTGACTCCAAATAAATCCAATAATTGTCACTTTTCTAGAAGATTTTATACTCTTCAAAGAAAAATGCATATCTTCCAAAGTACAAATCTAAATACCACTAAATTTGGTGGAGATGTGCTTTACTAAGTTATCTAGCAGATGTAAAAATTTGAGCATCATTTGACTTCTAAATTTATACCATATTTCAATTTTTCCACCACTGCTACATGCTAAAAACTGCTGCACTATAGCTGACAAGATCCACTACAAAACCAAAGCATTTCTTATCCAATTCTCAAGAAATTTGTACATCTTATACCACAAGTCTAGAGCATGTGTAACAATTTTATGCCAATCCAATAAGTTTTGATCACTCAAACATGGTTAAGATCACTGCTAGCTCAGATTTTGCAATATAGGACAGATTTCAATTACTTGAGCTATGCTTCATCAAATGTTAATCAACCTTGAAATCAACTTGTTTGAATACTTTCACAAGATATAAATCCATTCAATCCACTCATTAAAAGTTATCTCATGAATTTATCTAACACAAATAAATCCAAACTTGACTACTAATCAATTTATCCATTCAATCATCTTATAGCAAGCAACATTGCATATTTATCCAATTCAATCAACTCATATGCACCCAAATGAAATGATGAACAAAAGATATACCTTGGTTAGCTCATGATCATCCAACTAGCAAGCTTCAACTCATTTATTTGCAAGCCATCAAATATATCTAAAGAATCACCAACAACTTGAATTATAGCACTTGTATGATGTAGCACATTTGGACTTCACTTAATTATCATAACATTGGGTTTGGATGTGCACTAGACTTCACATATTGACTCAACATATGATGATCAATATGAAATCAATTGAATTAAGTCTCCAATGCCGATGGTACCTACAATCAATCATCCACTTTTTGATGGTACCCAAACAATTTTGGGTTCTCTCAAGTTAGGAGCAACATACTTAGGCATAGCCTTAGTATGAGTAGCGGGATGTTTTACAATAGCAATCATAGATGTACCATTACCATCCTTTCTAAGCATAGAATCATCATCAATTGAAATAGACTTAGGAGTGTTACCTAGGGGACATGAATATGCCATGTGTCCCCTTTCCCGGTATGAGTAGCACTTTCTCTTTGATTGAGACTTCTCTTTCTTGCTCATGTGGTGCTTCTCATTGCCTTGCCTCTCATGGATTGTTTGAGCCTTCTTCTCAAGCTTGGTAGGACACTTAGAGTCAACGTGTCCCGTATTTCCACACTTGGGTCTTGCTCATCATCTTGGCATCTTGATTAGGAGTTGGATGCCTTGCTCTTGCTTTACCACCTCTTCTTGTCTTCTTCTTCTTCATCCCCAAATCACCATCTTGATGATTGATCTTGACTTGAACTTGGGGTTTTGCTTTTGGCTCATCTTGAGGCTTCTTGGTTGGGCAATGCTTGGCAAGATGTCCCATATCATGGCATCGGTAGCACATGAAATGAGATATCTTTTCTTCTTGCATCTTCATGTTCTTGCCCTTGCTCTTTTTGAAGCCAATGCCACTCTTGTCACCATAGCTTCTTTGATTCTTCATCATATGCTCAAAGGTGACTTTGTGTGGCAGAACCGTCTAATCTAATGCCTCCTAGGAGTGCTTGTCTTCCATTAGACACTAAACACTCAAGGGAGAATACTAAATTACACAGTTTCATTGGGCACACCCCAAGGGAGAACCCAAAAATCCATATTTTCCCATCAGGATCACAAATGAGAGAATAAAGCTTACAACATTTTAGCCATTTCATACATCACTTTTAATACAACATCAGAGTATAATATTTATCATTTATAATAGCGGAATATGAACATATTATTAGAGTTATGAATAATTTAATTTAACAGTGGAATGTAAACATGTGATCAGGATTACAACGGAATAAATAAATATCTATTTATGACATGGTGAAGTATTGATATATGTAAACTATGACAACAGATTATAAAACTTTCATTTATAGAAACATTTAGTAAGAGTTATAAATAAAGACTATGATCGCAGCATAAAGGAAATCCTCTCTGAGCCCACCAGGAGGAATCCACACACAAGAGTCAGCTCTAGCATCCACCTGTCACCTGCAACATGGGGAAATAAAACCCTGAGTTCTCAATTGTACTCAGCAAGACTTACCCGACAGGAGGAAAGAAAAGACTCCAAGGATATGGAAGGCTATCTGGCTTGTGGGTTTATTGCATCTGCAAGAGCATTACTAAGAGTGCGTCCATATATTTGATTTTTATTAGCAGTGCATTAGTTTATTAACTAACCATTCTATGTAAGCACCTGTGCTACTTTCAAGTAGGTGGTAAGCAATTAGATTTTCTTTTACTATCTTTCATCTTCTAGTTCTTACTACGGTGCTAGATCGTAGTACAGGCCGTACCGGGTTGCCCGGTGATTCGTGAATCAATGCCCCCAGCTAGGTACCCCGAAAACACACGTCCCGCTTGTACCCTAGGCACAAGCAGGACCAACCCACTACCGTCCTATCACGGGGTCTAGGTCCCCGTCCAAACTGGGACTCCAAGCCCCCACCCCTAAGTCCCGGACTCAGTGCGGTGCAAGGACCTCTAATACCCAAAAACCACGATGACAGTCGGTCCAGAAAGAGCCAGAACCCATGACAAGAGAGTAACAAGTCTTTCCTACGCCCATACCCAAGTATGTGCTTGGGATAATAAAGTCTGTGACCTACCTAGAACCCAATGCAATGGCCGGTCCTTAACCGACCCGGACAGGAAAAGCAGTGTAACCAGGCTATGCCCTGAGGTCATAGGACACAACCTCTTACACCCACCAATACCCAAACCATATCCCTGTCCGATCACCATATTCCTTTCCACCATTTTATATATTCCAAGTGATAATAATACAGTAATATATTTCCTATCTCTCGTGAGTGATAGACAATCACTCGACTTCTACTGGAGTCCTGTAGCATAGCAATCTACTCGATCCTGTCATACTAGTAAGACTCATAGGATAAGGATATATATGCAAGTGGGTTTCATTCAACTCCTTAAAACTTAATACACAAATATAATTTAAAGTGCAGAAAAGTAGGAGTTATGCACCGAGGCTTGCCTAGGTAAGATTTAATCAGAAGTTAGCATTCCATCTTTGTGACATGATCATCAAGGCACCACCTCTCCAGCAACTCCTGATGACTCCGCGATCCATCGACATCCCTACTATGATATGCAATGCGATGCGATGCAAAGACGTAATTAATCAACTGCAACCATGACTCGTAAAATACGATTTACGCCTTTCAAGTTAACAAGCTAGTTCTAACGACTAACGTACTAATCTACATATGAACACCATCGAGAAAGGTGTTATCTTTATTCCATTCTATCAATTTAATCTTTATTCACAATAGGGCATCATTATCTATCTAGCAAATGAATTATTCTTGAGCTACAAAAATTATAGGGATCAGCTAATAATATTAGTAATTTACTGTAAAATTTTTAGAGTCAATACTATCACCGATTTATCACAGAAATTTCTACAAGTTCACACTTTCATAATATTAAGCATTCTAAATCAATTAGAGCAACCCTGGAAACATCTTAAAACTAGGTGAACAAATTATACTAACAAATAGATCCTGATTTTAGGAACCTAAGAAAATTAGTTTCACATTTTTTAGATTCCTATACTATTTTATATTGATTTTACAAGTTAACTAGAAACTTATATTAGAAAAACATATAGAAAATAGAAAGGGTCGACGATAAAATGGCCCAGTAGCCACGCGCGTGGCCTGCTGGCCAGGCGTGGCCCAGCGGCGCAGTAAAGGGCGCGGCGACCCAAGTGGGATGAGCGGCCAGCCCACGCACGGGAGCCGGCCAGCCCAGCGGGGCGCACGGCACCAGGCCCAGGCAGGCCGCAACAGACCAGCCCAGCAAGCCGGCCCAACGGCCAGACAAGGCGGTGTACAATCACGAAGAGGCCCCTGGGTTTCCCCGAAATTAACTAAGCCCTATTAGCAAATCTGAGTCTAGCACTTTTGCAAAGTGAACATGGCAAAATGTTCTATTTGTGCTTGAGTCCTTTTCTACCTTCAAATAGAGCCACGCAAAGGCAGGGAACCGGCCGACGGCGGTGCTGTCGTGGAGCAACGCGGTACCCGGAGGCTATGGCATTGTAGGGCGTGTGGCAGAACCGCCCGAAATAATGCACTGACGGAGGCGCTCGTCTTCCATCAGACGCTAAGCACCCCGTAATAAGGCTACAGCGGGCGGTATCCGTCGGGCACATCCCAAGGGAGAGCCCAAAAGATCCACATTTTTCCTAAGGATCTAATAATGAGAACGAGTTACAAAACTTATTCCATTTCATACATCAGAGCTTTCAGAAATATATTATTACAATACCAAATATCATAGTGCGGAATATTAAATAGCGGAATGAAACTAAACATCAAAGAAACATCTATTGATAATAAGCAAGGATCCGTCTGTGCCCACCAGAAGAATCCTTCAGACAACAGTACTCCTCATGCATTTCCTGCAACAGGAGTAAATAAACCCTGAGTACACAATGTACTCGCAAAACTTATCCGACTAGTGGGAATAGTTTACCCGACTCCAAAGGGATATGCAAAGCTTTAGGGTTTACTGGGTTTCCTTTTTGTAGAAAACAATACTACTAGTGAGTCCTTATTTATGTTGTTATTAATAGCCGTATTAATTTGTTATCTAACCAGTCAATGTAAGCACATGTTCTACTTTCAAGCAAGAGTTGAGCAATCAGTTCCCTTTCATCACCTTTCAGCTTTTAGTTCTTACTACGGTGCTAGACACAAGACAAGCCGTATCGGATCGCCCGATGATTCATGAATCAATGCCCCCCAGCTGGGTACCCTAAAACACACGCCTCACTTATACCCTAGGCACAAGCAGGACTAACCCATCACCCTCCTGTCCTAGTTGTCTAGGTCCCCATCCCAACTTAGACTCCAAGCCCCCACCCCTGAGTCCCGGACTCAGTGCGGTGCAAGGACCTCCACCATCTCCCGCCTCCAATCAGTCGGTCCGGATAGAGCCAAATTCCACGATAAGAGAGCAACGAGTCTTCCCTGCGCCCATACCCAAGTATGTGCTCAGGTTAATAAATCTATGACTTGCCTCGAGACTTATGCAACGGCCGGTCCTTAACTGACACAGACAGAGAAAAAGTGTAACCAAGCTATGCCCTATTGGCCACATGACACAACCTCTTACACCCACCAGTACCCAAACCATATCCCTGCCCGGTCACCATTTTTCCTTTCCATCATTTTATCAAGAGTGATCATAATTATCATCTATTTATGAGTAACGGCAGGTTACTCACGCTACCAAAATCCTGAGCATAGCAGCTACTCGACCTATACTAGTAGGACTCATAGGTAGATATATTTATGCATATAGTTTCTATAAAATGCCTATAACATAAATGCACATCATATATATATATCCAGTGATCATAAAATATGGTTTATGCATCGGGGCTTGCCTTGGGTAGGCGGTGGGTCAGCAAAGTTAGCACCAAAAGGCTCCAGGGCTCCCTCCTACATGAGAGTCTCCTCCTCGTACTCTTCAATGACCTCCTCGTAAACCTATTCGTCCACCGGCATGAACTCTACCAACTCGTGATCTACATGCATGAAATGATGATGCAATACTTAGTACTATGGCAACAACAGCTCTTAAAATAAAATACATCTATCAAGCTACTAAGCAAGTTCTACCAACCAAGGTGCTAAGTTACCTTCTGTTACCACCAACAAGTATGGAGCATGACATTTATTATCTTAGCAACTATAGGTATTCTTACTCTTAATACCGATTTACTCTATATATGATTAAACATGGAGTACTAGCTACGCTATTTACCAACCTACTCTAGGGCTACAAAATTACAGTGAGTACCTAATAATCTAATAAACGTACTGTAAAATTTTTATGGCTAAAAATATCATCAATTTGCCACAAAAATTCCTACAAATATTGAGCTAAATACTACTAAGCTTTCTAAACTGAATTTATGATCCTAGCATTATCATAGCTAACTGTAAAGTAACCGCACCAACAGATAGATAGCATTTTTGTAAAACTAACAAATTTTGTTTCACTATTTTTGGACATCTACAAGATTTACTACAAATTATCAAAGTCCAACTCAAAACTAAATTGAATAAGCATTTCCTAATTTACTGGAAATTGGAAAACACATTCCTCAGCGCGGCCCACAAGCAAGCAACACAGCCCACTACCATGACCCGCGCGCGCGCACCAACGTGGCCCACACGGCGGCCCGCTCCTGTGACAGCGGCCCAACGTGGGGAGACCCACGCGTGCGCCGGCTAATATGCAAAAGAGACCTCGACTTTCAACTAAATGAATCCATGGTCCCTTCTAGTATTCCACTCTCTCACTGACGCTTGCACTTAACCCCCTCGGTTCATTTCAAATTTATGTTATGACATCCCTGGCCGGATTTAACAGAGGTCGCGACGTCTTCGGCCAACGCCGGCGAGCACAGCCCTCCTCGGCAGAAATATTCGCCACCAAGACACTCCTCAATGCAAGCGCAGTCGAAAGAGGTACCAATCATCACGACTGGTGGCGTACAAAGGCATGCCCGTGCACCACGGCGGGATTTGGCCGCGGTGACGCCGATGCTGGCTAAACGTCAAGCCAAGCGCTACCATTACTACCTAGCCTCCATTCCTAGAGTACTGCTGACACCCTAGAGGTTCTAGATGTAACACCCTAGGTGTTTGGCTTCCACTAATTGCATTTCATTTCATAAACATGTGCATCATTTATCTCATCATGCCTTTGTTACTGAAACATGCATATGCAACATTTTCCAATTGTGTGTGTTTCATACTTGAGTGTTGTGAATAGTAATGGTGTAACATGTGAATGCAACCTGAGTTTCTTATACCCTGAAACATGGCAACATGGTAGAAATGTGACACGTATAAAATAACCACAAGGTCATGAAACATATGAAACATGGAATTGAAACATATGAATGAATTGCTTGTTTTAATTTCTTTATCACATGGGATCTTTAGAAGTGGTATAACAATTTGGTAAAGTGGTTGATCATGGTCTATTACACCTTAACTATACTTAGGTTACTTGTTGGGACATTGTTCATGAAGATCAAAATGACCAAAATGCCCTCAAGTGGAGGTTTGACTTGAATTGACTCCAGAGTCTCACTGTTTGACTGTTTCAAAAGACTAATTTAGAAATCTTGCATGGCTGTGCACTCTTTACCAAAGTTGTAGCTAATTTATCAAGGAACAAAAGTTGTTTTATGACCAACTCATGAAAATGTGTGGAACATGCTCAAACATGGCCCACAAGTCACATGTCCATGCTGATTTCAAACTTAGCAAATTTTCTAAGTCCTAAAGTGAAGTACAGTTTCGCGTACCGATGTTTGGAGACTTGTATCTCTCTAACCAAGCCAAACCAGCTCAAGCTACTATGATAAGAGTTGTAGTTCACATATAGATGATCAATTTTGTTAACTATGGCATGATCTAAATCATCACAGTTTAGGAGCAAATCACCGTCTAACTCGCTCTGTCAGTCACCGTCAATGATCTCTGAATCGCGTTTTCAGAAAACGTTCAGTGAACATGGCCGGCCGGTTCAGAAAGATGATGCCGCGTGGCGCCACCCATCGCCGCTCGCCTGAGCGCATAGGCCACGCGCCGTGGACGCCCTGGCAAGGCCAGCCGCGTCATGGAGCACCCCAGCGCCTACCCGACCGAGTCGCCGCTCCATTTTCTCATCTCTCGCCTCTCACAGCGCCGAGCCAAAGCTGTCCGCCATTGTCGATCGAGCATCGCCGTTGCTGTTCGAGCTTGCCACTGCAAAAACGTGCCAGCCATCTCGCTCGTAGCCTCGCCGTGATCCCCTCTACCACCTCCACCTCTCAGCCGGGTCGATTGTGCCTGGGTAAGGACGAATTCATCGTTTCCTTCCCCCGCCGCCGTGGCTGTTCTCGCCGGAGATGGCGCCCCGCGCGGCCAGCTCTCCTCGCGCCATTGCCGTCCCTCCTCTGCCTCGCGCTAGGTCTAAGGAGCACTGAGGAAGCTCGTAGGGTCACCGTTAGGGGCCGCGACGCCGTAGCATCGTCGGAGCCGGCCGTGCCGTGGCCATCGCCACCCCCTCTAGCTGTGTCTTTTGCTGCAATAGATGGTTCCCCAAGGTCCGCTAGGGTGAGGCAAAACTGTTGGCACTGTTGCCTTCGCCGGAGGAGCCACCGGCGGCGAGTTGCGCCGTCGTCTTCCTCCGCTCCCCTGTCTATCTCGCTGACGCGCGGGCCCCTCCCATCAGTCAACGCGGCTGAAGCGGGAGCCCAGCGTGGGCCGCGCCGCGTCTTGGGCCATGCAGTGCGCTTCGTGGGCCGCCGTTCCTCGGGTCGGCCCAACAGCAGTGAAAGGATTTCTTGCTTTGTTTTGTTTATTTTGTTTTCATAGATTTGTGTGCATGATTCAAAAATATGTATCTCCTAGTTGGTAGATCGAAATGCTATGGTTCCAATTTTGTTGAGTTCATGATAATGTCTAGTATTTAATAAAAATATTATATGAGCACATGTTTTAGAAATTCTGGATGAATTAAATAGGACTTTGAAATGTGTTTTTGGATACATGCAAACTTGTTTGAATTTTATCTTGAGTTTCTGTGGTCCAAAAATTATGAAATTTTGTGGGTAATCTATTATTGCTTAGTAGAGGCTGTGGTTAAAATTTCAGAGCTAGTGCATGTGTAGTTTTTGAGTTATAGAATTTCCTTTTATTAATGGATGGATCTTGTATGAATTTTCATAATTTTTCTATAGATCCAGTAGAGGTAAAATTTGGTAAGTGCTATTCTTATGCTTGAATGATACTAGGAAAAATGTGAAATATGTTGCTTGACACTTTTCATTAGGGTTTCCTAATTATGCTAAAAATAGGCATGCCACCTGTTATTTTGGATACAGCAAGTTCTGCTTTCTCAATGGCTTTGAAATTTTTATGGTAGTCTAGGTGAAGCATGAGATAGCTACTGTAATTTTTGTAGATTTTGATGAATAGTTTTACTATATGTTGCCTTAATCACCTAATTAACTAAATAAATTAGAAAAGGATATTAAATGATTTATTTAGAAGTTGGCATTATACTTTCTAGTGTTCCTCTGGTATGTGTAACAAGTTGGTAAACTTGGTTTGGTCAAATTAGGCTTTTGCATCATCATTAAATAATTAAGTTAGTAACCCTATCATGGCGGGATAGATTCTAGGTTTACTGGAATTTGATTTGGTTAACTTAAGAATCGTGCTTTGATGTTTACAAATGAATTGTAGAGAATTTCATAAGCTTTCCAGAATGTCCTCTTGCAAGTCATTTGGATTTGTAGAACTCTGGTTGTGATTGAATTAAGGGACTATTTGTGTGCATATGAAGCTTTAAATGTTGATTTATGTATGCCTTTACTATTTCTAAGTTTGTGGTAATGTTCCTAGGTGTTAGGCCTTTAACTAAAGATGAGCATCTTTATCTTAGGTTATGCAAGTTAGGTAAGTTGATCTTGTTCTTCAAGTTAAGTTAGATACCTGTTTTAAAGTGATTTGAATAGAGCTATTCTTAATCGGTAAACGAGTGTCCAGTAATATTTTCGTCAAACACTTACTGTGATTCATTCATCATGAGCATCATGTCATTCCTTATGCATCCATGATATTTATCTCATGCATCGGCATGCAATAGGTGTACCGGAAGGAGTGACCCTGCTGGAATTCGAGGAACCGAGCGAGCAGCAGCAGTCGACACCGGAGGTTCAGGAGGTGCAGCCTTCAGAAGAAGTGCCAGACGAGGTCGCCGTTGAGTGCCCGGATCATCGTCCGTGCAACTTTGTGAAAGGCAAGCCCCGGAGCATATTAAGCCTCCTAATTTCTGAAATATAGTTACAATATTATTATTACATATATATATTGTTGCATTAAGTTTAGGTGTTGGATACAAACACTTGCTGCATTGGTTACCCAATCCTTGTCCAGATATTGTTACCCTGAATCCTATGTAGCTCAGGCTCGTGTAGTGCTTAGCCCTGCTTAAACGCGGTAGAAGTCAGGTGATTTCCTGTCACCTGCGAGATATAGGAATATACATGTGGCACGGTTGGCTATATTTGCTATCGTGGAAAAGAACCGGTCTTAATTTGAAATAAAGACCGGGCGGAGGCTTGGCGGTTTGTAGTGACTCCGTCTGTGTCGCTTAAGGACTGATTCTTGGAGCCTTTCCTGTTCATGTTGAACGCATGCCTCTCTCTTAGTTGGCCGTGTCCGAAGACCGACCGCGAAGCCGAGTAGCTCACCTCAGGCCAGGAGTCGATAAGTATAAAGTGCGCCTCGGAAGGGAGCCGTAGGCGTGAGTCCAAGGGCAGGTGATTTAAAAGTCCTGATCGTCCTGGCAGAAGGGTAATCCCTGAGAGTGCTGGCGCTGATCGAACCCACGAATTTGGTTCCTGAGTTGTTCCAAAGGTGACCCACGGCTACCCTTGCAAAGTATGCTAGGGTAAGAGTTAGGAATACCCCCTCAGCTGAGTTGTAATTCGATTCGAATCGCCGTCTCTCCCGGTTAGTGAGAACTTGACGGGCTTATCTCTAATGTAGACACACTAAATAGCATAATGGTTCAAAAATGATGATATGATGATGACAGCCTTATTATACCTGCTATGGTTAATATTGTTTGCTCCTAATAAGTGAGTGCTCTAGTACAGGTGCTAATCTAGTGGACAGGTAAATGATGATAAGCTTATGCTAAGTTTAAATTGGTTACTATAATCATAAGCTCTTTATGCAACTGTGTCAAACTAGCCCACCTAAAAAGCCTTGCATGATCCTTGGTGTCTTTTATTTCTGGTTTTTGGTGGGTAAGTCTAGCTGAGTACCTTCTCGTACTCAGGGTTTATCTCTCACCTGTTGCAGATGACCAGTTCTTCTTTGGTTGCTGCAAGTACTGCCTTCTCCCAGCTGGGGATGAAGACTAGGCCGTTGGGCATGGTCTCTACTAGTTCTCGTACCTGATAATGCTTTTGTGGGACATGACTCAGATCTGGCAATGTATTTGAAACTATGAAGTTATGTACTAAACTATGTTGCTTCCACGCATTTAAACTTGGTTTGTAATATTTTATTTGAACTCTGATGGATGTAATCCGAATGCTACTTATGAAATGTTGTAACGGATGATGTGTTGTGTTGATCACTACGAGCTTGGTTTGTATGTCGAGAGTTGATTGAAATCCTTCATGATTTCCGGACTACCGGGATTATGGGAGCTTAAGTACAGGAATTTGATCGCTTCGGTGATTGTTTTTGTACTTACGTTCTTATGATTTGGTCGGTTCTGTTACACTAGATACACCCGATCTACTCCCAATCAAACCGGCCACGGACACAGTGGCAACACGGTGTCCGTCGGTGGTGGCCACGCGCTTCGGTGAGCCTCGGCCCCAACCGACTCAACCAGCTACCCTAGGAGTAGGAGGGCCTCACCAGAGACACGTAGGATGGCTTGGACGAGGTCGTGGTGCACGGTAAGGCGATTGTCCACGTACGCGGGGTCGCTCTGGTTCACGGCAAGCACGACGACGACGTTCCCGGTGACCTGCTGCTCCGCCAGCGAAACCGCTACACGAGCGAGGTAACCAAGTCAATCATGACACAAAGCACAGCTCAATTGAAACAATGGAGCACAGCGCGATGCCCTGGCCACGCGCCCACCTCGACGGCCGTGGCGGACCGCCGGGAGGGGAAGGCCCCGCATTACCTCACTGTAGGACGAACGCTCAACAGGACGACTCCAATCGAAAGCTAACTACCCAAGCTAGTTGTGTGCATGGTTAATTAGAAGGATGTGGAGTATGTAAGGCCAATTGCTTGGGCGACGCCGTTTGGACTTATGGCGGCCGACGATGGGAGAAAACTTAAATTGGAGACGGACGCCGCACGACAGCAGCGGTGGTAAGTCTGGCGCGACTGTGGGACCCCAAACCAACCTCTAGACATGCGCATTTACCATCTAGGGCCAGCGCTGTAGTTAGGCCTTGGCGTGGCTCCGTCGGCCGGCGCGGCGACATTCCAGGCAACACGAGGAGAAACGTGGCGTGGCACCATGCGCAAACGTGAAGGCGACAGCAGGTGGGGCAAGCCCATGCGTGTGCAGCCAAAAGGTCAATAGGAGCATTAGCCACGCGACAACGATGGGCAACGCGTAGCATGACCAGGGTATAGTTCGACGTGACGGCGAGCCGCGGGCTCAGGCGGACGCGACAGATGAAGCAGAGCAGCCAGGCCTGCTGGGCCCAACGTGCGTGTGTGCGAGCGGGTAGCGTGCCAGGCGCGGTAGTGGCAGTGCGGCCTGCGCGGCGGTGCATGCGGGCATGCCTGGGTGAGCGGCGACATCGGCCGAGTCGCGGTGACCGCGCCCAGACACCGAAACCGACCGGTGATGTGCCTTGCACGCATTTTAAAGCTGCTCAAAAAGCCAACTCGATGATCCAGTAGCTACACCACCTATTTTACAATCTAGCTGGTATATCAGGCTACTAAAATAGACATAAGACCATGCCACTCCTTAAGCCGATCCTCCTATAAAAATTGTCGAACGTAGCTTCGTCGACCCATTTTTAGACTTAAGAAAATTGACCAAATTTCGAACGATTTTCACGTCGACTTCGATTTCCAAGCTACAAACTTATGCAATCTAGCGAACCCCATTCTCAACCGCAAGTATTTCACCATCACCTACTAAGTTCATGCTACAAACTTTACTAAAGTTTCGCATATGCGTTCTATAACATTTTTGTTCAATAAAAATTCGTTTAGACCCCTAAACGATAAAACGTGGCATGAAACAAAACATTCGTTTCGTGTTTCAATTGAACGTTTCAACTTCCGTATTTTGCATTACACCTTATATTACACACAATTACACACAAGTATGATGCTCATGCAATGTTTTAGCAAAAAGCTGTATAGTGTAACACCGAGGGTGTTACAGGGCGTAGCAGGACCGGGAAGGGAGCGTGGAAGGGCGGCGCTGGCAGGGCGGCTCCTCGGCGCCGGTGGACATGGCACTGCCTGTGCCGGGGCAGGGCACAGCAGCCAGGCGGATGCAGTCGTGCACACCTCGATGGCGTGGATCGAGGTGAGACGGTGCCGTGGTGGATGAGCGACGTCGACATGGGGTGGCGCAGCAGTAGGGCGCGGCAGCACGGGCGGCACACACCGGCATCGGTGCGCGCATGGCAGCAGCGTGATACTGTGGGGGCAGCAGCCTACTACGACGGCCTGGTGCTCTGTGGGGCGTAGCGGGCACGGAGATGGAGTGGCGTGGGAACACGGGGGCACGCGCGTGCTCGCATGTGCGGTGACAGACAATGGGAGCATGGCCATGGTGGGTGCTGCGGGTGGGATAGCGGTCCAGAGCAGACAGGGGCTCATGCACGGGGGAGGGCGGGCAGGAGCTGGGGCTCGGTGCGCTTGCGCGTGCTGTGGCCGAGCGATGACGGCCGGAAGGCAGGGAGATACGGCGCTAGAGGAAGAGCGAGGAGGCGCCGATGCTACACACAAAGGCGCAGCAGGGAGTGGCGGCGTCGATCCTAGCGATAGAGGAAAAGGGAAGGAGTGAGAGGTTGGTCTGGCTTGGCTTGGCCTTATCTTAACGTGATGTGACTACGGAAGAGGCAGCATAGCACCAGCATGGCATGGCCCACCTGGGCGTCCTCGCCATAGTGGTCGGCACAGGAACGCACAGGGTCGGGTGATGATGGGTGCAGACATGGCGTGCTGGCACGACAGCGTAAGTAGAAAGCAGATAGAGGCAGAGGCAAAAGCAGATAGAGGAAAGACAAGCAAATACAGACAATAGAGGTAGGCAAGACAAGAGGCATTGATGGCTGCAGAGATGATGTGATGAAATAGGCAGCGACCACGAACACGTGGCCCGGTTGGTGAACAGAAAAAGATTTGGCGCGAGGCATTGAATCGTAGCAGTGTGTCCGAGCGGGGTCGCTGGCATCGGCTAGCGACAGAGCAGGACAGAGAGACGTCTTGCCCTCACTGGATTAGTCCGCACGCTAGTCAATAATTAAACTATGACAGACAACTAAACACATGGGCGTCGTGTGGCTCTACTGGCTGTGGCAGGATAGGTAAAACGAGCGACTACGAACGCGCAACAGCATTTGTTTTTCAAAACCCAAGTGGCACCTTCATCTACTCGATTGGTACCCCAATCTTTATTAAAACCCCAAACACACGTTCTATATTATTGTTGCTTTATAAAAATCACTTTTCAAATTGACTATTATTTGTCGACACAAACTACGAACGAGTTTTCCATTTTTGTTCCTTTTCAAACAAATTTTTGAAACTAACAAACATCACAACAATACTCGAAACAAACATACTAACACACTCACGATGTTCTTATATATATATTTTCAAACACGACTAAAGCACTAAAGTTTGTTACTCGATATTTTAAATGCAACAAAATCATGCTCTGAATTTTACTTAAGTACTATATACCAGTCATATCGTATTTTTGTTTATAAAAATTGTTTTTCATGCTTAATCAAATAAATAAGCCATTCGCCCTTTTATTTGCTATCAGACATTTTTAAGCACTAGTCCATGCGTCATACTAACTCGTAGAAACAAAACATCTAGGAACTAATTAACCCATTGTTCAATTGACACTATTAAACATAAGTTAAATTTTAAAATCTGAGAAAATCGTTTCGGTAAATCCTCTTAGGTCTAAATCTCGGTGCTAAGCAAGCTCGTAACACCAGGGGTGTTACACTTTGGTTTTGTAGCACCTCTCTAATTTGTTACTCAAATTCTTCACTTTATTTTTGAGCTCATTGTTCTCCTTCAAAAGGTTAGTCTCACAAGACATAGAAGTAGAATAAGTATCTATATGTGAAGAGCATGGCATATCTAATAAATCATCACAAGAGGTGAATACATGCTTCTTGCCTACATCACAAGGGTTAGCAACATTTTGCAATTTATCAGTTGATCCATGTGATGAGCTCTCATCATTTTTAAGTTTCTTTATAAACAGTTTAATAAGAGTAGCATGTTGTTCTAATAATTCTTCATGAGATGCAAGTAGTGTCTCATGATTCAATTTTAGAACATCAAGTAATTTCTTATGTTCTTCACAAAAGTTCTTGATAAATGAGTTTTCATTTTCTAATTTTATTGTTTTAATTTTCTCATTTTCTAAAGACATGGTCATGCTAGCAAGTCTACTCACAAGCTCATCATATGAATCAACATGATCAACCACATTATCATTTGATACATTGGTGTCACCTTGTGATATGAAGCAATGTGGTGACGTAGAAGAGCTTGTAGTAGCATCACAATCATGGCCTGAGCATGAACAATCATCATCAAGATCACCACCAAGTGTGCTTGATGTAGAATCTTCATGTGCAACACTTGTGGCATCATCATCAATCTTGTCAAGTGAACTTGTAGTGGATCGATCATCATCATCACTTGATCGTGAGGTGGAGCAATCTTCTACAATCACCAAATTGTGATCATGCTCGACACACTCATGCGCCTCCTTCTTGGGTTCATCCTCCTTGAATTTGCCATCATCCCATGTGGAGGAATCACTGAAGGTGTGCTTGATGGACTCCCATATCTCATGAGCGGTTCTCGTGATGTTTACTTGTTTCATCAAATCAAAACTCAATGCATCCATTAGAAAACAACAAGCATGTGCATCAAGTTCATAGAGAAATCTTTGAGCTTTGGTGAGATTTCTATGGTCTAAGACACGGGTGAGACCACTAGTGACAACCCACCAAAACTTAGGTCCCTTTGCATGAAAATGTTCAAGCTTGTGATTTTTCCAAAGTCCAAAGTTTGTGTCATAAAAAAATGTGTCTTACAATCATCTAGACCACTAGACGCCATCCTCTCGGGTCGGTGAAGACCACAAATGAGAGACCTAGCTCCGATACCACTTGTAAGGTCGAGATGGCGACCAGGGGGGTGATTAGTCGTTATCAAATTCTAATCGCGCCGGCTAACCAAAACAAATGCGGAATTAAAATAATCGGTCTAGCCAGGACTACACCCCTCTATCTATGTTCTCTAGCACCTTACAAAGATCCTAATTATGTAACTAAGGTGCCGGGCTAGCTAGAGCTCACCTAATCAATTCTAGAAGCAATGTCACACAAACCTATGCCACTAGTACTTTAAGCAACGGGGAGCTCCTATACATGCTAGTAAGCAAAAGCACAAAGCCAACTAAGCTCACTAGCAATGCTCAATAACAAGGCAACCAATGTCAAATTAGAGAGCATAATTACTTAGCTACACAAACTAAGCAATGTGACTAACAAGGCTACACAAACCAAATTAGCCACATAAGGGAGCAACTTCTATGCTACACAAGCAAGAAGGTAACTAGTGAGCTACACAAGCTAACTAATTACAAGAGCAACTATATAAGCACAATGTATATGAAAGTAATTACAAGCTTGTGTAACGAGGATGCAAACCAACAGGAAGAACAAGGTTGACACGGTGATTTTTCTCCCGAGGTTCACGTGCTAGCCAACACGCTAGTCCCCGTTGTGTCGACCGCTCACTTGGTGGTTCGGCGGCTAATTGGCATCACCCACCAAGCCCGCATGTCGGGCGCCACAAGAACCTACCCCGAAAGTGAGGGTAGCTCAATGACACGCTCAACTAGAGTTGCTTTTTGTGGCTCCTGCAGGGCGAGCACATTGCCCCTAACAAAGCTCTTCTCCGGGGCACCGCACAACCTTCTTGTGGGCTTCGACGGAGACCACCACCAAGCCATCTAGGAGGTGGCAACCTCCAAGAGTAACAAGCACCACCGGCTTGCAACTCGATCACCTAGTGCCACTCGATGCAACCTCACAATGCAATCGCACTAGAATCGCTCACTCACTCAATCTGATGAACACTATCAAGCTAGAGTGAGTTAGAGGGCTCCCAAGCACTACCACATAAGCCACCAAGGCTCTAGTGTGCTTAGATCAAGGCCAAAGGCCGACCACCACTTCTATTTATAGCCCCATGGGCTAAAATAGCCATTACCCCTTTGCTGGGCGTTTTTCGAGATGAACGGACACGTAGGTCGTTTGCACCGGACGTGTCTAGTCATAGCTGACCCACCACATGTCCCATTCAAACTAGCCATTGCCGCCAATGGCTTTCTCTAACATGTCGCATAGGACGCGTTGTTCTAAAACCACCGGATGCTGAGCCGCAACGTCCTGTTGATTCCAGTAAGCTCCCAGGCCCGACCGGACGCATCCGGTCACTCCAGACCGGACACAGGAGATGCAACGTTCGGTCGAGTCCAGAGAGCTCCTAGAGCCGCTCTGGGCCGCGACCGGACACGTCCGGTCGCTTACATTTAGTCGATCACCTCAGGTCCAAATATCGGACATGTTCGGTAGACACACCGGACACATCCGGTCACTCCTATCAGACTACCCGAAGTCTAGATAACATACCAGACACATCCGGTATCCACACCAGACACGTCCGGTCACTCTGTGACTAGCGCGACTAACTCCTTTTCTTCACCAACTTCTTCTCCTTTGCAAATGTGCCAACACCACCATGTGTATGTGTTAGCTTTTCACAAACATTTTTCAAAGGATTTGCCACTCGACTTGCCACGCCACTCGATCCTAGCGACGATGCAAAGTTAGATCACTCGAGTGGCACTAGATGATCAATATGCAAACAAGTTTGCCCTTCTTGATAGTACGGCCATCTATTCTAAACCCAGTCATCAACTTCACTACACACCTATGACGGGCGAAATGAAATACCCTAGGTTATACCTTTGCCTTGTGCATTCCATTCAGTCTTCTCCAATGTCGATGCAACACATGCATCAACACGATCAACAATGATATGCTCCACTTCATATCATCACGTGATCATATTGGTTCATCGATCTTGACTTCACTTGCTTTTCATCGTTGCCTTCATCCATCGGCACCAAGTCTTGCTCAAGCTTCACCGCCACGCGGTCCACCGCTCCAAAGCCTCCAACTTGCCCTTCACACTTGCAACCAGTTCATCAAGCCAAGTCTTGTCTTGATCTTCTCCACCTTGATCACATGACTCAATGTCATGTCTCATGTGCAATAAACTCCTTCATCATCACATATGTGAGCTTTGCAACATCTCCGCGCCATTTTCACCTTTATGGCATATGTTGCTGACACATATGTACCTATATACTAATCACCTGTGTATCTCACATAAACACAATTAGTCCACCTAGGTTGTCACTCAATTACCAAAACCACACAAGAACCTTTCAAAGTTACATAGGCTTATTTTAGCAAAAATAATTTAGCATAGTGAAAAGTGTCAAGCAAAAGATTTAATATTTTTCTTACTTTCCTCCTAGCATAAGAATATTGTGTAAAAATTTGTATGATCATATGTTAAGTATTTTTACCCCAATTAATTTCACTAGAAACTAGCAATTAATTAGGATTAAATATGAAGACCATATCTCAAGTATTCTTACTGCAAGTTTAGCATTTTTTGAGCTAGAGCATGTCAACACAAGATCAGAAAAATTAAAATCACAATTTTTGCACTTTCCTAGCTCAAGATATGCATTTTACAAATTTGAAACAAGTTAAAAAACACTTATGAAGCTCAATTTAATTCTCCTAGAAAAAATCTCCAAATAGTAGATTTCATATTTTTATCAAATACTACACTTTATGAGGAACCCAACAAAATTTGGTTCACCAAAATTGGACACTCCTAGCTTGAGATATGAATTTTTGAAGTTTGTATGTAAATCTAGAAAAATAAATAAAAATATCACATTTCAATTTGACTTCACGGCTAAGTGCTCCCGGTCCATGCACCCAGAGACGCTGACAACTGGACCCCGCGGTCAGTGTGGTCCCATGTGTCAGTCACATAGAATAGAGCACGACGGTTGACCGGCCATAGATCATCGCCGACGAGGTCACCGGTAGTGATGTCACCACCGACGGCTTTGCCTTGACGTCCTACATCGATGGGTGCGCTTGGTTGGTCTAGAGACTCATCAAAGTAGGCTCGACGGTGGCCATGGCGGACGACAGAGCTACACGGCGGTGCTCCGACGAGCTTCGGCCACGACGAGCTAAGATGAGACTCGCTACATCTATGCGGTGACCTAGCGAAGCTACAAGGCGCAGGTTAGGGTTCGAGGTGGCGCCGACGAGCTTGGCCACGTGCTATGGCAGAACCGCTCAAAATAACACACTTACAAAGGCGCTTGTCTTCCACTGACACTAAGCACCCCAAGAGCGAGCCACATCAGGCGGGTTCCATCGGGCACACCCCAAGGGAGAGCCCAAAAGGTCCAGATTTTCCCCAAGGATCCAATAATGAGAATGAGTTATAATACTTAATCCATTTCATACATCCAGAGTTCTTAGAAATATATTATTACAGTACCAAATTCAGAATGCGGAATATTAAACAGTGGAATGAAAATACACATGTATCGATAATAGACAAGGATCCATCTGTGCCCACCAGAAGAATCCTCCACACAACGGCTACTCCTCAAGGATTACCTACAACAGGGGTAAATAAACTCTGAGTACACAATGTACTCGTAAGACTTATCTGACTAGTGGGAATAATTTCCTGACTCTAATGGAAATAATAAGCTTTATGGTTTGCTGGGTTTCTTTTTAAATAAAGTAATATTAATAGTGAATCCTTATTTATATTATTATTAACAGTCATGATTAATTTATCATCTAGCCATTCTATGTAAGCACCTGTTCTACTTTCAAGCAAGAGTTGAGCAATCAGTTTCATTTCTTCACCTTTTATCTTTCAGTTCTTACTACGGTGCTAGACTGTAGACAAGCCGTACCGGATTACCCGGCAATTCGTGAATTAATGCCCCAGCTGGGTACCCTGAAAACACATGCCCCGCTTGTACCCCAGGCACAAGCAGGACCAACCCATCACTCTCCTATCATGGGATCCTAGGTCCCCATCCAAACTTAGACTTCAAGCCCTCGCTCCTAAGTTCCGGACTCAGTGCGGTGCAAGGACCTCCACCATCCATGCCTCCAATCAGTCGGTCTGAAAAGAGCCAGAATCTATGACAAGAGAGCAACAAGTCTTCCCTGTGCTCATGCCCAAGTATGTGCTCGGGATACTAAGTCTATGACTTGCCTAGAACCCAATGCAATGGCCAGTCCTTAACCGACATAGATAGGGAAAAAGTATAACCAAGCTATGCCCTGTTGGCCGTAGGACACAACCTCTTACACCCACCAATACCCAAACCATATCCCTACCTGGTCTCCATTTTTCTTTCCACCATTTTATCATGAGTGATCATAATTATCACCTATTGTGAGTAACGACAGGTTACTCACGCTACTGATACCCTGAGCATAGTAGCTACTCGACCTATACTAGTAGGACTCATAGGTAGATATATCTATGTATGTAGTTTCCATAAAATGCATGTACGTAAATGCACACCATATATATATTCAGTGATCATTTGAAAATAGGGGTTATGCACCGGGGCTTGCCTTGGGCAGGCGGTGTGTCAACAAAGTCAGCAACGAATGGCTCTGGGGCTCCCTCCTGTACGAGAACCTCCTCCTCGTACTCCTCAATAATCTCCTCATAGTCCTATTCGTCCGCAGGCACAAACTCTACCAACTCGTGATCTACATGCATAAAATGATGATGCAACACTTAATAATACGACAACAGCAACTCTTAAAATAAAAATACATCTATCAAGCTACTAAACTAGCTCTACCGACTAAGACGTTATGTTACTTATCATTTCCACTAAACAGGTATGAGACATTCCATACATTAACTTAGCAACTAAAGGCATTCTTATTCTTAACATCGATTTACTCTATATATGATAAAACAAGGAGTACTAGCTACCCTATTTATCATCCTATTCTAATGCTACAAAAATTATAGTGAGTACATAATAATCTAATGAACCTACTGTAAAAATTTCATGGCTAAAGCTATCACCGATTTGCTACAAAAATTCCTACAAATATTAAGCTAACTAATACTAAGCTTTCTAAATTGAATTTATGAATCTATCACTATCACAGCTACTGTAAACTAACTACACCAACAGATAGATAGCATTTTTATGAACCTAACAAATTTTGTTTTACTATTTTTAGACATCTATAGAATTTACTATAATTTTTCAAAGTTTAGCTCAAAACTAAATTAAATAAACCTTTACTAATTCACTAGAAAATGAAAAACCAAATTCCACCGCGTGGCCCACTACGCGAGCGGCGCGGCCCACTCTGACACCTCGCACGAGCACTGCGACCCACTAGCGCGGCCCAACGTGGGCGGGACCCATCCGCGCGACGACGGCCCACGACGGGGAGGCCCGCACGCTTCGGTCATCTTGCAAAAACGCCCTCGGACTACCCGGTAATAGCGTGAGCCCTAAGCGCACTATTCCCTCAGTCAGCTATCTTACAAATATGACCCTCCCCCTTTCCTTCTTTACCACGGCCGAGTCCCCCGGGCACCCTCGCGCGCACCAGCGCGGCGGCGCTGGCACCGGGCGCTCACGCCGGCCAGACCAACCCTTCCCCGCCCTATCTAAGGAGCTGATACCTGCCTAGGCATGAACGCGAGACACTAGGCAAAGAAAACACGTGCTGGGACACCGTAGTAAAGCTGGACCACGGCGGCAGAGCTCCTGCCCTGAAAACGGTGACGTTCCGGTGAGCTACAACAATGCCGGAGAAGTTGGGGTAGCGAGTGAGCTCAAGGAACTCACCACGGACACAGATGAGGTGGTGGTTCGGCCAGAGGTTGCCTAAGCTGAGCTGGCCTCGTGCACGCAGACGGTGCGGTGGTGCCCTGCGGTGGCAAGACCGCGTTAGGGGTGGCTAGGAGGTGGTAGCGACTTGGCAAAGGTGCGCTGGGTGATGGGTAGGTGGAGGCGAAGCTAGCGGTGCAACGGAACGAACATGAGCAGCTCTAATGAGGGGGCCTTCCGCCGACGCATGCCGACACGGTCTTATTGACCCGGCAGGAAGGAAAGCTCCAAATTGGAGCATGGCACGTCAAGGCTCACTACAATCAGGGGTCAGGTGGTTGGATGACTACATGACGAAGCCATGGACATGGTTAATTGGACCGAGGTGACTCCACCACGCTGAATTGAAGGCGCGGGTTCGGCGACCATGGCGACAGAGGAACAGGGGAAAGCCGGCATGGCTTGGCTCGTCGCTGCCGTGGCGGGACGCGACTGTCAACTAGTAGCACAAGCGTGCACGTGCTACAGGGCGATGGAGATTCGGCCAAACGCACACAGGGACGGTTGGCCGCATTGCCATAACTTGCAAGCCGACGGTGGCTCGGCCCTATGCGTCGCAATGGCTGGCGCCGGTCTGAGGAGTGGCAGCAGTGTGGCATCGCATCGAGCATGGATGCGATGGCAAAGACAGGTGGGGCAAGCCCACACACGTGTAGGCTTGAAAGGTCGACAGTGGTAGCGACTGGGCGACGGTGACAACGCAGACATCACGATGATGAGACGACGGCGTAGCGATGCAGGCGAACACGACGCAAGTAGTGCGAGCGCATTCGGTAGACTCAGCACTCTCGGTCGTGGCTAGCAGCAGCGCGGTGATGCAACACAATGCAGGTAGCAACACGTGAAGCGAGCGATAGTGGACTGGCCAGGGCAGCGGGCCCACGACGACGGTGGTGGTGGCAGAGCGGCCAGGCCCGCCGGGCGTGGCGGGCGCGTGCGTGCGTGAGTCACATGTCAGGGCGTAGCAACGATGGTGCGGACCTACGCGGTAGTGCGCATGTGCGCACATGGGCAAGCCAATGCCATGGCGCTGAGCCAACCCGAGGCATGGTGACCACGTCCAAACGCTGAAGCCAGCTGGGAATGTGCCTTGCATGATTTTTAAAGCGACCCACAAATCCAACTCAATGATCCAATTGCCAAACCACCTATTTTACGCTCGAGATGACATGTTAGGCTATCAAAACAAGCCCTAAGACCACACCACTACTTAACCCGATTCTTCTACAAAAATTGTTGAACTTAGCTTCGTCAAAGCATTTTACAACTTAGGAAATTCGACTAAGTCTCGATCGGATTCGCGTCGAATTCGATTTCGAAGCTATTCGATACGCTAGCTAGTGAATTCCTTTCACGACCTCAAGTATTTCATCGTCACCTACAAAGCTTATACTACAAACTTTATTAACGTCGTGCATATGCATTCTATAGCATTTTCGTTCAATAAAAATTTGTTTAAAACCCTAAGCGATATAACGCGACATGAAATATACATTCGTTTCGCATTTCCGATGAACGATTCGAGTCACAGAAATTGATTTACACACTATAATTCATACACATCACATAAACATGATGCCCATGCAGTGTTTTAGCAAAATATTTACAGTGTAACACCGAGGGTGTTACACGTGCATGGTGCCAGGGCAGCGAGAGCGTGGCGGTGGAAGGCCGCGTTCCGCTCCGACAAGGCCTACATTGGCCTTAAGGACCTACCGTGAGCTAGACCTAACTTCATCCTAACCCTAGCATGTGAAAGGAGAAAGGGAGAGCGAATGACCTCGGCCATGGCGAGCTCGAACCTACGGCGGCAATGGTGGCCGCGCACGGTGCGCACGCGTGTTTGGTAGGGACGCGGCGGTAGAGGTTAAATGGGTCACGACTTGAGCATCTTGGCCTACAGGGAGGACAAAACTAGAGAGAGAGAGAGATAGGATGGTCTCTGGTTGAGGCCGGCCACAGTGAGCTCAAAGCTCGGTGGTGCTCCGATGATGGCTGCGGCGGTGGAAAGGAATCGTAGGCCTTTACCTTGGCTCAGACGAAGGCGCGAGTAGGTCGGGGAGGTGGGGAAGGTGATGGAGTTGCTGGCAAGAGCTATGGGACGGCGGTGGTGCGGATGTGGCGATGGTGGCGCGGCTCTGCTCGGTGAGCAACGAGAGCAAGTGAGGTAGGGCGAGAGGGAGCGAATGGAGGCGAGCAGTAGAGGCGCACGCCTTTTCTCCCCACGCTGGCCTGATCGGCCAGGCCGACGTCGGTGTACGGCCACCACATGACGGCCGCGGCCTGTGGCCGGTCGTCCACGATGCCACGCGCGTCCACGCGATCAGAGTCGCGAACGAAACCTGACAGCGCTGCTTCGTGGTGATATTACTCCAAATCCATTCGTCCGTTGCAAAAACTTTGTTAACCAAAGTTGTAGAACTACACGTAATCTACAAATTTTCTTTAGGAAGCATCCCCTAATTTGCAATGGTTAGCCACTTACAATGCTCCCAAGTGAGGTACATTGAAACTATAAACAACATTATGACTTAGAAATTTTTTGCAAGTCTCAAAACAACATTTCCTTGCTACTTTGGAGCTATTTTTGAACATGTTAGGCACTGAATTAGGTCTTAACCCAAAAATAAAAGTTGTTACCCTAGTCAAGTACTACAACTTTTATTTAGGTCACACAGCCATGCAAACACTCTAATCTACTATTCAACTTTGGTCAAACTAGTATCATGACAATGGCATTTCAAATGAAACCAACACTTAGAAGCAAATTTGGCCTATGTCATGAATACAAACATTGTTCCATTTATCATTCTAGATGTGTCTAAGGTGTTTTCATGACCTCTCAACCATTTCATACATTGGTCATACATGATTGCAAGCATAAGCATATATATAAAATCAACATTTCATGTGCTAATGTATAAGAATGAGATGAAGTTTCATATGCTCATGTTCATGAATGCTTGGATGATGCTTGTGCTCATGAAATGCACATGCCAAATGCAATGCTTAACACTAGGGTGTTACAGTATCCTTGTTCATTCGATCCAACGGTGCCCAACAGTGAAGGCCTCACGGGCACAAGGGCGTCGAACCATGTAGGGAAGTCCGACGGCTAGTGTCAGACCACCGTCCGACTGAAAAGTCAGTTCTTGAACCTCTCTAGAGTGCCATAGATGGAGTGAGCGCGTTAGTCCAATGGGTGTCGGACCAAGGTGACTTGAACGCGCCAGAGAGTCGTTAGAGGCGCCAACAATCGAATAAAATCACGTGAGACACGTGGCTTCATGAGGAAGCGTTGGACCGTGGACTCGACGGTCCGATGGTCGATTGGTAGAGGCAACGACTAGTGGAGCTCTTGGGTGTCTATTTAAAGGGGTTGGCCAGCTCGTGGCGCCCTCTCTTGGCACTTTGACATATTGAGCATCCCCTAGAGCTGAGCCAAACCACTCCCACTCATCTCCTTAAGTGTTCATCCTCTAAGTGAGATTGGGAGAGATTTCTAATGCATTTGCATTGAGTTTAGGCATCTAGTGGCACTAGTGATCGTGTTCGCCGCGGGTATTCTTGTTACTCTTGGTGATTGCCGCCATGTAGACGGCTTGGAGCAGCGGTGGTTCGTTGAGCGGCTTTGGTTATTGTTGACGGCTCTGAACAGGTGATTGTGAGGGGTTCCTGTGCTTAGTCCCTGCGGGGGATTCACGAAAAGAAACTCTATTGAAATCATGGCTTGAAAGGTGCTCTCTAGTGTGGTTCTTACAGCGCCCAAGTGTGGGCTTGGCGTATGATGCCAATTAGCACGTGAGCCACCTAGTTTGGACTTGCCATAGCGTGGTCGTAGGTTGCCAGCAAGCAGCCAAACCACGACTTCGGTATAAAGCTCTCTAGTGTGGTTCATATTGTCTTTTGTCCGGTTCGGTATAAAGCTCTACACTTGCAATTCAATTTAGTATACTTGTGTAGTGCTTGTTTGCTTGTGTAGCTTATACAGTAGTTCTAGAGTAGCTTTTAGTTGTAACTAGTCGTAATTAGCTCTCTAGTTAGCTCTCTTGCTTAGGCCCTGTTTGGTTGAGCTGTGGCTGTGGGAAAAAGCTGCTGTGGGCTGTGAGCTGTAGAAAAGCTGCTGTGGGCTGTGAGCTGTAGAAAAGCTAAAAGCTGTTTGGTTAAACAAGTATAAAATATACCTTTTATCTTTATCTCTCTTGAAACAACTATGGAAGAGCTTTTTATTCCACCAATTTCGAAAAGCAGAAAACCAAAAGCCAAAAGCAGGGTCAACCCAGCTTTCAAAAATGAACTACGAAAAAGCAGCTGCTTCTGAAAAAGCACCCTCCAAAAACAGCCCCTTTGGTTGGGCTTTTGGCTTTTGGGGCCAAAAGCCAAAGCCAAAAGCCCAACCAAACAGGGCCTTAGTAGTGTAGTTGCTAGTGTGTGATTGTATGATTCAACCTAGGGACCGTAGCAATTAGAACTGTGTAGGAGGCTTTCTTATGATGAAATAGAGCAAGAGCAATAGTTGCATATAGTCGCCATCTTAATTACTAATCAATCTTTACTCTAGTGCTTTGTAAGTTTATAGGAAATTTTTTTATAGGATAGTCACCCCCTCTAGCCTTTTAGATCCTATCATTGGATCTACTAATACTAATTTTAACTGCTAATTTTTAGTACCAATGGTCGTTTAATCCATTTAAACAATGTTTAAACGGTAAACAAAGGTCACCTGTATCGTTCAGGCCCTAAATGGTGAGACGTTTAAATCATTAAATCGGTCTAAATGGTCTAAACAAAATCGAATCAAGCGTGATTAAATGAGCTAAATAACCATTTAATTCACCCTTTAATCAATAATAATATGATTACAACTACTATATTGGCACCCAACTAATTAACATCATAAATATATGTGGTTGAGTGAAATTTAGTTTTCTGAAGAAAAAAATGGTAGAATACTTATTGTTTATAAACAATATGGGTAAATATGTATATTTTCTATCATTTTTAATTTTTGCATAAGTAAATATGTATACTTTAATGTTACTCTACAAGATTGTTTAGGCCTTCTAGTTCCGTCTAAATATTGTTTAAACAGTCTTAACGCTGAATAAAGGGTAATCGACTGTTTACCATTTAAAATAACACTGATAACCTTAAACTAATCGTAAATTTGACATTCACCAAAACTCTGTGGTACCTTTTCTTTTTGACAGGGAGTATAGATACGGAAACCGAACACCCCAAAACCCCTGCTCATATGTTGTTTTGTGATTTTGTCATGGAGTAGTTTGGCTGGCGTTTAGCTGCTGTGGCTAGCTGCAGCTAGCTTATGTCTACGGTAGCTCTACAGTAACACACGAGAGAGAGGCGACAGCCAGGACTGAGGTAGCGGATGCGGACGAGAACTGTGTTCGCTTTGATTCCTCGAAGCAATGGAGGAGGCGAAGCGAAACCGCCACCGCCAGTCACCCACTTCTTCGCTGGAACGGGAGCACGTCCCTCCACCTCCACCAACACCGCAACAATCGAGGCCAAAAACCCCAACCAGTCCCCAACTCCCCATCCACTCCTCAGCCCAGACGCGCCCCCACGCCCCGGCGATTTCTCTTCTTCCTACGTGCGTGCGTGCGTGCCCCCAGCCCGCCTCGAGCCTTCACGCCGCCACCGACCAACGGGCGCTAGCACGATGTCATCCTCCGGCGCCGACGCTTCCGACCTCGATGCCGCGCTCGCCCTCCTCTCCGGCCCGCAGCTCGTGGCGCACCTCCGCGCCACCTGCCGCAGGGCGGACTACGACGCGGCCGCGCGGGTGCTCGGCGACCGCGACCGCAGTCTTGCCAAGGTCGAGGACGAGCTCGCCGAGGCCCGGACGGGCCTGGAGAATCTGGGCGCGCAGGTCCAGGACCTGGAGGAGCGCTACCTCGCGCTCAAGGCGGAGGAGAGCCGCGGGCCGAGCAGCCGCTCCTCGGGTGGCGCGATCGCGGCCGCGGCGCGGCGGGTCGACCGGCGCGCTGAGGAGCCGGACTCGAAAGGCGCTATTGACCTCTGCAGCAGCAGCGACGACGACGAGTTGGAGGAGGGGGAGTTCCGCCCCGATGTCGCGGGGGTTTCTTGCAAGCGGCAGGAGTCCGCGTCCAAGGGCGACGAAGGGCGCCGCGCGGGGGTTTCTTGCAAGCGGAAGGAGCCCGCGTCCGCGTGCTCGCCCGACGACGAGGACGATAAAATCCCGCTCAGCCAGCTTATCAAGAAGCGGAGGAGAGCTAAGCCTTGGGCTAATGGCGAACCCAAGAAGGGGCATGGAGATGTTCCGGCGAATTCTGCTGGACCTTTGGGGGTTGATCGGCTTGTGATTTCTCCCGTGAACAGGGGAATCCCCGAAGCAGTCGCGGAGCACATGGTTGGTAGACCTGATGATCCAAAGGTGGCGGCTTTCTTGCAGGGGAGTGGGAATGGAAAATCGGGGAAGAATGGGGGATTGCCCAGGACAATGCCGAGTCCTCCACCCACTGGTTCCACTGCTGGGAACAGCCTGCACAAGAACTGCTCCAAGCCCGACGGCTCTGAAGGCCGAGAGAGGATTGGTGAGAAACAAGGTCCTGTTGCTGGTCCGGAGAATGATGCACCAGTTCAGGTGAGAACTCCAAGCGTTACGGACACGGCGAGGAGAATTGTCGGATCAGCGCGAGTTGGTGCTGAGACGCCCATGGAGCACACCGATTCTTCATCGGATGGAACTGTCAGCGTGGTTCTCAAGTCAATCGAAGGGCAGGAGAAAGCAATTGGTGGAGTGCACAAGACGAAGGTATCGCTGGAAACTAATGGAACTGGGGACAAAGCTAGTATTGTATTGAAGGATACTAGAGAGCAAGGGAAACCAGATGGCCAAGTGCTCCACACAAAGGTGTTGTCAAGAACTAATGGAATTAGGGAACAAGGGGGTAAGCTCAGTCCTTGTCAGAGCCGGGTGGATATTCATGGAGGCAGACCCACGACATCAGATAAGCCAGTGTCAGCCACCTTGCAGCGGAAAAATCAGCTTGCGCTGCATTCGGAGCAAATGTCAGTAGAGAGTCCATTGCCTTCAGCAGTTACAAGATTCTGGAAATCTTCTTCAGATGTTTTTATGTCATGCCTTGCAAATAAGGAGATCTGTATGCAAGCTGCTTGTGCTCTTCACCGCCAGAAAAAGTTTACAACTCAACCAACTGAAGGAGGAGTCACCAAATTTGATGCACACAGGTGTGTTAAAATTGAGTCCCTTGGAGGTTAAAAGTCATATGCTTTGATAATCATCAGTTTTGTGCCCATACTTGTATTGCTTGTTTTTGCCTGACAGCAGTTGTGTAGGATATTTGATAGTAATATACAGCCTTTAGCTTTCTATACTCTGTCTTAGCGCATAACTGTGTTTTATTCAGCAAGTAGCTTTAACATACATATAAGTTTAACTCACATGGATATTTGAAGGCAAGATCAAACATAAATCATTTAATTTGCAAGTCATGAACATTGTAATTGGCCTAGCAGTTGCCTGATTTGTATTTATGTTTGAGTAATGAGTAATGACTATTCATATTAGGATTGAGTTAATAATTTAATTCCAACTTGGGTATGGACGTATGGTTGTATCCGTGAGGAATGGCCTTTGATTTGGTTATACCAGTATTTACTTCAGTTCTTTTAGTTTAAGAACTATGTTCTGATGCCAATCCTAAATTTTAAATGTATATCCCCTTGCATGAGCTTATGCACATAGTATGTAGTTTCTAGTTTAATGTCTATGGGTAGACATCCTGTAATTTAGTCAGCCAACAGTGTGGTTTTCATGAATCTTAAAACTCTGCAAAGCATCTTCAGCCAACAGTGCGGTCTGCTCTTTGCTGCTGCTATCAATATTTTTGCTTTATCAAAATTCTGACATATGTTTATTGATTGAATTTTCTAGTAAAATTGTCATTCATCTTGTAAAAGCTTTGCCAAAGTTAATATATTTATTCATGGTGACCTAGTTATCAAAATTCAAAACACATTTTGTAGTAATATTGATATTATGTGTCTTACAATGGCACAATACTTTGGCCATTGTCGCGGTTTCTAAAGCTATACTTGTTTGAGGATGTTCCTTTAGGGCGGCTGTGTTGGCGGAATTTCTTTTGGATAGCGACCTTCAGGGACCGCTGAAAAGAACTGTTGAGGACCTAGCGAAGCATGATTCTACAGGGCATGATTTCCTTGAGAGAGTAGTATTGCTATGCTCTGAGCAGTTGTTCAGTATTTACAGGAACAAAGACGATAAATACTTCCGTTGAAAGCGGCAAAACTGTATCTGGTAAGGTTTGCACCACTTATCATATGGAAGGGGTTACTATGTTTTGTTGTGATAATGTGATGTATATAGCTCATGCTGAAACTAATCATCTTCATGGATTCGACCGGCTAGCAGTTGTAGAAGTTACAGTAACTTTGTTTCTTTACTTGCATTGTGTTTAGAAAGATCATACTGAGGGGGCTCATAACTGCCCATCGTATATGCACCCTTTATTTTCCATCTCACCCTGTATGTTGATGAGTTGATAAGAGATCGTATCTGGTGCTACCGTTTTACCAACCACGATAGCACCGAAACTGGTGCATTAAAAATTACAAAAAAAAAGGATGGATAGAGGCAATCCACTGTGTGCATTCAAAATTTGAGTTTGAACAAAAACTTGTGGTAAGAGAAACAGGGACTTGAATAGTATGTGCTGCAGACTCAGAAGAGTTTTGGAGAGAAGTTTCCTTTTCTTTTTTTGAAAATAGAATCAAGAGAATTTTGTTGTTAATGCTAACGGAAAATGTTAGCAGGATTGACACTGTTTGTTGGGGCAGGATTCTGCGAGGAAGCCGCTTATCCATTGATAATGTTTATTCTGTGGGTTACGTTCTTGGTTTTAGCGATTATTTCAGATTCGGATTATCATTTTGTGAGATTGTTTGGCTGTGCACGATATAGTTCTGTGATCTGTTGTCCCTGGTACAGTTCCCTTGGGGAAAATTTTCGAGGGTCTTGCGTTGCTAAAGATCCAAAGGGTGCTGAACGTCCCATTCTTGGCTTTGCAGTTTGCTTGGCTGGATTTCAGCCTGGACCAGGTACTCGGTATGATAGTTTGCCATACGCCTGCGTGGCTGTGTTTGATTTGCCTTTGTACCTGCTGTGACTACTACCTGAGCATTCGGAATCTGAGGTTGGAAACACAGTAAGGTTCCTTAATTGCAATTGGAAGTGGAATGTTGGGGATGACAGTTTGTCTTGATGGCAAATAAGGAAGACAAAAAAATTTAGTGATAAATAAGGCACACCCTCTTAACTTTGGATAAGGAGTTTTCTCTTAAAGCACCCCCTCTATTATTATGACTTGACTAGCAAATGTGTTTGTATGCTGTAACCTGTTCTATTATGTTTTGGAATTGGATTCCGTACCATCATCACTATGTACATGGATCGTGAGTCCAGATTACATACAAGGCATGAATGACGCAGGGATGTTCTGAGAATAAAAAAATTGGTGAGAAAAAACCCTTCGTTCTTTAATAGGTTGGTATAGAGATAGGAGGGCATTGATGTTCACAATTCACGTGTAGTAATTAGTGGATGACATTATATTGTGGACTGAGATCATCATGTTATTCTTAACATACATAGACTTGGAGTTTCATCCTGTTCTTTAGCTCAATCAGTAACGCGCGCACGTCGGAAAGAATTTGGGTACCAACTGCCTGACGCTAGATACAGATGACAGGTGAGGGGTGAGGCTTCGTCAGTCGTTATTACACAGGTAAAGAATGATCTGACCTTGAACCGCTCTCAATCCGAGCGTGCGAGTGCGAGGGACGAGCGAGGCCGTTCGTCCGTCCCTTGAGTTGATCCCTGCATGCTTGCGTTCCGTCTGGTTTCCACCACGAAATAAGGCTGTATAAATCCTTCCGGGGCTCTCCCTCCTGCATCGCCGGAACCAAACGCCAAACGCCGCTGCGCTCTCTCCTTCTCGTCCTGATCCCCCCCCAGAGCGAGAGGGAGGGGCACCCGGAGGAGCCCGTCGTTTTGATCGGTGTCACAGCCCCCGTTCCCGCGAGGAGAACAACCGGAAGGAAATGGCGCCGATCTCCAGAGCCACGGCAATCCTTGTGATGGCTGTCGTCGTCGCCGTGCTCGCCGCCGCGGCTAACGCCCAGGCCCCCGCCCCAGCACCTGCCATCAGTGATGGTCAACTCTCAGATCTTTTTTTTTTCTTTTCATCGTAGTTTTTTCTCTTGTTCCATGCTTTATTTTCTCTTTTTTGGGAGGAATAGCCGATGCAGGCAGTTTGTTGTGGAAGGAATGCACTATGCAGCTACGTTGTTTGCGTCGAAGAACACAGCCTGATAATCCACATTTTGTTTTTCTTCATTCATGACGATTGGTCTCTTGTCCGTTTTTGGCAGGAACAAGTGTAGACCAGGGAATCGCCTACGTCCTGATGCTGGTGGCGCTAGTCCTCACCTACCTCATCCACCCATTGGACGCCTCCTCCGCCTACAAGCTCTTTTAAAAATCATCCGCTTTGTAATTTGGCGCTAATTGAGGGTGCCATTAACGGTGTTTGATTAATCGATCCAGTTTGCCCCACAATCAGAAAAGAAAAGAAAAATATGCACACATCTTATCGTTGCTACTTCTAGGACATTTTCCCCTGTCTTTCAGTCGGGGCGAAGCCTGAGGAGCCACATTATTGCAAATGACTCATTAGGGGGACCGATTTTTTTCATTCATCTGCATGATACAACAGTAGTGTGCAATACTAGTGGTGCTTTCAGTAATTCAATTATCTGATCTGATCTCCACCGGCATATCCTGAAGAGTAGAAAATTAAAACAAATCATCGGGGTAATAATGCATATATCACATAAAAAGTTTTGAAATTTCCCTGGTTGCATGATGCTGACAACATTGTCCAATGTATCCCTTTTTGGAGCATTTTAATTTGTAAATATAAATATAAATCAAAATAAGCATGCCATTATAACATTCTCAACTTTTACCTACGGTTTTTGATGAGTGACCTATAGTTTTTGTGTTCTTTAGTATTTTAATTGAGTGTGGCCTATAATTTTATGTGTACATATTAGCATATTGTCTTAGAGTTTTATCAAATTGCCAACAACATAATTCCCTACAAATTCATTATTACCCATGGTTATGGTAGTTTGTTAACCATTTTTTTTTGCAAAGAGTTAGTTAACCAAATATACTATATGCTTGTTTGGTTCACCTAAAGAAAATATGAGAATCAGATGAAAGAATGATAATAAAATCCAAAACAGGTGGATTATAGGGAAGATTCTTATAATGCGACCACAAGATTGTAAGGATATATAGTAATCCACCTCCAACATTTGGAGATAATGGGTAGAAATATCTTGAACTACCTATAATCTCTTGTTATAATCCAGGGATCCAAACATACATCTTCTTTTTTCTTATATGTGACCTAAATTTTACAATCACTCTTTTGAATTCAGATCCTCATAATCTTAGGAGATCCAAATAGGCCCTATAAATACTTAGCCCATTTGCGAGGAAACCATGGGAAGATGGTTGTTAGTCTTGTGTGTTGTGAAGGTGATTGTTCTCCCCTTAGGTAGATTTTTTATACAACATTTTGTGCTCTCTCTCTCTCTCCCTCTCTCTATCTCTATCTCTCTACTTATAATAAGTAATTTTGAGTTGTTCTAAGCCTAACTGTCATAAGTTTGACTAAGCTAATACAGAAGAAAATTAATATTTACAACATCAAATTAGCATCATTAGACACATTATGAAATATAGTTTTATAATTTATATCTTCGATGTGGTAGATGTTAGTGCTCTTCTCTATAAACTTGGTCCAACATATGGTAGCTTGACTTAGGATAACCTTACATCCCTTACATTTTAGATGGAGGAAATAGATGTAGTACTCACAACCTAAATGTGTAGTCCTAGATATCATAGGTTGAAGTGTGGGGTTTTTCAAGAGTTGATCATGGTCCATTCCATGTTTTAAACCTTGAGGAGTCATCCTTGCTCTTATTATTCTCATTCTTCTTTTTCTTCCACTACTTGGGATGAGGGCAATCATAAGAAAGATTATTGTAGTCACTACATTTATAGCATCTTCTTAATATATCCTACCCACCCATGTGTTGCTTGAACTGTTCTTCTAAGGGTGGTTTGATAAAGTTTTTAAGTTACCAATTACCGCCTTTTCTAGGATGGTTTGGTAAAGTTTTAAGTTAGTAATTGTCACAATACTTAGCTATAACTTGAAGAACTTACTTCCAAGCATTTCAAGGCTAGCATTGCACATGTTAAATCAACACAATTTTCATGTGCCACAAAGCTAATGTCTCCCTACAGAATCATAACTAGCACCAATGGGGATACCTTAATACTTGCATCTACCAACAACACTAATCCTACCGGATCACAATGCCTATCACATATACTCCGCAATTCGTGCCATGATCGGAACACCAACTTATATGTGCCTATCTAGTAATGGTTACGAGTCGTCATGGATAAGGTGTTTTGAAGTGATATTCACTAAGAGAAATAGTTCTTTGAGAAAAGGATGTCAATAACCGGCGAAACCCACAATAGTGACAGCCTGACAGGACAGAGAACAGTCAGGCAAGGTAGCACTAACATTATCAAACGAGGTAGTGGTGGATAGCCAATGAGTAAGATCATGATGGTGGCAACAATAAGAACGATAGGAGACAACTATGAGGAGGTTATATATCCCTGGTAAGATGTGGCCAATTACTCTTGGAGCATTGGGCTAGTGGGTAGTGTTATGGTGCTTTAACGAAGCCTACCCGACTCCCCACCATGACAAGGGTAGTGGCTCATCCTAGCAACGGTGGGCTAAGATTATTGCAAGGAAGAAGAAGAGGAGCTAGTTGGAGGTTATAGAAAAACATGAATCATAGGATGGTAATCAGATGACTAGAGAGATAGTGTGATAGGGTGGACGAAACACGAGGCGGTTTGGCTGGACAAACCCAATAAGGCACATGTCACATAGCCATGAACCTATAAAAATGGATTAGGGTGCATAGTGGATTTAGGGGCAAACGAATCAAGGTGTGGGTAGGGACTCTATTGGAAGAAAAGGAGGAGGGGTGAAGAAAAAAGAGAGGAGATGGAGGAAGAAGAAGAGAGAGCTTCCCTATACATCAGCTTTGTGTCACGCTCTAGAACTCTTAGATACAGGGAAAGAATAGAATCCGAGGATTTGGGTAGAAAGAGGGGCATAATTCTAGAGGAAGACGAAGATAGAAATGGGGGAGGAACTCTGAGTTTGTTATTCCTTAACAGTTCCATGTTGAACGGTTACAACGGTGCGGTTTATATTCTACTGCCGCCGGACACACAACGTCTTACGGCCAGAAGCCCACACAACCATATGACCCATCTACTGAATACTCTGGCCCGCTAGCCACTCGTTACATTGCCCCTCCCACAAAGGACAGCTTGTCCCTAAGCTAAAGCTTTAGGGTAGCAGCGACGAAGATCGACCTCTTCTTCCCAGGTTGACATGCTTACCGGCAACAAAGTCCATTGTACTTGCACTTAAGCTACCACTGATGCTCCCTTGGCTTACAAGCGGCGATTCAGTACCTGCTGAGGCTGCATCTGAAAAGAGGGATCAATACTGACAGATGATAGATCCTGTGTAGCATCCGACAATGGACCAATATACTTCTTGAGCTGTGAGACATGAATCACTGGGTAGATACGGTCATCAGGCGATAACTCCAACTTGTATGCTGTTGATCCAACCCGTTGAATAACTTTGAAGGGGCCATAATACTTGAAGGATAGCTTGTGGTTGGTGCGGTAAGCTACTGATGACTGCAGGTGGGGTTGCAGTTTCAGATACACCAAGTCTCTAGGTTCAAAAGCACGTTCTGATCGGTTTCTATCAACCTATTTTTTTCATCCTCTACTGTGCACGCAGCAACTGTTGCTGTATCAACTTGTTCAACAATTCTCTTTCCTTAAGCCACTGCTCCAAATCTGGTATTGAGCATTGCTGAAGGTTGGGAATTCCCAATTGCCGAGGAGTGTGCCCATACAGAACCTGGAAAGGGGATTTGCCCGAAGCTGAGTGAAAGGAAGTGTTATACCAGAATTCAGTTGCTAGTAACCACTGATGCCATTTCTCGGGACAAGAATGCACTGTGCATCTCAGAAACATCTCCAGGCATTGGTTAAGTCTCCCTGTCTGTCCATCAGTTTGTGGATGGTATGATGAACTCATCATCAGTTGTGTATCAAACAGATTGAACAATTCTTGCCATATAGCACTGGTAAAGACTCGGTCTCTATCTGATATCAGAGCCTTAGGCAACCCATGTAGCCTATATACCTGAGACATAGTGTTACACTCTAACAAACTATTGAACCATGTCATGAGCATCATGTTTATGTGATAATACATGTGATAAAGTGTGTAGATAAATTTCTTGTAACCTAAAATGACTAAAAAAAATGCTAAATGAAAGTTGATTCAATAGCTCATGTATATCAAGTAGGGTTAAAAACTATTTTTTATTGAGCAAAAATACTATATAACATATATGTGGCACCTAAATAAAGCTTGAAGTACAAACTTTGTAGATGGTAATGCAACCCTTGCTGTAGAAAAATAACATTGCTAGCTAGTGTTTCTAATAGCATAGAAATGGAACTTCAAATCAAAACTAGCATAAAGATTTAGAAAATTCTTAAGTTTAAAAACAGTTTGACAGCACCGGGTTTGCGAATTTATTCCCAGAAATCTAGTTCAAAGATTAGTACTATGTTTTAGTTCTTAGGGGTAGCCAAATATGCTCTCTTGAGCATGGTGGAGGTGGCTTGGTTCCAAGATCATTCGTTTAGTTTTTTTGGATGCTTTAAAATTGGTACACGCACTCAAGCTCGGGCCGTCAGGCCTGGGCGCGTGGCCGCACGCCAACCGGCCAAGGCCGCGCTCAGTCTGGTCGCAGCTTGGCCACCCTTGGCCGCAGCACCTACTGCTAGCTGCTGGCCACCGTGCCTGGCGACCACCCTGCCCCACCTGTTGCTGCATTGCTGCCACTACGGCTCCACGTCCTCACGGTGTTGCTACCCTCCCTGCTTCACACTGTGGCGCAGCTGGTGCCAGTGCCATCGCCTCACCATCGCGTCCGCACCCCCCTCCCCTGCACTTCTACGCCGCTGCTAGCCCGGTCCGATGCCCATACATGGCTGTGCTAGCCGTCGTCTTGCCATTTATGGCACTACGGCCGCGTGGGCCGTGCCTGATCATGGACGCACACGTTCTGTCCATAGCGTCTATGCGTGTGTCTCCCTGATCACGTCGACCGCATCCCACCAAGACGAGGCTGAGCTGAGCCCACCTACCTCTCTCTCTCTCCCTCTCTGCTACCATGGCTGAGTCGCGCCATTAAATTTGTCAGGGAGAGATCACCTCGAGTCAATTCGTCGTGTCGTTGGCTCCGTCATCAAGCTACGTAGCTACCCATCCCCACCCTGCCTTGAATGGCACCCGGTCGAGCTTCAATTTTGGAGCTTTTCCCCGCCACCGTGCCGATAAAGCCGAGTCCGCCCATCACCGAGGGCAACTCCCATCTGACCACCTCGGGCCAAATTAGCTGCACCGCTAGACTCGCCTCGAACCCCTCCTTGTCATGCGCACCTAAGGCATACCCTTACCGTTGTCCCAACGCTGTTGATGTGGTCGTGTCCGTCGCGGCTCATCGCTGAGCTCACCGTGCGTATGCGGCCAGCCTTGCTCGGGGCGTCTCTAGCCGAACCATCGCCTCGGCCAGGTCCTTGGTGAGTCACTCATGCTCACCCGCTACCTCTACTGCTCTCTTAGTGCTGTGGCTCAATGGAACATTGTCGTCGCCACCGCAGGTTGCCCGCCGACATGGAGAAGTCGCCCTACTTCATCTCCGGTCTCTGAATCGCTGCCCATTGTTGCGCGTTGGCCCGTAGGTGAGCATCAGTCCTCTAGATGGGTCGAGGGGGTCCCCTGTTGGCCGGCGTAGTGGCCCAGTGCCGGTCAATGTTGCGCCGGTGAGCGCGGAGGCGTCGGGGACCTCTCTGGTTCGAAGTGGGTTAATACGAAGGCCTTCATGCATAAACGTTGTCGGTAGAAATAGTGCACATAGTCGTCGTGTTAATAGAGGATAGCGCGGGGGCGTTTCTGCAAAAGCGCCAGCACGCGCGAGCTTCCCCGCCGTGGGCTGCCTCGCGTGCGTGGGCCACGTCGCGCATATGTGGGCCGTGCAGTGAAATCGTCTTTTTTCTAAATGAATTAGTTATTGCTTTTCTAATTAGTTTCTGAGCTAAACTTGTATATCTAATATAAATTCATGTAGATGTCTAAAAATTGTGAAACTAATTTTGTTAGGTCCTAAAATCATTGTCTACCTGATAGTGTAGTTAGTTCATATATATATCTATGTTGATGCTAAGGTCTATCAAATCATTTGAAAGTACTTAATATTAGTAGGGTAAATATTGTAGGAATTTTTGTGGTAAATTGGTGATAGCTTTAATTCTAAAATTTTTACAGTAGCTTCATTGTATTATTATGTGCTTACTGTAATTTTTGTAGCCCTAGAATAGATCAAGCATTAGAGTAGTTAAATGCTCTTTGTTTCAATATACATTAAATCATTAGTAGAAATAAAGATATATCTTTAATTTTTAGGCTAGGTGTTTGTTAGTTGAACCTAATACTTTACTTGGTAAAGATGATAGTTAGCTTAGTATCTTAGTCATTAGAGCTAGCTTACTATCTTAGTATGCGTATCCCTATTTTAAGAGTTGTTGTTGCTTAAATACTAAATAGCTGCATCATCATCATCGCATGCATATAGAGAACGAGTCGGCGGAGATCGTGACCTCCGGCGAGCATGAGTTTGAGGAGATCATCGAGGAGTACGAGGAGGAGATTCTTGTGTCAGGATAAGGTCCTGGAGCCATCACTAACTGACTCAGCTGACACTACGCCTACCAGGGCAAGCCCCGGTACATAACCCTCATTTTTTATAATAACTAAAATATATATATATGTGATGTGCATTTATGTTACATGAATTTTATGGAAACCACATGCATAGATATATCTATCCTATGAGTCCTACTAGTACAGGTTCCCTATGCTTAGGTTTTCAGTAGCATGAGTAACCTACCGTTACTCATAATAGGTGATTATTATAATTACTCTAATGATAAAATGATGAAAGGAAAAATAGAGACCAGACAGGGATATGGTATGGGTCATGGTGGGTGTGACGAGTTGTGTCCCGCGGCCATGGGGCTTAACTTGATTACGTTGTTTTCTCTGTCCGTGTTGATTGAGGACCGTCTGTTGTTGTGGATGGTAGTCAGGTCACAAACTTTTTATCCTGAGCACATACTTGCTTATGGGAGCGGGAAGGCTCGTTACGCTCTTGTCGTGGGTTTCGGCTCTTTTCGGACCGATTGATTGGAGGCAGGGAAAGGTGGAGGTCTAAGCACCATATTGAGATCGGGTCTCAAGTGTGGGAGCTTGGAGTCCAAGTTTGGATGGGGACTTGACCCGTGACAGGAGTGGAATGGGTTGGTCTTATTTATGTTAGAGGTACAAACGGGGCGTGTGTTTCGAGGTACCCAGCTGGGACACATTGGTTCGTGAATCGCTGTTTCTGTGAGACAGTATGACTTGGCTATGGTCTAGCACCGTAGTAAGAACTGGAATATGAAAGATGGTAAAATAATTCTCATTGCTCAACCCTTGCTTGAAGGTAGTACAAGTGCTTACCTAGAATGTTTAGCTAATGAAGTAATCATGACTGCTAATTAAACTTGATCTTAAGGACGTACATCTAGTAATGCTTTTCGCAAACAAAAAGAAAATAGCAAACCCATATTGCCTATCATACCCCTTGGAGTCAGGAAACTATTCCCACTAGTCGGGTAAGTCTTGCGAGTACATTGTGTACTCAGAGTTTATTTTATCCTGTTGCAAGTGCAGCTTGAGGAGTAGCTCTTGTGTGGAGGATTCTTCTGGTGGGCACAGATGGATCCTTGTATCATTTCCGCTAGATGTTATTTTAAATCCCGCTGTTTAATTATCGCACTCTGAACTCTGGTATTGTAATAAATAATTTCTAAGAACTCTTGTTGTATGAAATAGACTAAGTATTGTAAGCTTGTTGGTACAGAAAGTGACCAACTAGTGAATATTTGTAGTTTTGTTGTACGTTGTGATCGGAGGTGGCCTAGCACTCAATGACACAGAATTTATACTGGTTCAGGCAACGTGCCCTATGTCCAGTTTGGGTTGGTCGGTGACTTTATTCCTGAGCCCAGGTGCTCGAAGTCTGTAGTGGGGTTACAAACAAGAAAGAGAAAGGTGGGGTGTACGAGAGGCTCGGTCGGGTCCGACCAAGAGGGACGAGGGTGACCGGAACTCCGCTATGAGCTAGGTGTTTGAGCGTGTGCTTGAAGGGTTGTGAGCTATCGATCTGGTGAATCTTAACTTGAAGAAGTCGACCCCCGTTGGAGGGAGCACATCCCCTTTTATAGATGAAGGGGATGGCTTTATAGGTGAGAGGGAGAGAGTACAGATGTTACTAAGCCTTGTTGCCCACGTCGATGAGGACAGTGATGATGGTAGGCGCCCACAATACTGTTGATGTCACTATAGAACGGCAGGTGCACATGGGAGGTTGCATTGTCTTTTTTAAGAAGGGTAGATGTCGGTACCTACAAAATACTATTGGTATGTGAGGAGCCCTACCACGTGTACCAGGTATGGTGAATCTTGGCACCCACAGTACTATCGATGCCCAGAGGCATGTGGGGGGCTTTTCGCCGTATGGGGGTCCAACGACGCCTATAATACTGTAGACACAAATGTCGGCGCCTACAATACTGTTTGTGTCAGGGCGGTTGTGGAGCACTGTTCCCGTAGGCGTACAGGGTATGGTCCTGGTATCGTGGTTTGACTTGTGCGCTGCCTTCTCTGTTCGCCCCTGGTCCCTTCCGAGTGGGCGTCTCGGGTCGGATGGCCCCAGTCGGCCCTGGCCACGCCAGTCGGAGAAGAGCGGTAAGCGGGCTTCCTACGGGGTCCCCGGTCGGAGACATGGGGTCAGAGTAGGAAGCAGTGTTTTTGGGCTAGGCCTTCCGATCGGAGAGACCGCCCGGAGGCAGCTGGCGTCCGAAGCGAGTGCTCCGGTCGGAGAGGTGGGCCGAAGAAGTTGACGAGCGGGTGTTTGTTCCTTTGGGTAGACCTTCCAGTCGGTGACCGGACTGTCCTTCTGGCCCGTTGTGTTTTAGAATCTTGGGTCGACCCATGAACTACATGCTGTTTTCTTGGGCCGAGCCCTGGCGTGGAAGCCGGTCCCCGAGGGACCCTGGGTTTATGAACCCGACAAAGCTCGTACTCATTATTGGATTCTAGAGGTAAAATGTGGATTGATTCGAGTTCTCCCGTAGGGTGTGCTCAACGGAACTGTCCGATCTAGCTAATTTTTGAGGTGCTTTGTGTCTAGTGGAAGACGAGCGCCTCTGGAAGCGTGTTATTTCGGACGGTTCTGCCACACTGAGTAATCTATAATGCAATATATGGATGCTTCAAGGGTATAAAATGACCATATTTAGTGAATTTGTCCACAACAACCATATGGTATCATATCTGTCAGAGACTGGTAATCCTTCAATGAAGTCAAGATTGACAATCTCCCAAGCCTGCTCTGGTATTGGAAGTGTTGATAGCAATCCAGGCAGCTTAACATGTTCTGACTTTGCCTTTTGATAGATCTCACACTGCTGGACATACTTCTGTATGGTGCTTTTCATTTTTGGCCAGGAGAAGAGATGCTTCACCCTATTGTATGTAGCAGTGACACCAGAGTGGCCACCCAATCCACTACTATGCAAGGCTTGGAGGATATGTTGCTGGGCCAAAGGGTTATTACCTACCCACACTCTTCCTTTGTGTCTGATGACACCATCAACTAAAGAATATCCACTTGAAGTATTTGGAGCAATACTGAGCTCGGTCAACAATTGTTGAGCCATTGGATCCTCCAGATATCCTTCCTGGAGCTTACTGAGCCAAGATGGGACACTCAAAAACAGCTTGCACTGAATTGTCTGAAAAAACATCTGGACAATGAATTTGCAGCTGTATTTGTTGTGCCTTTCATGTAATGTATGGTGAAGTTAAATCCATCAACTTCATAAGGGCCTTATGCTGCAACTTAGAAGTCACCCTCTGCTCAGTTAGATGCAACAGACTAATGTGATCAGTGAATATTCTAAACTTCTGATGTTGAAGATATGATCTCCATTTTTCAATGGCCATAAGAAGAGCAATGCATTCTTTTTCATAGGTGGATAATGCCTGATACCTTGGACTCACGGGCTTACTGAGGTAAGCAATTGGATGGCCGTCTTACAAGAGGACAGCTCCCACTCCTAAGTCACTTGCATCAGTCTCTAGCACAAACTATTTGGAAAAATCAAGCGAGGCTAGCACTGGTGCTTGTATCAGTTTCTGTTGAAGAGTTCTGAATCCTGTCTCAGTTTCAGATGTCCAAACAAAGGGAGTGCTCTTCTTAAGTAATGCAATCAGAGGCCTGCTGATATGATCATAATGTTGTATGAATCTCCTATAATATCCTATCAACCCAAGAAACCCTCTTAACTGCTTCAGGTTTGTTGGTACATGCCAGTTCTTGACAGCCTCTATCTTGTCTTGCTCTGTTGACACTACTTTAGCAGAAATAACATGTCCCAAATAATCAATTGATTTCTGAGCAAAAGAGCATTTGGACAGTTTGATAAAGAAGTCATGTTGATGCAAAATCGCAAACACTTGTTTCAATATAGCATTGTGCTCCTCAAGTGTCTTTGCATAGATAAGGATATCATCCATGAATACTAAGACTCCCTTCCTTAATAGATGTGCAAATATCTGATTCATTAAACTTTGGAAAGTAGCAGGAGCATTTATTAATCCAAATGGCATAACTAGGAATTCAAATAGGACATTATGAGTCCTCAAAGTTGTCTTAGCTTGATCTTCAGTGGCCATTCTTATCTGGTGGTGGCCTGACCTAAAATCCAGCTTTGTGAACCAACAAGCACCAGCTAACTTATCAAGTAGCTCTTCCACAACAGGCATGGGGTGCTTGTTTTTGACAGTGATTGCATTTAGATGTCTGTAATCTATACAGAACCTCCATGTTCCATCTTTCTTTTTAACCAGCAATACTGGAGAGGCATATGGACTCACACTTGGCTGAATGATGCCATTTTTCAACATAATGTGCAGTTGTTGCTCTATCTCATCTTTCTGTGCTGGTGAATACCTGTATGGCCTGACTTGTGTATGGCAGAACCACCCAAAATAACACACCTTCGTAGGCGCTCGTCTTCCACCAGACACTAAGCACCCCGAGAGCGAGCTACATCGGGCGGATTCCATCGAGCACACCCCAAGGGAGAGCTCGAATAATCCACATTTTTCCTCCAGGATCCAATAATGAGAACGAGTTTACAATACTTAGTCCATTTTATACAACCAGAGTTTTTAGAAAGACATTATTACATTACCAAGTTCAAAGTGCAAAAATTAAATAGCGGAATAACAATAAACATCTATCGATGATATATAAGGATCCGTCTGTGCCTACCAGAAGAATCCTTCACACAACGGCTACTCCTCAAGCGGCACCTGCAACAGGGGTAAATAAACCCTAAGTACATAATGTACTCGCAAGAATTATCTGACTAGTGAGAATAATTTCCCGACTCCGAGGGGTATGATAAGCTTTATGGTTTGCTGGGTTTCCTTTTTGCGGAAAGCGATACTAATAGTGAATCCTTATGTATGTTTATTATTAGCAGTCATGATTAGTTCATTATCTGGCCATTCTATGTAAGCACATGTTCTACTTTCAAGCAAGACTTGAGCAAATAGTTCCATTTCACCACCTTTCATCTTTCAGTTCTTACAACAGTGCTAGACTATAGACAAGCCATACTACATCGCCCGGTGATTCATGAATCAATGTGCCCAGCTGGGTACCCCGAAACACATGCCCCGCTTATACCCCAGGCACAAGCAGGACCAACCCACCACTCTCCTGTCATGGGGTTCTAGTCCCCGTCCAAACTTGGACTCCAAGCCCCCGCTCCTTTGTCTCGGACTCAGTGCGGTGCTTTGGCCTCCACCATCCCTGCCTCCAATCAGTTAGTCTGAAAAGAGCCAAAACCCACGACAAGAGAGCACCAAGCCTTCCCTGTGCCCATACACAAGTATGTGTTCGGAATAATAAGTCTGTGACTTGCCGAGAACCCAATGCAACGGCCGATCCTTAACCGACACAGATAGGGAAACAGTGTAACCAAGCTATGCCCTATTAGCCATAGGACACAACCTCTTACACCCACCAATACCCAAACCATATCCCTGCCCGGTCTCTATTTTCCTTCCACCATTTTATCATGAGTGATCATAATAATCACCTATTGTGAGTAACGACAGATTACTCACGCTACCGAAAATCCTAAGCATAGCAGCTACTCGACCTATGCTAGTAGGACTCATAGGTAGGTATATCTATGCATGTAGTTTCCATAAAATGCCTTTAATGTAAATGCGTATCACATCTATATATATCCAGCGATCATTCAAAATAAGGGTTATGCACCGGGGCTTGCCTTGGGCAGGCGGGGTGTCAATAAAGTCAGCAATTGATGGCTTCGAGGCTCCCTCCTGTACGAGGATCTCCTCCTCGAACTCCTCGATGATCTCCTTGTCCTCCTGCTCGCCTGTAGTCACAAACTCTATCAACTCGTTATCTACAAGCATGAACTGATGATGCAACACTTAGTAATATGGCAACAACAACTCTTAAAATAAGAATACATTTATCAAGCTACTAAGCTAGCTCTACCGACTAAGATGCTAAGCTACCTATTATTACCACTAAATAGGTATGAAACATTGCATGTATTACCTTAGCAACTAAAGGCATCCTTACTCTTAATATCGATTTACTAGATATATGATAAAACAAGGGGTACTAGCTACCATATTTATCAACCTATTCTAATGCTATAAAAATAATAGTGAGCACATAATAATCTAATGAACCTACTGTAAAAATTTCATTGCACAAGCTATTACCAAATTGGCCACAAAAATTCCTATAATTATTAATCTAAATAACATTAACACCTCCAAATGATTTAATAGACCTTAGCATCAACATAGACATACATAAACTAACCATACTATCAGGTAGACCACATTTTTAGGAACTCAACAGAATTTATTTCACAATTTTTGGCTACTTATATGAATTGATATTAATTTCCAAAGTTCAACTTAGAATGTAAAATATAAAGCTATTTCTATCTTCTCTAAAATGAAAAGCGAAATCAACCCGCGTGGCCCACGAGCGAGCGACGCGGCCCACGCACGGGCAACGCGCGCGCACGCGCGACACGCCGGCGCGGCCCACGCGGGGCGTGGCCCAACCGCGCGGCAACGGCCCGCGACGGGGAGGCCCGCGTGCGCCGGTCACTTAAGCGAAAACGCCCTAATCTAACTGCTATTCCCCTAACTACTATGCGGCCTATTCCTACAGTCAGGACTTAAGCAAACCAGCCCTCAGAACAAATCCATCTTCACAACGGCTAGGTCCTCGGGCCACCCCCGCGCACACCGTCGCGGCGGCGATGGCACTGGACCGCCACACCGGCCAACTGATACCCGCCCTGACCCAAATAACGAGCTGAACATCACCTACAACCCTAGTGCCTACCTTAGCCAAGGTTACAGGGGTGGCAGAGCTCGCGGAAGTGGCGGCCACGGCGCGCGGCCATGCATGACGGCGGCGTGACCACGCCGGCCACCCTAAGCCACAGCGGTGAGAGCTAGCTAACTCTAAAGCACCATGTTGGGGAGCGCGGCGTGGCGCTTGCCACTCAATAGAGAGGACAAGGGCACACAGACGATGGCTACACGTGCTCGTACGAGGTCGGCATGACTTGTGTGGCCGCAGCGCCCTAATTGGCAAGCAGACAGCTACACGGCCATGTGTCGGTGCAGCGAGCGCGCGCAGCAGCGGCAGCGGCGATGTGACGCAAGTGGTGTGGGTGCACGCGAGCAACCCAGCAAGCGCGACTGTGGCCAAGAGCAGCGGTGACATGACGCAAGCGGTAGAGACCTGGGCAGAGGGGCGTTGTGCCACCTCGGCGAGACGCGGCCGATGGCGAACATGTGCACAAGGAGGGGGGCAGCCAGTGGCTGGCCGGCAGGCGGCCAGTGGCATGCACAGCGGCTAGCTTCGCCAGGCCACAGCCAAACTAGGGCGACTTCAGTCGGCCAGCGCGGGCAAGGCCAGCATGGCGGCACCGAGACCGCACGTGGTGACCACGTACGGCCTACGAACCAGCCCGAGGACATGTTGTGCACGACTTTTAAAGTGTTCTAAAAACTTAAATCGTTGATCCAATCGCCAAACCACCTATGCTATACTTGAGAGGGCATGTTAGGCTACTAAAACTAGCCATAAAACCACACCACTCCTTAACCCAATTACTCTACAAAAATTGCCAAACATAGTTTTTTCAAACCATTTTTTAGACTTACGAAATCGACTAAGTCTTGGTCGGATTCGCGTCAAATTCAATTTCCAAGCTATTAGGTATGTTAGTGAATTCATTTTTTGATCGCAGGTATTTCATCGTCATCTACAAAGTTTGTACTTCTAACGTTATTAAAGTTCCGTATATATGTTCTATAGTGTTTTCGCTTAATAAAAATTGGTTTTAACCCTAAGTGATATTACGTGACAATGGAATGTAACTTTCGTTTCGCATTTCCCGTTGATCATTTCGAGTTACGGAAATTGATCTACACTCTATATTACATGCATTAACACATAAACACGATGCTCATGCGGTGTTTTAGTAAATGATTTATGGTGTAACACCGAGGGTGTTACAAATCTACCCCCCATAAACAAAATCTCGTCCTGAGATTTCATGTGCCTAGTGTGGGAAAAGAGATAAGAAATACATTTCGATTTAAACAATTACCTCGGTTTACTAGAAAGAAGGTGGGGATAATGCTTCAAGATATAACTTTCTTGCTCCCACGTTGCTTCATCCTCCAAGTGGTTTTGCCACTGAACTTAGTAGAACTTCACCACATTGTTTCTAGTCACTTTTTCTTTCTCATCTAAGATCTTGACAGGATGCTCAATATAAGTCAAGTTAGGCTGGAGGGAAAGTCCTTCAATTTCCACAGCTTCATCAGGGACCCACAAACATTTCTTCAACTGAGATACGTGAAACACATTGTGTACCGCCGATAGAATATCTAGAAGTTGGAGACGATAAGCAATCGGGCCACACTGCTCCAAAACCTTGTAAGGGCCCACATATCGAGGGGCTAGCTTGCCACGGACACCAAACTGATGCACCCCTCTCATAGGAGACACCTTGAGGTACACATGATCCCCAACAGTAAACTGCAAAGGCCTTCTTTGCTTGTCCGCATAAGCTTTCTGTCGGCTCTGAGCTGCCTTCAAATGACTCTAAATAATACTGACTTGCTCTCGAGCTTCTTTGATGAAATCAGGCCCAAAATATCCATGGTCTCCCATTTCAACCTAGTTAAGTGGTGTCCTATATTTCTTTCCATATAGAGCTTCAAAGGGTCCCATACGAATGCTTTCTTGATAGCTATTGTTGTAAGAAAACTCAGCTAAGTTCAAGCATTCGTCCCACTTCTCAGGAAAAGAAATGTCACAAGCTCTCAACATATCTTTAAGTACCTGGTTTACCCTTTCTATTTGGCCGTTAGTCTATGGATGATAGGCTGAACTTTGGAGGAGACTAGTACCAAGACATTCCTAGAGTTGCTCCCAAAAATGAGAGACAAAGACTGACCCTCTATCAGAGAAGATAGTGAGAGGAACTCCATGCAGGGTCACAATCCGGTCAAAATACAACTTGGCATACTTTCTGGCTGAATATCTGGTATCTACCAGGAGAAAATGAGCGGACTTGGTAAGGCGATCCACAATGACCCAAATAGAGTTATAGCCCTTGGACGTGCGCGGTAAACCCACAATGAAATCCATGGAAATATCTTCCCATTTCCAAACGGGGATAGGCAAAGGCTGCAAATATCCCAGGGTACGCATAGTCTTAACTCTCCCACAAGTGTCGCACTCTGTGACATACTTGGTGATATCCTGCTTCATATTGGACCACCAATACAAGGGGCGCAAATCATGGTACATTTTATTACTACCAGGATGGATGGACAACTTGGAATGATGAGCTTCATCCAAAATCTTTCTTCTAAGCTCCTCATTCGACGGAATCACCAATCTATTCTTAAACCTCACTAGACCTTGCTCATCAATACTAAACTGAGGACCATGCCCTTCGGCAATTAATTTCTTGATGTGAGGAATTTCTGAAGTATCTTGCCTTTGCTCCATAATAATCTGCTCAAGCAAATCCAAGACTAAGGCAATGTGAGCTAGCACCTTAGCATGGTTGAGAGACAAAGGTGTTTCTTCAACCTGATATGACTTTCGGCTCAAAGCATCAGCTACCACATTATCTTTTCCAGGATGGTAATGTACCTCCAAGTTATAATCCTTGATCAATTCCAACCATCTCCTTTGCCTCATATTTAACTCAGCCTGAGTAAAAATATATTTGAGGCCCTTGTGATCCGTAAAAATGTGCACTTTATTTTCCAACAAATAATGCCTGAAAATTTTTAGAGCGTGCACCACAACAGCCAGCTCTAAATCATGGGTGGGATAATTCACCTCATGCTTTTTCAGTTGGTGTGAAGCATAAGCTATCACACGCCCATCCTACATAAGCACACATCCCAACCCTGTCTTCGAGGCATCACAATAAACATCAAAAGCTTCTTCACAAGCCGAGCTCCAAACAAACTTGGCATCTTTCTAGAGCAACTTGGTCATCGGCTGAGCTATTTTGGAGAAGTTAGGAATGAAGCACCGATAGTATCTAGCTAGACCAAGGAACTGACGAATCTAATGCACTTACTTGGGAGACTTCCAATTTAGCACATCTTGCACCTTGCTTGGGTCTATAGAGATACCTTCAGATGTCAGAACATGTCCCAAAAACTGCACTCGATCTAACCAAAATTCACACTTGCTGAATTTGACATACAACTCATGTTCCTTTAATCGAGTCAGTACTATCTGAAAATGTTGGGCATGCTCTTCCTTGTTCTTGGAATATATCAAGATATCATCAATAAACACCACTACAAACTTGACTAACTCCGGCATAAAGACCGAATTCATGAGATACATGAAGAATGCAGGAGCATTGGTGAGACCAAAAGACATGACTAGGTATTCATACAACCCATACCTAGTAGAAAAAGCTGTCTTTGGTATATCTTGTGGTCTAATCTTGATTTGATGATAGCCTGAACAGAGATCAATCTTGAAGAACACCTTGGCACCAGCTAGTTGATCGAATAAAGTATCAATATGAGGTAAAGGATACTTGTTCTTAATGGTTACCACATTGTGTCGGTGTAGAAAGTGACCAACAAGTAAATATTTGTAGTTTTGCCGCATGTTGTGATCGGAGGTGGCCTAGCACTCAATGACATAGGGTTTATACTGGTTCAGGCAACGTGCCCTATGTCTAGTTTGAGTTGGTCAGTGACTTTATTCCTGAGCCCAAGTGCTCAAAGTTTGTAGTGGGGTTACAAACGAGGAGGAGAAAGATGGGGGTACAAGAGGTCCGGTCGGCTCCGGTCGGAAGGGCCGAGAGCGACAGGAGCTCCGCTATGAGCTAAGTGTTCAAGCGTGTGCTTGAGGTCCGAACCTAGAGGTTCTGTGGTTGTGAGCTAGCGAACTTGATCAATCTAATGAATCTGGAATCACTTGGATCAACCTGGATCAACTTTTTCTTTTGGGAGAGAGCGCATCCCCTTTTATTGATGAAGGGGATGGTCTTACAAGTGAGAGGGAGAGAGTACGAATGATTCTAAGTCTTGTTGCCCATGCCGACGGGTACAGGATGATGGTAGGCGCCCACAACACTGTTGGATGTCAGATGCACGTGGGAGGCTGCGTCGTTTTGTTCGGGTGTGGCAGATGTTGGTACCTGCTATACTATTGATGCCCAGAGGCATGTGAGGAGTTTCACCATGTTCACTTGATACAGAAAATGCCGGCGCCCACAACATTGTCGATGCCCAGAGGCATGTGGGGGGCCTTACCGTATGGGAGTTAATGGCGCCCATAATACTATAGAGGAAAATGTCGGTGCCTACAACACTGTTTGTGTCAGGGAGGTTGTAGAATACTATTTCTATAGGTGTACAGGGTACAGTCCTTGGTATTGTAGTTTGACTTGTGCGCCCTACCTTTCTTTCTTCGTTCGTTCCCTGGTCCCTTCTGAGCGGGCGCCCCCGATCAGTTGGTCCCAGTCGGTTCTGATCATGCCAGTCGGAGAAGAGCAGCGAGCAGGGTTTTTGCGTCCCCCGGTTGGAGACGTGGGGTCAGAGTTGGAAGTGGTGCTTTGACCAGGCCTTCCGGTCGGAGAGGCTATCTAGAGGCAGGCTGGAGACCGAAGTGAGCGCTCCGGTCGGAGAGGTGCGCACCGTAGGATCGGGAGAGGTAGTTAGTTTTTAGGGATCGGACGAGACAGAACTTGTAGGTCCTGGCGTCGGTGTAGCCCGCGCAGCTGAGGTAGTTAGTTTGTTAGTTTTGGGATTGGTTGAGACAGAGCTCGCCGATCTTGGCGTCGGTGCCCGCCGTGGGATCGGGTGAGTCAGAGTCGTGGATCCTGATGGGGCGAATTTGGGGTCATAGACCCAGACGTTTTTGGTGTGTAGATGAAGCATAGTTGGATGGGGCGAGTTTGGGGTCGTAGACCCAGGTAATTTTGCAGTGCAGTTGAAGCGTAGCCGGATGGGGCGAGTTCGTGGTCGCAGACCCAGGTAGTTTTGGAGTGTAGTCGAAGCGTAGCCGGATGGGGCGAGTTCGGGGTCGCAGACCCAGGTAGTTTTGGACTACAGTTGAAGCGTAGCCGGACGGGGCCAGATCGGGGTCACAGACCCAGGTAGTTTTGGAGTGCAGTCGAAGCATAGCCGGATGGGATGAGTTTGGGGTCGCAGACCCAGGTAGTTTTGGAGTGCAGTCGAAGCGTAGCCGGATGGGGCGAGTTCGGGGTCGTCAGACCCAGGTAGTTTTGGAGTGCAATCGAAGCGTAGCCGGACGGGGTGACTTCGGGGTCGCAGACCCAGGCGTTTTGTGTCTCGAGCCCTCGAGCCCCATTGGGCTTTAGTAGGGGTCGGTTTGAGTTGTGTGCGTTACCCCATCCTCAGTTCCTCACAACCAGAACGGTTGAGTTTTGTCACTTGTCCCGATCGCTCGGGTTCGAGTGACGCGCTCGGTGAGTTCGCTAACGGGTATGATTGAGTGGAATCCGGGTCCGTCGTTCATGATGGGGCCAGCATAACCCTCTTGTGACATTCCACTGCTCCTTTACCTGCAACCCAGCAGATGCCTGGGTCATTCCGGAGACCGACCCGGGTGGCCTAATGGCCTCCCCTCGATGGAGATTCTGTGGGCTTGGCAGAGGCTTAGGATCGAACAAGAAGGTTGAGATGACCCTGTCTGCCAGACTGTGCGAGGGCCGCACGGGGCTCATCTATGTTTTTCTTCCCTAGCTCTATTTGACGTGGGGCGGCCTCGAGCCCTTCACGAGCCGGCCTTCGAACCCCGGTCGGTCGTTGCTCATGTCGAATGAGGCAACTATCGCTTCGTTACACAACACGGAGCATTGTCATGCATTTTGCAGCATGTGCGATGCTTAGTTCCCGAGCCCCTGGGCGGTTCAGGGCCTGAATCGTCCGGGGGGCACGGGCGTATGAAATGAATGCGCGTATGGATGTATGAAATGATTGTAAAGAAAATATCAGGGGTCGGTAGTGTTACCTTGATGACTCGAGTGACGGGGTTTAAAGAGCTCCAGTCAGAAATGTCCGACCAGGACCCATGCTCGTTGTTTGTGACAGAGTTGACATGGCCTACATGGGGCATCCCTTCGCTCCCTACCTATCTCTCGGTGTGTTTCTTGAGTCGTTTGATCGACTTAAGAAGCCCGACGGTCTCTCCTAGCGGAGATTTCATTTTGGATTTTTTTCTAAGTCCCGTTTGGGGATGCGGAGAGCCACCTGTGTGCGGTGGTGCTTTGGTTCTTATGCCCGGCGTGCGGTAGTGGCTGGTGTGCGGTAGTGGTGGGCCATACCCAGGCCACGTCCTGTCGGATCAGGAGAGATTCCATCAGGCAGGGCACGTCTCATCAGTCAGGGCGCGTCTCATCTGCATTAAATGGGAAAGAGAGAGGGTCTTTCGCTCCGCCTTTTCATCTTTCCTGATCGGCGCACCCTTCCCTAACTGATGTACCTTTTTCCTTAAGTAGGAGAAGGGAGAAGGTTTTCACCCTATTCTTTTGCCTATTCCTCATCTGCCGCCTCTTTTCCTTTTCCTTCTTGCCGAGAGCGTTCTTGAGAGCCGCGGTGGTTTCTAGGAAAGAAAAGGGAGAGGGCGAGGGAGAAGAGAAACTCACAAATCCTTTTGCGATCCTAGAGCGAAATGTCGGACTGGAGGTCGTCCACTATGAGGGAGTCGGTGTTGAAGGCCTTCGCCGCGAAGGGGTTTCTGCCACCGAAGGAGGTGGCACACTGGAGGGCTCTCGGGAGGGAGGAGTTCCCGCAACCTCGGCCATGATGAGGTGGTTTCCTTTCTCGCCTTCCATGAGCGCGGGTTAGGATACCCCGCACACTGGTTCCTGCGTGGGCTCCTCAATGAGTGGGGTCTGGAGCTGCGGCACCTTAATCCGATGGGGGTGCTGCACATCGCCGGCTTCATCACTGTTTGCGAGGCTTTCCTCGGGATGGAGCCGCACACAGACTTCTTCCGGCGGCTGTTCTCTGGGAGAGCTCAGACGGTGGGGAATTCGGCCGACGTCGCACCGGTGGGGGGTTTCGCCCTGTAGAGGAAATCGAGCGTTGGAGGCTCGTATCCCGCATACATCCCCTGCGACTCCAACCGTGGGTGGCACAGGGAGTGGTTTTATATCAGGAATCTGGCGGAGGCGCCGTTCCTAGCGTTCACCGGTGGGAGGCCAGAGAAGCAAGATAGTTGGTCGTGGGGTTGTGCCCGTCGGGAGAAGCATAAGGTGGGGGTCATCGAGGATGAGCTTCGAAAGCTCGTGCGGTGCGGGCTTGATGGGGTGCGGGGGGTCCACACCCTCTACCGCCGTCGGGTTGCGCCGTTGGTGGAGAGCTCACAGCCGATGTGGAGGTACAATGGCCCGACGGACCTAGACCGCGCGTTGCTGGGGGAGCTGCCGGACGACGAGGTCTGGAGTCACCTTGGCCGGGTGCTGCAGCTGAAGCCCAAAGAGAAGGTTGATGGGAAGCCCGCACCTTTCAACTCCGCGATCGTGTCCAGATTGGTATGCTCCCTTCTCTTTAGTCCATACTTCTTCCTCTGATTTCCTATTTTTTGATTTGGAGCCACACGTTCCAGCAGGGGCTTGGAGTTTACAAGTCCCGGCCACACCTTCCCAAGGGACCGGAGGGCGTGGCCCGACAGGCCGCCCAGAAGGAGGCGACGGATGCCAGGAAGAAGAAGAGAACCAAGGAGGTTTGGCGGAGGCAAGAGAAGGAGCAGGAGATCGCCTGGCGCGTGAAGGCCAGGGAACGTAGGAGCGACGTCGAGTCAGAGCTCGCGTCAGAGGATCCCACGGATGTGGACAACATGGTTTTCTCTGAGGAGGAGGAAAGTTCGGGACGTCGTATGGCCATCATGTCGGGGACAACGGGGTCCCTCTAGGTAATAGGCGGAAGATAGAGAATAGTAAGTAAATACAGCATGTACATTACTTACAGCGGGTTTTGAGCAGAGAGTTTGCTCGGAATGAAGCGCGGATGCCGCGTCGTTGAAGTCTTGCGTCCTAGAGTCGATGGAGGGTGCCCCTCTGATGGGTGCCGGAATGAGTGCGTCCTCACAAAGGTGTAGTACGCCGAGCCGGTCGGCGACGAAGTCTAGGCTTCTGAGGAGGAAGGCCTGGGATGGTTCGAAGATAGGTGGAACCCACATCCCAATAGGTGGGAGCGCGGGAAACTCCAGTGAGCCGAAGCAAATCGAATTGCCAGAGCCCGCCATGGCGAAGGTGGCAGAAAAGTGGGCCATCCGATGACCAAAAAGTGTTGAATGTACAACGTCTTCTCCACGGACGGCGCCAACTGTCGGTGCATAAAGTGACCAACAAGTAAATATTTGTAGTTTTGCCGCACGTTGTGATCGGAGGTGGCCTAGCACTCAATGACATAGGGTTTATACTGGTTTAGGCAACATGCCCTACGTCCAGTTTGAGTCGGCGGTGACTTTATTCCTGAGCCCAGGTGCTCAAAGTTTGCAGTGGGGTTACAAATGAGGAGGAGAAAGATGGGGGTACAAGAGGTCCGGTCAGCTCTGGTCGGAAGGGCCGAGAGCGATAGGAGCTCCGCTATGAGCTAAGTGTTCAAGCATGTGCTTGAGGTCCGAACCTGGCCGTTCTATGGTTGTGAGCTAGCGAACTTGATCGATCTAATGAATCTGGAATCACTTGGATCAACCTGGATCAACTTTTTCTTTTGGGAGAGAGTGCATCCCTTTTATAGATGAAGGGGATGGCCTTACAAGTGAGAGGGAGAGATTACGAATGCTTCTAAGTCTTGTTGCCCATGCCGATGGGTGTAGGATGATGGTAGGCGCCCACAACACTGTTGGATGTCGGATGCACGTGGGAGGCTGCATCGTTTTGTTCGGGTGTGGCAGATGTCGGTACCTGCTATACTATTGATGCCCAGAGGCATGTGAGGAGTTTCACCATGTTCACTCGATACAGAAAATGCTGGCGCCCACAACACTATGGATGCCCAGAGGCCTGTGGGGGAGCCTTACCATATGGAAATTAATGGCGCCCACAATACTGTAGAGGAAAATGTCGGCGCTTACAACACTGTTTGTGTTAGGGAGATTGTAGAATGCTGTTTCTGCAGGTGTACAGGGTACAGTCCCTGATATTGTGGTTTGACTTGTGCACCCTATCTTGCTTTCTCCATTCGTTCCCTGGTCCCTTCCGAGCGGGCGCCCCTGGTCGGTTGGTCCTAGTCAGTTCTGATTGTGCCAGTTGGAGAAGAGCAGCGAGCAGGGTTTTTGCGTCCCTCGGTCGAAGACGTGGGGTCGGAGTCGAAAGTGGTGCTTTGGCCAGGCCTTCTGGTTAGAGAGGCCGTCTGGAGGTGGGCTGGAGACCGAAGTGAGCGCTCTGGTCGGAGATGTGGGCCAGAGTTGGAAAACGGGTGCTTCTCCTCCCCGGCCGGACCTTCCGGTCAATGATTTGGATCGCCCTGCTGGCATGTTGTTCAGATACTTGGGCCAGCCCATGAGTTGCATTTGTCTGCCTGGGCCAAGCCTTTGTTGGGAAGCTGGTCCGCGAGGGACCCCGGATCTATGAACTCGACACATTGAGAGTGCGGTAATCCACACACATCCGAAGAGTGCCATCCTTCTTCTTCACAAAAATGGTTGGACAACCCCATGGTGAAGAGTTAGGATAGATGAATCCCTTTTCCCATAACTCCTCTAACTGCTTTTTCAATTCAGCCAATTCCTTTGGGGCCATGCGGTATGGGCACCGGGAGATAGGAGCAGTGCCAGGTTCTAACTCAATGGAGAACTCCACATCTCTATCCGGTGGCAATCCAGGTAGATCTTCAGGAAAGACATCCAAGAACTCACATACCACAGGAATAGAGGCAAGATCAGGAGAAGCTTCAGCATGAGCAGCAACAAGTAAGGCTGGATCTGAGGGCATAAGAAGAGACATCCTATCCTTAGAAGAACGAAGCCATAACTCAACAACTCTCTGCTTCAGATCCAAGACTACACCATATACACACGACTAGTTTATTCCTAGAATTGCATCAATGCCCTGCCCGGGTAGCACCATGAATTGGAGACGGTAAGTGCGAGTGGCTAACACTAATCCAACTGTGTTTGTTTGAGTATTAACGCACAACTGCGCACCCAGAGTACTGATTCTATAGGCAATAGGTATAGCCATAAGAGGTATATTGTGTCTATGTGCAAATCCCATGCTCATGAATGAATGTGATGCACCAGAATCAAACAACACATATGCTGGGTGGGAATCAATGGTAAACATACCAGCCATCACCACTTTATTCTACAATATTTCGTCAGCCTCCGTGAAATTAACTTGCCCGGAACGGCTTACTGGCACCTTCTTTTTTATAATTGTTCACTTGATCAGACGGGAGTTAGCTGAGGGCTAAGCAGACGGTGCAGGCTAGTTCTGCGGACACTCCCGAGCATAGTGGTCTTCCTTGCCACACTTGAAACAAGCACCGGGCTTGTTCCCCTATCTTTGACGAGGTGGGACCTACTGTCCCTAGGGCTGCTGTTGTTGCACCTGCTGAGTAGGTGCACGGTACTGGGTGGAAGGTGCCTGATAGGTCTGCTGAGGCTATCGAAATGAATGCCCACTCTAAGACTGATAGGGCACCCGCCTGACAACTTATACCTTCTGAGCCTGGGGGTGACTAGAAGACCCAGTAGCCACCCGCTTGTGCTTCCACTCAGCCTAAGAGTCACGCTGCAATCCCTCTATGGCAATAGCAATATTCATCATAGCCCCAAAGGTCTGGTAGTTTCCTGTGTATAACTCCTTCTGCAGGCTACAAGAGAGGCCACGATAGAAACGGTCCCTCTTCTTCTCATCAGTATCGACGTGAGTCCCAGCATACTGTGACAAGTGGTTGAACTTATTTACATAGTCCACCACGGACATGCTCCCTTGCCTCAGGTCTAGGAACTCCGTCAACTTCCTATTTAGAACACCAGTAGGAATGTAATACTCTCTGAAGGGCGCAGTAAACTCCTCCTAGGTCACACGGTGATCCACCGGCTGCATGGCATTGAATGTGTCCCACCATGGACTAGCAGATCCCAACAGCTATTGCGCTACAAAGCGCACCTTTTGCTCCTCAGTTACGGTGAGTAGCAGAAACTTTTGCTCTAGAATACGAAGCCAATGCTCCACATCCAGAGGCTTAGCCGTCAGCGTGAACGTGGGTGGGTGCATCTTTAAGAAATCCTGATAAGAGCAGGGTCCCTCGGGATCACAGGCACCACCCCCGTTTCCACCATTTCCTCCGTGGCCTCCACGGGTGAAGCCACCGATAGTCTGTGCTAACAGCTCCATGGCACGGGCTGACTCGCGATGAGCAGCCAACATCTCCGCCATCATCTCCGCATGAGTCATCGGAGGTAGCAGTGGCGGAGGAGGAGGAGCTAGAAGTGGGGCCCATGGCTCTCCCCATTGCCGTTCTCATTGCCCTGGCCACTTTCACCTTGGCCTTCGCCAAGACCATGGCCCGCTCTGGCACTGGTGCTTCCACGACCAGATCTCAAGTTCATCTGAAAACAGATAGGAACCAACCATTTGGGACAACCCTCCAGATTAGGAACAAGAGATTACATAAATGATAAGGCATTTATTAAAACATTCTTTTAGATCATCCTATCAATTTACTAATCCAAATTATACGTGTAGGGGGAGTTTAGTTTAAGCAAGATTATCCTTTCATGATGCATGCATCGGCCTATACGTTCACTCAAGCTGGATTATAGCGGCATTCGCAAGATTTTCGGCACATCGCACACTCACTTTCCATACGCTAAACAATTCTTACGCAGTGTAAGTTAGTGCACCTGCAGAAGATTGATTAGATAAAACTAGTGCCGCTATCCTAGATAGACCATATTGCTAGGGCTTATACTTATTTACATAATTTTATCGCATCCTACTTTTCACAAAACTTTTGTTGGTCAAATTTTAGGTTTTGAAAAGAGTTATGAAACTCGTAGACTCATTATTGGCTCTGATACCACCTGTGGCAGAACAGCCCGAAATAACACACCTTCAGAGGCGCTCGTCTTCCACCAGACACTAAGCACCCCGAGAGCGAGCTACATCGAGCGGATTTCGTCGAGCACGCCCCAAGGGAGAGCTCGAATAATCCATATTTTTCCTCCAGAATCTAATAATGAGAACGAGTTTACAATACTTAGTCCATTTCATACAACCAGAGTTTCTAGAAAGACATTATTAGATTACGAAGTTCAGAGTGCAAAAATTAAATAGCGGAATAACAATAAACATCTATCGATGATATACAAGGATCCATCTATGCCCACCAGAAGAATCCTTCACACAATGACTACTCCTCAAGCGGCACCTGCAACAGTGGTAGATAAACCCTGAGTACACAATGTACTCGCAAGACTTATCCGACTAGTGCGAATAATTTCCCGACTCCAAGGGATATGATAAGCTTTATGGTTTGTGGGGTTTTCTTTTTGCGGAAAGCGATACTAAAAGTGAATCTTTATGTATGTTTATTATTAGCAGTCATGATTAGTTCATTATCTAGCCATTTTATGTAAGCACATGTTCTACTTTCAAGCAAGAGTTGAGCAAACAGTTCTATTTCACCACCTTTCATCTTTCAGTTCTTACTACGGTGCTAGACTATAGACAAGCCGTACTGGATCGCCCGGTGATTCACGAATCAATGTGCCCAGCTGGGTACCCCGAAACACATGCTCTGCTTGTACACCAGGCACAAGCAGGACCAACCCACCACTCTCATGTCATGGGGTCTAGGTCCCTGTCCATACTTGGACTCCAAGCCCCCGCTCCTGAGTCCCGGACTCCGTGCGGTGCTTAGACCTCCACCATTCGTGCCTCCAATCAGTCGGTCCGAAAAGAGCCAGAACCCATGACAAGAGACAATAAGCCTTCCCTGCGTCCATACACAAGTATGTGTTCGAAATAATAAGTCTGTGACTTATCTAGAACCCAATACAACGGCCGGTCCTTAACAGACACAGACAGGAAAATAGTGTAACCAAGATGTGCCCCGTTGGTCGTAGGACACAACCTCTTACACCCACCAATACCCAAACCATATCCCTGCTCGGTCTCCATTTTCCTTTCACCATTTTATCATGAGTGATCATAATAATCACCTATTGTGAGTAACGGCAGGTTACTCATGCTACCAAAAATCCTAAGCATAGCAGCTACTTGACCTATGCTAGTATGACTCATAGGTAGGTATATCTATGCATGTAGTTTCCATAAAATGCCTGTAACATAAATGCATATCACATCTATGTATATCCAGTTATCATTGAAAATATGGGTTATGCACCAGGGCTTGCCTTGAGCAGGCGGGGTGTCAACAAAGTCAGCATCCGATGGCTCCGAGGCTCTCTCCTGTATGAGAATCTCCTCCTCGTACTCCTTGATGATCTCATTTTACTCCTGCTTGCCCGTAGTCATGAACTCTACCAACTCGTTATCTACATGCTTGAAATGATGGTGCAACACTTAGTAATATGGCAACAACAACTCTTAAAATAAGAATACATCTATCAAGCTACTAAGCTAGCTCTATCAACCAAGACGCTAAGTTACCTATTATTACCACTAAACAGGTATGAAACATTGCATGTATTACCTTAGCAACTAAAGGCATCCTTATTCTTAATATCGATTTACTATATATATGATAAAACAAGGGGTACTAGCGACCATATTTATCAACCTATTCCAATGCTATAAAAATTACAGTGAGCACATAATAATCTAACGAACCTACTGTAAAAATTTCATAGCTAAAGCTATTACCAAATTGGCCACAAAAATTCCTACAATTATTAATCTAAATAACATTAACACTTCCAAATGATTTAATAGACCTTAGCATCAATGCAGACATACATAAACTAACCATACTATCAGGTAGACCATATTTTTAGGAACTCAATAGAATTTATTTCACAATTTTTGACTACTTATATGAATAGATATTAATTTCCAAGGTTCAACTCAACTTAGAATGTAAAATATAAAGCTATTTCTATCTTCTCTAAAATGAAAAGCGAAATCAACCCGCGCGGCCCACGCGGGGTGCGGGCCAACCGCGCGTCAATGGCCCGCGACGAGGAGGTCCGCACGCGTCAGTCATTTATGCGAAAATGCCCCCAATCTAATTGCTATTCCCCTAACTAGTGTGCGGCCTATTCCTACAGTCGGGACTTAAGCAAACTAGCCCTCGGAACAATCCATCTTCACAACGGCCAGGTCCTCGGGCCACCCCCGCGCGCACCGGCGCGGCGGCGATGGCACTGGACCACCACGCCGGCCAACCGAGACCCGCCCCGACCCAGATAACGAGCCGAATAGCACCTACAACCCTATTGTCTACCCTAGCCGAGGTTACAGGGGCGGTGGAGCTCGCGGAAGCGGCGGCCACGACACGTGGCCATGCACGACGGCGCCGCAACCACGCCGACCACCCTAAGCCACCGCGGGGAGAGCTAGCTAACTCTAAAGCACCACTATCGTACCCTAGTAGGTGCTGTGGTGATGGTCCGGCCACGCGCACACGACAAGCTCCACGACGGATTGCGGTGGCGTGACCGTGCCAGTAGCATCGGGAAAGTAGTGGCAGTTCAAGTGGGGTGCGCATGGGGTGGAGGGGATCAAGGCGAAGACACTGTGCCACAGAATTGGATGGAGTTGGACGGTGCGAGGCTAATTTGGTGGGCGTCGCCGTTCAGTCTTAAGGTGGCCGATGGCGGGGAAACTTCAAATTAAGGCTCGACACAGTACGACTATAGCAGTGGGCGGGCTTGGTGCGTAGCTAGGCTCCCTTTCAAGCTTCTGGCGTGCACAATTACTTGGATTGGACCGGGCGCTGCGAGCTGGCCTTGGCGTGGCTCGGTGACGCCGGCGCGACAACATTTAAGGTGGTGGCGGTTGGGGAGCGTGGCGTGGCGCTTGCCACTCAATAAAAGAGGACAAAGGCACACAGAGGATGGCTACACGTGCGCGTACGAGGTCGGCACGACTCGTGCGGTCGTAGCACCTTAATTGGCAAGCCGATGGTGACACGGCCATGTCTTGCGGTCACGTGGCGGCGTAGCAGCAATGAGCAGCGATGGCGACGACATAGCGGCGCGGGTGCACGCGAGCGACCCAAAGAAGCACGAACTGCGGGTAACAATGATAGTGGCGGCGTGGACGCAAGCAACAGAGACCCGGGCAGAGGGGCGCTGTGCCGCCTCGGCGAGACGCGCCGACCGACGACGGACGGACAGTGCACAAAGAAGCGGTGACCGGTTAGCTAGAAGCGGTGACTAGTGGCATGCATGCAGCGCCCGGCTCCCAGCCGAGCCGCAGCCAAACCAGGCGGCTTTTGGCCGGCAAAATAGAGTAAGACCCAAGCAATGGCGCCAAGACCGTGCGTGGTGACCGCGCACGGCCTGCGAACCAGCCTGAGGACGTGTTGTGCACGACTTTTAAAGCGTTCTAAAAACCTAAATCGTTGATCCAATCGCCGAACCACCTATGCTATACTTGAGAGGGCATGTTAGGCTACTAAAACCAGCCATAAAACCACACGACTCCTTAACCCAATTACTCTACAAAAATTGCCAAACATAGCTTTGTCAAACCATTTTTTAGACTAACGAAATCGACTAAGTCTTGATCGGATTCGCGTCAAATTCGATTTCCAAGCTATTGGTATGTTAGCTAGTGAATTCATTTTTTGACCGCAAGTATTTCATCGTCATCTACAAAGTTTGTATTTCTAACGTTATTAAAGTTCCGTATATACGTTCTATAGTGTTTTCGCTTAATAAAAATTGGTTTTAACCCTAAGTGATATTACGTGACAATGGAACGTAACTTTCGTTTCGCGTTTCCGTTGATCGTTTCGAGTTACGGAAATTGATCTACACTCTATATTACATGCATTAACATATAAACACGATGCTCATGCAATGTTTTAGTAAACGATTTACGGTGTAACACCGAGGGTGTTACATTGTACATGTTGAGCACCAGGTATCAAGGGAATCTGGTGATCAGCAGCTCTCTGTGGTGGTAATGAATTAGGCTCCTCAAATAAATGAGAGTACTCCTTAAATCATACTGCTCCAAGGATAAGATGGATTCTGCAGATGGTTTATTGACAGGCTCTGGTTCTTGTATGAGTTGTAACTGAACACAATGAAGTATTGCCTGGTGCCTAAATAATCCCTGAAGTTTGAGAGCACTTATTTCAGCACACTGAGAAGTATCATCTTCAATACCCTTCAACTCAATTCTCTGACCTCTGTAAGTAAACCTCATCACTTTGGACCTCCAATCCACCCACATAGGGCTCACTTCTTCTAACCAGTCCTCTCCAAGGATCATATCAAAACACTGCAAGGGTAGAACTTGAGCTTCGGAACTAAATGACTGCTTTTGAGTATACCACTGCAGGTCTGAAATATATTGTGTGCATGTCATGAGTCCACTATCTGCAGCTTTGTATTGTACCTGATTGCAGGTAAGTGTTGGCAACTTAAGCTTAGCAACAAGAGCTTGACTGACAAAGGTTCCCACGCTAACAGAGTCCACCAACACCAATACTTGAGTTTTGCCAATATGTGCCAAGAATTTCATTGTTCTTCTAGTACTGGGTGGTGTGTCCATATTGACTGCCAATACCACCTCTTCAGGCTGATTAGGCATGTCCTCTGATTCAGTGTGATCAGATACTGGTTCCATAGCATCCCAAAGCTCTTCCAATACATGTAATGGCACCTGAGGTGGGCACTTATGGTTGTGGCCCCTTTTCTCTCCACATCTGTAACAGAGGCCATTTGTTTTCCTTAAAGACTTCAGGGTCTCAAGTTTATCATCACCCTGTCTGAATTTGGCATTGCCTTCTTGCTTCCTGGGATTGTTCCTGACTTCCCCTCCTGGTTTCTAGGGCTTGTACTGAACATCCCCTTTTGCTAGATTCTTCTTCTTAGCATTCTCTAGTTCTTGCTCCTGTAAGAGGGCCAAGGCACTGGCTGCATCAACTTCAGTAGGCCTGTGCAGAGAAATAGGTGCTCGAATTTCCTCTTTGAGCCCTCCAATAAATCTTGTCACAAAATATGTATCATCATACGACTCATTGTACAGAAGAATCCCATGAGATAACTGCTCAAATTTCTGTTTATATTCAGCTACAGATCCTGTTTGCTGAAGAGAATCTAACTGTCTCAACTGATTCTTGTACTGATCCCTGTCAAACTTCTGAAAGACCAACTGACAGAACTTCTCCCAATCTGAAATCCTGCCTCTGCGTTCAACAGTCTGAAGCCAGAGAGCGGCAGCCCCAACAAAATTCAATGCAGCGAACAGAGTCTTCATGGCCGCGTTCACAGCATAGACGTCGAAGTACATCTCACTCCGATCTCGCCACAAACGAGGATTATCACCATCAAGTTTCGGAGACTCAATCTTGGGTAAAGGGGGGTTTCTAGGCGCAACATCCCTAGAGCCGCAATTGAAATCGAATGCGTGAGGATGGGAATCGTGGCACGTACCCTAAATGAAGCTGGACGGCTAGGGTCCGAGGATCCCGCTGCCCTGCTCGCAGTGCCCGTAGGCCCGCTCCGACGACGATGCAGAAGAGCACATCGACGCTTGGGGAGCATGGTTGAGGTCGAAGGTGGTGACCACCCCGTGGGTAGGGTTCTGCGGTGCCGCTGGTCCGCGCGGTGGAGGGGAAGCCGGGCGGGGAGGCGGTGGTGGTGGAGCAGACTCCAGCTGCTGCAACCTTGTCGCCGCCGCGTCCGTCTTCTGGAACAGGGACCCCATGGACACCTCCGCCGTGGTCCGCCATGCCTCCAGGCCGCTGAGCTTGTCGAGAGACTGCTGCATCATCAACTCGAAGCCATCAAAGCGCTTCGTCAGGTCCTCGAGCGTCGTCGTCATCAGGGCTCCAAACTTCGTCGTGCGTTTCTTCGGCGCCAGCCCGAACTGGATGAGAAAAAAAAAATCTGGCAAAATCCTCCGCCCGAACCTTGCTCGGATACCAATTGTCACGCTCTAGAACTCTCAGATACAGAGAAATAATAGAATCCGGGGATTTGGGTAGAAAGAGGAGCAGAATTCTAGAGGAAGACGAAGACGGAAATGGGGGAGGAACTCAGAGTTTGTTATTCCTTAACAGCTCCATGCTGAACGGTTACAACAGCGCGGTTTATATTCTACCGCCGCCGCACACACACACACCGTCTTACGGCCAGAAGCCCACACAGCCATACGGCCCATCTACTGAATACTCTGGCCCACTAGCCACTCGTTACACTTTGCATCCGCCATTGAAGGAGAGAGAGGGAGGAGGGGGGACAAAACGAATGCTAATACAACGATATACTCTTTATTTTATACACAAATACATTGAACAAAGTACAAATGGTATTTCAATACTGACATAAATTATAACTTAAGTATTATTACAGAGAATACCTCCTTATAATTGTATAGATGGCTGCATGCAACACTCTCATGTACTCAAATAACTTTATGGAACACTCTCAAGCTAGGGTAGAAGCCGGCAACATATAAGTAGTTGCCCTTATTCGTGTCCCTCAATTTCCACACTGTTCAAACCAGCAACAATAGTTTTGGTGTGTGCTTAACTGCTTACTGGAGGCATCGATCACGCATGCATGGAGCTCTGCCACTCAGTACTGGAAACAGGTATCTTGTCATCCCTGCTCACGTCCGCAACGCCCATGCCCGCGCCGGCGGGAACACTTCCGGCGTTGCCGTCCTCCCCGGAGATCTCCTCGAGCGACCGCCCCATGGTCTCCGGGACGAGGAAGGTGAAGAAGAAGCCGAGCATGTTGGTGACGGCCAGGATGATGAGCACCTTCTTAATGGACTTCACGTCGCCCTTGAGCGTGAGGCTCTGCACCCCGAACGCCGCGACGATGGCGCCGGCCTTGCCTGACGCGGCGCTGATGGCGTGGCAGGTGGAGCGCACGCGTGTCGGGAACAGCTCGGCCGGCAGCACGAACGTGGTGCTGTTGGGCCCGAAGTTGGCGAAGAAGAAGGTGAGCGCGTAGAAGAGGGCGAAGAGCGTGGTGTATTTGTTCTTGAGGTCATCGTACATGATGCCCATCAGTAGCATGAAGACGGACATCATGAAGAAACCGATGAGCTGGATCAGGTACCTGCATTTTTAATTTGCATTTTTAACTGAGAAGTGTATAATTAAAAGCGGGAGGGAGCTCGTAGTTAAGTTACCTGCCCATTTTGTCGATGAGGGCGACGGTGACCCAGTAGCCGGGGAAGGTGCCGAAGAGTGCGACGAGGAACATGGCCTTTGAAATCTCGAACACCTCCTTGAGGGCGTTTATGTCGCCGGCGGGGCTCGTCAGTTTGATCGCCGGGAAGATGTCCTTCTGCGTCAGGTTCTGGCTATAGAAGGCTATGTCCAGAAGGAACCACGTGGTGGCCGTGCCGATGAGGTGCAGGCCGTGGCGCTGGGCGAACTCCCTCGACAGCAGCGGGTAGTCGTTGGCCGCCTTGTACCTGGCGAGCTTGTCCTGCTCCGCCTGGATCTCCACGTCCATCACCTTCTTCATGTCGTTGGCCGCCTGCTTGGCGTTGCCCTCGATGAGCGCGGTGTACCTCGCCGTCTCGGGCATCTTCATCCGCCAGTAGAACGTGGCCAGCGCCGGGAACGCGCCGAGCATGAGCACGACGCGCCACATGTAGTCCGCCGCCGGCATCTGGTCCTTCCACGAGCCGTCGTGGTCCTCCTTCCACGACGGCGCCGGGTGGTAGCGCAGCATGATTCCAGAGATGATCATGGACACAAGCCCCGCGAAGATGATGCCGACGCCTTGCATCGCGAACACCGCGGCGATGAAGGCGCCCCGCGTCTTCTTGTTGGAGTACTCGGACATGATGGTCGCGGACAGCGGGTAGTCCCCGCCGATGCCGAAGCCGAGCCAGAAGCGGAAGAAGCAGAGCGTGCCGATGACGGCGCTCGGCGTCTTGCCGAACGAGAGGCCCGAGCCGATGGCGCAGGCGGCCATGAGCACGAGCGTGATGCCGTACACGCGCTTCCGGCCGAGCTTGTCGCCGAAGTAGCCGAAGACGAGCTGGCCCATGAGCGTGCCGACGAGCGCGACGCCGGTGACCAGGTTGTTGGCGGCCACGGGCAGCGTGCCAGGCTTGGGCTTGTCTATGAACAGGTTTTCGTGCGGGTAGTAGATGCGGCCGAGCAGCTTGGAGACGGTGGTGATGCAGAAGAGGTCGTAGGCGTCGGTGAAGAAGCCCATGCCGGCGATGACGATGGCCTTCATGTGGTACATCTGGGTGCGCGCCGAGTCCAGCGCGTCCAGCACCGCCAGTCCGTTCGACCCGCCCGCCGCCGCCATCTCGCCGCCCACACGTAAGTCACGCGCCGACGACGTGCGGCAGGGTGTGTGCGCTTGTGGCGTGGGTGCCTGTGCAAACTTGATCCGTGCTTTGGTGCTTTGGCTGCTTGCTCGCTGGGGCTCTTATAGCCGGCGTACGAACCGGGAGCCCATCGCAAGGTCGATGAACGAGAGGGGGCGTCTGCAACGAGGCCAAGGCCGTCGTCATCGGCGCCCTGTCTCGTGCTGGTTGGCAGCATATTCCGCTTGGCTTGATCACTAGGTGCTCTTCGTCTCGAGAGATCGACGCGGTTGTGATGCGTCGGGCAGTGGATATGAACGGAAACGGACCTGTAATTTTGTCTCTCGAGCGATTTACCGGGAGGCTGCAGCTGGGGATCGTTTGTGCATAGCATAGCGGGGGCGCGCGTAGTCAACTAGGGAGCAATGGTGTCGTACGTTTCGACCAGGATATTCGACACCGCCTGCCGATTGGCGATGGGCACCATACGGTTTCCTCACAGTTGCAGGACAACTGTCCAAATCACAGATCGTGGTGGTTATATATATGGTAAAAGAACATCCAAGTTACTACATCGTCTTATCAGGGTGGCTATATATATGGCAAAAGAATATCCAAGTTACTACATCATCTTACTATGACGCGCAACGATGGCGACGATGGTGCATTTGGCGTCATACTCCTTGAGGCGTTGCTAAAGATTCTGCTACTACTAACCGCTCGACGGAGCATGCCCAGGGGTGAAAGACCTTCCCAACTTCAGCCTACGACAGTGGCGCTGGCAAACGTCAAATTTCTTGTTGAAGGTGTCCTTAAAGTACACCTGTGGCCACCCATATCTCGACGCCACTTTGAGCTCTTCCTAACTGTTCTTCCACCTCTCCCCGCTCTAGTTCAACTACCCTCCTACTCGTTGTGCTCTCCCTGGTTGCTCTCCCTCCCCATCTTGTTATTGGTCTAACATATACTTGGCCAAATGGACCAGACCCACTGGGCTGGCACTGGCACGACACTATAAAAGCATGGCCCAGGCACGGCCTGGCCCGGCTCCCATCGTGCCCGTGCCTAGCACGGCCCGGTCGTAGTGCCTTGCCTGGGCCATGACTCTGGCCCGTAGTGCCGGCCCAGGCACGGCACGAATAAAAGGGCCGGCACAATGTGGCGTAATCTTCTACCGTTGGATGACCTTTGATGCATTACAGCCGTTGGATGTAGTATATAAACAGAAAATCCAAACCCTAACTCCCATATCACAATCCCTCGCGTACTCTGTCGCCGTCTGCTTACGGTCGCTCGCCTAGTCACCTCCCGTCCGTCGCCCCTCTACCATCTTCTTCCCCGGCCACTCCACTTCCATCCTCCCTCACTCCCTATCTGGCGCTCGCGCTCCCTCCGCTCGGCGTCACCGCGGCGGCGGCGCTCGGCCAGGGCGCATCTGCTCACGGCGTGGGCAGCTACAGGCTCGCACTAGCTCCAGTTGTAAGATGAGCCTCTAGCTGAACCATGTCGTTATTGTTTATCTTGCTTTTGTTATTGGTGTTGTTTTATTCTCTCTTCCTCTATATCATGTACTTCTGTGACTTTCAAAGGTCGTCCCTGTATTAGGTAGTTTGCACCCTACATTATCGGCTTGCCGAAATATGTGAAAAATACATTCAGTGAAGTCACTCCTGATGTTGACTAAAAAAAAAGTATGCCGCAACTTGTTTCATGAAAAAGGGGCTGGCCAGTACAAAGGAGCAGGGACACCGGCAAACAGCCGGAACTGCGAATTAGTGCCTCGCGGCTCCCATACGGCCCATCAGGCATCAGCTAACACATTTCTGTGTTTATTGGTTTATATCAAGAAGAGTCTCAGCCTATCAACTTACCAATTAAGCCAATTCAAAACAAATGCTGCGATTGGGCTATACCTCGTTGCATTTAACTCTTTCTAAAGTTCTAGGGACAGCCCAGTCCATCACGTAAGTAGGAACTCATGTCTCATCTCTCTGATTCGGGTTTTTTTTTTCAAAAAGGAAATTTTATCTAATCTCTACAAGAGTTATACATTCAACCATTCATTATTATAGATATAACCTTCTTGTCTCCAAACTTTTACTTAGTTTTTGTGAGTCTTTACTCTGACGACAGTCAGTACTAAACTTATTAGAAGACAACCATCCACACTCTTGGCGAAGATCTTCGTTGTCTTGTTCCTAGCAAACGATATGCCCGCTCATTATGGGTTTCTTGTGCTCCTTAGGAAGAATGGGCCAGTAGCATATCTAGTCTGTGGCTCCGAAGGTTACCTACACAGAGGAATATAATAAATTTTGTTTTCAGAAACCAATCATTTTAGGTCAGCCAAATAGACCAGCAAATTGCAATTGCTTCCACACAAATTCTAGGACACAATTTTGTACGTAGTTGTTGATCCCAAGGCCCAAAAAAACTGATAAATCTTCAAGAGAATGTAAACCAAATGCAACTTGAACAATCTTCCACACAAATCTTGCAATACGACAATAAAAAAAACAGATGTTTGATTTTTTTTTTTATGCTTGAAATTGTCATCACCTTATTTCCAACTTCGTTTTAGAAAAATGTCTTTTCTTAAAATTGACACCCTTCAGTAAAAAACAAGCAAATATCTTAATTTTAAGGGGTAACTTTAACTTCCTAAATATTTATTTAGAGGCATTGCAATCTGATTACCAAATATCTATACATGGAATATATATGTTGTAAACACTCTTTACTTTGTAAAAGTAACTCTAGCCATAGCCTTTAAATAAATTAGGGCCTCTACTTTCTAATTTGAGTGCTTCCCATACTTTTGAGCCCTTCAATTCTCGTAGTAGTCCCTAAATCAAAGTCCCTACTTCCTGTTTCTATAAATATTCAAATTCATAAATTCAAATCCAAAAATTTCAATTCAAATACATGATTTATACAAATGACAAATATTCAAATCAAACTACATGGAACTATGAATCGACCTAAGGTGTTTGACAAGATCATGTGCCGACCTCTCATGTACTTACCTGTCTACTAGTTGTCTTCAATATTCTTGTGGATCTTTAGAAACTCCCACATCAATATCACAAATGGACTACACCGTCGACACTCTCCTCTCTCAGCACCTCCTCACCATCTTGGTTGTAGTCATAGACTCATCACTCATAGCCCCCATGGTTCCGTGCTCTCCTACACAGTACAGTGCATGCCTCTCTACATGACTTGAGCTAGACGGGTGCCCACCGGTCCACCGTCGACGCGTGCACGGTGCACAAAAAAAAAGATATTTACTTGTATGGCCCTGGAAAAAATGCCTCTTATTGGTATGGCTCGATTTTTTTGAACTTACATGTATAGCCCCAAAATGAAATTATCTTCCTTATATGGCATTCCGTTCATTTTTTATGCTTGACGGTGTTAAGTCAAGGGTAAAATGACCATTTTACCCCTGGCAAAAAAAATAAAATGCAAAATTTTGTTTGTCTGTTGTATATTTGAAGTAATATTACGCAAATAAGTTACACATATTTGCGTAATATTACATAACAGTACACACACATATATATGTACTGTTATGTGTGAACTTATTTATGTAATATTATTCCAAATATACAACAGACAAACAAAACTCTGTATTTTATTTTTTTCACCAGGGGTAAAATGGTCATTTTACCCTTGACTTAACACCGTCAAATGCCAAAAACGAACGGAATGCCATAGAAGGAAGATAATTTTATTTTGGGGCTATACAGGTAAGTTCAAAAAAAATGGGCGGGCATTTTTTCCAGGACATACAGGTAAATATCTCAAAAAAATTGGTGCTGTGCTGGTAACATGGCGCTGGCGACGCAACAGGTTATCACAAGAATCACGCGTCTCTGCGGCCATGCATCGTCGAGCCCACGCTCACCGAGCACTCCGACTACGACGAGGCTGGCCGCGAGCCCGCCGTTGGACGAGCACGACGAGCCGGCCCACCCATAGCGTACAGCGACTATCTGGGCCGCAAAGTGACCCCATTATCCGCCGGTGGAACCTGTAAGGAAATCCGGCATGCCGCGCGCGCCGGCCTGTCCTTCCACCGCGCCACGTACCTTTGTCTCGTAGCCCCTGCGCCTCCCCTTATCTTTTACGTTGTCTTCCCCGTGTGGTCACTGGTCACCCCACCCGACGTTCGTGTTCCCGTTCCGGGTCGCTACGTGGTCGTGGGCCTGCATGCGACGACGGCCGCCTCATCAGGAGGAGCCAGCAGCACAGCAGCAGGACCGCCCGCCGCCTCGCCCCGCCCCGCCCCGCCCCGCCCGCGCGCATTCACTCGGCATGTCTCGGCCCCTCGCGCGCACCGCGCGGCACGTACGTTTTCCTAGCTTACTCCTCTGCCGGAGTCACAGGAATCACGCGCGCGCGTACGTACGGGGGCTACGGGCACCAAGCCACGAAACGATCCGAGCCCCCGGCTCCGTCGCGTGAGCGCCGCCAGCGCGGGCGGTCGGTGCGGTCACTGTACCCGACCGGTCGACGACGCAAGGTCCCGCGCGCGTGTACGCCGTGGTCGGTCCCGTCGGATCGGGCGGATGATCGAGCCACTCATGGTGCGCGGGCACGGCGGGGACCCAGCCGGCCACCCAAAATCAGCAGACTTTCCGCAGGCCTATTCGGCTGGTATTAAAGTATTAATAAGTCGATCGAAGCTGTTTTATTGTTGTGAGAGATAAATACTGTAGATTTTAGTTGATAAACCGGCTGATAAATTCAAGCGAACAGGCCCGCCCCATTTCAAGCACCGCGTCTGGCGTCTGGACCACGCCGCGGAGCCGCCCCAGCGCCCGGCCCCCATAGCACTCCAAATTAGCAATGGGAATTGGGAGTGCGCGCATGCTCGTTGCCAAATCAAGGCCGGGACAGGAATACCAGGTAGGACAGTACAAGTACATCAGCATCTATATACTCGGCATCACAATTTGGACGGTACCTAAAAACACCATTCATCACGTAGTAATACACTAACTCGTAGCACATCAAAACTCTACGTACTCACTCATCGGCAGCATGTTACATTTCTCATCGACTGGAAGAAAACACGCACGGCAGGGAAGAGGCGTACAAGTACACAGTGCACGCAACGCAGGCACGACACAGGAGGACACACCACACTCTCGACGTCCAAAAAAACATTCCGGTCGACGAATCAACGAGTCCCACCGTTCCGGTCCCGGCGTTCCCCGTCAGCCGCCTGTTCAGAAAATCGCGGGAAGCGGGTTGAGCGGGAAGAGGTCGCGCAGGTCCTGGAAGTAGTCGTTGTTCTCCTGCATCGGCGACGACGCGGCCCAGCTGGGCGCGTCATCGGACGTGGCCGCGGGCTCGGCGGCGGTGGCGGCGTTCCACGACGCCTCCGCCGACGACGGCTCGGCGTAGAGGAACCCGGCGTCAGGCTCGAAGTCCCAGAAGCCGCTGGTGGCGTAGACCGGCGCGTCCTCGAACGGCACGAACTCGCCGAGCTCCTCCTCCTCGAGGACGGCCAGGCTGCGGCACTCGGCAGCGGCCGGCTCGCACGGGGCCGCGGCGTCGGAGTCGTCCTTGGAGGAGTCCTCGGCGAGGGAGGACAGGGAAGGGACCTTGCGGAGCACGGACGTCGGCGACGACACCGCCGGCGTGGACTCCGCGCCGGACTCGTAGCCGCCGGGGGTCGCCGGGTCCTGCAGGTGGCCGGCCCCGGAGCCGGCGGAGGAGAAGTTGGTGGTGGCGTTGGTCCCGCGGAGCTGGATGGCGGCGGTGTCGTAGACGCGCGCGGCCTCCTCCGCGGTGTCGAAGGTGCCGAGCCACACGCGCACGCCGCGCCACGGGTCACGGATCTCCGCCGCGAACTTGCCCCACGGCCGCCTCCGGACGCCGCGGAACTTGGTGCTCGCCGCGCCGGGGCCACCCTTGGCCAGCCGTCTCCGCGCCCCGCTGCACACGCCGGGACCAGCGACACCGACGACCCTCCTCCCGCGGTCGCCTTCCCCGGCGTTGCACTGATCCGGCACGGGAGCAGCCTCTGGCGCTGCTGCTGCTGCTGCCACGGGCGGCAGCTCCCGCACCATCCTGCCGACCCTCCGGGCTCCGCAGGCCTCCTCCTCGCCGGAGGAGTCCGTCAGGTCAGGATCGTCCCAGAAGATCCGCACCGTGCGCGAGCGCGACATGGCACGCCGGGAGTCACACACTTAAACCCAAGCTAGCTAGCCGAAGGCCGACGAAGCGCACAAGGAAGGAGAGATGAGCAAGTACTTCACTGGCTTTAAGATGAGATGATACAAGAACCCCAACCGAAACACGGGCCTGCAAGCTGCAGCCCTGACCCCAGCAGGAAAAAGAAGAAGCAGGGGCGATCGGAACGGACGGCCGGGTGGATTCCCTCCTGCTCTGCGGATCGGCAGGGGAATAAAGAGCAAAGGGTCGGGAAGGGAGGAAGGCGAAGGCGATGCGAGCAGGAAGGAAGGCAGACCAGGGCGGAGGGAGGAAGGAGGAAGGGGAAGGGAGTGGCCGCAGTAAAGACGGGCTCTTTAAAAAGAGCAGCGGAAATGCAGCAGCAGCAGCAGCAGCTACGAGTAGTAGCTGAAAGCAGAGGCAGCTGTAAAGCCGCGCCCAGTCCTCTCCTCTGCCGGGGATACTCCTATCTCTAACGGTTTTCGAGCTCCGTGAGTGACTTGCTGGCTCCTCGGCGAGAGGGAGCTTCTTCTTCCCTCTCGGAGTGCTACTCCTACTGGTCCTAGGAAGGAACAGAAGAAGGTCCTGGAGCAGGAGCACCGACGAAGAAATAAAAAGCGCGAAGAACAAGGTCGGAGACGAAGGGAGGTGGCAGCAGCGGTGGTGTGGCGTGGAGAAAGCCTAGGACTCTAGGAGGAGACCTTGTGAGGTGGGAGCAGAGCTGGGAGTCGGCGGCGGCGGCGACGTGAGGTGGAGGTGGAGGTGGAGGAGTGGTGCGGAGGATGGAGGTGAGTGATGGGATGGGAGTTTCTGGGGGTTTGGGGAGGTTTTTGGGGGAGTGGAGTGGACAAGGCGGGGATTGGTTACCGCTGTCCACCCGTCGTCTGTCTTATAGGATCCCCCGACCCGACAGCCCGATTCCGCGGCGGTGACAGGCGCGCGCTAGTTTAAGAGTAAGAGATCGAGAGTTTCCTACACATCATTTTAATCCTTATTTTTTTTAGAAAGATAGAGAAAAACTTGTCTCCAATAACTTCTAATCTTTTAGAACTTGAAAAATTCCTCCTCTTTCTGCATAACTATACGCGCTGCTCCTGTCGCGCGTATCCATCCCCCGTGCGATTTCTCTCTGCTTCGCGCCATCTCGTGTATGTGTACTCGCGGAGGGCGCTGCTGCTGGCTCCGCTGCACAGCTACGGGGAGAATGCGGCGGCGAGCCAGGTGGTGGCCGGGCAGCAGGAAGCCCCGGCGAGCGACGGTGTCAAGAGCGGAGGTGGGAGCAGCAACACCAGCAGCAGCTTCGACGCGAACGTGGTCATGATCTTGGCCGTGCTCCTGTGCGTGCTCATCTGCGCTCTCGAGCTCAACTCCATCGTGCGGTGCGCGCTCCGGTGCTCCAACGGACGTCGCCTCGCGGGGTGTAGCGGTAGCCTGCCGCGGGGGCGGGGGAGCCGGGGCTGTCGTCGATGGCGCGGCTCGCGTAGGCCGGGGCACGGCGGAAGGCGCTGCGCGCGATGCCGATGCTGGTGTCAGGGACCTAATACCGGGGTACCTAATGAGGTGGAACTAATAACCATCAAACGTTGACGCTTCCGGTCAGACAAGAACGCTACTACACTTCTTGCTCGAACGACGGAAGATTGGTTCTGGCTCGCCCGACCCCCAAGGGCTAGACTCCGCCTCGTCCGACGGCTGAGGGCTAGACTCCGCCTCACCCGACGGCTGAGGGCTAGACTCCGCCTCGCCCGACGGCTGAGGGTTGGCTCCGCCTCTCCCGACGTCCGAGGGCAGGCTTCGCCTCGCCCGACGTCTGAGGGCAGGCTCCGCCTCGCCCAACGACTGCACCCTGCTCCTTCATAATGACGAGCACAGGGTACGACAGGACATTCGAGTCAACCGCAGTACCGAGGACCATGCTCTGCATGCCTGTAGGAAGATATCGTTAGGATACGGCGGGACGGGCGCTTTATTCCAACCTGACAGAGCCCAAATAGTATTGTAGGCGCCGAATTTTGTCTCACAGTGTTGTAGGCGCCGCCATCAGCCCTCGGGCGCGGATAGTAACACAAGCATACGACAACCACTACGATCCAAGACAGAACTCACATCATCTATAATGATGGACGTATGGTCAATTCCTCGCCTACTCCCCGAAGGGTCATAGCTCGGCTCTCTGGCACGCCGCACCGTCCGCCGGTGTAGGATGGGAGACACCCACTTGCTGAATAAGGCTAGGGCACGGCCCTATGAGGATCAGCGAACACGCTATCCCTGACACGGTCTGCCATGTTAGCAGGGCAGGCATAGGGGAAAAGGAAGACCCGGCTCCTTCGAAGGATCTTCTCTACCCCCTAGTTTTTCCTCTTTCTCCCATCTATAATCCCTGCTCCCCCTTGGTCTATAAAAGGCGCGATAGGGCACCCCACCGAAGACAACGAATCGATTCCACACACAACACACAGCCAAGCAGCAACCGAGCTCTTGGCGTCCTTTCGACCTTTCCATCAGAGACTTGGGACCTATCCCTCTCTCGATCGTTTGTACCTCCTACTATGAACCTTTTTTGTACTAATAACACGAGCAGCAGCAAACTGGACGTAGGGATATTCTGCCCGAACTAGTATAAACCTTGTGTCCTTTAGTACACCATCCGAGCCTAATGCGCAACAATTATAAATTTACTAGTTGGTGTTTGTTCAAAACATCGACAGTTGGCGCGCCAGATAGGTGCCTTTACGCGTTCCAAATCAGGCCTCGGATGGCTAGCCACACAATCAGCTGGGTCCCGGGCGCACACGTGCATTTCGGTGACCTAGACTTCATCGTCACGGTGGGAGGAGAGTTGGCTCTGGCCCATGTCGCCATCCAATCTCTCCCATCCATCGACTTCAACTACAGGAGTCTTGAGCGCCAGCCTGGCATCTCCCCTAGACCCCAGCCGTCTAGGGAGGACCCGCGCCGCCTCACCCTCTCTCTGGAACACTCCGCATGGAGCACCCCGACAGCGCTTTCGTTCGGTCTCCGCAACGCCACGGCGATCGTAAGCCACCTTGTGGCACAGCGCACGATCCCGTCCCCCGCGAACAACGAGTTCGTGGGGATGATTGAAAGCGTCACAAAATCCCTCCACGGCCTCCTCACGGAGGGGCCGGGGTCAGACTCTGCCTTTGACTCCAGCAGGGGGAGCCACCACCCCTCCCGGGAATGTTTCATGGCGGGTACCCCCGAGGGACACGTCGAAAGCGTCTCCGTGGAGGAGGCTACCCCGGCAGGCAACCTCGGCTGCAAAACCAAAGGGGATACAGTGGCCCCACCTCGCGTAGGGGTGGAGCAACTGAGAGCCCAAAAGCGGGAGATCAACGAAGCCGGACAACAGCTTGTTCGGGAATACGCGGAGGTCGATCGGGAGATCGAACACCGCGAAGACGGTGGGCGCGCACGCGCCGTGGCCCGTGACGTAAACCGAAGGATCATCGCTGATGATGAGACCCTTCCTCACTTTGCTCGGGCAAGCCAGAACATTGCCGCCACAACGGCCTTGCTTCATGGCCTTCCAGAGGCCGCAATGCCTAAGGATTATCGGGCCCACCGTGAGATTCGCACGTTGCTTGAGCGTGCGGCGACGCAGCAGGCGGAAATCTCGTTGTCTCGGCGACACAAGCTCGACACCAACTAGTGCACGCCCTCGGTGCGCCCCGCCAGGGACGCATCAGTCCACCAGGCACCACAATGCGGCAGGCAGCGCGTTGTGGCCATGACGCACGCAGCACCCTCGACGCTCGCAAACGTACCTACAGCGACCCAAGAGAAGGAGTCTGCCGCAGCTATCACCCTCATCGCGGCGGATGCTACGACAGCGGCAAGGACCAGAGCCAGAGCCCTAGCCTGCCAGTCCCTCAGGCTTTCGGATGGCACATCCTCAATGTTGCTTTCCCGCCAAGGTACCGACCACCTACCAATATCCCTAAGTACTCTGGGGAGACAAACCCTGGACTTTGGCTCAAAGACTATCGGCTTGCCTGTCAAGCCGGTGGTGTGGATAATGATGACTTCATTATCCACAACCTTCCACTGTTCTTGGCCGATTCGGCACGAGCGTGGTTGGAACACCTACCGTCCAACGTAATCCAGAGTTGGGCGGACCTGAAGGAGATCTTTGTCAGAAACTTCTAGGGCACTTACAAGTGCCCTAGGAACCCATGGGACCTCAAGAGCTGCCATCAGAAGGCCAATGAGACCCTCCGTGGGTACATCCGGTACTTCTCCCAACAGTGCAACGAGCTCCCTAACGTCACCGACGCCCACGTGATAGAAGCCTTCCTGTCTGGGATGACCTGTGAGTCCTTGGTTCATAAGCTAGGACGCAAGGGCCCACAAACCACCAAGGAACTCCTGACATCGCCACCAGCCATGCCTCAGGAGAAGAGGCGGTCGAAGCGATCTTCGATCGCCTCGAGGGCAGGGCAAGGCTGGACGAGGGCATCAGCGAAGGCACCTCCAATCGTTTCGCCAAAAGGAATAATAAGAAGCAACGGCGCGAGGACTTGCTCATGGCTGCTGCTGACCGCAAGGATGGTCGGAAGCCCGTGGAGGGCACTCCGAACCACTTTGAAAAATTACTCGAGGGGCAGTGCCCGAACCACACCTTTCCTGTCAAGCATCTGCTCAAGGACTGCAGCCTCATGCGGCGGTTCTTGTCCGGAGGCTCCAACAAAGGGGAGCAGGGGAAGGACCCTCCCCCCACTGCGGACGACGCTGAGGAGAAGGACGACGGCTTTCTAATGCCGGATGACTGCCTTATGATCTTCGGAGGATCAGCGGCCTACGACTCCAAACGCCGTCAGAAGGTCACGTGCCGCGAAGTCTACACGGCCCAACCAGCCACACCTCCCTTCCTCCGGTGGTCGGAGTCCACCATAACCTTCGATCGGACCGACCATCCGGATACCGTCCCACACCCAGGGAGATATCCACTTGTGGTCGACCCAATCATCGGCCCAAAGTGACTCGCTAAAGTACTGATGGATGGAGGCAGCGGCCTCAACATCATGTACGCCAAGACGCTCGGTGAGATGGGCGTCGACCGGACGCGCCTCCGCCCAACCCGAGCACCTTTCCACGGCATCGTGTCCAGGAAGCAGGCTATGCCGCTAGGGCAGATCAATCTGCCCGTCACTTTCGGGGATCAATTCAATTACAGGACTGAGACCCTCACCTTCAAGGTGGTTGGGTTCCCCAGAACCTTCCACGCCATCCTGGGACATCCATGCTACGAGAAGTTCATGGCCGTCCCCAACTATACATACCTCAAGCTGAAGATGCCGAGCCCCCATGGGGTCATCACCATTGGCACCTCCTTCCAGCGGGCCTACGAGTGCGAGGTTGAGTGCTATGGCCACGCCACAGCAATCGTCGCCTCCGGAGAACTCGTGGCCCTCAAGGAGGAGGTCTCCGAAGAAGCGCCCGACGCGAAGAAATCAACCGGGTTGTTTGAATCGGTAGAAGGCTTCAAGGAAGTCCTCATAGATCCCAGCAGCTCCAAGGGTAAAATGGTACGCACTGGTACCACACTTTCCTCTGAATAGGAAAGCGTGCTCGTCGACTTCCTCCACGGCAACAAAGACATCTTTACGTGGAAACCCTTGGATATGTCAGGCATTCCGTGGGAGGTCGTCGAGCATACCTTAAAGATCCATCCAGGCTCCAAGCCAGTGAAGCAACGCCTGCATCGCTTCGACGAGGAGAAGCGTAGGGCCATCGGTGAAGAGATAGCAAAACTGTCGGCTGCCGGATTCATCAAGGAAGTATACCACCCAGAGTGGTTAGCCAATCCCGTTCTTGTACGAAAGAAGAGTGGGAAGTGGAGGATGTGTGTAGACTATATGGGTCTCAACAAGGCGTGCCCAAAGGATCCATTTCCTTTGCCACGATAGACCAAATAGTCGACTCTACCTCTAGGTGTGAAACCCTCTGCTTTCTTGATGCGTACTCCGGCTACCATCAAATCACAATGAAAGAGTCCGACTAGCTCGTGACATCTTTCATCACCCCCTTCGAGTCGTTCTGCTACGTCTCAATGCCGTTCGGACTAAAGAACGCTGGGGCAACGTACCAATGTTGTATGCTCAGATGCTTCAGGGACCTCATCGGCGGACCGTTGAGGCCTACGTCGATGACATCGTAGTTAAGTCCAAACGGGCTGACCACCTCGTCGTCGATCTTGAGCAGACCTTTGCAAAACTCCGAGCGAATGGCATCAAACTCAACCCTGAGAAATGTATTTTGGGGTCCCGAGGGGCATGCTGCTCGGGTTCATCGTCTCCGAGCATGGCATTGAAGCCAACCCGGAGAAGATTTCGGCCATCACAAGGATGGGCCCGATTTAGAACATAAAGGGGGTTCAGCGAATCACAGGGTGCCTCACCGCCCTCAGTCGATTCATCTCGCACCTCGGCGAATGAGGTCTCCCCCTTTATCGACTCCTGAAGAAAGCCGACCGCTTCGAGTGGACATCCGAGGCCTAGGAGGCACTTGACATGGTCAAACTACTTCTGACAAGGCCCCCGATCCTAGTTCCTCCAAGCGACGGAGAATCCCTCCTGCTATACATAGCGGCCAGCATGCAAGTGGTCAGCGTTGCCCTAATAGTAGAGCGGGAGGAAGAGGGGCACGCCCTCAGGGTGCAGCGCCCTGTGTACTTCATCAGCGAGGTACTATCCGACTCCAAGACCCGCTACTCCCAAATCCAGAAGCTCCTATACGCCATCCTCATCACCAAGAGGAAGCTACGCCACTACTTCGAGTCACACCCCGTGACAGTAGTGACATCGTTCCCCCTCAGCGAGGTTGTCTAGAGGCAGGACGCTACGGGAAGAACCATGAAGTGGGCACTCGAGTTGATGGGTCAATGCATCACGTATGCCTCCCGAACGGCGATCAAGTCCCAGGTGCTGGCTGACTTCATCGCAGAATGGACCAAGGTCCAAACACCACTGGCGGTCGTCGATCAAGAGTACTGGACGATGTACTTCGATGGATCGCTGATGAAGAAGGGCGCTGGCGTGGGGCTGGTCTTCATATCACCCCTCGGGGTCCGCATGAGGTACATGGTTCGGCTCCATTTCCCCTCATCAAATAATGTGGTTGAGTATGAAGCGCTCATCAATGACCTACGAATCACCATCGAGTTGGGCATCCAATGCCTTGACATCCGGGGTGACTCCCAGCTGGTCGTCAACCAAGTCATGAAGGAGTCGAGCTACCACGACGCCAAGATGGCTGCATACTACCAAGAGGTCCGATGGCTGGAGGACAAATTCGATGGCCTCAAACTCAATCACATCCCAAGACGCCTCAACAAGGTGGCCGACGCACTTGCAAAAGCGGCATCCGGTCAAGAGCCGGTGCCAACGGGTGTCTTCGCCAGCGACGAAAATAAGCCCTCGGTAAGCTACGAAGGGTCGGAACGGGCTAACGACGGTCTGTCCGATCCAACCTCTAGGGCTAACCAACCGACGGCTCCGTCCGGCCCCGAGGTCATGGAGCTTGAAGAGGATCCAGCAATAGAGCACGACCCTCTGGACGACTGGAGAACACTCTACTTCGACTACCTCCTCCATGACACGCTGCCGACGGACAAGCGTCTACAAGTTGAAAACCATCGACGGCGAGGTCTTCACCAACGCCTGGAACATCGAGCAACTACGTCGTTTTTACCCCTAAATAAACACATACTTTTTCTTATCAGTTTTTGTCTTCAAAAATCCATGATCTTTAGTGACATCCGACCCCTACAAATTGTGAGGGGTCGGACCTCACTCGGGGGCTGATATAAGTACGTTTATCTTGCAAACACTCTCGTGTTATCTTTGCAAACATTCTCTGAGTTTTTCCTCTTTTCTCATGGCAAGTCCTAAGGGCTAGGATTTTGGGAGCCAAATCTAAGTATAACTGGTAGGACTACGGGAAACCCACGCCCCAGCGGCTTAAGCCTCCTTGCTCACAAGCGTGATCAGAATTGATTCGCTCGCACTCCAAGTTTTTTGCGACCTTAACTATGGGAAGGGTCGGAAGGCACCAAACCTCTTCTACAAAAAGAGGGAGAAGAGCTGAAAAGCTGTTTGCCATAACGAAAGTTGAAAATTTGTTACAAAGTGATTTCATCATGAAAAGAACTAATGTATTCATAAATACAAAAGACTATTCACTCGGGGGCTCCCCCATAACTTATTCGATTACAGTTTCTGACCAGTTCTACTATGAGCACTACTACGGTCGCCGCGCCACGCTCTCCATCTGCGACGTCCTACCGCTCCACGGGATCCTCGAGGGCGCCGTCATCTACAACATCGAGCACCATGTCGGCGACTGTGATACCTTCGCCAGGGCATCCAGGGACTATGCCATCATGATCAGCTGCAACCCTGACAATGGCACCTGGACGGGGGCGCTCCCCGCCGAAGAAAGGCCTCCATAGCCGATGGATGTCTCTGACATCTCATTGGGCTTCATGAACTGGCCGATCTAAGCGGCTGCAAGGGCAAAACCCCCCATCGACGCAGTCCTAGGCGGCCTCCCCACCAACAAGACTCACCCAGAGAAGATTCGCCGGAAGGGCTTCCCGTATGGCTCCATCCCGATGAAGGCCTCATGGACGATGACAAAGCCGACGACGCTCAGCACCCTCCAGTGTGCCTCCTCCTTCGACAGCAGTGGCCCCTTCTCGACAAAGGCGGCCAGCACCATCTCATCTACGTTGGATGACCTCAGCTCGACATCGCACTATGGATTCATGAATGGATCTATGAGTTCTCTGCTCCTCGCATTACCCTCTCTCACATAGGAATCGCCGCAACATACAAACGCGCTCGACAAGAAGGAGAAAGGAGGAGAGGTAGTGGCAAAGGAATAGGTGAAGGAATGGGATGAGAGCTCCCCGCCCCCTCCCTATTTAAGGAAGAGGCGCAGCAGCTGAGGAAAGGCGAAAGGTTGGGACAAAAAACTCTCTTCCTTCCCCTATTCAATGCAGATGGGAAATTGATGCTGACGGGATCCGTGGGGACGCGCCTGGACCGACGGGACGCGCTCTGGTCAATGAGACGTCACTGGTCAAATAGGACATTGCCTGGGCATGGCCCACCACTAACGCACGCCGAGCACGAGAATCAGGTGCACCCGCATGCAGGTGACTCTCCGCTTTCCCAGGCAGGACCATGGAACGACCCGACGATGGAACCCCCATCCAGGGGCCCAATGGGCCTCCTGGGTCGATTGGACGTCCCAGGTGAAACCACGAACGAACGACCGCTGAAAGATAAGCACCTCTGTTTACTTACTTTGCATGTTAATTTCATTACCAAGCTTTCGACCCCAGCAACGGTAGGGGTACGGACATCGCTTGGGGGCAGCCGAGAGTGTCTACATGTTTAGACATCCTCATCGCCTGACCCCTCCTTACGTTTAAAAACCGGAGGCACGGGGTGCGGGTGTAAAACTTTGAGTAAAACTAGACGAACTGCTAGACCCTATAGGCGGCTTTGGTGTTTTTGTTCACCAACATAATCGAATTCACAGTTCCCCACGCCCCAATCTTTAGCATCCGCCTTCTCAAGAAGGGTTCGGAGGGGTCCTCCTGCATAATCTCCTTCAAGGAGAAGCTGTCAGGTCGCCTAAAATGATCGAATGGCTCGGATCGCCACCGAGAGATAGAAATGAAAAATTGTGATGCTCGTGCAGGTCACACCGGCCCCATCACAAACGTCGGACCCAAACCCCGCACGGACATGTCCGGTAAGAGCTTCTCGTCGCTCATGCCACCGAGGTAACATTATTGACCCCCGGTTTCATTTCAATTAAATCGTACATTAATCCCATACATCCAAGCATTGCATATGCGATCGTCACATCTCAACGCTTCGTGTCGCGTGCCACGAAGCGGCACTTGCCTCATTCGATATGAGCGGCAACTGACCGAGGTTCGAAGGTCGGCCGCAAAGGGCTCGAGGCCACCTCGCATCAAATAGAGCCAGGGGAGAAAAACAAAGAGGAGCCCTAGTGGACTTGCCTGACCCCGCTCAAAAGCAGACAGGGACATCTCAACCTTTCTCATTCGGTTCTAGCCTCGAGGAGAGGCCAACGGGCCACTTGAGCCTATCGAACGGCTCGAGCATCTACCGGGAGGCGGGTTAAGAAGTAGTGGAATGCCACATGAGGGCTCTGCCAACCCCGTCAGTGAATGATGGACCCAGATTCCACACAAACATACCCATCAGCGAAGCTCATTGAGCATGACACTCGAGCCTTCGAGGCAAGTGTTGTCAACTCAGCCCCTCCGGTTGCGGAAACCGAGGACGGGGTCACGCGCGAAACACGACCGACCCCTATCAGACCCTAAGGGGCTCGAGGGCTCGAGCTGCTCGATCCAAGATCGAGAGACCGAGGTTTGAAGGCTGGCCCGCGAAGGGCCCAAGGCCGAATCGCATTAAATAAGAGCCAGGGGAGAAAATGCAGATGAGCCTCAGCGTCCTTTGCTCAACCTGCATTGAGGCGGATAGGGTCATCTCAACCTTCTAGTTTAATCTAGCCTCTAGCCGAGCCCATAGAATCCCCATTGAGAGGGAATCTGTTGGAAGGCAGGTCAAGGAGCAATGGAACGCCACCCGAGGGCTTTGCCGACCCTATCGCAAAGCAACGGGATCAGATTCCGTTCGAACATCCCCGTTAGAGAGCTCATCAAGCACGTCACTTGAGCCATCGAGGCAAGTGATGCCGCCTCAACCCCTCTAGTTATGGAAACCACGGACGGGGCGACAGTCACAAAATGACCTAACCCTTGACTGAATCCCCGCCACGCATGGGGGCTCGGGGAAGGCTGGGCAAGCAATGAGACCAAACGCACGGTCATAGAACGATCGCCAAAATCCTAAGTAAGGGGTACATGCGAATACAAGAGTAAGTTTGCTACCCTTGCTTCGGTCTCTAGTAACATTCGGCCCCAGCGACCGTGGGGGTCGGATCTCACTTGGGGGCTAATAAAGGTATAAATACCTCCATTTTTTCAAAACAGTCGTTGCATCAGACCTCTTCCTCGTGTTAAGGTTAGCGGCAAGCTTTGTGGGAGCAGATAAATGAGCATGCCTGGTAAGACTGCAAAAAGCCCATGCCCCAACGGCTATGGTAACTTTGCTCACCAGCATAATCAAAATTTTCCCCTTATACACCTTGGGCCCTATGGTCCTAATGAATGGAAGGGTCAGATCGCATAAATATTTTTTCTCGATTGTAAAAGGGAAGAAAGTAAGCTCAAACGAATGAAACAAAATTGTGAAATGAAATCATGAATCTGTTCTCGGACACTAAAGTACCAACACTTGTCCACATATTACAGATAAATGTTTATCAAACTTATTAAACTAACTACTTCCTCGGAGGGAGAACTATGTCTTTCAGCTTGTTCGCCAGGTTCCACGGAATGGGAGTCACCGCCTTCTCAATCTCATCCGGCTTGGAGTCTTCGTAGCCAGGCGTGAAGTCGAGGCTCATTACCTCCAAGTTAACTTCCTGATCATAATGAGAGCGGGCAACGGCAAAGGGTTGGGTGATCCCGGCGTGAAAGGCATTCTCCTCAAGCTGGCGCACCCGCGCCGTGATATCCATGGCACGGGCCGCAAGTGAGCCGGTTTCCTCCAGTCGCGCCACCCCCAGGTCATCGAAGACCACCCCGACGGTGGTACGCAGAAGATCATGCTCGTCACTCTCGACCTGAAGAAACCCCCGCACCTCGACAAGCTCCGTGCCCAGCCCGGTAGAGATGCTCTCGACCTCCAGCCCTCGGGTCACCGTGGCTCCAAGATTCGTCCGGAGGGAGCTGACCACCTAATGCGCCTCGTCGCGCTCTCGGACGGCCTGGTCATGCTCCTCGCGGACCGTGCCACGCTCCGAGTGGAGTCTTTCTATAGTCTGGCGCAGCTCATCTCTCTCCCAGCGCAGCCGGGCAATCACCTTGGCGTCCAGATTCGCCCTCTGCTACAGGGTCATGGACCTTTCCTCGGCTTCCAGCTTGAGGTTCTGCTCCCTCTCTAGCTCTTCCAGGGGCTTGATGGCCCGCTGGCTGGCCTTAGAGTCCTTCTGGAGCAGCTCGTCCCGCTTCTTTTGGACCCTGGCGGACGCCTCCTCGTCCTGCTGCACCCTCGCCGATAGATCCTGGAACATCCCATGGATCTCCTCCGCGTCCCGACGCGCCTTGGCCTCCTGCTGTTGGGCGGCAGCAAGCTGGGCGCTCACATCTCCGCGTAGCCGAGCCTCCTCAGTGAGGCGGTCCCATTCCACCATCTGCTCGCGGAGGAACCAGGATTTCTCCTGGCTACGAGCAATAAGGGACTGAAAGGAAGACCAGTGTCAAAAATACAAACATACATGAAGAAAGAAGAAAGCGAGAGGAAAGATCAAGCAGATACCCGACCAGTGGGAATGATGATGTCATGCAGGATGCCCCTGGCCTGGCTCAAGGCATCCATCATAGCCGAGAACCCAACGTCGAGACTCTCCCACTCTATGCTCTCGGTAGCATCATCGAGCGAGAAGAGAGTCGACATTGGGTCTTGAGGAGTCATCCACTGGAGCGGCGCCTCACCCCGCGTGGGCAAGCGGCTGCCCCCTGACATCAGGGCCGAGGGCGACTCCCCGCTGATCCTCTCCACCACCGCCATGACGCCCGGGGACCCTCCGGCCGTGTCCCCCTCCGTTCGGCCCACCTCGGGCGCCTCCGCCTGGGCCGCCGGTGGCACGGATCGCGCCACTCCCTCTGACACGACCGTGGGTGCGTCCGGCTGTGCCTGGCTTGTCATGGTCGAGGCCACCTCTACTTGCGACGCTGGGGCCTCGACTTGCGGCGCTACGCCCACCACAGAGGGCGCCACAAGCGCGGGCGGCAGCTCCGTCCGCTCCAACATAGGCAGCGGAGTCACATCCACCGTCGTCTGCTCGGTGACCCCCGAGGGCGCTTCTTCAGCCTCGGCACCTGCTTGACCCGCCGAGGGCACGGGCGCCACCACGGGCGGCGCCTGACCGACTGACGAGGCCGCAACATCGGCTCCGCTCCTGCCCAAAACAGGAGCAACGTCAGGCGACGGCACCCGTTCCGCCTAAAGAGCAACACTCTTCTTGGGCGCCAGCGCCAAAGAACGGCCCCGTCGCAAGACTCTGCAAGAATTAAAAGGCATAAGGTCATGCTAAAAAACAGAAAAACAGAAAAATGGAGAAATAGGAAAATTAGAGGAATTGGTGACTTATGCTGGCACTGTTGGATGGTAGGAACGTTTTGGGGACAAACCCCAGTTTCCTGCTCCAATTCATCTAGGTTTGACCGTTTTGAGCCTGCCCCCTACTTTCGGGCAGAGGGGCTCGTCTCCCTTACCTCCAAGGGCACGGCGGCGGAGCCACCCCTCTTTGTTGGCACCTTAGGCACGCACGCAGCAGATCCGCCTCCCCCCATCCACCGGTCCTCCACTGGCACCCCGGGTGTGACGGTGGATCCGCCGGCTCCCACCGGTCCTGAGGACGAGCCAATGGTTTGGCCCATCTCCATCGGCCTCACGGACTCACTTCCCTCCACATGGAACAGGAAGGGTCCCCTGTGATGGACAAGTGGGTACCTGTCAGCATATCCTTGCTCCCAGGACATCCCACTCCACATCGACAACTACCTTGTCAAACTCCTCCTCCTCGTCGTCCTCCTGCCTGTCTCCTCTCCTCGCTCCCATGCTTGCTTGTTTCCGGAGCATCTTCTTACTCTTGAGCTCCCTCATCTTCCTATCCCACTTGGCCATGGTGTGATTCGCCGTCGGCACGATCTAGTCCTTCGGCAGTAGAGCCAGGCTATCCCCGAAGACAAGTCTCTTCGGCTGGTCCCGCTATCCCGAGGTCAGCATCAAGGGGTCGGGAATTCAAGAAAAAAGGAGGCACGGGGAAAAAGAACTTACGAAATCGATGAACCCCGGTTCCGACCGCATTGGGGGATGCCCCGGCACCGGATACATGAAATCAAGGACAACACCGACATTGTCCTTCAAAGGCTCCATCACCTCCTTGATGCGTTGCGCCACTTTGGTGGGGGAGTGCTTCGTCAACAAGCACCGTCCCTTCGAGCGATGCCCCGGGCACCATTAGGTACTAAGGGAAGCAGCGCGGCTCATCAAGCGCACCACCCTCCGCGTATGATAGGCGTCGATGATCCCCGATCCCTTCACGCCCCTCTCCTTCAGAATTTGGAGGGCGGTGAGATGGTCCTTGATCCTCTTCTTGTCTTTGTCCGGGACACCCCACTACCACGGCCCCATGACCTCTTCGATGATGTGCTCGGAGAACACAGCAAGGGGGCGGTGACGTCGTTCTTGACGTAAAACCAATGTGAATGCCACCCATTGTTGGAGGTCGACAGACGCATCGATGGGTATTCATTCACCCGGTTGTTGCGGAGATGAATGCTGGCACATCCCATCGGCACGCTCAACTCTTGCTTCCTAACCCGCTTCTTCGACAGGTTGACGACGAAGAGATACCGCCACAGGTCAAAGTGGGAACTAATCCCTAGGAACCCCTCACATAGGGCGACGAACGTCGCAATGTGCTGGACCCCATTGGGAGTAAGGTGCTGCAACTCCACCTAGTAGTAATCCAACAGCCCTCGAATGGACTTGTGAGCAAGTATGGCGAATCCCTGCTCGTAGAAGTGAGCGAAGGACACAACATACCCTTCGGGCGGTGATGGCTCATCCTCATTACCGGGTAGCCGCCACTCCTCGGCGGTGGTCGGGAGCAAAGGAGGCCACGGCAAACCAGGCCCTCTAGGCACTGAGGGGTGATGTTGGATCTACACCACGGCTCCATTGAAACTATTGGGAGGGGGGTGGATGCGAGTTTAACGACGGATGTGATGTGGATGCGAGCTTGACGGCGACTACGATGCGAGTGCGGGAGGCTCAGGCGACTGGTGGCGGAGGTTGTCGATGTGAAGGCGAGGAGGCAAAGTATGGAACCTTGTGGGCAAAACTCTCGGTTTTATAATGGCGATGGATGCGAGAAGAGCAACCAACCCACCTAGGGCTCCGAGCCTGCCACGATACACCGCCGTGTCACGTCGTGGGATATGCGCTCGCGATCCCTATCCTTTCCCACCAAAATCGCTCCTGGACATTTCGCCTTCCCCAAGCAGACCAGGACTCTTTTCTCACAGAGGGGATACGGGTCAGAAAGCTTTTCTCTAGCCCGCATGGGCCCTAGGAGTTCAAGGGCTGACCCAACAGTCTTGACGGCCGTCCCAACGAGGGATGGGCCCACGAGCGGCTAGAACTCAGGCACACAAGCCTCAAGGGAACCTCGATCCGCAATCAAGTCTCAACCGGGCTAACCCTGGATGAATCCTCACGAGCGGGATACCAGGGTTTCCGTTCAACTGTCCAGTTGACAAAAACCAAATCTCACAGCCATACCCACGGAGGGTCCGAAATTACCCCCCAGGCGATTCTATCCAAATCACACCCGTCGGGTGCGCTCGCGCGCACCCTCTGGCAAGTCAAAATACCTCTCGGGTGATTCTATCCGAATCACCCGGGGCTCGGGGACTACTGTCGGGGACCTAATACCGGGGTACCCAATGAGGTGGAACTAATAACCATCAAACGTTGACGCTTTCGGTCAGACAAGAACGCTACTACACTTCTTTCTCGAATGACGGAAGATTGGTTCCGCCTCGTCCCGACCCCCAAGGGCTAGACTCCGCCTCGCCCGACGGCCGAGGGCAGGCTCTACCTCGCCCGATGGTTGAAGGCAGGCCCCGCTTCGCCCGACGTCTGCAGGCAGGCTCCGCCTTGCCCGACGACTGCACCCTGCTCCTTCATAATGACGAGCACAGGGTACGACAGGACATTCGAGTCAACCACAGTACCGATGACCATGCCCTGCACACATGCAAGAAGGTACCGTCAGGATATGACGGGACGGACGCTTTAAGCCCTTTCCAACATGACAGAGCCCGAATAGTGTTGTAGGCGCTGACATTTGTCCCACAGTGTTGTAGGCGCCGCCGTCAGCTCTCGGGCGCGGATACTAACACAAGTATATGACAACCACTACGATCAAAGATAGAACTCACATCATCTACAGTGATGGACGTATGGTCACTTCCTTGCCTACTCCCCGAAGGGTCACAGCTCGGCTCTCTGACACGACGCACCGTCCGACGGTGTAGGATGGGACGCACCCACTTGCTGAATAAGGCCAGGGCACGGCCCTATGAGGATCAACGAACACGTCATCCCTGACACGGTCTGCCATGTTAGCAGGGCAGACACAGGGGAAAAGGAAGACCCGGCTCCTTCGAAGGACCTTCTCTACTCTCTGGTTTTTTCCACTTTCTCCCATCTGTAATCCCTGCTCCTCTTGGTCTATAAAGGGGGGACAGGGCACCCCACCGAAGACGACGAATCGATTCCGCACACAACACACAGCCAAGCAACAACCGAGCTCTTGGCGTCCTTTCGACCTTTCCATCAGAGACTTGGGACATGTCCCTCTCTCGACCGTTTGTACCCTCTACTACGAACTTTTTTTTGGTACTAATAACACGAGCAGCAGCAAACTGGACGTAGGGATATTCTGCCCGAACCAGAATAAACATTGTGTCCTTTAGTACACCATTCGAGCCTAACGCGCAATAATTATAAATTTACTAGTTGGTGTTTGTTCGAAACACCGACAGCTGGTCTACTCGGCAGGGCTGCGGCCGCTGCAGGCTGTCGGCGGCGGCGGGCCTGTGTGCGCCATTTGCCTGGCTGAGCTGCGGGTGCTGCCCAAGTGCAACCACGGCTTCCACGTCGGCTGTGTCGACTGCTGGCTGCTAGCACGGTCCACGTGCCCGACGTGCCGGCAGCCGCTGTTCGGCGCGCCGCACAAGGGCTCCGGCTACGTCGACGATGCCGGCGCCGGCACCGAGCCTCCGGTGCGGGCGTTCCTCGTGCCGCTCCGCCCGGAAGGTTTCATCACGCCGTACAATATTTGATTTTTTAGATGATATTTATTAAAAACTCTTGAGATGCTCTAAGGTTTGATTTTTTTTCCTTGGGGCCTTCTTTCGGCCCGTCTATGTAGTAGTTATCTTTTTATTATTAATGCAAGGCTCAACTCACAAATTTTGTTTTGGTTTTTGTGCCCAAGCCGACTATAAGCGTACAGCCCGTTTCTCTTATCTCTCCTCTCATCTCTCCTTTACCTCGACATTTAGCCAACTTACGATCTATTATTATAGTTTGCTCTAGACCGGTCTGCCTGCCTCTGGCACGAACCGGAATTAAGTTCTGCCGGTTAACCCGTTCCTCCAACCGCATGCATTTACTCCCGCTGCGTGGGTTTACCGGCCAGGTTCCATTTCAAATCCCGCTCCGGCTAGATTAATCACCCCGAGGCGTACCACACCACTGCCCCGCCCCAGACTCGGCTCGGCCATTTTCACTAAGGATGGCAACGGATCGGGTTTGGGGCGGATATCCGTGGGTTTCGAGTTCTGCGGGTTCGGGTTTGGGATGGTTTTTCACCCACGGTTTTCGGGTTCGGGGCCCCGAAACCAATCGGGTTCGGTTTCGAGTTTGGTTTTCCACCCGTGGATATCCAATGGATATCCGAAATAAATCATTTGGAATTAAAACTCATGTTTTATAATATACTAATAATAATTTGTTTACTTAGATTATTAAATTTATTTAAAGTTGACTCATAAAAATATTTATTATTTGTTGCCTCTGATTTATACATGTGAATATGTGTATATATATATGCGGGTTTTGGGTATCCATTCGGGTTTCGGGTATCCATTCGGGTTTCGGGTATCCGCGGGTTTGGTTTTGGTGATGGATTTCCACCCGAATCGGTTTTCGGGGCGGATTCGGGTTTCGATTTCGGGTTTCGGTTTTGGGTGCACGGAGACTCCACCCGATCCGAATCCGACCCGTTGGCATCCTTAATTTTCACCCACCTCAGACGCAGACGAAGAGAGGGAGAGGGCCGGCTCACATTGATTTTACAGTACAGTGTACTAGCTGTAAACTCCACGAGCCTGCACTGCTGTGCCCCTGCAGGGTGCAGGCTGCAGTGCAGCAGCCATGTTTGGCTGGCACGGTGGCCGCTGGCGCGCGCGGCGCAGGCGTGCAGCGCAAGTGGGAAGCTGGCTACGGACGCTGCAGGGACGGCATGGGCGCCACTGTATCCGCGCGCGGTCGAGTCGCCGGCCGGCCTGCGCTTTGACTCGCTGGTGGTGTACTGGCGTCTGATCTGAACATCGCGCCGTGTCCTCCGTCAGTTTCGACTGTTTTCGGTAGACGGATGTTTCAGCAGTTCTTTTCAAAAGGGAAACGGAGGAGTACTCCTACGGCGTCACAGTCGCAAATTATCAGCCTGTTCGCTACTTCAGGCTGTATGCACGGCGCTGATGCCGGCTCGCTCGGTCGGTCGGTGACAGACGTTAATGATCACGACCGTCGGTCCCTTCCTTCACTTCACTGATGGCGCGCGGCTAGAGCCCGAACAGCAGACAGCGGCACAACGCCCCTTCCCGTCCCGATATTTTTGGGCGCGGTACTGGTACGGAGCCACGCGCTGCTACGGCGTGGCCCCGCGGCCGCGTGGTCCTGCTCCTCCTCCTCTCCTCCCTGAGCTCCGGGGCCCAGCGGGCAGCCTCCCTCTCCCTCGGCGCGCGGGGGACGGGCCCGTCCGGTCAGGTGGCGGGGGAGCCAGTCGCGGCGCGACGCGTTACGGGGTGTGCGCTGCGCGGTGTGGCTCGGCGGCCATCGGGGCGCGGGCGGATGCGAGGTGGAGGTGGGGCGGCACGTGATGCCGGTCGGTCGTGGGCCGAGACGGCCAGGCCAGACGGGGAAAGGAAGAAAATGACCGGTCAAATCGTCGGGCGGAGCACCGGCGTCAGAGGCCCTCTGCACCGGAGCCATTAATCTAACGAACCCATCACTCCTGGTACTACAGCTCTCTCTACCCAGCGCGCTTAGCGCTAATCAACAGGGACGACGAAGACGAAGGACATTCATGTCAAACAGGACCGCGTAATGCAAGATATGGCTAGAAACACTCCTTTTGGATAGTGAGTTCATTTGTGATGTCTGTTCTCCGTTGTGCAGCTAGCGCTTCTCCCAAATGCTCCTGTGCATCAGTTTCTTGAATTCAAATTACAATTTTGCATTACTGATTAATATCCTGTATCGCGGGTCCAATTACATTATTAGTAGAGATGGCTAAAAACACAGCTTTCAACTATACTCTGGTCTGTGATTCATACTTAGAAACAAGTACTTAGATCAGACATCACTAGGTTTGTCATAGATCAGAGTATATGGACAAAAAAAATGAGATCCTAAATTTTAGATGATCGATATGTATCCGGTAGCCCTCTCCCTCTAGTCAACGTATTAGTTTCGCAACCAATCATTCGATCATTCTGCATATCACTTTTTCTTCTTCCTCCACCAAGTTATTGGGTTTATCGTCGGCCACGCTTATTCCCTTTGGGTTATTCTTTACAACTCTTAAGTTCTGTTTGGTAGGGTCCAGATTCTCCAAGACGTTTAGGTTTTTAGTATTGCACTTTCTGTTAGTCCAGGCCCATAACATCGAAACTTCACAGAACGTTTTGAACCTTGCTCCAACTAGCCTTTGGTCACACCATTTTCCACCAATTGAAATTCAACCGACACATCCTGCAATTTCACGCGAAATTTGTATCTGATATGTGCAATGCTAGATATGATTCACTCTATTTTTTACATCAAGTGTTGATTCTATTTGGAAATTCAGCATACTATGCTTGAGATGTCATTCGAATCTAGCTTTCTAATTTATTAACTGAACCAAACTATAATACGAACGAGTTAAATTAAATTAAAGAAATTGTGTTATGGTCTTATGGATTTTAAGTTTTCTATTAGTTGTTATGTTATTTTGACGGTATGTTTACTGAAAGAACTAGGAACCACTTATTTTGACAGTACAGTATCGACGAGAAAACTTATATTTTTTATGTTAGAAGAAAAATCTCCCTGTCGGTTTACGAAGATAGAACTAGATTTCTAGATATGTCGAATTTTAATTTTTCTTTCGAATGAGTACTGTAGGGAATTTTTCTAACAGTGGACCGTCATGCAATTTTTCTCTATCTCTATCTGTTCACCATAAAAAAAATTAAGTTTTACTTTTTTGTCGGTAAATGTTTTTCCCTATCGGTAATAGCATCATCACGGAAACTCAGCAGCGTCCGATGGAGAACATATCCAGGGGATGGAAATGGGGCAAGTCTATTCATTGGGTAGTTAATCTGACCCATAAAAGCAAACCAAGGGCCGAACTCTAAAATGAGTTGATAGGGCCAAACCTATTGGCCTATTAGGTAAGCTGGCTTGATCCAATCTTCACATAACAAACTTTTTAAAATTTATTAGTTTTCTTCATTTAGTTATAACTTGGAAGTAGCTCGAGGAATATCATATTTGAGAATAAAAATAGATAAAATTAAAATTATAGTTCATTTGCAAACTTATTTAATTTGATGCATTGCTAATAATCTTAATATGTTATCATCACACTTTTCAATCTTGTATCCCATATTTTCTAGAAGTGTTGATAGTATCCATGTAGTCTATAATGACAAAAAAAATAGATCGACCCATGCTATCCCCTGCAGGAGGCCATAGCCCTTAGATTATAATATAGGCAATCACGCTTCCTCGACCTGTGCACTACCAATCCAATAGCCATGTTTTCTTTTACCTTCATTTTTTCACCGTTTCTGAAAATAAAATAAAAAGACGACGACATTCCCAACTAGCACGGCCGTTGCGCCGTTCCCAACCACTCGCCCGCCGCTCGCATTCTCCAGCCGCTACCACCTCCGTTTCCTTTGCCCCGGGGCCCTCGCTCGCCTCTACGATGCCAGGCTACGCCGCTGGAGTCACGTCTGCCGCCCGCCCTTGCCCTCGTCGCCGGAGCCGGCGCCGGCGTCCTCCTCGTCGCCTCCTCCTTGGGATGGAGATCGCGAAGGCGTCGTAGCCGTGCCGTACTTCGCGCTCACATCGAGGCTTCATGCGCCCCGGTACCTCAGTAGAAGAAGCTCGCGGCAGCCAAGCCCGTGGTGCTCTTCGCTCTGCCACCTCCTAGCCCTGATCTGCCCATCGAGGCGGTTATCGAGTTCCTCAACGCGCCTGACATGGTGGCCGCCTCCCACGAGAGTGTCGCGCCTGGCAAGTGTTTCAGATGTTCTAGAGGTATATTGCAAGTGTTTCATATGGATGTTGCAAAAGTAGATCGGGATGTTGCATATGTTGCAAAGTGTTCTAGAGGCATGTTTCAAGCGTTTGTTCAAAATGTGTAATCTGTTTCAGACGTATGTTGCAAGAGTTTTGATCTGGATGTTGCATATGTTTCGCACATATGTTGCAAGAGTATGTTCGAAATATTTCAAATGTTTCAGTCTTATATTGCAATAAGTGTTTTAATGTTGCAAGTTACAAGTGTTTTATCTGGATGTTGCATATGTTTCACACACATGTTGCAAGTGTATGTTAGAAATGTTTCATCTGCAACAGACGTATGTGAAAGGTCCTTGTGTGGTTTTGGTAATTGAGTGACAACCTAGGTGGACTAATTATGTTTATGTGAGATATATAGGTGATTAGTCCACAGGTACATGTGTGTGAGCAACATATACCATGAAGGTGAAAGTGGTTTGGAGATGTTGCAAAGCTCACACATGTGATGATGAAGGAACTCATTGCATATGAGACATGACATTGAGTCATGTGATCAAGGTAGAGAAGATCAAGACATGACTTGGCTTGATGGACCGGTTGCAAGCGTGAAGGACAAGTCGGAGGCTTTGGAGCGATGGACCGCGTGGCGGTGAAGCTTGAGCAAGACTTAGCGCCGATGGACGAAGGCAACGGTGAAAAGCAAGTGAAGTCAAGATCGATGAACCAACATGGTCACATGATGATATGAAGTGGATCATATCATTTGGTGATTGGTTGGTTCATGTGTTGCATCAACAATGAAGGAGATGGAATGGAATGCGCAAGGCAAAGGTATAACCTATGGCATTTCATTTCACCGGTCATAGGTGTGTAGAGAAGTTTATGACCGAGTTTAGGTTAGATGGCTGTACTATCAAGAGGGGCAAACTTGTTTGCATATCGGTCATCTAGTGCCACTCGAGTGATCTAACTTTGCATCGTCGCTAGGATTGAGTGGAGTCGCAAGTTGAGTGGCTAATCCTTTGGAAAATGTTTGTGAAAAGCTAACACACATACACATGGTGGTGTACACTTGGTGATGTTGGCATATTTGCAAAGGAGAAGGATGAAAGTGTAACACCCCAGGTGTTTGTCACCAGTTAAGCAATGGGTTTGAACTCAAACATGGCATGTTAAGTGGTGATGAAGGTGTCAAGATCAAATCTACAAGAGTGAGCTCCAACTTAAACTTGGACAACACACCTTTACTTACAATGTGTACCCTTGTTAAGATTATGCAAGAGTAATGTTAAACATGCTAATTACATGTACATTACATCAACATGCATCCATCATGATCAGTGGAAAAGTTTCATGAAATTTGGAATCAAGAAGTCACATGAAATGACAAGTTATGTCCTTGCCTGAATTGTTTTATAAAGTGAATGGAATTCTAGATTGTCAACCAAACCTTGGAACCTTTCCTAAATGACTCTAATTGAACTCTACAACAAAAGTCATGAAGGGTTCGTGTTGAGCAGAGGTCAAGAAAATGCCGCAATTGGTCTAAATCTCTAATTTAAGCTTTACCGTGATGCTACTTTGACTTGGTTTGAACTGTGGCTTAGAGTGTTTGCATGGCAGTGGAACCTAAACAAAAGTTAAAGTTTGAGCAGAGTAGAACAAACTTTGTTTAATGCTCAAGAGCTAAATTAGTGCCTAGCTTAGTCAAATGCTGCTCACAATATCAAATCCAGTGCTGTTTTCAGGGTTCGAAAATCGGCTAAGTCTGGATGACTGAATTTTCGTATTTCAGTTTTCGTGTACCTATCTTTAGCGAATTATAGTTTGGAAACCGTTGATAATTAGACGAGAATCCTTTAAGAAATATTGTAGTACACACTTAGCTCTAAGAAACAGTGCAATCGGTTGATCAAATCATTGATCAGCTGGAGAGTTATGAAGGGGAGAAAATCGAGTTTCAGTCGTTTGTTTGCGGTGGTATTAGTAGTTCTCTCAGATTTTGAACTGCAGCAGCGCTCTCCGTGGCCGACCACAGGCAGGAGCCAAGTGCCGCGTGGCCTCCTCGCGCCTCACCTATGCACCACCTCGCCAACGCTCGCGCCGCGTGGAGACGAGAAAAGCCGAGCCCTGCCCCCTGCCCTCTCCATTCTGCTCCTCCCTCTGCCTCTTTCGTTCACCTCGTCTCTCTGCTTGTTCCGCCGACGTTCGCCATGGACAGGGAGCGGAGCTCCATGTCAGACCGCCACCACGCACCCTACTGCCCAATCGACCACCCGGGATCCTTCCCCACCTCGCACTGCCTCGGCCGCGCCGTGCTGTCCCACGGGTGCGCGTGGTTCCCGTGATTCTCGCTGCCCTTCTCCGCCGGCACCGGTGCCGTCCCTGTCGGCCGAAGCCGCGAGTCCGGCCATCCTCTGCTCTGGTTTCCGACCAGGGACCTCGCACAACAATTTGAAGAAAGGCAGGGATCTAACTGCGAAGTCTGTGACTCAAATGAATAGTGCCGATAAGGACCTATTTGCAATAAATTTGCTGAATCTTTGGAAATTCATAGCAATTCATAGGAAATTCGTAAAATAGCAAATGAGGACTTTTTGGAATCCTTGTGAAATTCTATATGCATTAAATCTATAATATGGCATGTTTTAGTTTCAATATTTTGCGGTAAAAATAGATTTGTGCAGTAAGGTTGGAATGCTAGTTGAATTTGTTATCTTCCATAACTGCAGATCTAGGGCTCCAAATGAAGTGAAATTTTTGTGGCATACTACTCATATTATAGTTGATGTGTGGTAAAAATTTCATGAGTATTGGGTGAAGTATGAGTGAGTTATTGGTTTATCTCGCTCTCACATGATTTCTTGTAATAGCAAATTGTCTTTTTGTAGAGGTAGTTATACTTATGCAAATTGTATGAAATTTGTACAGTAGACTATTGAGAGGATATGTGAGCTACTGTAATTTTTGTAGAATTTATTATGCATTTTTGGTATATGTTCGTAAATACACCTAGATGTCTAAATAAATTAAGAAATGCTTTAAGAAAATTTATTTAGAGGTGAGCACCATGCTTTCTGGTGTTCTTTACTCATGTGTGAAATGTTGGTAAGGTTAGTTTTGCCCAACTATGTGTTTGCAACATAAGTTAATAATTATTTTCTTGCCGATGTGGTTTATGGATAGATCTAGGAACTTAGCAAAGTTCTTTATGATAATATGCTTTGTTGTGAAACTTGTTTATACAAAGGTTGTAGATAATTCATGTATCTAGCTTCTGTTAAAATTTAGTGTCATTTGGCCATGTAGTTTAAGAGTTACAACTGTTTAAAGTTGGGTTACATAATTGATTGCTCTCTGTCTTGTTTAGACCAGTTTCTATAAATATGTAATTTTGACCCACTTAACTTGTGAATCATGCTGTGATGGTTATAGATGAAATGTAGATAATTTCATAAGCTTTCCTGAATGTCTTGTTGCATGGCTATTGGATTTGTATAACTCTAGTTATGATCCAAACACGAAGCTGTTGTTTCCAATCCAGAAATAGACATAGGTTAGTTGCGGTTGTTTACTCCATGTGTTGCTAAGTGTGGCTTATGCCCTTGTTGATGGTCAAGTTATGATACTTGTGACCTTGTTAAATTTGTGTCATGCTTGATGTGCTTGCTCTCTGTAGTTAGTTGTGTGATGTTAGTTAAATAGCTATTGGTGTCTATGTCTTGCATAATCTTGTGTTTGTCTTGAATGCTTATGTGATGCATCTTGTATTACCATTCTTCATATTCATGCACTTGCATCTTGCATCTCATCTAGGTGCGCTAGATGAACCACGCGAAGGACATGATGTTGGAGCCGAACCTGAAGACGGTGTATGGTGGACCTATCCCGAAGGTGGAAGGACTGGACAAGTGCTAGGACGGGAGATGCTCACTTAGTTAGTGTCATCTAACTAACACTGACTCAGTGTGGGATCCCAGGCAAGCCCCGGAGCATTATAAGTCTCCTACTTTATAAAAGCAATTCTTTATATATATATGAGTTTATATATTGTTGCATTAAGTTGTAGGAGTTGATTGAACCGTTGATGCATTTATTACTATCCTTGCCTACCTTATTACCTTTTTTCCTGTTAGGTCGGGATCGAATAACTGCTTAGCCTTGCTTAGACCGGTAGCGATCGGTGATATCCGGTCACCTACATTATAGGTGGTTACTAGAATAATTTAGCTATGGAAAGAATGATATCCTGGAATTAACCATGTGTGATGAATAATTGGAGACCGGACGGGAAAAGTTGGAGGCAACCAGACAGGGTTCTGGGGTGCTGTTAGTTTCCGTCTGTGTCGATTAAGGACCAATCGTTGCTCGTCCCTCTTGTCATGTTGAACGCATGCCTCACATTTAGTTGGCTGAATAAAGTACCTTTCGACCGCGAAGCTAGTGACACTATTTTGAGCCGGGATAAACTCGGATGCGCAGACTGGTGCTAAAGAGGGTATGACGGGGACGCGAAGAGTGAGCCCAAGGTGCGTCCTGGCAGTCGAGCGGTCCCTGGGTAGTGCGGTCCATGACTGTTATCCTGCGGCTACTTGGAAAGTGTCATTGGTGATCTAAGCGACCCTGACGGGGGAAGCGTGGTTTGTGTGAGGAATAAATCACCAGCTGGTTAGGAATCGATTCGAATCGCCATCACTCCTGGACAGTGAGAACTTGACTCAAGCTACGGCATCGTAGTAATTATTATGTAACAATGATGGTTATCTGGATGGTATGGGATATGCTAAATCTAAGTTGGTAACTGGATGTTATTGGTTAATCAAGTGATTGCTATAGTATAGGTGCTTACCTAGATGGATAGGTCATAATAAAGATGATGCAAAGTACTTAAAATAGTTTCTTTATGATAGCTTATGCTTTTCGCAAATGAGTCAGCTAGCCCACTAAAGAAAGTCTTGCATAATCCTTGGTGTCGCTTTATTTTGGTTTATGACGGGTAAGTCTAGCTGAGTATATTCGAGTACTCAGGGTTTATCCCACCATGTTGCAGGTGAAGTTCTTGGCCTGCGGAAGATGGTGGCTAACCGCCGGTGGGCTCGGTGACTCTATACTTACTTCTCACCTATATGCTTTTATCAGAGGATGTCACTTATGCTAGCAATGTATTTGGAACTTATATTAATGTAATCATTTGAAAGCTATGTTGTTTTCTCTAATCGGTTTTAAAACCCAAACTTGTACTATTATTTGTGAACCCAATTATAATATTATTTCCGCTGCAACTCTGCGTATGTGATGTGTATTTGCTTAATCACGCGATCTTGGTTGTGATGTTGATTTGCCGAGATCTTTCGGGACACTCGGCGGACTACCGGGTTTATATAAGTGAAAGTAGGTGCGTGTCAACGTGTTAGCGGGGACAACCGTACTTGATCTTGTATAAATTAGGCGGTTCTGTTACAGAAAGGTCCTAATATGGCTAGAGGGGGGGTGAATAGCCTATTTTAAAAATCTACAAACCGACTAGGGCAATTTGATTAGTATAACAAATAGCGAAATGCAAACTTGCTCTAGCTGTATAAGGGTTGCAAGCCACCTATCCAACAATTCTAGTTGCTATGATCACTAGACACACAATTTGCTATGTTACTACTCACTAAGAGCTCTCACACTTGCTACACTAAAGAGCTCCACTAGATGAACTTAAAACAATAAGGCAAGCTCTCAATTCTAATTACACTAAAGAGCTTGCTACAACTAGTTTGCAAGAATATAAATGAGTGAGTATGGTGATTATACCGCTGTGTGTAGGAGTGAACCAATCACAAGATGAATATTAAATCAATCACCGGGAGAATACCAAAGGGCAAGAGACAATCAATTTTTCTCCCGAGGTTCACGTGCTTGCCGGCACGCTAGTCCCCATTGTGTCGGCCAACACTTGGTGGTTCGGCGGCTAAGAGGTGTTGCACGAACCTCGTCCACACAATAGGACACTGTAAGAACCTACCCACAAGTGAGGTAACTCAATGACATGAGCAATCCACTAGAGTTACCTTTCGGTGCTCCGCCGGGGAAGGCACAAGACCCCTCACAATCACCGCGATCGGAGCCGGAGACAAACACCAACCTCCGCTCAACGATCCTCGCTGCTCCAAGCCGTCTAGGTGGCAGCAACCACCAAGAGTAACAAGAGAATCCCACAGCGAAACACGAATACCAAGTGCCTCTAGATGCAATCACTCAAGCAATACACTTGGATTCTCTCCCAATCTCATAAAGATGATGAATCAATGATGGAGATGAGTGGGAGGGCTTTGCCTAAGCTCACAAGGTTGCTATGTCAATGCAAATGGCCAAGAGAATGAGCTTGAGCCGGCCATGGGGCTTAAATAGAAGCCCCCATAAAATAGAGCCGTTGGATCCTCAGTCCACTGAAAAACAGGGCGACCGGACACGCCGGTCAGATCGACCGAACGCTGGACCCTAGCGTCCGGTCGCGCGATGCAAGCGACATGGCACCTGCTTCAAAGGCTGATCACCCGATCTCAATGGTCATCAGTACATTTAAGTTGTGACCGGACGTGCTGCTCCAAAGTGATCGAACACAGGACCCCAGCGTCCGGTCGTTTCCAGTAAGGTTCCATTCGCGAAAAATCACAATCGGACACGTCCGGTCATGCCCGACCGGACACACCCAGCGTTCGGTCACTCAACATCTCCCCTGTGCGCTGCATATGTCATCATACGTCATACTGACCAGACTTAGGCCCTGAGCGTCTGGTCATTTCTTGCGCCAGCGTCCGGTCATGGACCGAAACCACGCGCTCACTGCTGCTGCCGACCGGACGCACCGGTCCTACCGAGACCAGCGTCCGGTCACTTACAGTGACCTCCGTTCACCTAGGTTTAGCCACCAGACAAGTCCATTACGCTCTGTGAAACCCTGTCTTTTCTGTACAGTGCGCCGGTGGCACCATCGAACTGTCCGCACTCTACGAGCGGACACTCCGCCGGTGAAGTTTCTAACCCTTGCACAAATGTGCCAACCATCAAGTGTATCACCTTGTGCACATGTGTGTTAGCATATTTTCACAATCATTTTCAAGGGTGTTAGCACTCCACTAGATCTTAAATGCATATGCAATGAGTTAGAGCATTTAGTGGCATTTTGATAACTGCATTTCGATACGAGTTTCACTCCTCTTACTAGTACGACTATCAATCCTAAATGTGATCACACTCGCTAAGTGTCTTGATCACCGAAATAAAATGACTCTTACCACTTATACCTTTGCCTTGAGCCTTTTGTTTTCTCTTTCTTCTTTTGAAGTCCAAGCTCTTGATCATCACCATGGCATCACCATTATCATGTCATGATCTTCATTTGCTTCATTACTTGGAGTAGTGCTACCTATCTCATAATCACTTTGATAAAATAGGTTAGCACTTAGGGTTTCATCAATTCACCAAAACCAAACTAGAGCTTTCAAAGGAGCTGGAATTGAAACAAAACAACTCGGTGAAGAAACGGAGGCGAAAGGAGGTCATTGTGAGTGACCGAACGCTGGCCTCGGTAGGACTGGCGCGTCCGATCAGTGGCAGCAGTGAAGGCGCAGGCGTCGGTCTTTGACCGAACGCTGGGTCACTTCGTGACCAGATGCGTGGTGGGTGCATCCGGTCCCACTGATATGGTGGCACAAAGAAGAGGAGAAGGACCGAAAGCTGAGGCTGTGTCCGATCGTTACTAACCTGACGCGTTTGGTCACAAAACCGAGGCTCGGGGAGCTCTCTAGAAACAACCGGACTCTAGCTTGTCTGCGTCCGATCGTGCAGGAGCGGACACGTTCGGTCACAAAATAGAGGCTCGGGGAGCTCTCTGGAAACAACCGGACTCTGAGGCTCGTGCGTCCGATCTTGGCACTGTGCTGCATCCGGTCATCACTTGACCATTGGCGCGTGGCATTCGACCATTGAGATCAAGCGACTGAGGTTGAATGGACATGACGTGTGGTGTGCATCCATTGACCGGGTGCTGGACCAGGTGCGTCCGATCGATACGACTAGAGCGTCCGGTCGTCCTGAGTTTTGCCCAGTGAAGGGGTAACGGCTAGTTTAGCCCGTGGGGCTATAAATAGAAGGGGGTCTCGGCCATGGCTGGTGCTGAGAACCTCGGGGGACTTTGTGTCCATGCTTGAGAGTGCTTAGGAGCCCTCCATCTCACATATGCTTGATAGTATTCATCTGATTGTGTAAGTGAGCGATTCTAGTACGATTGCATCGTGAGGTTACATTGAGTGGCACTAGGTGGTCATCTTGCAAGCTGGTGGTGCTTGTTACTCTTGGAGGTTGCCACCTCCTAGATGGCTTGGTGGTGGTCTCCGTTGAAGCCCGTAAGAAGCTTGTGCGGTGCTCCGGAGAAGAGCTTTGTGAGGGGCATTGTGCTCGCTAATCGGGAGCCACGAAGAGCAACTCTAGTTGAGCATGTCATTGAGCTACCCTCACTTTCGGGGTAGGTTTTTGCGGTGCCCGACATGCGGGCTTGGCGGGTGATGCCAATTAGCCGCCGAACCACCAAGTGAGTGGTCGACACAATGGAGACGTAGCATGTTTTCAAGCACGTGAACCTCGAGAGAAAATCACCGTGTCAACATTGTTCTTCCTATTGGTTTGCAATCCTCTTACACAAGCTTGTAATTACTTTCATACACATTGTGCTTGTGTAGTTGCTCTTGCAATTAGTTAGTTTGTGTAGCTCACTAGTTACCTTCTTGCTTGTGTAGCATAGAAGTGGCTTCCTTGCGTGGCTAATTTGGTTTGTGTAACCTTATTAGTCACATTGCTTAGTTTGTGTAGCTAAGTATTTGCGCTCTCTAGTTTGGCATTGGTTGCCTTGTTATTGAGCATTGCTAGTGAGCTTAGGAGCTTTGTGCTTTTGCTTACTAGAATTGTGTAGGAGCTCCCCGGTGTGCAAAAAATACTAGTGCCCTAGGTTTGTGTGACAATGCTCCTAGAATTAGATATGTGAGCTCTAACTAGCCTTGCACCTTTGTTGCCTAATTAGGATCTTTATAAGGTGCTTGTGAACTTCGATAGAGGGGTGTAGTCTTGGCTAGACCGATTGTTTTAATTTCGCATTTGTTTTGGTTAGCCAGCGCGATTAAATTTAGAAAGGACTATTCATCCTCCCTCTAGTCCGCCATCTCGACCTTACAAGTGGTATTAGAGTTAGGTCTCTCATTTGTGGTCTTCACCGACCCGAGAGGATGGTGACTTATGGGCTAGATGTTGATTCTCCATACATTTTTTATGACACACACTTTGCACGGTGGAAAAATTAGATGATATGCAATTTTAAGTTTATTTGCCCTCCAATGTGGTGGATGGTAGATGTAGGCTTTTCTCATGTGTTGGATGAAGATAATCTAACTCAAGCACAAGAGAAATGCCTAGATCTTGACATCCAAGCTACTAACATAATGTATAGATCTTTGAATGATAACATCTTTGGAGAGATCATAGACATGAAGACCACCTATGAGATTTAGAGTTATCTCAATGAGAAGTATGAGACAATCTTCGATGATGATGATGAGCCCAAGAAGGAGGCACATGAGGATGTTGAGCATAGCCACAATTCAGTAATTGTGGAAGATTGCTCCACCTCATAGTCAAGTGATGATGGTGATGATCATACCACAAGATCACTTGACAAGATTGATGATGATGCCACAAGTGATGCCAACGATGATGCTACTCCATGCACACTTGATGGTGATAATGATGGATCATGCTTGGGCTATGAGAGTGATGTTTCTTCAAGCTCTCCAACTACATCACATTGCTTCATGTCACAAGGTGACACTAAGGTATCTAATGCAAATGTGATTGATCTTGATTCGTATGAGGAGCTTCTAGATAGATATGGTTGTATGATCAAAGCTTTAGAAAAAGAGATGGCTCAAACCGAGAAATTGAAAAATGAAAACTCTTTTCTAAAGAACACATGTGAACAACAAAAGCATTTACTTTATGTTACTACTTGTTCACATGAGGAGCTAAAATTGGCTCAGGGGGAACTTAGTGTTACTCATGATAACTTGGTACAAGACCATGCTTTTCTCACTAAAGAACTTTCCAATGAAAAATCTAAAACTAGTGAGAGCTCATGACATGGGTCAATTGATCAATCACATATTGTTGCTAACTCTTGTGATGTAGGCAAGAAGCATGTATTCACCTCTTGTGATGATTTATTAGAAATGCCATGTTCTTCACAAATAGATGCTTGTTCTACTTCTATGTCTTGTGAGACTAACCTTTTGAAGGAGAACAATGAGCTCAAAAATGAAGTGAAGAATTTGAGCAACAAGTTAGAGAGGTGCTACAACTCAAAAGTCACCTTTGAGCACATGTTGAAGACTCAAAGAAACTATGGTGACAAATATGGCCTTGGCTTCAAGAAGAAGATGACAAAGGGCGAAAGAAAGAGAGAAAGAAAGATGAAGAGGCTACAACAAAGAAAGCTCTCTCATACCATGCGCTATCGGTGTCATGAAGCGGGACACCTTGCAAATGGTTGCCCTAACATTGAGAAGCCTAAGAAGATAAAAGAAGAAGAGAGGCTCAAGCATGAGAAGTGCTTCAAGTGCCGCACTTGGGGTCATCTTACCTTAATGTGCCCAACCAAGCAATTGGTAAAGCAACTAGAAGAGCCTCAACCAAAGTCACAAGTTGAGCAAGAGAAGACACCCAAGAGCAAATCAAGATCAACCATGAAGATGGTGGTGATTTGATGATAAAGAAGAAGAAAATTAGAAGGGGTGGAAAAGCAAGAGAAATGGCGATGCGTCCAAGGATGAATCAAGATGCAAATAAAATGAGCAAGAACAAAGAAGAGAAAATAAAGAAGATTGCTCACATGAGGTGTTATAGTTGTGACATATTGGGTCACCTAGCTTTGGGTTGCCCAAACAAGCTTGAGAAGAAGGCTCAAGCAAACAAGGAGAAGAAAGGCAATGAGAAGCACAACATGAGCAAGAAAGAAAAGGCTCAAGCAAAGAGAAAGTGCTACTCATGCCGGGAAAGAGGACACATGGCACATTCATGTCCTCTAGGTAACACTCCTAAGCCTATTTTAATTGATGATGATTCTATGCTTAGGAAGGATGGTAATGGTACCTCTATGGTTGCTATTTCAAAACATCCCACTACTCATACTAAGGCTATGCCTAAGTATGTTGCTCCTAACTTGAGAGGACCCAAAATTGTTTGGGTACCATCAAAAAGTGGATGATTGATTGTAGGTACCATCGGCATTGGTGACTTGATTCAATTTATTTTATATTGATCATCATATGTTGAGTCAAGATATGAAGCCTAGTGCACATCCAAACCCAATGCCATGATAATTGAGTCCAAATGTGCTACATCATACAAGTGCTATAACTCGAGTTGTTGTTGATTCATCGGATATATTTGATGGCTTGCAAATAATTAAGTTGAAGCTTGCTAGTTGTATGATCATGAGCTAACCAAGGTATATCTCTTGTTGATCATTTCATTTGGGTGCATATGAGTTGATTGAATTGGATAAATATGCAATGTTGCTTGCTATAAGATGATTGAATGGATAATTGCTTAGTAATCAAGTTTGGATTGATTTGTGTTGGATAAATTCATAAGATGATATTTATTAAGTGGATTGAATGGATTTATGTTTTGTAAAAGTATTCAAAAAGTTGATTTCAAGTTTTGATTCATATTTGATGAAGTATAGCTCAAGTGATTGAAATCTGTCCTATATTAAAAATCTAAGCTAGCTGTGATCTTAGACATGTTTGAGTAATCAAAACTTATTAGATTGGTATAAAAATTGGTACACATGATCTAGACTTATGGTATAAGATTCTGTACAAATTTCATGATAATTGGATAAGAAATGCTTCGGTTTTGGAGTGGATCTTGTCAGCTATAGTGCAGCAGTTTTCAGCATGTAACAGTGGTGGAAAAATTGAAATCTAGTAGCAATCTAGAAGTCAAATGAAGCTAAAATTTAACATATTCTTGATAACTTAGTGATTCACACCTCCACCAAATTTTGTGGTATTTAAATTTGTATTTTGGGAGATATGCATTTTTCTTTGAAGAGTACAAAATCTATGAGAAAAGTGACAAATGTTGGATTGATCTAGAGTCACTTTGGATTGAAAGGTCCTCAAATTAGAAACATGTTTATAAGTAATTGAGGCACCTAAGTTTGATTTTAAGATGATCTAGAAGCATGACAAGCAAAGAGTACAAGGCCATTTGATTATGGAGTGTACTTTGCACACATTCGGTACTCAAATGGGAAGATCAAGATCAAACTTAAGATAAAGATGAAGTTTAAGTTCTAGTGACTATTGGAAATCATTTGGTAGAAAGAAAATAACTTAAACAAGTAGAAAGGAAATGACTTAAAGAAGTAATCAAGGTTACTCATCAAGTTAAGTCCATCACTTGGATCAATCAATCAAGTTATTTTAAGTGAGTGTCAAGAATTGTTCTTTGGAGAGAGGTCACTTCTCCCTAAGTGTAGGGTATTGCGGCCTATGTATAGGTAAACCAAGTGTGGTACTTGGAAGACTAACATGGAAGTGGTGATCCGAGGGATATTTGAGATACTTAGTTGAAGCAAATCAAAAGGGTTGATCAAAAAAAGTAAGCAACACCCAAAAGAGAGCTAGTCATGTCAATTCAAGTGGTATTACAAATAGTTCTCTCATGCAAGCATTGATCAAAAGATAAAGCAAGCTAACCACAACAAGATAGTGCACTTAATCATAAGTAGTATTCATTTCATATGGGTGAAGAATGGAATTCAAAATGGTATCTATTGGTCTTCACCAAGCTTATAATTGGACTTCACATTGCTATTGGAGTAATGAATTAGAATCTATGTGACTATCCTCTACTCCAAGATAGCAAAGGTATCATTGTAATGTGCATGATCATTTCATCCCTTACTAGCATGCGATTAGTGCATATAGTACATGCTTCATAGGATCATGCATAACAAATGAAATATTTAAATTCATAGCCTACCACTATTGCTTGATTGATTAATTGATCTAGTGGTTAGTATATGAATTTGTTCATGAGCTAGTGAACACAAGTACTTGATTTAAATTTGGATTGCTAACAAGTGACAAGTACAACATTGGCAAGATAACCCTTGTAAGAGGTGTGAAGAAGCTTGTCATTGGTTCAAACCGGACTTGGAAGCTTAGACAAATCAATTTAGTTCAATTCAACCATAGAAGCTCATGATAGTGATAAGAGTACAAGCACAAGACAATAATGCAAATAGATATCTAGTTTGTTTCAAGTGGTATCTAGAATCAAGTATTTCATCAAGAATTCACAAGTGATGTCTAGATCAACTCACAAGTGATATCCTATAAGTGGTACTCATGAAGATATCAAATGTTCAAGAAATGGTTTTTATTGATAAATCCAACAAGTGGTTCCATACTAAAAAATTCTTTCAAGCGGTATCATATCTTCACGTGGTATCAATCATGCAAGACGATGGTTCCACAAGTGATCCTCAACTTTAAGTGATCATCAAATGAAGAATGCATCCCTCACCTATAAGAGTTCAAGTTTAGCAAATGGATGACCCATGATATGACATAGGGGGAGATGTCCCACAAATTGGTATCAAGATCAAAGATCCTATATGTGGTATCACAAGAAGCCCTACATTTCAAGTGGTATCTTCAAGTGGTATCTACAAGGGCTACAAGTGATGTCATTCCAACAATCAAGTAATGTCCATAAAAAATACAAGACTCAAGCCTCAACCATCTACCCCAAATACAACTCTTTGCATCAATGAGAAGCACATCTTTTATGGAAACTGGTGACAAAGGGGAAGAGATTGTATAAAGATATGAAAGCTTTGGAGAAATTGAGACAAAGAAGTAGAGGTTGGATATGGACATGGACAAAGAGGGAGCAACATTGAAGGATGTGAAAGGATTAAAATTCTTGGACAAGAGAAGCATACAAGTAGGGGGAGCAAGCTCATGAACTTTGATTGATTGCATTTGATATGTGTATATTCATGTGCTTACTTGCATTGCATAAGCTTTTAAATTCAATATGCATGCTTGTGTGGTGTATGCTATTTATAGAATTTGAATGATGATTTAATAACTAGCAAACATAGGATGGTAGCTAGACTCATATTTTTACATGTGGTATTAGAACCTTGCTTATATTGTTGATCTCATGGGGTTTCTAGTGTTTTTGTTATCTAGCTAACCATGGTGCTAAGGATAAACTTAAAGGTGCAACTCCGATTGGTATCACGCTTCAAAGGTTTACTCTATACACCTTAGCATCATTTGGTAGTAATTACTCTCCCATAATTCCAATCTATGCATATGTGCGAGCTTCAAACCAAACACTCTAGCACATATGTAGGGGGAGCTAATACTACCATTTCGGGTTTGTGGTACTTGTCCAAAATCATTTACACATGGTAAAATTGCTTGGGCGAGCAACATGAATCCAAAAGAGCTTAATTTCCACATCTTTGTAGAGTTGTCATCAATTACCAAAAAGGGTGAGATTGAAAGGTCCTTGTGTGGTTTTGGTAATTGAGTGACAACCTAGGTGGACTAATTGTGTTTATGTGAGATACACAGGTGATTAGTACATAGGTACATGTGTGCGAGCAACATATGCCATGAAGGTGAAAGTGGCTCGGAGATGTTGCAAAGCTCACACATGTGATGATGAAGGAGCTCATTGCATATGAGACATGACATTGAGTCATGTGATCAAGGTGGAGAAGATCAAGATATGACTTGGCTTGATGGACCGGTTGCAAGCGTGAAGGGCAAGTCGAAGGCTTTGGAGCGATGGACCGTGTGGCGGTGAAACTTGAGCAAGACTTGTCGCCGATGGACGAAGGCAACGATGAAAAGCAAGTGAAGTCAAGATCGATGAACCAACATGGTCACATGATGATATGAAGTGGATATATCATTTGGTGATTGGTTGGTGCATGTGTTGCATCAACAATGAAGGAGATGGAATGGAATGCGCAAGGCAAACGTATAACCTAGGGCATTTCATTTCACCGGTCATAGGTGTGTAGAGAAGTTTATGACCGGGTTTAGGTTAGATGGCCGTACTATCAAGAGGGGCAAACTTGTTTGCATATCGGTCATCTAGTGCCACTCGAGTGATCTAACTTTGCATAGTAGCTAGGATCGAGTGGCATCGCAAGTTGAGTGGCTAATCCTTTGGAAAATGTTTGTGAAAAGCTAACACACATACACATGGTGGTGTACACTTGGTGATGTTGGCACATTTGCAAAGGAGAAGGAGCTAGAGTTGAAATGAATCAACTCGGTGAAGAAACGAAGGCGAAAGGAGGTCACTATGAGTGATCGGATGCTGGCCTCGGCAGGACCGGCATGTCCGGTCAGTGGTAGCAGTGAAGGCGCAGGCGTTGATCTTTGACCGGACGCTGGGTCACTTAGTGACCGGACGCGTGGTGGGTGCGTCTGGTCCCGCTGACGTGGTGGCACAGAGAAGAGGAGAAGGACCGGACGCTGAGGCTGTCTCCGATCGTGACTGACCTGACGCGTCCGGTCGCAAAACAGAGGCTTAGGGAGCTCTCTGGAAACGACCGAACTATGGCTTGTTTGTGTCCGGTCGTGCAGGAGCGGACACGTCCGGTCGCAAAATAGAGGCTCAGGGAGCTCTCTGGAAACGATCGGACTCTAAGGCTCGTGCGTCCGATCTTGGCACTGTGCTGCAGCCGGTCATCATTTACCATTAGCACGTGGCAGCAGACCGTTGAGATCAAGCGACTGGGTTGAATGGAGGTGGCGCGTGACGTGCATCCATTGACCGGATGCTGGACCGGGAGCGTCCGATCGTCTCGAGTTTTGGCAGTGAAGGGATAACGGTTAGTTTAGCCCGTGGGGCTATAAATAGAAGGGGTCTCTGCCATGGCTGGTGCTAAGCACCTTAGGGGACTTTGTGTCCATGCTTGAGAGTGCTTAGGAACCCTCCATCTCACATATGCTTGATACTATTCATCCGATTGTGTGAGTGAGTGATTCTAGTATGATTGCATCATGTGGTTGCATCGAGTGGCACTAGGTGGTCATCTTGCAAGCTGGTGGTGCTTGTTACTCTTGGAGGTTGCCACCTCCTAGACGGCTTGGTGGTGGTCTCCGTCGATGCCCGCAAGAAGCTTGTGCGGTGCTCCGGAGAAGAGCTTTGTGAGGGGCATTGTGCTCACCCCACGGGAGTCGTGAAGAGCAACTCTAGTTGAGTGTGTCATTGAGCTACCCTCACTTTTGAGGTAGGTTCTTGCGGTGCCCGACGTGCGGGCTTGGTAGGTGATGCCAATTAGCCACCGAACCACCAAGTGAGCGGTTGACACAATGGGGACGTAGCGTGTTGGCAAGCACGTGAACCTCAAGAGAAAATCACCGTATCAACATTGTTCTTCCTATTGGTTTACAATCCCCTTACACAAGCTTGTAATTACTTTCATATACATTGTGCTTGTGTAGTTGCTCTTGCAATTAGTTAGCTTGTGTAGCTCACTAGTTACCTTCTTGCTTGTGTAGCATAGAAGTAGATTTCTTGCATGGCTAATTTGGTTTGTGTAACCTTATTAGTCACATTGCTTAGTTTGTGTAGCTAAGTATTTGTGCTCTCTAATTTAGTATTGGTTGCCTTGTTATTGAGCATTGCTAAAGAGCTTAGGAGCTTTGTGTTTTTGCTTACTAGAATTGTGTAGGAGCTTCCCGGTGTGCAAAAATACTAGTGGCATAGGTTTGTGTGACATTGCTCCTAAAATTGAATAGGTGAGCTCTACCTAGCCCTATACCTTTGTTGCCTAATTTGGATCTTTATAAGGTGCTTGTGAACTTCGATAGATGGGTGTAGTCTTGGCTAGACCCATTGTTTTAATTTCGTATTTGTTTCGGTTAGCCGGCGCGATTAAATTTAGAAAGGACTATTCACCCCCCCTCTAGTTCCGCCATCTCGACCTTACAGTATATTGCATTCAAGTGTTTCATGTTCCAAGTGTTTTGTGTTTCAGATGTATGTTTAGAGAGTCATTGGGGGCATGGCCCCGGCGCGCCTATGGTCCTGCGGATGGGCCGTGCTCGTCCTCATCCTAGCTTTCGGGACCTACTCACGCAGAGAGAGAGGAGGGGTGAAAGGTCCTAATGGCTAGAGGAGGGGTGAATAGCCTACAAAAATTTCTACAACAACACTAAGCAAAGCGGTTAGACAATTATGAGGCGAAGCGAATGTTGCGCTAGCCTACTAAAAATGCAAGCCACCTACCATAATTCTAGTTTCTATAGTCTCTAAGCACACAAAAGCTATGTCACTACACTAAGTTAGTGAGCTCTCAAAGACTAACTAAAGAGCCTCACTAACCACACTAGACCGACACAAGCAAGCTCTCAAGACTAGTTACACTAAATAGCTTAGCTACACTAGGGAAGCAAATACACAGGAGGGATAGTGAGTTATACCGTCTTGTCAAGGAATGAACCAATCACAAGATCAAGTCAATCAATCACAATAGAATCCCGGTGGCAAGAGATGACATAATGATTTTTCACCGAGGCTCACTTGCTTGCCGGCAAGCTATTCTAGTGGCGATTCACTCACTTGGAGGTTCACGCGCTAATAGGCATCACACGCCTAACCCATAATCGGGTGCCGCACAACCAACATAAGATGAGGATTACACAAGCCACGAGTAATCCACTAGAGTACCTTTTGGGTCTCCGCTAGGGAAAGATCAAGAACCCCTCACAATCACCACGATCGGAGCCGGAGACAAGCACCTTCGTTCGCTAGACGATCCTCGCTGCACCAAGCCGTCTAGGTGGCGGCAACCACCAAGAGTAACAAGCAAAATCCACAGCGAAACACAATCACCAAGTGCCTCTAGATACAATCACTCAAAGCAATGCACTTGGATGCTCTCAATTCTCACCAAATGATGAATCAATCAAGTAGGATGAGTGAGAGAGAGATGGCTATGCTCACCAGGAAGTATTCTCAATAGAAATGTCCAAAAGTGTGAGCAAGAGCCGCCCACACAACTTAAATAGGCATCCCCTCGAAATAGGGTCGTTGGCTCTTTGTCAGCATAGAAATCGGGGCGACTGGACATGTAGGTTGAAACGACCTGACGCTCCGCCCACTGCGTCCGGTTACCGGATCACTGCCACATGTCACCTCCGTTCAACTACCGCCGCCCGATGAAAATGGCTAGTTGGCCTCCCTCGCGCGGTTAAGAGTGATCGGACGCACAGCCAAGGAGACTGGACACGCCTATGCACAGATAGCCCCCCATGCACCCGAGCCACCAAGTGCTGACCGGACGCGCCGCTCCATTTACCTGACGCTCTCCAACGTCGCGTCGGTCACTTTCAGAGAGGTTTCAGAGCCGCGAAAACGTGACCGTGCACGTCCACTCACTCGCGATTGGACACATGCACTACTAGAAATCCTTTCATCTGTGACGTTTTGGGAATGACAAATTCAATTTCAATCACTAAATATGGTTCATTAATGATGAAATTATGTATAACGTCATGGATGCTTGGTTTGGCCGTCAGCCCATTTGTTCCTCTGTGACAAATTTGGAATTATCGTCATAGAAGGGTTTTGAGCTTTGTCATAGAAGTGATAGTCAATAGTTTCACCATTGTGGTCCCACATGTCAGATATACATTTTCGTCATAAATGTGGAGTTTTAAAAACCTAATATTTTGGCAGTTGTGGTCCCACCTATCAGGTGTTTATTTTGTCATAAAAGACAAATTTGAAAAAAAATGTGCGGCGTGTGGGGATCGAACCCAGCACCTGCCAACTCAGAGTCTAGTTACCTTACCATCAGAGCACAATTTCGTTCATGGTAAAGTGTGGGAACTTATTTTATTATTGACTATCAGATCTTTCATATGACCCAAACCCAATCCAATCGTGTTGCGGTGGTGGATACAAATCGAATCAGCGGGGTGGGAGGAGGTGCTCCGGCGGCAGACCTCTGCGCCGACCATCTACGGTGAGCCTCTTTGGTGGGCAGCTCTGGCGGGCAGATCTACCGGCCTAGCAGCTCCGGCGATCATCTGAGCGGGGCGGGAGGAGGTGCTCCGGCGGCGGCCCTCTGCGCCTGGCCATCTACGGCGAGCCACTCTAGTGGGTAGCTCTGGCGGACTACTCTACCGGCCTTGCTGCTCCGGCGGTCATCTGCTATGGGATGCGCGCCGTGGGCATTTAGCTGCTTGGTGGCGTAGCTCGCTGCTTTCTGGCGAGTAGCCTCTTGTGGCGTAGGCTGGTTCGTGAGCAGCTCCTTGACCGACAACCACCTGTGGCTTCTCGGCCGGCGTGCACACTCTGCTGCTGCTTCTTTGCTTGCTCCAGCGTACCTGCTGCTATGGCTTCTCTGCTCTGGCGTACCTGAGGTATTGTCCTCTCCCAAAGCTTGCAATTCAGTGGATTCGGTAGCTGTTTAGACATGGCTAATTAGAGGTAATTGTTACATTTTTATTAGATGGATAGAACATGGATTTGTGCTGCTCGGTTCAGTGATCAATTCAATGATGGCATTGATCAGTTTATGGATTATGTTTGAGGTAGATACAATGCGGATGATGCTATACCTTGCCCATGTCGCAATTATCTGAATCAGTCTTCATGGAGTCAGAAGGAAGTGTATGACCATGTGTATCTCTATGGATGGTCAGCTACATACACTAGGTGGGTACACCATGGAGAAGCTTTTGATCTTTGAGATTGTGGAACATGCGAGAGGATGCAAATGAAACGATGATCTTGTTGATGTGTTGCATGTGGATGAGCGACAATGAGGATGATCACGATGCGTCGGAGATGCTAATGACTTTTACATAGCTATACAAGAAGATGGAGAACGACCTATGTTTGCAAAAGTACTTGAAGATGCAAAAGCGTGCTCTTTGCCCGAGTTACATTGGTCTAGGTTCTCTTTTCTAGTGAGAGGCTGCTACATATCAAGTCCTTCTATAGGATCAGCAACACAGCATTAAGTGTGATATTGAAGTTATTGTCAGGGTCATTCCCTAATTGTGGTCTTCCAGATTCATATGACAAAGCAAAGAGGTATCTCAAAGAATTGGGTCTTGGTTATGAGTTAATCCATGTCTGTGACAATAATTGTGTGTTGTTTTGGAAGGATCTTGCCAAAGCGGACAACTGCCCAAAATGCAAGAAATCTAGGTGGGTAGATGCAGATGGTGCCAAAAGGATTCCTAAGAAGATTTTGAGATATTTTCCTCTTATACCTAGGCTGAAGAGGATGTTTGCAAAGAAATCAACATCTGAGGAGACCTAGTGGCACAAGGATAAGCGGGTTCCTGTGTACAATGAAATGAGCCATCCAGCTGATGGCAAAGCCTGGAAAGACTTTCATGAGGTGTATCCAAGCTTTGCTGAAGATGCAAGAAACCTAAGGCTTGGTTTAGCTACAGATGGCTTCAATCCTTTCAGGAACATGAACACAACTTATAGCATGTGGCCTGTACTTGTAAGGGTATACAATCTTCCTCCATGGTCATGCACCGATGCATCCAACTGCTACATGTCATTGCTCATCCCAGGACCAAAGTCTCCAGGCAAGGACTTTGACATATTCTTACAACCACTCATTGAGGATTTGTTAAAACTCTAGGAGGGTGTCAGCACTTATGATGCATTCACTGGCGAAAAGTTTGACCTTCGTGCTACAGTACTATGGTGCATCCATGACTATCCAGCTTTGGGTGTATTGTCAGGGTGAATTACCAAAGGCTACTATGCATGCATTTATTGCAACAGAGATCCATTGTCAAGGAGTCTTAGGAAAAAGATTTGTTACATTTTACAACGTCGCTACCTTCCAAAAAATCACAAGTGGCGAAGAAGCTTGGCCTTTGATGGACACCGAGAAAACTGGGTTGAGCCACAAATGCTGAGTATGGATGAGACATTGGAGTGTCTAGAGAAGGTAAAAGATGTGTGTTCTGGTAAGCATGATGGTAGCAAGAAAAGGAAGCATGGACAAAAGAACAAGGAGCCAAAATTGTTTAGTCGAAAGTCAGCTCTATGGGAACTACCTTATTGGAAACACTTGAAGCTGCCACACAATCTTGATGTGATGCATATAGAGTATATGTGATGCCCTTCTAGGCATAATACTCCGTCTTGAGGGCAAGAATAAGGATACAGTTAATGCAAGGCTTGATTTGCAGGATATGGGCATACGACCTAAACTGCATTTAGAAGAAGATGGTGGGAATTTAGTTTCCATGCCAGCAGCATGGTATGCCATGGAAAAAGAAGAAAGGGCTGCATTTTGTGGATTTCTAAAAAGTATTCGGTTTTCATATGGATATGCTTCCAACCTGACAAGATGCATTAGTGCAGATGGTTCCAAGGTGCAGGGCCTCAAAACCCATGATTGCCACATACTGCTCCAAAGAATTTTACCTGTTGGTCTCCGAGGACTAGTGCATAAGGACATATATGAAGCAGTTGGAGAGTTGGGTAAATTTTTCCGAGAGCTTTGCAGTAGGAAACTAAAGGTTGATGTGATCAAATGTCTAAAGGCAGAAATCTCTGTGATACTATGCAAGCTGGAGAAAATTTTTCCTCCTGCCTTTTTTGATGTGATGGTCCACTTGGCTGTCCACCTTCCTGATGAAGCACTCCTAAGAGGTCCTGTTCAATATGGATGGATGTACCCGATAGAACGCCAAATGGGCACTTTGAAGGGGTATGTGAGGAATAGAGCTAGACCTAAAGGATCCATCGCTGAGGCGTACATAGCTAATGAGGCCTTGACCTTTTGCTCAAGGTACATGGATGATGTTGTCACTAGATTTAACAGGGATGATGACAAATGGGATCAGGGAGTTTCAGATAGTGACCTCTCTATCTTCCAGCATGGTGTTAAACTCTTGGGAGCACACAGGCAGACATATCTTGATGACAAAGAATTTGACAAGATTTGTTGGTATGTGCTAAACAACTGTGATGAGGTAGAGCCATATTTAAGGTGAGTGCTTCTTTCCTAAATTGTGTGTGCTAGTAAACAACAATGCTAAACATGGGTGACCAATACATATTGCAAACTGTGTGTGTAGCAAGTTTAGACAATAGTTAGAGGAAGAAGGTGGCCATGATGTTGAGAATAGGTTGGAAAAGGAATTTTCTGCTTGGTTTAGGAATCATGTAAGTGGTTTCATATTTATTTTGTGTGCAGCAATTTTTTTTCATATTTTTCAAATTTTAACTTGTTTGGTGGTCTTATTAGATCAAGATGCTATGGATGGATAATCATGAAGATGTTAGTGAAGGCCTATATGCAATATCATGTCCTCCTTGCCTTAGAGTGAAGTTATGGGCATCATGTAGTGTCAATGGTGTTCGATACAACACTGTCGACCGTGAAAGACAAAGGCAGACACAAAATAGTGGTGTGCTGGCAAATGGAACACATAATAGTGTGCTGACTGAATTTTATGGTCAGCTCAAAGAGATTGTTGAGTTGAGCTACAACTCCAATTTGGAATCCATTCAAACTATGGTACTTTTTCGGTGTGAGTGGTTCAGTCAAGATGGCAAAGGAAGAGCTGTTAGAGATGATGGCCTTTTTAGATCCATCAATGTGGAGAGGTTTTGGTACAAGTCAGACCCATTTATATTAGCAACTCAATCAAAAAAGGTCTTCTATGTGCCAGACACAGTTTGGTGAAAATTGGCGTGTTGTCCAGAAATTTGAGCATAGGAGTATGTATGATGTCACTGAAGCAGAATTGAGCGTTGTTCACCAAGATGAAGCTGGTTCTGATAATGAGCTTTTGGTGCAAGCTGATGATGATGATGATGGATTAGATGAGCCTGCACCAGTGTACCGACGTGTACATGGAGAGAAATCTTCTATTGCTGGTAACTTACAAGATCTTATCAGTAGAAGGGAAGAAGACCTGGATGCAGACAGTGACTCTAAAGATTGTGAAGATGACACTATATTGGAGTATTTTAGTGAAAATGACAGGGATCCCATGGAATGTAATGATGATGATTAGCTTCATTTTCTTGTATTTATAGCTTCATTTTAGTGAACATTTGTAACAGTGACTCTTTTGTTGGCTTGACACTGCCTTTTTTTGGATATTGATGTTCTAGAATTGTAACAGTCATGTATAACACATTTGTAACAGCATGCTATCAAGCACTTCTTAATTTCTGTCCATTTTCAGCAGTCGTGCAACAACTTGCTATCAGGCACTCATTCTCAATTTGTGGCCATTTTCAGCAGTCATGCAACAGCATGCTATAAATTCATGCATTGAACAACTCATACATTCAGAACAACAATTCATACATTGAACAACTCATACATTGACTAAACTAGTACATACATTGACACAGCTATTTCACAGCAGCTGTGGTTTCATGGTCTCAGGACCTTTACTAAACATGGCCACCAGAAGTGCCAAACACACGACAAGAAAAATCACTACACGACAACAGGCCTTGCCAACTTTACTAAACACCAGCTTGCCCTGCACCTCCTTGGCCTCCTGGTCCTTGGCAAGAACACTAGCCTTCTCCTTTTCCTTCACCAGTTCAGCAATCTTGGCTTCCTGATCCCTGGCAAGTACAGTAGCCTTCTCATTCTCCGTCACTAGTTGGGCAATATTGGCCTGTGCTTCATCAAGCAAATAACTCAGTTCACTATTCTGCACCTCCAGAGTCTAGTTCTTGGTACGCAGGGCCTTAACTGCATCTCGCAAATCAACAAGGATTTCAATCTGATGATATGTTGGCTTCGGATCCAACCACTCCCAAAAAGTGCATCCACCATCCTTGCATACACAACCAATTTGCAGTTTGTCAGGTAGACAGTTTCTACAATTCAAATTAATCCATCTTAACAATTGGGGAGGATGTAAATTGAACTCACCCGATATTTGTAGCAGCAATGGTTCCTCCTTCCTGGATTCCCATCACTCCATGAGATCCACCGGGGACTCTTGTGACCGCACTCGCAGTTGATATCCGGACTGTATGAGTATGGCGGGTGGCGATAGGGAATTGGGGAGGAGTTGGGGGACTAGACCCCATAGCGCCCCATGGAGCTCCTCGACGAGCTTGATTCGGCTGCCATGGAGCTCTAACCCTAATCGGGAAACGCGGCGGCGGCGCTCGGTGGCCTATCGAGCGGCTGCGTTGCGGCGAGTCTTGGCCGGTGGAGCGAGTGCGGCGGTGGAGGATACCTACTGTATTGCAAGCGTGGGGGCGGGGGCTCACCAGTGGAGTGGGTGCGTGGCGGTGGGGGGGTTTGGGGTGCGGGTGGGCGAGGATTTGGGGGAAGGAGGAAATTTTAGACCGTTGCCTTCTGAAACTGACAGGATAGGCCCACTAGGTTAGCTCTGAAGCTGGCTGGACTCAGTTCAGCTTGGGAATCAGGCTGATGGGTGGGTCCATGATGGTCAAATGGTGGTCAAACCCATGATTTCAGTTGATTTTTAAGCAAATTTCAAGCGAATTTTGAATGAAATGTTATGTGGTACATTAATGAACAACTTTTGTAGACCTCTTACAATAATCTTCATCGTACCATGCATTTCAAGTGTATAAGTGTATAGCAAGCTTGTATGCAAGTGTTATGAGTGAAGTAACCAAGCTAGCTATGTCATCTAATGTATATGTAACCAAACTAGCTATGTCATCTAATGTAGTGCATACCTATGTGTCTTGCTATAACAAAGAATGTATATGATCTTATGTAGTGCATAGTTTGAGAAGTGCATAGCTTATGGTAAGAAGGGATCATATATATAAGATCTTATGAAGTTATAACCAAGCACATAGATGTATATGATCTTATCAAGTGAACCAAGCACAAACTTTACATACTAAGTTCTTGTATGTATGTGTGTTGCTAGGATCTTATGAAGTGTTAAAATTCATTCATGCACACATTATGGATTATATATGTATAATGCACACAAAGTAAGGCCACATGTATATCTCCCTATATGTATAATGCACACAAAGTAAGGCCACATGTATATCTCCCTATAATTTGAGAGCACACCGTTATCATCTTACATATTTACTTTGTTAATCAAAGCTTGTTTTCATCCTTCACACAATTATCATCTTTGATGATTATATAATTCGTACTTGTGATGTATCAAAGAAGGTGACAAGTAATAAAACGTTTACCATTGTGGATTACTATATAGTACTATAAACCATCATCACAAACAATGGAAATATGATGTCAAATTTATAGAAACAAATATCATTTTAGTCCATAAAAGCTAGAGAAAAGAACCATTTTGTTTTGAGAAGAAAAAACAAAAAAACGAATCCACCTCCCGCCTCCTCATCTTAGTTTCGGCCGTCGACGCGCATCCCCCGCCAAAAATTTGGGCGTCACTACGAAAATCCTGTACTACCCTCAACCATCACTCCTCCTCATTCACTAAGCAGGGACAAGATAGTAACTTCGCTATAGGCTATATATGCCTCATTTCACTCTGCCGCCGCCACTGCCCTCACATCCACTCCGTCGCCGCCCGTGTAGATCCACTCCGCCACCGGTCCCCTAGATCCACTCCGCCGCCACCGTCGCTGCTCTCAGATCCACTCTGCCGCCGCCGCCACTATCGCCGCCGTCACCGCTCTCAGATCCACTCCGCCGCAAGAGGGACAATCGATGGAGCCATGACGGAGGAGCCGTACGACTACATCACCGGAGACACCACGATGACGACCACGGCATCCACTCTCAGCGGAGACACTCGCCTTCAACAATGCCTAAACGGCCCATAAAACGCCTCAGCCCCCCAAGCCCAGGTACTTCCGAATGCCCCCCAAGCCCAGGTTCTTCTAGTTGACTAGGTAGGGTCTAGGGTTCTATCGTTTATGGGTTAGGGTTTGGGTTAGGGTTTAGGTTTTACAGCCTAGGGACTAATTTGATTAAAATCTATTTAAAATAGGGTACTATGAAAAGCTACGGGATTTGCAAGTCACGGAGAACAAGAAGAAGATGGAAGCATTGGGTCTCCATACCTTGGCTTCTTCTCTCCAAAATAGCATTGAAAAAGAAAGTTCTCTGAATCTGGGCAAGCAATGAAACAAGAAAGTTCATGGGGAGGGGTCAGATTCATCCGAATATCTTCCTGGAGCTGAAGAGGGCCAGGAAGAAGATGAAAGTGTCTTGGTGGGGTGTCTTTACATTATGCTGTTCGTTGTATTTTGTGAGACTTATTTTCATGCAGGTTCTAACAATAGATTTGTTTACCCTTCTATATTAGGAATCTGACAGCAGCAACAAGCGGGCTTCAGGATCGAAGAAGAAGGCCAAGATGGCTCCAGGTGGCACGAAAAGAGTGAGGGCAGCTGCAGTGAGTGAGACAACTCCTGGAGTTGCAACAAGGTCTAGAAAGAAGTACACCACCAACCACCCAGCAGTTGTGGCTGAGGAGCTACCACTAGAGAAGAATGCCGCAACCACTGGGGGACAAGATGAAGAAGAACCTGCTCTGGACTGGTCTGCTTTTGATGACCCAATAAATGCACAATCAAATGAAGTTGAGGCCTCAGAAGAGTTAGAGATTGTTCCTCAAGGCAAGTAACAGACCAGCTTCCTCATATTCTTTGCTTTACTACTTGGACTACTCTAATTCTATAAGTGCCAACAATGTAGGTAAACAACGTGCTCTAAGAAAACCAAGGCCCCAAAAAAGGCAAATTGCTTGACAATATGACACAATATATGGGAAGAAGGTTGCCAATTGAAATTCTTTGAAGGCAAGAGGAGGCCAGAGAAGCTCATATAAGCCGCTAAGCTAGCTTACGAAAGGTGGCCTTATCACTAGGAAGAACATGCCCATTCTAACTCTTTGGAAACACTACAAGAATGATGAAAGCCAATTGAAAGAATTCATGGGCAAGTTGTCTATAAGTAATTTGATACCTTGCATATGTATTTGGTACTTCATATAAGTTGCTATATCAAATGCTAATACCTAAATCTGATGGGTGATTGACTTCTGCAGGTTAGGTTGGTAGTTGATGACAAGCATGAGCCAACAAAGTGAAATCACTGCAACAATATGCTCCAAAGTGTATGCACCGGAGTAGATATTTGTTGAAGAAGAAGTACTTCAATGGTATACCCGCTAATGAAGTCGAGAACAACTTCCCCTGTTGCTAATCTTACTGATGAGCAGTGGCTTGAACTCGTGAAGTTGTGGTCTAGTGCAAAAGCAAAGGTATGATGATGGTCCAAACAACAAACTCTACTGTTTCATCTCTGTGTTTGAAACTTACATGTTTGCCTTATAGAAACGCATTTGAGAAAAACAAGAAAAATCGTGCTAAGGTCGGGCACCATCAAGCGGACGGGATCTCGCAGCTACATCTCACATTTGTATGCATATGTAAGTGCTACAACTCGGTTCAATACATTGTATCTTATGAAAACATGCATATCTATTTCCTATAAATTAGTCTAGATACAAAAGCTAATTTTCCTGCATTTCACGCTTAAAATTAATATGAGAGGAGAAAACCAAGGATAGAGAAGTGGATGCAGTGGAGATGTTCAAGGAATGCCATACCAAGCCAAGAAGAAGGGCATGAGCGAAGAGGTCAAAGAAAGCAGTTGTAAGGCACTGCATATGTGATTGATGGACAAGGTATATATGTCAATTTTTGCTCATGTACGAGTTACTCTTTGGATGGAATTAGTACATGGAAGGATGTTCATATGCTTAAATGTTGTGTGTGGATGGTTCTATCTATGCTTATGAAATGGAAAATTTTACCTATGTGCTTCTTTGGATGGGATTTGTACATAGACAAGATGTTCATAAGTTTACACCTATATATGCAATCATATGTTCTTTGTGCATGGTCTGTGCTGTCAAATCGAAAGTTGTTCCTATATAATTCTTTGGATGGATTAGTACATAGACTAAATGTTCATATGTATACACTTATATGTGAAGTCATATGTTTTCTATGCATGGTCCTATTGTTGTTGTGAAATGGATAGGATATTCATCTCGATGTGCCATGTGAAGTTATTGTTAAGCTGTGTTCATGTACTTAAACATATATACATCAATATGTTTGTGATGATTTTCATGTCTGCCTTGTGAAATGGACTCCATAGTTATCTTATCCTTTTTCCACACATTGCTTCTTTGAGGGTCGCCATGGAAAATATGTTGGTGACTGCTCAAGATTTAGAAACACCAAGATCTAGTAATTGAGATTGTCTCCAAGGTTCTCTCACAAACTAGTGCAGCCTCTACATTCCTCAAGAATGCTTTGGTATTGAAACACCGATAAGCAAATCTGCTTTGCATCATTTGCAAGAGAAGCACAACTAAGAGAAGCAGTGTAGGGCGAAAAGCAGCGGGCTGATCTACTTCAAGAAGAATTGGACTACCTGAAGAAGAAAGCTGAAGAAACAGAAGAATCAATGGCCAAGACCCAAGAAGAAGTGCGCAAGGCCCAGAAGAGATGGAGGAGTTCAAGAAGAAACAAGAAGCTAATGATCTATTACTTCAGCGCATCTTGAACCTCAACTCAGGTAATCGAGCTACATAGCTTGCTCCTGTGCAGCTTGGGTTCCTTGGAGTGACATGGAGTGCTGCTGAGCAGTGGAGTGGTGGTGATGTTGGTCCTCATAATAAGTTACTAAACTTGGTCTATCAGTTATGTTGCCTATGAACTTGTCTATGGTTTGGTACCTTTGCTTTGGAACTTGGTCTGTTGGATGTGTGTGAACTTGTTTCCCGTGTTAGGGAACTCTGGTTGTATTTGAACATAAATTTGTGTTGTATGAAACTATGTTGGTGCTTGATGAATAAACTTGTGCTGCATGTGTATGGGATCAGTGCTCAGGCCTGACAATAATGGTACTGCTTGTGAATTATATTGAATTCGTCAAATCTGTACTATGACGAAAACAAACGTCACTAAGTAACAGTCGCCACGTCATCTCTAACTTGCTGCCACGTCATCTCCAACGTCTTGACATGTCATCTTACATGCTGCCACGTAAACGAGCACGAGAGCGCCATGTGTCAACCTGCAAACAGTACACGTGTCAACCTCCTCGTCAAACACGTGTCGACATCCTCATCATACACGTGTACACATCTCCATCATACACGTGTCCACTAGAACACCTGCTGAAATAGATCAGTGACGGAGGGGAAAGCGTCATGGATGTAACTCTATCTGTGACGAAAAACACTAAAGCGTCACCGTGCAACAAATGTGACGCTACAAAGATGACGATCAAAATTTCATCATAAGTTCGTCACAGATATGTTTTGATGACGTTATTTGCATGTACTGTGACAAAAATGAATCGTCTCAAAAGTGAACTTTTTTTGTAGTGATGCCAGAGTCCGGTCCTCCTTTGCTTCTCACATACGCTTGCGTCAGCGTACGTCAGCCTTAACCGGACGCAGGCCCTACGTGTCCGGTCACTTTTACTGTTCATCATCCGATCGACAGATCGACAACGTGTCTCACTGCACTGATGACCAGACGCACCCAACGCCGAGTCCGATCACTACGAGATCAGCGTCCGGTCAGTGCAAAACAGCACCTCCTCTCTTCTCCAACTTCGCCATCCTTGAACAAATGTGTCAACCACCAAGTGTATTACTTTGTGCACGTGTGTTAGCATATTTTCATAAACATTTTCAAGGGTCTTAGCACTCACTAGAATTTAAATACATATGCAATGAGTTAGAACATCTAGTGGCACTTCGATAACCGTATTTCACGACGAGTTTCACCCGTCTTAATAGTACGACTATCTATTCTAAATGTGATCACACTCGCTAGGTGTCTCAATCACCAAAACACAAAAACTCATATGGATATCACCTTTACCTTGAGCTTTTTGTTTTTCTCTTTCTTCTTTTCCAAGCCCGAGCACTTGATCATCATCATGCCATCACCGTCATCATGAATCTTTATTTCCTCCAACACTTGGAATGTGCCACCTATCTCATAATCACTAGAGCAATAGGTTAGCACTTAGGGTTTCATCAATTTACTAAAACCAAACTAAAGCCTTCAAGGAGGTTAGGGGGAAGGAGCAGTGGGCGCGCAGGCGGGCCTAGGCGGACGGGGCGGGGTACGTGTGCGGGGCGGGATGAGCCAGACAGGGAAGGACTGCAGCGATACGGTGGGAGTGTGGCACATTTCTATTAGACCGTTCGGTAGCGTCCTACGAAATCCTATCCCAATGGACATACGGACGCCAGCAGTTCCCTTGTAATATAGGTTGATTCATAGCCTCTAAAATTGGCCTTGAGCCTTGGAGTCCGGTTCCAAAGCCATCCAGATTGGTCCATTCGCATCTGTAACTCATGTCAATGCCATCATCGTTTATATTCCTATGCCAACATCGCAACGGGTAAAAGGACTATGTGAGCATCACTTTTTATAAGAAAAAGAAATCGAAATGATGTCCAACAAAATCTACAGTCATTAGATGCATGTTCGTCGCTCTACCTATAGTTTTTGCTGTAGATGCATATTAAGGAATGTATGCCGCCACCGGTTAAGTAGCTGCTACACCAGAATGAACATACTCGCCGGATGGCAAAGCCAAAATACGACGATCGTTCGCTCCGAGCGAATACTTGTTCGGGCCAATGGTCCCAACAAGCGTGATGCAGTTTTCCTCTATTTCTATTTTTGTTTCTCTTTCATTTTTTCTTTATTATCTTAACCTACCTATTTTTCTTCTATATACTTTGAATGATTTTTGTAGGTTGAGAAGTTTGTCCGTAATAGATTACGTTAAAAAAATGTGCTAGATAACTTATTTATAATTTTTTCAAAAGATGCAAACTTATTTGTATAAGTTATGTTATTCATAAGTTATTATATCATTATTCCAGTAGAGAATGATATGTTGGATCCGTATGTCATCCTCTTTCCTATCCTCGTCGCCATTGACGAACAAGGCCATCTCACGAGGGTGTCGCTTCAGGGGAGGCCCACCGTCGGGGAGTGGTGGCACTGGGGAAGGGCCGTCGCCGCCTATCCTCGTCACGAACAAGGCCACTGCCCAGAAGGGCCCTCACGCGGGGGGAGCACCGTTGTCGAGAGGTGGGCCCATGGAGAGGGCACCCGCCGGGAGGTCTGCCCGCGCCGAGCCGTCGAGAGGATGGGCGGTGGTGCCGACGTCAATAATGAGGCGTCAGGAAGACGGAGGAGACGTCGACGGGCCTCCAGATTCGACCGAGGGGAGGTCCGCCAGCGACAAAGAAGCCGATGGCGGCTGGGAGGGAGTCCAGCAGCGTGCGGCAGTCATGGGCGGAAAATAACCGAACAAGAAAATAGGTAGCCACCCATTGGCCCAACATGAATGGGTAGTGGGAAGGAAAATTTGTATGGGTGGAGGAAGGGCAAACAAATTTGAGAGGTTTAGCAGGTAGGAGTATTTTGTTGGAGTAATTTTTTTTTTGTAATCCCGCTAGAAGTGCTTTGAGATGGCTTAAAGCTACCGGAGGATTTTAAGTTGTTTTGCTCTGAGATTGGCCCCGTTTGTTTCTCTTATAATCTGTCTTTTTTAGCTTGTTTTTTTTAGTTGGAACATTGTTTTTCTCTCACAATAAATCAGTCGAAACAATATTTTGGTTTGTTTTTTCAGCGAAGCGAACAGGCCCATAAGCAGCAGCAACGGCCGGCAAAGGTGCTGCAAACTTACGCGGAACACCCACGTCGTGAGCACTCTCCCATTAGTTGATTCCAGAGATTCAAGAGCGTGAACCCTCCGATAATACTATACTGTAGTAGACTATCTTAGCAGCATCAGCGTACAGTTTGAACACATGCATGCATGCATACAGTGCGATGGCGTGGCGCGCTTTAGCTAGCCTTTGCGCGCCTAGAATCCAGACGATTTTATTCTGGCACCGTCGAGAGCTAATTTGCAGTTCGGCCTGCTTGTACGCATCTGGAGTGACTCAGCGATGACACTGCTGCTCAAACCATCTACCGGCCGCAGACTCTACTCTACCTCACAGTAACTTTAAAAAAATATAAGGTGATGTTTAAATTCAGACGCTAAAGTTTAGTGGTGCCACGTGGAAGTGTTCAGATAGTAATAATAAAATAAATTACAGAAGTCCTTAGTACCTTGCGAGACGAATTTATTAAGACTAATTAATTTATCTTTACCACATGTTTACTGTAGCATCACATTGTTAAATCATGACTAATTAAGCTTAAAAAAATCATCTTGTAAATTAGTCATAATCTATGCAATTAGTTATTTTTTAGTCTATATTTAATACTCTGTGCATGTGTCAAATATTCGATGAGACATGGACTAAATTTTAGACGAGGAATAAGTCCTAAATAAAACAAAAAACTCCGCAGCAGTAGTGTCCAGTTCTAGAGGCTTACTGTAGCTCATCGTGGGCTGCTAGCAAAGCTGTGTGTGTCGTACTGCGTACTACAGCATCCTAGCCTCCAGGACTTTATAGTACGACAAGGCTACTATCTGCTGCCTTCTGCTAGTGCTTGCCGAGAATGGAACGAAAAGAAAAAAAAAATAGAGAACAGAAAAATGGCTACACGAAAAGGGATCAAAATAAGCAAAACAAAAAAACTCCGTAAATGCTAAATGAAGCGATGCTAGTAGTAGTAGTAGTTTACACGTACTATGGTGTACGGGGGATATGTTAGATATTATGGGCTTGGCCTATTTATTTAATATCTCTATTAAACTTTATGGTATGTACATGTGTATTAATGGTTTTTATACCATATGGGAATTTAACCGAGAGGCGACTCTACTTAAATACTTGATCATTGACCGATCTATTTGAGAAGTAAAAGTGAATCACCTGGATGCCACACGCGCGCGCGCCGCTGCCCGGCCCGGCCCGAGCCCGTGCGCGTGGGCGTGGCGAGGCAGGCCGGCGGCGGCGGCGGCGAGCGAGCGGGTGAGGCCTTTATTTTGTCACTCAGTTTTCTTTGATGGAATTGATTGGAGGAGTTTCTGTTAACTCCCGTGACTTCTGGCTCTCCGTCTCCGTCTCTCCCGCCGCAGGGGGAGGTGTGACCCCTCGGTGCCGCCGACTTCTCCTCTTCTGGCCTCCGCCTATAAGACAAATCCTCCCCTCTCGGTTAAGCTCCCTTGGCGAAGTACACCACTTTCCAGCAAGCGCAAGTTTTTCCCGCTCCACCTCCGGCGAGCACTAGAGATGGAAGAGTAGGCCTCCGGAACGCATCTCCGTCGTGGGCTTCACCTGCTCGGGTGAAGACGGGCGATTACGTTTTCGGGGAGTGTTGGTGGTGGCACGACTACTCGCTGGTGAACCTGTAGCGGTGCGTCTTCACGGCGTCCTTTTCTGCACTGCATCGAGCGGAACGACTACAGCAACAAAGCACCACCATGGCCTTTCCTGGTGCGAGCGGCTCCGCCGCAGGGCCATTTTCATCTGTTGGCTTTGCGGGCATGCTAAAGCCTACGCCGTTTGAGGGCACTCACTACAAGAGGTGGCGTGAGAAAGCCCTTCTGTGGTTGTCGACCATGCGCTGTGGTCATGTGCTCAATGAGCAGCCTGCTACTGTGAGATCCGATGAGGATGAGCAGGCTTGGGGACATGCTGAGACCATGTGCAAGGCTGCACTGTTGAGCATCATCAGTGACTCTCTGGTTGATGCCTACATACCACTCCCGACTGGCAGAGCTGTGTGGGAGGCTCTTGAGGCTCGGTACGGTCTTTCCGACGCCGGTTCTGAGCTGTACATCATGGAGCAGTTCCATGACTACAAGATGGTTGATAACCGTCCTGTAGTCGAACAGGCTCATGAGATACAGGGACTGGTGAAGGAATTGGAGCTGTACGGCTGTCCTCTTCCTGACAGGTTCGTGGCAGGGTGCATTATTGCTAAGCTGCCACCTTCCTGGACTGATTTTGCTACTACCTTGAAACACAAGAGGCAGCAGTTTAGCATTGCTGAACTTGTTGGCACTCTTGATGTTGAGGACAAGGCAAGAGCAAAGGATGTCAAGGGAAAGAGCAAGGGCGGGAATGGTGAGGCGACTACTAGTGCACATGTGGTGCAAAAGTTTCGTCCTAAGCCACAAAAGAAGAAGCCCCAGCAGGAGCTTAAGCAGAGACCCACTATCTCCTTCAAGAAAGGTAATAATAAGAAGATGGGATTAGACAAGGCAAAGATGAACTGCTTCACTTGTGGAAACACTGGGCACTTCTCTAGAGAGTGTCCTGAGGCTAAGTGGAAGCCCCCACTAAAGGCGAAGACAGTCAACACCATTGAGACTGATGCAGACGCTTCTGGGTCGGGAGGAGTGGAGCCTTGCTGATGGGGAATGGCGCGCGTGCTGGTGTTCATGGTGTTGGTACGGTGGATCTGAAGCTTACTTCGGGGAAGACCGTGCAACTCAAGAACGTGCATCATGTCCCCTCAATAAGGAAAAATCTTATTAGTGGCTCTCTGCTATGTCGAGACGGTTTTAAACTTGTGTTTGAGTCGAATAAATGTGTTATGTCGAAGTATGGAACCTTTGTTGGAAAAGGCTATGAGAGCGGAGGCTTGTTCCGCTTGTCGTTGGTTGATACTTTACCTCTTGCAGTGAATAATGTCATTAATAACGTTAATGTTGAGATGAATGTTTGGCATTCTCGATTATGTCATGTTAATTTTGGTTGCATGTCCCGCTTAGCTGGTTTGAATTTAATTCCTAAATTTGACGTTGCCAAAAGTTCCAAATGCCATACATGCGTTGAGGCAAAACAACCTCGCAAGCCTCACAAGGTAGTTGCGGCGAGAGAGTTGGCACCACTTGAACTCATCCATTCCGATATTTGTGAAATGAACGGAATTTTGACAAAAGGTGGTAAGAGATACTTCATAACGTTCATAAATGATTGCACTCGATATTGCTATGTGTACCTCATTAAAACAAAAGATGAGGCATTACATTATTTTAAAACCTTTTAAAGGCGAGGTTGAGAATCAACTTGAAAAGAAAATCAAAGCGTTTGCGGTCCGATCACGGGGAGAATATTTCTCTAATGAATTTTACGAGTTTTGCGTGGTGCGGTATAATCCATGAGAGGACACCTCCATACTCACCACAATCCAATGGGATTCTTGAGAGAAAGAACCGCACTCTAAGCCCGACTTGGTGAATGCCATGTTGGAGCAATTTGGTTTATCTAAGGAATGGTGGGGTGAGGCAATTTTAAGCTGCGAATCATGTCCTAAATAGAGTGCCCACAAAGAACAAAGAAATCACTCCATTTAAGGAATGGGAGAAAAAGAGGTTAAATATTTCTTATCTTCGCGTTTGGGGTTGTTTGGCCAAAGTGAGCGTGCCAATAAACAAAAAGCGAAAGCTTGGACCAAAAACTATAGATTGTGTTTTCCTCGGCTATGCCATTCATAGTGTGGGCTATCGGTTTTTAATAATAAATTCTAGTGCTCTTGATATGGCTGTTGGAGCGGTCATGGAGTCTAGAGATGCCACGTTCTTTGAGAATGAATTTCCAATGAAAATAGGTGCACCTAAGCGTGTCTAGTCATGACTCATTCACGAATTTCATGAATCGAATATACGCCGATGATAACACCCATGAGCTTGAGCAAAATCCTCGAGGAGGATGATAATCATCACTCGAAGGAGTAAGAGGCAAAGAGTTGCAAAATCCTTTGGAGAAGACTTTATTATATATCTCGTGGATGACACTCCCACAACCGTTTCGAGGCATACTCTTCTCCCGATTTCGACATGTGGAAGGAGGCGATTGCAAAGTGAGATGGACTCCATTATGTCCAACGGGACGTGGGAAGTGGTTGACCGTCCATTTGGTTGCAAAACACATGTGGGCTGCAAATGGGTGTTTAAAAAAAAAATTTGAGGGCTGATGGTACAATTGAGAAGTACAAAGCTAGGCTTGTTGCTAAGGGTTATACATAGAAGGAAGGTGAAGATTACTTTGATACTTACTCACCTGTTGCTCATTGCGACGACCATTAGTGTGTTGCTATCCACTGGCTGCCTCACATGATCTTTTCATTCATCGGATGGATGTTAAGACAGCCTTCCTAAATGGAGAGCTTGAGGAAGAGATCTACATGGATCGACTGATGGGTTTATTGCAAATGGTCGGGAGGGTAAAGTTTGTAAGTTATTGAAGTCCACATGTACGGCGTAAAGCAAGCCCCCAAGCAGTGGCATGAGAAGTTTGATAAAACTTTAACATCAGCCGGCTTTGTTGTGAATGAAGCTAATAAATGTGTATATTATCGGTTTGGTGGTGGTGATGGTGTGATACTATGCCTATATGTGGATGATATATTAATATTTGGCAACAATCTAAATGTGATCAAAGAAGTAAAAGATTTTTTGTCGAGTAACTTTGAGATGAAAGACTTGGGTGAGGCTGATGTTATTCTCAACATTAAGCTTTCAAGGGAGGAAGGAAATGGTGGGGTAACTCTTATGCAGTCTCACTATGTGGAAAAGGTCTTGAACCGATTTGGGTACATTGAGTGTACGCCTGCTCCTACTTCGTATGATCCAAGCGTTCATTTGAGGAAGAATCACAGAATTGCAAGAGACCAATTGAGATATTCACAGATAATTGGTTCTCTCATGTACCTAGCTAAGCATAACCCGGGCAGTTCGATATCTCGTTCGCTATAAGCAAACCGAGGCGGTTTGTGTCAAATCCGGGAGATACTCCTTTGGAATGCTCTTGAGAGAGTCTTTGCGCTATTTGAAAGGGACAATGAGTTACTGGCATTCACTTTTCCGGGTATCCGAGGGTACTAGAGGGTTATTGTGATGCTAATTGGATTTCTGATGCGGATTAGCTGTATGCCACGAGTGGATACGTGTTCCTACTTGGAGGTGGTGCTGTTTCTTGGAAGTCTTGCAAGCAGACTATCTTAACGAAGTCTACAATGGAAGCAAAACTGACCGCATTGGATACCGCTAGTGCTGAGGCAGAGTGGCTCCGTGATCTCCTGATGGATTTGCCGATTGTTGAGAAACCAATCCGGCAATTTCCATGGCTTGTGATAATCAAGCTGTGATCACTAAGGTAAGCAGTTCTAAGGATAATATGAAGTCCACAAAGCATGTGAAGAGGCGTTTGAAGACCGTCCGAAAACCGAGAAACTCCGGAGTAATTGCATTGGACTATGTCCATACATCAAATAATCTGGCGAGATCAATTCACTAAGGGTTACATCACGCAATGTGATAGAAGGTGTCGAGGGACCGGGTTTGAGACCCACATAGAGCCATCAACGGTGGTAACTTGTCCTATGTGATCGGAGATCCCGTGAATTAGGATGGCGAAACAAGTTGTTGATTGATTGAGGAGAGACCCTTAGATTATAGCTCGATTCGTTGGAGATGCACCGTCTCTCCAATATTGTTAAGCGAGGATGATTAAGTTCTTAATGTGATCCGAAGCGGCTTGGTATAGCCGGGATGTTGTCCTCTGAACATCCTATAAGGAACACACCTATATGAGCTCGATTGCTAGTCACAATCTATGAGATGTGGGTAATCTCTATATGCTCATGAAAAGGCCTCAAGTGTGACTTATATGCTTCAAAAGCGAGAGGAAGGCACTTGGCGGCCTAGTATCGATTAAGAGGTTATGTGAAACTCATCTCGCACAAAAGCTGTCAATTCAAGGTTTTGTCCATTGTTGAGTTGTGGATGAGTGTAGCTAGCTTTCTAGATAGATATTCAACTTAACAGTCTCCATCGAAACACTGGTATATAAAAGGAATGTGGTTACGAGAACTCCAAGCTGCGTACCCTAGAGTTTGGTGGGGATTGTTAGATATTATGGGCTTGGCCCATTATTTAATATCTCTATTAAACTCTATGGTCCGTACATGTGCATTAATGGTTTTTATACCATATGGGAATTTAACCGAGAGGCGACTCTACTTAAATACTTGATCATTGACCGATCTATTTGAGAAGTAAAAGTGAATCACCTAGATGCCACTGTTGCGCACATATGCGCGCCGCCGCCACCGCCTGCCCAGCCCGAGCCCGAGTGTCGTCTTGGCGTGGGCATGGGCATGGGGGCGGGCGTGGCGTGGCGAATAAGCAATGCGAAGGCGCGAGGCCTTTATTTTGTCACTCGGTTTCCTTTGATGGAATTGATTGGAGGAGTTTGTTAAACTCCCGTGACTTCGGCTCTCCGTCTCCGTCTCTCCCGCCGCAGGGGTGACCCTCGGTGCCGCCGGCTTCTCCTCTCGGCCTCACTTTGGTGAAGTACACCACTTTCCAAAGAAGCGCAAGTTTTTCCCGCTCCACCTCCGTGAGCAGCACGAGAGATGGAAGAGTAGGCCTCGGGCAGCGTCTCCGTCGTGGGCTTCACACCTTTCCGGTGTGAAGGCAGGCGATTACGTTTTTAGGGAGTGTCGGTGGTGGCACGACTACTATTTGGTGAACAGAAGCGGTGCGTCTTCACGGCGTCCTTTTACGCCTTTGCATCGAGCGGAACGACTACTGACAACAAAGCACCACCATGGGCCTTTCTCAGTGCGGCGGCTCCGCCGCAGGTATAATCTCCTTCACCCTTTTCTCGAAGTTTCATTATCAATATCATGATGTTCCTAGGCAATCTGCTTTCATATTGACATGCTCTGTTTGGTTGATTTGGATGATTATGCTAGTCTTTGGTTTTACGGTTCCTTTTAATTTTGTGATCATCATGATCTTGATATTTGAGAACACATCTTTTATATTTATGATCATGTCTATGATGCTTCAGCTGTGTAAAACAATGTTTCATATATGTTTTGGTTCTATAATTTGCCTTATCATCATATTAACACTTGTCATGAATTATTTCTGTCATTTTATTCATGACGTCACTCTTATTTTTATTGCGTCTTTTTTATGGGTTAAAATAAATATGAAAATGCCTTATTTTTCAACAGGATACACCGAATGCTGAGTATACGACGACTGAGAGAAAAGGCGGACGGAACGGGACGGGCATATATGTCTGTTCGCCTGTTCGCTTGGCTGATAAGTCATGACTATAATTAAAAGTATTGTTGATTGATTTGTTGTAAGAGAAAAATAATGTTGGTTCATGAAAAAGTACTCAAGCCATCAGCGCGATAAGCGGCCGACCGATGGCCGCGCGGGGCGGTGATCTGCAGCCTGCAGGTTTGAGATTTTGCATGCACGGCTTTAATTTGCCATGCAGAGATTTCTTTGCCTGCACGGCTGCACGTGAGCCACAGGTCCACCGGCCGCCTCCCCTGCGTGGTGTGTGCATGCCCGCAACCCGTGCGGTGCACGCATACACCATACACGTGTGCCGTCGCGTTCCGTCGGGTGGCTGTGCGTGGGACCTTTTGCTACTCTATACCACCGTGTACCTTTCGCGCGCACGCCCGGCTCACATGGCAGGCAAGCGACGCTCAAGCTAATCTAAGATCAGGCTTAACATAATACTAAAGCTGTGCTTCCGTACGCTTTCCTTTTTCTTTGCCTCGGCCACCTACGTTCCACGGCCAACGTACAGCTTGTTTATACGTAGTACGTACGGCCTACAACTTAACATGCTTGCTCTGCTCAATGCTCAGCACGAGTACATACTGAGAGAGCACAATCATCATCGGAGGTAGGCCAATTAAGCGAAATGTGCTTACAGCCGAAGCAATTACCTGCCGTAATTTGGATCTGAAGTGCATACCGATGCGTAATGTTTCTGTAATGCTGTGTGGTTGTACTACTCACTCCTTTCGGAAAAGAAAAAAAGCGAGAGGAGTCATCCTTATTCCGCGTTCTGAAATCCAGGGTTTTGTAAGGACGTTGCCTTCTTTCTGCATTGCAGGATCTAATAAGTCCATGTCTACTTGTTGCTCCAAGTTTCGCGTTCAGTACGTCACTTCATACCAAGGGGTGCACATGTTTGCACAGAAAGCACTTGTTTATTTGTCCAAATGCATGCACCGTGTATACATGTGTCCTCACCACACACTAGCTTCGAAACAGTGTACTAGAGAACTAGCTAGACGTCGTCGTAGTCCCTCCGTCCAGATGAGATCATCGTTTTTTACTTTTAAGACATCTTATTTAATTATTCGTCTTATTTAATTTTTTATATAAATATTATATATTTTATTATAACTTATTTTATTATTAGAGATTTTTTAAAATTTATTTATTTATTTTATAATTTATATAAAAATTTTGAATAAAATGAACTATCAAAGATAACGTAAAACGTAACTTTTTTTTTTTTGACGGAGGGAGTAGACCCCTAACTAGCTAGTGCCTACTGCCTAGTGCTGTCTTTTTTGAGTTTCATGCATGTGTTAGGATTAGGATACTCCAAAATAGGACGGTCAAGGTCCCGGTATGGCTAACAGCAGTGGACCGAAAAGAATAGGAAGAAGGTCATTGTCCCTATGCATATGCGCCGATGATGGATGAGTGGCGATTTAGGACTCCACCTCACAATTCAACACGCGTGGCTAAAGATGGCAACGGCCCCGATACCCGACGGGTATTTGATCCATTAGTGAACGGGGATTGAATCATATCTTTACCCACGGGCATCTAAATGGACAAGAATCCATCCCCGACGGGTATAACGGGTACGGGAACGTTTCCTGTTTACCCAAAGAAGCTCAACATAGATATTTTCACCCAAATCTGAACAATCATATCTATAGTTTGTGTGTTTTAGGAACCCTAGTTCAATTTTTTCTTACCATCGCCGCCAGCAGCACAAGCACGCCTGCCTCACGAGCGCTCGTGCCCCTTGCTTCCTCAGTTCGGTCTCTCTGCCACCTTTGCTCGTCCTCCTCGCAACCTCGCTCCTTCTCCTCGGTATCTCCGAGACTCCGACACTTATACCCGGGTGAAGAAGAAACGTCTCCGATTGCAAAGTTGCGACCCCAAGTGTCCTTGTTTATCGGGTATGTAGTACCCGTCGGGTATCTGTTACCCGACCGATGCCCGACGGGTACGGGGATGGACAAGATTCTATACCCAAGACAGTTAACGAGAACGGAGACGGGATGAATTCTCCGTAGCGGGGAAAAAAATATTTCGGCGATACCCGACGAGTACATCCCCGTTGCCATCCATACGCGTGGCGCACGCAGCCCTGGCGACCGTCCGGCATTATTTCTTTATTATCCAAATCCAAAGCCATGTTAAGTCACGCATTAGTACGACATTATGTAATGTACAAGCAAACTCTCTGGTAGAGGAACCGAACCTCAACGGTGGCTCAACCTGGGAGTACCCTATATATAGCATCGCTGGCTGACAAAGTGAGCCTTAGCTTGTGATGCGTCAGAAAATTAAGGCCTTTATCCTTTCATCCTCTGGTCTCCTTTTGCGCGGGTTGGTTAAACGCAATCTGTTTTCTGCTCTTTCTTAAACATCTAAACTCTCTGTATTTCCGTTCTACGGAGTACTTTGAATGGGAATGGGGAATCTCCCCATATCGAAAAAAGAAAAGAAAATTAAGGCCACGTCCATCGTGTCATAGGTTGTACACCGAGCTACGGAGTACTATGTACACATCGAGAGTTTTATGATCTGTGGTTAGAGGTTATCGGTTATCATTTTTTAAAGGCTACTGGCGGCTATCATGCATGCTCATGCAATTATTATTACTATTATCATACTTACCCATGGATTCTCTCGGATAGCTTCTGGCCTTCGTTCTGCTAAGGTCTGAGGTCGTCCCTCCAAATTAAATCTAGTTTTAGCTTCGTTCCCTTATATTCTTTTTAACTAAATTTGGTTTGAGCTGCCTTTAGACGCTTGAAAAAGGGACAAACCTGTGTGGCTGGGCCTGCCCGTCCCGCCGCCCGTACAGTACAGCCTTTCAGCTTTGAGAAATCCTTTTGCTCCTGTCTCAGCTTACTCCGTGCCCATGCATATCAGCATATGCATGCATGAACAACCTCCCTCCCCCCCCCCCCGACTGCTAAACAGCTAAAGTGACAAGTGAAGATACTTAGAGTTCGTTTGGTAGGGACCTAGATTCTCGTAGAAACATTTTGAATCCAGATTCTCATACAGAAACATTTCTAACTATGAATCAAAATCACTTCATGGAATCGTTTGGCTAGTAGGTGGAAATTTGATTCATAAAAAAATGTTTTCTAATAAGAAAATTATAAATAAAAATATTCCAAAAAAATTAGAACTTTTTGTGGGCGAACAACACCTTAAATACAATCAATTTTAACTTCTTGCACTTAAAATGAATTAAATAAAAAATACACTATTGCTAGTGTACAGGAGAAGTAAGAAATAGAATCAGGCAAAACCACTCCCCGGTCGTTTCCCATGTGTGTAGGCAATAAAGAGAGAAACGTTCAACCGGTTCTGGAAACAAAGTTTTGTCTTTTTTACCGTTTGGAAGTGATTCTAGCATTTCTGGATAGAATCTAAAACGATTCCGCCTTCCAAACGGCCCCTTAAGTTACATACACAGGGGCGGACGACTGTTAGACCTGATTGACAATGAAGATGATGAGGTACGTAAAAGGAAGTATGGTCTTAGCGCTATGGAGAGCCTGATTCAACTGCAATGAGATGACACATTTATCTAGGGGCGCTCCCAATGGTCCGACTTAGAGCTAGCTAGCTAAATCAAAATTTTACTCGTTGATAGTAAAAAAGAAGCCAGAGGCTAGCATGGAGCCAAGAGACGATCTCGCATGTTTCACGACGTTCTCTATCACACAACACGATATGCTTATTGATGTATCTCTCCTCCAGATTTACTAGTTTAGAGCTATTGGTTATATATTTGGAGATGCCCTAAGAAAGTATGCATTGTGGGGTTAGTAAAGTTTGTGTAAATTTGTTGTAGCATACCTTTCAATTAATGTAGATATTTGCGGATGGACACTACTCAATGTTATTTTCTATAGGACACCCTTTAATTAATTGTGGCAATTAGCTCTTAGAAAATATGACTATTAAAACAATATTTTCTAGGAGTGAATAAGAGAGATAAGTTAAAATAATATTCTCGAGTTGTTGGGGACCTAATACCAGGGTACCCTAGAAGGTGGAACCAATAACCATCGAACGTTAAAAACTTCGGGACGGACGAGGGCGCCGCTGCGTTCCTTGCCCGAATGACGAAAGTTAGGTTCCGTCTCGCCCAACGCCTTTGGGCCAGCCCCGCCTCGCCCGAGGGCAAAGGGCTGGCCTCCGTTCCGCCCAACGCCTTTGGGACAGCTCCGCCTCGCCCGAGGGCTGAAGGCTAGTCTCCGCCTCGCCCGAGGGTTGAGGGATACACTCCGCCTCACCCGACCCCCGAGGGGTGGGCTCGGTCACGCCGAGGGCAAAGGGCTGGCCTCCATTCCGCCGACGCCTTCAGGACAGCTCCGCCTCACCCGAGGGCTGAAGGCTAGTCTCCGCCTCGTCCGAGGGTTGAGGGATACACTCCGCCTCGCCCGACCCCCGAGGGGTGGGTTCGGTCACGCCCAGGGGATAAGGACTGGACTCCGCCTCGCCCGACGACCGAGGACGAACCTCGCCCCGTTCGATGTCCAAAGACTGGTTTCATCTTACCTGATAACTTCTCTCCCATTCCCTCATGATGATGGGTACAGAGCAAGACAAGATGTTCGGGTCAACCACGGCTTCAAGGACCATACCCTGCGCCCCGGCAAGAAAGGTACTACCAGGGAACGACTGGACAGGTGCTTTAAACCCTTCCGAACGCCATAGAGCCCAAAAGGTATTGCAGGCGCGTACTCCTCGCCCTGTAGAGTTGTAGGCGCCGCCTTCAGCTCTGGGACACGAAACCCGACGAAGATACACGACAACCACTACACTCTAGAAAAGGATTTGTGATCTCCAAGAAATGACGGACATGCCGTCACCACGTTATGGACCCAAGGGAGCGGCGCCCGCTTCCCGACCCCTCGGGTCCACCAAATCAAAGGACCTTGCCCACAGCGCTACTCCGGACCTCGACTCTGAGTCCCTCCGACAGAGACTCATAGGAGCCAGAAGGCGTGCGGAGCAAGGCTGGGCGAGGTTCATAAGTCAAAACCACGGTACTACAGCCCATACCCTATGCAGGGCACTATTCTGTAACCATCCTGACATTCTACAGAGGCATCGACAGTATTGTAGGCGCTTATCATCCTTTCACACCCATCAGAATGGGTAACGAGGCTGGGTAGATGTGAGCCACAAGGCTAGGTAGAGCACGCATCCTAAGCCCTGACCCTTGTAAAGCCGTCCCCTTCATCTATAAAAGGGGATGCGCTTCCTCCAGAAAAGGGGGGACGAAAAACAACGCAACACGCACACATAGTCAAGCTACTACCAAGCTCTTGGCTTCCTTTCGGCCCTTCCATCAGAGACTTGGGACCTATCCCTCTCTCGATCGTTTGTATCCCCTACTACGAACCATTCACGGTGCTAATAACACGAGCAACAACAAACTGGACGTAGAGATATTCAGCTCGAACCAGTATAAATCTTGTGTCCTTTGGTGCACCATCCGAGCCTAACGCGCATTACTATAAATTTACTTGCCGATGCTTGTACGAAACACCGACAGTTGGCGCGCCAGGTAGGGGCCTTGCGCGTTCCAAATCTGGCCTCGGATGGCCACCCACGCAATCAGCTGGGCCCCGGGCGCACATGTGCATTTCAGCGACCTAGATTTCATCATCACACTAGAAGGAGAACTAGCGCTGACCCACACGGCTGCACAGTCTCTCCCTTCCATCAACCTCAGCCGTCTGAGGCTTGAGGGCCCACGGGGCGACTCCCTTGGACCCCAGTTATCCAGGGAGCCCCCGCGCGGCATCACCCTATTTCCGAAAGGCCCTGTACGAAACGCCCCGACAGCGTTTCCATTCGGTCTCCGCAACGCCGCGGCGACCGCCGGCCACCTTCTGGCACTATGCATGGTTCAGCCGCCTACGAACAACGAGGTCGTGGGGGTAATCGAACACAATCCAGAGACACTCTACGGGCTCCTCGCGGAGGAACTAGAGTCATCCTCCAGCTCTGACTCCAGCAAGGGGAGACATGACCCTTCCCAGGAATGCTTCATAACGCAAACCCCCGAGGGACACGTCCAAAGCGTCTCCGGAGAAGAAACAACCCCAATAGGCAACCTCGACACCAGGATCGAGGCGGAGACGGCGGCTCCATCTCACGTAAGGATGGAGCAGCTAAGAGCACGAAAGCTGGAGATCGATGACGCCGGCAACAGCTTGTCCGGGAGTACCGAAACATCGAGGAGGAGATCAAGCGTCGCGAAGACGGTGGGCACGCACGCGCCTCGGCCCGTGATGTGCATCGGAGGATCCTCACCGATGATGGGACTCTCCCTCACTTCGCTTGGGCAAGCCAGAACATTGCCGCAGCGACGGCCTTGCTGCACGGCCTTCCGGAGGCCGCGATGTCCGAGGATCGCCGCGCCTGTCGAGAAATTCGCACGTTGCTCGAGCGTGCGGCGGCGCAGCAGGCAGAAAGCTCGTTGTCTCGACGACGCGAACCCGACACCAGCCAGCGCACGCCTTCGGTACGTCCCGCCATGGACGCTTCCGTTCACCAGACGCCGCCAGGCAACAGGCAGCGCTCCGCTATCCCAGTACATCAACATCTCGGCCACAACCATGACGTGCGCAGCACCATCGACGCCCGCAGGCGCACCCACGGCGACGAAAGAGAAGGAGCCTGAAAGCATCTAGGCCCCTAGTTGGGTTTCGGTGATTAATAACAATACAAGATTACTATGACTAACGTGTGTTTTGCAGAGGCAATTAAGTTAGGTCATGGTAACTAAGATCGATTGGAAAATCAAAGTTGTCATGCCCCTACGATGGAAATCATTTTGGTTTTTAAAGGATGGACGATAAGGTTAAGGATGACTAGTTCTAAGTGTCAATTGGAGTTGGAGAGACACTAAGAGTAGTTTAGGACTTTGTTTTTCCTTTGGCCATACTATTAAGGGGGGTATGGATGGGTAGCTTGACCTAGTTGAGTCTAGTGAGTTAGGCGTGGTGCACACTTGTCAAAACTAGCTTTAGGTAGCTCCTATGAATGCCTAAGATCCTTTGGAGCAAACTTCATTCACATATGCTCAGAAGTTGGAAGTGAATGGAGGGTCAAACACTGACCGGACGCTGGCCCCGGTGTGACCGGACGCTGGCCGTAGGGTCCAGTCAGTTCGTTTGATCAACGTCTGCGTTCGGTGTGACCGGACGCTGGAGAGGTCAAGTGACCGGATGCTGAAAGGCAGCGTTCGGTCGACTCCAGAAAGGTTCCAGTGAAGGGAATCTGCGACCGGAAGCGTCCGGTCGGTACTGACCGGACCCTGAGGGTTCAGCGTCCGGTCGAGTCCAGTAAGGTTCCAGTAAGGGTTTTATGAGACCGGACGCGTCCAGTCAGTGCTGACCGGACCCTGCCAGCGTCCGGTCAATACATTTTTACTGGTTCACGGGTTGAATTGACCGGAGCGTCCGGTCAACACGACCGGAGCGTCCGGTCACCCCGCAGAAGCTCATAACGGTTCGTTTTTCAGGCTGCCTTATAAATAGTCGCTCCACTCGTGTGTGGAGCTGCTTTTGCTCATTCCAACAGCTGAGAAACACGTTTGTGAGTGCCAAGAAGAGCAAGGTCCTAGTGAGGTGATTGAGATTTGAGAATCCAAGAGAGTAGCCTCATTAGTGAATCAAGAGTAGTCAAGTGTGCATCCACCTTCTCATTAGGCTTCGCGTGGTCAAGTGAGAGTTCGTGCTTGTTACTCTTGGTGATCGCCATCACCTAGATGGCTTGGTGGTGATTGGGAGCTTGGTGATCACCTAGCGGAGCTTGTGGGTGACCCAACTCAAGTTGTGAGCGGCCTTGGGTGATTCGCCGCGACGGAGTGTCGAAGAATCAACCCGTAGAGAGCACTTAATCCTTGCGTGGATCAAGGGGGAGCTACACCCTTGCGCAGGTGCTCCAACGAGGACTAGTGGGGAGTGGCGACTCTCTGATACCTCGGCAAAACATCGCCGCGCTCCTTCCTCTCTCCATTTACTTTGAGCATTTACTTTAAGTATTTACTTTGAGCAATTCAATACTTGTCTTTACATTCATAGAATTGTTATGCTAGAGTAATTGTGGAACATAGGTTGCAAGTCTTTTGTGCGTTAAGTTGATAGAAACACTTTTCTAGGCATAAGGGGTTAATTGGGCTATCCGTAGGATTTGATTATTGCAAGAGAATTTAAAATTAGCCCAATTCACCCCCCCCCTCTTGGGCATCTTGATCCTTTCAATTGGTATCAGAGCCTCGTGCTCACGTTTTTAAGCTTAACCGCTTAGAGCAAGATGTCTCACGGGGATGGACCTCCTCCTATCTTCGAGGGGGATGATTTTCCATATTGGAAAATTCACATGGAGGCTTACCTAGAAGCTCTAGATGTTGGAATTCTTAGAGCCGCCTCTCAAGGGTTCCCAACACCTAAGAATGCTGCACAACTCCAAGGCGATGAAGTAAACTATGAAAAATGGAATGCAAAGGCTCGCAACACCATCTTTAGAGGCCTTTGCAAAGATGTGTTCAATCGTGTAAGGAATCACAAAGACGCCCATGCACTATGATCGGACGTTTGTGCGCTCCATGAGGGAACCAAGAGTGAGCGTGAGGAACGCTATCATCTTGTAATTAAAAAGCTAAATTCTTTTGAGATGCTTCCCAAAGAAAGTGCTAATGAAATATATTCTCGTTTAAATGTTCTTGTAGAGGAAGTCAATGGGCTTGGACTTACTCAAATGTCACCATCCGACGTTATGAGAAAGATCTTGAGTGTCCTCCCCATTGACAAATATGGGCACATTGTGACCGTGCTACATCAAGGTGATCTTTCCGCCGCTACACCGACACAAATCTTGGGAAAGATCAATACTCATGAGATGTATATGCACATCACACCACAAGATGGCTCATCCTCTACAAAGAAGAAAGAGAAAGACTTAGCATTCAAAGCTAGCCAAGATAAGGGCAAGGCAAGACTTGAGTATGAGAGCTCAAGTGATGAAGATGATGAAGAAAGTCTTGCTCTCATGGTGAAGAAGACCGCCAAGATGCTAAAGAAGCTAAACAAGAGTGGCATCAAGTTTGACGGCAAGAAGAAGAAGTTCTTCACTAGCTCAAGAAGAAAGCCAATCTCCGAGATGGATTGCTACAATTGCAGCGAACTTGGCCACCTAGCTCATCAATGCACAAAGCCCAAGAAAGACAAGTTCAAGAACAAGGGCAAGAAAGAAGATTCAAGTGATGAAGATGAAAAGAAAAAGAACAAGCCATACAAGAAGAGAGATGGCAAAAAGAGAGACTTCTACAAGAAGAAGAAGAGTGGCAAGGCCTATATTGTCGGTGATTGGCTCACGGACATTGATTCATCAAGTGGATCATCCGATGATGAGAGTGACAATGAGAAGGTGGCCGCCATTGCTATTGATCTTGCATCCTCACCGCCACCATCGCTATCATCCTCTACACACCTATGCCTTATGGCCAAGGGTGAACGCAAGGTAACTAAGAGTAATGATAGTAGTGATGATGAGCAAGCTAGTGATGATGATAGCAATAGCGATGATGATTCACCCACATATGATGATCTTGTCAAAATATTAAGAAAATACACTAAGATCATTAGAAAGAGTAGAGCTACAAATGAAAAACTTTATGCTAAAAATGATTCACTCTTAGCTAAGTGTGATACATTAGAAAAGGCTAATGATGAGCTCAAAGAAACAAATGATTCTATATCATCCAAACTCAAGGAGCTCAAATCTTCTAAAAAAGAGCTTAAAGATAAACATGATAAACTTGAGTGGGTGCACAATGAGCTTATCACTAGTCACAACAAGCTAAAAGATGAATATACAACTCTAAAGATCAATTATGATGCCCTTATTATTGCACAAGAATTCTTACCAAATGAGCCACATGTTGCTACTAACCATGTTGTTAAGATTGATATAGCTACCTCATGTGATGATTTAATTGATGAGAGCATTGAGCATGGATCTAGTAGCAAAGGCAAGCAAGTGGTTGAGTGCAATGACTATGATGAGTATGTCAAGCTCAAGAGTGACAATGAGAAGCTCATGAAAGATCTTGAAGAGATGAAAAGTCACAACACCATTGTGATAGAAACTCTTGATCATGACAAAGAGTTGATCCTTGAGAATGAGAAGCTAAAAGAAGAAAACAAGATACTCAAGGAAGAGAAGAACAATGATATTCTCAAGGAAGAGAACAAGAAGCTCAAGATGGAGAAAGCGCATCTCAAGGTGGGATTGAGCAAGTTTGCTAGAGGCAAGCATCTCCAAAGTGAGCTACTCATGAATACCGTCATGAAGATGGATAGAAGTGGCATTGGATATATGGCAAGTGTAGAAAAGATGAAGGCCCAAGCTCAACACCAACAATCAAAGCCAAAGCCAAAGCCAAAGAGATGTTTTGAGTGTGGACAAGAAGGCCACTTTGCTCATGAGTGTCAAACTTCACCACCACAACCCTTGCCCAAGCATGCTAGACCCTTTGTTTTCAATGCTCACTACATGCTTAGAAAAGATTCTAGTGGAAAAATGAAAGTCATGTTCTTAGGACCCCCCAACAAGAGTAGGCCTAAGAAGATTTGGGTGGCTAAGTCACTTGTTGAGAAGGTGAAGGGCCCTCAACAAGTTTGGATCCCTAAAGCTTGAATCTCTTGTGTGTAGGTGAACTACAAGACCGGTGGAAGTCATTGGGTTATTGATAGTGGTTGCACTCAACATATGACCGGTGATCCTCGTATGTTCACCTCACTAGATGAAGAGGTAGATGGACAAGAGAAAATAACATTTGGAGATAATTCAAAGGGCAAGGTTAAAGGATTGGGCAAAGTGGCAATATCAAATGATCATTCCATCTCAAATGTGCTCTATGTTGCTTCATTAAGCTTCAACTTGCTATCCGTTAGGCAATTGTGTGATCTTGGCTTTCAATGCTTATTCACCGAGAAGGAGGTTGTTGTATCCAAGGTAGATGACAATCAAGTGATATTCAATGGATTTAGATACAACAACTTATATCTAGTTGACTTCACCTCCGAAGATGCAAACTTGATGACTTGCCTATTCACCAAAACAACACTTGGGTCTCTATGGCATAGAAGACTTGCTCATGTTGGGATGAGCTCACTCAAGAAGCTTATGAAGAATGATTTGGTGAGAGGGTTGAAGGATGTGAAGTTTGAGAAGGACAAGCTTTGTAGTGCATGTCAAGCCGGCAAGCAAGTTGCAAACACTCATCCAACCAAAGCTTTCATGTCAACCACAAGAGTGCTAGAACTCCTACACATGGATTTATTTGGACCAACAACATACAAGAGTTTGGGAGGAAATCTCTATTGTCTTGTGATTGTGGATGACTATTCAAGGTATACATGGGTGTTCTTCCTTCATGACAAATCCAAAGTTGCATCTTACTTCAAGAAGTTTGCCAAGAGAGCTCAAAATAAATTTGAAGTGAAGCTCAAGAAGATAAGAAGTGACAATGGCAAAGAGTTTGACAACACAAACATAGAAGCTTATTGTGATGAAGTTGGAATCAAACATGAAGTCTTCGCAACTTATACTCCTCAACAAAATGGTGTAGTTGAGAGGAAGAACCGCACTTTGATCACTCTTGCAAGGACAATGCTAGATGAGTACAACACCCCCGAAGCTCTATGGGCGGAAGCAATCAACACCGCATGTTATGCATCAAATCGCCTATTCCTTCAAAAGTTCCTTGGCAAGACACCTTATGAGTTGCTAAATGGGAAGAAGCCGGACGTCTCATTCTTTAGGGTGTTTGGTTGCAAATGCTACATCTACAAGAAGCGGCAACACCTAGGGAAGTTTCAAAGATGTTGTGATATAGGTTTTCTTGTTGGTTACTCATTGAAGTCCAAAGCATATAGAGTATTTAATCATGCCACCGGCTTGGTTGAAGAAACATATGATGTGGAATTTAATGAATCTAACGGCTCCCAAGGAGCACATGAGAATCTTGATGATGTAGGTGATGAACCGTTGAGAGAGGCTATGAAGAATATTCCGGTGGGAGACATCAAGCCAAAAGATGATGAAGATGATGTACAAGTAATTGATCAACCCTCTTCATCAAGTGTACCACAAGATGGTGAAAAAGATGGGAGAGTTGAAAATGAAGATACTCATGTCTCCCATGAGCAAATGGTGGTACAAGCACAAGATGTTGATGCTCCACAACCTCCTCCTCAAGTGGTCAATAGAAGAAATACACCTCTCCTACAAGATCATCCACAAGATCTCATCATAGGGAGTCCATCAAAGGGTGTAATGACTCGATCTTAAAAACTTCCTTCATTTATTGCTCATCACTCTTTTGTCTCTTGCTATGAGCCTACCAAGGTAGAAGAAGCTCTTAAAGATCCGGATTGGATCAATGCCATGCATGAAGAGTTGAACAACTTCACTCGCAATGAAGTTTGGACTCTTGAAGAGCGACCAAAAGGTGTAAGAGTCATTGGAACAAAGTGGGTGTTCCGCAACAAGCAAGACGATCAAGGTGTTGTTGTGAGGAACAAGGCAAGACTAGTTGCAAAGGGGTTCTCTCAAGTTGAAGGCTTGGATTTTGGAGAGACCTTTGCACCGGTTGCAAGATTAGAAGCCATTCGTATCCTACTTGCATATGCATCACATCATGAAATGAAACTATATCAAATGGATGTGAAAAGTGCATTTTTAAATGGCTTTATTAATGAACTAGTCTATGTTGATCAACCTTCCGGGTTTGAAGACCCTAGATATCCTAATCATGTTTATAGGTTGTCCAAGGCATTATATGGACTTAAGCAAGCCCCAAGAGCTTGGTATGAGCGCCTTCGGGACTTCCTTATTGTGAAGGGCTTCACCATTGGGAAGGTCGACACTACACTATTCACCAAGAAGCTTGATGGGCATATCTTCATTTGTCAAGTATATGTTGATGATATCATCTTTGGATCATCAAATGAAGACTCATGCAAAGAATTTGGTGAATTGATGTCAAAGGAGTTCAAGATGTCCATGATTGGTGAACTTACATTCTTTCTTGGTTTTCAAGTCAAGCAAATGAAAGAAGGCATCTTCATCTCTCAAGAGAAATACACTAGAGATATTCTCAAGAGATTCAAGATGGATGAATGTAAGCCAATCAAGACCCCAATGCCTACTAATGGACATCTCGACCTAGATAAGGGAGGTAACCCGGTTGATCAAACTCTCTATCGTTCTATGATTGGTAGCTTGTTATATTTAACCGCATCTAGGCCCGACATCATGTTTAGTGTGTGTATGTGTGCTAGATTTCAAGCTAGTCATAAGGAAACTCATTTAATTGCCGTAAAAAGAATCCTTAGGTATCTTAAGCACACACCAAGCATTGGCCTTTGGTATCCCAAAGGAGCTTTATTTGAATTAATTGGCTATTCCGATTCGGATTACGCCGGATGCAAAGTTGATAGAAAGAGCATATCCGGAGGGTGCCATTTGCTTGGTAGATCACTTGTGTCTTGGTCCTCAAAGAAACAAAATAGTGTGGCTTTGTCCACCGCCGAAGCGGAATACATTGCCGCGGGTGCTTGCTGTGCACAAATATTATACATGAAACAAACTTTGCTAGACTATGGAGTAGTTCTAGAGAAAGTACCTCTTTTGTGCGACAATGAAAGTGCGATAAAACTTGCAAATAATCCGGTTCAACACTCTCGCACCAAGCATATAGATATCCACCATCACTTTCTAAGAGATCACGTGGCTAAAAATGATATATCACTAGAAGGGGTAAGATCCGAAGATCAATTAGCGGATATCTTTACGAAACCGCTAGATGAGGCTACATTTTGTAGATTGCGAAATGAGCTCAATGTACTTGATTTTAGTAACTTCACTAAAAATTGAGCTTGTGTTGTCCCTTGCATTCATTGTAATATACAACATGTTTAATTTGTGGCAATGCATATAGAGCTTGTCTAACATGGTTAAGATAACCGCCGAAAAGCATGTGAAGAAGCTTAACCTTGGATCAAACTTGACAAGCAACTAGATTTACTTACAAGTATTGCATATGCATGAATGTTGTTTTGTCGTTTTGTTCCATTTGCCCTCTTATTGCCTATTTTCTTAAAAAGAATTATAGCCTAAGGCAAGATATTTTGAAAAATATGAGGGTTTGAAAGAGGTCACTCACATCAGTCCCAATTGGTGTTTATTTGAATCTTATTCAAGTTGGGACTTGATTGGGAACAGGCAGCGCGAAGGAAGTTTGAAGATTTACTGAAAAAGGTGCACCGGACGCTGCACCGGACGCTGCTGTCTAGCGTCCGGTCAGTTCACAGGAGGTGAACTGCTGGTGAAGGAGTGACCGAACGCTGCGTCTGTGCGTCCGGTCAGGAAGGGTTCAGCGTCCGGTCGATCGGAGGAAGACCAAGTTGTGCTGATCGGACCCTACCTGCGTCCGGTCATGGACCACCGGACGCGTCCGGTCCCGATTCCAGAGGAAGTGGACCTCTCTGGAATCGACCGGACGTTGGGTGGTAGCGTTCGGTTGCTACCACCGGAGCGTCCAGTCATTGGATCTCGCGCGTCTTCAGGACTCTTTTCCATTTCCTTCTCTGTCATGTCGGGGGATCTATTTTATTCGGCCGTTCCTTCGTTTCTGATTTCCCGTGACCTAGCCCTAGTCCTTGCCGCTGCCTCCACAGCTCGCCAGCCGCGCGCCGCCATGCTCCTGCCTCGCCGCACCACCGCTGCTCACCCGCGCCAGTGCCACCGCGCCAGCACAGCCCGCGCCTCCCTTGCCCGCGCTCGCCCGGCCCCCGTGCCAGCCGCGCGCCACCATAGCTCACCGCGCCGCTGTGCTTCCCCACGAGCCACCGTGCCACTGCGTACGACCGGCCCTCTCGTCACTGCTAAGCGTCGTGTGCTCTAGCCCCATCTCCTCTCGGCAAGGCTAGCTCCTTATTTCATTTTCAATTTGCTTAGATCAAATTTCAATACAATGCGCTAATTTCAAATATTCTAGGGCCACCAGTTCATCACTGCTCCTTGTAACCCTAGCCCTTGATGGTTTCGAGGATTCCCCCCGCGTGTCGCATCTTATCTTTTCTCGGATCGCTGATCGTCAGGTAGAAAGCCATTCGATTCAAGTTCGCATCTACATTGCTTTCTCTATTAGGGTTTCGCATCTATTAGACATATTATATTTATTTGTATATCCATCTATTCTATCGTGCAGCGAGTCGGTTCTGTTGTGGTTCTTGTGGCAGTTGGCAATAAACTCGGAGCCAAGCTCACGAGTACGGACCGAGGCCAAGCCTCGAAAGCGGTAGTTTGACAGTTGATCTTCATCAGCGGCAGTTCATCATCTCGTCAGTTCAGATGGCTCGCACCAAGAACGTTGGTGGTGGCCCAGGTGATGATGATCGGAGGTCCCCGCCTCGCCAGCCAGCCAGATCGAAGGGCAAGTCAACCAAGTAGGTGACATCCAAGAAGAGGAAGTATCCAGATAGAGAGACAGCCAGAGCAGCAGTAGTTGCAGAGGCAGCAGATCGTGCTGAGAGAGGTGGTGCCCGTAGTGGTCTTATCATTGCCGATCAGCCGGTTTCACCAGCACTGAGAGCTGCTCTTGAGGAGGTTGAGCGTCGTCATGGTAGTCCAGCAGGGACTGCCACGTTTGCAGAAACACTTTTGTAGTCCAGCACTGAGAGCTGCTCTTGCAAGTCTTTTGTGCGTTAAGTTGATAGAAACACTTTTCTAGGCACAAGGGGTTAATTGGGCTATCCGTAGGATTTGATTATTGCAAGAGAATTTAAAATTAGCCCAATTCACCCCCCCCTCTTGGGCATCTTGATCCTTTCAGAGCCCGTCACGGCTATCATCCTCGACGCGGTGGACGCTACGACAGCGGCGAGGACCGGAGCCTGAGTCCCAGCCTGCCAGGCCCTCGGGCCTTCGGCCGACACATCCTCAACGCTGCGTTCCCCCCGAGGTACCGACCGCCCACCAATATCCTAAAATATTCTGGAGAATCGAACACCGGGCTTTGGCTCGAAGACTATCGGTTTGCCTGCCAAGCCGGTGGTGCGAGTGATGACAATTTCATTATTCGCAATCTCCCGCTATTCTTGGCCGATTCGGCACGAGCGTGGTTGGAGCACCTACTGTCCAACGCCATTCAAAATTGGGCAGATCTCATGGAGATCTTTGTGGGTAACTTCCAGGGCATGTACAAACGCCCTGGAAACCCATGGGACCTCAACAACTGCCGCTAGAAGGCGATGAAACCCTCTGCGGGTACATCTGGCGCTTCTCCCAGTAGTGCAACGAGCTCCCTAACGTTGCCGACACCGACGTGATAGGAGCCTTCCTATCCGGGACAACCTACGAATCCCTTGTCCACAAGCTAGGATGTAGGGGTCCGCGGACCACCAAGGAACTCCTAGACATCGCCACCAGCCATGCCTCAGGAGAGGAGGCGGTCGGAGCCGTCTTCGACCGCACCGACGGCAAGGCGAGGCGGCACAAGGCCGCCGACGAAGGCGCCTCCGACCGTCCCGCCAAGAGAAAGAATAAGAAGCAACGGCGCGACAACTCGCTCATGGCCGTCGCCGACCGTAAAGGTGGCCGGAAGCCCGCGGAAGGCACTCCGAACCACTTTGAAAAAATGCTCAAGGGGCCATGCCCAAACCACGCTTTCCCGGCCAAGCATCTATACAAGGAATGTGGCCTCATGCGCAAATACTTGTTCGGGGGCCTCAACAAAGGGGAGCAGGGGAAGGAACCTGCCCCTAGCATAGACGACATCGAGGAGAAGGACGACACCTTCCCGACTCCAAACGGCGCCCTCATGATTTTCGGAGGATCAGCGGCCTATGACTCCAAACGCCGCCAAAAGGTCGCACGCCGCGAGGTCTATACGGCCGAACCGGCCACGCCTGCCTTCCTCTGATGGTCAGAATCCGCCATAACCTTCGACCGGGATGACCACCCGGGCACCGTCCCACACCCGGGAAGGTACCCGCTTGTCGTCGACCCGATCATCGGCCCAAAATGGCTCACAAAGGTACTGATGGACGGAGGCAGCGGCCTCAACATCATGTACGCCAAAACACTCGACGAGATGGGCGTCGATCGAACGAACCTCCGTCCTGTCCGAGCACCTTTCCATGGCATCGTACCTGGTAGGCAGGCCATGCCACTAGGGCAGATCGATCTGCCCTTCACTTTCGGGGATCGGTCCAATTACAGGACTAAGACCCTCACCTTCGACGTAGTGGGGTTCCCTCCAACTTTTCACGCCATCCTGGGACGACCGTGTTACGCAAAGTTCATGGATGTTCCCAACTATACGTACCTTAAGCTGAAGATGGCGGGCCCCATGGGGTCATCACCATCGACACCACCTTCCAGCGTGCTTATGAGTGCGAAGTCGAATGCTGCGATCATGCCTCCGCAGTCGTCGCCACCAAAGAACTCGCCACCCTCAGGGAGGAGGTTGCCGAAAAAACGCCCGACGCCAAAACAACAACCGGGTCGTTCAAACCAGCAGAGGGCTCCAAGGAGGTCCACATGGACCCCAGTAGCTCCGAGGCTAAGAGGGTACGTATTGGTACATCGCTCTCTTCTAAATAGGAAAGCGCGCTCGTCGACTTCCTCCGCGATAACAAAGACATCTTTGAGTGGAAACCCTCAAATATGCTAGGCATCCCGAGGGAGGTCACCGAGCATGCTTTAAAAATCCACCCAGACTCCAAGCCGGTAAAACAGCGCCTGTGCCGCTTCGACGAAGAAAAACGCAGGGCCATCGGCGAAGAGATAGCAAAGCTGTTGGCTGCTGGGTTCATCAGGGAAGTATACCACCCAGAGTGGCTAGCAAATCCCATTCTTGTACGAAAGAAGAATGGGAAATGGAGGATGTGTGTCGACTACATGGGCCTCAACAAAGCGTGCCCAAAGGATCCGTTTCCTTTACCACGCATTGACCAAATAGTTGATTCCACCTCAGGGTGTGAAACCCTCTGCTTCCTTGACGCATACTCTGGCTACCACCAGATCGCGATGAAAGAGTCCAACCAGCTCATGACGTCTTTTATCACCCCCTTCGGATCGTTTTGCTATGATTCAATGCCGTTCGGTCTGAAGAACGCTGGGGCAACTTACCAGCGTTGTATGCTCAACTACTTCGGGGACCTCATCGGGTGGACTGTTGAGGCCTACGTCGATGACATCGTAGTTAAATCCAAGCAGGCCGAACACCTTGTTGCCAACCTTGAACAAACCTTTGCGAAACTCCGGGCAAACAGCATCAAACTCAATCCCAAAAAGTGTGTTTTCGGGGTCCCGAGGGGCATGCTACTCGGTTTTATTGTCTCCAAACGCGGCATCGAAGCCAACCCGGAGAAAATCTCAGCCATCACAAAAATGGGCCCAATCCAAAACATAAAGGGGGTTCAGCGAATCACAGGATGCCTTGCCGCCCTCAGCCGATTCATTTCGCGCCTCGGCGAACGAGGACTTCCCCTTTATCGACTCCTTAAGAAATCCAACCACTTTGAGTGGACAGCCGAGGCTCATGAGGCGCTTGACATGGTTAAACAATTTCTAACTAAACCGCCGGTCCTAGTCCCTCCGTGCAATGAAGAATCCATCCTGCTGTATATATCGGGCACCACGCAAGTGGTCAGCTCCACCCTAGTGGTAGAGCGAGAGGAAGAGGGGCACGCCTTCAAAGTACAGCGACCTATGCACTTCATCAGCGAGGTGCTATCCAACTCCAAAACCCGTTACCCCCAAATCCAGAAACTCCTCTACACCGTCCTCATCACCAAGAGAAAGCTACGCCATTACTTTGGGTCACAACCTATGACAGTCGTGACGTCTTTCCCCCTCGGCGAGATCGTCCGTAGCCAAGATGCTATAGGAATAACCGCAAAGTGGGCGCTCGAGCTAATGGATCAGGGCATTACTTATGCCCCCCGAACAGCGATCAAATCCCAGGTGCTGGCTGACTTCATCGCAGAGTGGACCGAGCTCCAGATGCCACCAACAATCGCCAATCAAGAGTATTGGACGATGTACTTCGACGGATCGCTGATGAAGAAGGGCGCTGGCGCAGGACTAGTCTTCGTATCTCCCCTCGGGGTCCGCATGAGGTACATGGTTCGGCTCCATTTTCCCTCATCAAACAATATCGTAGAGTACAAAGCGCTCATCAACGGCCTACGAATCGCTATCGAGCTGGGCATCCGACATCTCGACGTCAGAGGTGACTCCCAGCTGGTCATCAACCAGGTCATGAAGGAGTCGAGCTGCCACGATGCCAAGATGGAGGCGTACTGCCAAGAAGTCCGATGGCTGGAGGACAGATTCTATGGCCTTGAGCTCAATCACATCCCAAGGCGCCTCAACGAAGCAGCCGACACGCTTGCAAAAGCAGCATCCGGCCGAGAGCCAGTCCCGGTAGGCGTCTTCGCCAGCGATCAACACAAACCCTTGGTATGCTACGCGGGGTCGGAACAAGCCGGCGATGGCCCATCTAGTCCGACCCCCGGGGCCGATCCGCCAACTGCTCCGCCCGACCCCGAGGTCATGGAGCTTGAAGAGGACCCAGCGGCACAGTCCGACCCTCCCGACGACTGGAGAACGCTTTACCTCGACTACCTCCTCCATGACATACTACCGGTAGACAAGATGGAAGCCCGACGGCTCGCACAACGCGCCAAGTCCTTCGTTCTTGTAGAAGGCGGACTCTACAAACGGAGTCACATCAGGATTCTGCAACTCTGTATCCCTGGCGAATAGGCAAAACTCCTGCTAGGCGACATCCATGGTGGAATCTGCGGTCATCATGCCGCACCAAGAACCTTGGTTGGGAATGCATTCCAACAAGGCTTCTACTGGCCCACTACAGTAGCCGATGCCGAGCAAATTGTACGCACCTACGAAGGATCTCAGTACTACGCTCGACAAACTCACCTCCGGGCCCAGGCACTCCAGATGATCCCCATCACGTGGCCCTTCACGGTCTGGGGGCTCGACCTGGTTGGGCCACTCAAAAAGGCACCCGGGTGCTTCACCCACCTGCTTGTCACCATAGACAAGTTTACAAAATGGATTGAAGCTCGACCAATATCCAGGATCAAATCCGAGCAAGCTGTGCTATTCTTCCTCGACATTATCCATCGCTTTGGAGTACCGAACTCCATCATCACAGACAATGGCACGCAGTTCACCGGCAGGAAATTCATTCAATTCTGCGATGAACAACACATCCGGATCGATTGGGCGGTCGTCGCGCACCCCCGGACGAATGGGCAGGTCGAGCGCGCAAACGGCATGCTCCTGCAAGGCCTTCAGCCAAGAATTTTCAACCGGTTGAACAAGTTCGGCGCGCGCTGGCTCGCTGAGCTTCCGGCCGTACTCTGGAGCCCGAGGACAACTCCTAGCCGAGCCACTGGCTACACACCCTTCTTCTTGGTCTACGGTTCCGAGGCCGTTCTCCCAACGGACCTTGACTATGGAGCACCAAAAATCAGAGCATACGATGAACAGGGGGCGAGGCATCCCACCAAGACACCATGGACCAGCTAGATGAAGCCCGCGACATCGCCCTCCTCCGTTCAGCTAAGTACTAGCAGGCATTGCGATGGTACCACAGCCAATGGGTACGGGGTTGATCCTTCAACGTCGGGGACCTCGTCCTCCGCCTTGTGCAGAGCAACAAGGACCGCCACAAACTCTCACCGCCCTGGGAGGGACCCTACGTCATCGTGGAAGTACTTCGCCCAGGCGCCTACAGGTTGAAAACCATCAACGGCGAGGTCTTCACCAACGCCTGGAACATTGAGCAGCTACGTCGTTTTTACCCTTAAATAAATGCATACTCTTCCTTATTAGTTTTTGTCATTACAAAACCCCGATCCTTAGTGGCATCTGACCCCTGCAAATAGCAAGGGGTCAGACCTCACTCGGGGGCTGACGTGAGTGATACAAGTACTACGCTTGCAAAAACTTCCTGTGTTATATTTGCAAACGTTCTCTAAGTTTTCCGATTCTTCTCGTAAAAAAGTCCTAAGGACTAAGATCTCGGGAACAAATTCTGAGTACAACTGGTAGGACTGCGGGAGACCCACGCCCCAGCGGCTGCGAGCTCTTTGCTCACCAGCGCGATCAGAATTATTTCACCCGCACTCCTAGTTTCTTACGGCTTAAACCATGGGAAGGGTCGGAGGGCACAAAAACCTTTTTTACAAAAAGAGGAAGCTAAAGGGCCGTCTGCCGTAACAAAAGATGAAAATTTGTTCATTTTTTGCACAAATTCACCACTTACAAAGTGATTTCATCACAAAAAGGACTAAAATACTTGTAAATTTAGAGGACTATTTACTCGGGGGCTTCCCCACAAAATTATTCAATTACAGTCTCTGCCTAGGTTTACTACAAGTACTACTGCGGCCACCGCGCCACGCTCTCCATCGGCAACGCCCGGGGCATGTGCACGGGCCAGTTTGTCTACTGCGGCCACCGCGCCACGCTCTCCATCGGTGACGTCCCGCCGCTCCGCGGGGTCCTCAAAGGCACCGTCACCTGCAATGTCGAGCTCCACGCCGGCAACTGTGGTGCCCCTCCATCGGGGCATCCGGGGACTACGCCATCATCATCAGCCACAACCCCGACAATGGTGCCTGAATGGGAGGCGCCTCCCACCGTGGGGAGGCCGCAACGAACGACGGCAAGGCTGACGATGTTCGGCACCCTCCAGTACTCCTCCTCTTTCAGCGGTAGCAAGCTCTTCCCGGCAAAGGTAGCCCGCACCACCTCATCTACGTTGGATGACCTCCAGCTCAACATCACACTTCGGATTCCCGAGCGGATCAGTCAGTTTCCCTCTCTCTCTCTCTGGCATTACCCTTCCTCACTCAGGAACCGTCGCAACGCACGAACGCATCCGGCGGAAAGGAAGAAGGAGAGGTAGAGGCTCAGAGGCAGAATAAGAGATGGGATGAGAACTCCCCTCCCCCTCCCTATTTAAAGAGGAGGAGCTGCAGCTAAGGAAAGGCGAAAGGTTGGGACGAAAAACACTCTCCCTTCCCCTGTTTAAATGCAAAATCAATGCTGATAGACCCCTGAGGGGATGCACCGGAACTGATGGGACGCGCCCGGTCGACGAGGCGCCCCCCGGTCAAACGAGATACTGGCTAGGTATGGCCCGCCACTGACCCGCTCCGCACGTGGCAATTAAGGCGCCCACATGGGTAGACGACCCTTCGCCTCCCCATGCAGGACCACGGAACGATCCGACGACAGGACCTCTGTGAAGGGGAGCAAATGACGAACGAATGTCCAAAGAAAGGTTACTCCAACCTCATCACAAACATCAGGGCCTGAACCCATCTGGTAGGAGCTTTTCCGCCACTCATGCCACCAAGGTAACGTTACCGACCCCACCTTTATTTCGATTAAATTATGCATTCAAACATTACATATGCAAAACGTTGCATCCCAACGCTTTGTGTCGTGTCACGAAACGGCCGTCGCCTCATTCGATATAGGTGACAGCAGGCCGAGGTTCGAAGGCCGGCCCACGAAGGGCTCGAGGCCACCTTGTACCGAACAGAGCCAGGGAGAAATAACTGAGATGAGCCCCAGCGGCCTTGCCCGACCCCGCTCAGAAACAAACAGGGGCGTCTCAACCTTTTCTCGTTCGATTCTAACCCCGAGCCAAACCCATAGAATCTCCATCGAGGAGAGGCCATCGGGCTGCCTGAGCCTATCGATCGGCTCGGGCATCTGCCGGGAGGTGGGTTAAGAAGTTGTGGAGTGCCACCAGAGGGCTCTACCGACCCCATCAGCAAATGATGGACCCGGATTCCACACGAACGTACCTGTTAGCGAGCTCATTGAGCGTGATACTCGAGCCGTCGAGGCAAGTGTTCTTTACTCAGCCCCTCCGATTGCGAAAATTGAGGATGGGGTAACACGCAAATTACGGCCGACCCCTATCAGACCCTGATAAGGCCCGAGGGCTCGAGCCGCTCAATACAGGGACACAAGTTCGAAGGCCCTACCTTGCCGAGCCCATAGAGTCCCCATTTGGGGAATTCTGTTGGAAGACAGGGCGGGGAATATTGTAATGCCATCCAAGGACTTCGCCGACCCTGTCACAAAAACCACGGAATGGGATTCCATCCAAACGTTTTGGTCTCCAGTAACACCCGACCATAGCAAATGCAAGGGGTCGGACCTTACTCGGGGGCTGGTTAAGGTATGGCTACCTCCCTTCCTTTTTTCGAAACAATCTCCTCGCATCAAGACCAGCGGCAAGATTCGGGGGAACAGATTGGTAAGATCGCAAAAAATCAAACAAAATGAAATTACGAAGCAAAATCACAAAACTGCATCCAAACTCAAAAACACCGACACTTGTTCACATATTACATATGAGTTGTGCTCAAAATTATTCGACTAACTACTCCCGCGAAGGGAGAACCATTTCTTTTAGATTATCCGCCAGGTTTTTCGCAAGGGGAGCCACCATCTTCTCAATTGCCTCCAGCTCGTCATCCTCATAGGTAGGCGGGAAACCTTCGCTCATCACCTTCAGGTTGATCTCCTTCTCGTAATGAGCATGGGCGACGGTGAAGGCCTGGGTGATCCCAGCGTGAAAAGCACTCTCCTCAAGCTGGCCCACCCGAGCCGTGATACCTGCGGCACGAGCCGCGAGCGGGCTGGTTTCCACCGGCTCCACCACCTTTAGGGCATCAAGGACCACCCCGATCGCAGCTTGTAGAAGATCGTGCTCGTCGCTCTCAGTCTGAAGGGTCCTTCGTACATGGGCAAGCTCCTTTTCTAGCTTGACAGAGACGTTTTCGGCGCTCAACCTTTGGCTCACCGTGTCACCGAGATCCACCCAGAGGGAGCGGACCACCTCGACGTCCTTGTCCACCTTCTGCTGAAGGGCTGTGGCCCTACTCTCGGCCTTCCGTCTGAGGTCCCGCTCCATCTCTAGCTCCTTCAGGACCCCGCCGGCCATCTCATTAGCCACGGCGTTCCTCTGCAGCAGCTCATCTCGCTCCTTTCGGAGCCTGGCGATCTCCTCCTCATCCAGCTTTGACCTCACCGACAAATCCTCAAACATCCTGTGGGCCTCCTCCACGTCCTAACACGCCTAGGCCTCCCGCTCTTGGGCAGCAGGAAGCTGTGCGGCCATATCTGCTCGCAGTCGGGCCTCCTCAGAAAGGCGATCCCACTCTGCCTTCTGCTCACGGAGGAATCGGGATTTATTATGACTACCAGCAATAAGAGTCTGAAGAGGAAGAAGACTGGTATCAGAAATACGAAAACACAAAAACATGCGAAGAAAGAAGAAAACCAAGCGAGTACCTGGGTAGTAGGAACAACGATTTCACGCAGGGCTCCTCTAGCCTGGTCCAGGGCATCCAGCATGGTCGAAAATCTGATGTCAAGACCCTCCCGCTCCATGCTCTCGGCATGATCATCGAGCAAGAAAAGAGCCGACGTCGGATCCTGGGCGGCCATCCACTGGAGCGGTGGCTCCCCCGGCACAGGGGAGTGGCTTCCTCCCAACAAAGGGGCTGGGGGTGGCTCCCTCCTGACCCTATGCGGCACCACCTCCACGCTCGAGGACCCTCCGACCAGACCCTCCTCCATCTGGGCTGCTTCGAGCGTCATGGGTGGATCCACCTGGGCCCCTGGTGGCACGGACTGCACTGCGCCCTCAAGCACCACCGTGGCGGCGTCCGGCTGAGTCTGGCTCAGCGCGGTCGCAACCACCTCCGTCGGCGATACCCAACCCTCGGCCGGCTGTACCACGCCCACCACAAAAGATGCCGTCTGCTCGGCAACCACCGAGGGCGCGGGCGCCGCCACAGGCGCCGTCAGATCGTCCAACGTAGCCCCAACATTGGCACCGCTCCTGCCCGAAACAGGGGCGACGCCAGGCAGTGCCATCCGTCCCGCCTGAATGGCAAGGCTCTTTTTGGGTGCCAGCCCTAGGCGGTGACCCGTCCGCAAGAACATGCACAAAGGTAATAGCCATTAGGTCAAAATAGAAATGGAAAAAGGATGAAAACAAGGGAACCAGCAGCTTACGTTGACGCCATCGGCCGACGGAAGCGTTTTGGGGATGGATCCCCAGATCCCTGCCCCGACTCATCTGGGCGGGACCGTTTTCAGCCTGCCCCCTGCTCCGAGGCAGGGGGCTCATCTCCCTCACCTCGTGGGGAGCGACACCAGAGCCGCTCCCCTCCATCATCTCATGGGGCATGGCACTAGGGCCGCCCCTCTCGACCATCACCTTAGGGTCGGCGGTGGTAGACCCGCTTTCGCCCATCCACCGATCCTCGGCCGGCACGCCGTGCGAAGCGGCGGACTCTCCGGCCTCCACCGACCTCACCGATTCACTTCCCTCCGCGTGGAACGGGAAGGGTCCCTACACGGACGGGTGGGCACTTGTCAGCATGTCCTCGTCCTCCAGGACGCCCCAATCCACGTCGATGACTACCTCGTCGTCGTCATCATCACTGTTCACGTCCTCTCCCCGATCCCGTGCTTCCTGCTTCAGTCGTCTCTCCTTCTTCATCTGCTCCCTTGCCTTCTTGTCCCGCTCAGCCACGAGGCGATTCGCCGCCGCCGCGGCCTTGTCCTTTGGTAGCAGAACCGGACTGTCTTTGAAGACTCGCCCCCCCCGGCTGGTCCCAACGTCGCAAAAGCAAGTATCAAAAAATGGAGATTCAGGAAAAAGAAAGAGCACGGGAGAAGAAGGCTTACAAATTCGAAGAACCCAGGTTCCAGCCGCATTAGGGGATGTCCGGGCACTGGATACACAATGTCGAGGACGCCGCCTTTGGAATCCTTCGTCGGCTCCGTCGGCTCCTTAATGCGCTGCGCCACTTCCGAGAAAGGGAGCGCCTCATCAACAAGCACCGTCCCCTCGAACGATATCCCGGGCATCATCCGGTGTAGGGGAAGCGTGCGCATCATCAGCGGCGCCACCCTCCTCGCATGATAGGCACCGATAATTCCCATCCCCTTTACGCCCCGTTCCTTCAGAGCTTGGAGGGCGGAAAGAAGGTCGGAAAGGTGTTTCTTGTCTTTGAACTAGACGCCCCAAGCCCACGACTCCGGAGCCTCTTCGATAAGGCGCCCGGTGTACCTCAGCAGGGTGGCACTCACATCATCCCTGACATAAAACTACTGTGAGTGACATCCCTTGTTAGACGTCGCCAGACGCATGAACGGGTAACCCCTCGACCGGGTATGGCGCAGATGAATACTGGCGCATCCCATCGGCACGCTCACATCCTTCCCCCCAATCTTTCTCTTCGACAAACTGACGGTAAAGAAATACCGCCATAGATCAAAATGGGGATCGATCCCTAGGTAACCCTCACACAGGGCAACAAACGCCGCCATATGTTGAACCCCGTTGGGAGTAAGATGTTGCAGCTCCACCTCATAGTAATCCAGCAGCCCCCGAAGGAATCTATGCGCGGGTACCGCAAATCCCCGCTCATGAAAGATGGCGAAAGATACGACATACCCTTCGGGCGGCGTTGGCTCACCCTCGTCACCAGGTATCAGCCACTCCTGGACGGCGGACAATGGATGGAGAAGGCCACGATGGACGAGGCCCTCCAAACACGGAGAGGTGATGCTAGATCTGCCCCACAGCTCCATTAAAGCGATTGGGGAGAAGGTGGGCGCAAGATCGATGGCGGCTACAAGACAGGCGAAAGCTTGATGGCGGCTGCAACACGGACGCAAGCCGATCAATGGTGGCGGTACGAGCGTAGGAGGCTGGGGCGATTGGCGGCGGATGTCTCAGACGCAAAGGCAAGGGGGTGAAATACGAAACCTTGGGGGCGAACCTCGTGGTTTTATAGGGGCAACAGGCGCGAGAAGGGCAACCGTCCGCCTTGATCTCCGGGCCTGCCACGCGCACCACCGCGTCACGTCGCGGGACATGCGCACGCAGTCCCTATCCTTTCCCACCGAAAATCACGGTGGATGGTTCACCTTCCCCAGGCAAATCCAGACTCTCTTCCCACCTGGGGAAGGCAGGTCACAAAGATTTTTTCTATTTGGCCCACCTAGGGCCCAGAAGCTTGGCGGCCGGCCCAACTGAGGACGGGTCCACGAACGATCCGAAATTAAGGGCGCAAGCATTACTGGGGTCTCGATCCACGGTCAAACCCCAGTTAGGTCAGCCCTGAATGAGATCCCCACGAACGGGATACCACGACCCCCTCGAAAAAATATCCAGTTGACGAAAAACTAAGTCCTTCAGTCTTACCCGCGAAGGGTCCGATACAACCCCCCAGGCAGTTCTATCCGAATCACCTGGAGGCTCGGGGGCTACTGTCGGGGACCTAATACCAGGGTACCCCAGAAGGTGGAACCAATAACCATCAAACGTTAAAACCTTCGGGACGGACGAGGGCGCCGCTGCGTTCCTTGCCCGAATGACGAAAGTTAGGTTCCGTCTCGCCCGACGCCTTTGGGCCAGCCCCGCCTCGCCCGAGGGCAAAGGGCTGGCCTCCGTTCCGCCCGACGCCTTCGGGACAGCTCCGCCTCGCCCGAGGGCTGAAGGCTAGTCTCCGCCTCGCCCGAGGGTTGAGGGATACACTCCGCCTCGCCCGACCCCCGAGGGGTGGGCTCTGTCACGCCGAGGGCAAAGGGCTGGCCTCCGTTCTGCCCGACGCCTTCGGGACAGCTTCGCCTCACCCGAGGGCTGAAGGCTAGTCTCCACCTCGTCCGAGGGTTGAGGGATACACTCCGCCTCACCCGACCCCCGAGGGGTGGGCTCGGTCACGCCTAGGGGATAAGGACTGGGCTCCGCCTCGCCCGACGACCAAGGACGAACCTCGCCCCGTTCGATGTCCAAAGACTGGTTTCATCTTACCTGATAACTTCTCTCCCATTCCCTCATGATGATGGGTACAGAGCAAGACAAGACGTTCGGGTCAACCACGGCTTCAAGGACCATACCCTGTGCCCCGACAGGAAAGGTACTGCCAGGGAACGACTGGACAGGTGCTTTAAACCCTTTCGAGCGCCACAGAGCCCAAAAGGTATTGCAGGCGCGTACTCCTCGCCCAGTAGAGTTGTAGGCGCCGCCTTCAAATCTGGGACACGGAACCCGACGAAGATACACGACAACCACTACACTCCAGAAAAGGATTTGTGATCTCCAAGAAATGACGGACATGCCGTTTCCACATTATGGACCCAAGGGAGCGGCGCCCGCTTCCCGACCCCTCGAGTCCACCAAATCAAAGGACCTTGCCCACAACGCTACTCCGGACCTCGACTCTGAGTCCCTCCGACAGAGATTCATAGGAGCCAGAAGGCGTGCGGAGCAAGGCTGGGCGAGGTTCATAAGTCAAAACCACGGTACTACAGCCCATACCCTGCGTAGGGCACTATTCTGTAACCATCCTGATATTCTACAGAGGCATCGACAGTATTGTAGGCGCTTATCATCCTTTCACACCCATCAGAATGGGTAACGAGGCTTGGTAGACGTGAGCCACAAGGCTAGGTAGAGCACGCATCCTAAGCCCTGACCCTTGTAAAGCCGTCCCCTTCATCTATAAAAGGGGATGCGCTTTCTCCAGAAAAGGGGGACGAAAAACAACGCAACACGCACACATAGTCAAGCTGCTACCAAGCTCTTGGCTTCCTTTCGACCCTTCCATCAGAGACTTGGGACCTGTCCCTCTCTCGATCGTTTGTATCCCCTACTACGAACCATTCATGGTGCTAATAACATGAGCAGCAACAAACTGGACGTAGGGATATTCAGCCCGAACTAGTATAAATCTAGGGTCCTTTGACGCACCATCCGAGCCTAACGCGCATTATTATAAATTTACTTCCCGGTGCTTGTACGAAACACCGACACGAGTAATCTTAAGCTTGACTAGAATTATAGAAAATAGTATCATTTACTATGAAATTATATGGCATGATTAATCCAATGGTGCTTATTTGATGCAACATTAATACTTTTCTATATATATTTGGCTAAAATTAAAATTTGGTTTAATATTTGAAACGTGCCATGTATACTTATTTTAAGGCTCCCTTCGGAACGTAGGTATTTTGTAGGAATTGTACATGAATTCAACATGAATCAGTTCATTTTCATATGAAAAAACAGGAAACAAAAAATTTTCCAACAATCCAAAGGTTGACTAAGACGAAGAGAGTATATAATTTTGCATCACAAGGACAGATTGACGTTAAGGCATGAACAATACGCAGCCTGTTCGTTTCGCTGTGGCTTGTCATAAATAATCATAAATTTTCAATCAAAACAGTATTTTTCTCTCATATAAATCAGTCAACAGTACTTATTCACGAATACTGAAATGAACCATCCAACCAAACATTCTGACGATCGGTAGGCAAACTGGCAGTGAGACTCGGTGGTGCAGTCGCTGAAGCTAGTACTACTACTACGGTACTACCCCTCCAAAAGTAGTAGATATTTCTGCAGGTGTGACCTGTGAGATTCGCTACAGTACAGTTGCTATGCCTATTGCCCAATGGCCAAAACCAACAGGTCAAGGTCGCCTCTACCCTGACGGCCGCCGGCCCGCCGCGCGCCGGTCCCGGATCCGCCCCCGCTACCGCGCCACGTAAGCGGGCGTCGTGCGTGGACCGCTGAGCAGAGTCAGAGACAGAGCTTTAAGTTGCTGATTTATATTGAGAAAAAAAAATTATTTATTAATTAAAAAAATATAATTTATAAGTCCAAACGAATTAAACCAATATACTTTCTATAAACTTACAAGCAAAGGACGACTCCACAGTACTACAGAAGTAGCTGGAATCACAACTGCTTCAACATCGTAAACTCGGACAGGACAAAATATCTTTCAAAAGTTGCAGGGTGCCATGTTACATAGAGATGTCATATAGGATGTTCGGATACTAATAAAAAAAATTACAGAATTCGTCAGTAAATCACCAGGTAAATTTATTAAGACTAATTAATCTATTATTAGCGTATGATTAATGTAGCACTTTATTGTCAAATTATGGACTAATTAGATTTAAAAGATTCGTCTCGTAAATTAGTCGGAAACTGTATAATTAATTATTTTTTAGTCTATATTTAATATTCTATGCATATTTAAAATGTTCGACGTGACCGGATGAAAAGTTTTAGGTAGAAACTAAACAAAAGGCTTATATAATGTGTACAGTACGCTCAGGTGGCCCGTGAGTACTTTCCGTTACCTTGGTCCGAGCTACGGGCGAATGGGGACTGAGTGACTGACTGACCACTGCTCTACTAGTCTGTGTGGTTTCTCTTCTCTTGTCTCTCGGGTGGCGCGGCGCACGCCGGGATAGCCGCTTCCTGCTCGAGCAGGCAGCAGGAGCGGCTCCGGTCCGAACTTTTATAAGTTAGATGCGTTCTGACCTAAAAATATTGTATTATTGCTATAAGATGAAACGAACAAGGGATTGGGATTGGGATTGGGATTGGGATTGGGATTGGGATTGGGATTGTTGAGTGCTGTGTTTCCTATAGAAAACTGCGGTGTGACGTGAGTATTTTGGTAACCGCGGTGCAGCGTGCCGGGCTTCATATTCATCGGCGTTGCCGCTTAACCTTGTTTGTACTACCACAGTGGCAGGCAGACACGCGACCTTGTGAATGCACTGTGTTTGCTGGGCTGAGCTGAGACTTTGGTGAGGGTGGTGGCCCTGTTCGTTTTTCTTATAATCCGTTTTTTTCGGTTTGTTTTTCCAGTATGAACACTATTTTTCTCTCGCAACAAATCAGCCGGAACAGTATTTCGGTTTGTTTTTTCAGCGAAGTGAACGGGTCCTTCGGCTGGAACAGTAGTCCTGGAGTTATCTTGTTGCACGTAGCCCGTTTTGGTACTCCTAAATGCAATGCAGCTTTGCATTCAGCTCATTGATCATGTTTGCCATTCATGCAGCTGCAATCCCTGTTGTGCCAACAGTAAGGGTGGTTATCACTTTCAGCAAGTTCGTCCCCCCTCATCGAGCCAGATTCCTGTCTAGGGAGTTGGAGCATGCCTCGAACCTACCAAATTTCAGATTCCAGCGGTAGATGAATAATTGCAAATTTGTGACTTTTTCATGTACATTTTTTAGTTTGATTTCAACAAAGCCAGAGCATCGCAAGAACATTGAGATGGCTTGAGATTGACGGATACTTGACGCATATATGGCTTGAGAAAGTTTTATCGATTCACAGATGCATACGTGGTTTCAGCAACTTAGGAGTACCAAAGCTGCATTGCATTTAGGAGTACCAAAAAGGGAGGGGGAGAAGACGATGATGACGTGTGCGTCAACATAGTCCGGCCTACTACCTGGCCGAGATCGATCCCAACGTCGGCTAGTCTGTTCACCTACCGACCAGGGGAGGGGCCGATCGGGCCAGAGAAAAGGCGAATGCAATTCATTTTTCTGAGACCGTGATTCGTTCCAGCGACGCAGAGCAGGACCGCAGGAGTGGCACCTCGCCGGCTGCGTTAGCACACACTCGGAGCTCCTGCTTCGTGGGTTTACTTCGCGTTGCTCTCTTGCACTCCTCTCCTCAGTCCTCCTCTAGCCCTCCTAAGTTTTTTCCTGAGTCATTAAATGTGCTTCGATCTGCTGGAGGAGATGGCGGACAAAGTTTGTCAAATACAAACGAAAACGTCGCGATAAAGATTCCGGCTTGCAAAATTTGCAATCGCCGGCTGTTGGATCTGCTGGAGGAGATGGCGCGCTCCAGGTTGTTGGATCCGGCTCAGGCCCGGCTAACGGTAGTCCATCTCAAATTATAAGATATTTTATTATTAATAAACCATTCTGAAGTACAGTGTCCAACCAGGATAGTGCACAAATTTTGTTATCTGCGATCGAATGTGTCAAACGCCAATTTGAAATGGATTGAGTAATTCATAGTACACACTAGTACAGTGTCCAGCCAGGAGTGCGCTGTTATCTGCGATCGAATGTCAAAAGCCATGGAGTACACTGCACTGCAGACCGGGCGTCGCCTCTCAGTCTCAGGCCGGACGAATGATCCCACGCCTGCCGACTGCCGTGCTGTCCAGGTCTCCAGGAGACCAGGACGCAGGGTGCAGGGTCCGGCTCACCAAACCCCCGTGCGAGGTCAAGGTGCGGCGGATGGAGACGGATCCCCGCGGCCTGCGTGGGTGTGCTCTCCAGTCTCCACCACGCCCACCAGTTGTACTACTAGTGAAAGCTGCAGGACGGACGGAGGGGGGCCGGGCCGTGCAGGGGAGGGCCGCCACGTGAGCGGGGCATGATTACCGGCTCATTTCCCGTGCCGCCGCAACCACCAACACCGCCCGTGCCGCCGGCATTATTGCCCAGCCAGGCGCGGTGGGGAGGCCACGCTCCGTCCGTCGTCGCAAGGCTGCTGCTCTGCACTCCCGCCGGTATTATTGCCTTTCTTTCTCATCTCCCACTCTTGGACCGGCCATTCCAAAACTTGGGCCTGGCCCGCCTGGGTGTGTAGGGCTCGTGTGACACGGACAGTACGGTACTACGGTGGGTGTTGCCTTTTCGCGAATTGTGTTCACATTGCTCCAGACTCCAGCCTCCGCATTTGAGATTTCATATCTGGTGATTAGGGACTCAAGACACTGAGCCTGAAAGTCTGGAAGGCAGTAACAAGAGCCAGAACTGGCTCACCTCACCTGCATCCGGATGAAGGAAGAACGACCTTTGGTGAAGCCAAGGGGCAAGGGCTAGGTGATAATATGGCAACTGCAGTCACCAGTCTTGGTGTCACATTTGGCAACTCAGTTGCATTGCATGCCCGCACTAGGCATCAGTAAATAACAAAAGTAAAGCGACACTAGCAAAAATCTCGGTCGAAGGGAGATGAATGGAATGCAGTAAAAAGCGCGTGGGCGTCGAAACCCCCTCCTTTTTCTGCCTTTTGCATACTTTGAGCATTGAACTATACTGTACTCCTCCAGCTCTGGACTCTGGACTGTGTGCTAGCAGCAACTTGTCGTAGAATGGGCATGCATGATTGGAGTTGGTACGTTGCACAGTAAAAACGCATGGGTACCGCGTGCAGTGCAGAGCAGGAGTAGGGAGGTCAGCGCAGCAAAGCATCTCGGCGACATCGTCTTGTTCGTCGAGCTTATAAGGCATACATTTTCACAATAAATAGTATTTTTCTCTCATAATAAATCAGCTAACAGTATTTTCAGCATCCGCATGCAGGGAAAGTTTACTAGTAAGATCTCGAGAGAAGGGCAAATGAAAGTTTTACTAGCTATGTCTGCAGCTAGAGGATCGTCAAGGTCTGAATCAGTCAGTAATTATCTAAAAAAGAATTAGTCGGTAGGGAGTAGACGGACACCAACGCCTGAAAACTTGCCACCTGCTCCACTCTGAAAGATTCACCGACCATGAAAGACAGTAGTTGAAGGCTCCATTGGTCACTGAAGATGCCAAGGCCAAGGCGCCCATAAAAATTGCCACCTTCTCAATGCATATCGAGTTCAGAAAATTTCGAATCTGTTGTTGCTTTGCTTTGTAGAGAGATATGGATACCCAATATGGCAAATGCATTTTCAGACCTAAAGTAAAGAGTTTCAAGCTTGCATGGTAATGGACTAATCGTCATAACCACAAACAATATCACTTGCCAAAGACGACATCTAGTGATTCATGTCTAAGCTATTCCTGCAAGGAGTACTGTGCAGACACTCTTTTCAAAAGTGTTTGCCTCCACTTCCACATGATATGCATATGTACTGTGATAAGAAATTGGTTCATATGTTCTAGGGGATATTACTTGGGCTAAAAATTAATGAAATACACACGTCATAACTATAACATTTTAGGAAAGAGTACCAACACTTATCTCTTAATCTCATTCATCCACAACATGATCTTTTTCTTGATTACCTCAATTACACAAGTGTATTAATTTTATACTAAATATAACTATGTTTTTAACCAAAACATATGCATAATTGTACCGGCAATGTCCTATCACCCATTCCAACATTTAAAGTCCATAATATAGCTTCCATAAGCACAGCTGTCGATCTGAACTGCAAGGTGTTAGCATATAGTAACAAATTTTATGTCATCTGTCACCAATAGAACACAATTTTGTTTCTGAAATTTATATCCAGCAAGGAAATTTTTTACTGAAATCCAGGAAATCGGAAGCAGCACACTGTAAAGAGGAACGAACTATGTGAACAGTAAGCACTGATGACGCAATTACACTTATGCAAAGCTATTTGTTGGGGGTGTATAATATGTTGGGGGCCATATTATTGTGTTCAAGGTCCAATTACATAGCATGGCTTGTAAAATAATATTTAGGGCCCCATTTGTAGTCCCTAGTGCCTTTTTTTTATAAAAACAAGTCTAATCGGGAGAAATAATGAAAACATATCGTCCCACTTCCTATATAAAAGTGGGAGAGGGGGAGGGACTGAGCCCCTCACTTATTCGGATCTCTCTTTCTCTCCACTCCCACCTCACATGTTCGGTGACACACCAACACATGGTGCTGCTAGTGCTTATCTTAACATAATACAGCTGAAAAAAGGCTAGTTTGCGTCTATGTTAAGTGCTGGTGCGTCATTCTGATTACATGTACCATCTTGGTCACATGTTCTATGTATGGATTCTATGTATTCATATGCTCCCACATGTTGACAAAAAAAGGATCATGCAAGAATGGTTGCAGTAGTGTTCCAATGGGACCTGTTTGTATATATTAGATTGATTTTGGGGTGGGCTGAGTTCTATATAAAAGGGATATGACACTTGATTTTGATGTCCGCTATAGCAGCAACATGATTAGCTGGCTAAGGAGTAACAACAATGGTTACAGTAGTGTGGCAGCAGTGGTTGCAGTAGTCTTTGCTTTTTCATATGTTCATTTGGCACGTCCTCTTTTTGTCGTGTTTGTTTTCTCCTTTCTCGTCTGTCCCCCAGATATATTTGTTTCTTGTAGCAGGGGTTTAGGAGGGGTAGATTCGTTGTTTTTTCAAGATGCAATTCAAACTCAACCTCACTGATCTGACTGCCTTCCCTAAGAGCATTGGCCTCGCCAAGGTTAGAGAAGATGATGACGGGTAGGGGTTGGGCCAAGGAGTGTGGAGTGGCGCTGCTCCCTCTCTGTGTCGGCTCTGTGCATGAAGAAGCAGGGCCACTCTGTGTTGGCTGCGTGCGTGAAGAAGCAGGGGAACAGTAAAGGACTGAGGTCAATTAGGGTTTCAGCAGATTTTTATATATATAAGCTTCAGTTGAATCTTGTCCATCCATTCAGATCGACGGCTAAGAATTCTTATGCGTTAGTGTATGCTGAATGGGCCGCTGCTGGGCTTTAGAAAGCCGAGTGGGCTTCCAAGGGGAGCCTCTCGGGCCTCTGGGCAGGCCGCAAGCGTTGTGCAGCACATAAGGGCCACTACTGGGCCATGTCGTTTAAGGGCTGAAATTAAGTCTTTTATTTTTTTCAAGGTTTGAGATTCTTATTTAATGTCAGCGCACCATTTAAGCTTTTTTAGTTGAGTTTTAAGTTGATTAATATTATTTTTCATTATTTATGAGTTTAGTTTATAATAATTTAAATCTGCTCACTGGGTTTTATGAGTTTCCTTTTGGGCTACTGCTCGGTCTATTCTTCACAGGCCAAACTGAGTTTTATTTTCAGAAAATAAGTTTCCTTTGCTATTTAATATAAGTGCAATATCTAAGTGTTTAATTAAGTACTAATTAAGCTTTTAGTGCCCTCGTTATGTTTAATTTTTAGTTTAAGTTTATTCCCATCAACTTAGATATTGATTTAAGTTTATAAATTAAGTTTGTTGCTCACATAACGTTGTATATTCCCATCTCAAATAAGATTTAATTATGCCCTTTTATGATGATATTTAAGTTATTTTTAAGTATGTTTTGGGAATATATTTTTGCTGAGGATATTTAAGTTTAAGAAAACTTATCTTTAAGTGCAATTATCTCAGTTAACCATTATGCACTATTTCAATAAGTTTTAAGTCTGAGTTCTTATTTTCAGTTCCAATATTAAATGACTCCTCTGATCAAAAGGATCACTGGACATTTATCTGGGGAAAGAACTCCTATTCGGCTAATAGGTACTATCATTACCATTTTTCCAGCATAGTCACTCCGCAGCCCATTCGTAGGATTTAGAAATCCAAATGTGTCCCACCCATCAAATTCTTCACCTGGCTCTTGTTGAATGATCGACTCAACACTCGTAATATTCTCAGAAAAAGGAAAAAAATTCTGCAAGAAGGATACAGTTGTGTACTTTGGCAGGATAATGTTGAGGAAACAGTCGAGCACCTGTTTTTTGAATGTCCAGCTGCTATTAGTAGATGGTTTAATCTTGGCATCACTTGGATAGATTCAATTGATCTTTTTCAAAAATTAATCATTGCAAGGGAAGCTTCTCCCCATTCTTTCTTCATGGAAATATTTATGATCTCGGCAAATTGTATTTGGGTAGAACGAAATGTTTTTATTTTCGAAGGAAAGGCTCCTAGTTTGAGCTCCTGGAAAGCTGCTTTCAGACATGAAGTCACTAATCATCTGCACAGAATCAAGCCTTCTCTCCACTCCTCTGTTCGCTCTTGGCTTTATAGCTTGTAATCCTTTGTATAGTTCTGTTTTCTGTAGTTTAGCCTGGTAGGTAGTTTAGTTAAGTTTCTTTTTCTCTTCTCTCATGTTTTCTTCTTCTTCTTTCTTTGTGTGTGTTGGTGGTGTGGTCACTCCCTGGGTGGCCCCTTTCTCTGTAACGGTTTTTGTTCAAAAAAATATTAAGTTTATGTTTTAATGAGCATTTTATGTTTTAGTGATACCCTGAGATTAAGTTTTGCTGGCATGGCAACTTGGCAAGCCCCTTGCTGGCTGCCGCCGCCGCGGTCCTCGAGGAAGGTTCTGGGCATGCTTGGAACCTTTGCTCAGATTGGCTTGCCTCGCCTAGCTTGCATGGTCTCCCTCGGCAAAGCAAGGTCGGATTAGGGGGTGTTTGGTTTTCCCTTTGCTAAACTTTAGTAACTAAATCATAGACTAAACTTTAATTATTGATTGTTTGGTTTGAGTGACTAAAAGAGATCTTTTAGTCCCTTTTGGTGAAGGTGTTTGGCTCTAAAGTGACTAAATGAAACTAAAAGTGAGGTTTAGCCCCATTTAGTCTCATTTAGCAACAACCTGATGACTAGTTGGCTAAAACCTCTTTTAGTCCCATTTAATTATAGTGTTTAGATAAAAAATAATTAAATGAAACTAAATTTAGCTAACTAAACTTTAACAAGGGCAACACAAACAACCCCTTACTTCCTCCGAAGTCCGAAGGAACGCCGCCCACTCAACGGCCGTCCGCCGCCGTTTTCGCCAGTCCAAAGACTGCTCACAGGCCGCTGCACGATGGGGGCCGTTATTAGGCTTTTGCATCTCCATTATGGGCCTCTAGTTACCAGCCCAGCAGTCACAGACGAGCCACGCCCGATGGCGACCGTGGTGGAGGAGTTCCATGGCCTTGACGAACCAAATCTCTTTCTCTGCTGCTACAAGTATTTTGCAAACGGTTTCCCCCCGAAAGGTTAAGATATAGGAGTTGAAAAAAAACCAAGGTATTTGGCTATTTGCGAACGCTCATTTGAGACGAAATGCCTGCATGGCTGTCTCGCAGTAAAAAAAACGGAACCACCTGCTCCGGATCGCCCCTTTCTTCCAACACGATGAGTCGTGAAGGGAAAAGGACGCAAACATGGACTCGCCTGCAGCAGCATCCGACGCAAAACGGTTCCAAGCACCAGTTTTTGACATTCAGAATTACAGCTTCCAAGTGACACAATACAGCAGCATTCATTCAGCACCACACGGTGATGCACTGTACTGCAAACCCAATTTGATTCATCATTATACAGGACAGATCGAATACATGGAGACACGTCCAGTCCAGGTCCAGAAACACAACGCAGCAGCAGCGACGATTCCGGCGACCCGCCCGAAAGGCCAGGTAGCTAGGTACTACTACATGGCGTACCTCTGGGTCCAGGTCCTCGCGGTGTTCTCGTACTTGTGCCGGTCCGTCTTGTACATGTGAGCTATCTCGGGGACCAAAGGGTCGTCGGGGTTTGGGTCAGTCAGCAGGGAGCAGATGGACAGCAGCACCTGAAATGGAGCAGATTGATGATGATGCTGGTAGGTAGCTCTCCAAGACTACTACAACCATGGAAAGGATAATGTTTGTTATCCATGAGAGTAATCACCAACCTTGGAGATGGTTAGTGCCGGACTCCACTGGTCCTTCAGGATGTCAAGGCAAATGCTCCCATTGCTGTTGATGTTTGGATGGAACAACTTGGTGCGGAATGCCACCTGCGTATTGCATAGATATAGGTTACATGATTTGGAATATAACAATTTTTTTAAGGATATATGGATTTGGTAAGGCAGATGAATTTCAGATTTTCAAAAGTTTCAAGCATGCACATGAAACTGTGATAATCTCCTTAAGAGTTCATCCAAAAATAATTCAGTGTTTTCAGCAAGTGCACTTAGTGGCATGGTATCTCACCGATAAGCTATTGGCTATTACACATTAGCTCATATGCATTATCAAGGCACTAAACACTGCAGATATCAAGGGCAAAGGTCAGAGTAACGCTCCTAGGAATAAATGAGCTTATGCATATGTTTATTTTACAAATTCGATGGAAAAAATAATAAGGAAAAATGCACAAAAATAAGGAATGATCATTGCCCAAATGCTTAATCGTTTGCTGTACCTTTGGTGGTTTGAAAGGATAATCAGGAGGAAAATGGATTGTAACTAGGAAAACTCCACCAGAATATGGGCTATCAGATGGACCCATTATTGTTGCCTGCCAGTGGAACATATCTTCACCAACAGGACCTGCCAAATAAGATTATGTTGTCACAAACAAGGGACACAACTGAACTTTTGAGTGCAGAAAAATCAAGGTCACAAATTGGACTGAAGCCCTCTTACCTGATGGGCATATGGTCTAGGACTACAGATTTGGTAGGAAACATAACTAACTAGACAAGACAACTAAAAGAGCTTCAAACAAGGAAGACCAAATAGCACTTAAGAAAGATGAACAACAATATTTGCCAGGCCCTGGTTTGTTTTTTTCCCAAAAGGGCAGTAAAAGCTTTGCCACATGTTCTATTAGAACGAGAAAAATGGAAAAACAAGTTTTAGTTCGCAGTCTACTCTTTGTAAACCAAAGAAACTGAAGGGACAATTTCCTCCTCCAACAAATTCTGACAGCTTCACGTGCACACAGCAGTAGCCAGTACATATATTCACTCCAAACCATAATTTATTTTCATGTATGGTGTTGCCATGGTGCATCAACAACATCACCAAGCTCAACAACACAATCAAGAAAGTGAGAAAAAAAATACTTAGCAACTTGATAACCATGGCTCTTCCAGTTATAGTTCGCTGTCCTGATCTCAACAGGTCAAACAACCAGTGTAATTGAAACATCAACTTATGAATTGAAATGTTTGTGCATCAACTGAAAGAAACAACGATATGTTTTCTGATCCCCAGAGCAGTTAAATAGAACTAGGGTTCTAGAAAATGATATACTAACACTTTATACTTTTTTGGAAAAAAAAACTAATGACTGACATGTCAACTTAAAAAAAGGACTGGCATGTCACCTACAGAAAACAACAGGGTATAGCTAGTTTAAACATGAAAACTGAGCTCAATGGAAACAGATAGTTTTATCCGTAAATAAGACATGCTAATAATTTTTTCAGTGAAGACTGCTCTGTCATCATTCTAGCTCACATTGTTGAATGATTTGTCCAACTAGAAAATAGTTCATTCATGTAACTTGATGTGTTCCAATGATTATGCCCCAGAATATATCGTGTTGTGAACAATTTTTATATACTTTTATGGACAACTTATCCTAGTTATGCAACTAATAGCAAGCATGAAAAGGACGAGTCCTACATGCTAGCTGTTCCTCAGTGTAATTATAGTATTCCTTCAATGTTTGTTTACGTTGATAACTACTCGTTACATCAGTTACCGAATGGAGAAATGAAACGATTTGACATATCACCATCATCATCTTCCCATTTTTGGTAGGAAAACTAAGCATGTCACATATAAATCTAAAAGTTGCTAATTAATCCCGTTCCTTTGAGAGAATGGTAAAACCATAAAAAAATTTGCACAACATAAAGTGAGAATGGAACCAATTCATTTCCATGTAACAACTGTCATAACATCTCATCTCATATCTACCCCACCCCTCAAACACTAACCCAACACAAGGGTTATCAGGCTGCCTTGTCTAAAAATTTGTTGGTACAGTTCTATACTAATAAATACTAAAGGAGGCAAGCATGTGAAGCTGTGAATAAGAGGCCTGTTCAGAAGCATGTGCGCAAAATCTGACACCTACACGGGGGTATGGCTCAAAATGAAAAAAATCGACAGAAGAGTAGGCAAGAAAGAAAGCAGTAGGACCTGCACTGCACGAGGTGGGAGGGTCCTTCTGCAGATCCTTGAGCTCCTTCTGAATCCTCTTTGACGCCATCTCCCCCTTCCTGTGCCCTCCTATTTCCAGAAAGGAAAAAAAAAGATACAAGAAACAAGCAATCAAGTCTTGCCATGAAAAGCTAAGCTCCCCCGATTTCTTTGGGGGAAAAAAGAGGCGAGAAACAAACCTGCCTAGCTGAAGAACTGATGTTCCTCCTTTGCTTCCGCCTCTCGTCTTCCTCTCTCTCTCTCTCTCAGATCTCTCTGAGGCGAGAAACAAACCTGCCTAGCTGAAGAACTGATGTTCCTCCTTTGCTTCCGCCTCTCGTCTCTCTCTCTCTCTCTCTCAGATCTCTCTTGTCAAGGATCAAGCAAATAATAATGGAGTTGGGGCTGGGGAAAGGAACCGGGACAAAGGGCATATATGTAAATGGGCTTCCCCTGAACGCTGCTGGTTTGCGTGCTGGCTTTATTTAATGCAGCTTCATCGAACCAGCGCTTCTTTCCTGGGGCCTCCTTCCCTTACTTTATTAGTGGCTACTATGCGATGCCATTACCATGGGCCCATGGCTAATCGATGAAAGCAGCCGGCGTCAAATTGCTTGTTGCTATCCACTAGCTACTCGTCGCAGAGAATTATCGTCCATTTTCGTTTCTGAACAACAATAATAAATAATAAATTGACGGAGTACGCGTGTAGCTGACGTGCAAGATTGACGGGAAACTGTCGCTCATACACTCGCCAGCCAGATGCTTGCCCGCCCACAGATAACAGATTCCTGTGATTGGGACAGGCTGATTAATTCCTCGTGGCCTATCTGTCTTGCGTGGGAAAACCAATTGCCGGCGTGGATCCCAGTTTCTGCTTGGAGCGGACGGCTGGGATGGTAGCAACTAGCAAGAGAGAATCTGACTGTGACTCGTTTTACCTGAACTGGGCGATCAACAGCTCGCTTCTAGGAAGGTTCTCGAGTTCCGGAGCGTACAAGGAGTTTGAGGCGAAGTGTCGGCTCCACGGGAAAAAGCAACGAAAACGTTGGCATCTTTGAATCTAAGGTTGTACGCAAAGAAGGATAACACCGTATCCGTATGCATGTACTAGATTGTAAGACGTTTGAAAAGTGAAAGTGCATCTTAAAAAAAGTGGCAAATATAGTCAAATTTAAGTCATTTTTGAAGAAATTAATTTGAAAGAAATGATGTTTTACAACATTTTTGAATAAAGACGAATTGGTTTTTGGTATAAAAAAATCATGAATTTATAATTTCGATTTCTTTGATAAAAAAACAAGCACATATAAAGTGGCGCTTGTATGCTTCACAAATAATTTGAGAAACTTACAACATTTGCAAGGATTTTTTTTTCACATGAATTTACGACTTCGTTTCTTTGCTCCAAACAAGCACATATAAATTTCCGTTTTCTATATTGGCTCCGTTCGCTTCGCTGAAAAAACAAACCGAACATTGTTCCATCTGATTTGTTGTGAGAGAAAAACATTAAAAAAAACAAGCTGAAAAATATAGATTATAAGACAACTAAACAAGGCCATTATTCGACCCGGGAACTTACGTCCATTTCGAATGAACTCATAATTGGCTTCACACACCGTTATTGACCACAGTTGCTTAGATATAGGAAAATAAATCAGCATACGAGGAATGACCATTCAACTGCTTACCAGCTACTCCACAGACCACAGATGTTTAATCAGGCTTGGTCAATTTTTCACTACAGCAAAGATGAGTCGGGAAGTTTAACAACCACCGCAGCACTGAAGAACATACTACTCAGGAAGGATGTGACCAGAAGCCATACTGCTTTACAGGGATGTGTCATGCCATTTTCAAGGACACTGAATGATCGAGATTATGGATGTGTCATGCCATGTTCAAGGACACCGACTGATCGAGGTTATTGGCCTGCCAGTTTGAGGATTGCAAAAAGAATTACACCGAAAATTTTACACCTTCGTCATCGGCCGAAGTGCCTTTGAAGATAGCTGCTTTTCCCTTTTGCTCCAACTGCCGCAGAGCCCGCATGAGAACACCACGATCAATTCCCTCAAGTTCTGTAACAGAGTATTTCCATTATTTGTTAGTGCATACTTTGTACTGCACTACTACTGACGAAATACCACCAAAGTTATATATAGACATCATAGTGCTTTTTACTGCAAGTTGCTGTGAGGTCAGTTTCCCTGTCACAAAAATACTAATGTTTGAAGAAGATGTCAAATCTGGCCTTATTACTACAAAAGCTTGTTAAACTCACCAGTTCCACGTGTATCAATCCCAGAGCGTATTTCTTCGATAGTCATTACTTCCAACCCGTTATCCTTTACCTACAATCAAAATGCAAAGAGAAATATCATGCCGCAATGAACCAATGCCCAATTTGTTCATAAACAGATAGCACCTTAGGAAATACAGAGGAATCTTACAAAGTTTAATATGAAATTGGCCCAATCCTGTATCCTTAGCCAAAGAATTAGGCACTTCTTGTGACCTTTGTCCATCCACTCCGCACGACCTGCAGGTTCAGCAAAAAAATTTAAACATATCCTGATTATCAAACAGTATAGCACACCGTAAAAATCTACCATAAGCTACAACAGTAACTAAAGAAGTATTAATAGTTACAGAATGAACCTTCACTGACGAGAGCTGCAAGGAACACTTCCTTTGCTTCATGGCTAAGAGATCCTGCATTACAAAAAGGCTGTAAATGGAGTGCAATGACTAAAATAAGTGTACAAAAATAAAGTAATTTTGTCTAGTGGTTCAATATATCATATGTGTATTGACTAGTACAGTATGCTCAAAATGACTCATGGTAGGTTTTCTGTGTACATTATCATCACACCAGATTGCAAGGCACAAATTTTCAGTGAGCCAACAGATATGCTAATAAAACATGTTTCGCTGAAAGTGTAGGAAACAATATGTCAAAACTACAATTAATATAAATGTGTATTACTCTCTATCTTTGGATTGGAGAACAAGGGGAAGTCTTCTTCCAGGGATATTGTATGTATCTTTTGACTTCTACAGTAATCGAGTATCAGATCTTTCCATAACTGCACTTGTTTTTCCCGCGTTTCACGCACAGGCTGCAAACTGAGGGATATATGTTAGCATGGCATGATATAGTTCTCAGTTCTGGTGTTGAGAGAGTGCATGAAAACAAGTTCAAATGGAGTTTTGAAGATAATAAAACAGCAATTTTGATAACTAACAAAGCGAGTAAATGCAATAATGCACCAATGGATGCCAAAGAGAATGCCAAAATATGTTAGAAGCATTGTCATCTAGTGAAATACTATTTCTTATTAAGTGAAAACATCTCAAATCTACATAGTGTGCCAATATGATAGGAAACTAACATACATGTAACAAAATATTGGCCTAATGATAATTTTCAAGAATAACAATATATTGATTAGATAGATTTAGACCTGTACATTCTAATCTGAGGCTTACTATATAAATTTGTGAACAGGACTGTCAGAAAAGGTTGACCTTGAATCAACATATACATAACATTGAAAAGTTATGTGCAACTACTGGATATATCTTCTGTTCTTCACTAAGGAACAAGACAATACGACTATACATACATGGTTTGTGGTCATAATCTATGGAATGGCAGGGTATAGCTTATTTACAAGCCATCACAAAACAAATTGGGGTGTGTGGGTGTGTGGCAAGTTTCCTTTAGTACATATTAAGAGAAGCTTGCAAATCTGGAATACATTAGGTTGATTAAATTTGCTTATATGATACCTAAGTACTAGCACTAATTTAAAATGCCACGGTGCAAGCAAAAAAAAAAAAAAATCGCAAACTATTAATGCGCTGTGTATAACAGTATATTGTCAAGAAACCTTAATGCCAAGCTAGCAATTCCATCTATATCGATTGGATGAATGGTGAATTTTCTAAACTGAAAACACCATGAAAAACAGAAAGCAAGCACCATCAGTATGAAACATGCAAGCATAAAAGCAACTACAAGTACTTCATCCATTTCATTAAACCACCAAAATAGTTGGAAGTATAGGAGCGAAAATTCGCATTCTGAAAACACTGACTGAGACTACATCCATAGCCAATTCAGCATCATCGATCCTCCCTTACACATACAGCTGCAAGGTTGCAGACAACAGAAACATGGTGGCATTGTTTCTCAGAGCAGGCGAAGACCTAGTCACTGGAGTGTTTGGAAAGATAATAAAAGGCAGCGGATAGAGCGAGAAAAAGGACAGATTACGTGAAGTAAGGCGGGTAGTTGAAGAAGGGAGGGAGCCTGAAATCCCCCAGCCTCTGCATCTCCGCAACTGCGCCCGCCCAAAATCAGGTCCTGCAGCAATTGGAAAATCATATCAGAAACACGGATTGGAATCTAACTCCCGTCGAGAAGAAAAGAGAAGACCCAGAACGAAACATCGAAGCAATCTCTCCTTCTCACCTAAAGACGAGGAAACCAGTCCAATCTGATGGATCTGCGCTCCTGCACCAGCAGACGAGAGGGGGGAGGAAAGCAACGGCTATGGCTCCGGTGGACTGGACTGGAAGGGGACTCGAGACTCGAGAGTCGGGATTGCGTCCGACGATGGCGAGGGCGAGGAGAAGCCGTGACTCTGCCAGCTGCCGGCGAGAGGCGGAGCAAACGCAGATGCAAGGCCAAGTCGAGATCGAGGAGAACTATAGATGGCAACGGGGAATTCCCCGTCGGGGAACGGCTCTCCATCCCCGTCCCCGCGGGGACAAACTTTCCCCGTCCCCGTCACCGTCACAACTGTCGGGGCTCGAGTTTCTCCCATCCCTGTCCCGACTTCCCGAGCGGGGAATTCATCCCCGCGGGATCCCCGTCCCCGTTTCCCTGGTTTAGATCGCAAGTTTTTTCACTTTTTCTCCATCATATTAAATTTTAAATATATGTATGAAGTATTAAATGTAGATAAAAAAATAACTAATTACACAGTTTAATTGTAAATTAAAAGACGAATCTTTTGAGTCTAGTTAGGACATAATTGGACAATAATTATCAAGTACAAACGAAAGTGCTACAGTGCCAAATACTAATTCTAACCCTAATCTAAACAAGGCCTGACACAGCCAAGAAGAATACAACCATATAAAAGTACAGGAGAAGAACAAATTGAACACCGGGGATCCCCGTCCCCGTTTCAACTGACACAGCCTAGAAGAATACAACCATATAAAAGTGCAGGATAAGAACAAATTAACACCATGAAATTCCAATAAAAATAAGGAGGCACCATTGCACAAGCACGCAATGCATTGGACATACATCATTACACTCAGAGAGCATCAGAGAGCATCTAGTAGCACACAGATCTGGAGGGCGGGAGCAAAAGCAGGCTCCAATGCACAAGCACGCTGTACATAGATGGATCTAGTAGTACTCTGATTCTACACAAAAGAAGCAGGAGCAGGCTCCAACGGATTTGAGCCGCACCTCCACAGACCACGTCCTGTCCCTTTTGCTTGCTCGGCCGTTTCTTGCTGGATTTGAGCTGCCGGTGTTCTCTCCTTGGAACACAGCACAGTATGCAACGGGCGCTCGGCGTATGCCCGTATGGAGATGCAGGTGGCCAGGTGGGGTGCCTTCTGCCTTGTGCGGACTGCTGAAAGTGGAAGATGAGGCCTGAAAGGGAGAGGGCGAGACAGAGACGGAGGCTGGTGGTGGTGCTGTGTCGGCGCGTCGGCGGAGTGTGTCTGGTGCGGGTTGGGCCTTTAGGTGGGATTTGTCTTACTGGTGCGCGCCTGCGTAGCAGCTTAGCGGGCCGGGGATACGGGGGACACCAAACCATCCCCGTCCCCGCCAGACCCGACGGGAACCAATTTTCTACCGTTTAAATCTTCATGGGTGAATTTAGCCCCATCCCCATCCTCTAATAGGGGAATTCTCCGCGAGGAATCGAGGATCGATCCCCGTTGCCATCAATTTGGGCCAAAACCTTTTGTAATGAGATTTTGGGCCAAAAAGCCTAACATTATGGCGGGCTGCTGAGCCTGAGTTGCTTCTATTTTGGGCCCGTTATTCAATGGAAAAGTCCATTTGATCTCTCACAAAGTCACAACTATTATCTGAGTCCGATTTAGTTCACTTAGAAAACCAGATTTTTACCTACGATTTATCTCTACGAGTGGTTTTGACTAACATGACATCACATCAATCGTCCTACGACGCGCCACGTTAGCTACGAAGGAGGTAAATCGGCCTTTTGTGATAGTTCAGGGAGGTCAATTAGACCTCTAAATGTGTAGAAATGATTTTTTTTTTATATTCAAATATTTTTTGAATAAATATGTATTTAAAAATACTAAAATATGATTTAATATTATAAAATTCATAGAGACAATGTTTAACTCAGAAAAATATGAAACCACCTAAAATCATGCTCTTAAATGAGCACCGAATAGTAAACAGTAAAGAGTCGGTCACTTGTCGTTTAGCCATTATTCGGCCTAAACAAACACTTAAACGAGCAAAACAGACATATGATAGACGATCCATTAAACGGAAACGGCGTACCACCATGTATAGTTCAAACAGTGTGTAAAAAGGCTAAATGGCCCTTTTAGGTGAACAATGTTTGGAATGCCCTTGGACCCTTCACAAACTTTCTATATATGTGTAGCACGACTATGGGTTCAAGAGAGCTCGGAACGAGATAGGGAACACATATGTAGAGAGTGGAAGAGGTCGGTAGCCATTGGAAAAAGACCGCAGATATCGACATCACAAGATGATTCGTCGGGTTATCATATGATACATTGAGTGCCACACAGACACACTAGATCATATGGAAAATTTCCACACTAGATCATAAGGTGATCTTATTCTTGCTAGGTTTTCAACGTTTAAAAAAGAATATGCTCCACCAAATGATACACCATGGGCCACACAAGCACCACCAGATCATATGGCGATATTGAGCAGCTTGGCCACTCAACGCGGTCAATAACATGGTCATCAGATGAGACTTTAAGTGCCACATAGACACATTGGATCATACGGCGAATTTCCAGTACCGTGGCCACAGCTAGACTAAGCAGTGCATAGTGCCACCAGGATGATCCGCCGGGAGGGTCCGGGAACCATCGCTGCCGACCAGTCGGACCTGAGCATGGTCTTGACCCCCACGAGCGCCAGGCCAGATGCACGATGGCCGATGGTCGAGTGGTGGCCTTGGCCCATGCGTGAGCATGCGTTGGCCTGTGGTTAGAAGCAGCGTCGAGCATCGCATACGATACACATTACAATTACCTCGTCGCCCCTTCCCACACATAGGTAGAGTTTTCTTTTTCTTCCTTTTTCTATTTTTTTTTTTTCTTTTCCTTTCTTTTGTGGTGTTTATTTTTTCTTTTTGGTAATTAAATTTTTTTATTTATTTCATGTTTTTCTTTTTGTTTCCTTTCTTTCCTTCTATTTCTTTTTCCTTTATCTTTCCTTTTATGTATTTAGTATATTTTCTTACTTTCATTTTGTTTTTTCTTTTTCGTTTTTAATTTTATTCTAATTATTTTTTATTTTATTTTTAAAATTTTTGGTTTTCTATGTATGATGTTCTATATATGATTTTCACATAGTATAAATAGGATATGCTATTATTATTTTTGAGTATTCATAAAATACCCATGAGATGTTCTATATAGGCTACTCATATAGTATCCATAAGATCTTTTTTAAATTTCTCTCTGTTACGTGACTTTTTATTTCTTGTTTTCCATTATGCTTTATTCTACCTTTTATCTTTTTTCATTCATGTGATTGGTCCATTCATTTATGTATTTAACTTTTTCTGTCCATTTCATATTTTTTTCATTGTTTCCTACCATTCATATGCACCTAGAATTTTTTTTCCTACATCTAAAATATTATTGTCGTGAACTTAGAACATTTGTGTATGAAGGCGGAACTCTTTTTTTATTTATGATCTTGTGGTGATATTCACTTAAACGATTTCTTCTATAGCATAATAAGACCATTCTCATACTATTTATTAGGTATATTATAGATTATTGTCATATTATTTTTTATATGATTAGTGATTTTTATTTTCTTTTTACTTTTACTAATCTTTTCTTCTCCTTTTATTTTATTTTCCTTTTATATTCAAATCACTTTTTACTTTCACATACCAAGACATTTGGAGAAATAATTTATGCATTTGTGATGTTCTATGATGTATTTTAGGATGTTCAGGTAGTATATATGTAATATTCTATGTTGTATTTTCTAATATCCAATAGTATACATTTGATGCTCTAATATATATTTTGAGATGTTCACGTACTATATATTTCGATGTTCTATGATGTATTTTTAACGATGTTCAGGTAGTATACATATGATGTTCTATGATATATTTTGTGATGTTCTTATTGTTTCTATTTTCTTTTTTATTTTATTTTATTTTTCTTTTACTAATCTTTTCTTCTCTTTTTATTTTATTATCCTTTTATATTTAAATTACTTTTTACTTTCACATACCAAAATATTTGTAGGAATAATTTGTGCATTCGTGATGTTCTTTAATTTTTTTCCTATTATGTGTTTTTTCCCTTATGCTTTGTTCCATCTTTTATTAATTATTCTATTTATGTCATTTATTTATTTATATTTTATACCTTTTTTTCTATTTCACGGATATTACAATACCTCCTTATGAACCTAGAATGCTTTTTTTTATCATAAATATGAAATATTGTTTTTTTAATTTAGGACATTTTTTTATGAGTGTGGAACACCTTATCTTAGACCTAGAACATTTTGTGTACTTTTAAAAAATACTCTATCTTCACGAGATAAATGTTCATTAATAATTTTACATATAAAATATATCTGCATGGGGTCTCGATTGGATGGACTTATTGTAATAATAAACATAATGATGAGATCAAAATTTAGCTTCGATACTTGGTTTAGCAACTAAATATTTTTAAAACTTGATTGAGACAAATGCTTGGCACGCTCTTTGTAGGCATATGCATGTGGAGAGGTCGTCCCGATTTTACTGGTCAGTGTTCGTATGAATTTTTACTGGCGTACCGACTGGTCATTTTATATGAAAGAGCCGAGAAAAAAAATCTGCACAAACATTATTTCCGTATACTTTACTGCAAAAACAGTCTATACATTCAGTCCGGTCGGCTCCCTTCCTCTAGCGGCTGCAGCAGCAGTATAACATTTTTTTTTTGAGGGGACAGCAGCAGTATAACAGAACACTAACACACAGCAGCACCCTCAGCCTGCAGCCCACAACTAAGAAAAAAAAAGGCAGACGATCAGGACCATTATACACTACAAGCAAACTCAAACAGTCCGCAACGGCCCACGACGCGCTGCGGGAACGCTGCGGCGGAAGACTTTAATTATTATGGTCGGCGCACGACTTGCTGCTCACCCGGTCGGCCTATAGGCGCCCCCGGGAGGGTCCCAATCATCCGATGCATATTTTCATCTTGTTTTAAATCTAACCTCGTCGAACTTCTTTCAGACCCTAGTTTTATTAAAGAGTCTGTCTACCCAATAACCATGTGTTTTAATAAAAGGTAGCACATGGTTGTTTGCTAGCTATAAAACACATAATTTATAACAGAGGAAAAACCATGTGTTTTAGCATAAGCTAACACATGGTTGTTGGTGGCTTGTATAACACATAATTTTCAAGAGAGAAGAAACTATGTGTTTTAGCACAAGGTAGCACACATTTTTAAAGAGCTGCAAGGTTCATTCGCTGCTCCCTTTGTGCTTGACGCTTCAGCCGCACCTCCAGTCTGGCCCTCTTGAGCATCCACAAGCCGCTCAGAGGTTTCAGGTTCATGGGATGCACTATCCTCTTCTGTACACAAAATTCTTGGAGGTTCTTTCTCTTCTGACGGTAACGTTGGCTACAAACACAAGGCACAATCAAATTACTAGCGACATAGCCCAGCAAAGAAAAAAACAAGATGACAAGTATCAAGAAATAGATTTACCACATTAGACTCCACTGGCAGAGATGGACCTTTTTCAGCGGCAAGGACTTTACCGACAAGGCCGCAGTCATTAAGGATATGGTCAGTCAATTGATTTCTTTTAACCTCAAGGCAAGAAACAATAATGTTCTCAACATGATGATGCAAAAGGTTATTATAAGGGTACTGCAAAGCACTGTGCAATGTATGAGGATTTGCCATTAATAAAGGACTGTTAAGGAATAAAACACACAAGAGTCCACTTACGTAAAAAAAAAAATAAATCAATGCAATGCTTTATCTTTGATTGGTTTATTAGCTCCTTCTCAGCAATTTCGCTACCAATGGTTAGCAAAACAGAGATGAACTCTACAATCTAAAAAGAAATGAAGTATAATTTATTAAAACAAAATAGACAAGAAAGGGCTCAAGAGACACGTTGAATGAAGGAAACGATTAATTGAACCTTCCGAGCACCGGGCCTAATCGCAGAAGTTATGCAAGGTGGCAAGATTGAGGCCATCAAACTCAGATTGAAAAAGCATCTCTCTCATAAATTACCCCATCATATATCCTCATGCATGGTATTAAATAACAAGAAAGTCTAAAATCCCTAGGCAAAGCATTAATGCTTCCATCGAATAACTGGAAGGTTAAGAATAATTTATTTAGGAGGAAAAATGTCTTAAGCAAAACGAAAACTAATCATATATGCTCAAACTAAAAACAAGAGATCCACAAATATTCGAGCATACCTTCAAACGGTGTTTTCCAAGAGGCGGACACAAACATCCATAAGTTGTAGGCAAAACATTTTTAGAAGAAGTAATGTCCAGTAACTTCAGCAAGTAACCTAAGATGTGATTACAGGTATACTGGTAAGTCCTCGGAAAGGCAATCAAGCATTTTATATTTTCATTACATGTCAGGTGTGCACATGACAAGGAGAATGTGTGTGACAAAAAGCAAGGGTGTAACAAATGAAAAGCATATAAACAATACAAGTAGCATTAAGTAGAAAGAATCAAGCACAGCGCACTCACCTAAACTCTCCAGCATACCATCAACTGTTTGTGGACTGGCTGTGATCAGCGTCCCGTGAGTTAAGTTGCTTCTAAATGCTTGGTATGAGGCTGATGCTAGTCTTTTGGGGTCCAACAAAGATATACACACTGGCAATGAATGAACCAGAACATATTTTGGTCTTGCCTCTTCAAGAGCTTGACGAAACAACCTACCAACAAAATTGATACCAGGAACAAGCAAAGAAAAATGAACATAATAATAGCTGACAAAGGAAGCGATATGATGCACAAAAGTTGCATTTTCTGATCGCACAAAAATTAAATGAAAATTAAGTGCCTAGGGACAAATCACATTAAACAGAAATGAAATATGTTGGCACAAATCACAAATAACAATTTTTTTTATGGAAGGACAAGGGCAAAAAATGTTGTCCGCGCTAGCACAAATCACAAATCATAATTAACAGAAATGAAATGTGTTGGCACAAATCACAAATAACAATTTTTTTTATAGAAAGACAAGGACAATGTCTGTGCTGGCACAAATTACAAACCACAATAAATAGAAATGAAATGTGTTGGCATAAATCATAGATAACAATTAAAAGAGTTAGACAGGTAACCTGGAGACACCATGAAAAAATATGGGAAAACTTAGCTACCGCAACATTAAAAGAGTTAGACATACCAATTTTCCATTTATCTTAAGAGAGTACTAACTTCCTGATTCATGCATATCAAGAATTTCTACAACAATGTGAAACCATCAACAATCAGTGGAGAAACTGACAAAACAAGAGAAAAACTGAAAGCAACTTAACTCACCTCCTGCGTTTGTCTGCTGTTAGTAACTGGTTTGTTTTCATTATACTCAAGAATGATGTGCTTCAACAAGCTGTTTGGAATGTCCTTTATAATGTGCCACTTGACAGAAACCAACCAGTCCACTTGTCCTGCTGCAAGTATTCAACTGTCTTGTTAAAATCAACTCGACCCACCATCTTAGCCAGACCAATAAACTATCCGCTGGTGTTAACCTAAAAAATCAAGGAAGACAAATAGATACATTTCGCTTACTATCAGTTTTCTAAAGCAAATAGGGTTCACAGGAAAGATGCAGTGTGGTCCTGAGAACCTAGTGAGTCAGTGAAACAAAAGATACATTCATCATCAGCACCTACTGCTACTGGGAAATGAAGCAGACATGCACAACACTGGTAAAGCCAGTAAGAATGACTTGTTTATCAGTATTAACAAAGATAGATGACAAACTAGGACACAACCACAAAATCATGACAAATATAAAATGCAATTTAGTAACAAATATACTAGCTCTAGCACAAATCACAAGTAACAATTTAGTAACAACGAGGCTAACGGTTCAACAACAACATATTGCATATGTTTAGAACTAAAATTACAGTGCCTGATACTTGCAATCTACATTATAGCAAACTGCAATTATATAACTGAATCTTTAAATTGTTTGGTTTACTGAATTTTTAAGTTGTCTAATTAGAAATAGTTCTTTGGTATCACTAAAGTATAACTGGCATAAGACATAAGTGCTCCTGTAGCAGTGTCATTGACATAAAACCACCTAATAAAATAAGCTACAGGTGGAAAATGGTGCTTCTGGGGTTTGTATTATATTGATGTGCGAGGACAAGGACAAAAATAAGATGTGTATTGGCATAAATCAAAATTAACAAAGTTCATGAAGTGATAGCACAAATCACAAGAGACAATTTTTGACTATGAAAGGATAAAGTTTTTACCCTACCAGCTTCACAAATGCATTCTAAAGACACAAACACACACTAATTCTCAAGCCGAATTAGATCTATTCCTTAAAGAGAAGACTTGTATTAAAATAGAAATGAGATGCACTCCTTAAAAATGTACTGTCTAGTGCTTACACTGAAACAAAAGACCCATTTCTAGTCCCAAATAGCCCATCCAAAAGAATATCGATACCCTAAAGCAAGAATAATTGCATGCTCTAAGTTAACTAAAATAGTGACAAAGTTATTTATAAAGATCAAATATTGCACATGTTACACACCATAATTGCAGTAGTTGAAGTGTGCAATTTACTACTAATAAATGTGCAATAAAAAAATTTATATAACTGCATCCATTTAGCACGAAAAACCTAACAACACTATTTGGGATCTTAAAATCTCACTATCACAAGGGGTTCAACTGCTACAACTCTGAAAAAAATTGGAATTCAAACATCAAAAAATAAGGATTAAATAAGATCTGTGGTAAGATATTTGATAGGAGTAAGTCCATGATCACGGCACTAACATTACAGTGTTCCACCAATTAAGATAAAATAATTTATTTTAATACATTGTTTAGTCAGAGAGAAAGAGAGGTGCCATTAGAGCTAAGTAAAAAAATCAACAGAAGGCCAAAGACAAGGTAATATACTTAATGTTGTTTTCCGCCAAGTGGCCATGGATGTTCAAAGCCATTCTATATGAGAATACATAAAGGTGTAAAAAACCGGATGATCCCCACATATTTTATGTAGAATAGAATAAGATGATCCTCGATATCAATATAAGTGTCAAGGTAACAACAACAGACTTACCTAAGGTGTTCCAATGTGCTCTCTCCCACATAAGCAACAAAATGAAAGTGCATCACAAAGATCAAATGCATTTTCAAAGAAATATCTTGTTGACACGGGAGCCAGTTAAGTGAAAAGAAGACTTTGGATGTAACTCTCCATAAGCGAGAAAAGGCACAAGCAAAGCAACTTTTAGAAGCATAAATGAGGATACTGATTTCTGGTCCCCAGATCAGCAAAAATGAATTGTAGTCTCCCAGTCTGCGGAAATAAGCCCTCAGAGAACCTTTATCGCTCCCATGTTTCCTCTAGATAGATTATCCTACAAGATGAACCAAAGCTGTGCATGAGCAAAACGCTTAAATAACAATTAGTTCACACATTTAGTACAAAGAAAAACTTGATTACCACAATGGTAACTCGATAGTTATCCTTTAAGAGCCTTAAAGCGGCATGTGAACCAATATAACCAGCTCATCATGTAACTAAGACATGGGTAACCCTAGGTTCATGGCGAGAAAAATGCAGGAATATACACACCACGGTCGACTTTTAAAGTTGGGAATCGGAGTACTATCAAATTCATCTAAGTTTTGTATACAAAGCACAAATCAGCATTAATTATCTAGATTGCTTGGGTGCCATGAAACAAAACACCAACTCTAGGCAGATAGCCGGATATTTGAAATTGTCATGATGTCACTCAGCTTTAATCGCCACAACCAAGCGGTTGCAACAAACACATGCATGAAAGATCAAGTTGGAACATGGCCTAGGGTAAAAGGAACTGCAATAACAAAGACTATCTATTTGGAGGGATGTCACTTTCGATCTTTCATCATCTCGTCGCTAGCACCACCATAAGAAGGTACGGAGATATGTGAGGGAAACGAGTAGGATGGTGCTCTTCACTTTTGTTTTCTCATTACCCAAGTGTGTATTCCATGACAAGATACCGATAGGATCCGGGCGATTCCCATGGTGGAGGCCGGGTCCTGGGCTTCGGCCGGTGGAGGCAAAAGGGCAAAGGGGACAAGATTCCACGAGAAAGGCGGAGTCACGGTGCGTGGCGCCATGGGCAAGAAAAAGAGGCGCGGCAATGACATACTCTCGAAGGGGACGCTCGTCGGAGACAATGGAAAACAACATTGTAAGAAAGGGGACAAACCAAAACATAGTAATTGGGCCTTATTACACAGTAATGGGGGTCCCTAACTTATGCCACATCCCCAACAATACACATACACATTCTCTAAAGTAATATCAACTGCCAACTATTTACATTATGCAAACAATATACATTTCAATAAACCAAAATGTGACATGAGGCAGCTAGGTATGCGTCGTTATCTCCCCTTTAAACCAGCCTACTACCCAGAGATGTCTCATCTCCTACTCTACTAGTAGTACCAAATGTACAATATTCATGCATGTAATTTATATGTCCATATATATATATGCATGGATGCTTACTGATTTTAATCAAAAGACTGTCGTTACTCTAGATAGCAACAAAGAGTATTATTAGTAATAGAGCACTTAAAAATTAAGTAGTATATTGTGGATGCATCTTATTTCTATAGTGCAACAACACAACAACAAAGTAGCTACAGCATATTTTCCAACTTGTGAGGTTTTGTGAACTCAAAATTGAGTTCGTGGGGTCTATGTTGACACAAATCACAATAAATAGATTTCAAGATGTGTTAGCACAAATCATAGGAGACAATTTTTTTTTCATGAAAGGACAAGGACAAATAAGAGGTGTGTGTTGACACAAATCACAATTAACATATTTCAAGATGTGTTAGCACAAATCACAAGAGACAATTTTTTTCTATTAAAGGACAAGCACAAAAAAGAGGTGTGTGTTGGCATAAATCACAATTAACAAAGTTCAAGATATGTTAGCACAAATCATAAGAAATATTTTTTTCTATGAACAAGTTTTCTATATAGCACATATAGAAAACTAAGGGAGTTGCTATATTTCAGTCGCCTGAAATATATCAACCATCTCAGACGACGTCCAGGGCCCTTGGATCTTCATCCAAGGGTCGATCTGTTTCTCTGTTGTTTCTCAGAAAGTGCAACAAAACGGGTCCGCAAATGAACCACCAAAGCAGCCTACACGGGCCCGCCAAACCTTAACGGGTGCAAGATCCGATACCGCTATATTAAATAACTACTCATTCGCCCACAAAACAAAGCTATTCGCCCAATTGAACAGTTTCACAAATTACAACCGCCACTACACCCTCCAAAGAAGAAAGAAAACCCCGATCAACTGGATCTAGAAGAGGAATTACAAAGTGGAGAGGAGCGAAAATTAGAGAATAAATGCACAGGTAAAACACAAGAAGATGAACAAGGGCAAAGGATATGATCTCGCCTAGGAAAAAGTACTAACCAAAGAAGATTATTCTATTTCTTGCCTTCATCTCCTTTTTCTCATTGCATCGCTTCATCGAAACACCGAACAGTAACCATCTTGCTTCATCTTTCTTTGTTGTTGTTGCTATAGGTCTATAGTTATCCAAAGTAAAGTACACTTGTCAACCCGATTTAGATTTTACAAATCTAGTGGGATCCATGCCTACATGGTGGTTGATGACTAAAAGAACAATGTGTTATGAACCTAGGCAACATGTATAGAATTTAGGGGCAACTTGTATAGAATTCAGAGACAACTAGTATAGGATTTGCTGTGTAACTTGTATAGGATTTTGGGAAACTTGTAAAGAACTCAGAGGCAACTTGATCACAAATTGATCGACTTGTGGAATTCCTTGCACATGATGAATTGCAATAGAGGCGAGACACCCTTCTTTTTTTTGCTTGTTTGTTTTGGTTGTAAGTTTAGATGACCACCACAAATGTCACATGCGCCTAATTGGTCGATCGCAATGCAAAAGATCTTCTTACACCTAAAAATAACAGTTTGTTGCATGTTTATGCGTGTTCACAACGAACGACATCGCATCAAATAGGAGATGAAGACTTCTTAAGGGAAATGGGTATTGGATGTGATGACACCGGATGGAACTTACACAATTATCGAGAGATAACACCAACATACATTGTGAACAGTTTGAAAATTTTATTTATCTTATTATATGCAGAGAGTGCTTTGGCGGTGTTGCTTTCACTAATCGGTTTATCTTAATATATGCAGTGTGCTTTAGCAAGAGATTTCGAAGCCAATATTCAAAGTTACTATAATTTTGATTCAAACATTGTAAACCCCAATTATACTAATCAGGTAAATAAAAATTGCAGTTATTACATATTAAGCTACATTTTTCAATGCTACAAACTTGTAATTTAGACTATTCCTAATTGCAACTACTGATATTTGAGTTTCTTTTTGTTTGTTTGTAATGAATAGGATAGTTCATCAGCACTACTGGAATACAACAGTTATGGACAGGATAGTCTTCTTCATATGCAAGGTGCGTCCGAAAGAGAAGTGGAATTCAATCCTGAGAGCTACATGTTTCATACAAACATTGAAAATGCCAACAATACTCATGAGGTAAAAAGGAATTCAACTTATAACACATATTGTCAGTGTGACATATATAAGTTCATCAAACCCTGTGCAAAAAATATTATAATAATAATGCAGCGGGCACTACAAGTTTGACTTACTTTGTCTTGCTTCAATGTGTTATTCCACTACTTTATCTTCCTCTCTATCTCCTTGGCATTTGACTGACCTCATGCTGTAACAGCAGAGCTCAATACCACCAGTGAACTACAGCAGCTATGGACAAGAACAAGAAATACAGAGACAAGAAGTGAGATTCCTAAAACTCGCATTTCACAATTTTTTTGAAAAAAATGGGTACTAACAAAAGAACTAAGATTTTATTGTAATGGTGAACCCCAAAATTTGTAGGAGATCATGTCACCGGGAGGAACAAGTTATGTACTATCATGTATGGATCAAGCTATACAAGCCTTATGAACCAAGTCATAGCTCAAAGCTAAATCTTCAAATCGTAATTATGAAGAATTTTTGTCATCCTGAAATGACAGGAAGTTTCATGGACATACTCAATGAGCCATTTCCACTAGAGGTATTTACTTGTTCTCTACATATACAACTAAATTACTTTGTTTGCTACAATACAAGATGAAATATCTAATAAAGACACCTTTTTCCTTACTCGGTGAAAAGCAGAACCGGATGTTCATCACTACCAACAGAATCTATGAGCCACCACAAGATGATGAGAGACCTATGAAATGAAGAATCAAAAATAGTACCAGAGTTTGCAAATGAAGAAAACATGGTACATGAGGAAAGACAAGATGGACAAGGCAGTGAAGGGGAGCAAGATATGAGGGCAACATGACAAAACAACATCTAGTAGCAAGTGAAGAACAAGATGAAGAAGAGCTCAGGCAATTCAGATTGAAAGCCAAAAAGTATTATGGCAATTGAGTGTTTGTCTCACGAACATGCTAGCAGGTGCATGTTCCACAGCCTAGGCATGAAATTCAAAACAATGTAAGATGCGACAGCTTTCTACAATGACTACGCATTTATAGTCGGGTTTTCATTGGTCAAATAGCACACATACAAGTGCCAAGACAAGAAAGATCACAACTATGGCTGTGTAATAAGGGTCACATACAAGTGTAACTTGTCCGAAAGAGAAAGGAGGATGATAGCACCGATGTTTTAGGAGTACGAAGCACAAGAAACAACAAAAGGAAGATTTGCTTTACGGAGTCCAAAGCGCAAGAAATAACAAAAGAAGATTTCGCTACACCGCCAACACCTAATCCTGTGCCAAACAAAAGGAAAACAAGCACGCTTGTACCAACCGAAAGTGCCCCACCGAACTTGTTGTCACACTACGTAATGGAGAATGGACAATAACCAAAGTTGAATCTTGAGCATAATCATGCGTTTGCAAGCAAGGATCGGAAAAATAAACTATTTTCACTGCAGATTAGGATGACTAAAATGGAGAAGGAACTTATTGCAACATTCAACAAAGTGAACCTACCAGATAGGAAGATTATGGCAGTCCTATCTTATATAAGAGGCGATGTCACTCCATACAACAAGAAACATATCAAGAACGAGAAGACAAAGATAAATAAGGCAACATCGGATAATGACATGCAAAGCAAGTGTATGACCTGGTTCTCTAAGAAAGCAGTGAGGACCCAATGTTCTTCTACAAGTTTTCCATAGATGAAAACAATAAAGTGAAAAACATTTTCTCGTCCAATGGTACAAGCAGAAGGTACTATGAGGAATTTGGAGATTGCATCGCTTTTGATACAACCTACAACACGAACAAGTACTCCCTCAAGTTTGCACCAATTGTTGGTATTACAGTGTCATGGGGACAATTGTCTGTTTGGTGCGCTTTCATAATGGATGAAACTACGTAAACTTTTGAGTGGTTGTTTCGCATAATGCCGACTTGTATGGGAGGAAAGCACCCTAAAACTATAATCACCGACAGGACCTAGCAATGAAGGCTGCTATCGTAAACGTTCTACCGGACACTATTCATCGGGAATCGCTTCTTCCACATTGTGAAGAAAGCTCAGGAGAAAGGTGGCAGGATATTTTCATTGAAAGGAACAAGAACTCGCATGACGATCTCTTTGACATTCTTAGGAACTCATTGACCAAAACAGAGTTTGAGTACTTGTACAAGAAGTTACCACAAACATATGATGTCGGTGGCTTCGTATACCTTGATGACATGTGGTTTAATAGGAAAATTTTGTTCCATGTTACTTCAAGAAGCATTTCTTCCCTTTCATCAACTCTACAAATGAGAAGTGAAGGCACAAATGCATTATTCAAACTGGATGTCACACCAAGGTATAATATTATGAGATTTATGAATGAGTTCCAAAGAATTTCAGATACAATGAGAAAAGAATCAAGCGTAACAGGACTTTGAAACCAGATCAATGCCTTGGTTGAGTACGGCATATGAGTTCGAAAAGGCAGTCGTAAGGTTGTACATAATGTAAAGATATTCTTCAAGTTTCAAAAGGAGCTCATATTGGCAACAAAATATGAGGCTCAAGAACTCCAGAAAGATCAAGTTTATGCAATGTTAAAATCTGAGTACCATAGGCAGTTTGAGTTCAGAACAAGGAGATACATTGTGACAAAGAGACTTGACACGTAAAAACTATGATGTCTCGTGTTGCAAATTTGAAAAAGATGGTATAATATGCTGCCATATCGTCAAGGTGCTCACAAACCTAAATATATCTCAGCTAGATGACAGTTATTTCATTGAAAGATGGAGGGCTAAAGAGAGGAAACAGTTGACAAGGCGTAATATCTGCATCGTAAATAGAGATTGAGAAGAGCAGGCTATTGAGGCACAACATATTGTCAAACAAGTTGAGCAATATTGCTTCAGATGGATCAAGAACAATGGAAACATTCAACTATGTTCTAGAAGAAGCCGAAGTAATGCAAAGAAAACTCAATGAACTAGCAGATGAAGTCGATCGCAACAATCACAACTGCTCAACAAAGTGGTACTAATGTTTTGCAAGATGCTAATGATGCAATCAGACTACCTCAAATGTAATCAGCTCAAGAAAGTGATACAATGCTTTTGCAAGACCCTAATAATGCTCAGAAAAGAGGAAGGCCCAAGAAAGTGACCAGGCAAATAGGAATAGTTGAGGACATCAGAAGCAAAGCAAAAAGCAACTTTACCTGTACACACTGTCGTGAAGGAGGGCATAACATCAAGACATGCCAAAAAAAGCATCTTCCTCCTGTGCCTAAAAAAACAAAGAAAAGGAAATCAGGTAACACAGAGAAACATAGGCAAAAAGTAAATGTTAGCACTACAACAACAGATGTCACTTCTTCATATGTATATTCATCTAATGTTGTTGATATTATCATGCAGGAGATGTTGACAACACCAATAAATAGTAGTAGTGCAAGTGCAAAGCAAGCAAAGCAAAAAGAAGGGAAAGTCAAGAATTGAGAAAACCAAAACAAGAGATGGAATGCTAATAGCTGCAACTACAGTGGCCAAATAATTTATGTAATTTATTAGTAATAGAGCAATTGTAAATTCAATACTATTATATCTTTAGACCTACAATAAAATGTATCTATCTGAGGCTACTGGAAGAGACTACTGGGCCGCAACTTGATAAAACATGGATTGCACGTGCTCATAACTAAAATTGCAGTGCCCTACACTGGCAATTTATATTACATCAAACTGCAATTACATAACTGAATATTTAAGTTGTTTGGTTTACATATGCAAAGGTCCTCATACCATCGCATCGCTAAGAGAACTTGGTGCGTATATACATACCGCCATATGATTCATCCATGGTTTCAATTGATTGTCATTTTTCTTTTTTGTTGCAATGCAAAAAAATAACAACTTTTGAGTCATCCTTGTTATGAAAATTACCATCACGCTTCACAACTAAAATTATCAACACATAAATATTTCAATCACTCACACAAAGAGTTCACAAATCCTAGCAATATCAAGAAAGGCGACCCTCTGCTTGAGCAATGGCATGTTCTGATCTAACTTGCTCAGGTGGCCTCCCACTCCTGATATCGGCAGAATTGGAGCTAGGTGGCCTTCCCATCTTCCTGTACAGACAAACCCAACAAATAAGACAATGTAGTCAAATCACAATACATAATCAATATGCAAGAAATGGTTGCATGTAATATACTGTAAGCAGGATAGACAACTAAATGATCAATTCATTCTAGATCAAGAAAAACACAAAACAATTATTGATGAGGCCATCGAACCTCCCTGTGAAATCATTCAAGAAAAACAAAGATGGAACAGCCCCACATCTTGGCCTACCTCCAAAAACCTTCATCTAACAAAAACACAGATCACATAGGACAGAGCACAAAGGACAATTTATTTCTATGGAAGGACAAGGATAAAAACTTGGTGTGGTGACACATAACACAACAAACATAAGACAAGGTGTGTTAGCACAAATCACAAAGGACAATTTCTTTCTATGGAAGGACAAGGATACAAACTAGGTGAGGGTAAGCACTATCACAAATAACAAAGAAATCACAAGAAGCATATAACAAGGCGACTCATATTGTCATCATATGATCAATTCAACAACTATCAATGAGTTAAAAAGCAAGTGCTACATAGACTAAATTTAAAAATGCAAAACTCACGGTTGCCATGGTGGTATCGAGGACAAAGGATCTCAATAAGATGTTGGTTGGACTTTAATCGACCGCGCACCCTCATGGTGCTTCTAGTATCCATGCACAAAAGTCATACTTCAACATCTTGGTCTGTAAGAATAAAATCAAATTCATAATAATATAACACAAGACCCAATTGAACTATCTATAAACAAGAAGACAAGAGGAACATGCACAACCCTCAAATTTCTCCTTGTCTTCCCTATAAAAGGTTAGTAGTACACAACAAAAAACACTTATAGACAAAACCATAAAACTAGAATAATGGGTACAAAAGAGTTAACATCAAAGAATCCAACAGAATATTATCATCTTGTTTACTTTAGCCTCTTCAATGTATATTAAAATTTACAACCATTTTAGCATCAAATGCTCTCACCAAACTAGCTACTTCTTTACAAAGTGGCATGCACTCATAGCAAGAACCTACACCCTATATTGACCTAAACGCAAGATCTAGAGACAAGCCTCAAATAATGCTCCCTGATTCAAATTGCCAGAGACCTGAGAAAGAAAAAAATAGAAACAAACAATCAGATTCAAAAACGTGAAGTTATAATAAACAAAGTGACGTTGGAACTAATATTACCTCCTTCACTTTGCATGTACCATCATATGCACTATTGTATTCATTGAAAACCATGTCATTAACAAGTTTGATGAAGTTGACTAATATCATCTTCGTGTACTTCTCCAACATATTCAGATGGACTTCAAAATGCTCTAGATTCTTTATAGCATACACACCACTATCATTGATTATGTTGAAAAAAGAAAAAGAAAAAGGGAAAAAGGGAAAAATAGGAAACAATGGGACTATAAGCACAAACAAAATCCACATGATCTATATAAATCAAAGGACTACATTTCAATCACATACTTATCAGATTGCTGGGGTACAGTTCCAAAGAAGACATGGAATGCATGTAAGCCATAGTCGATATTAACAACTTGTTTCCAGACGGTGGCCAAGTTTTCTAGCTACAAATCAGGCAAAAAGAAAATGACTACACCATGCAAAATAATATTTGTTTTGATGAAGGATATAGTAAACTACTGTAGAACTGAAAATAATGAGAAAAAACTACCACTGCAATACTAAAAATAGACAAATGGTGCATATACAAATACAAACTGATACTTACAAATTCATCTTTCACAGCTTTGTGGAAAGCTGAGTCTACTCCAAAGCACACTGTGCATGAATCCAAGATTATACACCATCTCAGGCTAAAATACAGTACAACAACATACCACCAATCATGGAAGAGTATTGGAAAATAGAGCTGACAAAATAACAAACATTGTGATTATTAGTAACATCACATAGTAGGACTAGAACACAACATTTATGCTAGTACTCTTTTTCAAACAATAGAGAAGATATGTTACGCACATAGTCGCTGGATGTTAAAGGCCTGGCACGATGAGCACCCTTAAAGCATCTCACAGCAGTCTCAAATAGCTCCTTCTCCTTCTCATCATCACGACCATGATTTCCAATAATATAATCCTACAATAACAAATTGACCGATATTATTTCCATATAGTGCAAACATATAGTTTACAAAGAATACATCAACGGCTACTAACCCCAACTTTAGAGAAGAAGTAATGCTTTCTAGAATCCCTGGGGTGTTTTCTAAGGAACAGCAGCTTGCAAAATGCGTTCACTACAAAATGGTTGACCTTTCCGCCAGGCCGAAGAGAAGATGAAAGTGCACTCAACAAGACAATAACAAACCCATAATCCACCACTTTTAGACTGCAAACACAAAAACAAAACAATTCACAGTGAATTGGTACAAGTATTAACACACGGTGCTGCAGAAGGCTAAGAATGGGAAAATTGTGTAAATTTCAAACTTACTTCAAGTGTTCGCTGCTTTCTCCCATCTTCAAAATAGCTTCATACACATCAGATTCAAGTTTGGACACACTAATCTTGGATTGAGGGATGATAAAAGGGCTGATCTTGTACATCTTTGGCTTCACAAGCCGCCTAGGACGATGAATAGCAACCTTTGAACTCAAGATCGCCAAACAACTTCATCTGGACGACTCGTAGTTCAATACAAATCCATAGTCGCCAATAGACTTTTGCAGACAAGCAAGGCACACCAACCACAGACTTTTCACGATGGGATGGAAGACGTGATTGAATAGGTGTCTACAAAACATACAACAAGGAACACATAAAATTGTTCGAAAAAAATGGAAAAACTAATAGTGTTAGAGCAAGGATCTAATAATTTCAATATATCCTAAAAATGCATCACAAAAATCACACAAACACAATACGATACACTATCAAAGAAAAAAGAAGGGGCATTTACTCCAAATATATATAAGCTATTACATGATCCGAAAGCAAGCCCCAATCGCTACCATGTAGCATTGTACTAACTACTTCCCTTCTACTACAATGTCTCCAAAAAAGATAAAGCGTAGGAAAAGTGCACTATCACATTATCTCCCACCACAAACTTTCCGAATGATAAGATTAGGTACGCCTAATTACAATTTTTATAGGATCTCCATAAGGACCTGATCGCAAAGAAGAGGAACAAAGTTGACTTGGATCTTCTTCGATCTCGTAATATTCAGTTAAAGGTAAAGACTCCATACGGATAACGCCCTAAAACAACAATAAATACGTAAATAAGACCAGAGAGATCAAAAGTTACATCACAATACAAAATCGATATAATGCAATAGGGAGGATTACATTTTCAACATTCCCATTTATCTTAGTCCCAGCATTTCCAGTGCCAATGGTCTCCTCATTGCTCACATTACCACCCCTAGGAGACGTCGGCTTATCAACAAAAACCCATTCTTTAGATGCAGACCTAGATTTCAAGTTCAAGTTGCTTTTGGTTTCAACCTATGAAAAAATGAAACTAAATCAGGTGGTAAAACATTCCTTGTACATCAAAAACTACTTGGCATCTATAGAAACAAAACAACATACATTTCCAGGGACACCTCCATCGGACATATTAGCACCAACATTCTGACCTGAAGTAGAAACTCTACTCAACTGCAGCAACAAAGAATAAATAAAATTTCATATACATAATATATAATGACTTAGCATGGGAAGAATAAACAAGATGGAAGAGGACATGTACCATAGACAACGCTCTATCAAGAGGACAAGATGTATCACAAGTAGTACCAACAGGGCGCCTCAAGTTAGGATCTGCAACATAATTTCCTAAGTCATCTAGTTCTTCAAACATTCTGAACGAAGGTACACTAGGGCTACAAAAGAATGGAATCTTCGTCTTCAGACAAGGTTCCTTGACAGGTGCTTTTCTAGCAAAAAAAAAATATAAGACAATAAAGAAGGCTGAAACTTAAATGAAATAAAAAAAGTCATATTGCACAATTCAAATACTACAATTGCAGAATTACAAAGGTGCAATTTATCGATAAAGAGAATGCAACATATAAAAATAGGGACTAACCATTAAGATCTTGAGCAGAAGCGCATTTTCATCCAAGTCACTCTAGAACCAAATTTTGAGCATTCTCCACTCCAAAAGGACCAAGACCACTCAGAGAACCAATAGCATTCCTTAGACTCGGTGCTTCTCCTGTTTGTCCTACATAGAGACCATGCTCAAACATGAACCCAATTCATATATCTTAGATTTCAGTAAAGCATTTTTTTTTTCATCATTGGGACAAACTGGGCCCTCTCAACTGCATACCAACTAAGGGCATAGCAAATGCCGCATTAGTTGTCTCGCCTTCATGAACAGAGAGGAACCAAGGGGAAGCAAAGATATGCACTAGTTGCTTTGCCTTTCTAAACAATAGAGAACATAATGAAACAAGTCTATTCAAGAGGGTATTTCATTTACTACATCAATACCTAGTAGTGTATATTACTAACTAAAAGAAAAAATATGTCTGGAACCTATGCCTATCTCGATCATGGAATAGCGTAACAGCGACTACAAAAGCATATAAAAACAAGAACCAAATAATGCAAAACTCACTTTTAGATTGGGCTTTTGACGTTTAGTTGCAACATTAGTAGTTAACACTTGGTCTTCCTCAATAACTACAAGATTATCCTTGTTACATCCATTTCGATTTGATCCACGACAGCTTGCCTAAAAAGACAAAAGTGACCCAACAATTTAGAAAATAAACAAATCAAGACAATTTAGAAATATGAACATTCACCTCAAAGATTATGATCTTTTATGTGACTCGGAGGGACTTGCCAAGACGTTGAGAGAGTCGAGTCCTAGACGCTACACTATTGGCGTCGAATATTGTGATGCGATCTTTTCCTCTTCCTTTTACTTATAGCTGAACCTAAAAATAATCATAAGATTATGAACACACATACAAACAAATCAACTAAATGCAGAAATAAATGTTACACAACATTCCATGTACCTTCAAATTGATGAGTCTTTGGAAGGAATAATTTCATTGATCGAGAAGCACGACAATTCTCACCACTAGATCCATCGATAATCCATCGATTCAATTTTATCACCACAGAGCATTCTTCTTCATTTGTTTCAAGAGGAGCAAAGAATCGAGGATGCACATCTTCAATAATGGTATTATTTGCAGCAGATGCAAAGCACCATCCACTTCTTTCACAATTTGTTTTACTTGTATCACCACCATTCCCCGCATCAAAGACATCATCTTGCACAACAAAATGTCCTAGAGAAGCGGTGGGGCTTCATATTTAGCACGGACAAAGATCATCATCATCACCATTATGATGTGTCGGAGAAGGAAGAGGAGCTTCATATTGCAGACGGATACCATCAACAACTCCATCATCACCATCATCATGTCTTGGAGGGGGCACTCTAGCAGCAGCAGAACCCTCACCTCATCGGAAGCATCACTACCACGATTAATTACATGAGTCCTATGCATATACATAAACATCTTAGCAACAAGTGTGCCGGGCTCCTAAAGCCTAGTCTTGTATGGTGGTTTTCAAAAATATTGCACATGTTATCCATGTCTGTAATGCCAAGTTAATAGTGACATATGAATCATGTAAATTTCATTATACAAGAGTAATGAAATGATCAAATCAAAGGATTGCACAAAGACACATACATTTGTCCCGATGAAATCACAACGTCTATCCAAAGTTCTCCTAAAAGAGCACAAGCCTCTTCCTAGAGATACTCTTCAAAGATAGCATGTGTCATCGATGGATTTCACCTACATAAAATCAACTCAACCAAGTGATCTCAAAAAACCCATACAGACTAATACAACTCTAGATGTGCATTAGAAGTCAACAAAACCCAATAATGTAATGTTAACAAGGCATGGGCACCACACAAACTTCATAGAGAACTAGGGGCTATTAGATGTAGAAAGTTTTGAGATATCACACAGCAGATAAATCACTTCTAAAACTTAATAAAACATCAGACAGACAAAATGAAACACCTTTTGCAACTAAATAGATAGCCACTGGTTCTAAAACTAAAAGCAGTGACCTCTGAAATTAATCACAATCAGGACCAACAACATCGCTACTGTAAATCACAATCTTGAGCTATGAACTTAATACAAGAATGACACTTGTACAGATTTAACATGCATATTGCACATGCTTATAACTAAAATTGCAATGGTCGTAACTTATAATTTATATTATTGGTGATTGCAATAAATGCCTTTGATCAAGTAAGCAACCTAAGATCAACACTCAAGATTTTTGGTAGATTTTTTTCATACTAGACAATACAACACCAATGTATATTGGGCAAGCAAAACCACAATAAATAGATGAAAAGTTGTGTTAGCGTAATCAAGAGAATTTTTTCTAAGAAAGCACAAGGTCAACATTTTGGTTGACAAGAAGAATCGTAAGAGCCTTAGGGCACTAAGACTAAGAAATATTTATACAACTCCGAAAGATCTAAACTCATGCAGCAAGGATACATGATACATCAATAAAGCTCATGGATACACAACATCACAACTACAAATATGAATTTTTAGGTTCACTACTCAATTGTCGCTTTCCATAAATCTCACCGGATACACGATCATATGAAGCAAAGGTCTTGATCATCGAGCCCTTCCAACAATGGATTCTTGGCGAGATCTAGGGCGGTGATTACGTACTCCAAAGTTGATATAATCAAGATAATAACCCTACATATGATTTCAAAGGCATCACTAAAACATGTTTGCATAACCAAAAAAACGGACAACCTGAATAAAGGAAAAAAACTACAAATATAGGCACACTTACAGCTAGAAAGTATATGCAACCACCAATTGTACTCCGATGCTTCTTTCTATAGTTTGTAATGGAAGAAAACATCCAATCATAGATGAACTTTGACCAATTCCATTTTTTCACCTTAGATACATCAATCAATGAACCTAGATACTGCGGGCTCTCGGATAAGTACTAGAATTAGCACAAAGAAATGTAGACAAGGCTACAACCATGAATATCAAAGCACGTCATCATCGATAACGTGCCTCCTACCAACTTGTCCCCAAATGTCTTGATCGTGGGCAAAGAGGGCTCTTTGATTCTTTGAAAGGAAATTGCTCTTCAGAGACTCAAAGATAATTCTCCTTAATATCTTCACCATCATTTGGAAGCCCTAAAAAGAGATGGTGACAATGGATCCAATGGAATCACTTTCCTCCAACTACTATGTCACTACAACTCACATCTACTTGATCGCTATCCATTGCACAAATCCTCTGGGTCTTTGAGCAACCATCGTACTCAAGTAAAATTCCAAAGCCATGATGCCTGATAATTTTCTTTTTGCGCTCATCCAACTTTGCTATTATCTTTTCTCCAAAGTACTTGCTATTAAACCTACTTCCTGGTCTCTCTGATGTACCTGCAGCGCCACTCAATTTCCCTTTACCTCTACCTCTAACTGTTCTGATACTCTGTAAAACAATGCAACAAAAAAGAAAATCTGGTTAGGATACTAGAATCACTAAACATGGTGACAAATTTAGCAAAAAACTTCATTAGTTGGCTATGTTTTTTGAACAAAACCTATTCCCCTGAAATATCATGCTCATCATGCATCCGCTCAATCGTAATGCTACTGAATTTACCTTTCTAGTCTGGACACCTGAACCCCTTGCTTTCCCTTTCTTCTCAACAAACTTAGCAAACTGAGAATACATAATAGAAACAAAAATATCAGGTACAGTTCAAATGCAAATAGCACTATACAAGAACAAAAGTGCATGATGACATCAAGCATTCAAGAACAGTAAAAGAAAAATAGGCAAGGACCAATGCCACCAAAGATCACTCAATCATCTAAAGATAATAATCATGCAAAGATATACAGGAACAATAAAACTAGCATGGACCCTAAACTACTACTACTACAGGAGTAATACAAAACTAAAACAACCACAACACAATATATCGAGATATTAATGAGACAAAGGTTTCACAACATACTCCACAAACGGCTTTTTTGAACATGCTTCAAAGTTTTCAAAGATTTCACTAGTATCAATATTATCATCTTTGATTTGGATCCTAAAAAAGGCAACAAGATATATCATATATCAAATTATTATAATACACAAGTGCACACACAAAAACAAATTCAAAATGAACTTAGTACCTCGCCATCATTGAAAGGATCAGAGGTTTCCTCTTCGAGTTGTTAGGAAGATCATCCTCACTCTCACCATTTGTAGACTCACCATCGAAAGAAACTCATCATCATCCATGGCTACATAATAAAAAAAATGGTTAATGATCTCATTGCTAGCTGCATAAAAAACCAATCGAATTGAAATTTAGCAAAGCTCTCTCTGAGATGAGGGGTCAGGGCCTAGCATGTCAAGTGCATAAGAAGCTAAAATTACTAGTACAAGGACTTCTATATAAAGAAGGAAATTACTAGAACAGAGCATGATTTTGACGAGAACACCTAGATGCTTGACATCTTGCTTGTGGATGATTGCTCACCCTATACAATTTTCATATATTGTGCAAAGGAAATTCAGTCCTGAAATGCGGAATGCATAGCACTCTCATGGTTTGTTATCAATATGCAGATAGTACAATAGTATAGTACAACACATAATTCAGTTATCAAAATTACATAACAAAGGCACACAAAATCAGGTGCCACATGTGTATCACCTATGTCAAGAGGGTCCACAACGACTGACTGAAATACCAGGACCCATAAAACTCCAAAACATGCAGTAAGTTGTGGGAGCTTAAACAAATTTCTAAAATAAACCATGCATGTGAGCTCATGCAGACACAAACACAAATCAATTCAGTCCTATTTAACGTATCTGACAGAACCAAATAAACAAAAACTACTAAATGGCAGTCCTATTTAATCATGTGAATCAGCGAGCACATCTGCACATGCATGGAGGATCGAAATCATATCATAGCATTAGCAATAGCATATATAGCATACATTGTATCTAAATCTGAAATCATATCATAGCATTATCAATAGCAATAGCATATATTCAACAGAGAGAACCGCACTCGATGGAAGCTCAATTACCATACAAAAAAATTAAAACTAATCAAGTTATCAAACAACTCACTCGTAAATCGTAACTAGTATCGAAATGAAATGAACAAAAAAAGAATAGAACACACGGTTAAAAGATCGGATATTACACATGTTAAACACCATAATTGCAGTAATTTAAGTGTGCAATTTACTACTTATATGATGATAATCTATATTGCAGAGCATTTTGTTAAGGATAAAACCAATAATAGATCGAAGAAGAAAGCACATTGTGTAGAGAATAGCCCTTTTCGATTTTTTCAATATGTTGTGGTATAGTCTTCTTCAACTATAGATCAAATAAACCATTGAACAACCATACCAAGCAAAAAAAAGCAAGCACCATTGCTGACCATAAAAACCATTGCACACAAAGAACAATAACAAATCGCCCTAATGCTCTGGCTGCTACACCATGGCGCACAGCACGGGCCGTAGCTAGCTCGCTCAACCCAACACAACAAACATAAACACCACCAATCTCTAACCCTATGACCTCCTGACGCTAGAAGATTTTACCAACCAAGCAAATCGACACCACATCATGTACCAGCATATGCAAATCGACACCATATTGCAATGCTCCTCCGGATCTGCTGGATCCCCTATACTTCACCTGGATCCAATCTTCTACAAGCAATGCAAGCCTCAAATCCTAGCTCCCCCTCAATCCCAGCCGCAAATCGAACCAGACCCAAAGATGGAGGCAAGTCGCACTGCTCTGGCGCTTATCCTACTACCCTCGAAAGCGGGGGACTTCTAAAACCCACAACAAAATCAAACAAGCGCAAAATCAAGGGGCTAAATAAGCTTAAATCACCCCTCATCCACCTCGCCGACATCATCCCACCCCACCTTGCTTCCGCCCGATTGCTCGTCATTGCCGGCCAAGCAATTTATTACACAAGCAGACTCATCCTCGGCGAGACAACGCCCGTCTGTGTGAGGAAAAAGCAAGCGACTCATCCTCCATGAAATCGAACCACAAATACATCAAAGATGCAATCAAATCAGAGATCTATTGAACCATAAACACAGATGACCCAAAAAACAGAGCTCGAATCAGGGAAAGAGAGCGGTAAGAAGAAGGTACTCACGACATCAAGCTATATGGCGGAGCAATGAGCCTCCGAATCGCCGAGGAGGAGACGCCGACGAGCCTCGACGCTATGGCGGAGCAATGAGCCTCCGAATCGTCGAGGAGGGGACGCCGACGAGCCTCGACGGGAAACCACGGAGAGGCGAGAACAATCGCCACCGCGACGAGCTCCGTAAAGCACGATACCTTTTTATGCGCGGGGATCGAGGAATACTAACGATCTCCGAATTGGGTTCTCGGTCCGTTGGGTAGTAGCGGATGCGGCCTCTCGGTGTCCGGACCCGATAAGAAAGATCGTACCCAAAGCGAAGACAGATCGCAAACTCCATCCAACGGAGGAGGCATCGCTCAAACAGAGATGATTTCAAAGCGATCGCATAATAGGAAATGTGGAAAACTAAATAGAGAAAATAGAGTGCTCATGGGGAATAAGCACAACGGCATCGTCATGTGGAATTTGTCCCAGGCTCCAATATAGGCTTACAGCTGCAAAACTTGTCTACACTATTGACCCTGCTGGCAACAAGTGTCATCGAAATACATTTTTGAGAAAGATAGTAACTGGATGCTCGTTCAATAACTTGACAATTTAAAAATCGATGAACACAAATAATATCTAGCTCGATCATAAACAGCTTGAAGTTGGTACAGGGCTTCAAAGAAATAAATAATCATAGCATACAACTAAATAGCAAGAATGACATCTCTGCCTTTATCAAATTCAAAAAGAAATAGATCAGTGATACAATCATGAGTTATCGACTTGTGCAGAACAATATAGTTACCATTACATAGCAGCATGCATGAGACTGAGCCGAGCTACCAAAAAATGAACTCATCGCCAAACAAAACGCACGGACAACAAATGCTGAAACTGAAAGTAGCAACCATTCCAGATCACTGTTTGCTCAGCTCAGCTCTTGCTAACAAGTACTAATACTAGTCTACCAAGCAGACACCACCACTGACACATTCACACAACATACTACTTAGCACTACTATTTCCTACAACGTCAATGCTCCATCAGTAGCTAAGCTACATCAGTACGCCCAGAACCTGAATTAGATGTTCAGGGACCTTCCACTTCGCGCCCAGAGTATATCCATCAGGAAGCAGCTGGGCAAGCACAAATGCCTGATGCACCCACTTCAGACATTGAACAAAGATCAACCAAGCGCCCCCAGCCGCCATACCTGCCTGCTGCGAACAAAGCCCATGCGCCCCCTCACCCCCAGCCGCACCAAATCAACAGCCACAACCCCCGCAGCAACCATATCACAACTAAACAAGGGGCCATCGGCACCGGATCCATGGATGACTTCACGTATGACTTCGAATCACCAAGGTACCTAGAGCACCAGATGCGGATCCATCGGCGCCGGATTTACCAACTACAGAAGCCAAGGCAGGGCGGGGAGGTGGTACAGGAAATAGCGCAGGGGCGGCGGCGTGACGTGGGAGGCGAAGGCGGAGGCGAGCCGTGGGGACTTGAACGGGCGGGCCGGCTGCAGCACCTCGCCACGGTGGTCGTCGTCGCTGGCGACACAGCGGACACGGGAGGACGACTCGGCGGCAGCGGAATTGACGGTGGCCCAGCGGAATGCGGATCCAGCAAACCCAAACAACGAAGATTCCATGGAATCGAAGGAAGAAAAAGCAGAAGCAACGAACCTGGGAAGAATCGCCTCTCCGACCATGGAGAGTGTTGCAGGGAGGAAGACTGGGGGAAATGAGGCAGCCAGACAGACGCGACTCCCAATTTGAAACAGTACCGAAGGTGGGCCATCCAAATCCGAGAAAGAAACGGACAGACGGAAGGATACACACGATGCCCATCGAACGGCCATAAAAAACGTGTGCCAACAAACAACAAAACACACGTGTGTCATATAGCATTTCTCTTTATTAAAACCAACCTAATTGGGCCAAAACACACGTGTGTCATATAGCATTTCTCTTTATTAAAACCAACTTAATTGGGCCACTCTTGTGCTGACTTGGTACCAAATATGTGCTTTGAAATGGTCTTGGCCTGCATGCTCTTTCGCTTGTCCGGTGCTTCATCAGCGTCGCAGCTCACCACCACTCAATCTGGCCCACAAAAAGGACCCGGGTTTCTTCGTTCCATGGCGGCTTCGTTCGGGCCGAAGCGGGAACGAACTAGCGTGCGTACGTGCTTTACTCTGTGGCCGCAGTGTGGGGTGGCGGCACAGCTCAGTCCCTTGGACCTTGGTCGTCGACACGCGACGGCGACTCCGCTGGCTGGTTCATCCATCATCGCCCGGTCATCGCCATATGACGCCATCGCGAGCGCGCAAATTAAAGCTTCGCCCGGCTCGCGGCTGATTGTGAATCTGTGAGCTGTGAGACTGTGACCGACCCTCCTCCTGCCGCAGTGCCGCGGGGGGCAGCGTTGATCCTTGAATCTTCTCGGCCTACGGCTACGAGCGCGGGCTGGCGGCAGGTGCATGACGGCGGCGACGGGGAACGCGAGGTGGCTTTACCATACACGACACCCAGGGGCCAGGCACGCGCTGTTGCAGCTAGTAGCTCTTCATTGGTTTTGGCTTTGAACATGTGGATGGAAGCCAAGAGGCAGAGCGTACGAATGTGCAAGAGAAACCCGAGGGCATTCATCAGGAACGTGTCAAAGCTCGATCGAACGGGACATTGGGTGAAGCCTGGGGAGAACCCTATCTAGCTGGTTGTCCCTCGGACTTGTCGGGTGGCAGGCACAAAACCTGTCGATCGGCAGCCACGATGCAAATAAGAGGCTTATTAATGAGCTGATGTCAGCACAGGCTCACAGCCTAGCGGTGATCATGCATGTATATATAAATATAATATAATGTATATACAGCTTGTGCTCCCGCAGTATGATACCTTGACAGCATTTAGTTTAGATGATTCGTTTTGTTTATAGGGTGGACAAGATACAAATATTTAAATCACTTTTTAGATTTAGTCTACAAATTACAGATACAACATGAATCTCAGATAGATTAAGATAGAGTTATACCAAACAGGCACATCACCACATTGTGGCACTCTCAACATGCTGTTGTAGGGTCCGTTTGGATGTGAGGATCGTTTCGGATTCTCTTCGTAATCACTAAAAACACTTCCAAACTGTCAGACACGGTACTGATTCTAGGTATCCAATGATTCTCTCTTTTTGTACTAGACTAGAGACCAGAATCACCTCCAGAGTAGTTTCTCCGGGTTCTTACCATTTTTTTTGTAAACATATAGGAGTATTTTTATGAATTTGTTTCATGTAAATCAATGGTTTTCGTCACCCTTCAAAGAATCAGAATCCGACCAGCTAGCCAAACGATTTGAGAAAGTGGTTTTGATTCACATGAAGAAACTTTCAACACGTTGTACTCATTGAATGGGAAACCACGCACGCAAGTTGTATCCCGCGGGCCGCGGGTGTTTAATTTCTACGTGACGATATTGCCTGGCTCGTTCACGCCCAACTTCCCAAGTCGCCAAGTCCCTCTCCCTAGGGTGACGCCTTCCCAGTCCGTCGAGGCCCATATATACCGATCCTCACAACGCTGAAAAGCAAAGCTGTCAAAACGCTGAAAAGTCTCGCAAGCACACAAGGCGGCGCTGTGACAGCAACGCGCATATATAGCTAGAGCTAGCTGGGTCTCTTTACTTCTTTAGCTAGCAATAGCAAGGCCACCACCGCCTCGCCTCGTCACTTCTCCTGCGTTGCCGCCGGCGCGGCGATGGCGCCGTTCATGAACGCCGAGGAGCTGGTGGTGACGCTGGCGCCGGTGGCCGTGTACTGGGTGTACGCGGGCATCTACGAGCTGCTGCTGGCGCGCACCACGGTGCTGGACAAGTACAGGCTGCACTCGAGGCGGGACGAGGAGACCAAGAACATCGCCTCCAGGAAGGACGTCGTCAGAGGGGTGCTCCTGCAGCAGGCCATCCAGGTCGCCATCTCCGTTGCCGTCCTCAAGGTCAGTACTCAGTAGAGCTCTCCCCACTCTTCAGTATCCATCTTATGCATTGCACTTGCATGCATCTCTGATCGTCGATATCTAGCTAGTTATTAGGGAGGTTTCGAGCATCCATGTACAATTTATTGACCATTAGGGTGCCGCTAAGACGTGTTGTATCGAATATTTTATTTTCTCTACCTTAATACAGAGACGTGCAAACCTTTTGTGTGTTCAAGAAAAAAGCTACTTATTAGGAGAAACGAGGAGTATTAACCAAGCAAAAAAGAACTTGCTGTCCTCGCCCTGGTTTGCATGCATGCTGTTGGACCACTCTAAAAACGCACTTTGTTTTTTTTTCTTCATATAATAACATAGATAGACAGACAGGATGTGATTACATACTAGTAGTTTCAATATCAATAAAATAGGGCTCTAGTTTTATTATCTTTTAATTGACATTGCCCAAAGCCAGACAAGTCACATCTCTGTGACTCCGCCTCACCGTTCCAAGAAGAAACAAGATGTTATATAAGCACAGCCGGTGGGCGGTGGCGTTATATATGAATGAACAGTAATATCTAATAAAACGTGGCAAAATAATGGGGATGCTTAACGACAAAAGAGAAGCTCGGTGCTGGAGATATTTTATATACTCGGCCTCAATCAGTGATAAATACTCTATAGAATATCGCTCTCTCTGGTCAGTCCTTCAATTCTGAGAGTCCCGTGGAGGAAAGGAGTGCCAGTGTGTGACTGCCCGGAAGCTCCACCAGCTCTGTCGTCGTGCAGGCAACCAGGGATTAGTCAAAACTAGGGTCAACCATGTGCTTGCAATGCACGCACGACATTAAAGGCAACCTGTGACAAACAATTGTGTTGGTAAGTCATAGCTGAAAGTATTGTTGGCTGATTTATTGTGAGAGAAAAAATACTATTTGTTACTGAAAAAGTATAACTTATAAACTAAGCGAAGAGGATAACAGGCACCAAAGTTTGAAACGGCTGCCAAACCAGCATCAGCCTCGATTTCACACTCAGAAAGATGTGTTTTGGATTGTTGCTGACATGACCACGCGCGTAACTAACCTACTACTACCCGTTCTTTAGGTTCTTCCCCTAGGTGTTTTGTTCATTCTTTTCACATGGCTTAAGATTTCAGATTTGACACGAAACGCCTACTAGTGCTCCCATTGGCCCCATATCACGCAAGCTTGTGAGTGCTTGACACAGCCACCGCCCACCGCAGACTTCAGTCAGCGTGGCCTCTGGCAGTCCATGCACAGGATTGGGGAGGGGGACGTCTCGCCTGCATCTGAATGGTTTAGCAGTTAGCCTGACAAGCATTGAAGACCGGTCTGCGCTCTGCGCCGCTCTGGTCAATGCTGGCCGTGTCCACGCAGCGCAGGCACCGCACCAGCCCGTGGCCATTCACAGGGCAGCCGCCTGCTGTACATTGTGTTAATTACTCTTTGGATCATCTAGTTGTGGATCAGTGAGGTTTCAATGGATTTCTCGTAGTAATGGTGTGAACGGAGAGGGACAGAGAGAGAGATGAAGAGCTAGGGTTAGACACTGACCATCCATTGAGTAGGGGATCCGGCCATCAGGTTCATTGGTGAAGTTCTACGCTAGGCAGCGACGGTCGGAGAAGAGAGAGCGACGTAGTGAAGACCGTGGTGGCGCAGTGCAGTGGCAGCGGCGGTGCTTCCCGTCACTGGCTACGCCCCTCTGTTAGATCGGAGTAGGGTTTCTAGGTGGGGCGTACGGCTCAAGCAAACCTCGTACTGAGAGCCGCCGACCCCACCTCTATTTAATGCGCAGTGTGACGGGGGCCCGCCAACCATAGATGGACTGGGCGCCCCCGATCAGGGCACGAGGTCAAGGCCCAAGTGGCCGTTGGGCCACTGTGGTTGGGAGATCAAACCAACATTCTCCCCCTTGATCTCAACTCAACTTTAAACTTTGACTTTAATCCTTTTCACTTTTATTTGTTCCATCACAGATTAGTGCATAGAGCATGCTTCATCGTCACGGTCAATCGCCGATAGACTTAACAGCTACAATACACATCTCTGTTCTGAAACAGATTCTTTAACTTTGGGCCCTTTATTGTCCGAAAATCATAGGCTATACCATAAACCCATGTCGACTGTGTGTTCTCCAAACACACTGGGTGGTAAGTCATTTGTACGCGGATCCGCAAGCACTTGCTTGTTACTTATATGTTAATACTTTTAGTATGATTTTGGACTTTCTCCTTCACAACGTACAACTTTAACGTCAATGTGTTTGGCAGCACACTTGACCCGTTGTTATAGGAGCGAACTACTTAAATGGTTATTGCTGTTGTATACCATTATAAATTCCGGGTGTAAGTTCTTTTAACCACTTCGCCTATCCTTAAGCCTCATAACAAGCTATATCATGGTTATGCATCTTTGATGACACCACAACTGTTTCTTTGGAGCTTTTCCACAATAAAACTCCAACTGCGAGTGTTAACTACTATATGGGTTTCACTAAACATCTCGCCAAAATTTAACTTTTGTACCCACAACTATTTGAGAGTACTTATTCTTTCTTACTCACCATGAGGCCTATAAATCTTTGCACAATTACAAAACATTCTCAACTCCATTCCAGTGATCTACATCTGGACTGGACTTCTGCCAAAACATTCCGGATACATAAACTGTGTAAGGGTAAGTTCTTGCTTATAAGCATTCAGTAAGCTTCCAACAGCTGAAGCATATAGGACGTCCATTTGATCGATCTCACATTTATTCTTGGAACACTGAAAGTTCCGAAAACTATTACCCTTGACTATAGGAATAGGCGCAGGTTTATTCATATATATACTTTATTTCTTTAGAATCTTCTCTAAGTATACACTTGAGATAGTTCTAATACCCCTTTTCCTTTTATCTCGATAAGTTCCAATTCCTGGAACGAATGATGCTTTACCAAGACCATTCTCATTGAAACTTAAGGACAAGAACTGCTTCTTCTCCAACAGTAGATTAACACCGCTACTAGCGAGTAAGGTGCTACCCACATGCAGGATTAGGAAAATAAATTTTCCATGTTTAAACTTTGCATAAATACAATTGTCCTCTACATTCTCTTTAAAACTCAAACTTTCTTATTGTACTGTCAAACTTCAAAAACCACTGTCTTGGAGCTTGCTTTAATCCATAAATGGATTTCTTTAGGCAACATTGAAAGGTCCTAATGGCTAGAGGGGGGTGAATAGCCTAATAAAAATTTCTACAACAACACTTAACCAAATGGTTAGACAATTATGAGGCGAAGCTAGTGTTGCGCTAGCCTACTCAAAAATGCAAGCCACCTACCACAATTCTAGTTTAGATAGTGTCAATTCACACAAGAGCAATGACACTACCCTATGTTAGTGTGCTCTCAAAGGCTAACTAAAGAGCCACACCAACCAAGCATGCAAGCTCTCACAACTAGCTACACTAAAGAGCTTGTCAACTAGTTTGCGGTAAAGTAAAGATAGTGATCAAGAGGGTTATACCGCCGTGTAGATGAATGAACCAATCAATCACGAAGATGAATAACAATGATGACCAATCACCTCGGAATCAATGATGAACACAATGATTTTTACCGAGGTTCACTTGCTTGCCGACAAGCTAGTCCTCGTTGTGGCGATTCACTCACTTGGAGGTTCACGCGCTGATTGGCATCACTCGCCAAACCCTCAATAGGGTGCCGCACAACCAACACAAGATAAGGATCACACAAGCCACAAGCAATTTACTAGAGTACCTTTTGGCGCTCCGCCGGGGAAAGGTCAAGAACCCCTCACAATCACCACGATCGGAGTCGGAGACAATCACCTCCTCCACTCAACGATCCTTGCTGCTCCAAGCCGTCTAGGTGGCGGCAACCACCAAGAGTAACAAGCGAAATCCGTAGCGAAACACAATCACCAAGTGCCTCTAGATGCAATCACTCAAGCAATGCACTTGGATTCACTCCCAATCTCACTATGATGATGAATCAATGATGTAGATGAGTGGGAGGGCTTTGGCTAGGCTCACAAGGTTGTTATGTCAATGAAAATGTGCAAGAGGGCTCCCTTGAGCGGCCATGGGGCTATAAATAGAGCCCCAATGAAATAGAGCCCGTTGTGCCCCCTTCTTTGGGCTAACGCTGGGTGACCGGACGCTCGGTCCGATCGACCGGACGCTGGCCCTCGGCGTCCGGTCACGTGATTCACGCCACGTGTCCCCCGCTTCAAATGTTGTTTCGTCCGATTTCAACGGTCATGAAGTGACCGGACGCTTTCCAGAAGCGACCGGACGCTTTGAAGCCAGTCGTCGGTCGTTTCGAGAAGCTCCCCGAGGCATGTTTTTTCGACCGGACGCGTCCGTCCACCTTGATCGGACGTAAACAAGCGTCCGGTGCTCAACCCTAGCCATCGTATTCGCTTGAAGTCAGCCGCGGATTGACGCAGCGGCGTCCGGTGCAGCTGATTCGTCCGGTCCACAGGACCGACGCCAAAGACATCATTTCGATCAACTCCATTTCAACTCTTACTTCTTCACCCTTGCTCAAGTGTGCCAATCACCAAGAATTTTGCATCCGGCGCAATAGAAAATAGAAATTTCATTTTCCGAAAGTTGAATCCCTCTCATAAGCTCGGCGGGAGGGAGAGAGGGACCAAACCCATCTCAACCCTACAAACACCTTGTGCACATGTGTTAGCATATTTTCACAAATATTATCAAGGGTGTTAGCACTCCACTAGATCCTAAATGCATATGCAATGAGTTAGAGCATCTAGTGGCACTTTGATAACTTAGCATTCGATACGAAGTTTCACCCCTCTTAATAGTCGGCTATCAAATCTAAATGTGATCACACTCTCTAAGTGTCTTGATCACCAAAACAAAATAGCTCCTATGGTTTATACCTTTGCCTTGAGCTTTTTGTTTTTCTCTTTCTTCTCTTCAAGTGTAAGCCCTTGATCATCTCCATGCTATCACCATTATCATGTTATGATCTTCATTTGCTTCTCTACTTGAAGTGTGCTACCTATCTCATGATCACTTGATGAACTAGGTTAGCACTTAGGGTTTCATCAATTTACCAAAACCAAACTAGAGCTTTCAATCATCCCTTTACGTTCTTTTCCTTCCACGACAAAACCTTTTAAGTTATGCCATGTAAACGTTTCCATACAAATCCTCGTTGAGGAATGTGTCTTTACATCCTTCTGATGTAACTGTAAATCGTAATTTGTCACTAATACCATTATGATTATAAAAGAATCCTTGCAAGCTCATTATAATATATTCCTTCTCTTTGTGTAAATCATTTCGCCACAAGTGGTGCTTTATAGCTTTTTATATTTCCTTTGGAGTCACATTTATCTTGTAGACCCATTACAGCCTACTGTGTTGGCTCCATTTGGAATTACTTCTAAGTCCCAAACATCATTGTTATTTATCAATTTCATTTCATCTTCCTTTGCTTCTTGCCATTTAGACGAGTGAACGTCTCTCATGGCTTTCTCAAATGAGGTGAAATTATCCTCTATTTGAATTTCTTTCTTAACATTGACTTCTTAGTTGCCAGAAATATCTGATTTTCTTATTCTTTGAGACCTTCTGGGGCCTCGTGGCACTTCTTTCATATGGGGCTATTGTTACTCTTCATTGCCAAAAGGCAATTGTTCTATAGCCTCCTGTATCACAAGATCCTTGTTTACTTATTCATCTTCTTTAAGAGCTAACATCTGGTGTTGTATATATCATACAACATCAGCATGTATAAGGCAATTTGTTGCTCTAAAAAACATTGTAGTGGATATGTAATCCCACTTCTATTCAAGCCTTAGGTATCTACATACCATGCTCCCCCAGATTACTCCATCTTCTGAAAAGATGGTGTATCTTTAAATTTTTTATTTTGGGTTTAATCTGCTAAAAAACTCATATGGCGCGTTTAGCACCGCCTTGATAACTCTGAACTCGTCCAGTATAAATACTAGCCGACTATGCTATCTTCCTATCGGAACTGTAAAAGGTCCAGGAATTTAGCTATTTCTTTACTTTAGGGGTATCGTTATTATGACCGTCTTACTCCCTCACCGATCACATTCATCTTTTATAGATCACTTTTACCTTCAATGCATAGTATGCATTGCATTATCTGAAGTATGGGGAAGTATCTTTCTTAATTGTCTTTCTTAATTAATCTTATATTTCTCCCCCTCGAAATATGGTATGAACTTTTCTACCACAATTTTGAAACATTCAGAACTCTTGTGAATGAGGAAACTTTGATTACTTCATCCATATGATTACATCATGCAAACAAAATTCGTATAGGAGTACATTTTCCTCATTACACTTCAAAACTCAACATAGTCTATTATTATCAATACTTCTGCAAGTCACACTTGCATATCATTCTTATCTTTTGGTTCACATGCAACTTTCTTTTGTTCTTAAACTCGTTGAGTGCTTAATGACCATGACACAATCAGAGTGTACGATCAATACTAGGATAGCATAAGAGCTATCACAAACTTCTCTCCATGTGCGGGATATTTCTTTAGAGCACATGAGTCATCACATCCTCCTCCCGCCATGCGGGATAAGTACTATGCCAAACTCTCCCGCCATGCAGGATTGGTTAACATATGTACTATGCCAACTTTACCCCGCCATACGGGTATTTTCTCAAACTTTTCCCGCCATGCGGGTACTATCACAAACTTTTTCCCGCCATGCGAGATATTCCTTTGAACGGACATAATTGCCAGGATTGGCTCGTGTTCAATCATTAAATTCAGAAATAAATCTGAATATTCTTTTAACACACATGTTTAATCCAATGTTAGTCAAATTAAACATGTATATGACTTTTACAACTCTCATAAGTGAAACTGAAAATAAATTCTTCTCCACAGAGAGTACATAAAAAGACATTTCTCAATGAAGACTCTCATTGATCTATCTCTTTTCTTGGATCAATATCCTAGAATTCTTTTCTTTTGAGGTCATTCTTTAAAGAGAACACATTCCCTTAACCAATATCATTCTTTCATACATTAACTTGCCCTTAGGCATTTCATCATCTGAGTCACAAGTACCCAGCTTATTTCTCTTTCTGCCTTCAAGAATGAAAGCATGGAGGTCTTTTGTCTGAAAAATATTCAACAATAATGCTCATTAAACTTTGAAAACTTTATGTTCTATTCTATATCACCGTTGGGTAGAAATAGAATAAAACATCATTCTTCTACATTAATTTCACATCACCGTTGGGCAGAAATGGAATTAACGTATAGAAATTCAATAATCTTGAAAACATAGAACTGCTCCTCAAAATTAAATTCTCCCGTTGGTTCGAATTTAATTAGAAGACAATCAACTTTATTGCAGCGGAAACATGAAAATACTTTCTCTAGTTTAAGAGCATTCGTTGATCTTTATCTATTCTCTGAAAAATTGATCACTTTGATGCAAAATTCATTAGAGATTTAAACTTTAAACATAAAACTCATAGAATTATAATATTGTTATCATCAACGTTGGTCAGAAAATAACAATACCATAATTTAACTTTAAACTTAAACTCATAAATAAACTTATAATATTGTTATCATCAACGTTGGTCAGAAAATAACAATATTATAATTTATCTTAACTATCAACCGACTATTCCTCCAATTAAAATTTTCCAGCTGATTCTAATTTTAACTAGAGGATAAACTTTTCATCATTTACTGAATAACTATAACTGCTCTTCAAATTAGAAGACAATAAACCTTTAACTTTGCAGCGGAAACTTGACAAAATTTCTTTATCTACTTTTCAGAAGCATTTTACTATATTTTTTTACTCTCTGGAAAATCTAACACGTTGGTGCAATTTTACCAGAAATTTAAACCTTCAAAATCATTTAAATCTGCTTCTGAAAATGATAAACAAAAAACCATGAGCTACCCTTTAATTCTATTCTTTTGGCCCACCTCAGAAAAGTGGCATGCGGCCCATTTGCTGCGGCTTTTGCTGCCCACTCTGCACACTCGCCGCCTGTGGGTGGGCTAGCAAAGACAAGAAGAAGTTGAAGCAGACACGCTGCCCGCTGCTCAAGACCGAGCGTTAACGCCTTTCGCTCTCCGCGCGCCCAAAGCCGCAACTCCTGGGCTGGGCGGGAATTCGCCCTCACTGGGCCTCATTCAGCCCGGTGAATCGTGGCCATTCATTTTGATTGGACGGCCATGCACGACTTCCGCGGGATCAAAACCCCGCCCGCCGGCCGCCCCTCCCCAAACCCTAGCTCATTTCGTTCTTCCTTTCTCTCCCTCCGCTCTTCTCACGCCACCGGCAAGCCGCCGCAAGGGAGCTCGACGTACCGGTGCCAGGAAAGGAGCGTTCGGCTGGAGAGGATGGCGCCGCCGTGAGGCCTTCTTCACGGCATGCGCGCAGCGTCAAGGCAACTGGCATGCCTCGTCGAATGGCCTTGCGACCGGCGCCCCTTTTTGTTTCGAGTTTCAGCATACATGAAAGCACAAGACAACAGCAGCAGCGTGGCTCCTCGATCTGGATGGTGGCGAGCTCGCAAGATAGGAGATCGGCGGCGGCCGTCGGGCCCTCTTTTCCCATGCAGATGATGGCGGTTGCGACATGACGAGAGAACTGTGTAGGTCCCTCCCCTCCGTCCATCTCTCTGTGTTCATTTAGGGTTAGGGTTACGGGTACCCCTCCCCTTTCTCTCTATTCTTTGCTTTTGATTCGGAAAAACCCTAGATCTACACCCTAGGGTGGCGAACTGCTAGGGTTAGGGTTCTTTAGGAGGGTAATCCGAATCGAATTTGAATCCCCTTCTTTCTTTTCCTTTCTATCACCCGATTAGGGTTTAGGGTTCGATGAACCCTCTGTAATTCTTTTCTTTCGATCCGAACCGGATCTAACATATCTTTTCTTTTCTAATTTTCGCCCCTGACAAGATCCACGCCTTGGGAAACCGGCTCTGGTACCATTGTTAATTACTCTTTGGATCATCTAGTTGTGGATCAGTGGGGTTTCAATGGGTTTCTCGTAGTAATGGTGTGAACGGAGAGGGACAGAGAGGGAGATGAAGAGCTAGGGTTAGGCACTGACCATCCATTGAGTAGGGGATCCGGCCATCAGGTTCATTTGTGAAGTTCTGCGCTAGGCAGCGACGATCGGAGAAGAGAGAGCGACGCAGTGAAGACCGTGGTGGCGCAGATGCGATGATGGCGGCGTGTAAGCAGCGTCACTGGCTACGCCCCTCTGTTAGATCGGAGTAGGGTTTCTAGGTGGGGCGTACGGCTCAGGCGAACCTCGTACCGAGAGCCGCCGACCCCACCTCTATTTAATGCGCAGTGTGACGGGAGCCCGCCAACCATAGATGGACTGGGCGTCCCCGATCAGGGCACGAGGTCAAGGCCCAAGTGGCCGTTGAGCCACTGTGGTTGGAGATCAAACCAACACATTGTACACACGTACGTACGTGCACTCCATTTGCATGCATTTGTTGCGCGCGTTCGTGCGTCGTGTGAACTACAGCACGTAGGAGTTATCATGACATCTAGTATCACGGGGCGTCCTTTTCTTTGGAATCCATGCATTTCTGACCGTCGTCATTTATGCCGGCTGCTTGCATGCATGCACCCACCTAATACTGTACTAATCTTTTTACGCCCGTCATTGTGCAGCTAGAGGGGGGGCACGGTGCCGCCGCCAACGACACCGACGACAGTCTCGCGGCGCCGGCGGCGGAGCCGTTCCTGGTGGTGGCGGCGCGGTTCGGCGTGGCGATGCTGGTGCTGGACGCGTGGCAGTACTTCATGCACCGGCTCATGCACTCGGTCCCCTACATGTACCGGCGGTTCCACTCGTGGCACCACCGCGTGGCGGCGCCGTACGCGTACGCGGCGCAGTACGGGCACCCCGTGGACGGCGTGCTCACGGAGACGCTGTCGGGCGCCGCCGCGTACCTGGCCTCGGGGATGCCCCCGCGCGCCGCCGCGGCCTTCTTCGTCTTCGCCACCGTCAAGGGCGTGGACGATCACTGCGGCGTCGCCGCGCCCTGGAACCCGTTCCACGCCGCGTTCCGGAACAACACCGCCTACCACGACGTGCACCACCAGCGCGGCGGCGGCCGCGTCAACTTCTCCCAGCCTTTCTTCGTCGTCTGGGACCGCCTGCTCGGCACGCACGCGCCGTACGCCCTGAGACAGAGGCACGGCGGCGGGCTCCAGGTCAGGGCCTTCAACAAGGATCGTCACATGCAATAGTAGTATCTTGTTGCACTGCAGGTTGGCGCCACGCTACGCCAGCCTCGTTCACCGTTTAGTTTTGGCTTGTAGCAGGAGTGTCTGTAGTGCCGCCCATGCCCACCAGGCCACCACACCATATCCTGTGCAACTTCATGTATAGGTATTGCGTACAGAAACAATAATGTAATAACAGCCGAATCCATCAACTTGGATTCTGCCTCTCTCTGATGGTAGCAAGCTTCAGGACTGTTGGCACCTCTCCCCGTTGCGAGATGTACAAAGATTGCAGATATAAACGCTTGAGACTTCGCACTCCAGGAACATCGAACATGCCGATCACAGAAATACTTGCATCTGACATTTAAGTTTAAACTCACACATGACACGCCTGGCAGGCAGATCATACTGCAGCCTGCAGGGCCGGACCTAGCGCCCCCATGTACATACATGAAAAAAGGTAGTACATGCCTTTCGTCAGGGGCGAACGAACCCACCCAGTGCTCTACAGCAGCCTGCCCGGGTGATCCAGGTGGTCGCTGCAGTTGGTCGACGCCACGGCGGAGAGCTCCAGCTTCCCCGTCCATTCCTCGCCGGGCTTCAGCGTGATGGCCCTCTCGACAGCGGCCGCATCCACGCACAGCATCTGCTTGTACTCGTCGTCGCCAAAGTCTGTCATCGTCTTGGACTTCTTTTCCCAGGGGTTCCACACAACTGAATGCAGCCGGCCAAGATAAAAGTGCAGGAACACGGTTACGGAATTGTGTTATCCTGTTCGACGAGGCAGCAAAAGCGTATCATCTTACCGATATCAGGGAGGCCTTCTTTTCGGACGATGAACGTGCGTTTCTTTTCATGGTCAAGAACAGCTATTACGCCTGGGCAGCCAACATAGACTCGATCAACCTGCACCAGTAGTTACCACCTTCAGGTCTAAAAATGGAACAATTAACTAGAGAGACTCAACAGCAGGCAAGAAGAATAAGCAAACTTTGACAAGCTGAGCTAATAAGACTTGAAACTAATTCCAGACACCACCCTTTGAGCCTTCGTCTCAACAAAAGAATTGAGAAACCACTCATACTTCATCAGTGGGGCCAATTCAAGATTGTTGAAAGTTTCCAGATGGCAACTACCAGTTAAATCTCAAAAGTATTCCAACCACGACAGGACAGCAGGTTAGGGCTACTTGCACATAGGAGACTAGGAGTAGTCAGTAGAGAGAACTGCAATAAAGTAAACTCAGAGAGCTCTTTACAATCACGAGTTGATGTGTGCAAATTCATGGGTGCAACCCTAGGCTGTAGCCATGTAGCCAAAAGATAATGGTAGCATATTTACTCTCGATGAACTGATCCCATATAGCTGAAATGCTCAAATAAACCCCACATATTCGTGTTGCATGTATATCAATACAGAGGAAAGGTACCTCTGATTCAAATGTTATAGCATCTCCCTGTTCGGTAAAACGTTCCCGCTGGCTAAGGTTGTCAAGATAATCAAGGGTCTCCAGACCTTCTATCCTCACTTCACTGGAATCAAGGTGAAAAGTATCAACATATGTATAATATCATCAGTAAAATGTCTAGAATCATCTGGAAAACAGAATGCTTCTTTGTTCTTCTGAATAGTAACAGATCATCGACTGAGAAGAATACTCTATGCTTTACTGATTGTGAAAGTATGTTAGGCATAGCTCTAAATGTAATTTGGTGATAACTAAGCCTCAAGTTAGGACCATACATTTCTTCATGATAATAACATATCAGGTTTCTTATTTGATCAATCTGGTTTTGTGGAATTAGACATTTTGTAAGCAAGGTATACCAACCGATTAGGTCAACGACATTTGATGTCAAATTCAGATTGTTTCATTCTGAATTTGCATGAACATTGTCAATTTACAGCACAAATTTCACTTCTACAGTTCATAGAAATTTGAAGGTTTGTACGCCTTCTGGTGCAAAATGTGATAACCAAGAAAAACATCAAAGATTCTAATAGTTAGTTATTTTTTCCCCATAGGAAAATACTCTGGTTTTGACCCGTCTCATGTGGAAAAAAAAAACATTAATGCCGATGACCTAAAATATGAATTGACAGATAACTTAATCGAAAAAGGGGCAAAAAAATCATCACATCAAGTTAACCATATAAGAAGGAATTCAATTGAATAAAATAGGATTAACCATCCAAATAATGCCATACCTGATGTCAGAAACAGAAAGGTGTGTATGATAAGCAAATGCAAAACTGAATGGCTTCCCATTAACATTCCTGACCCGTGATATCAGTGAAAGGTCTCCATCCATTGAAAGAGAAACTCTGAGACGTAACTCAAAACTGTAATTCAAATTAAAACCAATCAGGAAAAGAACATCCATATTGAAATTGACTCATGTTTTCACTTAAAGCATAACTTTGTCTATAAAAGACTGAATCATACTACTTGCTAAAGGTACAGGTTCACAGCACACATAATTTCATTAAATGGGTATGCTTGCTAAGAAATAACCATTAATGTCCGTTGTCTGTGAACTCAGAGAAATCTAGCGTACTATTTTTATTGCAAAACTAAGTGACTTAGCTTTGAGTAGAAGCACTGAATTATTGTGCACAGAGCATCCCATCTACAACCCAACAGGTGTTGCCTGCAGATTCCTTTTTTAAGCAAAAGGTGCACATGGAAAGGAATCATGGATGAAGCAACATGCCTTTGAATTTATCATGGATGATTGAGAGAGAGAAAACTAAAAAATAGTAGCTTCTTTATTCTTTAATTTATTACACATTGCTACTCCCTTGTATACATCATGAAAAAATTGACACATCCAGGTTCTGATAGATCATAGTCATTTGGACAATTTTCTACATCAAAATCTAAAGGGAGTACAAGACATCATACCAGTGTGGCCAACACTTCAGGTCATCTTCAGATGGCTTTAGCAGAAAGTCAACAGAAGCTTTGTTGTTGTTGTTATCACCATAATTTAGTGGTGGAGCCTCATCATCTATTGTCCATATCTTGTTCCTTGCAAATCCATGCTGCTCCAATGTTCCACAGTTTCCAAACTGATAAATTTAAACATTCAAAACATTTAGAATCGTCCTCGCTTCAAAAGCAGAATTGCATGAATGCTCAATATTGTCCTAGTACAGAACACAGTGGACAGCAGGAATATTGCAATACCTGTGGGAAGCATATTGGAATGCCACCACGTGTCGCTTTTGGCGGCTTGAAGAATGCCTGCATGGGAGAACAATAGTTGCCAAAATTCACAAGCCAGTTGTTGAAGTAAGCACTGAAAGTTATTTGTGCTCTCAGCAGGGGACATCAGAATTGATAACAACTCTCTAATGCCCAAAGCCCAAGTACAGAGAAAAAAAATGTTTGCTAGTATTATAAGGATAAAAGGGTAACAGATAACTAATCCAAATGGCCATTCTGATGTCTGCATAAGAAATTTGCTAATCCACCATATAGAGTGAATCAATGATTCGACATTGCTTTTGCCCAGTCACATAGAGTAGCTACGTATTTAGTGACTCCGTGAAACAGAAACAAGGTAGGTGTAGTATTTAATCACCACTAGTCTTGCTTTTCTAAATTATACATCCAATTGTAGAAGCAAACAAAAAATGTTTTTTGTGAACATTGGTACGAAATATTCACGAGAACAGTAATCAGGAGAGTGCATCCACAGTTGGTCACAGTCACGGCACCGAATCGTCCCCCCCACCCCCATACGAACCAGCATCGGCAGCCGAGACAAACTCACCTTGCTGCTGCTGAAGAGGAGCTCCTCGCCGCGGTGGTTCCTCCACGAGACGACCTGCCCGCCGTGCAGGCAGACCTGCGCCGACAACCGAACGCTCGCATCAGACCGAGACAACGAAGCTTTTCTGCCTAGACCAGAAATGCCGATCGCCCGTCGCCCGTCGGAAATATAGCCAAAAAAAAAAATCCCAGGCAGAACAGAAGCGACTCACCCGGACGGAAGCCCCCCGCGGGGACCGGATCGCGACCTGGTCGGCGCCGTTCCAGTCCTTGGTCACCTCGAACCCCGTCCGCTGCTCGGAGCAATGCCCCATGCTCATCAACCGGGGGGAGGAGGAACACCACCAGGCACCAGCAACCTCTCGCGAGAACCGACCAGCCACCCACTGCCTTCCCGGCGCACGCAACGCAAGCGAGGTAGAGAGGCACACGAGCGAGCGCTCGGGTCACGCGCAAAGCTACAACCACCTACCAACCTAGTACTGCTCCGCTTCTAGCGCCAGTCTACCACCGCCCCAACAAAGCGCTGGAGACGAAAGCAACGGCAGCAGGGGTCGCCATTGGAACAGCTCGGATGTTACGGCTCGCTCGCTCCGCTCCCCTTCCCCAACGCCTCCCTCGGTCCCTTGCCTTGTGAGCGAGAGGAGAAAGGAAAGCGAAAGGCTAGGCCCAAATCTCGTGACACCTACGGGAGCAGAGCAGCGCAAAGCGGCGGGCCTTTTCTTTCTTTCTTTCTTTCACGCCGCGCACCACCAACCACCGCTGCCACCACCACCCCGGCAAGGAACGGCGCGCGGCAGCAGGCAGCAGCAGCACGGGGTTAGCTCTAGCTAGTGGTGGCGGAAGAGGCGAAGAGCCTTCGAAGGGGAGGGGACGGAGGGCCGGAGACGGGAGATCTGCGTCGTCGTCCTCTGTCAAAAGCGGCACGCACATGGCGGGGTGGCGTGGCGAGAGCGCATCATGGGAGCCACCTCGGCGTTGCCGTGGGACGGGCCAAGGATCCGAGGGAACAGCTGGAATCCGAGAAGCGCGGGGTGGGTGGTGGACCGGTATTGGAGCGGGTTTGGGAGTAAGGTTTTTAGTAAGGATACCCGCACCCGGTAACTGGAGTCATGAGCATCCTGTTCGGTTGGTTGGTTCGTATCGTTGCTGGTTCGTTTATGTAAGAGAGAAGTACTGCTGGCTGGTTCATATGAACAGTGTCCATGAGAGGGGGCTGGCCAGCCCCCACCAATTTGACCAACACGCCCATATCGCTTTGGTTCCCGGTTTCTCTCGTTGAAAATTTACGATCGTTTACGACAAGCCACGGGCTGATGAACAACAAAACGGGTGATGAGTCCGCTGCTGGTTGAAGAAGTATCGAGAGGAGAGAGCCGAGGCGAGGGGTTGGGTTTGTGTGAGGGAAAATCATCGGGTTCGGTGATTTAAAATTTCGAATCGATGGTAAACGAGGGAGACAACGATTATACGGGCTGATGACGCGAAAATCACGGCCCTCACGCCCGGCCCACGGAACGCTATTTGGGTGATGTTGTGAGTTCCGGTTATGGTTGGTTCTTCAGAGGTACCGATCTAGGGACCCCGCCTCCTTTATATAGTAGAGAGGAGAGTACTAGTCGGTTACAAAGTAGAGATCCTAGTAGGATTACGTAACTAGTTCTAGTAGGATTACATGTATGGAATCCTAATTGACTAGGTCTTCTTCTCTCTTCTCCGTGGAAACCCCATGGGTCCCCGTGATCGACAATGGGTACAACAGACGACAACATGCGCCAGACAAGATGCCACGCTGCAAGCGCTGCGCTTTATGACACGCCGTGGAGTGGCCAAGCCCTTGTTTAGTTTCTCCAAACTCCTGAAAAGTGCACTATGCAAAAAGAAGATTCTCCGTCACATCAAACTTGCGGTATATGCATGGAGTACTAAATGTAGACGAAATCAAAAACTAATTGCACAGTTTGCTTTAACTTTACGAGACGAATCTTTTGAGCCTAATTAGTCAATGTTTGGACAATAATTCACAAATACAAACAAAATGCTACAGTAGAGAAATCTTCACTATGCAAAGTTTGCCTGCACAAACTTTGCCCAACTAAACACCCCCAAGCATGCTCGCGTCACCCTCGGCTCCATAAAACCCTCAACACATCCGATCCTCGTGCGTTAACGAGCCACTGCTCTCTCTCGTATAGGTAATTCTAGTCGTTTTGATCAGGTCTAAGTTAAACATTGAGTATATAAATCATGAATAACTCTTAAATTATTGAGTTTAAAAATATGAAACCATAAAAGTACTTTCATAAAAAACATACATATATCACTTTTTAATAAATAAATATTTTTATAAAAATAAGAAGTTAAAGTTATGTTTTGGAGACCGTGTCGTTATCAAAACGACTTGAATTATTAATACGGAGTGAGTATATAAAGTTACTATTTTTTAAAGTCTTTGAGAACTATTTTCCCTTGTACACAGTTCACTCTACAGCCAAAAAACACATGTGCTAAACTTGGCATTCTATTAACGTAAGTACTTAGTAAACAATCTCAGTCTATTGTTGGCTTTATTGCTAACTACTAGTAGTAAACACGTTGGAGTAGAAAACAATGGGCGTCTAATAAATCATCACTCTATCCTCTAGCATAGATGCATGGGTCACCTACAACCTTGCTGTAACTTTTTATTTCCCGTAAAACTTTTTTTCTGCTTTGTTAGCAATTGATATTTTATAGGCGCAACAGAATTTAACATTAGTGATGCACATAGACGAGTCATCTATAACTGTGCATTGCCATTCGAAAACTGAAAAGCGTGGAAACATTCACTGAAGTTATACATCACCAAGTCATTAAAATTTTGTTTACTTTCTCTTCTATGTGTCATCATGAATATATATTTTTCTCTTCTATTACTTTCTTTGCATCCAACTGGCGGTCGCATTGGAATACTAACCGTTGAAGCATCTAGCAAACTACAAATGAGTCACCTACAACTTTTTTAAACTTCCTTTGCCCATAGACATCTTTTCACTTCCGTTGTTCACTTTGATGCCAACTAGTTTCCTATTGTCTGCTTTGCTGGCAATTGGTAAGCACACTAGAATTTGGAATTTAGTGGTGCACAGAGGTAAGTGACCTACAACTTTCAAACTTTCTTTGCCATTCAAAAAGTGGAAGAGAAGTTGTTGCTTAGGCCCATTTGGAAGGGCTTTGAGCAGCATTAGCTTCCCTTGACATTATTCATGGTACTATAGTATGAACTATTTTTCTCCAAAATTTACGTTAAAAATCCTCCAAATAGGAAGCTGATGAAGCCACTTTCTTCTAGCTCCACCTGATCCAACTCCATGTGGTACTGTAGTATGGAGCTAGAGACGATTTTTCTATTTTGTCATTTTCGGAGCCAACTATACTTTTGAGAATTGTTGCCACGCTCTCGTAAAGAAGAATCCATTGAGGCTCCATGTGCCAACTAGTATCACTATGGACTAGACTCAACCTAGTTGATAAATTCAGGATTTGATAGAATAGCCATGCAAGAACGAGTCAGCATTGTTGTTTGTTGCTATACCATTGTGAACAGTTATTAGAACCGGACCGGATTGGCGGTTCCACCAATAAAAGACCGAACCAAGCCTCGGCCAGTCCGGTCCACCTTAAAAGATCGGTAAGCAATCGAACCAGTATAAAACTGGTAAACCGATAGTTTTTTCATAGAAACCGATGTAAAACTGGACATTGAACTGAGAAAAACCAGGCGGCGAGGAGCTGCGCGTGGGATTGCAACGTGGAATGCGGGGGAGAGGAGAGAAAATGACCTAAGGCAAGGGGGTATTACGTTTGGGAAATTGGAGTTCGGGTTAAGGCTAACTGGTGGGTGTCACCCGTTTTGCAGAAAGGGCATACCGGAATAGGCCGCATGATGTTGCCACATGGGTCAAGGGTCGTGCATCCGGTCAAAGCAAGTACACACCGTGCAATGCAAGGTTCGATCCAAAAGCTCCGAACCATGCGTCAACCTACCGCCCCAGTCAGATCCACGTCGTGCACTGCGCCTGCAGCTGCACGGGCTTATCCCTTGCCTCCATGATCACTTGAGAAGGCAGAGGCCGCTGCCCTTCTAGGCTTCTACGGTTCTACGACTACGTTCGCTTTGCGTCCTTCAGATGCACATGTGCAACATTATAACCGAGCAGAAGGTTAACTTGCAGACGGGCAGAAACAATCCATCCACGAGTCACGACCATAGAAGGAGTTCAGAGGTAAACACCGTGATGGTTATTATTATTAGTACTGCTACATCGTGTCAGTTGATTCAGTCTGTATCGGCGCAGCAACTGAGACAAACAGAGTCAAAAGCTCAGGGAAGAAAACACCAACAGCCAGACGGCATCCGTATCTCGGTCCTCGGCAGAGCGGCCGGAACGATGCCCCATCTGGAACATACAGTACTCCATACAGCTACTGTAATTTACAGGTCGTCAGTCTCGCGGGGCAGCTTGGGCGCTCTTCAAAAAAATCGCCAGGCCACACGCGTGCGCGCGCTCATCACAAGTGAAGGACGGCGCGGATCAGCTTGCGGCCACGGCGTCAGCCGCCAGAGGACCCGAGTTCAGGAGCTGGCGGAGCCTGGGCGCACCGTGCTCCACGCGCCGGCCGCCGCTGCCGCCACCTCTCGATGGGCCTTCGACGTCCATCATCGAGAGGAAGTTCTTGACGACGCGAGCCGACGGTGGCGCGGTGGTCGTCTGGTGGCCTGCGGACGCTTCTTGGGTTTGGTCTGATGCACCGTCCGCTAGTTTCTCCTGTGATGTGATGTCATGTGAGGGGTTCGTTTCAGAAAGTGGGACATGTTCATTGTTCGAAGGAAACGGAATGTCGAGTAAGAGTTCAAGTATGTATGCCGTTAAAAGATGAAGTACCATCAGAGCCGCATTCTCCATTCTTAGTTTCTGGGAGCTTTCCGTTAGCTTGCTGATTTCGCTTCGGAGGGATGTGTTCTCTGCGGTCAGTAACTCTACTTTCCTAGCCAGCTCTTCAGTCTCAGCCTGAAACGACAGGAAAAACCAACATGAGCATCATGTAATAAAGGTTGGAGTTGAGCTATAACTGAGACGCCACAAACTCTACAAGCTGAATATACATACGTTTTGCTCTCAATAAGGGGGTGGCACAGAACTTTTCTGAAGTGAATAATTTCCGAAACAATTAATAGCATGGCTGACAAGGGCATCTTGGGTTTACCTGCTTCCTCAGCCTTGAGCGTCGGGCAGATTCCCTATTTGACTGCTTCCTCCTTTCACGCTTTGATTCCTTATCGTCCTGACAATACAGCAACAGGTATAAGTTCCAATTACTTCGAGCAAACCAAGAATATTTAATCCTATAAGTTGAACCCATTCTAGCAGCTCATAAGAATACCAATTAATTCTGCTCATAAAACAAAGCAGCAACCAAGAAACCCATTAAGATACTCTAGTGGCGTCTTTTTTACAAAGTGGAGAGGAGGATACCGAAACAAAGTTATCAAGCACTGTCAACCAGATCAGAAGGGGAGAAAAGCATAACCGTCCACTCCAAGTGTCACGTCAAACATACCTTAGCCGGCCATTCGGTTGATGTCGCACCACTAACTTTGAAGTCACTACCCGTGCTCACACATGGTTTCATCGTTGCATCTGGAATGTGCACATTGGGCAAAGTTGGTAATCTTCCTGATTCTCCTGGTTTATCATTAGTTGCCGAAACTCCACATGTTTCTGAACAAAAAAGGGGTGGAAATCAAGGCCCTTTTGACATATCATTGAAACTTACTGAACGATTGGTTCGATTTAACAAATAAGTTGATAAATAACAAGCAAGAGTTCTGGATCGCCTGACTGAAAATATGCAATTATCATGTATATATATAGACTATGTTTGATGATGATGAACGACATGATGAGTAGAGGAGTATTTCAGTAGAGTACCTGATGTAGTCCTATCATCTAAGTTCCTTTTCTTTGGCGTTCCGCTCATCTATAGAATGAAAAAAATGCTTACAGCGTCAGTGTTTCTTGGCTAACTCGGAACATCATGACACCATTGGCCACAGAACAATACCTTTTGGTTGTTTCCATAGCTGGATCCTTCTAGGCTGTAATCCCCACTAAATTCACAGCATCCAGATACAAAAGGACTCAGTTTACAGAAAGATAACAAACATGCCAGAAAGGTACACTTGCTATTTATTGGAAAATACTTCAGAAATATGATGTAACCACCTTGTTTTTTCACTGTTACCACTTGACACAGCAGTTCCATCAATTTCCTTCAGTTTCTTATTTAAACTATTATCCTTGCTGTTCACAGACTTAGCTGGCTCTGCACTCAACGGGTTTACCATCTTCAGACAAAAAATTATAAATCAGTCAACATATGTAATAAAATATAGTAACATCTTAGTTTAATTACTAAAGTATGAGCCAAAATAGAGATAAGTACACCGCAATGCCATACTTACTAGGGGCATGAAGGGATGCAGGAAGCCACCAGCATGTGGATATATTGCAGCATATGGTTTTCCAAAGGCAGCTGGTGGCATATTCTGCAAAGACGCTGGGAGAGGTTATAATTGTACAACACATGAAAATGTATACAGCATTTGATATATCAAGATTTAGCTTAAAATACCTGCGGACCCCACATATATGGTGGATGGACATGACCAGGGGGGGCTATTCCAGGGTTAAAGAATGCTGGTGGTAAGACCCCTGGGCCATAATATGCCTGCACCGATGGTCCTATGGTTTAGACAGTTGCTCAATAAGAAAGGGAAACTTGGTTTCAACGATAATCAGAAAACAAAATTCTAAGGCAGTAGACCAGCATAGTCGACCAATCAAGGCATGGATAAATAGCTGGCTGATCCTGCAAAACACTCAGCTTAATTAGACAGCAAACCTGCATAGTCGACCAATAAAGGCACATAACTAGTAAAGTTTCTTGAGAACACTATATATATGCTTGATTGCTGTCGGATGTAAAACCTTCTGTTACTTTGTAACAATGACACAGGAAAGAAAAAGAACACCTACAATACTAACCCTAGACGACATTTATACCAATAATAAAGCTTTAATGGGACTTTTCTATGCATTTGATTGTTTTTTTAGCCTTGGTTACATCCAATGATTGCAAAATCAGTAAGGAAAAGTGGAAAATAATGATTACTCAATGTATTTACCTTGGGTGGTGATGGTGCTTTTACTGAATTCTGAGTAACTACAGCTTCATCATGCCCCATGTTTTTTTTGTGAATGCCTGCATATTTTTATGATAGAGATGTGAGATTACTTAAGAAAAATATCATCTGCACAAATAAAACTTCCAAAATGTCCGCTTCATCATTCAGTGTATAGTAGTTATCATCAAATTGCGATTAGTTGTAAGCTCTCCACCATTTTTCTTCTTAATACAATGATGTGCAACTCTCCTACGTGTTCGAGGGAAAACAACATTTTGTAATTGTAGGCTTCGCATGAATATCCAACGCATCATTCCAGCTCAAAGTTCATTAAAAGAACCAAACTGCTACCATAGCTTTTCATGAATTAGATTACTCAATATGATATAATTATATCCCTAATATCTATGAACATACCAGAAATATGCAATAAGTTCGTGTAACTTGCTAGTCCATGCTTATCCCTGGTCCTTACAGGTCAACACTAAATATTTTTAGTGTATGTGCAGTAGAATCACAATTGTAAGATGTAACTGTATCCATTGGAGAATAGGTTAATTAAGCTTATCCAGATGGTGGGGTGCCTTATAATCTACCCGGTTACAACATTTAAATCATCTACGTTAAAAAAAACATTTAAATCATCTTGGGTGCCTACCTCCTTTAGTTTTGCAAAACACTGGTCATGTGCCCATTGCATCTTCGATCAAAATGATACATTTTTCACCTTAGGTGAAAAAGGTAAAAGGTGAAGTGATAGGCTAGATCATTTAACTCCGTGTTTACTCCGATGCATCTTAATTTCTGAAATCCACTTTAACTCCTCTCCGATGCATGAAGAAAATGAAACAAGCAACCAAGTGTGTGTATCCGATATTTTTAAAATGAAACAAGCAACCAAGTGTGGTGTATCCGATATTTTTTAGTGCACTGCACTTTTCACTGTATGACAGGACCACTGAAAAGTGGTAGAGCCTGATGAAGCCATCCTACTATCAAACTTTCGGCTGATAAATCACATCATTACTAATGCTGTCTTCTAAGGTAGGGACAGAAAAACTCGACAGTGGATGAGTGGAACTGTGGAAGTAACATCTGCTTGTTTCATCAGGCTGAAAAGTGATGGTTTTCTTTTCTATCATGTGATCGTGTCCCCGAATCAGTTAAGCTAAGTGGCATCCTCTTAAAAAGGCTGAGCTAATGCTATATCCTGCATTCAGTACCAATAATAACATGAGGAGTGCACAGCCACAGGGATGACAGACTAATCGAACTCTGTCCAAGACCACTACGACCGCCATTCAGAATCCTAAACAGCGTCCACGCAAAATCCCAGTTAAGAGCTGACTAGATCAGCAGTCTCGTCTGTCCAACGCATACAAAGGTGAGGTGACGACAAGGACAAGGACATCTTGTACGGGGACCAATTTTTACTTTCTTGACATCCTGTACGGGCACCAATTTTACATTCATCCGTATATAGGCTATAGGAGTAACGTGCTCGTTTTGAAGATTAGAGTGAATCACGCTACACCCACAGGCGTCATGTCCTAACCGTCACCAGCGAGCTGGCAACGCCAAAGCATGTAGATGTAGTAGCACCGATGCATGCTGCAAAGGCACGGCTACGCCTGTGAACAGGATCCTAAAGGGAAGCAGCGAAATTTCAGGGAGCAGAGCAGAGCCGACTGCAGCGTATCTCTCGAGCCTTCGCGAAGGTCACACCTCGCATGGGCGGAGCGGGGGTGCAACTGGAGAGCGCACAGCATTGCGTGGTAGTGGTAAGAAGGGGCAGGGAGATGGATCGAGCGTACCTGGAACCGGTGGCCGCGCCGGGTCGGGGACTCGGGGTCGAGGAGGCCTCTCGAGGATCGGCGGACGAGCCGGATGGGGCAACACGCACCGCCGGGGGGGCGGGAGGGACTCGGAAAGGAGAGGCGGCGCCGCGGTGGGGAGGCGATGCGAGGAGAGGGGTGCGTATGCCTATGCTATGCGTGCGACGGGGCGGAGCGTTTGATTTGGAGAAGACGCGAGTAGGCGAGTAGCCACAGGGAGGGTCGGAGGGAGGGACTAGTCGGCTAGTCGCTCGCGCGAGGTGCGCGAAAGGCGTAGCCACGTCACGGGGGCACGTGTTGGCGGCCGATAGCTGGACCCTGCCTAGTTCCTCTCCAAAACGTTAAATTTTTCAAGAGCTAATTACACAGCGGTTTAGGCGAAATCCACGAGAATAAATCTTTTGCTCAATTAAATTATGATTAGTGCTCTGATCGCAAAATTTTCGGCAACTAAACTGGGCCCTGGTGAGCGCGTGGCAGTCAGTTTGCCTGCATGGGGGCAGCATCGGTTGGTGTACCCGCCACAGGTCGCGTTCCCGATTTTTTACTACTGGATGGATGGAGTAAATAAATAGACAAACACGGTGTATTTCTGCGTACATACATGGGTCTCTCTTCCTGAATACACCGTAGTTCCCTTTTCCAACCTACGGAGTGTTTACCGTACTCACCGTTGGTTTGGCGAGGACGTATCGACATCTGGTTGGATTGGATCACGCATAATCTATTCCTATCGCTCACAAACACATTTGTCAATTGTTTGTTTCCAAAAAAAAACATTTGTCAATTGCCAAGTTCATCACAGCACCATTTACCCGCGAAACACACTTGTTAGCAATTAGCATAGCACCTGTATGAATGACCTGTGGGACCGTCGAGCACTAATGCCGGGCAGTTCGACGAGCGGTTGGGTCGGGAGCTGGTGCCGGTGGGATCGGTCATCGCGCATACAGACATCGGGCGGACTCTCTGCGACGCGACGCGAGCTGGGTTGGGTGGACCGGGGCCGGGAAGGGGGTGAGCTGTGCGGCCTGCGCAGCCCGACCACGGTGCGCGTGCTCCGCGTCACCCCTGTCGCGCGTCGCGTGCGCACGTGTCGGCTCGGGAGCCGGCCTACGTGTCCCGGCGGTTGCCTCACTCGAGGGCCAGCCGGGTATCCCAGTCATGTGAGGTGACGTGGTGGATGCCGCCCTCGCGGGCCCCGCCGGCCGCAGACCCGAGGAAGGAAGGAAGCTTCTCCACTCTGTACACGCACGCACCAAAGCCTGTTCGCTTACCGCCGTACTTTTTCAGCTATTTCTTTTTCTCTCACAACAAATCACAACAAATCAGTTAACATTACTTTTAGTCATGACTTATCAGTCAATCGAACAGAATATTTGCTATCAACGACGTGATCAGCTGAAACATCTTCTAGGTGCAACTCTCCGACCGAACGAGAAGTAAGGTCATGTTTGGATGCACGTGTGGAGTGAAATGGAATGAAATTTAATTTAATTCCACCTTAATCCACTTCAACACATGTAGATTGATATAAATACATGCGTATCCAAACGAGGGCTAAGATGAAATAAAATTGTCGAAACATAAGGGAGCTTTCCAATAATCCAATTTGGCAAAAAAAAATTAGATGCCTGGGACAGTAACAGAATTGCTGTCTAGTACGCTCCTTGGCTAGAAGGCTTTTAACCAAATATTCAGCCTGTTCGTTGGTTGGTTTTTGGCTGATAAGTCTGACCGGTGCTGGTTTGTTGTGAGAGAAAAATGATAAGTTATGGCTAAAATCAACAAACAAACAAGCTGATTGTATGTGGTTTACGACGTCGTTTGACTTTAATTTGCAGTTTAAACTTCTGTGTTAACGCTAACCAACTGAACGTTGCCGCTTAACTATGTAATGATGCCAGCCCGTAGGTCGCCGCTTGCCCGCTTATCACAAGATCTGACTGTTCATTTCGATATGATATGATGCGCCACGTACGTAAAAGATGACGACAAGACACGCGCATCGAGGTCGAGGTTCACCCTGTACATGGTCCGATTAAACCGGTTTGTGGTTAAAACCTAGTCCAATCCGTGAAAGAGGCTATGATTCGGTTTGGTATCCGTGGTTCACGGTTTAACCCGTGGTAGAAAAAAATACCCACCTTCTCCTTACGACTCCATCCCAATCTCCCGCACAGCCCGCCGCCGCCGCCGAGCTCAGCTTCAGCAATGGCGTGGTCCGCGGGCTATGTGGCCAACTCCTTCCTTACCATGGGCCGTCCGCACCCAGTCTGCGTCGTTCGCCTCTAGGCAGTCCGCGGCTCCGCGCCGGCGGCAGGGACGACGCTTACATAGGATGACTTGGAGAGAGGCTTGCAGCGGTGCACTACGTTGAGCAGGTGCAGGCCTAGATGGTGCTTGGTCTTGAGACAAGGTCCATGGTTGCCCTCCCGTCGTCGAGATCGGCGTGCTCCCTGGCCACCTGGGCGCGGATGAAAAGTCCTAATATGGCTAGAGGGGGGTGAATAGCCTATTTAAAAATCTACAAACCAACTAGAGCAATTTGATTAGTATAACAAATAGCGAAATGCAAACTTGCTCTAGCTTTACAAGGGTTGCAAGCCACCTATCCAACAATTCTAGTTGCTATGATCACTCAACACACAATTTGCTATGTCATTACTCACTAAGAGCTCTCACACTTGCTACACTAAAGAGCTCCACTAGATGAACTTAAACTACAAAGCAAGCTCTCAATTCTAGCTACACTAAAGAGCTTGCTACAACTAATTTACAAGAATATAAATGAGTGAGTAGGGTGATTATACCGCCGTGTAGATGAGTGAACCAATCACAAGAACACTAAATCAATCACCGGGAGAATACCTAAGGGTAAGAAACAACCAATTTTTCTCTAGAGGTTCACGACTTCCGGCAAGACGCTAGTCCCGTTGTGTCGACCAACACTTGGTGGTTGGTTCGGCTAAGAGGTATTGCACGAACCTCGTCCACATAATTAGACACCGCAAGAACCTACCCACAAGTGAGGTAACTGAATGACACGAGTAATCCACTAGAGTTACCTTTCGGCGCTCCACCGAGGAAGGCACAAGACCCCTTACAATCACCACGATCGGAGCCAGAGACAATCACCAACCTCCGCTCGATGATCCTCGCTGCTTCAAGCCATCTGGGTGGCGGCAACCACCAAGAGAAACAAGTGAATCCCGCAGCGAAACATGAATACCAAGTGCCTCTAGATGCAATCACTCAAGCAATGCACTTGGATTCTCTCCCAATCTCACAAAGATGATGAATCAATGATGGAGATGAGTGGGAGGGCTTTGGCTAAGCTTACAAGGTTGCTCTGTTAATGCAAATGGCCAAGAAAGTGAGCTTGAGTTGGCCATGGGGCTTAAATAGAAGCCCCCACGAAATAGAGCCGTTGGCTCCTCAGTCCACTGAAAAACGGGGAGACCGGACGCGCCGGTCAGATCGACCGAACGCTGGACACCAGCATCCGGTCACGCAATGCATGCCACGTGGCCCCTGCTTCAAACACTGATCGCCCGATCTCAACGGTCATCAGTACATTTAAGTTGTGACCGAACGTGCTGCTTCGAAGTGACCGTACGTAGGACCCCAGCGTCCAGTCGCCCGACCGGACTCATCGAGCGTCCGGTCACTCACTGTCTCCTCTGTGCGCCATCAGGTCAACGTATGCCAGCACTGACCGGACGCAGGCCCTGAGCGTCCGGTCACTCTTCGCGCTAGCGTCCGATCACAAGACTGAGACAGCGCGCTCACTGCTACTACTGACCGGACGCAGGACCCCAGCATCCGGTCACTGCGTGACCAGCGTCCGGTGCATTATGTGAAACCCTATCTTTTCTGTATAGGGCGCCGGTAGCACCATCGAACTGTCCGCACTCTACGGGCAGACACTCCGCCGGTGGAGTTTTGAACCCTTGCTCCCAAGTGCTAAACACAATGTGTATCACCTTTGTGCATGTGTGTTAGCATGTTTTCACAAATATTTTCAAGGGTGTTAGCACTTCACTAGATCCTAAATGCATATGCAATGGGTTAGAGCATCTAGTGGCACTTTGATAACCGTATTTTGATATGAGTTTCACCCCTCTTAATAGTACGACTATCGAACCTAAATGTGATCACACTCGCTAAGTGTCTTGATCACCGAAATGAAAAGGCTCCTACCACTTATACCTTTGCCTTGAGCCTTTTGTTTTCCTTTCTCCTTTTCCAAGTCCAAGCACTTGATCATCACTATGGAATCACCATCATGATGTAATGATCTTTATTTGCTTCACCACTTGGAATAATGTTACCTATCTCGTATCTCATAATCACTTTGATAAAATAGGTTAGCACTTAGGGTTTTATCAATTAACCAAAACTAAACTAGAACTTTCAATCTCCCCTTTTTGGTAATTGATGACAACCCTTACACAAAGATATGAATTGAGATTTAATTGAATCCACGTTGCTTGCCCAAGCATATTTACCATGTGTAAAAGGATATGGACAAGTTTCATGAATCCCATATGGTAGCAATTGCTCCCCCTACATATGTGCTAAGAGTTTGGATGAAAGCTTGCACATTTGCTTAGATAGGAAATATATGAGACAATGTCTACCAAATAATGCTGAGATATAAGGGATGGATCTTCGAAGCGTGATACCAATCGAAGTGCACCAATATACCATCCTTAGCACCATTAGTAACTAGACATACACAAAAACTAGAATACCCCATGAGATCAACATTACAAATAAGGGTCTAGTTTCCCTAAAATGAACATAAGTCTAGTTACTTTAGCATATGCATGCTAGTTTTTCATTTCACCATTCAAGCATATAACTAGCATACACCACACAAGCATGAATATTGAAATTTAAAACTTGTGCCATGCAAGTAAATATATGAAATGCACACTCAAATGCAACATACAAGTTTATGAGCTTGCTCCCCCTACTTGTGTGCATTTTATATTGATCCCCTTACAATGTCATTTCATTTATTTTCATTTGTTTGTTCCTCCTATCTTTGTCAATTTCTCTCCCCCTTTGTCAATAATTAGCACAAAAGGCGAGCTCAAATTATAGAGGTTGAGGTGAAACCATATGAAATGATGATCATTTTCTCAATTTGGTTCAATCTAGATCACTTGCTAAAGATATTTAACTCGGTTTGATCCAAGAACAAGCTTCTTCACACCTCCAAGTAAGGGTTATCTTGTACCATGTTGAGTTAAACACTTATAGCTTATTTTCTAGATCAAACACTAGGTTTACAAGCCCACAAACATGTCATATGCTACCACTAGATCATTTCAAACATGTCATATGTCACTACTCACTAAGAGCTCTGACACTTGCTATACTAAAGAGCTCCACTAGATGAACTTAAACTACAAAGCAAGCTCTCAATTCTAGCTACACTAAAGAGCTTGCTACAACTAATTTACAAGAATATAAATGAGTGAGTAGGGTGATTATACCGCCGTGTAGATGAGTGAACCAATCACAAGAACACTAAATCAATCACCGGGAGAATACCTAAGGGTAAGAAACAACCAATTTTTCTCTAGAGGTTCACGTACTTACCGGCACGCTAGTCCCCGTTGTGTCGACCAACACTTGGTGGTTCGGCGGCTAAGAGGTATTGCACGAACCTCGTCCACACAATTAGACACCGCAAGAACCTACCCACAAGTGAGGTAACTGAATGACACGAGTAATCCACTAGAGTTACCTTTCGGCGCTCCACCGAGGAAGGCACAAGACCCCTTACAATCACCACGATCGGAGCCAGAGACAATCACCAACCTCCGCTCGATGATCCTCGCTGCTTCAAGCCATCTGGGTGGCGGCAACCACCAAGAGAAACAAGTGAATCCCGCAGCGAAACATGAATACCAAGTGCCTCTAGATGCAATCACTCAAGCAATGCACTTGGATTCTCTCCCAATCTCACAAAGATGATGAATCAATGATGGAGATGAGTGGGAGGGCTTTGGCTAAGCTTACAAGGTTGCTCTGTTAATGCAAATGGCCAAGAAAGTGAGCTTGAGTTGGCCATGGGGCTTAAATAGAAGCCCCCACGAAATAGAGCCGTTGGCTCCTCAGTCCACTGAAAAACGGGGAGACCGGACGCGCCGGTCAGATCGACCGAACGCTGGACACCAGCATCCGGTCACGCAATGCATGCCACGTGGCCCCTGCTTCAAACACTGATCGCCCGATCTCAACGGTCATCAGTACATTTAAGTTGTGACCGAACGTGCTGCTTCGAAGTGACCGTACGTAGGACCCCAGCGTCCAGTCGCCCGACCGGACTCATCGAGCGTCCGGTCACTCACTGTCTCCTCTGTGCGCCATCAGGTCAACGTATGCCAGCACTGACCGGACGCAGGCCCTGAGCGTCCGGTCACTCTTCGCGCTAGCGTCCGATCACAAGACTGAGACAGCGCGCTCACTGCTACTACTGACCGGACGCAGGACCCCAGCATCCGGTCACTGCGTGACCAGCGTCCGGTGCATTATGTGAAACCCTATCTTTTCTGTATAGGGCGCCGGTAGCACCATCGAACTGTCCGCACTCTACGGGCAGACACTCCGCCGGTGGAGTTTTGAACCCTTGCTCCCAAGTGCTAAACACAATGTGTATCACCTTTGTGCATGTGTGTTAGCATGTTTTCACAAATATTTTCAAGGGTGTTAGCACTTCACTAGATCCTAAATGCATATGCAATGGGTTAGAGCATCTAGTGGCACTTTGATAACCGTATTTTGATATGAGTTTCACCCCTCTTAATAGTACGACTATCGAACCTAAATGTGATCACACTCGCTAAGTGTCTTGATCACCGAAATGAAAAGGCTCCTACCACTTATACCTTTGCCTTGAGCCTTTTGTTTTCCTTTCTCCTTTTCCAAGTCCAAGCACTTGATCATCACTATGGAATCACCATCATGATGTAATGATCTTTATTTGCTTCACCACTTGGAATAATGTTACCTATCTCGTATCTCATAATCACTTTGATAAAATAGGTTAGCACTTAGGGTTTTATCAATTAACCAAAACTAAACTAGAACTTTCAATCTCCCCTTTTTGGTAATTGATGACAACCCTTACACAAAGATATGAATTGAGATTTAATTGAATCCACGTTGCTTGCCCAAGCATATTTACCATGTGTAAAAGGATATGGACAAGTTTCATGAATCCCATATGGTAGCAATTGCTCCCCCTACATATGTGCTAAGAGTTTGGATGAAAGCTTGCACATTTGCTTAGATAGGAAATATAGGAGACAATGTCTACCAAATAATGCTGAGATATAAGGGATGGATCTTCGAAGCGTGATACCAATCGAAGTGCACCAATATACCATCCTTAGCACCATTAGTAACTAGACATACACAAAAACTAGAATACCCCATGAGATCAACATTACAAATAAGGGTCTAGTTTCCCTAAAATGAACATAAGTCTAGTTACTTTAGCATATGCATGCTAGTTTTTCATTTCACCATTCAAGCATATAACTAGCATACACCACACAAGCATGAATATTGAAATTTAAAACTTGTGCCATGCAAGTAAATATATGAAATGCACACTCAAATGCAACATACAAGTTTATGAGCTTGCTCCCCCTACTTGTGTGCATTTTATATTGATCCCCTTACAATGTCATTTCATTTATTTTCATTTGTTTGTTCCTCCTATCTTTGTCAATTTCTCTCCCCCTTTGTCAACAATTAGCACAAAAGGCGAGCTCAAATTATAGAGGTTGAGGTGAAACCATATGAAATGATGATCATTTTCTCAATTTGGTTCAATCTAGATCACTTGCTAAAGATATTTAACTCGGTTTGATCCAAGAACAAGCTTCTTCACACCTCCAAGTAAGGGTTATCTTGTACCATGTTGAGTTAAACACTTATAGCTTATTTTCTAGATCAAACACTAGGTTTACAAGCCCACAAACATGTCATATGCTACCACTAGATCATTTCAAACATGTCATATGTCACTACTCACTAAGAGCTCTGACACTTGCTATACTAAAGAGCTCCACTAGATGAACTTAAACTACAAAGCAAGCTCTCAATTCTAGCTATACTAAAGAGCTTGCTACAACTAGTTTGCTAGAATATAAATGAGTGAGTAGGGTGATTATACCGCCATGTAGAGGAGTGAACCAATCACAAGATGAATACTAAATCAATCATCGGGAGAATACCAAAGAGCAAGAGACAACCAATTTTTCTTCCGAGGTTCATGTGCTTGCCGGCACGCTAGTCCCTGTTGTGTCGACCAACACTTGGTGGCTCGGTGGCTAAGAGGTGTTACACGAACCTCGTCCACACAATTGGACACCGCAAGAACCTACCCACAAGTGAGGTAACTCAATGACATGAGCAATCCGCTAGAGTTACCTTTCGGCGCTCCGCCGGGGAAGGCACAAGACCCCTTACAATCACCATGATTGGAGCCGGAGATAAAGATGGCCATTCGGGCCGCCCGGCCCGGCACGGCACTGGCCCGTGCTAGGCATGGTCTGGTAGAGCACAGCATGGTAGAGCATGATGGACCGCCGGGCCTACCGCCCTAGTCCACCATGCCTAGCCGACGACCCAGGCACGGCCCATCGGGCCACTTTCTGTGTCGGGCTAGCTCGGAAAGCACGGCCTTTTTAATAGGCCAGGCCGGCTCAAGGCCTGCATCATTAGGGGAAGGGAGAGAGGGTAGGCTAGGCGCTGCGGCTGAGGCGGCCCAGGAGGAGAGCGTGGCGGAGGCCTTGACGGCGAGCGCGGCGACCTCCTCGCGCTGCAGGCCGCGGTGACGCGCGGCGGTGGTCAGCACGAAGTAGATCTACCCCGCGTGGAGCGCCTCTGCATCCCACACCGCGAGCACCGTGCCCTCGATCCCCATCCTGTCCATGTCGCACAGGAACCCATCACTTTCTCTGCCAGTGGGGAAGGCGCCGCAGCCGCCGGTGAGGGAAGTGGCTACCGCAACCGCTGCTGTTGGTGGGGAAGGGGCCGCCTTCGCCACTGCTGGTGGTGGGGGAAGGGGCCGCTACTGCTGGTGAAGGAAGTGGTCACCGCCTCTAGAGGCCGCCATGTGTGCCGCGAGCGCGCCTGGGGTGGGGATGGAGGAGGCGCTGAGGTCGCCGGGCAAGCAGGTCAGGGCCACCCAGTGCCAGCCATGCCTAATGCTGGAGACGAGGAGATGGGGACGAGGAGTAGATGGAGACGGGGAGATGGGAGGCAGAGGAGATGGTGACGGGGAGTTAGGGTTCGGGGGTGGGAGCGTGGCTGGGTGGGGCTCCACGGGGGAGAGCCGCCGCGGCCGTGGTGTGCGGGTACGACTTATATATGAGGCGGGACGGTGGGCGGGGGGGGTTAGGCTACCATTTGGGCCAGACTGGGCCTGAGGAGGAGAAGAGGAGGAGGAGGGGAGGGGAGGGCCGGCCGGTGGGCGTCTTTGGGCCCTGAGGGGGGGGAGGAGGAGTGAGGAGGGGGAGAAGGGAGGCCGGGCCGCTGCCGGGCCGACCGACGCAGGCCGGGCCGTGGCGTGCCAGCCCATGGCCCTGAGCAGCGGCCTAGGCACGGCCTGCTCCCTCGGGACGGGCCAGCCCAGGCCCACACGTCACCGGGCGGGGCTGTGCTCGTGTCGGGCAAAAAAAACGAGCTTTGTGCCGTGCCTTCATGCCTTGGGCTGCATGAACATCTATAGCCAGATCAATCACCAACCTCTGCTCAATGATCCTCGCTGCTTCAAGCCATCTAGGTGGTGGCAACCACCAAGAGAAACAAGTAAATTCTGCAGCAAAACACGAATACTAAGTGCCTCTAGATGCAATCACTCAAGCAATGCACTTGGATTCTCTCACAATCTCATAAAGATGATGAATCAATGATGGAGATGAGTGAAAGGGCTTTGGCTAAGCTCACAAGGTTGCTATGTCAATGCAAATGGCCAAGAGAGTGAGCTTGAGCCGACCATAGGGCTTAAATAGAAGCCCCACGAAATAGAGCCGTTGGCTCCTCAGTCCACTGAAAAATAGGGTGACCGGACGCGCCGGTCAGATCGACGGACGCTGGACGCCAGCGTCCGGTCGCGCGATGCATGCCACATGGCCCCTTCTTCAAACGCTGATCTCCCGATCTCAATGGTCATCAGTACATTTAAGTTGTGACCGAACGCGCTACTTTGAAGTGACTGGACGCAGGACCCTAGTGTCTGGTCGTTTCCAGTAAGATTCCATTCACGACCGGACGCGTCCGGTCATGCCCGACCGGACTCATCGAGCGTCCGGTCACTCACTGTCTCCTCTATGCGCTGCCACGTCAACGTACGTCAGCACTGACCAGACGCAGGCCCTGAGCGTCTGGTCACACTTCACACCAGCGTCCGGTCAAAAGACCGAGACAGCGCGCTCACTGCTGCTACTGACTAGACGTAGGACCCCAGCGTCCGGTCACTACGTGACCAGCGTCCAGTGCACTCTGTGAAACCCTATCTTTTCTGTACAGGGCACCGGTGGAGTTTCGAACCCTTGCTCCCAAGTTCTAAACACAATGTGTATCACCTTTGTGCATGTGTGTTAACATGTTTTCACAAACATTTTCAAGGGTGTTAGCACTCCACTAGATCCTAAATGCATATGCAATGAGTTAGATCATCTAGTGGTACTCTGATAACCGCATTTCGATATGAGTTTCACCTCTCTTAATAGTACGGTTATCGAACCTAAATGTGATTACACTCGCTAAGTGTCTTGATCACCGAAATGAAAAGGCTCCTACCACTTATACCTTTGCCTTGAGCCTTTTGTTTTCCTTTCTCCTTTTCCAAGTTTAAGCACTTAATCATCACCATCATCATGTCATGATCTTCATTTGCTTCACCACTTGGAATAGTGCTACCTATCTCATAATCACTTTGATAAACTAGGTTAGCACTTAGGATTTCATCAATTAACCAAAACCAAACTAGAGCTTTCAGTGGATCTCACCGAGATCTCAGTGGCAACGGCGCCATGTCCTCGACCACAACGCAGGTCGCTCCCGGTGGCTGGGGCTCGGTGGTAAGTCACCGAAATGTGGAGAAAAGAAGCGACTACGGCCTAGATGCAGAAGAAAGCAATGCAGCAGCACGACCAGCCACACCTCGCCTGCCCTACAGGTTGAGCGGTCTAGAACCCGATGCAAAGCAGCCCGGATGTGCCCTCTAAGTATGGGTTTCCATGGGTAGGTGTACGGGTTGGTCTGGGTTGTGACCAGAGCATGTATAGGGTTAGTCGAGGTTGCTGTACGCCACGGCCATGTCCGTTTGCACCCATGCTGGCTCAGGTGGAGCCGTTGCGTCGCCATCGGCTATCTTATCGCCACCGCCACGTAGCTCACCACCCGCATGGGTATGTGTTGGCCATGGGCCCCAAAGTTGTCCTAGAAATGTGGAGGGAGTAGGTGATGAGGACATCACTTCTTCATCACATACAAGCTAAGGAGAGGAGGAGGTTCAGCATGGGCGTCCAATTCATCTTTCTCATGGTGGAGGCCCAGTCCAACTGAAGTTGGAGCCCATCTCGGGTTACAAGACTAATTTGCTTTAAACTGGTCACCCAGGACGCATCTAGACTCCATTTTCAATGATCCACATATGGTTGGAAAGCTAATTTGATAAGGAAGCCAATGCAAGTGGTCCCATGTCAAAATCCTTTCAGAATCAATGAGAATCGTCGAAACAATTCAGCATCCAGAATCTGCCAGGGTGCTGCGACACCGTCTTTTGGTCCGTTGGACCGTGTATCGTGTTTGGGCCCATTAGGGGGCACGTCTAGGGGGTGATGCCCAAGACTCTATAAATACCAGCCATCGCTCTTCTTAGGATTTGGGGTTTTGTTTAGTTCTTGATTTTCTCATGAAACAGACGTCGTTTTGCTGCAACTATCGTCGCCAAGGCCGCTTGCTGTGAACCAGGGCCCCAGTTCTTGATCTTGTTCGCCTATGGCGATTAGTCCTTTCGAATAAAGACTTGAAGTCCTTCTTGTTATCATAAGCCTTATATTTATTTGCAATTTTAGATTGTGTTCATCCCGTTCTTGTTTGTGTTCTCGATTCGCTTGTAGGAAAGCCTTCTCAGCTAGGTCAATCGTGTTCGCGTGGTTGATAACCAACGGAGCTGTGGTGTAACGATTGGGGTCCAAATCAGTCTTGGTTTGAAGCCTAGATCATGAACGTTGAGTCTCCATCAATCGACACTATCAGACATTTCAGAAGATCGGGCCTAGTCTACATCAAGTAGTATCAGAGCCCTTATTGCCCGTTAGGTATAACTTTGTTTTTCTCTTTAGATTGTTACTGTTTTTGCATTACCTATAGTCCACAAAAAGCTAAAAAAATATACACCGCCACATATTCTCTGTCCTATAGCCTCGTTGTGCCGTGCAATTTCATCTCTGTTTCGCGTTGTTGAGTTTATGTCTAGGTCAAGTTCTGTTTGCTGGTTTTAGATCATTTTTAGTCCAGTTTGTGTTTTTCCCTTTGTTTTTCATCATAATTCGTGAACACCTTCAAGTCTTCCTGTATTTCCTTTATATCTATCAAACCGTAGTCCACGCCATCTAATTTGTTACACTTATCTTCACTGTTTCCATCAAATCCTTACTGCCGTGACCAATTTTGCGCGCATTGTTTCTGTTTTGTCCTCTAATTCGGAGTCAGTTCGTAAAACTGGTCTAGTTTTCGCATACGAACTCAGATTTCAACGTTCCATATATCAAAATCGATCAAAAAAAATTCATATTTGTCCATCACCGCATTGTTGGGTTTTCGTATTTGATCATAACGAAAAGAGGATCTTATGACCAGTTTTCGTTACGATCAAAAACTCGAAGCTCGTTAGCTCGCTCGGCTCGTGGCTGGCTCGACTCGGCTCGGCTCGGCTCGTTATGATAACGAGCCGAGCCGAGCCAAGATTTTAGCTCGTTAGCTATAACGAGCCAACTCGAGCCAGCTCGCGAGCCGCTCGCGAGCTAAACGAGCCAAGCTTTCAAGAAAAAAAGTATCAAAACTTATATTAGTTTTTGTATTATTTCATGTCTTGCACTTTACAATTGACGAGCTCATTATCTTAACGAGCCAGAACGAGTCGAGCCGTAACGAGCCGAGCCAGCTCGTTATCTAGCCTTAGTCACAAGCTTTTTGTCAATTTTAAGCACATCTTCTAAAATTTTCACATACCACGCCTTTCACTTTTTTAAGCTCATATTTTCTGTGGTTACTTATTTTGTGCTCCTAAGTGAAGAAAAAATATCAAAAAAATAAAAATAAAAAGTCAAAGAATCCCAAAAAAACAACGACGATCCAAAAATAGAGAAAAAAGATAGGGACAAAAGTGGAACAATATCTAGAGGAGCACATAGAGAGCGTCATTTGAGCTGTGTTTGCGTGTGCTGACTTGTTCCTAATCATATTCCTGCTATTCACATCACTTGATACATCTGGTACTTAGAACGTGAGTAGGCCATCAACTAAGACAAGTACGCGGGATACTTATTCAACTTTGCTATTCAGTTGTGAATTTTGCTATTCCTTGCTACTATATTGTACCTGTCCAAGCTCCACTTTCTTCTAACCAAGTACAGGTTCACCTTGGAACTGTTACACTCAAGCTACAACCGTATCACAGTCACCGACCGATTGCACCGCCTATTGCTTTGGTAAGAACACTTGTAAGACCGTGGTAAGACGCTTGAGAGTTGAGTGCCTTATTTTTTCTTGTCCACAACCTAAGTAGTTGGTAGGGATAGTACTATTTGTGTTGTCTTCTTCTTTCTACTAACCATGTCAGGAAAAGCCGAAGGCAGTGGCAAAGGAAACGGGGATACACCTATAAATTTCAATGACTGTGTTTCTAAGAATGAGCTTCATGCCGTTCTTGATGACAAGTTCAATGAGATCCTTCAACAAATCACCAATTTGGCCAAGAGGATTGAAGATGTTGAACAACGACATCCTGAACCACGTCCTGAAGATGATGATGATGATCTCTCTGAGGAGGAGGATGGCGACGCGAAGGCTGAAGCCGAAGCTCAACGACGTGCTGAGGATGCATGTAACCGTAATCGGTTAAACTTTAACCGACGCGGTATGGGAGGTAATAACCAAGGTAATAATGATCCTTTCTCTAAAACCAAGTTTAAGATACCTCCTTTTTCTGGTTCTGCTGATCCTGAAGCATATTTAGATTGGGAGATGGCTGTAGATAAAAAATTTAGCTCCCATCAAGTACCGGAAGAATATAGAGTTAGACTTGCGGCTAGTGAGTTTACTAGTTTTGCTCTTTTCTGATAGAATGATATTTGCAATAATGTTAATGCTAAAGCTAATGCTCAAATACCTCAAACCTGGACTGTACTTAAACGACAAATGAAATCAAGATTTGTTCCTCCATACTATTAGCGTGATCTACGATTAAAACTGCAACATTTAAATCAAGGTAGTAAGACTGTTGAGGAATATTATCAGGAGCTTTTAATTGGTCTAGCACGTAGTAACATACAAGAGGATGAAATGGATAAGTGTTCTAGATTTTTTAGAGGTTTGCGTCGTGAAATACAGGATGTTCTTGACTATAAAGAATGGACTAGATTTTCCCAATTATATCATTATCCTCTTAAAGATGAAAGGGAAGTACAAGAACGACAACCTAGGCGTTCCACGACTCCGTCCACTCCTTCACGTCCAACCGAGTTGAGTAAATTTTCTAATGTGCAGACACCACCAGCGCCTGTAAAGAAGAGTTCTTCTATCACACCTTCTTCCAGTGAATCTGCTACACCTTCCTCTAGCAACTCTTCTAAAATTGTTTGCCACCGCTGCAAGGGCATGGGACATATTGCTAAAGAATGCCCCAGCAAACGCGCATATATTGCTACTGATGATGGTGGGTATGCTAGTGCTAGTGATGAAGAGAATGAATTTGCACTTGCAACTGATCTTTATGTAGATAAATTTGCTGATAGTGCTAAAGATCCTGATAGGGTAATTGATAGTGTGACATGCACTGCAAACTACAAATCAATCATTGTTCAGCGTGTTTTGAGTACACAAGTTGAGCCAGTAGACAAGCTACAACGCCACAATTTGTTTAAAATGTTCCTCATTGTCAATAATTTCTGTGTTCATGCTATAATTCATGGAGGGAACAGCAATAACTTGGTAAGTTCTGAGCTTGTCAAGACCCTTGGTTTATCTATACGTGCTCTTCCATATTCATACCATGTTCAGTGGTTCAACAATAGTGGTAAGGCAAAGGTAACACAATCTGCTCATGTGCATTTTTCTATCGGATCATACCATGATTATGCTGATTTTGATGTCATGCCTATGCAAGCTTGTTTATTTTTGTTAGGCTGCCCTTGGCAATATGACAATAATGTTCTACATCATGGTAGGCAAAATAGATATACTTTTATATTTAAGGGAAAGACCATTGCTTTACTTTCTTTAACTCCTGCTGAAATTGTGTAATATGAAAATGAACTTGATAAAAAGAAAAAGAAAGGCCATGATATAGCAAACCAACAAATGAACCATCAAGTAACATGAAAGAAGTTTTATTTGCTCTTAAATCTGTTCTTGCTGATCATGATGAACCATGTTATGCTTTAACTTATACATCGCCTATATGTCCATTTGGTCCTGCTTCTAGTGCTATGCCTCTTATTGGTACTAACCTTTTGAAGGAGGAGGATGAATTTCTAGCAGGGAGGCCACCATGGCAGCCGCCTTTGTGAAGGATTGGGCGCCAAGATGAACGTCTTCTTCCGGAGCCATCGTTGCTGTCATCCAATGGAGGAGACGATCTACTTCAGTCGAGGACAACTTCTATTCAAGAAAGGGAGGATGATGAGGACATCACTTCTTCATCATATACAAGCCAATGGGAGGAGGAGGTCCAGCATGAGCGTCCAATTCATCTTTCTCATGGTGGAGGCCCAGTCCAACTGAAGTTGGAGCCCATCTCGGGTTTCAGGACCAGTCTGTCTTAAACTGGTCACCCATGACGCATCCGGACTCCATTTTCAACGATCCATATATGGTTGGAAAGCTAATTTGATAAGAAGGCCAATGCAAGTGGCCTCACATCAAAATCCCTTCGAAATCAACAGGAATCGTTGAAACAAGTCAGCGTCTAGAATCTGCCAGGGTGCTGCGACACCGTCTTTTCGTCCGTTGGACTGTGTATCGTGTTTGGGCCCATTAGGGGGCGCGTCCAGGGGGGTGATGCCTAAGACTCTATAAATAGCAGCGCTCGCTCTTCTTAGGGTTTGGGTTTTGTTTAGTTCTTGATTTCCTCGTGAAACAGATGTCGTTTTGCTGCAACTGTCGCCGCTAAGGCCGCTTGCTGTGAACCAGGACCCTAGTTCTTGATCTTGTTCGCCAGTGGTGATTAGTCCTTTCGAATAAAGACTTGAACTCCTTCTTGTTATCATAAGCCTCATATTTATTTGCAATTTTAGATTACGTTCATCCCGTTCTTGCTTGTGTTCTCGATTCACTTGCAGGAAAGCCTTCTCGGCGAGGTCAATCGCGTTCGCGTGGTTGATAACCAACGAAGCTATGGTGTAACGGTTGTGGGGTCCAAATTAGTCTTGGTTCGAAGCCTAGATCGTGAACGTCGAGTCTCCATCAATCAACGCTATCATACCTTTCAGAAGATCAGGCCTAGTCTACATCAGTAGGGATGGCAACAGGTACCGTGACCCATTTAACCGCGGGTAGAAACCCTATTAGGGTATGGGTTTGGGGGATTTTGCCCCCCATGGGTAGGTTACTGGGTGATTACCTCACCCATCGGGTGAAGCGGGTATGGGTGCGTTCTTGTATACCCCAAACCCGTTACCCGATGGGTCCCCCGTTTGAGTATGACACATAGGTCCATCCAGTCATTAAACAGTATATAGAGACGAAAACCCTAGCATTCCAATTAATCCTCCTCATTCAGCAATTCAGCAGTGCCGCAACCCAGGCGTCTCTGCGTCTGTTCGCATCCGCTTCCTATGCCGCTGCGCGTTCCCTGCTTCCTGTGTGGCGCCTGCACCGGCCATGCCGTCACCGCTCCCTATGAAGTGCGAAGGATGGCTTCACCTCTCGTGGATGCAAGGCGGCCGAGCCCTGAGCACGCAGAAGAAGGTGGGGTCACCGGGGATGGGTCGTGCTCAGCGACGGACGGCAGCTCGTCGCCATCTCCAAGGTCACCACCGCCGACGCTACAGATCCAGATTGGGGCCGATGGCTCCTCACCAGAGACGCCCACTTCATCTCGTGCACGGTGAGCTCTTCGCCTCTTTGAATCCCCTACGTTTCTGTATCTCTTGCGGATTAGTAGACCTTGTCGATTTGTATAAAAGATTGTATGTGCCTTATTGAGTTATTGTGCTAACTGTTGGTTAATTTGTATGCAAGTATGCAATGTTGCACTAATTATTTTGAAATTAGTTATTAGTATACCTCATCGATTGAAGTTGAACTAACCAGTCCTGATGACCTCATGAAGGGACACCACCGCTGCTGCTGTCGCAAAAGCTAGTGCTACTGCTAAGGCTAAAGCACCGGTCACCCTTGGCTTGAGCCACAACTGTACTATGCAGGTATCACGTGCCATCAAGAAATGGAGCCGTCTCGCCATTGAAGGAGCACCTGCAACTCCTTCCTCCTCTGCGCTTCAGTTGTTGAGATCCAAGGGGTTTGATTCGATGCACGCTAACCCATATTTTTACTTCCATTTCCTGTTTACTTTGAATTATTGAGCTGCTATGTCTTTTAGCATTTGTACAAAACTTTATGTCTTGAACTGTTTGTTTGTTTGAATTATTGAGCTGCTATATCATTGTTTTATCGATTTACGGATGATGCACTGATCTGTTTTATCGATTATTGAGTTCCTATTTATAACCACTTTTCTTGTTTCCTAACAATAACAATGTGCTTACTATTTTTTCCATTCGTGATATGTACAGTAACATCACCAAAATCAAGCTTGGGCAGTGGGAGCAGCAGCTTGTCGTAGTCTCCAATTTCTGTAGCTACAAGGCCTAAATCTGTCAATAATTCACAACCGATCGAGATAGAAGATGATGACCCAGAGGAAGAAGACATGAATGTTGGTTCAAAAAGGAAGCTAACCTCTGCTGTTTGGAAAGAGTTTAAGAGAGTGAGAATGTTGGACGAGGTGAAGGCTAAATGCATATATTGTGGCAAGAAGCTTTCAGCAAATTCCAACAGTGGCACTAAGCATCTTCATGATCATTTAAAGGGTTGCCCATATCGTAAGTCCAAGTTTGCTTCCAAGGACAATAATATGACACAGACTTCTCTTTGGTTTGCTTCCAAGGAGTTAGGACTAGCTGTGCAGAATTACTCATTTGATCCAGATGTAGCTAGAAGAGAGCTTGCTGCCATGATAATACTCCATGAGTATCCTTTATCTATGGTTGACCATACCGGCTTTCGAAGGTTTGTCAGTGCACTTTAGCCCTTATTCAAGTTGGTGACAAGGAACACAGTTAGGTAAGATGGGATATTATGCTTCAAAATCTAACTATGATGAATTTTGTTTTTGATGCAATGTATAATAATTTTGCGATGCATATTCCAATTTTAGGAAAGACATTATGGATGCATACATGGAAGAGAAGAACAAGGCCTTGCAGTACATGTCAGTCTCCAAGTCCAAAGTGTCTGTAACTACAGACATGTGGACCTCTGAGAATCAAAAAAGAGGTTACATGGCTGTTACTGCCCATTTCATTGATGACTCTTGGACACTTAGGAACATTATCATGAGGTAATTAGAAACCCATTAATATTGCTAATGCATTGTCATTTGTGTTATTAGTTTCTAATTGTATTTTCTTATGTATATAGGTTCATATATGTGTCTGACCCACACACTGCTGAGGTTATTTCTGAGGTGTTATATGAAGCTTTGGTTGAATGGAACCTTGATGAGAAGATCACGACTGTGACTCTGGACAACTGTAGCACAAACGATGCTCTAATTCCTGAACTTGTGAGGAAGATTGGCAAAGGTAAATTGTTGTTAGAGGGTAAACTTTTGCACATGCGTTGTTGTGCCCATATTCTGAACTTGATTGTGAAGGATGGATTAGATGTGATACAACCTGCAATTGCAAAGATCCGTGACAGTGTAGCCTTTTGGACAACCACACCTAAAAGAGTAGAAAAATTTGAAGAAATTGCTAAGTATGTAAAAGTTTCGACTGATAACAAGGTAGGCCTGGATTGCAAAACTAGATGGAATTCTACGTACAAGATGCTTAAAGTTGCTTTACCTTATGAGCTAGCTTTTAACCGAGCAGCACATGTAGAGAAGTTATATGTTTGTGCCCCTAGTAAGGAAGAATGGGATTTTGTTAGAGAGGTGGTAGGGAGGCTCAAGATGTTTGATGACATCACTGCTCTATTTTCTGGAACTAATTATGTGACCGTCAATGTTCAACTCTTTAAGATTTGTGAGGCTAAGACAAAAATTAAGCAATGGTCTGCATGTGGAATTCCTATTATAGAAGAAATGTCAACTAAAATGATTGAAAAGTTTGACAAATATTGGAAGGATATTCAAGGACCAATAGGAATAGCCACTGTTCTTAATCCTCGGTTCAAAACTGAGTATCTCCTTGGGTTCTTTGAGTGCTTGTTTGGTCATAATACATCTGAAGACTGTTGGCAGAAAGTTGAAGATGTAAAAAACTCTCTATGTGATTTGATGAAGGAGTACCAATTGGAGGATGATGAAGATAACACTGAATCTTCAGTTCCTTTACTTGCCAATTTAGGCTTCCTGTCTACTATTAGCGCTCATGTTGCAAGTAGAAGGCCAATGACAGCTAGATTCAGAAATGAGCTTGACAAGTACTTGGATGATGAGTATGTTCCAATAGAGGCTGATAACTTCAACATTCTAGATTGGTGGAAGGTGGCTGGGATGCGGTATCCTACATTGAGTAAGATAGCACGTGACATATTTGCTATTCCAGTCAGCACAGTTGCATCAAGGTCTGCTTTTAGCACCAGTGGTCGGGTTCTTAGTGAGCATCGTAGCCGGCTTACTCCGGAGATCTTGGAGGCCCTTATGTGGTCACAAGATTAGATGTGTCGCAAGTATATAGGTATATATATTCTGTTTTGTACATTTCTTTTCTACGTTTTCTAATCTTGTTTTCTAGCAATTGTTGAAATTTTACTTTCAGATGCTACCAATGTATACAAGCCTGAGACCTTGAAAGGTCCTTGTTGGTTTTGGTAATTGAGTGACAACCTAGGTGGACTAATTGTGTTTATGTGAGATACACAGGTGATTAGTCCACAGGTACATGTGTATGAGCAACATATGCCATGGAGGTGAAAATGGCTTGGAGATGTTACAAAGCTCACACATGTGATGATGAAGGAGCTTATTGCACATGAGACATGACATTGAGTCATATGATCAAGGTGGAGAAGATTAAGACAAGACTTGGCTTGATGGACCGGTTGCAAGCGTGAAGGGCAAGTCAAAGGCTTTGGAGTGATAGATCGCGTGGCGGTGAAGCTTGAGCAAGACTTGGCGCCGATGGACGATAGCAACGGTGAAGAGCAAGTAGAGTCAAGATCGATGAACCAATATGATCATGTGATGATATGAAGTGGATCATATCATTGTTGATCGTGTTGGTGCATGTGTTGCATCGACATTGAAGGAGATGGAATGGAATGCGCAAGGCAAAGGTATAACCTAGGGCATTTCATTTCACCGGTCATAGGTGTGTAGAGAAGTTTATGACCGGGTTTAGGATAGATGGCCGTACTATCAAGAGGGGCAAACTTGTTTGCATATCGGTCATCTAGTGCCACTCGAGTGATCTAACTTTGCATTGTCGCTAGGATCGAGTGGCGTGGCAAGTTGAGTGGCTAACATCCTTTGGGAAATGATTGTGAAAATGCTAACACACATACACATGGTGGTGTACACTTGGTGGTGTTGGCACATTTACAAAGGAGGTGGTGTTTGCAGGGGTGAGATGGGTTTGGGTCCCTCTCTCCCTCCCGCCTCGCAAGCTCGGCGGGATTCGGCGCTTTCGGGAAAATAGAATGCCTATTTTCTATTGCGCCGGATGCAAGTTCTTGTGGTTAGCACATTGGAGCAAGGGTGATGAAGTTAGAAGTGAAAACGAGTTAGTCGCGAAGATGCTGGCGTCGGTCAACTGACCGGACGCTGGATCTGAATGCACCGGACGCTGGCAGGCTGCGTCCGGTCAGGCTGACGTACGATGACGCAGAAGCTGGAGTGTGACCGGACGCTGGCTGCGTCCGATCAAGTGTGACCGGACGCGTCCGGTCGAGGTCGGTACCTTACTGGAAACGACCGGACGCTGGGGGTTCAGCGTCCAGTTAGTTGAAAGCTGCTGCGTCCGGTCAAGTAAAGTGACCGTTGGAACCAGGACACGTGGCCGTCTGCGGGCGACCGGACGCTGAGGTCCAGCGTTCGGTCAACACGATCGGAGCGTCCGGTCGGCCCGACCGTTGCCCAGTGAAGGGGTAACGGCTAGTTTAGCCCTTGGGGCTATAAATAGAAGTGGCCCTCGGCCATGGTTGGGGCGGAGCACCTCAAGGGACTTAGTGTCCATGCTTGTGAGTGCTTGGGAGCCCTCCATCACACATATACTTGATAGTGATCATTCGATTGTGTGAGTGAGCGATTCTAGTGCAATTGCATCATGAGGTTGCATCGAGTGGCACTAGGTGGTCGTGTTGCAAGCCGGTGGTGCTTGTTACTCTTGGAGGTTGCCACCTACTAGACGGCTTGGTGGTGGTCTCCGTCGAAGCGCGCAAGAAGCTTGTGCGGCGCTTCGGAGAAGTGCTTGTGAGGGGCATTGTGCTCGCCCCGCGGGAGCCGCGAAGAGCAACTCTAGTAAAGCATGTCATTGAGCTACCCTCACTCAAGGGGTAGGTTCTTGCTGTGCCCGACGTGCGGGCTTAGCGGGTGATGCTAATTAGCCACCGAACCACCAAGTGAGCGGTCGACACAACGGGGACTAGCGTGTTGGCAAACACGTAAACCTCGGGAGAAAAATCATCGTGTCAACCTTGTTCTTCCTGTTGGTTTGCATCCCCATTACACAAGCTTGCAATTACTTTTATACATATTAAGCTTGTGTAGTTGCTCTTGTAATTAGATAGCTTGTGTAGCTTGCTAATTATCTTCTTGCTTGTGTAGCATAGAAGTAGCTCCCTTGCGTGGCTAATTTGGTTTTAGTAACCTTGTTAGTCACATTGCTTAGTTTGTGTAGCTAAGTATTTGCGCTCTCTAATTAGGCATTGGTTGCCTTGTTATTGAGCTTTGCTAGTGAGCTTAGTTGGCTTTGTGCTTTTGCTTACTAGCATGTGTAGGAGCTTCCTTGTTGCTTAAAGTACTAGTGGCATAGGTTTGTGTGACCTTGCTCCTAGAATTGTTTAGGAGAGCTCTAGCTAGCCCGGCACCTTAGTTGCATAATTAGTATCTTTGCAAGGTGCTAGTGAACATATATAGAGGGGTGTAGTCTTGGCTAGACCGATTGTTTTTATTCCGCATTTATATCGGTTAGCCGACGCGATTAATTTTAGAAAGAACTATTTACCCCCCCCTCTAGTCCGCCATCTCGACCCTTCAGACCTTTTGGAGCTGTCTTCAAGAGATGCAGGAAGGGATGCAGGTGATGTGTAATGTGTTAACCTTTTCATTGTCACATATTCAATTACATTGTATACTAACTATCCCCTCTTATGTAGAAACTTCTACTTTGACATGGCCTGTTATGAGCAAGGAAGTGAAGGATGCATCATGAGCAAGGAAGCGAAGGAAGTGAGAAACCCGGTGGGGGCAGAAAGGATGCATCATGGAAGTTGAAATTTAGTGTCATGAACTCCTAGTTAATTATTGTGTCATGAACTCTTAGTTAATTATTGTGTCATGAACTCTTAGTTGATCATTAGTTGCGATCGAGGACATGTTACATGTAAGTTGTAAGTTGTAACGCTTGCTTGCATACTTGCATGGTCATTCTGAATTTTTGATGATGTTAGCTTTGTGAATTGTGATCTTGTGTTATTGTTAAATGGGGATGGGTCACCCGATGGGTACCCGTTACCCACACGGGTGATGGGTCTGGATAAATTTGAGACCCGTCACGGGTGACAGGGTGTTTAGGCGGGTGTGTTCTTCTGGTTTCTCACCCGTTGCCATCCTTAGGAGGGAGGCAGAGGTGCGCCAGGCCGCCAGCTCATGGGCGTCCACGTTTCCCACGCAACTGGTCCCACGCCCATGGGCCACGGGTAGGGATTGGTTTGGGACAGGTGCACCCAGGGCCACTAGGGGCAGTGATGGAGGACATGCAGTAGCTCCACGAACTCCACGAGGGACAAGTCATCGTTCATCCAAGGTTCGGCAAGCAAAACACATCACAGAGAAGCGTGCGTTGGGCACGGAGAAGCACAGCACGGAACGCAGCAAGGAGCATTCAGTTCGGGTCACGACCTCATTCTGTCTCTTCCATTCCATACCATTCGTCCCGATCATTGCGGATTTCTATTGTACATATGGGCCTGGCAGTATGGGCTAGAGCAGAATATGGGACACTCCCTAGGCTAGGCCTGGCCAAGTTTAAGTCAGTTTTAAGCTTTGTACAACCTCCTTCATTTGTCATATATATATATACAGTATATTTGTCTTAGAACTTCTCAACCAAGTCCAGGTACATCTTCAGTCCAACTCACGCACTTCTTTGACTTTATCTTACAGAATACGCAGTTCATTGTTCATGGGCATGCATGTGAGAGCTTAGCTTCTTTTCATTCCTTCACGAGAGCATACAAAAGAAGCTTCACCCTATGAACTGCTTTGAAAAAACGTGTATGAAAAAAAATCACAAAGCCATTGGTGAAGTTATGTCAAACTGGCCTGAGACTCTAGCTGTTTCAGAGAAGTTAGAGCCAGAGCCGTTTTTTTAGGAGACAGAGCCTTGCCGGATAGGCCCTATATTGTTGAATTGTTCAGTATACAACTATAAACTAGAAAGATTTTGTCAAGTTAACTTCAATTGTTCTTGCTTATATTCATAGTCTTTTTGCCCTGTTCGCTTGAACTACTTCAACAGTATTTTTCAGCGAACGAATACTATTTTTCTCTCACAACAAATCAGCATAGGCAGCAGCATAGGCCAAATTTTAGCGAGACCTTTGAGTCAATTTGAGTTGATCATTTTATCGTGGATAACTTTTGTAGCGGAGAACTACATGGAAAAGCTTGTTCTGTAATTAGGACATGGGGATGTTTTTGCACCCAATTAGAAAAGCAAACAACTTTGTTGCACCTGTCTCGTTTGGGTTTGGCTTGCGCATGCACACCTTTTTAGCCCCACACTTTATCTAATACAGCATGATTAGATACTAACTCCGTCTCAAAAGAATATAATTCTAACATAATACCTAGTAAAAGCATCTTAAGTTTGACCAAATTTATATAAAATTATCAACTTATATTACCAAATAAATAATATCAGATTTTAATTAATACATTTTAATACCATACCTATTTGGTGCTTTAATTATTGATATCTTTTTCTGAAGGTCTCATTAAATTTTAGATAGTTTGACTAAGAAGAGAATTAAATCTGCATCATTTTTCAGGATAGTGATAGTATGTTGCATTGTTGTTGTATGTGTTATGAAAAATAGTGCACTCACCATCTGGTTCTAAGGGTACGGTGTGTTTGGTTATCAGGCACCGACGACGCTAAAGGTGTGACGCGCCGCACCTGTGGTGTCAAATTTCGGCGCTGTACTCTGCGGCGGTTTTCTACTGCAAGTTTGTGCGTACCAACCAAGCAGGTGCTTTCGATTTTTATAGCGAGCCACAATTTCGGCTTGACAACGTGCGGCGAACAACCAAACACGTGGCATAAGGCAAACCTCTGTCAGGCAAACTATTCTCTGACGTTGGATTTTTAGAGCTTGGGTTTAGATCGGTTGCCTAAAGAAAGGTGCCTAGTCCAGAGTTTTAACCAAAACAGCCCTTCGGTACATAACCTCTGTAAGATTGAGGAATTGTGGTGTGGTTTGTTAATGTCTTCTTGCCTTCCTCGAATCATTTTGTGGTGTTTTGACATAACAGGGTGCTGGTTGTTGTTGTTGCAGTACTATCAGCTGCGCTCTTTAATTACAAAAAGTTTCAATACATACTAACCTCGATGGAATGTGGTTTCTTTGAAGTATTGTCTTTTTGCCAGCTGGCTAACTCAACAGTGAGGCGCTAAAATGCACGAAAACGAAGGGCAGACATCACTTGACAATGACTCGGAGCAAAGATGCAGATCACGGATACATGGACCGGGTTCACAAAATAATTAATAATTAATGATAGCACATAGAGGGCCCTTTTGGCAGAGCTCCCAGAGCTGATTCTTTGCTGGATCTAGCATGAGCTCTGCTAAACAGTTTTTTAGAGAGAAGTGATTCTCTGCTGATTCCGTGAAGTGATTCTCTAAAATAAACTAGGAGGCTGAGAGCTGAAAAAAGTAGCTTCTCCTGATTCTGTGAAGTGATTCTCCGTCATAATTTTAAGAGTTCATGCTAAAGAATCAAAGAGAATCATTTTCAGCCATATAATCCCTCCTCTTAGAGAATCAGCTTCGATGGAGCCCCAACACGACCAGACAGTTTTTTTTTTTTTTTTAACACTGTCGGTTTCATAAACCTGGGGTCCCTCGCGGACCGGCCTCCCAATAAAGGTTTGGCCTAAGCAGACATCGCGCAACTTATGGGCCAGCCCAAGTATCTAAACAACAGGCTAGAAGGGCGATCCAATCACCGACCGGAAGGTCTGGCCGAGAAGGAGCGGCGCTCGTTTTCTGACTCTGGCCCACCTCTCCGACCAGAGCGCTCACTTCGCTCTCCAGCCTGCCTCCGGACGACCTCTTCGACTGAAAGGCCTGGCCAATGCACTACTTCCGACTCCGACCCCATGTCTCCGACCGGGGTACGCCAAAACCCCGCTGACTGCTCTTCTTCGACTGGCGCAACCAGAGCCAACTGGGACCAACCGGTCGGCGACGCCCACTCGGTAAGGACCAGGAAACGAACGGAGAAAGTAAGGCAGGGCGCACAAGTCAAACCTCAATACCGGGGATCATACTCTGTATACCTACAGAAACAGTACTCTGCAACCTCCCTTGCACAACAGAGCCCAAACAGTGTTGTAGGTGTCGGGATTTTCTCCTACAATATTGTGGGCGCCATTAACTCCCATACTGTGAGCCCCCCACATGCCTCTGGGCATCGACAGTGTTGTGGGCGCTGGCTTTTACCGTACCGGATGAACATGGTAAAAACCCTTTGCATGCCTCTAGGTATCAACAGCGTGGCAGACGCCGACGTCTGCCATACCCAAAGAAGACAACGCCACCTCCCACGTGCATCTGACATTCAACAGTATTGTGGGCGTCTACCATCATCCTGTACCCACCGGCGTGGGCAACAAGGCTCAATAGCATACGTACTCTCTTCCTCTCACTTGTAAGGCCACCCCCTTCATCTATAAAAGGGGATGCGCTCTCTCCCAACATGGTAGGCTGATAGATTCAAGTCATTCCAGATTCATTAGATCGATCAAGTTCACTAAGCACAAAACAGCAGAACCACCAGGTTCAAATCACGAGCACACACTCGAACACTTAGCTCATAGCGGAGCTCTTGTCACTCTTGGCCCTTCCGATCGGAGTCTGACCGGACCTCTTGTACCCCCCCCATCTTTCTCCTTCTCGTTTGTAACCCCACTGCAAACTTCGAGCACCTGGGCTCAGGAATAAAGTCATGGACCGACTCAAACTGGACGTAGGGCACATTGTCTGAACCAGTATAAATCCTGTGTCATTGAGTGCTAGGCCACCTTCGATAACAACGTACGGCAAAACTACAAATATTTACTTGTTGGTCACTTTCTACACCGACAAACACTTTTTGTAAACTAATTTTAAATCTAACACTTTTTAATTTTATCTTCAAAACTAACACTTTTGGCCGCGCCTATTGCTATGGCGCGGCAAGATGGGTGATGTGGCGACAACCGGGCGCTGACCGGTGATGTGGCAGGGTCTGCCGCGCCACCGATCTTGGCGTGGCACTGACGCGCCATAGCCCACAGCGCGACAGACTTAGGTAAATATCACCCGCGAGCCACCACCCTTCCTCTATCTGCTTGCCCGCCCGCCTTGCCTAGCTGCCTCGACGCTGCCCGCGCCCCCACGCCACCACGACGACGACGACCGCACGACCACGGCGACGACGCACGCCGGCAGCGAGTAAGATTGATTAAAGTCCTAATTAAGTGCTAATTTCAGTTTAGACGTTCCTGTAATAGGTTAATTAAGATCTTGTCTAAGTATAAGTTCTAACAATTGGTATCCGAGAAGCTGCTTAGCGTAGTTCTTGAACCCTAAGACCTAATTAGTGTTTGATTAAGATCTAAATAGCCTCGGATTTGTCTGATTCAAAGTTCTTTAAGCCAAATCAAAATATAGGGTTTCACTTAAGCACCGAGAAGGAGGGGAGTCGAATCAACTTCAACACTAAGCCCTAGTTTTTGCCCAAATCCGAACCCTAGGAATACAAATTACCCAAATCCGGTAACAATCCCCAACCCTAAGATCAGTCAGACGCTTTTCACTTACCTTAAGAACTAAGATGGCGCCGTCGGGCTCCTTCACGAGTTCGTCGGCGGCCACAAAAGGGAGCCACGCCGCCGCCCTGCTATGTGCGCGCGTGGTCTCCGCGCCACGGACGCCCGCAGGCATAGAAGACGAGGCCAGCAGGTCCATACATAGAAGTTGCTTATTTTCCTAGTGAAGTTGTTTAATATGTCTGTTTATGTTACTTTGAATATATACATGTGCTTTCATATTGTGTTCGTATTGTATAACAAGTAGTTTAAATTTTGCAATGCTACATAATGTTAATTTGAATATTGTTAATTTCAATACTCTAACCCTTTGTTTATCAATTTATAACAGGATGGCCCCTCCCACGCAACACCAGTTGTACCCCCTTCTTAAGGTGGAGTACGACAAGCTGCACCGAGCACACTTCTTGACTGACACCGAGCAAAGGTGCCCTTGCACACCAGGGCGCACCAGTGGGATGAGTTTTACACGCCGTACATACGGCGTGCCGGCTTCCTCGAGCTTGTCCGTGTTGTCAACTATGGTCTTTCGCCCCTTGACCTAGCACTACTTACAGCAGCTGTAGACAGGTGCGAGTGCCTTCATTGTACGTAATCATTCTTATAACAAATTGGAGGCAACTAACAGTCGTTCTATTCTTATAACAGGTGGAGGCCTGAGACCCACACGTTTCACCTACCTTACGGTGAGATGACCTTGACCATGCAGAACATGAAGGCCATCTTTGGCCTTTGGTTGGGGGGACTTCTAGTGATAGGTATAGTTGGCAACGATCACTGGAGGGAGCTGGTGGCTCAGTTCACTGGCTTTCTTTCACCGGACGACGATGTTTCCAAGAAAAAAGTGAGCAATTCAAGCCTATTTAATACTTGCATTGCTTTCCAGCAGTCATCGGGTCTCATTTTCTTTGGTGAATTTTAGGAAAAGTTCCGGTGTTTCGTCGTCGTGGATCACAGAGCGCTTTGATTACTTGGACCCACATGGTGTTGATGCTCAAATCGACAGGTTCGTTAGAGTGTGGCTCTAGCACTTCCTTGGTGCTTTCCTATTCCCAGACGCCTCGGGCAACACCATCAGCTGGATCTTCCTTGACATACTACGCCAGCCGTGGGATAACATAGCGGCGTACAGCTGGGGCAGCGCAGTCCTGGCATGGACGTATCGACAGTTATGCGTTGCCTGCCGTCGCATCTCAGGGTATGTGAACCTTGGGGGTTGCTCCTACCTACTTCAGGTTTGGTGTTGGGAACGATGGCCCGTTGGGAGGCCCCTTGTTACTGGTTTACCGGTAAGTACTTTGGTTCACTATATTCTTCGAGGCAGTTACATATGATGAAATTATTAATGGCTAATTCATTATCGTGTTTAATGCAGCATTGGAACAGGCAAGATACACTCCCAATAACTTTGTATATCTAGACGCAAGCAGAGTTAGTTAGAGAGAATGCGAGGCGCAAGTACAGGGAGTACACGGACTATCTCGACGTCCTGACAGAGCACCAGGTTACGCTCTCTTTACTATCATACATGTGTCTTATTCGATATACACTATATCACAACCTAACTCAATTACGAAATGTTCAGGTGCATTGGTGTGCTTGGGATGCTCTAGAGCTCCAGTACTATCTGAGTCCTGTCACTAGGGATGAGTAAGACAAGTATCGCTGCAACGTCCCTTTTATTTTCTTCCACGTGGTCGAGATTCACTTGCCCATCAGGGTTTACAGGCAGTTTGGAAGAATGACAGGCTATCCACCACCGCTTTACTCCACCAACCAACAATTGCACGTATGCGTTATCGATTAATAACAAAGCTACAATTTAGAGGTGTGTATGGTACAACTAACAATCGTTTTGTTGCAGGTATGACCGCAGGAAGAGGTACAAGACCAAGGATTGGCGCGTGACACATGACGCGTACATCCAGTTGTGGCAGACCAGGGACCGATAGCCGGTCGATATGGGTCCCCCACACGACCAGCACACCTTCGACGAGTACCTGCGGTGGCTTCACAGGTCTACGAGGACACATATCAAGCATCCGTACACTGAGGAGGCGATTAACGAGGACGACGAGGAAGATGTGATTGAAGATGTGTACGACGTTGCCACTAGGGATGACACACAACTACAGAGAGCCCCGCTTCAAAGATACGTGGTAAGATATTCGAATGGTACAATTTGTTATCCATTTCGTATTAAGTATGTGTACTAAAACTGTCCAACCGCGTTTCTGTACCCAGGCAACACAATTATCAAGGTTGTCCAACGAAGCAGCGTTTCATCTTCACGAGTCTAGAGGGCACGGGCCAGGCGTTCTCGAGGCTTTTGTAGAGGTAAACATAAACTTGTCCGTTCCAAAAATGTTTCTTTAGTGTATATGCGTTTGGGAAATGCACTAACTTTAATGTCTATTTATGCAGAAGGTGAAGCAGAGCTGCAGGAAGCTAGCTCAGAAGTTGAGCTGTATGGACACTCCTTGGGTGGAACCCGATTACCCGGTGCGGTAGGGTGCACGTCTTCTAACTCTTTGAGGACACTAGCCGGCTCTTCTCAGCTGGTGACAGGTGCCGTTTCCGTAGTGCGTACACCACCACATCATAGCGCTGGGAAAGACCCTGCAAACGAGGACGACCCCCAGGCTTCCACATACAGCACCACCAGTGGAACGATTGGCAGCAGGACGAGATCGGCATGTCTCAGCTAGGTGGTGCCCCGCTTGTTACCCAAGGAGCCTCACAGGTAGTAATAAAGATAGTTTCTTTAAATACGTAGGCTCCATGAACTAACGATCATAAAGATTATAAATAATCGTGCATATCATATATTTTGCAGGGTACGAGCCGTACGCATTGGCAACGCGACCACACCGATGTTGGCTACACTCCTAATGTGTTGCCTACAAATCCGAAGAGACAGAGGCGTCCGAGGGATCCTTACACTCCTGGAACTTAGTTGGTTATGTCGAACAAATATTGTCGTCCGAAACTTATGTCGAATAAATGTTATATGGTAACTTGTCAACTTGCGCACGGACTCCATTTATTTGCTTCATATTCGTTTTAATGCGTCACGGCAGCACTGCCGACGAGATTAACTAGCAACTAGTTCGGAAACCGACAGTCCCGGCGTATCTCGCCGTCGGTGGCCGACGTCTTGACCCCGATCCTCCCGAGCTTGGTCATTGCCGCTACGAAATCACCGAAGAAGGCACCCTAATTGGACGCGTAATAGTCGACCGTGCTGTGCGACCTCATGTCGGAGTAGAGCACCTGGTCAGAGCCTAGGAGACCCTTGCCGACCTACAGGTTCCGGTAGAAGGCATTGTCGAAGCCCACCGGTGAGGGGTTGAGGAAGGCGAAGGCGTTGGGGTTGGAGCTGCAGGTGTCGTTCAGCTGCGACGCGAAGCCAGGGTCCATGGTCGCGTCGCTGCCGATCCTCCCCGACAGCAGCTCCCGTTCAATTGCAATTGAGGCTGGTCTTCTGTCTGTGTCCTGGTCCTGCCGCGCCGTGGGCCTTGGTGCGTCAGTGCCGCGCCGTGGACTATGGCGCGTCAGTGCCGCACCAAGATCGGTGGCGCGTCAGACCCTGCCACGTCACCGGTCAGCGCCCGGTCGTCGCCACGTCACCCCTCTCGCCGCGCCACCATGCACGACGCGGCACAGACGTTTTGCCGCGCCATGGCAATAGGCGCGGTCAAAAGTGTTAGTTTTGAAAAAAAAATTAAATAATGTTAGATTTAAAATTAGTTAAAAAAGGTTAAAAAAAATAAAAAAAAAATCACCAGACACAGGCAGCGGCAACCACGGGAGCCAACCCGATCACGTTGCTCCCGCGGCTAGACTAGCCCCACGACCTCCACCTCGACCAGTCCCGATCCCGTGGACTCCCGATTGCCTCCCTTACCTGTCCCGGCTCCAGCACTTCCATCCACCCCCGCGCGGCGGTCGCCGGAGCGAGCAGAGCAGCCGGAGGGCCCGTCGGATCCGCCGCCGCCAAGATGAATGACGCCGATGTAGCCAAGCAGATCCAGCAGATGGTGCGGTTCATCCGCCAGGAGGCCGACGAGAAGGCCAACGAGATCTCCGTCTCCGCCGAGGAGGTCAGTTCCCCTTCGCTGCCGCTTCCTCACCCTCCTAGAAGCTTCCAGAAGCTCCTCGATGCTTGCCTCTGTACTCTCAGCTGCTTGATCTGGCTGACGCGCTCCATGATCCCGAAGCATCTGGGAGCGCCCGCCTTAGCCGCTTGATTGTTTTTTCGCTTGGTGTTTCGCTTATTGTGCACGAGATCCGTAGTCCCAAGCGACAAAGATCCCCAGTTCCGAGGCAGATCGAGGAGCGTTTGGAGTTAGGTTAGCGGCTCTAGGGCTTTGAGCTTGTGCCGATCAAGGTGGGTGGTGAACATTGTAGAACTTCTAGATCGCGGAGGTTTTGTGCCCCCAACTCTCCAAGTTTTGACCTGGTATCTGGAAGAGCCCTCAGACAATTCACGCCATTCTCTATCAACTGACTTAATTCTAGGGCTCCTGTATAACTGTAGTCTGACGAGGTGGTTTTCGGAGCTCGCAAATGGTTCACAGGCTTCCTGATGGCTCTGGAAACAAAATTGGAGCTTACGCTGAATTGGGAACTCCTAAGACGTGATTCACAGCCTTCTAGATGGTCGTAGAAGCTAAATTGGAGCTTAAGCTGAATCACTCCATTTCTCTTCTAGACTAATTCTATGAGTTAGGCTTCAAAGGGAATGACTTCATACTCGGATGCCCCGTTTGTCTTCTGCCTTGGTTCTAGGAGTTAGGCTTCAAATAGCTTTCCAAAAATAAGACTGTAATCCCTGATATCAAATTTCAAACAACTAATCACAACTTCTGTATGCCGTACCTAGTTACCTATGCCATTAACCGTGGATCACATTTTAAGGCGCCTTTTTGGTTTCTCGCTGTAGTGCAAAATGGACATTAAAGTAACTTTACTGGAAGATGCAATCTGATAGATACCAATTTTCGGTGCTTGCTAGCTGAATTGCTAGTGTACTAGACACTGGGCAACAAATTTACTTGTTGGAGGGCTTCTACCATTGAGCACATTGGTGTCTTTTCCTTTTTGTCTTTGCTGCCGACTTGTGAACAAAGTGTACTGATTGAATTCAATGTATGAGATCACGTGCGTGTATGATTAATATACTGATTCTGCTACAGTATAGTAGAATGTGTTGGACCATTGTGCTCAACATCCATCCGTAGAATCCATCCTGTCAAACATTCAAAATCTTGAGTAATAATATGTCTAAAACTATCAAAGATTACCTATGTGAAAAACACATTGCTAGGCCTATCTTTTAAAAATGCTTCCGTAAAAGTACATTTGTTAGTGTAGATTGGCATGAAGTTATAAAAAGTAGCATGCACAGTTTAATCTTGAAGATCATAAAAAACTGAACAATACAAGAAAAGGTTCACTTCGCGTGCTATATTTGGGTTGAGGAGATAGTACATAGTAGTGTGCTCCCTGGATATACATGTGCTGCGGTAATGTTTGACTTAATGAAAATAGTCATGTTGAAGTGCGTGAGTCATGTATTTTGCACTACATATATATGCACTTCTTTTCGTTGCTATTTTCACACCCACCTTTTCCCTGATTATTAGACGTTTTTATGCATTTGGGCGAAAGTTGAATATGAGTTAATTACTAACTATACTAAGTCAGTAAAGCGTGTCAGAGATTTAGATTTATCATTAGAATAGTAGCATCCTTTGTGTCCACATCCTCAGGTCGGACAGGGCCAAAAAAAGTCCACTTTTGCTACGACACGAGCCCACCCATGGCCTGACCAGAATCTCAAAAAAGCAGCCCGAGTTCACCTGCTGCATGGCCCGATGAAGACTGGGCAAGGGCATAGCGGCGAACGGCTTCTCCCTGTGGCAGATGGCTGGATCCGGCGCTTCTGGTGCTCCATGGTGGCTTGCCTCTGCTCCTCGTCGGCCCTGCATGGTGCCCGGCGAAAACGGGATCTGGAGCGGTTGGGGGAGATAGGTGGTGGATGTAGAGCTTCTCCCAGCGGCGGACACAGAGCTCCTGCCATCTTTCGACTGTTCGAGCTTGTCTGGCGCTGGACGTGCTTGACGGCTAGTGGCTGGAGGACAGATCGAATTAGACTACAAGAGTACGAGGCAGAAGGAGCTGGAGGCGGCCTGTGGAGACGCAAGAGAGCAGAAAGATTACAAGAATCTAACGTGGGCCATAGGGTTGCGCACGGTGTGGGTGGCATATATGTGGTAATGATGGGATTCTGTTGTTGGGCTAGTGCTGGGCCGCATGTGGGATGGTAAGCCAGTGGTATTTTTCAATTATGTTTTTCTATTCTGGCTGTCCGGTCGTTCCGCAGGTTGAAAATCAGGCCTCTCAGCCTGACCCGACATTTTCTTTGGGTTAAAAATGATGGTCTGCGCCCGCCCGTCATATCTATCGGGTTGGGTTGTGTCAGGTTTTTTTGGGCGGGTCGGATCGTGTTCGTCAGGTTGGGTGGCGCATGATCTGGTCTACTTTATTAAAAAAAAAGGGCGTACCCAGTGCAGAGAGCTCCCGCTCTGTGCGGGGTCTGGGGAAGGGTGTTAGTGGCAAGCCTTACCCTCGCCTGTGCAATGCGAGGAGACCACGACTCGAACCCGGGACCTTCCGGTCACAGGCGGTAAGACTCTACCGCTTGCACCAGGCCCGCCCTTCGTCTACTTTATTTAAACATACCTCTAAAATGTTTCATGTGAATGTATAAGGTTATTGTTGTGCAGGCGGTGTCTGAAACTGATAAAAAGAAGTCAGTAACAATCCAAACACTTGGTTCATATTTGAATAGCGCACATAGATTCATGTTTGTATCTAGCCTGCGATGGATGTAATGTGGTTTGACTTTCGAGTAAACATTTGATTAAATTGACAGTTTTAGTATTTTTGTCTCTTTTTATGCAGGATGTTTATTTATTGCCACCCTTTTATTTTATCTGATTTAGGGACTGATATAAACACCATATTCATAAATGAAGAGCATACACAGAGTCATTTGTGTATCTAACTTACATAAATAGATTCAGTGTGATTTGATTAGACAGACAGTTTCACATCTCTTTTTATGTGTGTACTTGTCAATGCCCTTTTTTCTACGCGTCCTCAATTTTAACTTATTTGTTTAAAAACTCGTAGGAATTCAACATTGAGAAGTTGCAGCTTGTTGAAGCTGAGAAAAAGAAGATCAGGCAAGAGTATGAACGCAAAGAGAAGCAGGTTGAAGTACGGAAGAAAATGTAAGACTTCAATTCTCTGAATTCGTTCACCTCGAGGATAAACAGTAGTCGGCTAGTCGCTATCGAATACGATGCTGTTGCCATAAAATGCATTTCATGTCGAGAATGTTCACAACATGTAACATGCTGCGTTAACATCACAAATATGTCATTGAGCTGGGTCGCACCCCAGATCTGCATTATATTGGTTCCAAGTTCCAAGGTTGTTAGGATTGGGATCCTAGGCACTAGGCAGTATCATTTTTGTCCAAGCAGTATCAAATCATAGGATTGTATCGTAGCATCGGGATACTATGAGATTTATTTTTTAAAATATCATGACTCAAACAAATATATTTGTCAAAAGAAAAGCACAGTTAGAGCTAATAGTTCCATTTAATGTAGGTTCTGAAGATAAAGTGATGAGTTTGTCCTCATACATGAACACAAAACTTCAGATAGTTATATTTATTTCTTAATGCCAACATTGTTGACACATAGTTGGAGTCACATTGCATCGGGGAAGAGCTAACTATCTGTCACAATACCAGAAATTATCAGTATCTACAGCTATGCCATTAGAAGAGCAGGGTTATCCTTTTCAGTAATCCATTCATCATAGGAAGGCACAATCCATATCATGAGTGGTTAAGGCATCAGGTAGAAGATATACATGAGTACTAACACTCACCTTTGCTAGTGCTACAATGTTGCTACAACTAGCGCCCAGTTTCTAGAGGTCTGCACGAATCATTTACAGCTTCATGTGGCACAAGTGCCTGGCTTCTGGCTCTCCGGTTTGCTGCCGGCGGCCCAGCGGTTGGCACCCAAACCCCTTTCACCAAGACATGGACACATCTGGCACCTCCCCTCCTGCTTTGTAGACGAAGCAATTAGCTAGCCACATAAAGGAACAATGGAGACATTCAAATCCAAAGAGAAGGGGAAGAGATTACGACAGTGACCTCTTTCTCTGCATAATGCCACCGCCGCCAGTGCAGCTTTTCTCTCTTGTACGGTTTGTACCAAGCACATCCAATCCTGTTTGATCTCAAATCCAAAGGATGATTTCTGACCTATCCGTAGAGTCACTTGAGATCGTATTCGTAGCGTGATTCTAATAATCCTGCGATACGTATTATGATCCCAGATCAATACTACCCAAAAAAGATACTGCGATCTTAGAGTGACATTATCATTTGTCCTGGGTAGTATCGTAGTATAGTATGATACGAATCCCAATACTGACACAACCTTGATTGGTTCTTAAACAAAATGTAATAGAATTAACTGCAGACTGCTGCAACTTTACAGTTATGTTGGCAGCCTTCACTTTTTGTCCGCATAAGAATTCTGAGATAGTGTGTTTTGGGGTCAGATTGAAGCTCTTCCAGACTTCTATGCTGATGCACAGCTTCGATGCAGAATATTTAATACTTCCTCCAATCACAAATATAAGCCCATTAGGAGTTTAGTACATAAACATGTTATCCAATATGACACTTTGGCAGGAATGCCTTTAGAAATAAATTGTTTTAAATGGAAGGAGTTATAAATTGCGATTTTTTTGTTCATAACGAATCTAGTAACGCCAATCTATATAGAATTTTAAATATCGGTACTGCAACAAAAATTAAAATTTTAGATAATGGTAGTCATTGGTAAAAAGAATTGACTTTGGATAAACCTAGATGAACATATGGTTGTGACCAGAGGAAGTAGATAAGTTGGCTGAACATTTTATTTTGGAATTTTAATAGTTAGTAGATGTTATATAGTCAGGAGGTAGGAGCATGATGACAACAAAAGTTGAAAGGAATATGCTGAGGATGAAAGACACTAAGACAGATCTTAACACTGTAAAACATACACAATAGGTCACAGGAAACTAAATGGCTCAATGGAGAAAAAGGAACTCCTAGCTTAGTAAATACAACATAAAAGGAACTGAATATTTATTTACTATAATGGCATTTTAGTTTATCTGTAGTGTTTAGGCCCTGTTTGTTTTGAGCTTTTGGCCACTTTTAGACTACTAGCTTTTGGACTTTATAAAAGCCAAACAGCTCTCATAAGCCAAAAGCCCAAAAGCTCACTATAATGAGCTTCTGGCTTTTGGCTTCCGAGAGCAAACAGGCCCTTAGGGTTAATCAGATCCATGCCACTATAATGAAATATATACCACTGCAACTTTTGACATCCAAAATATGCCATCATGATTTGCTTTATCTTTGAGACATGCCATTATGTCATTTTGTATCAATGTTTATGAATTTTCAAACCTGTTACCTGACAAGTTTCTGTTTTGCTTGTTAACAGTGAGTACTCTATGCAGTCGAATGCTTCTCGCATCAAAGTTCTTCAAGCTCAGGATGATCTAGTTAACAAAATGAAAGACGATGCCATGACGGAACTCCTTCGTGTCAGCCACAACCACCATGAATACAAGAACCTTTTGAAAGATCTAATTGTTCAGGTTTGGACAAATACAGCATACACAAATTTCAATGTTCCTTTTCTTAAAAATTTGTACAAGTCAATATCTCAAGTTACTAAACAAATGACATTTATGAATATTAACGCATGCTCTAATCTTAAATTGCAATGAAGGCAAACTATAGCACATTATGCTGTTTGTCATTTTTTTCCTAGATTTGGTTGATCTGAACTGATGTCAAATGCTCAATAGGGCCAAATATGCTATGTGCCATTTCAGAACTTTCTGCTCACTGCTTCCCATTGTTGTCAAACATCAGTTAGTCAGTTTGTTTGATCAAATGCAGGGCTTGCTCCGTTTGAAAGAGCCAGCTGTATTGCTCCGTTGCCGCAAGGAAGATCACCATCATGTGGAATCAGTACTGCATTCAGCAAAGCACGAGTATGCATCAAAAGCAGATGTCCATGAACCAGAGATAATTGTTGACCATGATGTGTACCTGCCACCTGCCCCAAGCCATCATGATGCTCACGGCCAATTTTGGTAATGTTTGTTATGCCACTGGTTATTTGTTTGGGGACTGGAGTATTATTTGATTACTCTTGGACTCTTGGTTGCCTGCCACTGGTTATTTTTGGTACTGGAGAATTATTTGATTACTCTTGGACTCTTGGTTGCCTATCTCTGCTGCTGGTTGACATGCTACAATGGTGTTTTGCATATCAGTTCATGGTATAATTAGCAGATAGTTGTTCATATTACATTTGAATTGACATATTACTAAGCTTAAATCTGGTATTGTTGCTAGGCTTACTGTGATGTCTCCTTTTTTCAACAGTAATGTTTCTTTCTTTAGCAAAGCCAAACATATGGGCAATACCATAGTATTGCAAGAGACTATGCTGTCATGTCATGCATTAAGGCATATATCTTCGGAACCGTGACTAGGGGCTTTGTTGTTGTTGTTGTTGTTGTTGTTGTTTTTGTGTAGTGATGGAACTTGGAAAAGTGTAGTTTTTCCCCTTCCCAGTGACATGATAATAACAGATCTTTTTATTACATTAAAAAATCATCTTTTGTGCAATTTAATGCTCTGGATGGTTTCTTATGTGCTAGAGATACATATCTCTATGTATCTTCATGAGATTTGGATTGCTGCTATAATTCTGAATATATATAGTCTATTTCCAGTAGTTTATGGCTAGCTTTTCAACTCAATCTTGGCCATAATTCCAATGTTCTATTCTAAAAAGTATCTGTTTATTCAGCTCTGGAGGTATTGTCTTGGCTTCTCGAGATGGAAAGATTGTGTTTGAGAGTACACTTGACGCAAGACTAGAAGTTGTTTTCCGCAAGAAATTGCCAGAGGTACCTTTGGCCAATCGCATTTTTTCAATATACCATGTCACTCCAACCCTTTTTCAGTCACATCATGTCCAGCTGCCTTTCTTTGAAAGAAAAACCAAAACAATTACAACGATGTGCATTTTCTCATTTGTGGGACCATTCTGAGTGGCGCCCTTTAGACTTTTTTTTTGACCGAATCGCCCTTTAGAATTTAAAGGGGTGTTATTTTCATTATGATTGCAAAAAAAGTGCTTGTTATTTTTCTTCATCTGCATGTATGTAAACCTTTTAGCTGTACCCTGTCATTTAGTTACTGTAAAACAGGTAGATATTTTTTATAGGAGAAAACGCACCAAATGACCATTCTTCTGTTTTTTTATCAGCAATTAATTATTACTTTATCATGAAATCTGGCTAGAACCAAGATAACACAATCCTCCTGCCCTTCCAGATCCGGAAGCTTCTTTTTGGCCAGACTGCAGCCTAATTGAGTCATCCACCGATGGTATGGCTGCTTCTATGTAATGGTTGCCAGTTCCACGCCTGCAGCCATAAGGAACTCCGCCTGTTTTTGCCAAATTGATTGTTTAAGGTATTCATCCCCTATGTACAAACTACCTATTTGTTCATTATTATCGCTGAGCACCCACTGTTTGTACTCTGTTTGCCCCGAGGAATAATAATAAAGCACTGCCAGACTTTCCATTGCGAAGCTGAATAAATATTGTAAAGCCATTTGTTGTGCTGAACTTTCCGTTTCTGGCCAGTCGATGTGTATATGTAGTTAATGTCGGATACGGTTCTTGTGAAAAATAGTTTGTGTAAGTTGTCAGTTCATCTCCTATTTTATTTATCCGTTTATGGCACTTTTGAGCACAGGTACTGAATTTTGTAGATGGACCAAGTGTTGCAGTTTTGTTTTCCACGTTTTGCGCTTGCGCGTAGCTGTGCCCGGTACCCGGCGCCCGGCGGGGTTTGCTCTGTATATACCTATGCTGCATGTGCTGGCAGGAAATGTGTTCCAGCATAAGCGCGACACAACGTCGCAACCACTTGTGCGCAGATGGTAAGTGCAATAATCGAGATTGGATTCCAAAGGAACTGAGAAGAGAGAAGCCTTGCAGCCTGGAGCCACGCCGGCGGGACGATTGCCTCCATTGCCTGGAGGAATTGGGAGGAATTACGTTCGAGAATTGTGACGTGCGTCTGCAACTGAATATCTGCAGTTTCTGCACTACTTGTCTGCTTTTGTGGCCACAGCTATCATCGAGTTGTAGCTCAATGCACTCTATTACTATACTCTAATCAGAGCATGCCGGTTATCGTCTTCAACGAGCGGTGTACTGCTTGAATTGAATGCGTTTCCAACGTTGACTGCACCTGCATGCCACGTCCAGCTAGCGTTGCAAGCCTGGGCAAAGCGTAGTTAGCTCTCATCCAAACATGGAAAAGAACTCTCAGATGGCGTTCAGACCCTACTCCTACGTCAGATGGACGGATGGGAGCTTTCCGAATTTCCTGAGGCGGATTTGAGAACTCGGGGGAATCGAGCGACGAGAGCTCAGTCGACAATTTTTCCTCTTCACACTGTAAGGTCAAGTGGGCGAGTATTGTGTGTGAACCTGCCTGAAACAGCTCTCAGTTTGATGCAGATTATTGTGCTTGACCATCTGCCTGAAGATCAAAGATACCAGCAGCAGAGATCTGCCGTGCTGTATGACTGTGTGTGCACATGCGAGTCACTCGACGAGCCAGCTCGACCAAGGTGTGGGAAAGTTTTTATATATTTTCTTTTCTAAATAACAACGGTTAGTTTTCTTTTCCGCATCCAACGTCCATACCTACCTCGAACTGTTGGTCAAATGGTTGGCTAAAGCTGCCATCACCGCCGCCATCAAAACTTTGAGATCACTCCAGACCGGTAGCAAATGACCCATGTGGACATCAAACCCAAAATGGTAGCAGGAGATTCCAAATCAGCCTTTAACATAGTAACTATACGGAAGACCTATTTTGGGTTGCCTACGAGTCACAATCCAAATATGGTATTCTCTCATGAAAACTCATTGGTAGAAAGAATTATCTTTTGAGTCTTGTTATTAGAGAAGATATCGAATAGTTATAGAAACTTTTTCCTACAGTGCTATCAAATAATGAATGGTTCTTATATTTTGGACATTGCCGCATGAGATAGGCTCACGTGGACACAGGTAAAGTACACATGCTAATGCTGGCGTAGCAGACTAGAGCAGCACGCAGCAGCAGGAAAAGCAAAGGTTCGTGCGGTACACGTGACACTGCCCCATCAACCATGGAGAGGGGGGCTAACGTAGTAACGTGGACGCATCTTGGCGAGCCTGGACGACGAATGGATGTGATGATTGCGTGTCCCGGGCCTGCCGCTATCCCCAACCAACCCCATGCAGGCAGGACAGCTTGCGGCCAGTTTAGTTCCTAAATTTTTTGCCAAATACATAAAATCTAAAATAGGGTACCAGCACACCAAAATGCTGACACTGACAAGTTTTTGTAGTTTGCTGTTTACTTGCCAAGAATTTTGCACCAGCAGTCAGCATTGAATAGTAGATTTCGATTGCATTAAATGTGTTCCATGCAAACTGCTGGTGCAGACTCAATCAAACTGGTTCCATGTAGATTTTTGAAAAGAATTTTCTCATTCATCAATTATTCAAACACATAATGAACAGACTTTTCTCATGCAACATTCACAACAATTATTCATCCCTATTACATCACAGACTGCTCAAGCATTCACAGAAGCCGTAACACACTGTACTATAGAAACATGTAATGAACCACACAAAACTGTCAATTACGATCCATCAGAGCATTAGCAAGCGAATCACGGATGGCATTCATGCATGACCACTCCTCATCCTCCACTACCTCGGGTTGAGGTTGATTTTGATAAGCTTGTCTCGACACAAAGTTCTCATTTCGGTCACACCTACCGAAATGCTTATCTGCTAAGCCACTAGTCCTCACAAAATTATGAAGAGCCATACATGCACAAATGATTTGGGCTTGCTTCTCAGGTGAATAAGGAGGGATCTTTTGCAAGATCCGCCACTTCATTTTAAGTACCCCGAATGACCTCTCAATAACATTCCTAAGAGAAGAGTGTGTGTAATTGAAGAGCTCTTCTTTACCCTGTGGCTCGGGGCCGTCGCGGAAGTCCTAAAGATGGTACTTGCTTCCCTTGTATGGAGCAAGATAACCCAGCCGGTTAGGATACCCGGAGTCCACTAGATAGTATTTGCCTACAGCAGCAAACAAATTATGAGCAACAGGTACATAACCAACAAGGAACAATTGCACTCATGTGTACCTACGTACCATTTGGTGGATGTGGAAAGACTGCGGAGTATGTTGTTGTAGAGTCATTGAACACTCTCATGTCATGAACAGATCCAGGCCAGCCAGCATTAACAAATGTGAACCTCATGTCGAAGTCACAACAGGCCATTACATTTTGTGTAGTGATGCTCTTGCGGCACAAGTGCTGAATAAACAAATGGTTTGGCACGACACAAGGGACATGAGTCCCATCTATAGCCCCTATGCAGTTGTTGAAGTAGGGATAAAATCTACTACTTCTGAGTGTAGGATGCATTGTTCTGAACTGTGGATCTACTGGCTTAATATTGTCTGCAGCAAGCTGACCAGACACCTCAAAACTTTGGTAAACATTGTTGAAACAGTGCCTAATGACCTCTCAAACCTGTCCTCTGCTTGCCTAACAGACTGTGGTGCTCCTACCATCCAAAGAAACATCCCTAAAGCCTCAACAGATGTGGACTTAGTGGTAGACTTGAGCCCATATTTGTCCACTAACAAGTTATGAAGGCTATAGAACATTGTTGGGGTCATTCTAAACATGTTGTAACAAGAATTAATGTTGGCAAGCTTATCATGCACCCACTGGAAACCACTCACTCTTGGACTCCTATACTGAGCCCTATTCATATACTTGTCAATGTGAACAGCAAACTGGTACATACCATAGAGAAACTCATCATCCTCGTCATCATTCATTAGCTCTTCCATCAACTCATTATCATCATCATCCAATATCATCTGCAGCAAATGTTGTCTTCTTGTATCCTGATCATCATCACCAACCTGTCATGGACAGAGAGAAGAGCAAGTCAGTCATTTGATCAAACAGTCCATGAATCCCATGCATCACTCCCTGCCATCCCACATGATCAAGTTCAAATTTAACTGACACATATATCCATTCCACAAGTTAATATAGGAAAACAGCAAATAAACTCATCGTACATGCATAACAAGTTCAAATTTAACTGACACATCACAACAGGACACAACAAGTTCCTACGCCCTGCACCAAATGCCCTACATGCAAATAAGGCTAAGTTTTCTAGTTGTCCACCGGGCCATGCTGCGGGATATTCAGCTCGATGACATGCATCTTCCCTTCCTTAGTGTCTTGGGCAAGGAAGAAGTCCATTTCAGTTTCTGATTGCACTAGCTTGTGCAACCCAGAAAACAAAGTCTTCGTTGTACTACTGATGCCCAGCTCTTGTAGAGCTATCCTGGTGCACTCTGTTATCTTCCAGGACTTGTCCTTAACTAATCTCTCGCAAAGCACTTCCTCCCTTACGCTCTCTCTATCTTTGAAGAATCTGTAGCCTCTCTCTCGCTTAAGTCATTGTGTGTGGTCATTTGGATGGTCATTGCCCTCACAATTTGGGCTCTTTGACCTCTTGTCATGGATGTGGATGTAGTTGTGCTTGTCTGCTTGGTCCTCTTGTTTCCAACACTCATAGGGGTTCATTCGTCCTCCTGCTTCGTGTCCGCTTCTTCATCATCTGTAATCATCATCATTCAAGTCAATGGTCTCTCTTGCAAGCAGGAACAAAGGAGGTTGTCCCATCAACTGTGTTTCCTTTGAACATGCCATGCAGCTGGTCCAAGTATGCAGGCACACCTTCCCTTCTAATCTTCAGCAAATCATTGTCACCCTGTACAATATAGACCGATGTAGTTGTCAAGCAATTAGGGAATTAACATTTGTTAATAACAGAGCAACCTATATAACAAATTACCTGAGCATTGTCATTCCACCATTGGTCAGAAGCATGAATCTTTCCATCTGCATCTATACCTAAGCCAGTGTGGTTTTGTGCTTTGTCACACAATGTCCATATTTTCCTGAGTGTCCTCAGCTTGCCTTGAAGCTGTTCTCTGTCATGCATCAATCCTGATGCTAAATAGTACCGCCGAGCGACGTTCTTCCACCCAAATTTGTTCATCTGTCCTCCTGGATAGTTCCCAGCATGTATCTCGGCAAGGTAGGAGTCACAAAACTTCTCTATGTTGTCTGGTAACCAATTTGCTTTATGCTTCTGAACCTAAACGGTGAAGAGGGACAGCAATATTGAACAATAAACACTGACAAGCTTTAACAATAGACATGCAGTTGAAACTAACAAGCATACAAGAACAATTCATAAACTGAGCTTCTAACAGATCAACATACATGAACATACTTGAACAATACACATGCAGCTAACAATAACGAGCATACAAGACCAATTCAAAAACTAAGCATCTAACACATCAGCATACATGAACAATTCATAAACTGAGCATCTAACAGATGAACATACATCAACGTACTTGAACAATACACATGCATTTAACTGAGCTTATAACACATCAACATACATCAGGATACTTGAACAATAGACATGCATCAGAGAAGGTGCTTGCCGGGTTAGGGACACCGTAGGAGCCGTCGAAATTGTCGCCGTGGATGGCTGGCCCCGGCCCCCGTGCACGGGAGCGGCCGGCCCGCCGACGGATTGAACCGCTTCCTGGACGCGGCAGAGGAGAGACGAAGCCACCTCCGACGGATGCGGGCGGACCATCGAAGGCAGCACCTTCTGCAGCTCCACCTACTCCGACGTGGCTAGGCGGCCGAAAACTGAGGCTCCGAGACACGTCGCCCCTCGGAACGCGAACGGGAGGCAAGACGTCCTGGGCTCCTTGAATGTGGTCCGCGTACTGCTGGTAAACGTCGGAGAGGCCGCCGTTTAGGTCAAGCCGACCCATCTGCTCGTTGGGGTTCTGGTGGCTGCTGGACCCGACGGCGGCGTGTAACGAGCTGGAACCCGGAGCGTCGTTGTAGACTCGGCTCGCGCCGACATTACCCAAGAAATCCAGGGTAAAGCCGGCGTCGGCGTCCCCGCATGCGGCGGGCTCGCCATGGAAGTCGTCGCCATGTCCTGCCATCGAATCCGCGCAAAGGAACTTGTCGATCCGGACGACGGCGGGGTAGATCTACAGGTGGAGGTGGTGGATCTGAATGTCGGCGGTGGAATGGAGCGAGTGCGGCGGCGCTGGGATGGCGAGGACGAGAGCGGCGGCGTTGCGATGGAGACGGCGAGAGAGGCGCGGATAGGGTTGGGCGAGCAAGCTGAATGGATAGGGTTCGGCGTCAGCTGCGGGACGGAGGGATAGGGTTGGGCACGCAGGCCACGGCCATAGCAGGCCGAATTCGCAAAAAATTTTGGGCCGAAATTTTTCGGGCCTGTTTAGTTCCCAAATGTGAAAACGCCAATTTTTTTACATTTGGCCAAAAACATTCGTGAACTAAACTGGGCCTTGGAAGAACACAAAAACAAGTCGCAAGCGAGCGAGCGAATCTGGCTGGCTGCAGGCCACCATTCTCGTGCTTGCAAGCGTGCCATGTCACCGCCCAGAGTATTTAGACCACTTCCCCCCGCACTTTGCTGGGCACCGGTTGGCTGAGAGACAGGATCGCAGGAGAAAGACAGCGCATTAGCAATACGCTCCACACGTTTAAGGTTTTATCTAGTGTTAAAGCACAGTAAACCCACTTCCTAATAATTTCGTCGCCTCGGGAGCGAGAGAGAGACAGTGTGCGCCTGTGCGGTGGAGGTTCCCGACGAGAGGAGAGAGAGTGTGTGTGGAGGCGTCGACGAGGTCGACCTCGAGCTGAAGCTGAGGCTGAGCAGCAACAGGGAGGGAGGCATGGGGAGGAGTAAACAAAGAGGGGGCAGCATAGGAAAAGACCACCAGGTGCCCTCGTGAAGCCCAGCTGAAGCTCCAGCTTTTTGTGCCGCGTTCAGGCCTCCGGCAGCGCGCGAGATTCTCGCCTTCCGCCCTGGCCTACGCTGGCTTCTGGCTCCCTGCGCGGCTGCATGCCGTCGGGATCGCCGCGGCAACGGCCGCACCCGGCACGTGTTACAAAAACCGGCCGTGCACCAGCCGATCCTCGGCAGTTGTCAACTCCCGCGCGCTAGATCTCGTCGTCCTTTTACCCGCTCCTCCACCAGCTCGGAGAGCGCGCTCCGAGGCGGGCGGCGGCTACGGCTGGTTCCATGGCACTTTCGTGATTTTTAGGGAAACAGTTCTACAGTCTATTTTAGTTATTTGATTTTCTTGTCTAGAAATAAAGGCCCCGTTTGCTTGGCTGAATTTAACTGAAAAATATTGTTCCGGCTGAATTGTTTTGAGAAAAAAACACTGTTCTAACTAAAAAAAGAAGCCGAATAAATCGGCTTTTAAGGTAAACTAAACGGGGCTAAAGTTAGTTATTAGAGGCTTTTATGTGCTCCAAAGTTTTTTCTATACAATAATATAGACCGTACGTGCCAACCAGTATGTGTGCTAGTCTTCTTATATACTCTAATATCATAAATGGATCATAACTTGGCCCCGTTCGCTTCGCTGAAAAAACAAATTAAAATACTGTTATGATTAATTTGTTGTGAGAGAAAAACACTGTTTTGACTGAAAAAACGAGCTGAAAAGTACGGATTATAAGAGGTGACAGTATAACCCAGTCCTCCGCGGTCCTTCTTGTTCTCTGTCCTTCCACACTGTTTTATGTCTAAACATGGCATACCACAAATTTGACGTAAGTATTATAATTTAATATTTACTTGCAACATTTTCTGTCAGCATACGACAAATCTGTAGTTAGTATTATATTTTGATATTTACTCAAAACTAGTCGGCATGGATGTGATGATATGCTTGGTCGCTCTAGTTACATGTGTGCCCTAGATATGTTTCTTTTTCTTGTCTAGTTCAATAATGCGGAAATATCTTCTAGGGTAAATCTACTGGAGGCACATTCTGTAATCTCTCAATGGTAGTGATGATCACCACTTTTCTTCCTAGAGCTTATCTAAAGTTATTATGGAGGTACATTTGAGGAAACCTAGCGAAATGTTGAGTGTGTATTTAGTGAATGAAATTTTCTTTTAAGACAATTCTTTGAATCGATAGATCAGTATCAAGCTACTCAGACAAGTATTGGCTTTAGGCTGTGATTTCAATTCAAGCGAATGAAGAAGTCTGTAGCAATGGATAACAAGTAAATTCATCTAATACCATGCTTTCTTCAGGAACATTATGCTTTGTGAACAGATATGACTTCTTAAAAATACACTATGTACAAGTACAACGGACCATGTTATATATTGAGATTATATAGTTCTCCATGTTAATTGGCATTTGTATTGCGCTTTTGATACTGTCTTGAACAAGTCTCTGATTTAGTTCTATTGAACTTAGTCCATGGGTACTCTAAAGGCATTTCTACTGAGTGTAATGAAGAAATTTACTCTAGGATAAATATAATTGTATTGTGTTATGTGTTTGGAGTATGCATTTTGCTTTGTCACATGCAATATCCATGTATAGTAGAGATGGTCGTATCTTTACTTTGTAGAGCTTATCACTTTTCAATTCTTGTTATATGTGGAGGTGTATTTTAGTATTAATGTTTTTAGGCAACATATTCTGACCACCCTTAGTTTTGGTGAGGTTGATATGTTTGGGAGCGCCTATTTTCAAATTTCAAATGAATAAGGTTTTGTTATTTTATTAGTCCCTCACCTGGGAACCATTACATCAATGTTGAAGATGTCACATAATATCAGATTTAGATGTGCTTAAAAAATAAAAAACTCAAACAAATCACAGTTAGCAAATAAAGTTGATGTTCTGTTTGTTGGACTTGCTTAGTAATTGGTTGTATTTATGTGTGAAATCTAGCACAAAAATGACTAAGAACATTCTTTATTTTATCTCAAGGGGAAATGAATGTCATTGTAAATGTAGGTTCAAGTATTATATATATAATGTGGAAAACTACATCTAAGCATGAGCTACATGTTCTGTTGCTGCATGATGTCTCATAATAGGTGTGTGTTCATATGAATCATGCATTGCCATAGACCCATGTATGTTTTCGTATGAATCATATATATGCTGTTTACAATTCAGGTATCACATCCCCCACCACACCCAAAACCCCACTCCATTGTCTATAGAAGCAATGTCAATACCGCGAATACCAAAATATGTACGTGTTGTTATGCTCGTCAAGGAATATAGAGCAATGGCTCAAAAATTTTGTTGCAAGACCAATTTGCCCATGGATATTAGATCTTGTTTGAATCTATTTAGCTACTAATAGTTAGTTGCTAATAATTAGCTAACATAGATCTAAACCAATTGAAACAACTAGTATCTCATTAGATGGATATACCTAACTACTAGTATCTAATTCGTAGTCAGTTGACCGAAATGTGCTCCCACCAATTGACAAGTATTAACAGCTAGGAGTAACTATTAGCTAGGCAATAGTAAAAAACAAAGGTAGTTTCAGTAAAACAACACTTTCTTTTGGAAAAGAGTAAAACAACACTTTAATCACCTATTGTTCGGTGTGCTCTGAGCACTTTGCAGCTAATAGTTAGCTAGTTAGTAGTTAGCCAGCTAATTTCATTTAGGAACTACTAACTATTAGCTGCTAATAGAGATCACAGCAAAGGATGCAAATTACCTAACTACTAGCGTGCTGTTAGTCGAGCATGCATGAGAACGAGACTCTATGAGCTCCTGAGTCGTGATCAATCAAGGCCACTGTTGTATGAAGCAGTACTACTGTGCATGTACGTTCGCCACGACAAACCGTACCACACTACTGAGGGCCTGTTTAGTTTAGAAGCAAGTTGAAAAATGAACACTGTGCACTGTCATTTGTTCGCCCATGGAGTCCTGCCAATTGCGGTACTCCAACAAGACTATATTTAATGTAAAAAGTCGAAGTGGTACAGAATCTGGGAAATTTTGAATTTTGGGTGGGATGTAAACAGAGCCTGAGCAATAATGTGTGCACGCAAAGCAACATGGCAAACCTGTTTGGTGCCCTTTATGTCATATCGAAACATCACACGTCAGCGACGATAACATGTTCAGTTCGCTGATTGATGATTTATTTACGCGAAAAAAAAATACTACTCACTGATTTATATAGGCTGGCCAGCCAGCCAGCCAGCCAGCTGACCCGCTCCCAGCCGAACGGAGTGGCTCCACCGCTCCGGCCCGGCCCGGCCGCATGCCATTTTGACCACTCCTCTTAAAATAGACTAGGGATTTCTTTGATAAAAGTATTATTTTAACTCCTGCCCCTCCGTAAATGCCCATGTCTACTGACGAAGAAAAAGATAATTTGAAAAAAATATTACAGAATCAACACATTATTGTCCAAATACTATGTAGTAACAATTTCATGTCAAGCAGTGTTGCTGTATCCTGAAACATGGATTGCAAAGAGATAAAATATATATTACACACAAATGTCATCAGTTGTCCTTCGATTTTGGAAAATGAGAATGTGAAAAATTGTGATGGCTCCTATGACTCCTGTCACATGAATAGCATGAATTATACCAACAAAGCAAGTTTTATTCTACTGATCTTGAACTACTTTGTCCAATGCAAGATGGCTGATGGCCTCTATGCTTCAACCACATACGGAGTACGGAGTATATGTTTGGCCACTACTACTGGTACCTGGTAACAAAAAACTCGAGCCTGTTTTTACAGACAAATCCATACATTTGAGATGTGGTAAAGTCGATGCACTCATCCTTTGAGGAGCGGACAAGACGAAGATCTCAGTACTGTTCTGGACAAACGAGAAAGTACACTGTGCCTACAAGTACTACGCTGGGCCTGTAATAATAACACAAAAATGAACCAAAATATTGCAGAACTATCCAAATAACAAAAAAAAACTAAATTTAGCAAGCTAAGTGTAGTTCCTAGTTCTAGATTAGCTAGAGAAATATCCCTAGCAAAAAAGGAAGAGAAGTGCATTATGCGAATCAAGCTTTGCTTCTGCTTAGGAAGAACTACAGCAAATGAGCATACGGCCGGTATTCGCGACGGCATTTACTTAACGGGAATCTTCATACACCGATCTGGCCCCAAACGATAACCTTGTAATTGCAACTTCCTTTTTTTTATACTAAAGGTCTTAACCCCCCACCACCTACCCTCAAGCATGCGGAGCACAGAAGAAAGATTTCCACCCAGCATAGTTCATGAGACACTGCGGATTAATTTCTTTTAGGAAAAAAATCTGAATCAGTAGCTAGAACAGCAAAGGAGAAACGGACACGTAACAAAGGTAAGATCCAGACTATTGTTCAGAGCCTCACAAATTAACAAAATTAATTTGTATGCACTAAGTTAACATTAAAGATACATAACAAAACTGAAGATTATTGGTATTGAGGTAGATGATTTCATGCAGGAGCGTTTGAGCAAATTGAAGGGAGCACCCTTCAGTCCAACCATAAACAGCGTAGAGCTTGATTTTAGCTCCCGCGCCATCCACTCGGCTACCAAGACCAGACCTATGGCTTGTCCATGGTTCTTGGCAGGTGAATGGATGAGTCGGCAGCTAATGAAACTCTACAGCCATTTTAGACTGGACTGAAGAGAGCTCTCTTCCAGAGAAGCCATAAACCCAAATAAAGGCCAAATCAGATGAACAAACACCAGCAACACAAGAGAAAACAATAGACCATGTGAATCTGCATATATATTGTGAACGCAGCGATACAGTGCATCATCACGACATCCCCTAGCTAGCTAGAGGAGCATGTATACATGGAGAACAATGGAAGATGCATGCCACCAGTAAAAGAAACCAGATTTTTAACATCCCAGAGAGGTGAACTCAAGAGCTTACGAGTCAACGAGAAGAGACAATAATATGGAGGAGAGAAACGCTGAGACGATACCACCGGAACCGGAAGAGACTAGAGAGGAACAGGCCGTTTATTGGTCTTCTGGGGAATGCTAGCTATGAAATGGCTCATGGATCCAAAACACAAGGAAGAAAGGTCTTAAATAGTTGAAGAGGAGGGGCTGACATCATTTCTATCAGTACAGCTTGTAGGCACACGGCTAGCCTATACAGTATGTACTGCTGACCACCTCTGTCCAGTATATGTTGTTGGCTTGTTGCTTGGGTGAATAATGGAGATAAAATATGTCTCATCATACTACAAATAATTGAATGGGTTTTTGATACTGGAGCAGGACAGCAGGTATTGGGAATGGATCGACAGGATTTTATCAATTACTACTATCAGTAACTGCTAACAATCATGTTTGTGACAAATCTGGAAAAACTTACTAAATTTTGATTATATAAAAAAATAAGTTGGCACCATGTATTGCTTTTACTTTCTTTTGTTACTTTTTTGAATCACGTTACAAATGTAAATACTCGTACACAGGCACACAAGTTAACCCCTATAAACACACATATTTACATCGTACTAACTTTATGAGCACCTTTAAAAGGCTTGAACCGCCATATTTTAGAAACATGCGTGCCTCATCATCGAGGGACATATGGTCTACCATGAAAAAATAGTAGTCATAAATAAGTGTCAAGTCAAAGTCTTTCGATCTAGATAAGCATGTTCCATCACAAGGAACCAACTATCTAAGATATATTTAGTTTGCTTCCTTTATTGTACTAGTCCATCAACCCGTGCACGAGCTAAATCATAGCAACCATAAGATTTAGAAGTTTTGCTTGATATACCTAAGACCAATAAATATTAGTTATCTTTGTGTTCTTTTGTTTTGTTTCTTTTCTAACACAATAATGTATATACATGTGACCTCTAATATGGATATCAAATACTTTATAAATTTTCCAATCTGATCTATAGTTTTTCTTCCTTTGCATGCCAAATCTATGTGTATTTACTTGAAAACATTGATTATGTTGCTCCTATTGCGGCCTTGCAGCCCATGTTCTATGACATCATGAATCAATATTTTGACTTTCAAACTTTGATTTTATTAGTTGCTATGAAGTTTTTTATCTTCAAGTTACATCAAAACTCTTGTGCTTATTGTGCATTTGTTACTCTCCTTTTTGTATTTTATTAAAAAAATGTATATTAGGTCATAAACTATGCTCTTAATTGCTACAATATCATAAAGGATAGTTTGAACCTACATCATACTTAAGATTGGTGATAGAGTTTGAAGTGAGATGTAGAAAGGGCCAATAGTACTAACCTCAAGTAGATATCAATATTTGAACCTAATAATCATTTTTTACTCCAAAGGATTCTCATTGAAAGGATCAAAGTGCCTAAAGGTGTGGGGTGAGGGTTGAATAGGTTGATTCTGAAACATTCAACTCAGTGGATTAGCCATCAACCATAAGATATTTCGGTCTAGCTTAGAATTTTCGACCTGGATCAATTTTTTTGCATGGACCTCAATTTTTGATCCTAGGAAAAAAGGGAAACTAGCCAATCTACAGATTTAGTCAAGGAAACTTAAATCTTTGTTTACCACAAGTGTAGAGGAATATGTTAAGCGTATTCCATAAAAAGAAATGCTCCTGCAACTTCACAACATGTAGATTGAATGAGAACAAGTGAAGAACAAGAGCATGAATACAATAACACGTGATTTAACCCGGGGTTTGGCCACACCATTTAAGGTGTGCCTACATCCTCATTGTTGAGGAGACCGCAAAGGTTTTGAGTCTCTTTCAACTCACCACTTGCTAAGTGATCACGAAGATCAATCTCAATGAAATCCACTAGAAAAGATCGGGTAATACAAACTTTCTGAAGCAACACCACACAAGGTCGGAGCATTGCGGACAACACCTAGGTGTCTAGGATTTACAACCAAGATTAACAAATAAAAATCCAAGATTTGTCAGTGTCGAGAGTGTTCAAATATATAGGATAATGTCCACAAGTTCACCCTTCTTTCCACCATTCAAATCCTAACAAAGACTCACCAAATTCAAGCACTAAATGTGTTGGAGAGGAAGTGAGGAGCTCTAAATTTGTTTTGGCACGAGTTAGGTCAGCGGTGGATGAAGAAAGAATGAGGAGAGAGAGAGGGTATGGGGTATAATGCTCCCTCTCTCTCAACTAGTTGTTATTGTGTAGAACAATTATGGATCGTGAATTCTAAAGCTTAGCGGAATTTTTGACACCTGATATAGTGCATGCATAGCTTTGTAAGTGGAATAATGTCAGGTCCTAGAAATCTAAACCACTATCAAAATTTCCAGTCAAGAAATTAATTCAAACTTGATACCCCCTGATCATAATTTATCCTTGAAATTCCGATCGGTCAAAATTTTCAATCAAGATCGTAATCTAGGACCCATGAGAAGTAAACACTCATTTAGAACAACCATGGAAAAAATTCCTAGAGTGTCTAAGTTTTAGTTAGAATCCTTTGAGTATTTGGACACTTGCAAGCACTTGGCGCTTCCAAATTCAAGTCCTTTTTGTTATAACCTCTATCATGTATAATTTGGGGTGTCTCATTTTGTTCTTTCCACTTTTCACCACTTCAGTCACCAAAAATACTTCATAAATCACATTAGTCCTTTATTTATATTGGCATTACTGTACCAAAATCCACAATAGGATTAGATGCACTTTCAACCATATAACTCTCCTTTTCTGTGCTAACCTCCATCTTTGCTCAATTTTTATTTTTTTCTTATTACAAAATTACATGTGAAATAATATTTTATAAAGAAATAGAGTTCTTACAATTTTACCATTAATATAAATTTGCCATGAAACTTCAGTTAACATGTATAAATTTATCTAAACTAAGCAATTGCATAAGTTACTGGCCTTTCACCTTTTCTTTGAATGCCCTTTTAGCCATAGCTGTTGGCATTATCTTAACATTCATTGGAATTTGAATCTTCAGCCTTTGGACATGATCATTGAGGGTAGAACAAATTTTGGTAGCATCATTTTCAGAGAAATAGTAATAACAACATCATGGATCATTTGGAAAGTGAGGAATAGTATAATTTTTTATAATGCCTCCTGCAACCTCTCGGTTTGGAAAAGTAATTTTAAGGAGGAGCTTGGTCTGGTGTGTATCAAAGGCAGGCCTAGCAGGGGCAACCTTCTAAAGCAGTGGAGAGAGAGTCTTTTATGATGTTTTACTCCTTTTCTTTTTGGGCCTAGTTGCCTTGTAACCTATAAATATTTGTACATTTTATTAATGAAAATGAAAAGAAAAGGTAGAGAGCTTCCTTGTTGACTTGTTCAAAAAAAATTGCATAAGTTACTGTCATGAATATTAATAAATATAAATATAAATACACCATTAGTGTCATTGGTATGTGAGAGGGAACAATTTTCATGATTATCGAAACATAAAATATATATTTATCATTGATGTATACAAGCATAGTTGATCTAAATGATGGCACAATATGTATATTTAATTTAAGTTAACTTTCTTTATATTAATATTAGTAGAAATGTGTAATTTAGAAACATATATGGGTATAATTTATATAATTTTAATAAAAATATATTTCTGTAATTTAGACATATATTTAAGAGGATATTTTAATTTATTTTAATAAGATAATATTGTTAAGTTAGATATAAATTTAAAGGGTTACTTATATCTATCATAATAATTTAGATGTAATTTAGGATTATGTTTCATAATGTCATATGCAGGTAAATTTAATTAGGGTGGCATTCTTATATTTGTTTTCATAATGATAAAGGCGTGTGATGTTTTTAGAAAACATATTAGATCTAATGTCTATTATCATCAACAGTATATGGGTTCGCTGCAGCTACTCTACCACTGCCGTTGTTTTTAGCATAGCGACATGTGGGAGGTAGTTGAAGCCACACACACAAAAAAAAAAAAAAGCTGCAGAACAGGCCCTTTAATGCTACGGTTATATCTTGCTAATTTTTGTGATAAAACTTATTATAGTTGACAAGATTTTGTTTCCCTATCAACGAAGGCAAATGAAGTTGGATGGGCGTTCAAGCAAGCAGGAGAGTGTGTACATGCACATGCACTCCTCGTGTTTAAGCAAAACTTCAGAAAAGTATTCCTTGTCGTCCACCCCTTTGTCAGCTTTGAGTTCACCGGATTTAAAATTCCTTGCTGAAGCACAACAGTTCCAAGATGAATATATTAACCTCTTAGCTCTGCTTTCCAGGCAAAGTTGTTAAATTATCGGTAAAGTTTCCTTTTGGTACTTTACTAGTATTTATTGGAATATTTCCCTTCGAAAGGTTGCTGCTGCTTGCTGGTGGAGCAATGCATGCATTTCCCTACTACTAATATTTCAACCTTCAAGCTGGAACAATGATTGTTTTCATATAAGGGTATGTTTGATCCGTTAGCACTAAAACTTAGCAGCTAAGATTAGTGCTAGTGGATCCAAAAAAAACCTACTAATAAACTTGCTAATTATTAGCGAGAGGGGTGCTAACTATTAGTTCCATTAGTAGATTTAGAGTTGCTACCCCTACTAAAAATTAGCAACTATTAGTTATTAGCTCGCTAATTTTTAGCGCTAACGCATCAAACACAGCCTAAGTTTGTAATTCTACTGTGTTTTTTCTCCCTCCGGCGTAGTAGGAGTACAAGTGCAAAAAAGGCTGGAATAGTCCATCTGGACCATCTATGCGTATTTAGGCCTAGTATATAGGGACACGCATATCTTCTTGGTTGGTAGGTCATTCCCAATCCTAGATTCGTTAGCAAGTTCCAACAAAAGCGCATAATTCTAAGCAAACTCCTCGACCTCTCAAACAGACTTTCATTGGCTCTGCAAGCTGTTTTTTACTTGCGTAGTGATAGTACGTTACGTACTTCATTATGGATCTAAAATCATTTAAAATCTGGAGCCAGAATTTCTGCATGGGTGCTGAATGCTGAGTAGATGAGGACGATGACATTGTGTGAGTGTGATAGTGCTGTCCCAGGCTCCCAGTTGGAGAGACGGAATCAAATCGACGGATCAAAGAGCAAAAGAGATTTTGTCGGGAGCAAAAGACAAAGCAGGGAGAAACCTGTTAGATCTATCTCTTCATAGCAGATATATACGTGTTCTCAGTTTTCATAGCGCGTGTCTAGTTCCATCTAAAATCTCAAAAAGTGCTATAGTACCTATCACATCGAATGTTTACGGTCTGTGCATAGAGTATTAAATATAGACGAAAAAAAACTAATTGTACAGTTTGGTGGGAAATTACGAGACAAACGTTTTGAGCCTAATTAGTCCATGTTTAAACACTAATTGCTAAATAAAAATGAATATGCTATAGTAGCCCCAAATTCCAACTTTCTAAAACTAAACAAGGGCATAGTGTTCTTTGGATCAATATCCCTTTGATTAAACATAAGATTCCATATGCCTGGAAATGGTCCGATCAATCGAAAGGTGATGTGAACTCCCTTTTATGACACTGCAGGTAATGGGATCTCTGCAGCCAAGCATCTCCCTTTGTGTGAGGAGTTATTTAAAAAAAAAAAAAAACTTCGCCAGCCATTGATACTCTCCCCGTTCATGAAATAAGGCAATTCTAGCGTTTAAATGTTGTCCTAAAATCAATACAGCTCTATTTCCTCTATCCAAAAAAGTTAGGAATCAATTAATTTTATATTTGACTAAAAATTACCATCAATATTTATTATGTCTTCTAAAAGGATTACTATAAGAATATATCCATAATTAGTAATCTAATAATACTTATTTAGTGTTTTTATATATACTAGTAAATATGTCCGTGCGTTGCAACGGGACTATAGTTTGTTATGCTATCAGCAACCCAAGCGTAGCTGCACAACATAGCCCCCGCGCGTGGACAAAGCGACCACGGCGATACAGGTTGAATTGGCAACACGGCGGCAACAACAGCACGCTCGCGCAGTGTCACCGACCACGGTCAGGCAGGACCAGCGGCACAATGGCCCCATCGTGCAGAATTAGGCCACCATGACGCCCGTGCGGGCGCAGCTCTTGTGGTTGCTGAGTGTCTGCTTGAATTGGCAACGTGGCGGCCACGACAGCACGCTCGCGGTGTCACCTTCCTTCGAGCAGCTCCTGCGATGCCACCGTCGTCGTACGGCCTGCTGCGCCGCCACCGCTCTTCTCCTACATGCGCCGCCACGACGGCTGAGGCTTTGATGGGTGGCCGTGCGGCAAGTTGGATCAGTGGCTCTGGTTGCGTGGACGGCTCAAAGATTTTGTGAGTTCCAATTGTTGTTACTTCATCTTTTATAGTTTGGTTGATGATGCACCGAAACAAACAATTGTTTTTTTGTGTGATATATATATATATATATATATATATATATATATATATATATATATATATATATATATATATATATATTTCATGACATGACTCGGACGGGAGGCAAACGTGTTTGACAAAGCCTCTTTTCACATGGACGAAAAAACCATTAAAATTAACTGATCAAAATTAACGAAAAAGAGTAAGTTGGAAGAAACACTTCGCCGTATCTTTTTCTATTTGATTAGGATTTCTATTTAACTTACTTATAATCGAAGAGATCTATCTGGATTAAGCATGTAACTATTTAGGTTACTTTATTTAAGAACTCGGTCCAATATGTGTTATATAAAACATGGAAGTTGACGTGATATAAACAGTTTCTATATTCACGAATTTAGTTAGGGGAAGACGAACAAAAAAAAATAGACGGACCAAAAAAATAGGTGGAGAGAAATTTTACCACTTTATTATTAGGTATAGATTTAGTTAAACTTGAAATTTATTATTGACTTATAAAGTGAGAAGAGTATTCTTTTGGGATGAAGGGACTAGCTCAGGGCTTGTTTAGCATGGCTCATGCTCAAACGCTTAATCTCTTTGCCGAGATCGGCTGTAACTCTTAAGTTAACGCTGCCCCTGTCCAACAACTTATAAATTATAGAGGATTACTCCCTCTTTTTCTGGGTAATATATTCCCTCTGTTCCTGAAAGAATGAATTCCTAAAAACTTTAGGACATATTATCAAAGAAGATAAAAGACCATGCTATCCCTCATTAAACTACTGAACCTTAATAACTCTCTAGTTATCAAGGAGCCTAATTAAGTAGTGTTATTTGAAGTATCCAATAGCAGCGCAGGAGAGAGAGGTTGTGTTAAATGCAACCCAGACTACGAGATAAATTAATATGGATCGGTAGACCGCTCATCTCCATAAATTGATTCTTTTGAAGATAAATTTTTGGTCTAGGAATTGATTCTTTCAGGGACAGAGGGAGTAGATTATTAGCTTTGTCTATAAATAAATCAATCTCTAGGAGGCTGAGCTATCGTCCACACCAGCGCATTTATTTTACTCGGAGTCTCCTCGCATTTACTGCACCCCCTCCCATCTCTTAATCCAGTGTTGAGTTTCTGCAGTTGGATGTGTATATTAAATGTCATAATTAGTGTGCTACTGGAACAATCACCGATCAATATGCAACCACTCTAGTTAATGAAGGATAGTATGATCTTTTCCCTATCATACTAATCTGTCCTAAACTTGTTAGAAATCTATTTATTTAGAAACATAGGAGTATATTATTACCCATAAATGTGATTAGCACTCTAATCTAATCTGTAACTGGTCAATTAGGGCTGGGGACTGAGGGTCTCGGAAGCTTGACTCCAAGTGCAGAACCTTATTTCTGCACGTGAACATCAGGCTTTTCACCGATCAGGTCATCACGAGCAACAAGCCAGTAACCTAGTGATGACTAGTAAGTAACTAGTACACCGTCTACTTCACCGATCAGGTCATTAGAGCACTATCAGGCATCCGATGATGGATGATCTTGATTCTTGTCGTCTGGGTAAGCCCCCAAGCCATGGTGCAAAGCAAACACGCCTTCCATCTACATCATTGTCTGCTATATCTACGAAGGCACTGATGAGTATGTAAGCTCATAATTTCCGCACTTACTACATGTTAGCGATCACATTTAGGCTAGCTAAGATCCTTTTATTTCTTAGATCAGTGTTTTTCTAAACCTAAGAACAATCATAACGAATGTTAAGTAATGTCCATACTAGCTACTATCTAGTTACTTTTGCATATAACCATACTCCCTCCCACCATAAAAGAATGTAATTCTAGTAAGCTGCCGAGCACTACTAAAAAAAACATTTGTAGCAACGGAAAAATTTTATTTAGGGCTGGCTGGTGATGGAGCCGCCCTTAAGTGGGCGTGCTCGGAACCCACGAGACCAGCCACCCCCACAAATGTCACAATAGGGACGGCTGGTGATACGAGCCGCCCCAACAAATAGGTCGATTTGTAGGGGCGGCTCACCCACCAGCTGCCCTCGGTGTTGCGATTTGTAGGAGCGGCTCAATCACCAGCCGTCCCTACAAATGCACGTACAAAAGGCTGCAGCCCTCTTCTTCCTCTTCGGGTCACTCACTCTTACCCGAGAAAAAAAAGGCTTGGGAGACATTGGGCATCTCTCAAAAATTGCTCTACTAAGAGGAAAATGTTTTGATCTCAAATTCTTTTGTGGAGAGGTTGTAGAAGGTAAGAAAATGCTATTCCACACTATTTTTTAAAGTTTTAATGGTTGGTTAGTGAGTAATTAGAGTTTTGCTTCTCTCTCTCTTATATGGTGCTTGAGCTACTTATGACGCAAATTAAACTCAAGTTTTGAATGTACTAGGGTAAATTACATAGGGGAACAAGTTGTGAACAATTAGTTCGTTTTATGGATGTTTCATGTGCATGTAGATCTAGATCTAGATCTAGGGTTTGGTTTTTTTATTAATTTTATTTTTGTAAATTTATGTTTGATGAAATTGGACTAAGGTTTGCATGAAAGATATTGGATAAAATATAATTATTTCTAATTGTTGTTTTTAAAATTATTTATTGTAATTAACAAATATGTATTTTAATTTTTTATGGATAAATAGGACATTAATTAATTTTTCTCTACCATGGTGTGTTTGTATGATTCATGTAATTATATTTGATTTATATTCATATATATCTGAAGTATATACAATTATTCTCAAGTAATTATTAATTTGATTCATTTTTATATATATCTGAATAAGTAGTCCTTTAATGTTTGTTTGTTGTTATTGTAAAATATGGAGTACAGGAACTCTTGAATGTATAGTTCGTTAAGGTTCAAGGCAGGTTTCCGTGAAGAGGTGGATAAATTTATTGAAGCCGCAGAGAAGCATGCAACAACGTTGATAGAGAATAAGGATACAATTATTTGTCTCTGTAAAGATTACAAGAACCGTATGGCAAGGACAGATGTGACTATCATCAGATCATATTTGATTATGCGGGGATTTGTTGAGCACGATGGAATGAGTCCCTTCAATGAGAGGATGAGCGACCACAACAATTGGCCAGTTATCTTGACCATGTACAACATCCCAACGTGATTGTGTTAGAAGAGAAAGTATCTTCTCCTCACTATTCTTATTTCTGGCCCTAAACAACCAGACATTGATATAGACGTGTTCCTCGAGCCTTTGATGCAAGAAATTGAGAGGCTATGGAGGTATAGGAAGCTGATGTATGATACGTTCCAAAAGGAGGACTTCATATATAGAGCAATAATATTTGTTACTACCAATGATTACCCCACGCTGTTTGCTTTGTCTGAACAGATCAAAGGAAAGACGGGATGCTTAGTTTGCTTGGATGGTACTACATGGGTGTTCCTGGATGTATCCAAGAAGATAGTTTACCTAAAGAACCGACGCTTCTTAAAGACAAGTCACAAGTACCGTAGCAAACACGTGTACAGCTGTAACACGCAGACACTTAAAACAGGCACTTATTACTACTGCAACAAGTTCGGACTACTATTGAAACACTTAAAACAAGCACTTAACAATTTATAAAATGAAAAAATGACCAAAATAAAAGTTAGAGATCTTGACGAGTTATACAACTTTTATATTCATCACCTTTACAGCTGAAATCATTTAGTGGTTGAAAATCAGGTTTGAAGTTGTTATTTTCTGAAATTCAAAATTTGAATTGTCTAGAATTAGTGATAAAGATAGATGACCAGACTAAAATGATAGATCATAATTTTAGAAAAATTTAGGAAAAAAACCATCACATTTGGAGTTAGTACGAGGGAGAAAAACTAGTTACAAGTTTTAGCCACAGATTAAAAAGAGAAATCACCCTTGTTCATCATTGATCATCATGAACAGCTGTGATTTTTTTAATCTCTAGATAAAATTTGTAACTAGTCTTTCTCCCTCATACTAACTCCAAATGTGATGATTTTTTTCCTAAAATTTTCAAAAATCATGCCCTATCAAGTTACTGTGTTGATTTGGTCATTCTTTTCGTTTGACAAAGTTTGGGAAATTCAAATTTTTAAATTTAAAAAATAACAAGTTCTAACAATATTTTCAAACATCAAATGATTTCAGATGAAAAAGTGATGAATACCAAAGTTGTATAACTCATTAAGATCTATAATTTTTATTTTGGTTATTTCTTCATCTGATAAAGTGATAGTAAACATTGTTCACAAATCAACATGTCTCTCGTACAGTTTATGAAACTACGAGTGATATGTGGATTTGTGAACAATGTTTTACTAACACTTTGTTAAATGAAAAAATGATCAAAATAAAAGTTGTAGATAGTGATGAGTTCAACAACTTTTATGTCCTTGAATTTTCTACTTGAAATCATTTAAGGTTTCAAAATCTTGTTTGAAGTTATCATTTATTAAAATTCAAAATTTGAACTGCTCAAATTTAGTCAAATGAAAAAATAACCAAAATAAGAGTTGTAGATAGTGATGTGTTCAACAACTTTTATGTTTATGACTTTTTTATTTGAAATCATTTAAGGTTTCAAAATCTTGTTTAAAGTTGTCATTTATTGAAATTCAAAATTTTGACTTTTCAAATTTTATCAAATGAAAAGATGACCAAAATATAAGTTGTACATCTTGATGAGTTCTAAATTTTGATGGTTACAAAATTTTCATTTAAGGTCATTTAGTGTCCTAAAATTCTATTAGTTGTTTTGAAATTCAATTTTTCAAATTTTAAAATATTGTTTTTGTAAAGAAGAAAATATAGAATATATATATATATATAATAAAATTGTTTATATATATACATATATTTATATATATAGAATAAAAAACTAATATATAAATTTACATTGTGTTCTTTATATATGAATGAATTACAGAATTAGTAATTAAAATAAATTTAAAAATATTTGTAGGGGCGGCTAACTTAGGAACCGCTCCTACAAATCGATTTGTAGGGGCGGCTAACTCAGGAGCCGCCCCTACAAATGACCTCCGGTATATAAACTAGAGAGGCCAAAAATTTTCTAAGTCTAGCAGCTATTCTTCTCCACGACGCTGGTAGGCTGCCGCCTATGTGCCCTACCTCCGCCGCCTCCATGCCCTACCTCCATCACGCCCTACCTCCCCCGATCCGCCTTCAACCCTTGGTCCGTCTCCTGCCCTGCGCGCCGTCGTTCCCCCTGACGGCTAGGGTTTCCGCCGCCGTTCCCCCTCCCACGGCGGCTAGGGTTTCCGCTGCCGGTGCCCGTGCTCCCTCCCCCCGGTGGCCCTAGTGCCCTGGTGCCCGTGTGCTGTCCTTTCGTCGGTGGCCCCAGTGCCGGTGCGCCCCGACATCCCTGCTCCCTCCCCGACGGCTCTGGTACCCGCCGTGCGCTCCGGAGTCCGCGCTCCCACCGCCGGCGGCCCCCGTGCTAGTGCGCCCCGGCGTCCCTGCTCCCTCCCCCGACGGCTCTAGTACCCGTGCGCTCCGGTGTCCACCACCTTTTTTTTGGCTCTGATAGTTTCATGTTTTTTTATTTGATTGCTGCGGTGGTAGCCATTGATTTGATTGCTGCGGTTGACATTCATCAAGATTGCAATGTGGTCTTTGGTGTTAATGAATTAAGCCATAAATTGGTAACTTAAGACATGGACCATAAGGAAGTGATTGTTATTGGCACTTTTGAAAATCTAGACAGTACGATAGTTGCTTATTATGTTTCATATTTCTCAGAATCACCAGTGCTAAAAAGCACTGAAAGTGCATGCTCTAGGTATGAGCTGCTAGCAGCTTTGTTAGGTTGTAGTAAACTCTGTGAGGTGTTCGATCTCTGCTTGGGTGTATTCCATCTTGTGTATTTGACCAATTAGTACTACAAATCTTGTTGAGACATTTATATAGTGTATCTTCATGGATGTAGTTGCTCTAGTCCAATAATTTGGATCTTTGGTGATAAGTTATATGGTTCATATGCTTCCATTTTTTGGTCGTACTAGTGAGTAATTGTTTACTGGACTTGTATATTTATTCATGTCGAGTGAATAAAATTATCTTCCATATGTTGCAAATGGTGCATTGTTATGGACTGGTTCCAAACTGAAGGCTTGCAGTAACATCAAAATTTAAAATCTAGAACATTAGTGTTTAGCTGGTGACTTACTTGCAGGAGTTGTTTTCTTCTCTTTTCTACCATGTCCAGAGATCCATATTCCTGTCCCAAACTCTATTTCTTTGCTGACTTGCTGCTGGAAGCCTAAAATACCAAAGAAGACCATAATTAGCAACACTAATATAGTATTGATCTTGACACAGCTCAACAGCAGCACTGTTTCATTAGCAAGTACTGCTGCAGTAGCAAATAACTAGCATTTAGCAGTTAGCACATATGATACCATAGAAGCCACACAGCCAGCATATTACATAACCAAACAAGTTCAACAAAAGTGTTCAACACAGAGTCACAAACATTGACATTTAACAGTCCAACAAAAGTAGGCAAAGAACTTGATTAAAAGTGTTCACCCACCATCTTCCACATAACTTGATTAAACATGATTCTTAGCCTTCCTGCTTGTCTCTTATCCTTTTCCTTTAGGGCAAAGAACTTGCTTGATTCAAGTATAGGGCTGCTTCATACAGCTACTACTCCATTTGGTTTTCCCATTTGTTGTCATAGTATTTTAGTACCTCTTTGAGTAAATCTGTTTTCCATTGCAAAATATCCTTGATTACGGCCTTTGCAACAGCCATGGCTGTCATAATCTTAGGAGCTGCTAGTGTCTCATCTCCATGTACTATCCTTAGAGCTACAAGAAGTGGTTGTGAAGCTCTTAGGCATAATTCCACTTTATTCTAAAATAGCATTGAAAGGATAATGTTCTCAACTCGTCGGCCTTCTTGAGTGGTAGAGAAACTGGTAGCATGCCATTCATCACTAACCACTAAATTTCTCAATCCACTCCTGTTCTTATGCAGGCTTGCCAATGTGAGAAATGAAGTGGCAAAGCCTCCTCATGCCTCTTCCTCAACTCCGCGGTTCTGTTCATAGCTTTTTCAAGCAGCGGAATCCTAACATCATGATATGATGGTGAGCAGTACCTAGAACCATATTGTCTAATTGACTCAAGCAAAACTTTCCAGCTTCTTGAATTAATGACATTCAATGGAATGCGATTCTCATAAAAGAAATCAGCAACATGATCATCAACAATTACTTTGGCCTCCTTATTTTTCTTTGTGCACTGCTCAAGTGTAGGTTGACTTTGCTTGGATTTGTGCCTCTCTACAACTACTTCTTCTGGTGACTTCCAAAGCATGGAACTCACTGACCTGGACTGTTTTTGAGTTGTCGATTTTGCTACAGCAGAAACAGTGAAAGAAGTTATGGCAGCCTAAGCAATCTTCTTCTTGGCTTGCTTAACTTTTCTTCCAGAACTCGATACTGGTACAGCTACAGGTTCTTCTACACCAGCAGCATCTTGTTCATCTTGTGCATCTTGTTTTGCTGGTGCTTGGATGTATCCCTTGTGATGCTTAGGTTCAACTGATACTGCAAGCTAGTTGAGACATAATACATGGAAGTTAGCTTTATACTATGTTCTCCTAGCTTCTTTGCGGCTGCTTGGTGTTTTGTATTGTAACTGTAGTTATTAATTTCAGTTCGCAGTTACATTTAGTAATTTCATTTTGTATTTTTAGTTTCTAATTTTAGGTAGTGCTACTTTTAGTTTTCAGTTTCAGTTAGCAATTGCAGTTAGTAATTTCATTTTTTAATTTTAGATTCTAATTGCAGGTAGACTTTTCTGTCTGGTATTTTTAGTATCTAATTTTAGGTAGTGCTACTTTTAGTTTTCAATTTCAGTTTGTAATTGCAGTTAGTAACTTCAGCTCACAAATTGCAATTCCACATAGTATTTTAGTTTTATTTTCTTTTTTGTATTTGTTAGTATTTTCAGTTTGTAATTTCAATATGCTTTCAGTTAATTTACAGTTTTGTAATATCAGTTAGTTTTAGTTTTTGGTAGCTATGTTGTCATTTTTAATTGTATTTTCTGTCTGATATTTGTTAGTAATCTCAGTTTCATCATTTTAGTTTCAACCCCATAGTGCTTGCTTTCTTTTGGGAACTCTGAGAGCTCCGACTGATCCTGTGCCCCGTTGATTTTTTGTTTTTTTTTGCAGCAAGAAGCCGGAGCTGTTTTTTGGCTATTTTTGCCATCAGCTACTGCTCTATGTTTGCTAAGCAGCTGTTGCTTTTTTTCCTTATCTCCCCTCTCATCTCCTCTCCTCTCCTCTCTTTTGTTTTGTCGATGATGAAATCGTCCAAGTCCATACATTATATGAAATATGAGCTGATATTCAAGAACTTGTGAGGAATTTGGTATCATTATCGGCCGCCCCTACTGTCTTTTTCTATATGCTCACTGTGTTTATGGTGCCTTTATGCTCTATGTTCTTTATCAAATGATGATTCACATGTTTCTGAGGCCTCTACCTCTACTACTACTATTACTATTCGTTTGTGAGGCCTCTATCTCTACTACTACTATTACTCCTCTCCTCTCCTGTTCATATACTATAACTGTTTTCCTTGATATAAATTTAGGAAAAAATATGGTCGAACTCCCTTCACCGGATCTGCCAAATAATTATGTGTATGATCTGGGCTTCCAGCCAGCATTGGGGAGGGCAAACCACCCATATCCAATCATAGTAACTAACATGTTTTAAAGACACCTCTATAGATATTTTGTTCTGATATATATAATTCTTAAATATAGACAATTCATCCTATACCATGGTTCAGAGAGACACTCTCAAATTTCGGGGTTGATTTCATCAATGTTGGTACATTCCCTATAGATAGTCGACTCAAGCAATATCGAATTAGCTTTTTTATTCTTGCTAGGGCGGGTAACTAACAAGGTATGGTCTTATACATAGATAGGACGAGCAGTGGTCAACCTCATGACATTATTGCGCTGTGCAAGCATGTTTAAGGACGCTTCAAAATATTATGTACAATATTCCTACATACTCCTACATGAGGATTGTTGCTTTGAATGTGGGCCTCCACCACGATATTGGACAGTTTTGTGCAAAGCTTACTAAGGACAACATAAATGATGTGGTCAGTCTCATAACTTATATCCAGATTAATTGTTATGTCTATATATATGCATGGTTCTGATAACCATATTTTTTCCAACACTTGCAGATTCAGGAGAATGACATAACATATGCAAGTTGTAGCTTTGAAGCCATTTTAAACCAGGCCATGTATCACTTGGGTCGTTATAAATGGGAATATGGTGGCCCTGTTCTCACTTCAGAGGGAATTCAGGAAAAAATTCTTGTGACTAGGAGTGAAGATTCTCGACCAATGCTGATCGTCGTCAGTAGACCTTGTGAACGATCTTGTGAAGTAAGGGAGAGTGCACTAGTAAATACATTGCGCTACATCAGTGATATTTTGGCATATGAAATGAATGATCTGCACTTCTCCAAGTATGTGGTACGACGTTAGAAAATTCTAGGAAGTTAAATTTCTGTTAGTTGTAATAATGAACTGATCTAAATTATTATGGTTTGTAATGAACAAATTTAAATTATGTGTTTGTAATGAATGAATTTGTAATAAATTAATTTAAATTATTATGGGTTTGTAATGCATATATCTTCTTGTCAATTAGTTGTTGATATAATGTCCTTGTGAATTATATATTATATATATGTACATATGTTCTGGTCATATTTAAATTTTTAAATTTTAATTTTTTTGGTGTGAAAATGTACTGTAGGGACGGTTCTAAAGTGAACCGCCCCTATAAATAGGAATTATAGGGGCGGCTGATGTTACAACCGCTCCTACAAATTATTTTTTATAGAGACGGCTAGTGTTATCAACCGTCCCTACAAATATAGTTGTAGGGACGGCTGGTGACACAAGCCGCCTCTACAAATCGATTTGTAGGGGCGGCTTGGGAACCGCCCCTACGAACCCTTGATTTGTAGAGACGGTGTGGTAGAGGCGGCTGGCAAAACCGTCTTTATAAACCATCACCAGTCGTCCCTATAAATGCTTGCTGTAGTAATGGAGTCAAACCATTTTGGAGTTTGAATGAGTATATAAAAAAAAAAATCAATGTCTATGGTATCAAATAATAAGTGTTATAGATAAGTCATGTGACATATATTTTTGTACTATATACTTGTTTTGTGTTGTAATATTGATACTCTTTTCTACAAAATTTGTTGGTCCTAGTTTAGAAAGTTGGACCAGAGACAGAGAGCTAGAGTTGTATCTTTTTTTTTTGACGGAGGTAGCTAGAGTTGCATTTTTTTTCCAGACAAAGGTAGTATATAGGTCTAAAAATAAAATTTATACATCTGTTATCAGTATATCTCTCTCACACTATATATGGCGATGCCAACACCATCATAAGCGCTCGTGACATCTGTTCGATTCGCCTTGCCGCTAAGATTCTTGGCCTTGACTAGCGTTTGTCCCCTCACATTTTATATTGAACTTGCAGCAAAAAAGGAGATATGGACCACAGACCATTTTCTCAGGCACTGTAAGAGAAACGGGGAGAAAAATAAAAGGTGATGGAAATCATATAAACTCGTACGGTTTTACACCTTTGTAGGAGTTGAAAGATTTGAATACCCCAGGCTATGCATGGTAGATGATCATGGAGTACAAACAGGGTCTCATGCACTGCAAGTTCCCATGCACGTCCGTTTGCGGGCAAAGTGCGTCGTTGCATGGGTGCTGGGCTGCTCCCGTAAACCCTCCAAACTCCAGCTGGTTTTGTCCCCAGCCACAACCATCTTTCTGCATTAGTAAAACCTAATGATCAGCAGGGAGATGATGCTACTGTGCTCCTCGCCGCCGACAATTTCTTCGAAGTCCTATCCGCGAGAGTACCTGAGCCTGACGTCCGGGACCAGCCGCCAGCCCATGCAAAAGCAGTCTCTTATCTCGGCTATCTCTGTGAGATGATTCTACTCAAGCTTTTGGAGTGTGCGTCGATGAGGTGCTCTATCTCTGTCCGCTCCGGCGATATGCAAATGGAAGTGGTGGCCCCTGTGAGAAGATCTGTCTCTGACCTTTTAAACTGCAGCTGAGCATTGACAATTCGAGACACCCATGCATTCAGTTCTCTCTTAATTAATATCCCTTTGTTACTTTTGTACTTGTCGGTACTTTAACTTGCAGACGGAGTTTTGCGCGATAATTTTGCAGGTAACACGAAAATCTCTTGCCACTTAGCGTCTCTTTGGCAGGGCTCCTGTAGGGCTTCAGCTCCGGCTCGCCAAACGTCTGTTTTAGAAAGGGCTCCGCATGAGGAGCCAGTCAAGAGCCGGAGCCATTTTTTGCCTGCGCAGGAGAAGCCTAAAAAACGAGCTTCGCGCGGCTTCTTGCTGTGGGTTCACGTCGTCTAGTGCGAAGGAGCCGTTTTGCCAAACGTTTTTCAGAACGGCTTCAGTTCCTCCAGAGGAGCTGCTCCTTCAGATGAGCCAGAGCCGGAGCCAGAGCCCTGCCAAACAGGCCCTTAGGTGTTCCGTGATAAATCGGGATGGAAATGGGTCGGCCCGGACCTGGCCTTAGACCTGGCCCTGTGGCCTCAAGACCAATTTCTAAGGCCATGGGCCGACCCAAATCTGAAAAAGCCATCAGCCTCGCTGGCCTAATGGGTACTGTGAGGCCGACCCAAAGTGTTATCGTTTTGTTTGTAATCATACACTTAAACAGGTAATTAGACATACTTAATATATTGTGAAGGCAGACATACTTAATATATTGAAATGAAATCCGTGACTTATAACTTTACAGGCATCATTCTCATGGTCATGGTTCCAACTCCAAGTTGAGCTCAACATTTTTGCATTTCTACACTATTTTTTGGAGTATAGTCTTCGTGAGACTCCCTTCAATGAAAATATGGAACACAGGCACCAAAGATGTCTCAAGTCTTCGCTAGACTCCCTTCAGTGAGATTCTGAGTCTTCATCTGCATGGTTAATACAATGAAATTATAATAACTCATCTGCATGTTCAAAAACACTAGAAGCTATATGTTGCTGTTATGTGAACATGTGTCCCTAAGTATTTTTGCCAGAAGTTAAGGATATTGTGCGGCGAACTCTTTGATCCGCTGCACATGACTGAACTCAAATGAAGTGAAATTACAGATGGTGGCTCTGGTGATCAGAATTATTTGCCCACCCACTTGCTGATAGAGGCATGCAGTGAAAGGAGTTGCTAGACTAGAAGCTAAGGACCCCTGGTCTATCTATCAGTAAATAACCGACCTGTTCGCTGGTTGGTTTCTGGGTTGATAAGCCGGGCTGGTGCTAGTTTGTTGTGAGCGGGAAAACACTGTTGGCTGGCTGATAAGCCCTGGCTGAAATCAACAAGCGAACAGGCTGAACAACTTCTTAAATAACCCCAATTGTCTGTCGCTAATCTGGCAATTAGTGGAGCAAGACCTAGCCTAATCGGTGTGTCCTTCTGTATGTATTATAGATGGATGGATGGATGGCCGAACAATATTTTTATAGACTTCGTTCTTTTGTTGTGCAGTGGACCAGTGGTGGTGCGGTGCATGCTGCATGCTCGCTGCTTCTTCTTCCGGTGGCATGTAGCTAGCTTGCAGGTGGTTTACGGTGATTAGTAGGAGTTCATGTCACGATTCAAAGGAGGTGATGGTCAGGAGTTAGAGTTTCCTAGGGTTTTTCGAAAGGTTGAAATTGGAACGGTCGTTGGGTTGTGACAACATTAGTCCCACAAGATATAGAGTAAACATTCCGTCAAAGTGTGCATATACAAGAATACACAAAGTATACATATGCACGTTCTCAAAATGAGGTCAAGAGAGAAGTTTATACTATATTTGGTTCAAGAAAGGAAACTTTACTTCAACAAACGAATTTAAGGACTAGAAAGTAACGCATGCGTACCTGAACCTCAAACCTCAAGAAACCATCATTACTCTAGACCACACATCTTGACATATATAACTCTTGATCAAATAACTATGCCAAGTAATTATCCAAGACTTTGTCCATACACGCAAATTAGTTTTCAAACCATATTACATCCATTATATTTTGTCACTTGGCCATCTTATATTTGCTTGTCATTTCTTCATACTTGTCTTAGTTCAATATTGATCAATACCAATGAACTATAAATATCCTCTCACTCATGCAAGCAAGCTATCATTATTGAGACCAAATAATATCCATTTCCATTTGTCTTCTTTTGTTTTATCAATTTGCTTGCCTTTCTTGTATTGGAGATATGACATGAGTTTGATATGGTCATTTACAATAAAACCTAACCAAAGCTCATCAAACTCGTTAGTTATTCATTCACCAAAACTCACTTGGGGCTTAGGTACACTTTAATGTAGTGTTATGTACATGCAGGAGGGGATTATGCAAGAGAGGGGAGAGTAAAATTGAATTCATTGTTGAAGAGAACATGTGGACATGCATAATAGAAGCCAGCCAACCAAACACGAGATTCTCAAGCCAAGCTACACATTCACAGCAACCAAATACAGTGGTGGAGGGAAAGAGGTGGCAGAGGGGGGCCAAGCACCCCACCACATTTCTATGTTCCCTATAATACACCTTCTTAACTAGCTATTTAATAATCTAATTAGCTAGTTAATGATGCTATTTGTGTTTTTGTTCCATGTTTTCTCCATATTAACCTCTATTAGCATCTTACATATAATTAAGAATTAGATCTTTCTATTTATTTTTCTCTCCATATCTTTTGTTCCTCCATATTATAATCTCAAATAGCATCTTATATAATTAGCTAGTTAATGATGCTATTTGTGCTTTTTATTAAACATCTAGTTCGTCGACATAGTACATTCTCTAATTATCTACTTAATTCTAATTAGTGGTGTGCTTGTTTGCTTTCTCCGAATTGATCTACAATGACATCTATATTATTTAGGATTAGGCTTGTTGTTATCTTCATTATCTCTATTTATTTTGTTATTACCGGGATTTTTTCTTAGCCTAAGAATTAGATTGGTGGAGACTCGCTAATTAATTTTGTTTTATTTTTTTTCTCTATGACATTCAATTTCCTTTTTTTAGTGTTAAGTTTTCTTTTTTGTATTGTAACACAAACATTTATTTGGTTGCTATGCTTATCCTATATGTTTTTGGCAAATTTTGCTGTAGGAAATCGAAGAAACGCGTAGTTGGCCAATTCACTCCGCCAACATTGCAATTTGATGTGGGACATTAAATGTTTGTGTTACATCAAGTCAGGATCTCACCGGCGGGCACCACTGACCACGCACTACTCCGCCGGAGTTGAACGGTGTGTTACGACAAATATCAGGGAAGAGCCGGATGTTTAAGATGAGGGTAGTTTGAACATTTCCCTCACACACTCTCTCTCCAAACTGTGAAATGAATAAAATAACGAATGCGGTGTCCTACGGCAAATAGCCACGATTTTGTAATGTTCCACAGCAAATTGCGGTATTGGTGGTGTGAATTGGCCAATTACAAAGTTCTTCGATGTCCTATAGCAATTTTGCCTATGTTTTTTTTTCATTCACCATTGTTATCGGTTTTGAACAACCCTGTCTAAATTCTGGCTCCGTCCTTGATCAAACATTAGCCCAGTTTGCTGCAAGTTGCAACCAATCCAAGTCTAACCATAGCTGACTTCTAGACAGGCTTAATTGTAGCTAGTGTTGTGCTTGTTTGCTTTCTCCGAATTGATCTCCAATGAGATCTATATTATTTAGAATTAGTCTTCTTGTTATCTTCATTATCTCCATTTATTTTTGTTATTACCATGATTTGTTTCTTGGCCTTAGAATTAGATTGATCAGGACCTGCTAATTCATTTTGTTCTCTTTTTGTCTCTATATAATATTCCTTTCTTTTTAGTTTTTAGTTTTCTTTTGTATTGTAACACAAACATTTATTTGGTTGATATGCTTATCTACATGTTTTTTTTTGTCATACACTATTGTTATCGCCCCCGTGTCTAAATCCTGGCTCCGCTCTTGACCAAACATCAGCCCAGCTTGTTGCAAGTTGCAACCAATCCTAGTCTAACCATGGCCAACTTCTAGACAGGCTTAAACGAAAGCCAAGCAACAAATGCCCCATAGCGTGCTTGGTTGTGTGCTCGATGGACCGGCTGAATGGAGCAGACATTTCATTTTGTATTCGTTGTTCCAGCATGTTCAAACTTGCCCCGTGGCCCGTGTTCATCTTCATGATGAGGAAAAATAGCTTATAGCACGGCCGGCCATTGAACTGGCCTGTAGGCCCACAACTTCAAGCGCAGTAGCACCTGTTTGGTCGGTGCACTGCAACGTCGGACGCGGGAGCAGGCGCGTAAGATGCAAAAAAATTTGGTAAAATGCTAATGTAGCGGTTTTCGTTGTTATTTGGTAATTAGTGTCCAATTATAGTCTAATTAGGCTTCAAAGATTCATCTCGTAGATTTCGTCTAAACTGTGTAATTAGTTTTATTTTTTATTTATATTTAATGCTTCATGCATGCGTCCAAAGATTCGATGTAACGGAAAATCTTGAAAATTTTGGTAAAATTTTGGGAACTGGCCCATGGCATGCCCGGGCCCGGCAGGCGGCAGCAAGCAACCCTGTACGCCACCGACCGGGCGCCACCGCTGGAGCCTGGACCACCGCGTGAGTACGTACGTGGGTACTACGGCCCGACGCCCCGACCTGATGTTGATGGGAGCCAACGCTGCGCTGCGCTGCCCTGCCCTGGCTAGCACAGACGCAGAGCAGCGCTCAGGCGCGCGCGGCGTACGCCGTCGACCCCATCCTGCACCTGCAGCACGGCGCGGCTCCGCTTTCCCGGCGCCGAGGGAATCCCCGCGCTTGGCTGGCCGGACGCATGGGCCATGGCCGCGTGCCTGCCGGCTCGGGGCACCCGTACCGCGGCGCGGGTGGGCGCGGGCCCGTGCCCGTGCCCGGCGACGAGTTGTCTAGTCTACTACGACGCCCCGGGTGCGTGGGTGATGGTAGGGTGGCGACGGGACGTCGGAGTGGTGGAGTGTTGCGTGCGCGTCCTGTTGCCCTGCCCCTGCCCGTCGTCCTGGTGTGGGTCAGCCGTGGTGGTGTGGCTGTGGCGTGGGGATTTTTGTTTTTTGACGGGGTCGGACAGCGCGCACACGTCCCATCCGGTCCCGTCCTCGCGTGCGTCGCGGTGGGCTCGCCAATCGCGGCACGGACGACGGACGGATGCCGCCGGGTCCTGCGCTGCGCTTCTGCTGTGCTGCCCCGTTGTTTCAGTCGGGGGGCCCTCGACGCGTCCACACCGCTTGCAAAGAATTCGCGGCCGGGACGGCCAACAACAAAGACGGGCGTTGGTGGTGTTCGACAGTTCGAGAGAGCTACCCATCTTGCAATGAGTTGCAGACCGTGCTTACAAATTGCATCCAGCGCACCGTGCTAATGCTAACAAGTAACAAGAAGCGTAAACACCTCTGGTCTCTGGAGGATCAGAAAATTGTTACTACATCCCTGGGTACCAGCGTCCAGTTCCCGGCGTCGGCTGTGATCGCCAGGTCGATGCCCGTTCACCAGGGTCGTAGCTGTACAAGACTCCAGCGGCGGCTGTGATCGCTAGTCGCTACTGCTTCCTACAACAGGCGGCATTCACAGGAGCGAGTAGCCGAGTACTGTACGTGGTGAGGAAATTCTACAGAGGGCGTGTGTTAGCCCGGCTATCGGAATTCCCATATGGGCTGGATTCCTGATGCTACAGCAACGGAAAATGGACCGATGGGCCAACCGTATTGGAAGGTTGTCCAAATCGGGCCGTTTTGTGAGATTCCTCCTCATTAGGTCGTGCCGACAACGGCCACAGCTCAGAATTCAGCGGGCGCAGCTGTCAGCCGCCACAGCTTTCCGGCGCACGCGCCGGAGATTTGGGTTGGTCCAGTTGGTGTAGGAGTACAGTATAGTATAGTATAGTATAGTACGAGGGTAGTCCTAATGGTGTATTGATGATGGTTTCTATCCTTATTAAATGACTTGTCATGTAGGTAAAATATTGACATGGCAATGTAATTAATAAAGAAATAAAGCAAAAATCCTAGAAATGGTTTCCTCACGAAGAAATCAGGTCTTCTCTTAACCTAATGCACCAAGAAACTATGAAATCGTCATTGGGGAGAAACCACCAGTTTCTAGAGAGGCTCGTGCCGCACTTTCATTGGAGAAAGAAGATAGAGTTGGAGAGAGAAAGAGAAAATAATTATTACTCATAGAAACCATGTGTTAGAAAGAAGTACTTTTTTATAGTGCGATATCTTATGTTATAGAAACTACTAGTTTCTTTTATTGGGACTGCCCTAATTTGCTAATCGGAAGCTAGCTCAGCTAGGGCTAATGATGTATTGTTCCTTTTGAAAGGGAGAGGACCTCATGATGGAATTCATTAGTGGTTAGTGGGTGGTTTTATACCCAATGGACATAGCACACATTTTAAGTTGTTGTGGAAATGATTTGACACAGTTAACCTGCCGCGCCGTTCGGCTACTTGTCAACGATGGAGAGCTCACGCATGCCCCACGTCACGGATCTTAACAAGCTAAGGTAATGTCACATGCTCTCTTTTCATTCCAATATACAAATCGTCTAGGACACTGGCACGAATTTTCGAAACGGTTATCAACACTCTATACAAACCAGGCCATGCCGTGCTCGGACCGGGCAAGAAACATGCTTCGGGCTAGTCTATTGGGCCGTGGAGTTTCATATGGCCATTTATACTTATAATTTTTAATTCTTTGTAATTCTTTTATAATTTTGGTTAAATTTGAAGAGAGTTGAAATAACTTATAAGTTGGAATGGTGAGAGTATATCACAAAAGTACTTCAAGCATATTTTAAGTCTGTTATTTTTCTCTTCTTGTTATTGTTTTTTCCCGTTGTCAGTTGTGTTACAGACTTTTCCAATTAGACCGTAACATCATCGAAAACAAAGCTTCACACGTACAACGTAGGCCACACAAATGCTTAAATTGCAGAGAAAAGAATAACTTACTCCCGGCCCTGATAGGAAGTAGTATATATATCTGGTACGAAACAGGATGCTCTAATTTGTTGTGGAATTCCATGCCTACGCACGGTTCGCATTTGGATGTATAGGACCAGTTCATGTGCCCTTAAACCCGACTTAATCCACTTTTTTTTTATAAGGAACAGTATTTTTTTCTCATAAATTTTTTTAAACCATCTAAATTCTTTCAGAATTCATCCAAACGAACAGGCTCATAGCGCCTTAGGACTGTCCTGTAGCCGGCCAATTGCGTGTGCAGTGCATGGACTTCTCCTTTGTCGTTCAACTCCGATCCGGACAGTTTGTACCAAACCTAGTTGTACTGCAGTGGTCACGAGGTGGCGTGGCATTATTCAAACCTCGCGAGGCCAAATCGATGCCAAATCTACCGTCCACGTATGGTTCTAGACTCCAGAGAGTGTGTTGGTGCGCGTTGTGCGTCAATTGCATTGGTCCATGGCATCTTCTGCAGCTCGTACAGTACGGCCCATGCACTATCCTAGATCTGGATATCACTATCAGTTTAAAAACCCACTTCACTGCTGTATTTTGAACTGACAGTGGCATACCGACAGTGATATGGGATTGACATCACTGTCGGTCCTTAAAAACCGATACTGATTTACAGGAAACAGTGTCGGTTCCTGGCTCGCCCCGGCAGTGTCCAGTTGAACAACACTGCCGGTTTGTAGTGCCAACCGACAGTGACGGTTGCTTCAAGAGTGTCGGTTCTTGGCTCAAGCCAGCAGTATTGTGCAAGCCTACACTGTCGGTTCGTGGATCAAACCGACAGTGTTGTCGTAACCATCAGTGTCGGTTGATGGACCAAACCGACAGTGTTGTCGTAACCATCGGTGTCGGTTCATGGTTCAAGTCGGCAGGGTTCCCCAAACCTACACTGCCGGTTCATGGATCGAACCGACAGTATTGTTGTAACCATCAGTGTCGGTTGATGGATCAAACCGACAGTATTGTCATAATCATCAGTGTCGGTTGATGGTTCAAGCCGGTAGTGTTGAGCAAGCCAACACTGTCGGTTTGTTGCTAACCGGCGGTGATGGTCCGTTCGTATTTTATTGTTTTATAATTTATTTCAATTTGTATTTTTTCGTGGAATCGGGTTTCGCTTTATATACGCTACGTAGACGACACGTCCATCAATATTAAACATTATAAATGTTACGGTTACAATTCAAATGTTCTTATCCAGATCTCGATCCCTTAAAATAAAAAAGAAATGTTCTCGAACTTCACAGATTGTGCAATGCTTCTCGGACTTCTTACAATAATCAGGCGAGCCGCTCTGGGCCATACTGGTCCTTGTACTTCATGGATTGTGCAATGGAAAATAGTCCATCTTTTTTCAATGCCTCGGCTAAGATGAATGTTGCCAGCTTCGATTGTAGTGCGACGATCTCCATGTCTAGCAGCCTTTCGTGCTTAAATTTCTTGCGTTGTCATTCAAAAAAGATGATATCCAAAGAGGAACAGTAAATTATTTTGTTGAATTATTAACAGACATAAATGAAATGGGGATTATACACACCAACTTATCGGCTTCTTCCGATTTCCCGTCGATGTAGCGAAGCATTGCCCACATTACATAAAACCGCATTCATTGTTTACCGTCGGCTGTGATAGTTACTTCCTCTCCATTTCGACAACCTTGAATGGGACCGACTTCCCACCGATATGTCTTCTTCGGACACTGAGTAACATTAAAAGGAGAAACATTAGAAAGCGGTATGTGTGATTAGAAAATAATATGTTATTAGGATCGCTTACTAATTCAGCACTAACACCGGTGCATCCAAATGATGAAATGATTTTTTTCTTCGAATCCCACACCTCGAGCAGATTTTTGGCAAGATTAACACAAATAAAGATGAAATGGTTGCTGCAATCACATAATCTTAATTATCGAATAATCTTAACGAAAAAAGAAGCATAAAATTAAAAGCGAGAACACATACTCGCAGTTGTAAGCTAGAAGTATATGGGTTTTCTTCTTCATCGTGAATTCGTCGAAAACAACAATCAATCTCTGTTTCATGTCTTTGACATCACAACCATAGAGGCCTAGACATGTCCTCTCATTGACTCGCATGTGGTCCAAGAAGCCTATGTAATTCCATTTGTTTTTTAGAATGCAAAATTTTGCTATACACCTACATAAAATCATGAAAAGTGCTCAAAAGTTAACAATTTGTGTCTCGAGAGAGTAGTTAATTGTAATATTGTGCGTGTAGAGAACTTACATAGTCCACAGCGTCAACAGTTGAACATCGAGATCGCGTTTCTGGTATAGCTGGAACAAGCACTCCCACTCGACATCGAACTTCTCTTCTTCAGGATAATTGAAAACATGTGGCGAACGGATAATAACCTTAAAACCAAAGCTGTCCGTCTCTGTTGCTTGAGCCATGTAATATTCATGTAAATGGTACATATATGTTGTCAGATTTTTATACTCATGATCGGGAACCAAAATATTGCCCCTTACATACTTCATTGCTGGTGTTGCCGTCCCTTGTACATCATAATAGATGGTCGTGGCCTCTTTCATGGTTAATCCTGGGTTGTCTTCAACATACTTCTGTATGTTCCTTAAATCTTTATTGTGTATTTCTTCGTCTCTTGTTGTAGCGTATTTATTCTGTGTTTGCCTTTCGAATTTGGACTTCAACATAAACGAAGACAGTGAGGCACAGAGATTAAAGAAACTAATACAATCTTCCTTCTTGACGTGTGCTGTAAATTTTTCTTCCATCAAGGAGGTAACGCTGCCACTGAACGGCTTTTTTTTCCGTTGGTCCACTTTGGGAGCATTAGCGACCGAATCCAAGGACCTTTTCTACGACTACGAAGATGTCCTTGATCTTGTTTTGGGCTGAGGTGGAGGAGGAGAAGGATGACGATGAGAATTCTATTTTCCGACGCTGATGAAGATGGAGTCGGACGAGGAGGAGGAAGAGGAGGAGGAGGAGTCTCTTTTCTCGAGGCTGATGAAGATGGAGTCGGACGAGGAGGAATAGAAGGAGACCTCTGTCTTCTCGGGGGTGATGGCTCCGATTAAGGAGGGGAGCGATCTCTGTTGGGAGATGGTGAGTTATCATCGCGGGTGGGCGAAGACTTGCAGTCGTCCTCATCATCAGAGGACAATTGGTGGTCAAGCTTAATGAAGCGATTGCGCCATGCCACTTGAGAGCCCTTGTTATGACCAAGTTTTGGCCTGTCTTCCGCTACGGGGTACTCAATAGGTATCTTGTTATACTTCTTATCAAATATTCTGTCAATGGTGACGCGAGCGTACCCTAGTGGAATTGGGCGGCCATTAATTGTCCCGTCTCCCAAGGGCCAGGCCTGGCCGAACGCCACCTTGTCCTTTGTCCATTCCTGACGGATGTACAACCTGACATTGACGGGTTCAGTGATGTCGTCCACCGTATGAGGCACATTCGCCTCTTCTTCGTCGAGCGGGATCGTTCTGCAGCTGTTGCGACACCTAAACTGTGGGCTAAAGGCAGTAGGAGTAGGGTTTTGTGGTACTGCTGACCCCTTGGATAGCAAAATTTGCTCGACTCGCGCTTCAACGGTCACCTCAATCCGTGCTTCTATTATGTCTTCCATCTCTTTTAGTCTCCTCAAATACTCTGCCTCATGTTCCTCTCTACCCCTCGAGCGGCTCTGGTAAGTGTTAGATTCTTGGGGAAATGCTAGTTTCCAAGGAACAACACCGGTTCCTCTAGTGCGACCAGGGTGCTCCTTGGTTCTGAGTGCTTGGGTGAGCATGTCTTTCTCCCTATTAGAAGTGCGAGTCCCTTGCCTCACTTCCTTAGTTACCTGGGAGATCCTTTGGATGAGTTCGCTCATGGATTGATTTGAGGAGCTAAAGCTCCCATCCTCGGCGTGCCATACATTCCTCCCCATACAGTATATTACTGATCTGGGCTCCCAATCGACGGTCTCAACCTGAACGCCTTCCTCAGCAAGGCGATCCATCTTTTGAAGTTCTGCTACAAATTCTGACATCTTTTTGGCGTAGCCACAAAAGCCGAGATGATGAGGATTCATCGCTTTCTGTGAGTTCTCCTTATTCTTCCTGCTCAGTTCTAAGTACTCCTCGGATAACCTGTATTCCTTGAAAGCCTGCCAGAAGTCTTTCTGCTTGCTAAACTGTCCACCATTAAAATCTGGCTCTTTATTTTAGAGGACAAAATTCTTGTACAATGTCCCCTTGAAATTCTTGAAGCATGTCCCCATGATTTCTTTTGCTTTTTTCTTGACTAACTCACTGCCATACTCAGCTGGGAAAGTGAAATACTCTGGGATCTTGACATCCCATATGTGATCCTTCTTGCTTTCGAGAACCCTCCACCGGTCATCATCTTTCCCAATCCACTTCCTGTACTTAATCGGGATGAAGTCCCTAACAAGTAACCCGAGGATAGTCTTGTATTTGGTGAAAGCTATAGGTGGTGAGAGTGGATCCCCGAATTCATCAAACTCAGTAATGTGCTAGTGTGCATTCCTACCAACAGGAATCTTTGACATGCCTCGCTTGGATCTGGCCTTCCTGCTACCCGAACCCTCTGGCATAGTTCCAAAAACATTGGGTACCCGCCTGATGGGAGCGCAGTTGCAATTGCAAGCTACGAGGTGAGGCCAGCCATTGGTTTCACATGTATTCGGCCAAGCTCCAATGATGCACAAGATGGTTTCATAGAGAAAATGTAAGTTTATTTCACAGAGAAAATGCAAGTACTCTGAAAACAAACTACCATTAACATTCAGAGAGCAATTTATGTCAAGTATTACGAGTCCCTGCTATGTTTATCCTGGTAACCAAAAATAAAATTATGCTTTTGTTCTTATCAGTATACTGATGAATAGAGCTTAGCAACGTGCTACTAAGTAACAATGTACTACTTACTAGCAATGCGTCCAGAAACACAAAGAAACAGATAGCACACACTGTGTGGCAAACCTAGGTTCTAGCATTCACAGCTGCATGATCAAATTGTATGACAACACACACTGCATGATCAAACTGATTCAAGTAAGCAGTTGTGGGACATTTCATCAGACACGTAGCGGGCAGTGAGCCACGCACTCACCGTGGGGGTGGGAAAGCAGCTGTCTGCGCGCTCCTGAAGGCCTTGGCAGTGGGACGGACGGCGCGGTGCTCTGGGCGGCGCGATGCTCCGGCTTGGCACGGACGGCGTGGTGCTCTGGCTTGGGACAGTGGACGGCGTGGGGCGATGCTCCGGCGTGGGGCGGTGCTCCGGCGTGGGGCGCTACTTCGACGTGGGGCGGTGCTCCGGCATGGGGTGGTGCTCCGGCATGGGGCGGTGGACGGCGTGGGCGGTGCTCCAGCGGCGTGGGTGGAGGGGTTAGCGCAGGGTTGAAATGAATTGGGATAATTTCAACCCGCGCCACTTTTATAGCAGTAGCTGATCACTACCGGTTCTGTTTGTAAACCGACAGTGATTGGACACATCACTGTTGGGTCACTCCCCAAACCAGCAGTGATGTGCTGTAGCAGTTAGGTGTTAAGTAGGATAAGTTTTCGTTTTCTTTCAAACTCCTCCTACTGGCGCAACGGTTAAGACCCCTCAACTTAGCCCCCGAGACCCGTGTTCGAGTCCCAGGCGGCCCAAAATTTTTGGTTCTATTTTATAAATTATTAATTTATTTCGAGAAATAGCTCATCACTGCCGGTTTTGCTTGCAAACCGGTAGTGATGCTGTACATCATTTCTGATTCGTTCCCCAAACCGGCAGTGATGTACAGTAGCAGTTAGGTTTAACTTAGGTGTTAAGTAGGATAAGTTTTCGTTTTCTTTCGAACTCCTCCTACTGGCGCAACGGTTAAGACCCCTCAACTTAGCCCCCGAGACCCGTGTTTGAGTCCCAGGCAACCCAATTTTTTTGGTTTAATTTTATAATTTATTAAGCGATCAAAAGGTCAAAAAGATAAAATAAATGTGTTGCATCCCTGAATCGAACCGAAGCCTACAAGTTCCAGAGCAGCGAACAAACCATTGAGCTATTACCTGATTTTGGAAAGATTGAAGGAATTCATTCCTTTGACTGATTATCTGTCCCTGCTTTGCGCGTAGGCCCTTCAACTCCCCAGCCACGCTGGTCGCGCAGTTCCCATATGAAGAGCCGCTGTTTTAATTACCCGGTCCATGAAGCGTGGTTCCCATGAAGAGCCCTTTAGTTCCCCACGAAGAGACACCCCGTTTATTACCCGCCCATCGGCTGCTCGCGCTGGTTCCCAATTAAACATAGGCACGCTCCGTCTTCCCAACGCAGGCGCAATGGCAGTTCAACTGCGGTTCCCAACGCAATGGCGCGCTCCGTCTTCCGAGGGGTGCGAGCTATTGCACCGTGATCAGTTCCACCAACAACACGCCTATATAAGCTAGGCCCGGCCCCCATGCACATAGTCGGCCGCCACACTGAAAGGATCAAGATGCCCAAGGGGGGGTAAATTGAGCTAATTCTAAATTTTCTTGCAATAATCAAATCCTACGGATAGCCCAATTAACCCCTTGTGCCTAGACAAAGTGTTTCTATCAAATCAACGCACAAAAGACTTGCAACCTATGTTCCAAACTTACTCTAGCATAGGAATTCTATGAATGTAAAGAGGCAGTATTGAATTGCTCAAAGTAAATACTTAAAGTAAATGCTCAAAGTAAATGGAGAGAGGAGCATGGCGATGTTTTGCCGAGGTATCGGAGAGTCGCCACTCTCCACTAGTCCTCGTTGGAGCACCCGCGCAGGGTGTAGCTCCCCTTGATCCGCGCAAGGATCAAGTGCTCTCTGAGTTGATTCTTGACACTCCATCGCGCGAATCACCCAAAACCGCTCACAACTTGAGTTGGGTCACCCACAAGCTCATTTGGGTGATCACCAAGCTCCCAATCACCACCAAGCCGTCTAGGTGATGGCGATCACCAAGAGTAACAAGCACGAACTCTCACTTGACCACGCATGAAGCCTAATGAGAAGATGGATGCACACTTGTCTACTCTTGATTCACTAATGAGGTTTCACTCTTGGATTCTCAAATCACAAACACCTCACTAGGACCTTGCTCTTCTTGGCACTCACAAATGTGTTTCTCGGCTGTTGGAATGAGCAAAAGTCACTCCACACACGAGTGGAGCTTCTATTTATAAATGACTGAAAAGCGAACCGTTATGAGCTTCTCGGGATGGCCGGACGCTCCGATCGAATTGGCGGAGCGCTCCGGTCCAGTTCAATCCAGCATAACAGCTTTTCAAGTGATGACCGGATGACTGTCGTGGTCCGGTCAAGATCGACCGGACGCGTCTGGTCGCTCTTGGATGCTTCTTTATAATCGGCCGGACGATCGTCACGCGAGGTCCGATCTGCTTGGCGGACGCGTCGGTCACACTTTCTCAAGTCGGACCCTTCTTTGAGTCGACCGGACTTGGCTGGCCCCAGCGTCCGGGTCACACGATCTTCCAGCGTTCGGTCACTCGGACTTGTTCTCCTCGATCAAATGATAGCCGGACGGACCTGCGACCGGCGTCCGGTCATACCCGCCGGAGCCAGCGTCCGGTCGATGATTTGACCCTCCATTCACTTCAACTCTGTGAATGAAGTTTGCTCCAAAGGATCTTAGGCATTCATAGGAGCTACCTAGAGCTAGTTTTAACAAGTGTGCACACACCTAACTCACTAGACTCAACTAGGTCAAGCTACCCGTTCATACCCCCCTTCATAGTACGGCCAAAGGAAAAACAAAGTCCTAAACTACTCTAAGTGTCTCTCCAACTTCAATTGACACTTAGAACTAGTTATCCTTAACCTTGTCGTCCATCCTTTGAAAACCGAAATGATTTCCATCGTGAGGGGCATGACAACCTCAATTGCCCAATCGATCTCCATTACCATGACCTAACTTAATTGCCTCGCAAAACACACGTTAGTCATAGTAATCTTGTATTGACATTAATCACGAAATCCACTTAGGGGCCTAGATGCTTTCAATCTCCCCTTTTTGGTGATTGATGACAATACCACCTCAGTATGTTATGGAATGAGGTTTTTTGACGGGCTTGGTTCATATAAGCTTTTGTCGTTAAGAACAAAAAAGAGTTAGCGTGCTTATATGACCCAAGCCAACACAATGTACTCAAAGGATATGAATTAAGCATGAGTACAAGTAACAAAGCTCATTTGCTTGAAGTATAAGCGGAAGCAAAAGCAAATGAGCATAACACAAGTGATATGACATTTAAATAATGCAAAGTAGAAAGCACACATGTCATATTTCACAATCACGTAGATAGCACTACCACATATATATAATAGTATGCATGAAAGTAAACACACGAATGCATAAGTAATAGTGTATTACACAAATAGAACTCTAAATGTATATAATAGGCTAATACAAGATAACTAGCTCCCCCTAAATGTAGCTCCCCCTGAGACTACATACTCGAACACCCTCTCCCCCTTTGGCGTCAAACACCAAAACCTAGGGAATTGGACGGCGAGGCAGCAATGACAGACAGTGGTATTTGAAGAACGTGGGGCAAGCTGGAACCGAGCACCATCATCATCGACCTTGAGCTCTGGTGGCCCGACCCTCTGTGGCGGGAAGTGTCATTGAAGCGATGATCTGGAGTGCAGTGGGCTGGTCTTTGCTGTGAAGCTACTAGTATGTCTGTCGTGAGGATCGGACGAGGTGACAGACGAGGGAGCCTCTGAGTAGTCACTGTTGGGTCTACTATAGACGAACCGCGAGAATGCATATGAGGTGGAGTAGGCATGCTTGGGTCAACTCATTGAAGGATGCTCAAGACTCTGGAGGCCCGGCGTGTCGTAGAGTGCGAATAGCGAGGAGGACTGCTCACGGTGTGAAGCCCGTCTGAAGTGGAGTGAATGTGGGGCTACCACAGGTTAGGCCAACCACTTTGGGACACTGTACAAGAGGTGAAACAAATTGAGTGGAGGCTGTCCACGACCACAAGCTCATTTGAAATTTGAATATATTTGGAGTCGTCGTGGTGGAAGCAAAATTGGGAGCAAGTGGGGCGAAGTCTATAGTTGTGGGGCCCCAAGAGCTGTCACTATGTCTTTGCATAAAACCCATAAGCCGCTGCTTTGCAAGAGAGTTCTGCTGCTTCTGCTTTGCATCAACTTCTTCTTTGCCCTCTGGAACTACAAATCTGTCGAGTTGGCCCGGGCAAAAGTAGCATTTGTCTCCTATGCTGTCTATCTGTGGTGCTTGCATCCGCTCAAGAATAGCAATGAGGCGGGGTCTGCTCTGCGGGGCAGTGGAAGCGAGGCTGGAGCTACCGAGCCTCTCTGCATCATGTCTGCGTGGAGGCATCGAGGAATAAGCGAGATAGTCATCGTCGAGCTATCCATGCTCGCTCACCTCCTGCTTGTGCCTCTAGCTCCTCCTCCTCGGTGGCTGCAATCCCTCGATGATCTCATCTGTTGAGCTGCGGACTCAGCACGTCGGGACGACGGCTAGGCTATCTGGGTGCCTGAGGCGTGGTATGTCTGATCCTCTGTGACAGGTTGTAAGTTGGGAATTCTGTGGTGGCACCTGTATACTCATCCATCATACCAAGGGGCTTATTGAGTGGAGGCTGTCCACGACCACAAGCTTCTTTGAAATTTGAATATTGGAGTCGTCGTGGTGGAAGCAGTGAGAGCAAGCTGAAGGCGAAGTCTATGGTTTGTGGGGCCCCAAGAGGCATCACTACGTCTTTGCATAAAACCCATAAGCTGCTGCTGCTGCTGCCTCTGGAACTTGTCCTGTCGAGTCTGAAACTGGGCAAAAGTAGTAGCTGTCTCCTGTGCCTGTCTATCCTGTGTCTGCTGCATCCGCTCAAGAATAGCAATGAGGCGGGGTGCTGCTCATGAGGCAGTGGAGCGAAGCTGGAGAGCTCTGCCTCTGCATCATGTCTGCGTGGAGGCATCTCGAGGAATAAGCGAGATAGTCATCGTCGAGCTGTCATGCTTGTGCTCGCTCACCTCCTGCTTTGTGCCTCTAGCTCCTCCTCCTCGGTGTTGCAATCCCTCGATGATCTCATCCTATTTTGGCTGTGGACTCTGGCACGTCGGGACGACGGCTAGGCTGTCTGGATGCCTGAGGCGTGGTATGTCTGATCCTCTGTGATAGGTTATAAGTTGGGAATTCTGTGGTGGCACCTGTATACTCATCCATCATACCAGGGGGCTTATCAAGCACTATTCTGCGGATAAGAAATGTGATCAGTGAGCATAGGAAGCTGCACTGTGACCCTTGAATCCCTCGGCTATAGTATCCTCCATCTACGAAAGAAGGAGGTCCCAGATATCAAATACTGTCTGCTGCATCAGAGCATTAAGAAGCCAGAGCTATAAGCGAGTCAGACCCTCTCTATATCCCAACCTGGGAAGCAGTGTCCTCCTGATAATGGCCTCTAGCACTCTCGCTGTAGGAGTCAAGTCACTGGGGTTCCTGCTCGACCCCTCTCCAAAAGGCTCCTTGAAGCAATGTCGCACTAAATCATGAGGAGGCACCAACCCTCCATGTGGGCGCTTTGGGAGGCTCCTGCTATCCATAACAGACCTCATGTATCTTGACAGTGCTGCTCACAGTAGCCTCGGTATCTCTCGACCACCGCCACTCGTCACTCTGTAGTCTTTGCCTCTGAAAGCAAAGTGAGTAAACATGTGATGTGGATCGATGAAGAGTGAAGCATAAAAGTAGCGAACCCAAGATGGTACATATATCCCGTCCAGTCCAATCAAATCATGCTACATCACGGCAAATATGACAAGTATGGTGAATGCTCTCTCTGGCACTTTGCCACAATGGACTCTATCGACAAACTCTACGAGATCTGAACCTTTGCCTCCTTTGTTGAGATAAGCATTGTAGAAATCCTCCTGCTGTGGGTGGCATGTAGAAACCCTCATTTGCTCTCTCATCCCTCCTTGGAGAAACCAAACCTCAAACTCAACAAAACACATTGCTTGAACCTGCCTAGCGGTGGCGACCCTCAAGTCGAGGTGAACCACTAGAGGTGGACCCTATGGTCTAGGTGGAGGGCGTGATCCCCTCCATTGTGTCGTGACCTCGGCGAGGCCTGGTACAGGGTCGTCCGGCCAGGCAAAGCTGGGGTGCCGGCTCTGTCTCCTCGGCTTCACAGGTCTCTTGAGGCTCTGCTTGTCGAAGGCTGCTCTTTGTGCTAACGGACCCTCCTCAATGGCAACCCGTAAATCCCGCAAGCGTGGCGGTCCAATTTGGACTACCGTGGACGACGCTCAACCTCCTCAATCGTAGCTCTGAGTCTTTGGAAACCGGGCGATCGCAATGACAACTCCGTTATGGGCACCACCTCTCTCGGCACGCTCTGCGGCCTCTGCTGCATTCTTGCTCTTCTTGTCTCTCTGCATCGGGGATACTTCCGCTTCTTGGATGTCACTGCTTGGTTGACTTGCCCTTAGATCCTAATTTGTTGGCGTAGGCGGGGGGCCTCCGATCATCATCACCGGGCCACCACCAACGTTCTTGGTGCGAGCCATCTGCCCGACAAGATGGTGAACTACGGGTGATGAAGATCAAGCATCAAATCATTGCTTTCGGCGCTTGGCCTCGATCCTTACTTTCATGGTTGGGGTGGCGCGTCTTTGTGTTGGCCTTGGTGGTGTCTTGAAGGAAGGCTCGAAGCGATGATGCATGGCGAGGCTGGAGCACGGCGGCGTGGTAGCGAGGTGGCGGCGTAGGGTCGCGTGATGGCGCGGTGAGGCAAAAACGTGATGGCCTTATGGCCGAGTGAGAAGGAGGCGCGAAGCGGCGGTGGCGGCTGGCTAAAAAAAGGCGGGATGAGGGCGAACAAAAGTGCGGCTTGCGGTTAAATAGTTCCCCCACGACGCGTGACAAAAAGAATTGGAGAAAGGAGTCCGAAGCCACGCGAGATCCAGCGGCCGGACGCTCGGTGGTAGCGACGAGACGCTACCACCAGCGTCCGGTCGATTCGAGAGGTCCAAATCCTCTGCGGAATCGGGACGACAGCGTCCGGTGGTCCATGACCGGACGTAAGCGGCGGTCCGGTCAATACAACTTAGTCTTCCTTCGATCGGCCGGACGCTGAACCCTTCTCGACCGGACGCCTGACGCGCGATGTCCGGTCACTCCTTCACCAGATTCACCTCTCAGGAAGCGGACCGGACGCTTAGACAACAGCGTCCGGTGCAACGTCGATGCACCTTTTCCAGCAAATCTTCAAACATCCATCTCGCTGTCTGTTCCCAATCAAGTCCCAACTTGAATAAGATCCAAATAAACCCCAATTGGGACTGATGTGAGTGACCTCTCTCAAACCCTCATATATATATATTTTTAAAATATTTTGCCTTAGACTATAATTCTTTTTAAGAAAATAGGCAACAAGAGGGCAAACGGAACAAAACGGTAAAACAACATTCATGCATATGCAATACTTGAGTAAATCTAGTTGCTTGTCAAGTTTGATCCAAGGTTAAGCTTCTTCACATGCTTTTTGGCGGTTATCTTAACCATGTTAGACAAGCACTATATACATTGCCACGAATTTAAACCTGTCGAATATTACAATGAATGCACGGGACAACACAAGCTCAATTTTTAGTGAAGTTACTAAAATCAAGTACATTGAGCTCATTCCGCAATCTACAAAATGTAGCCTCATCTAGCGGTTTAGTGAAGATATCCGATAATTGATCTTCGGATCTTACACCTTCTAGTGATATATCATTTTTAGCCACATGATCTCTTAGAAAGTGATGGCGGATATCTATATGCTTGGTGCGAGAGCGTTGAGACAGATTATTTGCAAGTTTTACCGCACTTTCATTTTGTCGCACAAAGAGGTACTTTCTCTAGAACTACTCTATAGTCTAGCAAAGTTTGTTTCATGTATAATATTTGTGCACAACAAGCACCCGCGGCAATGTATTCCGCTTCGGCGGTGGACAAAGCCACACTATTTTGTTTCTTGGAGGACCAAGACACAAAGTGATCTTCAAGCAAATGGCACCCTCCGGATGTGCTCTTTCTATCAACTTTGCATCCGGCGTAATCCGAATCGGAATAGCCAATTAATTCAAATAAAGCTCCTTTGGGATACCAAAGACCAATGCTTGGTGTGTGCTTAAGATACCTAAGGATTGTTTTTACGGCAATTAAATGAGTTTCCTTAGGACTAGCTTGAAATCTAGCACACATACACACACTAAACATGATGTCGGGCCTAGATGCGGTTAAATATAACAAGCTACCAATCATAGAACGGTAGAGAGTTTGATCAACCGGGTTACCTCCCTCATCTAGATCGAGATGTCCATTTGTAGGCATTGGTGTCTTGATTGGCTTACATTCATCCATCTTGAATCTCTTGAGAAGATCTTTTGTGTATTTCTCTTAAGAGATGAAGATGTCTTCTTTCATTTGCTTGACTTGAAAACCAAGAAAGAATGTAAGCTCACCAATCATTGACATCTCGAACTCCTTCGACATCAATTCACTAAATTCTTTGCATGAGTCTTCATTTGATGATCCAAAGATGATATCATCAACATATACTTGACAAATGAAGATATGCCCATCAAGCTTCTTGGTGAATAGTGTGGTGTCGACCTTCCCAATGGTGAAGCCCTTCTCAATGAGGAAGTCCCGAAGGCGCTCATACCAAGCTCTTGGGGCTTGCTTAAGCCCATATAGTGCCTTGGACAACCTATAAACATGATTAGGATATCTAGGGTCTTCAAACCCGGGAGGTTGATCAACATAGACTAGTTCATTTATAAAGCTATTTAAAAAAGCACTTTTCACATCCATTTGATATAGTTTCATTTCATGATGTGATGCATATGCAAGAAGGATACGGATGGCTTCTAATCTTGCAACCGGTGCAAAGGTCTCTCTAAAATCCAAACCTTCAACTTAAGAGAACCCCTTTGCAACTAGTCTTGCCTTGTTCCTCACAACAACACCTTGATCATCTTGCTTGTTGCGGAACACCCACTTCGTTCCAATGACTCTTGCACCTTTTGGTCGCTCTTCAAGAGTCTAAACTTCATTGCGAGTGAAGTTGTTCAACTCTTCATGCATGGCATTGATCCAATCCAGATCTTTAAGAGCTTCTTCTACCTTGGTAGGCTCATAGCAAGAGACAAAAGAATGGTGAGCAATAAATCAAGTAAGTTTTTGAGATCGAGTCATCACACCCTTTGATGGACTCCCTATGATGAGATCTTGTGGATGATCTTGTAGGAGAGGTGTGTTTCTTCTATTGACCACTTGAGGAGGAGGTTGTGGAGCATCAACATCTTGTGCTTGTACCACCATTTGCTCATGGGAGATATGAGTATCTTCATTTCTACTCTCCCATCTTTTTCACCATCTTGTGGTACATTTGATGAAGAAGGTTGGTCAATGACTTGTACATCATTTTCATCATCTTTTGGCTTGATGTCTCCCACGGGATATTCTTCATAGCCTCCCTCAATGGTTCATCACCTACATCATCAAGATTCTCATGTGCTCCTTGGGAGCCGTTAGATTCATCAAATTCCACATCATATGTTTCTTCAACCAAGCCGGTGGCATGATTAAATACTCTATATGCTTTGGACTTCAATGAGTAACCAACAAGAAAACCTATATCTGGCGTCTTTGAAACTTCCCTAGGTGTTGCCGCTTCTTGTAGATGTAGCACTTGCAACCAAACACCCTAAAGAAGGAGGCGTCCAAGCTTCTTCCCATTAAGCAACTCATACGGTGTCTTGACAAGGATTTTTTGAAGAAATAGGCGGTTGGATGCATAACATGCGGTGTTGATTGCTTCCGCCCATAGAGCTTCGGAGGTGTTGTACTCATCTAGCATTGTCCTTGCAAGGGTGATCAAAGTCCGATTCTTCCTCTCAACTACACCATTTTGTTGAGGAGTATAGGTTCTTGGAGACTTCATGTTTGATTCCAACTTCATCACAATAGGATTCAATATTTGTGTTGTCAAACTCTTTGCCATTGTCACTTCTTATCTTCTTGAGCTTCACTTCAAATTCATTTTGAGCTCTCTTGGCGAACTTCTTGAAACAAGATGCAACTTCGGATTTGTCATGAAGGAAGAACACCCATGTATACCTTGAATAGTCATCCACAATCACAAGACAATAGAGATTTCCTTCCAAACTCTTATATGTTGTTGGTCCAAATAAATCCATGTGTAGGAGTTCTAGCACTCTTGTGGTTGACATAAAAGCTTTGGTTGGATGAGTGTTTGCAACTTGCTTGCCGGCTTGACATGCACTAGAAAGCTTGTCCTTCTCAAACTTCACATCCTTCAACCCTCTCACCAAATCATTCTTCATAAGCTTCTTGAGTGAGCTCATCCCAACATGAGCAAGTCTTCTATGCCATAGCCACCCAAGTGTTATTTTGGTGAATAGGCAAGTCTTCAAGTTTGCATCTTCGGAGGTGAAGTCAACTAGATATAAGTTGTTATATCTAAATCCATTGAATATCACTTGCTTGTCATCTACTTTGGATACAATAACCTCCTTCTCGGTGAATAAGCATTGGAAACCAAGATCACACAATTGCCCGACGGATAGCAAGTTGAAACTCAATGAGGCAACATAGAGCACATTGGAGATGGAATGATCATTTGATATTGCCACTTTGTCCAATCCTTTAACCTTGCCCTTTGAATTATCTCCAAATGTTATTTTCTCTTGTCCATCTACCTCTTCATCTAGTGAGGTTAACATACGAGGATCACCGGTCATATGTTGAGTGCAACCACTATCAATAACCCAATGACTTTCACCGGTCTTGTAGTTCACCTACACACAAGAGATTCAAGCTTTAGGGATCCAAACTTGTTGAGGGCCCTTCACCTCCTCAACAAGTGACTTAGCCACCCAAATCTTCTTAGGCCTACTCTTGTTGGGGGTCCTAAGAACATGACTTTTATCTTTCCACTAGAATCTTTTCTAAGCATGTAGTGAGCATTGAAAGCAAAGGGTCTAGCATGCTTGGGCAAGGGTTGTGGTGGTGGAGTTTGACACTCATGAGCAAAGTGGCCTTCTTGTCCACACTCAAAACATCTCTTTGGCTTTAGCTTTGGCTTTGATTATTGGTGTTGAGCTTGAGCCTTCTTCTTCTCTACACTTGCCATATATCTAATGCCACTTCTATCCATCTTCATGACGGTATTCATGAGTAGCTCACTTTGGAGATGCTTGCCTCTAGCGAACTTGCTCAATCCCACCTTGAGATGCTCTTTCTCCATCTTGAGCTTCTTGTTTTCTTCCGTGAGAATATCATTGTTCTTCTCTTCCTTGAGTTTCTTGTTTTCTTCTTTGAGCTTCTCATTCTCAAGGATCAACTCTTTGTCATGATCAAGAGTTTCTAGCACAATGGTGTTGTGACTTTTCATCTCTTCAAGATCTTTCATGAGCTTCTCATGGTCACTCTTGAGCTTGACATACTCATCATAGTCATTGCACTCAACCACTTGCTTGCCTTTGCTACTAGATCCATGCTCAATGCTCTCATCAATTAAATCATCACATGAGGTAGCTATATCAATCTTAACAACATGGTTAGTAGCAACATGTGGCTCATTTGGTAAGAATTCTTGTGCAATAACAAGGGTATCATAATTGATCTTTAGAGTTGTATATTCATCTTTTAGCTTGTTGTGACTAATGATAAGCTCATTGTGCACCCACTCAAGTTTATCATGTTTATCTTTAAGCTTTTTTTTCTTAGAAGATTTGAGCTCCTTGAGTTTGGATAATATAGAGTCATTTGTTTCTTTGAGCTCATCATTAGCCTTTTCAATGCATCACACTTAGCTAAGAGTGAATCATTTTTAGCATCAAGTTTGTCATTTGTAGCTCTACTCTTTCTAATGATCTTAGTGTATTTTCTTAATATTTTGACAAGATCATCATATGTGGGTGAATCATCATCATTTGTCACTATCATCATCACTAGCTTGCTCATCATCACTACTATCATCACTCTTAGTTACCTTGCGTTCACCCTTAGCCATAAGGCATAGGTGTGTAGAGGATGATGGCGATGGTGGCGGTGAGGATGCAAGATCAATAGCAATGGCGGCCACCTTCTCATTGTCACTCTCATCATCGGATGATCCACTTGAGGAATCAATGTCCGTGAGCCAATCACCGACAATATAGGCCTTGCCACTCTTCTTCTTCTTGTACAAGTCTCTCTTTTTGCCATCTCTCTTCTTGTATGGCTTGTTCTTTTTCTTTTCATCTTCATCACTTGAATCATCTTTCTTGCCCTTGATCTTGAACTTGTCTTTCTTGGGCTTTGTGCATTGATGAGCCAGGTGGCCAAGTTCGCCACAATTGTAGCAATCCATCTCGGAGATTGGCTTTCTTCTTGAGCTAGTGAAGAACTTCTTCTTCTTGCCGTCAAACTTGATGCCACTCTTGTTTAGCTTCTTTAGCATCTTGGCGGTCTTCTTCACCATGAGAGCAAGACTTTCTTCATCATCTTCATCACTTGAGCTCTCATACTCAAGTCTTGCCTTGCCCTTATCTTGGTTAGCTTTGAATGCTAAGTCCTTCTCTTTCTTCTTTGTAGAGGATGAGCCATCTTGTGGCGTGATGTGCATGTACATCTCATGAGCATTGATCTTTCCCAAGATTTGTGTCGGTGTAGCGGCAGAAAGATCACCTTGATGTAGCACGGTCACAATGTGCCCATATTTGTCAATGGGGAGGACACTCAAGAACTTTCTCACAACGTCGGATGGTAACATTTGAGTAAGTCCAAGCCCATTGACTTCCTCTACAAGAACATTTAAACGAGAATACATTTCATTAGCACTTTCTTTGGGAAGCATCTCAAAAGAATTTAGCTTTTCAATCACAAGATGATAGCATTCCTCATGCTCACTCTTGGTTCCCTCATGGAGCGCACAAATGTCCGACCATAGTGCATGGGCGTCTTTGTGGTTCCTTACACGATTAAACACATCTTTGCAAAGGCCTCTAAAAATGGTGTTGCGAGCCTTTGCATTCTATTTTTCATAGTTTACTTCATCGCCTTGAAGTTGTGCGGCATTCTTAGGTGTTGGGAACCCTTGAGAGGCGGCTATAAGAATTCCAACATCTAGAGCTTCTACGTAAGCCTCCATGCGAATTTTCCAATATGGAAAATCATCCCCCTCGAAGATAGGAGGAGGTCCATCCCCGTGAGACATCTTGCTCTAAGCGGTTAGGCTTAAAAACGTGAGCACGAGGCTCTGATACCAATTGAAAGGATCAAGATGCCCAAGAGGGGGGGGGGGTGAATTGGGCTAATTCTAAATTTTCTTGCAATAATCAAATCCTACGGATAGCCTAATTAACCCCTTGTGCCTAGACAAAGTGTTTCTATCAAATCAACGCACAAAAGACTTGCAACCTATGTTCCAAACTTACTCTAGCAAAGCAATTCTATGAATGTAAAGACGAGTATTGAATTGCTCAAAGTAAATACTTAAAGTAAATGCTCAAAGTAAATGGAGAGAGGAACGCGGCGATGTTTTGTCGAGGTATCGGAGAGTCGCCACTCTCCACTAGTCCTCGTTGGAGCACCCGCGTAAGGGTGTAGCTCCCCCTTGATCCACGCAAGGATCAAGTGCTCTCTATGGGTTGATTCTTCGACACTCCGTCGCGACGAATCACCCAAAACCGCTCACAACTTGAGTTGGGTCACCCACAAGCTCCGCTGGGTGATCACCAAGCTCCCAATCACCACCAAGCCATCTAGGTGATGGCGATCACCAAGAGTAACAAGCACGAACTCTCACTTGACCACGCGAAGCCTAATGAGAAGATTGATGCACACTTGTCTACTCTTGATTCACTAATGAGGTTTCACTCTTGGATTCTCAAATCACAAACACCTCACTAGGACCTTGCTCTTCTTGGCACTCACAAACGTGTTTCTCAGCTGTTGGAATGAGCAAAAGTCACTCCACACACGAGTGGAGTTTCTATTTATAAGGCAGCCTGAAAAACAAACCGTTATGAGCTTCTGCGGGATGACCGGACGCTCCGATTGAATTGACCGGACGCTCCGGTCAGTTCAATCCACGCAACAGTTTCCAAGTGATGACCGGACGCTGTCAGGGTCCGGTCAACACTGACCGGACGCGTCCGGTCGCTCTTGGATGCTTACTATAATCGACCGGACGCTGGATACGCAGGGTCCGATCACCACTGACCGGACACATCCGGTCACACTTTCTCAAGTCTGGACCCTTACTGGAGTCGACCGGACGCTGGCCCCCAGCGTCCGGTCACACGACCTTCCAGCGTCCGGTCACTCCAGACTTATTCTCCTTAGTCAAATGAACTGACCGGACCCTGCGGCCAGCGTCCGGTCAGTATTTGACCCTCCATTCACTTCCAACTCTGTGAATGAAGTTTGCTCCAAAGGATCTTAGGCATTCATAGGAGCTACCTAGAGCTAGTTTTAACAAGTGTGCACCACACCTAACTCACTGGACTCAACTAGGTCAAGCTACCCGTTCATACCCCCCTTCATAGAACGGCCAAAGGAAAAACAAAGTCCTAAACTACTCTAAGTGTCTCTCCAACTTCAATTGACACTTAGAACTAGTTATCCTTAACCTTGTCATCCATCCTTTGAAAACCGAAACGATTTCCATCGTAGGGGCATGACAACCTCAATTGCCCAATCGATCTCCATTACCATGACCTAACTTAATTGCCTCTGCAAAACACACGTTAGTCATAGTAATCTTGTATTGACATTAATCACCGAAATCCACTTAGGGGCCTAGATGCTTTCACACACCACCGCGCGTCAAGAAAGCGAAGCACCGCCCTTCCCACGCACACCTCGCCCCGACACTCGACCCGTCGCCACGCACAATGCCTCGCCGCTTGAAGACAACATGGGCGAAGCTAAACCCGTCGTCCTCTTGTCGCCCCCCGACGCCTCCACCGACGCCGTCGTTAGAATCGAACCTCGAGGTGAACCTCGAGGATGATCCCGACCGTGAGACCGCATCAGAGGCGGAACCAGAACCTCTTCCGGTGGAGGAGGTCGTCTTCAACTCGTTGGAGACGGCTCAGAAGGAGGAGGAGGACCGACACCTCCGCGCCATCACATAGAAGGAGACCGATGACTGCATCCTGAAGCGCGTCGTCGAGATCTCCAAGGAGGAGGAGCGCCGCCACGAGGAGGAGAAGCGCCGCCGTGAGGAGGAGGAGCGTCGCCACGAGGAGGAGGAGGAGCGTCGTCGCTAGGAGGAGACCGAGCGACGTCTCGCGATGGACGCAAAACGGCACCGGCGCAGGGCTGAGCGAAAGAAGCGCGAAGAGGAGCACCGGCAGCAGGGGGATGACGCATGCGGCAGCACCGGCAGTAATTTGTAGCACTAGTGATTAATCAATGCCTTAAGTCGATGTAATAATTTACTGGTGCTGAAAAAAACCGTGTCATCGAATCCTTTTGTTTGATCATCGTCACCTTGGGTTGATACTTTGCATTGCATATGACCTCTCGTTTTATTTGCTTACATATTGGATGTTGCATTTTGTATGACCTCGTTTTGCTTACCTCGTTGTCATGAAGACCGTAGCATATGATATGCTACGTACCGAAGATCGAGGGGGCCAACAGGACTGTTGCTCTTCTAGATAATACCGTGTTGCAGCATGTCTGTCATCTGTCACATCACTGCCGGACCATTCTTTAAACCAGCAGTGATTTCCGTGTAGTGGTTACAGCATAAGTAACTTATCTTTTCCACACCTTTTGAACACCTCCTACTGGCTCAACGGTTAAGACCCCGTAACTTAGCCCCCGATACTCGTGTTCGAATCTTGGACGGCCCAATTTTTTTGGTTTAATTTTATAATTTATTAAGCGGTCTAAAGGTCAAAACGACAAAATAAATAAACCATGGCACACATCCTATATTAGCGCAGCGGTTAAGTGTCTGAACTCTATAGTCCGAGACCCGAGCTCAAACCCGAGGGCTGGCATAATTTTTTTTTAAATTTTCATATATCACTGTCGGTTTTCAAAATAAACCGACAGTGATAACAAGTATCACTGTCGATTTCTTCTCATCATTGCCGGTTTTTTGAAACCGACAGTGATGTTTATATATATTAAATTTTTTTATATACTGAATAAATAGAAGCATATGTATTCCTATGTGGAAATGGCTTAAATTTTTTTAACAAGTGTGTACACCCAAATTAAGATCCCACACATGATCTTAGGTTTTCAAATCATTTTTTATTAATTATATTTTTCTGTGTGCCGAATGAGACAAAAGATGGTGAATTTCATCTTGGACCCAATAGATTTTTTCATCCACCTCCACAAAATTCTTATCCCTAGGGCACATTAGAGCCTGTGTAAAGGTTTGACACCATTCTGGATCTTTTCGTGGGTAAACTCAGTTCAACCTATAATTAAACGGTGTCGTCGCGTGGAAATTTAATTAAACCTCAGAAAGTAGCAAACCTTCTCCGAAAAATCCCAAACTTGGTGTTTTCTTCACACATAGCACGTGCAAGCCTAAGAAAAAGTTTAAGACCAATATGACACCGGAATGCGTATGAACCACAGAAACCTTGATAACCAATGTGTATAGTCATGGTTCGATGAAATGGCACATGTACCTCTGTGAAGCATGTATACTCTGCCTATGTCGAAATGACTTAAACTTTTTTTGGCAAGCATGTACACCCAAATTAAGACCCCACACAGGATCTTAGGTTTTTCTGTTCATTTTTTATTTATTATATTTTTCTCTGTGCCAAATGAGACAAAAGAGGGTGAATTTCATTTTGGACCCAATAGATTTTTTTCATCCACCTCCACAAAATTCTTATCCCTAGGGCACATTAGAGCCTGTGTAAAAGTTTGGCACCATTTTGGATCTTTTAGTGGGTAGACTCAGTTCAACCTATAATTAAACGGTGTCGTCGCGCGGAAATTCAATTAAACCTCAGAAAGTAGCAAACCTTCTCCGAAAAATCCCAAACTTGATGTTTCCTTCACACGTAGCACGTGCAAGCCTAAGACAAAGTTTAAGACCAATACGACACCGGAATGCGTATGAACCACAGAAACCTTGATAACCTATGTGTATAGTCATGGTTCGATGAAAGGGCACATGTACCTCTATGAAGCATATATACTTCGCCTATGTCGAAATGGCTTGAAATTTTTTTGGCAAGCATGTACACCCAAATTAAGACCCCACACAGGATCTTAGGTTTTTCTGTTCATTTTTTATTTATTATATTTTTCTCTGTGTCAAATGAGACAAAAGAGGGTGAATTTCATCTTGGACCCAATAGATTTTTTCTTCCACCTCCACAAAATTCTTATCCCTAGGGCACATTAGAGCCTGTGTAAAAGTTTGGCACCATTCTGGATCTTTGGTGGGTAGACTCAGTTCAACCTATAATTAAACGGTGTCGTCGCGCGGAAATTCAATTAAACCTCAGAAAGTAACAAACTATCTCTGGAAAATCCTAAACTTGGTGTTTCCTTCACACATGGCAAGTGCAAGGCTGAGAATAATTTTGAGACAAATACGACACCGGAATGTTACACGAATTACATGCATGACAATAATTTAACACACAAAGCCGTACATATTAAAATTAGAACCCAATTAAACTACGACCTTAAAAACCTAGCTAAATAAACATTAATTGCTATTGGAATCACTGCCGGAATCGATCGGGCCACGCACACTGACATGCCTCTGTAGCCATATATGGTAATTGATGTCATGAATTATGTATCCGCTTTTATCGATGAAGTCCAATGCACGTATGAGTGCACTCTCTCGTGCCTCACAATACCGAAAGAATGGTCGGCCATAGATGTAACCTACTGAACAACCACTGCTCCCTGTTAGTAATCCTTATGCAGTACTGGCGTCCTTGTATAGTGAGCTGGCCGAGGTTTCTACTGCAGAAGTCCTAATCATACCCGAGTTGCTCCGTAGCTTGGTCTAGAACGGCCCACAAGCCACATGCAGCATAGGTAAGGTCCTGTAGCACAATCTACATGTGGAAAAAAAAAAAATTAGAGAATATTATTACAATAATAAACAACAAATAACCATGACTCAGGTATAAGTGATCATTTTACCACATCCGCATGGTTGTAGCTCGCAAACCATTCGCTTGCTTGCGGGACGGGGATATCACCAGCATTCAAAGCAAGTGCCTTGAAGTGCGAGAAATCAGGCACATCATAACAAATACATCGAAGTGCCTCTAAACAAATGCGCACGGTAGTTAATTGGGCGCTGATCACGTCCGGGCTCTGTATTTCCGTCCCGTGGATATGGTTTCGATCAATTTGAACCCCTCACAGAGATGAAAAAATTGAGTTCACACGTCCATAGCCGACCACTTGCATTAGATGCCGTGTTCTCGACGATGTCCGAGATAAAGAACCAGCTAAGTGTTGTTCGCAGCCAATCTATTGGGGATATAGTCTGTGACATATATACATGCAATAATGATATTAAACTAATTATAGTTATTTGTCTAGATAATATGTGCAGAACTCAATGGCCTCCTCCGTTGACCATCCTTCAACTATGCCCCCTTCTGGCCTGAATCTGTTCCTAATATACCTCCTAAAAACTTTTATCAATCTTTCGAAAGGAAATATCTGATGCAGGTACATTGGGCCAAGGGCTCTAATTTGGTCAACAAGATGAATAAGCAGATGCAATGAGATATCAAAGTTAGTCGGTGGGAAATGCATCTCAAGCCTAACGAGAGTTTCGGCTATGTCCCGCTGCAGCTGCTCTAGCATGGACACATCAATAACCTTTTTTGAGATAGCGTTGAAGAACGAGCAAAGCTTTATGATTGGGGCGCGGACCTTTGGGGGGAGGATACCACACAGGGCAACAGGGAGCAGCTGAGTCATAATGACATGACAGTCATGTGCCTTCATAGGGCCATAGTTGAACTTGAGTTCTCTCATGTTCACTAGCCTCTTCGGGTTCGCACAGTTGCCTATTGGGACTTTGAGTTCATTGAAATAAGCGCACGCTTTTCTTCCTTCTTTAATGTCCTTGACGCAACCAGAAGTTTGAACTGGCCATTCTCTAGCTCCACGGGATGCAGCTCCTTCCTGATTCCCAAGTGTTGCATGTCCAGGCGTGTGGCTAGTGAATCCTTTGATGTCCCCCCGGTGTCCATCAAGGTGTTAAGAGTGTTAGCGCACACGTTTTTAGTGATGTGCATGGGATCAAGACAGTGGCGTACACTCAGAAATGGCCAGTAATGTAGTTTTTCTAGAAAACCGATTTTTTCTTCCAAATGCTCCCATCAGGCGCTGCTACTGCATTGTCCCCCTTCCCAAGGACAACCTCCAGTTTGTTGAGTTCTCAAAGTATCGCAGGCCCATCTCGATATTTTGGAGCTAAGCGTTTCTCAATAGTACCGTTGAAATCTTTTCTGTTCCTGCGGTAAGGGTGATCCTTAGGTAGGAACCTACGGTGTCCCATATAAACTATCTTTGAGTTATTTAGCAGATTTACCGCATCGGTGTCGTCCAAGCACTCGACACATCCAGTATAGCCTTTTGTCTTCTCTCTGGACAACGAACCTCGACCTAGCAGGTCGGTGATTGTAGCGATAAGTACTCCCTTGATCATGACATGTACCTTTTTGTACTTGTCCCAAACATTCGGCACACCCTTTTTAAACATCTCCACTAGTTCATCGATCACTGGTTCCAGAAACACATCGATGTCATTCCCAGGCTGTCTTGGCCCTTGGATCAGTAGTGGCATCTGGATGTACGACTGCTTTATACAGACCCAAGGTGGAAGGTTGTATATACAGAGCGTCACTGGCTAGGTGCTATCATTGCATCTAACCTGGTCAAAAGGATTCATCCCATCTGTGCTCAAAGCAAACCAAAGATGTCTTACCTCTCCACCGATGTCCTTATACAACATAGTATTGACAGTCCTCCAGCCATGCTCATCGGCGGGGTGCCTCATCATTGTATCTTTCTTACGCTCTTTGCCATGCCAGCGCAACAGCTTGGCTGACTTTGCACATGCAAACAACCTATGCACCCGGGGAGCTATAGGGAAATACTAAACGACCTTTACGGGACCTCCTCTGGTCTTGGTATCCTCATTTGACGGCCCTTCCTTGTACTGTGGAGCTTCACACTTAGGGCACTTGTCCAAGTCTTTGTATTTTTCTCCACGGTACAATATGCAATCATTGGAACACGCGTGGATTTTTTCAACCTCGAGGCCGATGGGGCAGATCATTTGCTTGTCCTAGTATGTCTTTTCTAGCAACTCGTTTTTTTCTGGGAGCATTTTCCTTATTATACCTAACAACTGATCGAAGCCTTTATCGCTCAATCCGTTTGTCGATTTGAACTCTAACAACATGATGTCGGCTTCAGTTTGCTCATTGGACAATTCCTATAGAATGGTGTTTTGCCATCTTGTCTCATTTTCTCTAGTTTTCTTAGCTGTCTTTCACTAAGACATCCGGTCTCTACATTACGTAGCAGCTGAGAAATACCATCGTTATCCTCGGTGTCGTCAGCTAGCGTGTTTCTAAACACATTATTAACTGTGGCCATAGGTTCCGTGTTGACACCGGGTTCCTCGTCAGCATCGTGGATGGCTACGTCAGGCATGTCCACATCATCATCATTTTCCTGCAGAACATTCACACCAACCTCGCCATACATAGTCCATATCGTATAGTTTGGCATGAACCCCCTGGTAATCAAGTGCGATCGTATAGATTTAATTTGACGAAAGTTCCTATGATTCTTGTAATCTTTGCATGGACAGAAGACAGGGTTCCCATTCCTAGCATGGGCTTTGGCATCGGTGATAAACTGGCTGACGCCATGCATGTACCGCTTGTCTGTTCGGGACAGATGCATCCACTCTCGATCCATCTCTGCACAAAAAATACTGAGACAGTAATTACAAAGAATTAATAAGAAATCGAGCTTCATGAACAACAATTGTAGCTCGAAAGTACCATTTTTGGAAAACATTATTTTACACTAATTATTGAAAAATTAAAATTGGTAGCCCCGGCCCTATAAATTAAAAATCGTAGTAAAAACAATTATTGCACAATATTGAAGAACAACTATTCTACTCTACTTCTAAGAATTAATTATAGCATCACATACTAACAATGATGATCTTGACCACCATGAAATAATTAGCTAGGAATTTAAATATGTTCATAAACATCAACCGTTTGGATGATGGATTCATCATAATTTGAGCCTTGCACAAATGTCTAATTGGAAAAGTGCTCTCTAGAATGGAGAAAGAACTAGAATGAGAATCAAGCAATGTAGCCTTCAAAACGAAGTTAATTAAGCAACAAAATCAAAGGAGTGGATGTTTGTTACTAACCTTAAAGAAAAAGATCAAGCCATTCTTTAAAATCCAAGCGCTAGCTTCATGGTGAAGAGCAGCCGTAATAATGGAGGGAAGGGCCCAAATGCACGCGCCTCTATTCTTGGGATGGGAGAGAGGAGGAAGAAGAGGACGTCTGCAGCATTTTTGTGCTGTAGGCTTATCACCGTCGGTTCTTGACTTTAACCGACAGTGATATAGCCAAATCACTGCCAGTTTGTGGCTTGAACCGACAGTGATAAGTGCCCACCAAAACACTGCCGGTTCAAGCCACAAACCGATAGTGATGTGATCATTCACTGTCGGTTTTAGCCCAGCCCCAATCATTTTCTCATTTTCAAGCTCATAACCGGCAGTAAAAGTATATCACTACCGATTCTCACAAATCTAGATAGTGATGAGGCCGATAGTGATGTGCAAATCTAGCGTAGTGATACATTGATCCGTAGGTCTGCACGATGAACATGCATGCGCGTGGTTGTTCGTTCTAGTCCTCTAGCTAGCTGTAACATTCCACCAAAAACCAGTATACAAACTTGAGTTTTTGGAATCTTTTCTAAACGTGCGATGGTGTGCTCATTTTAAGAAAAAAGGGTCAAGTTCCTTTCAACAAAAAGGACAAGTTTAACTTAAACCATAACTAACTTGTGGGTTAGGGCTATATAATAGGCATTGAATGTCATTTAAATTGGGAGAAGTCTATTTTTTTTTCATCGGACTATCTTTGAAGTTTGGCGTTTTGACCATATGGAACTTATAAAAACTAGAAATCTAATTGATGGTGGTTTTGGCACATAAAGTTATTGAGTTTCTTTGTTCTTATATTACTCAATACCACAGATACTATCCATAACTGAATCCAAATCTAAATCCGAGAGATATTGCATTGTGCCTGTTTGGGACTGTTTAGCTCCATGTTTTGTTAGTCAAACAGGTGCAGCTCCACAAACTCTGCTCCAGGATAAAATGTAGAGTTGAGAGAGCACCTAAACATGTACTTCAGAAACTTCAGGTTTTGGAGAGCTGCTCGACGGTGAAATTTGTGGAGCGAAGTTTATATAAAAAGTAATTCAAAACATGTCCATTCTATCTATCTGTATTCATGTCCATGGGTATGTGTTCATATCCGACCCAATTACAGTTTTACGCCCTAGAGGCTCCTTTATCTATTTCACCGGAAGCAACCGATCCTGCTGGTGAAGTACGATTTCCTTTGTGCACCGTCCATGCATGTGCACTGCGGTCTTTTTCATTATTGCATGTCTTGACCTGATGACCTTCTATATAGTAAAAGTATATTCCGCACGTACGTACTCAATAAGCTGCCGCCCTTCCGTCTATCTGTCAATGCGTATGTGCGCGTGTATAGTAAAAGTAAATTTCCTTTGTGCACCGCCCTTTCATTATTGCATGTTTTTTTGTCGTATATATAAATATATATATACCACCTAAAAAATACCAAACAGTATCGTCTGCGCCCTCCCCCGCCTGCCCTGCCCTTATATATATACAGTAAAAAAACTCAGGGTAAAAACAGCAAAAAAAAGTAAAAAAAACACCGTCTCCGTTTCCAATACTATACGAGAAAAAAACGTACTTTGTGTCCCTCCATCTGTGTTTGTCGGTCAATCTAAAGGTGAAAATGATTGGAAAGAATAAAGAATAGAAAATGGTTCGATGCAAATGTACAAGAGAGAAAGAATATATAAAAGTGGTCAGGATAATTTAGAAATAGTATATGATTCCTGATGTAAAATCGTCTTTCATATTTTAGGGGTGGCTTATTAGAAACTTTTGGAGATGACATTCTTTATTCTTTCCAATATTTTTTTAGAGTTATAAAACTCTATGTTTTTAGGAAAAAAATATTAGGTACTCTCGGAGATGTTCTTATTAGGCAAAAAAAAAGACCTAAAAAATCCTAATGTCATCGTCGGTTGCTAAGATAATTCGCTTCGCCCAGCTCAATCTGTGGCTTCTGTGTCACCCCGCCCAAGTGCTACCACCTAAAAAATACCGAACAGTATGGTCTGCGCCCCCTCTCCCGCCCCGCCCTTATATATATATATATATATATATATATATATATATATATATATATATATATATATATATATATATACACGGTAAACAAACTCACGGCAAAAAGGAAAAAAAACCGTACTTTTTTAAATAAATACAGAAAAAACGTAAAAAAAATCACCATCTTCGTTTCCAACACTATACGAAAAAAAACGTAGTCTGCGTCCCTCCACCCATGTTTGTCGGCCAATTTAAAGGTGGAAGGGCTTGGAAAGAATAAAGAGTAGGAAACGATTCCTGATGCAAATGTATAAGAGATAAAGAGTATATAAAAGTGGTCAAGATAATATAGAAATAGTATAGGATTCCTGATGTAAAATTGCCTTCAATATTTTAGGGGTGGCTTATTAGAAATTTTGGAGATGGCCTTCTTTATTTCTTTTCAATATTTTTTTAGAAGTTATAAAACTCTATATTTTTAGGAAAAATATTAGGTACCCTTCGAGGAGATGCTCTTATACGGCAAAAAAAAAGAGCTATAAAATTCTAATGTCATCGTCGGACGCCAAGATAATTCGCTTTGCCTAGCTTCATCTATGGCTCCTGTGTCATCCCACCCGTGGGTCCGTGTCCAAGAGTCCGTGTCGCCCAGATGCCAAGTATTATTCGCTCCGCCCCAGTTTAATGGCGAGTCTGGTACGTGAACCCCGCACGCTCCTTCGCTCCGCCCGCGTGGGTCCGCGTCGAGCCCCACCTCCCCGCAAACAAATCACGCCCCCACGCGCGCCCTAGCTCCAGCCTGCGCCGACGGCGGCGGGCACCAGCGACCTGTGGCCATGCATAGTCCCAGCATACGCAGGAGCACACGTCTCACCATGGACGCGGGCGACGTGATGCCGAGATGTCTTTGGCATGTCGACGAAGACTTCGCGCGCGCTTACGACATGCTCGTCGTGTGCTCGCTTCGCCAGCGTTGCGGCGCAAGCTCCGCTGCGTGCCGGTGGCGGTGGGCCTGCGAACGCGGTGGGCAACGCATGCGCGTGGTGGGAACGCGTCCGCGCCCGCTCACCTCGTGCGTGTGTGGCCGCGCATCTACACCCCGCTTGCCGTCCTACGAGAGTAGGAACGAAGGAACGACGTGCCGTGGGAAGAACGGACGGACCTCCTGGTCACACGTAACATACGAGTCCATTGCGTGGTAATTCGCTTGATGCCCACAGGTAACAACGTGGCACATTAGTCTACCACGTCCACATAGAAGAAGAAAAACCTAGAGAATTTAGAAATAGTTTAGGGTCCAAAAGCACAAGTATTAATTAGGTTTTTATTAATTTTTGAAAATGTAAAATAATAAAACACACAAATAATAATTTAAAGACGAAACTAATTTTATTAGGTTTCCATAAACCAAATCTATACGATATAGTTCATGAAGATAAAAAAATATGCTTTATGTAATCAAATTTGTATATTTCATAATATGTTTGTCGAAACCACAACCATGTGCATCGTCATAGACATAAATAAAAATTATTAATATGTTCGTTTAAACCATAATATACGTTCATCGTTGTACACATGGGTATAATTTTGTTACCCCGTGCAACAGACGGACATATGCCTAGTGGCTGATAAGTAGTGCAAGGAGGTAGTCCACCACGAAGTTGTTCTCGGCTGCCGCTGCCGCCTCCTCCATCGTATCCCGGCTGCTTGCTCTCTGTCCGATCCGCGCCTGCCACCGAAGCGCTGCACTACGGCACTACGTACGCGCGTGTCATACTACCGACTACCGAGATGACAGTTTAATTTTGATTTCCTTTCAAGCACCGACCGGCAGTTTGATTTTGATTTTTTTTTTCAAAACCTGCATACATGCAGGAATAAACATATTCCTGATCGCAAAACCTGCAGGAATAAGCGTCAACTGAACAACGACCTCGATCAAATAACACTGCCAATTTTCATAAGCAAAACGTTATATATACGTCTCTAAATAACTATCCAGTAGCTAGAGTAAAAAAAAAGTTAAACAACCATTACTCGCGGGCACTTACTCCTACTTAGATGATTACCATATTTATGTGTGATTTTTTTTCGGCTGCGCTAGCCACTCCTTTTTCCGTGCTCGGGCCAGCACGTCTCTGTCCGAGCCTACATTTCGCGCGACCACACCGCCTGGATGATGCCTACACCGACAGACCGCGTGTAGGGACCACGCCTCCTCCACTTCTTATGTGCAACACCCCCATCTATTTTTGCAATATTCAGATAAAGCACTTGCAACATACGTTCAAAACAGCTTAAAACACTTGCAACATACTTCTGAAACACTTGCAAAACATCAGAAAAAACTTAAAAACACATGTGTAGTCATTGCAAACATATGCAAACATCAAGATGAAACACCATCGTATGTATGAAAAACACCTGAAACACTTGCACATATATGCAACATCCCGATTTAGTTTTGCAACATCAAATGAAAACACTTGCAACGTACATCTGAAACATTTTAGAACATACACTCGAAACATACGTGTATAGCTCATTGCAACATGTGCAACATCCCGGTCTACTTTTACAACATCGATATCACTTGCAACATACTTCTGAAACACTTCAAATATACGCTTGCAACATGCGCTTGCAGTGCAATATCATCTTGCTCCTTGGACGAGCGGGGCTCGTCGTTATGGAGCTCAATGCCAGCGTAGAGGTCGGCTGTGGCGCATGGAATTCGTCGGTGCGACAGCGGTGTGGGAACTCGCCGGCGAAGTGGCGTCACATGGAGCTTCTCCCCTTGCCTGTAGACTGGAGCATCTGTAAGGCAGCGCGGGCGCGACGCTGGAGACCCCGCGGTGCCGTACCCGAGGAGGCACGCGCCGGCGGCGATGAAGAGGATCGTGTGTTAGCCTGGCTATATCCTTCTAATTCTCATATGGGCTGGACTCCCGATGCTACAACAACGGAAACTGGACCAATGGGCCAACCGTATCGGAAGGTTCTCCAAAGCGGGCCGTTTTGTAAGATTCCTCCTCATTGGGTCGGGCCGACAACGGACCACAGCTCAGAATTCGGCGGGCGCAGCTGTCAGCCGTCACGGCTTCGAACATTGCCCACTGGCGGGGCTTGTTCATAACCTTCCGATCCAGCAACCGCCGCTCGCATCCGACCGTCCGTTCGAATCCCCGAAACCGTCCCAAAATCCGACCACCCGACCGGCCCAAACCCTCCGCCGGCTCGCCCTCCCGCCCCCGATCGAGAAACCCTAGCTCCGCCGCTCGCCGGCGATGGAGGCGCCGGACGAGGAGGCTGGGCTGGGACTCCCTGAGGGCGAGCGGCTGCTGGAGGTGGCCCTCATCTCCGCGCAGGGGCTCAAGCAGCCCCACTCCGGCCTGCCGCGGCGGAGGCTGCAGGCGTACGCCGTGGCCTGGGTCGACGCGGGGCACAAGCTCCAGACCCGCCCCGACGACACGGGCGGCCTCGACCCCGCGTGGCACGCGCGCCTCCTCTTCCGCGTGCGCGAGGCCTCGCTCGCCGACGACTCGCGCGCCGCCGTCTCCGTCGAGATCTACGCTGCCGCTGCGAGCTCCTGGCACCTCGGCGGGGACTCGCTCGTCGGCTCGGCGCGCTTCCTCCTTGGCGACCACCACCTCCTGACCCGCCCCGTCGGCTCCCCCTCTATGTTCGCCGTCGGCGTGCGCCGCCCCTCCGGCAGAGTCCACGGCCTCCTCAACGTGGCTGTGAGCCTCGTCGCGGTGCCACCGTCCCCGGCCGCCTGCCACGCCCTCCGCCTCTCGCCGGCCGTCTCCCTCAGCGGCCTCTCCGTGGCGCCCACCCCAAACCGCGTGCTCCGCGTCCTCAACCGCACGCACCCGACACCTCCACCGTCCCCGATGCTTCTTACGCCCAAGAAGCAGCAGATGGTGGTCAAGACCAACAATAAGGTCGCGGACGACGACAGCGATGAGGAAGGGGCGGAGGAAGACGCGAGGGGGATGGGCGGGGTCGTGTTCTGCGGGCCCTGCGTCTTACCATTACCAAGGAAGATACACACGAGCCCCTCAGACGAGAACCTGCAGGCCTTCGCTAACATCTTCTCTGGCGGTGGGCTCAGGCATTACCGGACGGAGCCCTCATTTTTGAGGAGTCCAGGCAAGTAGGCTCCATGCTTTCAATTGATTTCCTGTGGAGTTAGGCCGTTTCATGTTGTGGGCAATTAACTTCTTGAGATCAAGGTATAGCTGAGTTGTATCATAGCAACTCTTGTTATCATCAGAAATACGTTACATCAAATTTTGTGTAGATTCAATGGAACTGTAGAGTATGAGTGCCGCATATATTGGTCTTGAAATTCTTTGCTGGTCTCTAGTCTATCATGTTGGAAGAAAGCTGCTTCTTGCTTGATACATAATTAGATTGGTAATTTCAGTGGGGAACAATACTTCAGCATTGACAAAGTCTTATTATTTACTCTCTCTGTTCACATATTTTTGGCATTCAAAATTTGTACACAAATGTAAGCATTTTTGGCATAATCCACGCCTCTCCCCTCCCTGATCATAAACTTATCTATTCCGCACACGCAGCCTTAATGCTCTGCAAGCAGCTGGAGGCACCTCCACCCTCCCTCGTGACCTTCTGCACACATGCGGCAGCGGGATGCTGTGGCAGCCACAGCTACCATCTATTACCTTGTGTAATGATAATAGCTTGCTTTGAATGGCACTAAACACAAGTTGACTCGGGCCCTTCAATGAGTGACACCAAAGTCTTTTATCTTGTTGCTTATTGACTACTGAATTATTGTGCCCTAAAAATTTCAGAAATGCTTATCTTATAGAGTATATGTGGACAGAGGGAGAATGTTCATATCTTGATGGTACCTGTTCTCTTTTGTTTAGCTATGTTTTCCAGCATTGATCCCTGTGGGTGTTTGGTGCCAAGGAATTGGAGAAATTGGAGATTTAGGTTATGCGTGGTCATTTGTTTTTTTAATGCTGTAACCCATACTGTGAATTGCTCTAGGTTGATTGAGCTATAGAGGTATTGCAGAATCTGATTCAACCAGTTCTGTTTTCTTTTTGACTAACGGATGAAATCGGGGTATGAATATGATAGTTGGCTCCCATGCAGGGTTCTATGGTTGTACCCGTACTCAGATCTTTCATATACAGCTGTAGGAAACTAGACATGTCTTGTGAAGCACAGTTTTGTTTGTGAGCTCTTGTTCATTGACCTAATGACGTAGCTATTGATACTTGATAGACTGCCTATTGCTGGTCATATAATTTTGAAACTAATCTGGTGTTGAAAAGCTAAAAGCATCCAATTGTTATTCTTTGATTACCCTGATATGGCTGAATATGCACAAATATACTTAAGTTTATCTGCAGAGAGCATTATTATCGAACTAAAAACAGGGGTGGATCCACCAATATGGCCAGGCATGGAAGCTGCCATAGGTGCCCACCGATTCGAAACTCCCACTCCCCTGCATTGCTCAATTCCTTGTCCGCCAGCACCTAGCGTTAAGCAATGAATGGATGGGGTCATGGGGAAGACAAAATAGCCTGTGGAATGTGCGAGGTTGTATTGGTAATTAGACTGCTAACTGCTTGATGAATAGTGAATTTCTCAGTATGAATTTCTAATTATACATCAAAGGTTGACAAGAGGAAACTTGTGAAAAGTTACACTTGAGAACTTTCCCCCCTTGAATAACTGCTAGTACTGCTGTGCACAACTCCTAGCAGAAGAGCCCTAGCTAGCTGCACTGGATTAGCAAAACGAGATGTCTAGGTGTGCCTTAGGCATATAGCCTGATGATGAATTTGCCATACCTAAGATTTTCATTTTAGTGGCTTATAGATTCTTTTGGTGATCGTTTTCCCCCTCTTTATTTGCCACAAAAATAATTTGATAAATTAAGCAGTCCATTAGCCTTTTAAAAAGATGAATGGTTTTGATACAAGCATGGGCCTTAACATAGTGTTCATAAAGAGCAGGGAAGGATAAACAGAATGTTCAAATTCTAAGAGTGAAATGGTTTAGCTGGAAGGATGTCATGTACGGGCACCAGTACGTAAGGCGCCATAGGGCTCTCGCTTGACATCGTCAAGTATGTGTTATGGGAGTCCGGCCATTAGGCGACAGGTGCCAGTGTCATGACCCTCTGGCTGAGCACGTGAGATAGATTGAGTCGGTTTTGGATAAAGATAGAAAGAGTCCAAGTTGGTTAGAGAATTTAGCTTCTAGTCGGTTAGCCTCCAAGGCTATTTATGCATGTACGTGAACTCGGAAAAGGGAAGCAATATATCGATTTCCCAAATACATCTCTCTCCCGAAATTCTCTCAAGCTGCGGCAAGGGGCTCACCCGCATGGGAGAAGACGGACTCACGAACTCCGTGAGCCGAGGTCCCGCCACCCTAGGGCACGACGCCCTTGACAACTCTGGTATCACGGCCACGATCCTCCTCTTTTCGCGCCATTGATCCACCTACAACAAGACCAGCCCTAAGCATTGCGCTGCGCCACATGCAAGCAACCATCCGTCACCTCCGTGACCCTTGCTGCCGCCAACCCTCATGGCGGAACCTTCCAATGCCGACCTCGCTAAGCCGATCGAGCCTCTCCAAAGACAATCATCTCCTGAGGAGGATGGCGTCGCGATTTGAAGAAGGATAAGGAGAAGTCCTCTTCGTCGTCGGGTTGAAGCGGTGATGGATGACACCACAACGGACCGCCGCCGCGATTTCAAAAGTTGGATTTTCCACTTCACGATGGCAAGATCGATCCACCGATCTTCGTCAATCGATGTGAGTCGTATTTCCATCAAAGAACGCATCATGGAGGAGGAGAAAGTCCGGATGGCTTCATATAATTTGGAGGACATCGCCCAATTGTGGTACATCCAACTCGAAAGTGACGAGGGCACTCCCGGTGGAACCGCTTCAAGAGACCTCCTCCACTGCGTTTTGGGCGCGCTGCGCTCGGCCGCGCATTGCTTGCTCGAGCTCTCCGAGTGCAGCGACGAAGCTCGTCGAAGAGTACCAGAATCGCTTCAGCCCTTCTTCCACGCTGGCCGGCCCTTTGGATGAAGCCCGTGTGTCTGACTCTTTCACCGAGGACTCCTACCGCCGGCCGAGCCACGCGGTGTGGATTCATAACCCTTGATGATCGCTCGCGGCCGCCATGAGCTGCACGCCAAGTGGAGTTGATGGAGCTCGACAGCGTACCGGCCCCTCGCCCGATGCGCTCGGTAGCAGTGTGGCCTTTGCCAAAGACCAGCTCCACGGTCGGTCTCCGCCCGTCCCTGGCGACAAGATCGCGCAACCACCGGGCGCGCAGAAGGAAACTCGATGAAACGCCTCACGGTGTCGGAACAGATGAACGACGCCGCTTTGGGCCGTGTTTCAAGCTGCGACGAAGTATTTCGGTCACAACCGTCTGCCGCGCCTTCTTCTTCTTCATCGGGGAGTCGAGCTCCGGCGCCAACAAGGAGGAAGCCGACCTTGCACCGGAGGCCCCGTTTTCTCCCCCGCATGCGGTGGCGGGCTTACAGCTGCGACACGATGCAAGTCCATGCATGCATGTAGGCACACTACTCTCGTCGAGCTGCTCGACACAGGCTCCACCCACAACTTCATCGGCGAAGATGTCCAGTGTCCGTTCGGTCACGGCCCGGCCACGGCCACGCTCAAGCGTGGCTAACGGCGAGCGGATCGCCTGCCCAGGGGTCATCCGCGACGCCTCCATCACCATCGACGGCGTGACGTTCCACGTCGACCTTTACGTCATGCCGTTGGCGGGCTTCGACCTCGTCCTCGGGACACAGTGGCTCGCCACCTTGGGCCCCGTCGTTTGGGACGTCGCGGCACGCACCCTGCAGTTCCAGCACCAAGGGCGTTCCATCTGCTGGTCGGGCGTTCCGGCAGACGCACCTCCGTCTTTAGGCGCCACGACGGCGAGTCCCACGATCGCCAACGACGCCACGGTCGCTGGGGAACCCCTGCTGGACGCGCTCCTGGGGGCTTTTGGGGTCGTCTTCGCCGAGCCCCAGGGCCTTCCTCCGAGGCGCGCACACGACCACCGCATCACCCTTAAGCCGGACGCGACACCGGTGGCGGTCCGGCCAGACGGGTACTACTCGCGGCGCACAAAGACGCGAGTTGGAGTGTCAATGCGTCGATCTTCGAAGCGAGGCATCGTCCGTCGTAGCGATTCAGCGTTCTCCTCACCGGTCCTCCTCGTTAAGAAGCCGGATGGATCGTGGCGTTTCTGCGTCGACTACCGGGCCTTGAACACGATCACCATCAAGGACGCGTTCCCGATCCCCGTCGTCGACGAGCTCCTCGACGAGCTACACGGCGCCCATTTTTTCTCCAAGCTCGACTTGCGGTCAGGGTACCATCAGGTGCGGATGCGCCCCGAAGACGTGCACATGACGGCGTTCCGCACCCATGATGGGCTGTACGAGTTCCTGGTGATGCCATTTGGCCTTTGCAACGCCCCGGCGACGTTTCAGGCATTGATGAATGACGTCCTGCGGCCGTTTCTTCGCCGGTTCGTCCTTGTGTTTTTTGATGACATTTTGATCTACAGTGCGACATGGGCAGACGACCTTCGGCACCTCCGCGCCGTTCTCTCTGAGCTTCATCACCACCAGCTCTTCCTCAACCGCAAAAAGTGTGCGTTCGGCGCGGCGTCGGTCTCCTACCTCGGCCACATCATCTCCAAGGACGGCGTCGCCATGGATCCGGCCAAGGTGCGAGCCATCCATGACCGCCCTCCGCGCTCGGTGCGTGCGGTGCGTGGGTTCCTCGGCTTGGCGGGTTATTACCGCAAGTTCGTCCACAACTACGCAAGACGGCGGTGGCCGCCCGCCACCGCCCTCCTAAAAAGGGCAACCGCTGGATGAAAGGCGACTCTGCGCGGCATTTGCAGCTCTCAAAGCCGCGGTCACCTCGGCTCCCGTCCTCGCCATGCCGGACTTCTCCAAGGCTGTTTCGTCGTCGAGTGCGACGCCTCGTCCCCATGGCTTTGGGGCGATCTTTGGTCCAGCCGGCCACCCAATCGCATTCTTGCCGCGCGTCGCTCCTCGCCATCGCAGCATTGGCCGCCCTCTGGCGTGAGCTCATCGGCCTTGTCCATGCGGTTCGCCTTTGGCGACCCGTGCACGTGGGGCGCTCCTTCCTCGCCAAGACGGACCACTATAGCCTCAAGTATTCGCTTGATCGGTGGTTGGCGGCGATTCCGCAGCACCATTGGGTGGGCAAGCTCTTGGCTTCGACTTTTACCGTCGAATATAAGCTCGACGACGAACGTGGTGGCGGACGCTTTATCCCGCCGCGACACTCTGGAGGAGGCGCCATTTCGGCTCTCTCGGCGCCCGGTTGCCGACCGTCGACCGTCTTCGCCGCACTACCATTTAGCGTAACCGGCCATCGTCGCCATCCGAGATGACGGTGGCGGGCATACGACTGAGCTTTTGGGCTATTGTCGACCTGGGCCGCTTGTACATTCCATGCGGCCTCCCGTTGGTACATGAAATTTTGGAGGCCGTCCATGCCGAGGGCCATGAGGGAGTACAGGTAGACGCCGCGATCGACATACGCCGGGACTTCCATTTTCCTAATATGAAACAAGTTGTGCAGGATTTTGTCAGGGGATGCGCCACTTGTCAGCGCTATAAGTCCGAGCATTTGCACCCGGCGGGGCTGCTGCTTCCTCTGCCTGTGCCGCAGGGGGTCTGGACGGATGTGGCGCTTGATTTCATTGAAGCACTTCCTCGAGTTCGCGGCAAGTCGGTCATCCTGACCGTGGTGGATCGATTCAGCAAATACGGCCACTTCATCGCGCTGTCCCACCCCTACTCAGCTGAGTCCGTGGCACAGGCCTTCTTCGCCGACATCGTCCGTCTCCATGGGGTGCCTCAGTCCATGGTGTCCGACCGCGACCCAGTCTTCACCTCCAAGTTCTGGCGTGAGCTGATGCGGTTGATGGGCACCAAGCTGCACATGACATCGGCGTTCCACCCACAGTCCGACGGGCGGTCCGAGAGGCGGCCAACGCGTCATCACCATGTACTGTGTTTGCCTCCGCCTCATGGCGATCGCCGCGCTTAATGGCCGATGGCTTCCGTAGGGAGTATCGTCTTCAACACCGCCTACCAAAGCTCTCTGGGACACCTGTTCCGGGTTGTATATGGGCGTGACCCTCCGTCGATCCGGTCTTATGAGCCGGGGGACACCAGGGTGGCGGCTGTGGCCCGCACCATCACCGACCGTGACGAGTTCTTGGCGGATGTGCGTCATCGCCTCGAACAGGCGCAGCAGGTCCAGAAGCACCACTACGACCGGACGCACCGCGACGTCTCCTACGCGGTGGGCGATTGGGTCCTTCTTCGCCTCCGACACCGCCCGGTCACCTCCCTGCCCGCCTCTAGCACCGGCAAGTTGAAGCCCAGATACTACGGGCCGTATCGCATCACCGAGCTCATCAACAACGTCGCCGTTCGCCTCGACTTGCCCGCGGGAGCTCGCATTCACAATGTGTTCCATGTCGGTGTCCTCAAGAAGTTCCACGGGCCTCCACCAACGGCTCCTCCACCACTACCAGCCCTCCACCATGGTGCCGTGACTACAGAGCCTGCGCGTGCTGTCCGGACCCGCTTGGCCCGTGGTGCACGCCAAGTCTTGATCCAGTGGAAAGGCGAGACGGCTGCCTCCGCGACATGGGAAGATGTTGATGCGTTCCTCACCAAGTTTCCGACATTCCAGCTCGAGGACGAGCTGGCTCTCGAGGGGGGGAGAGATGTCATGTACGGGCACCAGTACGTGAGGCGCCATAGGGCTCGCGACATCCGTCGCGCGGCAGAGCGTGCCGCGCGCGTGGGAGTCCGGCCGGGCGACACAGGTGCCCAGGCTGCGGCCTCTGGCTGAGCACGCGTAGATAGATTGAGTCGGTTTTGGATAAAGATAGAAAGAGTCCAAGTTGGTTAGAGAATTTAGCTTCTAGTCGGTTAGCCTCCAAGGCTATTTATGCATGTACGTGAACTCTGGAAAAGGGAAGCAATATATCAGATTTCCCAAATACATCTCTCTCCCGAAATTCTCTCAAGCCTGTGGCAGGGGGCTCACCCTCGCCGGAGAAGACGGCCGACGGCTACGAACTTCGTAGCCGAGGTCCTGCCACCCTAGGGCACGACGCCCTTGACAAAGGAAGTAGTGTTATTTGTGACAGGGCTGTGCACTTGTTCAGTATCTCCAATATTTTAAATCTGGTGATCTGGCTTGTGTTAGCTTGGTTTCCATTTGTGTTTCCCCCCTAAGATGTTTGACCAAATGATTGTCATCTTCTCATACATTTTGTCCATAGTTCTTGAGCTTTGTAATGCATGAGTGTTTTGTGCTACTAGATTATTTTTTATCATTATATGTGATGGTTCCTGCGTTGTTGCGTTGAACGGTTGAGCATGTGGAATCAGTACCTCTTGACAATCTTATAGCTAGGTGATCCCTGTCTGTAAATCGTGCTCCCATCTTAAGGGCAAATTCTGAACTCTGGATTGGATTTGACAACTGTAGGACTGTTGTGGCCTTGATCAACCCAATAAGACCGTTTAGGGAGTAACCAAAGCTTTGCAGGGTGCAAATAGGGCCCATATTTTGAGTTGTTTCTCTGGGTATTGGTTCTTGATGTTTGTCAATTTAAGTTGTCATAATTTGGGCCATTGTGCTTGTTATTGGCTTCTTTTTGGGACTAATAATTCAATGGCACTGAGGTTGGGGTGTGGTTGAGTATGAGTGTAATGCTGCTGCATATGGTTTTATTAAAATCTAGTAAGGCTGCATAAAAGGTTGTGCCTTTTTAACCCTTCAGATGCATCTTTGCATGTTTCTCAGGTTCTTCTGAATTACTTACAAATGCACATATACGTCATCAACACAAAAAGTTCAGATAACTTCGTTCATGAGAAGCTTGGAACTGTAACATTATACAAGTACAAAAAAAAAGAAATCTAGTGATAGTTGTCATATGTCCAAATATGGTTTTTTTTTTAATATTGTTAATGGTGAAGCAGTAGTGCAGTATAGTATAGACGTTGCAGAAGATACTTGGCCTTTCTTGTTGGTCACTCACCTATTTTTGTTTGTCCCACATTGAGCTCAGTCATATGCCTGTTCTTGGCAACACATGTCAGATCAGGCAGCCATTATAAGCCATGGAGTGGACGGTTATGCTTTTCTCCCTTTCTGATCTGCCCTGTTCCTTTGGGCTGGTTTGACTTATAAGCCATGGCTGAAAGTACTGTTGGCTGGTTTAGTGTGAGAGAAAAATATTGTTCGTTGGCTGATAAGCCAAATACGACCAAGCGAACAAGCCAAGTTCGGAACTGTTTTATACTTGAGCTTCTGAAGGTCACGATGAGAACATATACAATTAACTGCCTGCTGTTTAGCTGTCTACCCAGAATGCCATGTGAAGTGTGCTACAGAAGTAATCACTGCCATTGTACATCTTGCCTTTACTGTTCCCACAAGTCTTCTTTACCAGCATCATTCTAAAGTTGCCATCATGATTTCTTATGCCCGATTTTTCCCGTCCACTTCTCTATGCTAGGACTGGGATCCTATGCTCTGATTTCACGGGTTCCATCCATCTCACAAGTCACAGCCCTTTTCACAATGACTTAACGAGTGGGGCAAACTGTTTGACAGTTCAGAACTGAAAGGGACGCTTGCGGCATCAGATTTACGTGGAATCCACTGTTTCCTCTGCTTATTGCGCTTATTGGGCACTGCATAATCCTCCAAAAAGCACCCATAAAGAAGTACAGTACTTGGCGATTGTGACCTTACACCAATGGCCACTGCGTGCTACCTCACACACACCACACATCTTTTTTTTCTTGGGTATACTTTGCCATCTCCCTCCAATTGTGATCCACGTAGTCCCAATTCATGCTGCTGAGCCGCCCACTGTGTGGAACGGACGTGCCGCGTAGTCTGTTGGGTGGATGATTTGGACATCATTGGTTCATACTCTCCGTTCGATCGATGAAGAATCATCCTTTAATTAGCTTTTCAAGTGCAGTGTTTGTGGAAGGCTTTGATGGCGGCGAGGAGCATCAGCACCAAGCACCTAAAAAAGTGTTCCATTATTCGATTCCGGCCGCACCTGTCACGGTGTTGCCTGAATACTTTCGCCGTAGTTGCCAAATTGGAGGGCTACTTGTCGGCTCCAGGTCCTGCTCCTTTTGATGCTGTTGCATATACGGCAAGAGATTCCATGGAACATAGGAACATACCTAGTTGGTCGTTGCTTTGGGTTGGAGAGAGGAGCGAGAGCTTTATTTCTTAGGTTGATCTCCACCAAATTGGCCCATCCACGTCCGATTGGGGCGCCCAACCGTTTCATGGTTGGTGGATCTCCGTCGTGCAGCGCAATATAAAGGGATGTGGGGGGCCAGGGCGTATGTCACGAGGTTCACCGCAGCCGCCACTAACCCCACCTACAGTCCGTAAACCCTAACCGATCTAGAGGGCGCGCTATGAGCGACGGGAAGCGCCGCCGCCTTCACTACAGAGACGCCGCCGTCACCCCTCTTCGTCAAGCTCAGCGCCGCCACCCCTCTTCACCAACGACGCGCTGTCGGCAACTAGGGCTGCCTCACCAACGCCATGGCGAGCTCATGGTCAGCCCTTCCATTCCCTCCCTTCTCTCCCTCTCTGGATCTACTTATTTATCCCAAATAGAAGAGGTTGTACCCACTAGATCTACCCCTAATGATCCTATATTTCTAACAATGGTATCGGTTGAGCCTAACCTAGGCGTAGATATAGTTTTTGGGGTAGAAAAGAATAAGAAATTAGAAGGAGATGAACGAATTTTGATTCGAATCGAAACCCTAACCCTAACCCGAGATGAGAAGTAGATAGGGGGCTTACCTGCCCTTGAGCCACCGCTCGACAACTCCTCGTCGGCGTGTGGGCCACCGCTATCGTTGAAAGCTCTAGTTTGGTTTTGGTGAATTAATGAAACCCTAAGTGCTAACCTAGTTTATCAAGTGATCATGAGATAGGTAGCACACTCCAAGTGGTGAAGCAAATGAAGATCATAGCATGATAAAGATGATGGCATGGTGATGATCAAGTGCTTCGACTTGGAAAGAAGAAAGAGAAAACAAAAAAGGCTCAAGGCAAAGGTATAATTTGTAAGAACTATTTTGTTTTGGTGATCAAGACACTTAGAGAGTGTGATCACATTTAGGATTGATAGCCGTACTATTAAGAGGGGTGAAACTCGTATCGAAATACGGTTATCAAGGTGCCACTAGATGCTCTAACTCATTGCATATGCATTTAGGATCTAGTGGAGTGCTAAACCCCTTGAAAATGTTTGTGAAAATATGCTAACACTTGTGCACAAGGTAATACACTTGGTGGTGTTGGCACATTTACAAAGGAGGTGGTGTTTGCAGGGTTGAGATGGGTTTGGGTCCCTCTCTCCCTTGATTCGGCGCTTTCGGGAAAATGGAATGCCTATTTTCTATTGCGCCGGATGCAAATTCTTGTGGTTGGCACATTGGAGCAAGGGTGAAGAAGTTAGAAGTGAAAATGAGTTGATCGCGAAGACGCTGGCTTCGGTCTTCTGACCAGACGCTGGGTCTGAAAGCACCGGACCCTGGCTGTGTGTGTCCGGTCAAACTGACGGGTCTGCGTAGTGCCGAAGGTATTGCATCGAACGCTGATCTGTGTCCGGTCAAGGTGGACCAGACGCGTCCGGTCGAAGAAATATGCCTCGGGGAGCTTACTGGAGACGACCGGACGCTGAAGTCCAGCGTTCGGTCACTTTCTAACTGACGTGTCCGGTCAGTAGACGACCGTTGAAATCTGACGAACAACATTTCAAGCAGGGGACACGTGGAGTGAATCACGTGACCGGACGCTGAGGGCCAGCGTCCGGTCGATCGGACCGGAGCGTCCGGTCACCCCGCGTTGTGCCCAGTGAAGGGGTACAACGGCTCTATTTCACTTGGGCTCTATTTATAGCCCCATGGCCAGCTCAAGCTCGAACTCTTGGCCATTTCTATTGACATAGCATACTTGTGAGCTTAGCCAAAGTCCTCCCACTCATCTAGATCATTGATTCATCATCATAGTGAGATTGGGAGTGAATACAAGTGCATTGCTTGAGTGATTGCATCTAGAGGCACTTGGTGATTGTGTTTCGCTACGGATTTCGCTTGTTACTCTTGGTGGTTGCCGCCACCTAGACGGCTTGGAGCAGCAAGGATCGTTGAGTGGAGGAGGTGATTGTCTTCGACTCCGATCGTGGTGATTGTGAGGGGTTCTTGACCTTTTCTCGGCGGAGCGCCAAAAGGTACTCTAGTAAATTGCTTGTGGCTTGTGTGATCATCATCTTGTGTTGGTTGTGTGGCACCCTATTGAGGCTATTGAGGGTTTGGCGAGTGATGCCAATCAGCGCGTGAACCTCCAAGTGAGTGAATCGCCACAACGAGGACTAGCTTGCCGGCAAGCAAGTGAACCTCGGTAAAAATCATTGTGTTCATCATTTGATTCCGAGGTGATTGGTCTACATTGGTATTCATTATTGTGATTGATTGGTTCCTACCACTACACGGCGGTATAACTCTCTTGCTCACTCTTACATTACCGCAAACTAGTCATCAAGCTCTTTAGTGTAGCTAGTTGTGAGAGCTTGTTTGTTTGATTAGTGTTGCTCTTTAGTTAGTCTTTGAGAGCACACTAATTTAGCTAAATGTCATAGCTATTGTGTGGACATACACTATTCGAAATAGAATTGTGGTAGGTGGCTTGCATTTTAGTAGGCTAGCGCAACACTCGCTTCGCCGCAAAATTGTCTAACACATTTTGTTAAGTGTTGTTGTAGAATTTTATTAGGCTATTCACCCCTCTAGCCATTAGGACCTTTCAATCGTGTGGGAAGTGGACCGCGCCGCCGTTTCGCCGGCACGCGGGAAGAAGGTCGAGCCGCTGCTCGGCGCACGGTCACCGGCGCACGCGCTCAGGGCACCGACGCGAGGCCGCTCGACGGCGGCGCGCTCTCACCGGCGAGGGGGCCCGTGGTGGCGCCATACTCCCCTCCAGTTGCCATGCACGGCCGCTGTTTCATGTCCGCCGCTGCTCCGGCGTAGTGAGAGAGAAGGGGAATGGAGAAAATGAAGTTAGGGTTTGGGGGAGCTGCGCCGGCTGGGGTTTTTTCTCCCGCCGAGACTCACGCCTTGCCATCCGATGTGATCAACGACACAGAGCGGCCGAGCCAGATTCGGCCCAGGCGGGAAGGCAAATTCCCGACCTAGGCCCATGTTGTGGCCTGGGTGCGGGGGTGTGAAGCGCCCGTGCGCAAAGTGAGTTGGGCTCATGAAGGCGGTGACTTCTTTGAATTTGCTTGCTGCTTCTTCATGAGCTTAACGCGAGATGGGTCATGGGCCACTTGTTCGCTACTGGGCCGAAAGAGGAAAAGTTTTTTGTTTTGTTTTATTATTTTCCAGAAGGAATTTCTAATGAATTTTGTGAAGTTTTGAAGTTTAATCTTTGCACAAATTTGAACCAACGGGAGCATTTGTTCAGAGAGTAGTTAAGAACGTAAAGATGCTTCTGAATAATATTTTTTAAGTATAATTTTCATGTTTTCGCTGCAAAGTTGATGTATATTATCTTCTAATTAAATTCAAACCAACAGGAGGATTTAACATGGAATAGTAGTGTCGGGTATCATTATTAGGGATACTCAAAGCAAGTAGGTTAGCGCCCACGCTGACTCTCCGGATGGATCGAGACGTATTAAAAGGTCTTGAGCGACCCCAAGGCCGCAGGCTCTGTCTCGCTCAACCCCTCGGGTGCGGGCTCCATCTCGTCCGACCCCAAGGCCGCGGGCTCCGTCTCGCTCGATCCTCGGGTGCAGGCTCCGTCTCGCCCGACCCCAAGGCCACGGGCTCTGTCTCTCCCGACCTCTTGGGGGCGGGCTCCGTCTCGCCCAACCCCGAGGACGCGGACTCCGTCTCGCCCAAGGTCGTGGGCTCCGTCTCGCCCGACCCCTCGGGTGCCGGCTCTGTCTCGCCTGACCTTAAGGTCGTGGGCTCTATCTCTCCTGACCCCTTAGGTTCGTGCTCCATCTCGCCCGACCCCAAGGACACGGGTTCCGTCTCGTCCAACGGGGGGCTCCGTCTCGCCCAAGGTCGCAGTTTCCATCTCGCTCGATCCTCGGGTGCAGGCTCCGTCTCGCCCGACCCCAAGGCCACGGGCTCTGTCTTGCCTGACCTCTTGGGGGCGGGCTCCGTCTCGCCCAACCCCGAGGACGCGGACTCCGTCTCGCCCAAGGTCGTGGGCTCCGTCTCGCCCGACCCCTCGGGTGCCGGCTCCGTCTCGCCTGACCTTAAGGTCGTGGGCTCTATCTCTCCTGACCCCTTAGGTTCGTGCTCCATCTCGCCCGATCCCAAGGACACGGGTTCCGTCTCGTCCAACGGGGACCCATACCGCCGCCAACCACTCCAGGTCCAAACGTATGGGCTTGGATCAAAACTCTAACACTAGGGAAGAGGCTGGCACGCCTCGATGTAACCCGTGGCTATGACGGGCCATACCTGGCGATTCACATCAAGAACAGTGTCGGGCGTGCCGGTACTGTTCTACCTAATCCTCGTACGGACGCTGACTGGCGCGTCAGTTCACCACAACGTCCGCCGGGACAGAGTGGAACGCCATGACTGGCAGATGACGTCTGCACATGGCGCCAGTGACGAATAGGGCCACAACGTGGAGCCGTCCCTGTTGACATCTACAGGATCGGCGGGACCCGCATGAAGGAGAAGAAGGACCCAGCAACCCTAGAAGCCTTCTTCTCTCTCTCTCTCTTCTCTCTCTCTCTCTCATTCTTTTCCTTTTCCTCCGTTGTAACCCCCGCTTTCCCTTTGCCTATAAAAGGGGAAGCAGGGCGCCCCATGAAAGGGGAGGAGATCGAAACACGAGATCTAAACACAAGAGCACGACATGAGCACACGGCTGAGCGACAAGCGAGCTCTCAGCACCCGTTCACTCCTTCCACCAGAGACTTAGGATCCTTTCGCTCTCTCGCCCGTTTGTAACCTCTACTGCAAACACCGACAGTTGGTGCATCAGGTAGGAGCTTTTTGCGTGTCTCGACGTCCACATCAGGCCTCGGATGGCTAGTCACGGCGTTAGCTGGGTCCTGGGCGCGCACATGCGCTTCGAGAACCTGGACTTCATCGTTACGACGGAGGAAGAGTTGGCGCTGGTCCCCGCCGCCGTCCAGCCTCTCCGCTCTACCGGCCTTGACGCGATCGCCGAGGCACTTGAGGAGCTATAGCTGCACGCACTGGAGGCCCACGCCCCCGGGAGCGACCAGCTCCTCGGCTTCGATTACGGGAGGCTAGAGCCCAGCTCAGTGCCTTTCTAGAACCCCGACCATCTCGGGAGGACCTACGCCGCCTCACATTCTCGTTTGCCAACATCATGGCGCAGCTTGATGGAGGAGAGCCGCTCTCCCTAGAATACTTTATCCGGAGTGCCCCGACAACGCTTCGTTTGGTCTACGCCACGCCACAGAGACCATTGGCCATCTAGTGGCATAGCGCACGCCCCCATCCCCTATGAACAACGAGTTCATGGGGATTACTGAATACGTCGTGGAATCTTTTCATGACCTTCTCGTGGGAGAGTCGGAGTCGCCTTCCAACTCTGACTCCAGCAGGGGAGCCATCACCCCTCGCGAGAATATTTCATGGCAGGAACCCCTGAGGGATACAACGAAGGCATCCACGAGGGAGGGGCTACCCCAACATACGACCTCGACAATGAGGTCAAGGGGGATGCAGGGGCCCCACCTCGCCTGTGGGTAGAGCAGCTGAGGGCGCGGCACCAAGAGCTCGAAGAAGCATGACTCTAGCTCGAGCAGGAACACGCGGAGCTCGAGCGAGAGATCAAGCGCCATGGAGACGGTGGACGTGCATGTGTCGTGGCCCATGACGTGAACCAGAGGATCATCGAGGACAACGAAGCCCTCCCACACTTCAAGCAAGCGAACGTCGCTGCCACAGCGATCCTTGCTCTGAGGGCTTCGGAGCCCACGACACCCAAGGATCACTGGGCCCATCACGAGATTTGCACGCTACTCGAGCGTGCGGCGGTGCAGCAAGCTGAGAGCTCATTGTCCTAACGACGCGATCTCAACGCCAGCCAGTGCACGCCCTTAGAGCGACCAAACAAGGATGTGTCAGTCCACCAGGCGTAGCGAGGCGGTAGGCCACGCGCGCCGAGGTCCCGGTGCATGAGCGTCTTGGCCTCCACCGTGACATGCGCGACACCCTGGATACCCACAGGCATGCCCGCGGTGATGAGATGGAGGAGGCCAGCCGTGGCTACCACCCTCATCGTGGCGGACGCTATGACAGCGGTGAGGACTGAAGCCCAAGCCCCGACTTGCCGAGACCTTTGGCTTTTGGCCGATACATCCTCAACGCCGTTTTCCCACCGCGGTACCGACCGCCGACCAACATCCCAAATTCCTCTGAGGAAACAAACCCCGGACTATGGCTCGAGGATTATCAGCTTGCTTGCCAAGCGGTGGAGCGGTTAGTGATGATTTCATTATCCGCAACCTTCCATTGTACCTGGCCGATTCGGCGTGAACGTGGTTGGCACACCTTCTGCCCAACCGAATCCAAAGTAGGGCAGACCTAAAAGAGATCTTCGTGGGAAACTTATTGGGCACATACGAGCATCTTTAGAACCCATGGGATCTAAAAAACTGCCGATAGAAGTCTAGGGAAACTCTTCGTGGGTTTATCCGGTGCTTCTCCCGGTAGTGCAATGGTGCAATGAGCTGCCCAACGTCGCCGACGCTGATGTCATAGGAGCTTTCTTGTCTAGGATCACTTGCGAGTCCCTGGTTCACAAGCTAGGACGTAAGGGCCCGCGAATCACCAAGGAGCTCCTCGACATCGCCACCAGCCACACCTCGGGCGAGGAGGCGGTCGGGGCGATTTTCGACCTCCTCAAAGGCAAGGCAAAGCGGGATGAGGACGTCGGCGAAGGCGCCTCCAACCATTCCAACAAGAATAAGAACAAGCAGCGGAGTGAAGGCACACGCGTGGCCACTGCCGACCATAAGGGGGGTCGAAAGCCCACCGAGGGTACCCCGGACCACTTCGAGAAGTTGCTCGAAGGGCCATGCCCGAACCATGCTTTCTCCGTCAGGCACCTATACAAGGACTGCATCCTCATGAAGTTGTTCTTGTCCGGAGGCTCCAACCGGGGGGAGCATAGGAAGGAGCCCAAGCCAGCCGCAGACGACGCCGAGGGGAAGGACGGTGGATTTTCAACGCTAGATGGCTGCCTCATGATCTTCAGAGGGTCAGCGGCATACGACTCCAAGCGTCGCTAGAAGCTTGCATGCCACGAGGTCTATACGGCCGAGCTGGCCATGCCTACCTTCCTCCGATGGTCGAAGTCCACCATAACCTTTGATTGGACTGACCATCCGGAAAGCTTTTCCGTGGCGGGAAGATATCCGCTCGTGGTCGACCCGATCATCGGCACGAAGCGGCTTACCAAGGTGCTAATGGATGGAGGCAACGACCTCAACATCATGTACGTTAAAATGCTCGACGCCATGGGCATCGACCGATTGCGCATCCGGCAGATCGGGCGCCTTTCCATGGCATCATGCCTAGAAAGCAGGCCATGCCACTTGGGCAGATCAATCTACCCGTCACCTTCGGGGATCCGACCAAATATAGGATGGAGACCCTTACCTTTGAGGTGGTCGGGTTCCACAGAACCTACCATGCCATCCTAGGACGTCCATGCTACGTGAAGTTCATGGCCATCCCCAAGTACACCTATTTGAAGTTGAGGATGCCAGGTCCATGCGGGGTCATCACCATCGGCACCTCCTTCCAGCGCGCCTACGAGTGCGAGGTTGAGGGCTGCGAACATGCCGTAGCAATTGTCGCCTTAGGGAGGAGGTCATCGAAGAAGCGCCCGATGCTAAGCGGTCGGCTGGGTCTTTCGAGCCTATTGAGGGCGCCAAGGAGGTCCTCATAGACACCAACGGCTCTGAGGGCAAAGTGGTGCGTATCGGCACCACGCTTTCCTCCAAATAGGAAAGCGCGCTCGCCGACTTCCTCCGCGCCAATAGAGACATCTTCGTGTGGAGACCCTCAGACAAGCCAGGCATTCCAAGAGAAGTCACCGAGCGCGCCTTCAAGATCAGGCCAGGCTCCAAGCGTTTTAGCCTGCGTCGCTTCGATGAGGAGAAACGTAGGGCGATCGGCGAGGAGATTGCGAAGCTTTTGGCGGTTGGGTTCATCAAGGAAGTATACCACCCTGAGTGGTTAGCCAATCCCGTTCTTGTATGAAAAAAGAGTGGGAAATGGAGAATGTGTGTTGACTACACGGGTCTCAACAAAACATGTACAAAGGATCCATTTAATTTGCCATGCATAGACCAAGTAGTTGACTCGACCTTAGGGTGCGAACTCTGGGTACCATCAAATCATGATGAAAGAGTCCGACGAGCTCACGGCATCTTCTATCACCCCATTCAGATCGTTCTGCTACGTCACAATGCCGTTCGGCCTAAAGAACATGGAGGCTACGTACCAACGCTGCATGCTCAAGTGTTTCGGGGATCTCATCGGACAGACCATTGAGGCCTATGTGGATGACATCGTGGTCAAGTCCAAATAGGCTGACCAGGTTATAGCCAACCTAGAGCAGATCTTCGCGAAACTCTGAGCAAACGGCATCAAACTTAACCCAAGAAGTGCGTTTTTGGGGTCCCGGGGGCTATGCTGCTGGGTTTTATCGTCTCCGAGCATGGCATTGAAGCCAACCCAGAGAAGATCTCGGCCATCACCAGGATGGGCCCAATTCAGAACGTAAAGGGGGTACAGCGAGTTACAGGATTCCTCGCTGCGCTCAACCGCTTTATCTCGCGCCTCGGTGAATAAGGTCTCCCCCTCTATCGGCTTCTGAAGAAGGCCAACCATTTTGAATGGACGCCCGAGTCCTAGGAGGCACTTAACAAGGTCAAGCAGCTCTTGACGAAGGGCCCGATCCCGGTCCCCCGACCAACGGGGAACAACTTCTGCTCTACATTGCGGCCACCACGCAAGTGGTCTGCACCGCCCTGGTGGTAGAGCAAGAAGAAGCAGGACACGCCCTTAAAGTGCAGCGTCTCATGTACTTCATGAGCGAGGCCTTGTCCAATTCCAAGACTCGCTACCCCCAAATCTAGAAACTCCTGTACGCCGTCCTTATCACCAAGAGGAAATTGCATCACTACTTCGTGTTGCATCCGGTGATGGTCGTGACGTCCTTCCCTCTCGGTGAGGTCGTCCAAAACCGGGATGCCACATGAAGAATCGTGAGGTGGGCACTCGAGCTGATGGGTCAAAGCATTGTATATGCCCCTTGGACGGCCATCAAGTCCCAAGTGCTGGCTAATTTCATTACAGAGTGGACCGAGATCCAAATGCCGCCAGCAGTCGTCGACCAAGAGTACAGGACAATGTACTTCGATCGATTGATGATGAAGAAAGGCGCTGGCGTGGGGCTGGTCTTTGTTTCGCCCCTCGGGGTACGCATTCATTTCCCCTCCAACAATGTGGTCAAGTATGAGGCACTCATCAACGGCCTACGTATCGCCATCGAGTTGGGTATCCGATGGCTTGCCGTCTGGGGCAACTCCTAGCTGGTCATCAACCATGTCATGAAGGAATCAAGCTACAATAACGCCAAGATGGTTGCGTATTACCGAGAAGTCCACCAGCTGGAGGACAAGTTTGATGGTCTCGATCTCAATCACATCCTGAGGCGGCGACACACACATTGGTGAAAACGACGTCCGACCGGGAGCCGGTGCCGACGGGCATCTTCGCCAGCGCTCAGTATAAGCCCTCGGTCCGCTACGAGGAGCCAGAATAGATTGGTGACAGGCCGCCTGCCCTGGGCTCAAGGGCTAACCATCCGGTGGCTCCATCCGACCGCGAAGTCATGGAGCTTGACAAGGATCCAGTGATAGAGCCTGACCCTCTAGTCGACTGGAGGACGCCTTACCTCGACTACCTCCTCCTTGAGGCGCTGTTGATGGACAAAATAGAGGCTCGATGGCTCATGCGTCGCGCCAAGTCATTTGCCATTATTGAGGACGAGCTCTACAGGTGAAGCCACATCGGGATCCTACATTGTTGCATCCCCATCGAACAAGGGAACCAGTTGCCGAGTGATATCCACGGTGGGGTCTGCGGGCACCATGCCGCGCCTAGGACCCTAGTTGGAAATGCGTCCCGACAAGGCTTCTACTGGCCGACCGCAGTAGCGACGTTGAACATATTGTGCGCACCTGTGAAGGGTGTCAATACTACGCTCAGTAGACCCACCTACCGACCCAAGCACTCCAAACGATCCCCATCACATGGCCGTTCACGGTCTGGGGGCTCGATCTAGTCAGACCTCTCAAGAGGGCGCCCTAGGGCTACATGCACTTGCTTGTCTCCATAGACAAGTTTACAAAGTGGATAGAGGCTCGACCGATCTCGCAATCAAGTCCGAGCAAGCCGTGTTGTTCTTCCTTGACATCGTCCATCGCTTTGGAGTCCCGAACTCCATTATCACGGACAACGGCACGTAGTTCACCGGGACAAAGTTCCTCCAATTCTACGATGAATACCACATCCACATCGATTGTCGTCGTGGCGCACCCCCGCATGAATGGGTAGGTCGAGCGCACGAACGACATGGTTCTACAAGGCCTCAAGCCTAGGATCTTCAACCGGTTAAACAAGTTTGGCAGACGATGGGTCGTGGAGCTTCCCGCTATGCTCTGGAGCCTGAGGACAACCCCCAAGACCCACTGGCTACACGCCATTCTCTATGATCTACGGTTCCGAGGCTATCCTCTCGACCGACCTTGATTATGGAGCGCCGAGGGTCAGAGCGTATGACGAACATGGAGCTGAGGCGTCCCTTGAGGATAAATGGACCAGCTAGACGAAGCGTGCAACATTGCCCTCCTCCACTCGGCCAAGTACCAGCAAGCGTTGTGCCGGTACCACAGCCGTCGAGTGCGGGGTCGGGCCTTCAACATCGGGGACCTGGTGCTCCACCTCGTCCAGAGCAACAAGAACCGCCACAAGCTCTCTCCGCCATGGGAGGGACCATACATCATCACGAAGGTGCTCCAACCAGGCACCTATAAGCTCAGGACCATCGACGATGAAGTTTTCGTCAACGCCTGGAACATCAAACAGCTACGTCACTTTTTACCCATAATTTTCGCCCGCTTTCTGTTATCGGTTTCGCTATCGACTCCTCGATCTTTAGTAACACCCAACCCCAGCAACGGGAAGGGGATCAGGACCATCGATGGCACAGTCTTCATCAATGCCTGGAACATCGAACAGCTACGTCGCTTTTACCCTTAATTTACGCATGCTTTCTCTTATTGGTTTTCGCTATCAACTCCTCGATCTTTAGTGACACCCGACCCCAACAACGGCAAGGGGTCGGGCCTCACTCGGGGGCTGATAAGAGCATATCTATCTGGTAGACATTCTCAATGCCCGACCCTTTCTCACGTTAAGATCTAGAAGCAAGGGTTGCAGAAACAAACGCTGAGTAAAACTGGTCGGACCGCAAGAAACCTATGCCCCAGCGGCTATGGCGTTTTTGCTCACCAGAGTGATCAGAGTTTTTTCCCGTACCCCAAGCTTTTTAGCCTTCACTATGGAAAGAGTCAGAACGCATTTAAGAGTATATCCACCTGACAAACATTCTCTATGCCTGACCCTCTCTCACGTTAAGATCTAGAAGCAAGGGTTGCGGAAATGAACGCTGAGTAAAACTGGTCGGACTGCAAGAAACCTACGCCCCAGCGGCTATGGCATTTTTGCTCACCAGCGTGATCAGAGTTTTTTCACCTGCACCCTGAGCTTTATAGCCTTAACGATGGAAAGGGTCGGAACGCATTAATATTTTTATACACAAAGGGGAGAAGAGCTCAAAATCTATTTGGCCATAACGAAATTTAAGAGCTTGTCCACTTATTACAAGTTCACCGCCTGGCTTATCTGCATAACTAATTTTCTGGGGGGATGATCTCACCCTCTATCTCGGCAGGTAAGTCATGTGCCAGAGGAGCCACCTCCTTCTCGATGTCGTCGAGTTCGGCATTGGTGTAGATAGGCGCAAGAACCGTCACATGTAAGGTGGGATACAGAGCTAAAAACGCTCCTACGGCCCATTCAGGCCCAGGAGTTCGAAGCTGGCCCTCCGATGGGTTCACAGCCGCTCCGGGGCGCCCTTAGAGTGAGGGGTGGAAAGGGATGGGCCCACTAGCGGCCAGTACCCGGGCGCACGAGCGCTGCGGGCATCCCAGCCCACGTTCGAGTCTTGGTTGGTTCCCAGTCCATGGTTTTTCCTCGAAGAAAGACAACGAGCCCTCGGGACCGATCGAACGGACCCGAGAACTATATGGATTGGCCACTGAGAATCTGGAGTTGGTCACCAGCTGACCCATGCCAGACCCCCGCGAACTAGAAGCCGGGGTGCCACTCTGACTAGCCCGTTAACAGCTCACCAAGCACCATGTTTTGTCCCTTGAGGAAAAACATGGCACGGCTCAGCCCCTATTTTTATCAAAAAAACACTTGAGGGATGACGATCACAAAGACGAGCTGACCCCTCGACCGGACCTCCTGCAACATGCGAGGGCTCGAGGGAAGTTGGACTCGCAAGGAGACCGAATACACGGTCGTAGGACGATGACTCGGATCCTAGGGAGGGGTACGTACGAAAACTAAGAATAACGTTTCTGAAACAATAAATGCTTCCTCTTACTAGTTTCGTTGTCGTCTCCTCGATCTTTAAGTGAAACCTGACCCTAGCAATGGCAATGGGTCGGGCCTCACTCGGGGGCTGATAAGGGTATATATATCGTTTCTAAAACAGTCGCCATGCCCGACCCATTCTCACGTTTAAAACATTGAGGCAAGGTTTGCGGAAACAAATGCTGAGTAAAATTGGTTGGACTGTAAGAAACCTATGCCCCAGCAGCTACGACACTCTTACTCACCAGCGTGATCAGAGTTTCTCACCCACACCTCGAGCTTATGGCCTTAACAACAGGAAGGGTTAGAACGCATTAACCCTTTTTACACATAAAAAAGGGAGAAAGAACAAATTTGTTCAACCGAAACAAAAGAACAAGCTTTTTTAAACGAAACAGGAGGGCTAGAACGTGTCCGCTTATTACAAATACGCTGCCTGACCTATCTGACTAAACTAACCCCTCGGGGGGGATGATTTCATCTTCTATCTTGGCAGAAAGGTCATGCGCCAGGGGGGCACCTCCTTCTTGATGTCGTCCAGCTCGGCGTCAGTATAGATGGGCGCGAAGCCTTGTCTCATCATCGCCGGATCGATGTTCTCGTAATGAGAATGGGCGATCACGAACCATCAGTGAATGCCAAAGCAAAGCACGCCCCTTGCCATATCACATGCTCGGTCCATCATCCGGGTGGTGTGAACCATGAGCGAGCTTGTCTCCTGCTTCGGGGCCAGCTTTAGCTCGTCGTAGACTAGCTGGACGGCGACGCACAGGTTGTCATGTTCGTTGCTCTCATTCTAGATGGTATCCTTCACCTCGCTGAGCTCCTTCTCCAGGCAGCGGCTCTTCACCACCTCCGCCTCGAGCTTGTTGTCGAGACCTGCCCAAGTCACATATCGATCGTGTCAAATGGCTTACCATGGATTCTAGGGAGAAAGACAACAAGGGAAATCGGAAGACTTACCGTCCACATCTGCCCGAAGCTTGCGCACCTCATCACACTGCCGGGTCACCTCGGCCTCCAGGTGCTGGACCTCTTCTTGGCGCTGACCGACCTCCGCGGTGAGCCTAGTGGACATGCCTTCGGCTGCAACCTTCAGGTCTCTCTCCCTCTAAATCTCATCCTCGAGGTGGTCGATCCATTGCTGAGTGACGGCGCGCTCCTGGTGAGCCAGGTCAATCCCCGTGTGGAGCTCCTCTACGGCTGAAAGGTCCTAATATGGCTAGAGGGGGGGGGGGGTGAATAGCCTATTTAAAAATCTACAAATCAACTAGAGCAATTTGATTAGTATGACAAATAGCGTAATGCAAACTTGCTCTAGCTCTACAAGGGTTGCAAGCCACCTATCCAACAATTCTAGTTGCAATGAATACTTAGGCACACAAACTAGCTATGTAATTACTCACTAAGAGCTCTCAACCTTGCTACTCTAAAGAGCTCAACTAGATGAATGTAAATAATAAAGCAAGCTCTCAATTCTAATTACACTAAAGAGCTTGTATCAACTAGTTTGCAAGAATGTAAATGAGCGAGTAGAGTGATTATACCAACGTGTAGGGGATGAACCAATCACAAGATGAATATATAGCCAATCACAGGAGAATGACAAAGAAGAGAGACAATCGATTTTCTCCCGAGGTTCACGTGTGCTTGCCAACACGCTACGTCCCGTTGTGTCGACCAACACTTGGTGGTTCGGTGCTAAGAGGTGTTTCACAAACCTCGTCCACACGATAGGACACCGCAAGAACCGACCCACAAGTGAGGTAACTCAATGACACGAGCAATTTATTAGAGTTACCTTTCGGCACTCCGCCGGGGAAGGTACAACTCCCCTCACAATCACCGAAGGGCGCCACGAACAATCACCAACTCGTGCCGATCCTTCACCGTTGCTCAAACCGGCTCAGGTGGTGGCAACCACCAAGAGAAACAAGCGAAATCATGAATAAGAACACGAATACCAAGTGCCACTAGATGCAATCACTCAAGCAATGCACTTGGATTCTCTCCCAATCTCACAATGATGATGGATCAATGATGGAGATGAGTGGGAGGGCTTTGGCTAAGCTCACAAGGTTGCTATGTCAATGAAAATGTGCAAGAGGCTCCCCTTGAGCCAGCCATGGGGCTATAAATAGAGCCCCCATCAAATAGAGCCGTTGTACCCTTCCTTTGGGCAAAAACGCGCTCGACCGGGGACGCCCGGTCATGCCGACCGGACGCGGGCCTCGGCGTCCGGTCGCCTGGATGGACGCCACGCGTCACCAGCTTCAAACGATGTTCGTCGATTTCAAGCAGCTCTGAAGTCGACCGGACGCTCCGGTCAAAATCGACCGGACAAGCTGAAGCCCATCGTCGCCGTTTCAAAGAAGCTCCCGAGGCGATTTCTTCGACCGGACGCGTCCGTCCCACCTTGACCGGACGCACCGGCGTCCGGTGCTCAACCTTCCCATCTTTGTGCCATTGAGTCGGTATGACCGGACGCAGTGAAATATCGGCGTCGCCCGGCAGCTGATTGATTCAGATCGTCCGGTCCACGCCACAGACCGACGCCAAAGATCATTTTCGACCAACTCCATTTCAACTCTAACTTCTTCACCCTTGCTCAAATGTGCCAACCACAAGAATTTTGCATCCCATGCAATAGAAAATAGACATTTCATTTTTCCAAAAGCTACGAACCTTGTGCACATGTGTTAGCATATTTTCACAAATATTTTCAAGGGTGTTAGCACTCCACTAGATCCTAAATGCATATGCAATGAGTTAGAGCATCTAGTGGCACTTTGATAACCGCATTTCTATACTGAAAGTTACACTCCTCTTAATAGTACGGTTATCTATCCTAAATGTGATCACACTCACTAAGTGTCTTGATCACTAAAACAAAATGGCTCCTACATTTTATACCTTTGCCTTGAGCCTTTTGTTTTTCTCTTTCTTCTTTTCCAAGTTCAAGCATTTGATCATCACCATGCTATCACCATTGTCATGATCTTCGTCATTGCTTCATCACTTGGAGTAGTGCTACCTATCTCATAATCATCTTGATAAACTAGGTTAGCACTTAGGGTTTCATCAATTAACCAAAACCAAACTAGAGCTTTCAATCTCCCCCTTTTTGGTAATTGATGACAACCCTTATACAAAGATATGAATTAAAGTTCATTTGAATCCATGTTGCTTGCCCAAGCTTATTTACCATGTGTAAAGAGTATAGGCAAGTTTCATGAACTCCATATGGTAGTAATTGCTCCCCCTATATATGTGCTAAGAGTTTGGATTGTAGCTTGCACATATGCTTAGATAGGAAATATAGGAGTCAATTTCTACCAAATGATGCTAAGGTATAAGAGATGGACCTTTGAAGCGTGATACCAATCGTAGTGCACCAATATACCATCCTTAGCACCATTAGTAACTAGACATACACAAAAACTAGAATACCCCATGAGATCAACATTAAAAGCAAGGGTCTAGTTTTCATAATGTGAGCATGAGTCTAGTTACTTTTAGCCTATGCATGCTAGTTTTTCATTTTATCATTCAAACCTATAACTAGCATACACCACACAAGCATGAATGTTGAAACTTGGAATTTGTACCATGCGAGCAAATATATGAAATGTTCATTCAAATGCATCATACAAGTTTATGAGCTTGCTCCCCCTACTTGTGTGCTCAAAATTTTAATTGGTCCCTTTCCTTTAGCATATCTCTCCCCTTATGTCCAATGCTCCCCTATCACTCATATCTTTGTTTCTCTCCCCCTTTGTCAACAATTAGCACAAAAGGTGAGCTTAAATTATGGATAGGTTGGGGTGAAACCATGTGAAATAAGGATCATTTTCTCAATTTTGGTTCAATCTAGATTACTTGCAAAAGATATTTAACTTGGTTTGATCCAAGGACAAGCTTCTTCACACCTCCAAATAAGGGTTATCTTGTACCATGTTGAGTTAAACACTTATAGCTCATTTTCTAAATCAAACACTAGGTTTACAAGCCCACAAACATGTCATATGCTACCACTAGATCATTTCAAACATACAAGCAATAGTGGTACCATATAAGCATCAAATTCATTTGATTTTCATGAATGAGCCTAGGACATGATAGGAATGACAAGATGCACTAAACAAGTCCTTAGCAATGGATGGATGACATGTCAATCAACTTTACCTTGCTTTGCTCGAAGGAGAGGCATGTCATATAATGGGGGTGCATCAACACATATTGGAGAAGTCAAGTATGTTCAATTCATTCCTTAGCTTGCAAAACCTCTTCTCATCAAGTGGCTTGGTGAATATGTCGGCAAGTTGATCTTTGGTGCCCACACTCTCTATGCAAATGTCCCCTTTTGTTGGTGATCTCTTATGAAATGATGGCGGACATCAATATGCTTTGTTCTTGAGTGTTGAACCGGGTTGTTGGTGAGCTTGACGGCACTTTCATTGTCACATAGCAATGGCACTTGCTTGAACTTGATTTCAAAGTCACTCAAAGTGGCCTTCATCCAAAGTAATTGCACACAACAACTACCGGCCGAAATGTACTCCGCTTTGGCGGTTGAAAGTGCTACACTATTTTGCTTCTTTGATGACCAAGATACAAGTGATCTTCCCAATAGTTGACATGTGCCCGATGTGCTCTTTCTCTCAACTTTGCATCCCGCATAATCGGAATCCGAATATCCAATCAACTCAAATTTTGCTCCTTTGGGATACCATAATCCAACATGTTGTGTATGCTTCAAGTACCTCAATATTCTCTTTGTTGCCTTCAAATGACTTTCCCTTGGTGAGGCTTGAAATCTAGCACACATGCATACACTAAACATCACATCCGGTCTTGATGCGGTCACATAGAGTAGACTTCCAATCATAGACCGATACATCTTTTGATCCACCATGTTGCCACTAGCATCACTATCCAAGCTTCCACTTGTCCCCATTGGTGTACTAATAGCTTTACTCTCATCCATTTCAAACTTCTTGAGCATGTCCTTGATATACTTGCCTTGACTCACAAATGTGCCATTCTCCATTTGCTTGATTTGAAGACCAAGGAAGTAACTAAGTTCTCCAATCATAGACATCTCAAACTCACTTGCCATCATCTTGCCAAACTCCTCACAAAATTCTTGATTTGTTGATCCAAAGATGATATCATCAACATAGATTTGCATTACAAACAAGTCATTTCCAAGCCTTTTGGTGAAGAGAGTGGTGTCAACCTTTCCCATCTTGAATCCCTTTAGAGAGTAGGAAATCCCTCAATCTCTCATACCATGCTCTAGGTGCTTGTTTCAATCCATACAAAGCCTTTCTCAACTTGAACACATGGTTGGGTTTCTTTTCATCTTCAAAACCGGGAGGTTGCTCAACATACACAAGCTCATTGATGTACCCATTGAGAAATGCACTCTTCACATCCATTTGATATAGCTTGATGTTGTGGGCACAAGCATAGGCTAACAAGATCCTAATTGCTTCCAATCTTGCAACTTGGGGCATATGTTTCTCCAAAGTCAAGACCTTCAACTTGAGTGTAACCTTGAGCCACTAATCTTGCTTTGTTTCTTATTACTATTCCATCTTGATCTTGCTTGTTCCGAAAGACCCACTTTGTTCCAATCACATTATGATTCTTAGGCCTCTCAACTAACTCCCATACTTGGTTTCTTGTGAAGTTGTTTAGCTCTTCATGCATAGCATTGACCCAATCAACATCATTCAAAGCTTCATCTATCTTCTTAGGCTCAATGGATGACACAAATGAGAAGTGCTCACAAAATGATGCCAATCTTGATCTAGTTTGCACACCTCTTGAAATATCACCAATGATAGTGTCCAATGGATGATCTCTTGCAACATTGGTTGGTTGAAGCACTTGCACTTGATTTCTAGCATTTGGTTGAGATGATGAACTAGACACTTGTTGATCTTGCACATTGTCATCACTAGTATTTGCTTGACTTTGATCATGAGAACCACTAGCTTGCACATTTGAGTTAGAGAGCACTTGATTCTTGTTATCTTCAACATCAATCACCTCTCTAGGCCTTATATCACCAATGTCCATGTGCTTCATTGCATTGATCAATGGAGTGCCTTTCACATCATCTAGATTCTCATCTTCCTCTTGGGAACCATTTGTTTCATCAAATTCTACATCATGAACCTCCTCAAGAGTACCACTAGCCAAATTCCAAACTCTATAAGCCTTGCTAGTAGTGGAGTAACCAAGCAAGAACCCTTCATCACATTTCTTTTCAAACTTGCTCAATCTAGTGCCTTTTTTCAATATATAGCATTTACATCCAAAAACCCGAAAGTATGCTATGTTGGGCTTTCTTCCATTTAATAGCTCATAGGGTGTCTTCTCCATCATGGGGTGACAATAGAGTCGGTTGCTATAATAGCAAGCCGTGTTGATTGCTTCGGCCCAAAATGAATGACTCACATTGTACTCACTCAACATTGATCTTGCCATATCAATCAAGGTTCTATTCTTTCTTTCAACTAGCCCATTTGATTGAGGAGTATACTTGGCCGAGAATTGATGTCTAATTCCAAATTCATCACACAACTCATCAATTCTAGTGTTCTTGAATTCACTACCATTGTCACTTCTAGCTTTCTTGATGGTTGTTTCAAACTCATTGTGAATGCCCTTGACAAATGATTTGAATATTGCGAACACATCACTCTTGTCACCAAGAAAGAACACCCAAGTGTATCTAGTGAAATCATCCACAATCACAAATCCATATTTGTTTCCACCAATGCTAGTGTATGTGGTTGGTCCAAACAAGTCCATGTGCATCAACTCAAATGCCTTAGATGTGCTCATCATGCTCTTCTTAGGATGTGTGTTACCAACTTGTTTTCCGGCTTGACATGCACTACATAGCTTATCCTTTTCAAATGTGACATCTTTCAAGCCTCTAACTAAGTCATGCTTAATCAACTTGTTCAATTGTTTCATTCCAACATGACCAAGCCTTCTATGCCATAACCAACCCATGCTAGACTTAGTGATCAAACATGTTGACAATTTAGCCTCACTAGCATTGAAATCAACTAAGTATAGATTCTCATATCTAAATCCTTTGAATATCAAGTTAGAGCCATCTACACTTATGATCTCTACATCATCCACACCAAATATGCACTTGAAACCAAGATCACACAATTGAGCTACCGATAATAAGTTGAAGTTCAAGCTTTCTACTAGTAGCACATTGGAAATGCTCAAGTCATTGGATATTGCAATCTTACCAAGTCCCTTGACTTTGCCTTTGCCATTGTCACCAAATGTGATACTATCAATCCCATTGCTCTTGCTTTCATTGATTGAATTGAACATTCTTGGATCACCGGTCATGTGTTGTGTGCACCCACTATCAAGCACCCAATGCCTTCCTCCGGCTTTATAATTTACCTACAAAAGAAGATTAATTCTTTTTAGGTACCCAAACTTGCTTGGGTCCTTGTAGGTTAGTCACCAAAGTCTTTGGTACCCAAATGGCCTTCTTTTTTTGGGCCCACAATCGGTGTACCAATGATCTTCGTGCACATGTGTTAGCATATTTTCACAAATATTTTCAAGGGTGTTAGCACTCCACTAGATCCTAAATGCATATGCAATGAGTTAGAGCATCTAGTGGCACTTTGATAACCGCATTTCGATACGAGTTACACTCCTCTTAATAGTACGGCTATCTATCCTAAATGTGATCACACTCACTAAGTGTCTTGATCACTAAAACAAAATGGCTCCTACATTTTATACCTTTGCCTTGAGCCTTTTGTTTTTCTCTTTCTTCTTTTCCAAGTTCAAGCATTTGATCATCACCATGCTATCACCATTGTCATGATCTTCGTCATTGCTTCATCACTTGGAGTAGTGCTACCTATCTCATAATCATCTTGATAAACTAGGTTAGCACTTAGGGTTTTATCAATTAACCAAAACCAAACTAGAGCTTTCAACGGCCCAGAGCAAATCGTCCCGCTCCTTCCATAGGCGCTCGGCCTCCACGGCGTCGGTGCATGCCCTCTCGATTAGGGCCGTGAGTTTTGTCCTCAGCCTCCTAGGCATCGCCACGAGCGTCCTTCTCCCTAATTCGAAGGTCGGCGACCTCTCGGGCAGTAGGAGCAAGCTTAGCCACCTCCTGACGGGCGACAATGAGCTGTGCGGCCAGCCCCTCACTCCACCGCATCTCCTCAGCAAGGAACTAGGACTTCTCCTGGCTACGGGCCATAAGGATCTACGAAGAAGATAAGACTTAGAGGCACAGAAAGAGAACATGAGTGTCGGAAGCACGGTCATATCATACCTGGCCAACCAGGGTGACAATGTCGCGCATCGAGCTCAACATGGTGGTCAGAGCGTGAACCGCGTCCCCAACCTCAATGTGGTCGCTTCCCCATTCCCTCTCCTCTGGTGCTTCATCGAGGACAACCACCCGAACCAGAGACCGGGATGTCCTCACGCCGACCACAAGCGGCGCCAACCTCTCTTGCAGCGGCTGCTCCTCTAGAGTGGCTCCTCTAGCGATAGAGGGAGCGGGTGACGTGGACACAGAGGCCTACCCTGTCACCACATTCGTGAAGGATGCCTCAGGTGCGCCCCCTTCTGTCCATCGACCAGACCCTCAACCAGACCCCTACCACGCATGGGGACTCGAGGGAAGTTGGACTCACAAGGAGACCGAACGCGTGGTCGCAGTACGACGGTGGACCAATCGGATCCTAGGGGACCGAAATCAAGAACAACCTTTCCAACCTCCCGAATCCTACGATTACATGCCCCAAGAAGACCGATCATGACAAAAGGGAATCATCGTTCTATCAGGACACGCCGCGGGCTACAAAAAGAAGGCCAAGGCCCTCAGAATCCTCCCATTCAAAAAAACCTCCAAAGGAGTATTCTACTCCTCCAGAGGCTCGAGGGCTACTATCGGGTATCGTTATTAGGGATATCCAAAGCAAGGAGGTTAGTGCCCATGTTGTCTCCCCTGGATGGCTCAAGACGTATTAAAAGGTCTCGAGCGACCCAAGGCCACAGGGCTCCGTCTCGCCCGACCCCTCGGGTGCAGGCTCCGTCTCACCCAACCCTAAGGCCACGGGCTCCATCTCTCCCGACCACGAGGACACGGGATCCGTGTCGCCCAAGGTCGTGGGTTCTGTCTCACCCGACCCTCGGGTGCGGGCTCTGTCTCGCCCAACCCCGACGACGCACGGGCTCTAGCTCACCCAAGGTCGCGGGCTCTGTCTCGCCTGACCCCTCGGGTGCAGGCTCCATCTCGCCCGACCTTAAGGCCACGGGCTCCATCTCGCCTGACCCCAAGGACGCAGGTTACGCCTCGTCCGATAGGGACCCATACCGCCACCAACCACTCCAGGTCCAAGCATATGTGCCTGGGTCAAAACTCTGACACCAGGGAAGAGGCTGGCATGCCTCGATGTAACCCGTGGCCATGACGGGCCATACCTGGCAATTCACATTAAGAATAGTGTCGGGAGTGCCAGTACTGTTCTGTCTAATTCTCGTACGGACACTGACAGATGCGTTAGTTCACCACGACGTCCGCTGGGATGGAGTAGAACGCCATGATCGGAAGATGACACCTACGCATGGCGCCAATGACAAATAGGGCCATGACGTGGAGCCGTCCATATTGACATCTACAGGATCGGCGGGACCCGCATAAAGGAGAAAAAGGACCCAGTAACCCTGGAAGCCTTCTTCTCTCTCTCATTCTTCTCCTTTTCCTCCGCTATAACCCGTGCTTTTCCTTTGCCTATAAAAGGGAAGCAGGGCACCCCATGAAAGGGGAGGAGAGCGGAACACGAGATCTAAACACAAGAGCACGACACGAGCACACGACTGAGCGGCAAGCGAGCTCTCAGCACCCATTCACTCCTTCCACTAGAGACTTGGGATCCGTTCTCTCTCTCACCCGTTTATAACCCCTACTGCAAAATAAGTGCCGGTAATACGAGCAACAGCGAACTAGACGTAGGGACGTTCCGCCCGAACCAGTATAAACCCTTGTGTCCTCCGAGCACACCATCCGAGCCAGACGCATAAATATAATTTACTCGTCGGTGGTCCGAAAACACCGACAAGTAGTTCTCATTTTCAGCAAATTATGATATTGTTATTTTTTTGACCAATGTTGATGATAACAATATTATAAATTTATTCATGAGTTTTTCCATGCATTCATTCTATTTCTGTTCAACGGTGATATAGAATTAGTGTAGAAGAATGTTGTATGTTTTAATTTTGACCAACGTTAAATTAAGGCATGCAATTATTATGTCACGTTTTTCTCACTTTCTCTGATGATGTTTTCAGGCTACAACCCAATGACATTTATCTCGTCCATTCCGCCTCTCAATAGGAGCAACTATAACGTATGGCAAGAGAAGATTGAGATAGCACTTGCACTATCCGACAATGATCTAGCACTTATCTCTCCGTGTCCCACTGAGCCAGTGGACCCAGTGAGGGAAGCAAATGAGACTAATGCAGCTTTCGCTACTTGACAGCGTGACCACGCAGAAGTGAGAATGAAGTACGACCTTGATCGTGCGAAGTGGGATAGTTCAAACCGCAAGTGTTTGATGGCGATTAAGGGCTCTATTGAGGATCCAATAAGCGGGTTCAATCCCAGAATGTACCACCACCACTAAGTATCTCAAGAAGGTGGAGAGTCAGTTCACCGACTCTTCAAAGGCTTATGCAAGCACTCTTATTAAGAAGTTAGTCAATGAGAAATACTCTGGTGGAGGGATTAGAGAGCACATGTTGAAGATGAGCAACACGGCATCCAAGCTCAAGCCAATGGACTTGGGGCTCAAGGATGAGTTCCTAATTCATTTGTTTTTTACATCTTTGCCCAAAGAGTATGAGACCTTTGTTGTTAATTACAACTTACAGCCAGATAAGTGGGACATTGAGAAGCTCATTGCCATGTGTGTGCGAGAAGTGGAGAGGCTTAAGAGCTCACATGGTGACTCCGCCAACCATGTGAAGGAAAATAAAAAGAACTTTAATAACAAGAATGCTAAACCACAAGGGAAACCTCAGTGGGACAATAACTCCTCCTCTAAGCAACAAGTAAAGGCCCCTTAGAAAGATCACCATCAGAAATCCAACTATATTCAAGTAGACAAGGACACCTGCAGATGGTGCCATAAGACTAGACACTACCAGAAAGATTGTCCAGAGTTCCTGAAGCACCTGATCAGAAAAGGTGAGGACATTATTATATTTGTAGATGAGTCCTTGTATTTAATTTATGCAAAATCTACTTGGTGGATTGATTCAGGTGCAACTATTCATGTTGCAAATTCATTACATGGATTCTATACGAGGAGGACCCTGCAAAGAGGAGAAAGACACATTAAGGTGGCAAATGGAGTCAAAGCTGAAGTAGAAGCCATTGGAGAACTCCCATTAGAATTAAATGATGGCTTTGTACTTAAGTTTACAGATGTCCTTTATGTACCCTCTTTGCGTAGAAACTTAATAAGTGTCTCACGTTTAGACGATGATGGATATGATTGCCATTTTGGTAATGGCCAATGTAAGATAATGTTTAATCATAAGTTTGTTGGTCTTGCCTTGTGACAAGACGAGCTTTATTTGTTATCACTTTGTGAGAATGTGAATGATGTGAGCACTGAGAATGAGAATGCCTCCTCGTTTATGAATGTAAGTAATAAGCAGAAGAGAATTCATGACATATCTTCAAAATTATGGCATTGTCATTTAAGCCATATTTCAAGGAGGAGAATAGAACGATTGATTAAGAAATTAATTCTTCTGCCATTAGAATTTTTAGATTTAGAACAATGTATTGATTGCATTAAAAGAAAGTATGTTAAGAAAATAAAGAAAGATGTCAAACGAAGTGCAGGAATTTTGGAAATAATTCACATAGATATCTGTGATCCTTTTCCTGTGAAAAGTGTGGATGGTTATGATTCATTTATAACATTCACAGATGATTATTCTCGTTATGGCTATATTTATCCAATTAAGGAAAGATCAGAAACATTAGATAAATTTAAGATATTTAAGGCTATAGTAGAAAATCAGCACAATTTTAAGATTAAAGTAGTAAGATCCGACCGTGGGGGAGTACTACGGTCGACATACCCCATATGGTCAAGTTTCTGGACCTTTTGCAAAGTTCTTATAGAAAAATGGCATAGTTGCCCAGTACTCTACACCGGGCGAGTCTCGGTAGAATGGAGTAGCTGAAAGACGCAACCGTACCTTAATAGATATGGTGAGAAGTATGACAAGTTACTCCACTTTACCGATAAGTTTGTGGATGGAGGCGTTAAAAACCGCCATTCATATTCTCAATCGAGTACTAAGCAAGTCAGTGCCCAAAACACCATACGAGTTGTGAACAGGAAGGGAACCCTCGCTTAATCACTTACGTGTGTGGGGTTGTCCAGCTGAGGCTAAAGTATTTAACCCAAACAAAAGGAAGCTAGACTCTAAGACAGTCAGTTGTCATTTCATTGGCTATCCAGATAAGTCAAAAGGTTATCGTTTCTACTATCCTGACAGACATATCGAGTTTGTAGAAACAAAACACGCTGTGTTCTTGAAGGATGATATGGTCAGGGGGAGCATGGTGGCACGAGAAATCAACTTTGAGGAGAAGCGGGTATATGTGCCCACTCCGATAGTTCAGGAGTTATTTTTCTCGCTACCTGTTATTGTTGCACCAACAGTTCAGGACACTGCAGTGATAACACATGTTGTTAGTTCTCCTATGGCAACAATAAATGAACATGACGAACTTATCCTTTAGAATCCTATAGAACCCGTTGTCGCACATTAGTAAGAGCATCAATAGCCCCATATGGAATAAGTGCCAACTATTGAGGCTCCCAGAAGGTCTTAAAGAGCAAGAAAACCAGCTATTCCTGATGACTACGAAGTCTATGAATGTGAAGAATTTCAAATTGAGGGTGATCCCACCTCATTTGAAGAAGCCATAAGAAATGCTCACTCGTCGAAGTGGCTTGAAGCAATGCAAGATGAAATGAGATCAATGAGCACCAACGGTATTTGGGACTTAGAAAAAATTCCTAAAGGAGCCAAGACAGTAGGCTATAAATGGGTCTACAAAACTAAATATGACTCCAAAGGGAATGTGGAAAGATTTAAAGCGCGACTTATGACGAAAGACTTTACGCAAAAAGAAGGAATAAATTATAATGAGACATTTTCTCCAGTCTGATGCAAGGATTCTTTTTAGAATCATAATGGCATTAGTGGCACACTACGATTTAGAATTACATCAGATGGATGTAAATACGGCTTTCCTTAACGGGGATTTTGATGAAAATATTTGTATGGCACAACCAAAAGGTTTTGTCGTAAAAGGAAAAGAACATATGGTATGCCGCTTGAAGAAATCCATTTATGGATTGAAACAAGCCTCTAGATAATGGTATTTAAAGTTTAATGGAACAATAAGAAAGTTTGAGTTTAAAAAGAGAATAGAGGACAATTGCATTTATAGAAAGTTCAAGAATGGGAAATTCATTTTCTTAATCCTGTATGTGGATGACATCTTACTCGCTAGTAGTGATGTTAATCTACTACCGAAGACGAATAAGTTCTTGTCCTCAAATTTTGATATAAAAGATCTCGGTGAAGCTTCATTTGTTTTAGGAATAGAGATTCACCGAGATAGAAAAAGGGGATTTAAGATTATCGTAAAAGGCATACTTAGAAAAGGTTTTAAAGAAATACAATATGCATGCGTGTAAGCCTTTACCTGCTCCTATAGTCAAGGGCGATAGTTTTGGAAAATTTCAATGTCCCAGGAACCAATATGAGATTGATCGAATAAAAGCGGTTTCATATGCTTTAGCTGTAAAAAGCTTACAGTATCCTCAAGTATGTACACGTCCTGACTTAGCTTTTATTAGCGGGATACTTGGCAGATATCAGAGTAATTCAGGAATAGAACACTAGAGAATGGTAAAGAAAGCTTTACGTTATTGGCAAGGCACAAAAGGTCTCATGCTAATGTACAGAAGATCTGATTCCATACATATAGAAGGGTATTCAGATTCAGATTTTGCGAGAGATGTAGATGATAGAAAATTCACATCAGGCTATGTATTTACTCTCGTAGGGGGAGCTAGATCGTGGAAAAGCTCCAAGCAAACCGTCACTGCATCGTCCACGATGTATGCCGAGTTTGTAGCATGTTATGAGGCCACAGGGCAGGTGAACTGGCTAAAGAAATTTATGCCCGGGTTAAAAGTGATCGATGACATTCATAAGTCACTCAAGTTGTACTGCGACAATGAGCCAGCGATATGCTATGCTCACAACAATAAATCAAGTGGTGCTGCCAAACACATTGACATAAAGTTTTATGTTGTGAAAGACAAAGTCCAGGATCATTCTATTAGTCTCGAGCATATAAGTACAAAGAAAATGCTTGCGAATCCGCTTACAAAAGGCTTATCGCCCAATGTGCTCAGAGAACACTTAGCCGGCATGGATTTACAAGAAAGCCTATGATCCCTGGATAATAAGGGCCTTGTTGAGAATCTATTTCAAAAATAGAGAGGTGTGTTGTAGCTGTTAATCCAATGGTACTAACTATTGTGACGAGGCACGCTCTATGCGCTAATATGTGATGGAATGGGAAAAAGAGATAAGTATTTTAAGTTTAAGTCATAAGGTGAGATAAGGGGGAGAATGTTAGGTTGATCTTCACTAAGTTGGCCCAACGGCCAATTTGAGCCTTTGATTGGTGGGCCCCCGTCGCGCAGTGCAATATAAAGGAAGGTGGGGGGCCAGGACGCAGGTCATGAGGTTCACCGCAGCCACCACTAACCCCACCTACAGTCCCTAAACCCTAACCAATCTAGAGGGCGCGCTGTGAGCGACGGAAAGCGCCGCCGCCTTCACTGCAGAGACGCCGCCGCCGCCCCTCTTCGTCAAGCTCGGCGCCGCCACTCCTCTTCACCAACACCGTGCCGCCGGCGATCTAGGCTGCCTCACCAACACCATGGCGAGCTCCTCCGCCAAGCCCACCGATGGTCAACCCTTCCATTCCCCTCCCCTCTCTCCCTCTCTGGATCTACTTATTTATTCCAAATAGAATAGGTTGTACCCACTAGATCTACCCCTATTGATCCTATATTTCTAACATTATTGAGTTGAAATGTTTAGGACAGAAGGTGTGTTGTGTTGCCATGACACAAGTGGGAGAGGCTTAGCACAAAAGTAGGCAGTGACAATACTTGGTGCGGTCTCAGATGTCCAAGGGGAAGAGCGAGGTGCGAGGAGGAGCTGCCCCTAGTGGCCTCGCCACTGGCTGCCAGCCACCCGGTGTCTTTTCCTCCTCCCATGTTTCAAGGTAGGCTCTCTTTTTTCCTGTGGGTTTGTGTGCTTGTGCACATCAAGAAAAGATGTACTCCGAAGCTGTTTCTGCTCCCATGGTTCAACCTTGGCTTTACAGTATATGTAAGGCTTGATGTGTCTGTCAGCTAGCGTGAGTGTGTGCGTTTTTTTTTTCAGAAGTTGATGCCCCCATTGTTTCTTTCCGATGGACATGGTTTCAGAGAGCCAATGCAAAGTGTCTACGAAGCGCATATAGGGGCCAGTGCTGCTTACCTGTATGTAAGACGGTCTCCAATGGATGTCTCGTATCGGCATTCATACTTCAAATTGGTCTCGAATGTTGCTGAATTAGTCTCCAACAGAGCACCTATATGCGAGACTATTTTGGATTACAGCAAATGCACAATCTAAATATCTTGGAGACTCATTTGTAGAAATAATTTTTTTTTAGATCCTGTTGTTAGAGAAAACCAAAAATAGATACGAAACATTTTACCTGTAGCGCTATCTAAATGTGAAATAGATTTTGTATTTTGGGTTGTATTGTTGGAGACATCCTATCTTAATAACTAGTCTGTTCGGAAGACCATAAACGATCGTGAATTATTTATTGCTGGCTGGTTTGGCGTGAGAGACTTGCCGACAGAGTTTCCTAAAAGCATCGCCCCCGATTGCTTTAGATGATCACCTCCGACCTTTACTGCCGATGGCCACACACACGCATTGATGTGCTCCATGCCTACCCACACCACAGTAGTACAGTACACGGTTCATCTAGCTGCATCATCAGTCGCTGTGCGGCCCCGGTGAGAAATCTGGCCATGTACGTTACATTATTTCCTGGCAGACGGTCAGCTCAAGTCGGAATCGGAACGAAAGACCGCGCGCGCCTGCTCGCATCGCATCGACCCTTGCTGCCTTGCCTTGCCTGCGCGCCTAGATAGTGCCTACGGGTGGGGGCCGTTCACGTTTTATTTGGCCTGGCCGTCGTCTTCCTGCCTGCATGCCGCGCCGTGTACTAAAAGCTGTGCCTCCCTCACGCCTTCAGAAAACATGCATGCATGGCCTCAGGCCTCGGCTTCCATTGTTAATCTGAGACGGACGGCGCTGGCCTCGTCGCTGCTCAATTGCTGTATCACTGTGTGCTAGCTATAGCTTAGCGCCAGGCCGTTCAGCAGCTAATCGCTGTGCCGCGCAGATCCGAGTACTGTTGCAGCCTTGCAGGGAGTACTAGTCGCGTTAAATTAAACCTCTCGTGGTCTTGCTTCACAGCATCTCCATTTTTTTTTTAAACCCGCCTGCTTTTATCGGTGCCCACTGACACCCTAATTAAGATCCTTTGGATTTGTATATAAAAATAAAGGGAAAACGTAACTATGCGTTTGATTCCGAAGATCACAAGAGACAGGACGCGATGATCTTTGGTTTACCAAACACATGCGGAGATTGTTTTTTTTTAATTTTCATGCCAAGATTGTCATTCCTATCAATTGAGTTACCTTCCTTTGGTTCGCATGAATCAGTTATAAAAGAACATAGGAATTTTTTCTTTGGGATTAATTTCACATAAAAACAAGGGGAAAACTCAATCTTGTATCTGTGTTTTTCCTATTCTTGTACTATCTTTTTGCAATCAATCTGCGTTCAAACTCCGAAGGGGAAGGGGCATAAATACACAACGTTCGCGGACGACAAGTTCATGTTGCATCGTTCCTGAGATTGTAAGTTAACATGGTTATTTTGTAGGATCTTTTGAGATCGTAAGTTGACATAGTTATTTTTGTAGGATGTTTTGAGATAGTTTAGTAGGACTGACTCACAGGACTTTTGAATAGTTTAGTAGTCTATTTCGGCTTTCAGGCATCCTCTGATCCACAGGACTCCCTCCCTGTGCCTGTGTGCTATTGAAAGCAGAAAGTGGATCGGAGATAAAGAGGAGAAAGGAAAAAGTCAATGGCGCTATGAGCTTTGCGGTTTGCTTCCTTGAGGACCAAGTGTCGGTAGGCAACTAGCTAGGCGTGTCGTGTAGCGTATCATTATAATATTCATATCATAGCAGCCTCGTGATTGCTTCGACTTCACGGTGAAACTGAAACCTGGCGCGTTCGTTGAGAAATGAGGCCACCCGCCGGCTGCCATGCATTTCTCTGTCTATACTGTACACTACACACGCATGCAGAAAAAGAAAGGGGCGGTCCTGCTGCGTCCCCAGTACAGTACAGTGCCGTCCTGGCTCCTGAGCGCCACCCTAGCTCGTCCCTTGGAGGTTTTGGAACCTTGCGGTAATCGAAGCACGACGACGACGCATCACGCCGGCCGCGTGCACGGATCGATGCACTCACTCACCGCAGGTTCGTCCGTCGGCTGCGGTGGAGCCGTAGTAGGGGGGAGGACGACTGCTGTGCGCCGGGTTATGGAGAAACAGCACGGTGCCGAGGCTTAAAGCGACGGATCGACCATGCCATTTCACGCATGTGAGAGAGATCATCCGTACGCCACGAGCTCGCTTGGCTTGCCAGTTGCTATTGCCCCCACGCACTACGGGCCTATTTGGATGGAAGCCTCGAGTAATTCTCTGACAAAAAATGTTGCCTGAAAAATTTGATTGGAATCTGCCTAGCCAGATAAGATAGAAGATATTGCGTTGTCATCATATTAGTCTAATAGACTGGGAAGAATTTGTCATTGTATACAACACAAAATCATGCATAAACTTCTTACATGAAAGAAATGTCTTAAGTATTTACTGAGAATAGTCAATTAGTCACACAGAATGTTGACTTCTGATGTGCTTTTATAACTATATATATTTCTGAGTTTAGTTCTAGCTTTTTAGGTTGAAATATATGTCATCTGGTTGTCTTGTAGGTCACGGAAGACCCACTTGTTGGCTTGGGGAATCAAGTGAGGATGATGGAGAAATTGCACTCTCTCCATATATATAGGCTAATAATGAACTATGTGGTTGTTTTTTTATGGTTGTAAGGACTATATATGTTTCAAATTTTATGCCAACATGAAGAAAAAACTAAGCTGTTGTAGGTCTCGGAAGACCTATCTTTGAATGAAATGGCTTGGGGATCAACTGGTATTCCTGCATTTTAGTTCCTTTTTTGTGAGGATGATGGTTGATTATAGTAATCTTTTTCATATCAACTATATGATCGATTTACTCAACTAAACTGTAGTAGTCTATTGAATGGTAAAATAGGTAATCACAAATAGTGCTTTGCCTTTTCATTAATAATAACTTAACTGGCCTCTGGTTGTTTTCCCTTAGTTGACCTGGTGGCTTATGGTTTAGTTACTGCACTTTTATACAAGAAAATAGAAAGGACTTGCTCCCAGGATTGGATGACCTGCATATTTAATAAATTAATATTTCTTAATGCATCTGCTTTGGTGAGGACTATGGCCATATGTTACAAATTTTTATTCCAACATGAAGAAAACTTTAAGTTATTTTCCGCTTCGATTTCCCTTGATTTCTCTCTTCCGCTTCAATTTCCCTTGATTTCTCCATGCTTTTACTCCATCTTGCTGAATGAAATCGAATCCCTCACTTCAGCATCTCATTTGTGCAGCCCTACTGGTATTCCTGCATTTTAGTTCTTTTTTTGTGAACTAAGTAGTTTTGAGTAGTGGTTGATTATAGTAATCCTTTTCCATATCAACTATATGATCGATTTTACTAAACTGTAGTAGTATATTGAATTGGTAAAATAGGGTGTTTTGTCCTTTTTATTAATAAGTACTTAACGATTGGTCTCTCTTCATCTATACAGGGATACGTTTTCCCTTAGTTGATCTGGTGGCTTATGGTTTAGTTACTGCACTTTTATACAAGAAAATAGAAAGGACTTGCTCCTAGGATTGGATGACCTGCATATTTAATAAATTAATATTTTTTAATGCATTTGCTATTTAGGCTGTAGTTCAGTAAAAACAACTGAGTTTTTGTTCTGTTCTGTCAGTGTGAGTTAATCTCATTTCAAATGGCTCCAGCATATTGTTGGAACATTTTGGAGCTCCTGAGTCTTGATCAATCCCTGTTCCTATACATTTGTCACCAACAGCATGCGTGTTTGCAGACTGTAGGTGTAATTTGATATTTTTGGGTTATAAAATGAAGATAACTTATGAGCCTAGCTGAATTTATCACATATGACAGCGATGGCGACGTCATCCTCGCCGTTAAGTGCCTCAATCTGCACATCCTTCAGGTCTGCTACCTGCTTCCTTTTGCATCTCTCTCAAAGCTTTTTTGAGGATTAATCAGAGTTCTTAATACTTTGCAAAACAACAATTTTATGGAGTCCATACAAATTTACAGAGTAATTTGCACCTAAACATTTTAAATATGATTGGCAGTTTCATCTAACCATATGAGATATGCTTTCGGATGGTTGTGTAGTTACTACTGCACTTAGCCTGGTGCAGCATGAATGATATGGTAACTTATTTTTTTGTTTGTGTTATTTCGGGATAATTTACACCATGAGTATCTAGGATGATTGCCTTCAACTTAAATAGGTTCTAAACTGATACTGAATAATCTTATTTCCTTTACTCTCCCCCTTTGAATGTGCGAGCTTCTTCCAAATGTGTGATCACCATAAACCATGTTTATTGTTGCAGCATGAGAACCCCCAGTGATTACATGTGCAATCAGTTTGAGTTTGGCCCTAAAATGCTGGGCATAAGAGGGATTTTGGCTTTTCACTTCGCTCAAAGATCAAACCCACTGAAGGCCGCCAAAGAAAGCAAAAAAATATGAAATTGATGGCAGCCTTCACTCCCTGTTATCATCCAGTATCTTGTGAAATTAGTCGTAGCAGGTGCACAATCAGAATCTGTTTTTTCGGTAACTTATTTTATCATGCAGTGCATGTGACTTAAAACTGTGATAGCCTTGTATTGCTTGCTGCCTTCTGGCACCTATAGTAATGAACTGATCAACAAAGTACCTATAGACTCTGAAGCTTTGCATGGGATAAATACATATGGACTCTATAAAGCTTTGAGTTAAAATGCTTATTTTGCGAGATTTTGTGCAACTTAAGATTGGAGCGTCGTTGACCTTATTTCATAATAGAGAATTCTTCACGAGTTGAGCGTTCTTGTACTGAAATTTGATTTTCGTGATCAAACCTCTTATTGACAGAGGATTTATGGATATAATAGAATAAATTAAAGTACAAAGGAAATAAGAATTGTTGATCATGGAGACAACAAAAAAAGTATTTTTTTGAAGACAAAAAATAAGAATGATATTGTTTCCCGTCGCTTGTAATAATAATACTTATGATTTAACTATTTCTATATATTGCTGACGGTGAATCTTACCACAGATACTTAAGTGGATACCTTATTCTACGATATATGTCTGTGTGGAATAGACCTAAAACCACACATATTTATACATTGAGTATAACATACTTTGTTTAAAGTTTTGTGAGAGACTTTTCAACACATGCAGTATTACCCATATGACAGGCGCTAATATTTACATGGATGGTATATTCGTGAATTATTTGCGCACAAAAGAAATGAATATCGGAGATTTCTTCTTATCGATATAAAACATTATCTTAGCCGTATAAGGTATATTCAGTAGAGTTTGTGAGCCTTCGACGCTGTGTTCTCCGTGACGGTTAATTTCATGAACTTTGTCTTTTAGATTAAATGTCACTTTAATGTCGATATTTAATTTCACAGTTTTGTTATTTTATCGTGCAATCCGTGTTTTTATACAAAAATTTAGCTGTGTCCGTAGCAACGCACGGACACGAACCTAGTCATTATAATATTCATATCATAGCAGCCTCGTGATTGCTTCGACTTCACGGTGAAACTGAAACCTGGCGCGTTCGTTGAGAAATGAGGCCACCTGCCGGCTGCCATGCATTTCTCTGTCTATACTGTACACTACACACGCATGCAGAAAAGAAAGGGGCGGCCCTGCTGCATCCCCAGTACAGTACAGTGCCGTCCTGGCTCCTGAGCGCCACCCTGGCTCGTCCCGGAGGTTTTGGAACCTTGCGGTAATCGAAGCACGACGACGACGCATCACGCCGGCCGCGTGCACGGATCGATGCACTCACTCACCGCAGGTACGTCCGTCGGCGGCGGTGCAGCCGTAGTAGGGGGAGGACGACTGCTGTGCGCCGGGTTATGGCGAAACAGCACGGTGCCGAGGCTTAAAGCGACGGATCGACCATGCCATTTCACGCATGTGAGAGAGATCATCCGTACGCCACGAGCTCGCTTGGCTTGCCAGTTGCCATTGCCCCGCGCACTACGTTCTCGGGGGCCTGAGAGCGGATGAGCGCGCTGCATTGCACGTGATCGACCGGCGGCCGGCAACAGTGGCGAGGCGCGCGGCATATATAGTTGGCCAAACAGGCCGCCCGGCACGGCACTGGCACGGGCACGGCCAGACACGACACTACGCGGCACGGCATGTTAGCCGTGCCGACTTAGCGGCCTAGGCACGGCACTATCGTGACTTACGTGTGTCGTGCCGTGCCACTGGGCACGGCAGCCCGTAGTGCCCATGCCGACACTGGCATTATAAATGCCTAACACCTCAAAATGACCAGAATATCAAGGACAGTAACTTTATCATCTCAAACTTATACTATACAGACTCAAAGTTAAGTTCAGGGAACTTATCAAAGATTCAACCTACAAGTTCACAGAAACTTAGGATCACATGATGTTAAGATCACATAAACTCAGAACCGCCTCTCTTCGTTGGCACCGACCTCAATCGTTTCGTCGTCGGAGCCGGGCATCGTCATTCACCGGCGCCCCGGTTCCTCAACAACTACAAAAAAGAAGCGTCGGTACAGATCTAGGGTTAGGGTTAGCAAGGATTAGCAAGTTAGGGTTAGGGTTAGGGTTAGAGTTAGGCTTACCTTCGCATCCGGTCATCCAGAGCACTAGAATCGCCGGCGACGTTGACGAAACACGGATCCGTCCCTCTGGTTCCTCAACGGATTTGAATCCGAAGCACCAGAGCAGCTGACATCTGGTGAGGTCTATGGAGACGAAGAGGAGGACGACAAGGAGAGGACGAAGCTACATCGATGATGTGAGATCAAGAAAAGGGGGGTACTATGCCGTGCCGTGTGCCAGTGTTGGCCACCGGTTGCTCAAGAGGCCACCGGAGGGGGGGATGAAGAGAGGAGGTTGGAGCGGGAGAGGAGAGTCGCCGTCGCAGCGGAGAGAGCTAGAGAGGAGAGCGAGACAGGAGAGAGGCAGCGACGCTCAAAATGAATTAGGGTTCAGGTGGGATATGGGGGCGACGAGGGCGAGGCGGTTCATATACCCTCCCTCTCCAACGGGCACATCCAACGGTCGAGAGGAGCGGGGAGGCAGATCAATGGCTATGAGCCATGCCGTAGCCCCGCCCGGCACATTAACCGTGCGATGCTGGGCGGTCTTTGTGGGTGAAATGGCGGCCCGTGCATGGCACTACTGGCCGGCCGTGTCGTCGCACGCGGCACGATGCTAAGCTCGGGGCGGGCCGTGGGGCTGGGCTGGTCTATGGTGTTAGTGCCAAATGGAAAAATATAACGACATAATGCAGATGCTGGGGGTCGGCCTGCCCCAACCGCGGCCAGGCCCGGCCGGCCGTATCCATGCAGCATTGCGCTGCAGCATACAGCACGCTTGCGCTGGCCCTACCCGCGTGTGCAGGCACAGGACACCACCACCCCTACCTATAGTTTTCCAAACGGGCGGCACTGGCACTACACGACACTAGCACTAAACGGCACGACACTATCAGGCACGGCACTATCAGGCACGCTATCACTGCCGTGCCGTGCCGTGCCGTGTAGTGCCACCGTGTCTAGACTCTGGCCCAGGCACGGCACTAAAGCCCTCAGATAGTGACGTGTTGTGCCACAGGTCACGACAGCCTAGCGGACTAGTGCCGTGCCTTGGCACTAAAACCACATCACCACTTCAACAGATCAGAATCAAAAGAACAGTTCAAAAACAAACTTGAAATCTGATAAATCTAAAATCACAGAGAAGAAAACACAAGACAGAGATAACAAAATACCAAATTAAAGGAGTTGTGCAATGGCTGCCTCATTAAAAACCTGTCTAGGTAAAACTCACCCTTGTGAGAAACCCTAGACAGGGAAAAAGAGTGCAACCAGCTCCATAAGTTTAATTGTTCATTACATCCACAACCAAAGGTTCAAAGCATCCAAGTCTTAAGATTAGAAAACCATTATATAAATGACTAATCAAGATAAAGTTGTTCAAAGGCCTCCTCGAGCTCCTTATCCTCCACCATATGCTGTAGCCTTATCTCTACAGCTTCCCAGTCCTTGATGCATGTGAGTGCCTCCATAGTTTTAGGGTTCAGCCTCCGCCGCTGGTCTTCAATGATCCTGCCAGTGGTACTAAAAGTAGCTTCAGAAGAAATAGTAGAAACATGCACACTAAAAACATCTCTAGCAAGGGTAGAAAGAACTGGATATGTTAGTTTATGCTGATTCCACCAGTTTAAGATGTTGAAGTCATCATCCATCTGGCTAATTGTGTCACAGTCCAGATAAGCTGAAAGTTCAGAACCGGTGTTAGATGAACTTGTTGCATGTAACAAAGTAGTAGCAGGAATAGTCCTGGACATATCAAGATTAGGAGGAAGAGAAGAACAGCCAGCTCCAAGCAAACCACCATCATCATATATCTCAGCCCAAGCTGTTATTTTCTTATCAGATAGGCTTGGAGGGTCAGGCCTTTTCGGCCTAACAGAGCCATACAAATCATCATACTTATGATACAGTTTGAAAAGAAGAGTTCTAGTTTCCACCATCTTATTAGAATAATCAGCATCAGTAAGCAAATTTAACTTCCTAAGAACTTTGTTAAAACCTTTAATTTTAGCTCTTGGATCCAAGATAAATGCAATGCAGTAAAGTTCAGGTATGGTTCTCCAATATTTATTGTACTTATCAATCATAGGTTAGACAATAGTTCTAATATGCTCATCATTTTGATACCTATGCTGGTGTATAGCAATCTTAACAATATGATGAACCATCAGTGGGGTAGTAGGATAGTACACACCAGACAAAGCAACTGTTGAGTCATGAAACAGTTCAAAGAATTCCAATATTTTAGTTGCCATAGCCCAATGCTCATGAGTCAAAAGAAAGGGGTTAGCTCTTTTTCTAGGATAATTAGACTCAATAAAAGTATGGAAAGTTTTCTTGTGTGGTAGCAAATGCCTAAGCATCAGGTAGGTAGAGTTCCACCTAACCTCCATGTCCAATCCAAACTTCCTAGGTCTAATACCAGATGCCATGCAATAGCTCTTATATGCAGCAACTCTCTGGTTAGAAGAGTTAATGAATGATATAGCAGTTCTGAAAGCATCAAGCATAGGACTAACAGCAACTAGAGCCTCTTTAACAATCAGGTTTATGATATGACAAGCACATCGTTGATGCAAAAATAGATCAGCACCCAAATACTCTCTAAGTATAGGTTTCAGTTTATCCATAACTTTAGTATTAGCAGAGGAATTGTCCAAAGTAACAGAAAAAAACTTCTTCAATATACCATAATCATTAAGCACATTACTAACACGTTCAGCAATGTTATCAGCATTATGTGATGCATCAATAAGCCTTAAGCCAAGCACCCTTTTTTCAAGTTGCCAATCAGCATTAATGTAATGACCAACAACACTCAAATAATCTTCTTTTGCATTTCTAGACCAGATATCAGAGGTAATAGCAACAGATGAAATGGCATTACTCTTCAAATCATCAATCAAACGATCACGCTTTTCATTGAAGTACTTAAAAAGATCTCTAGCTGTAGTTTGCTTAGAAACAGTTGTGTACCTAGGGTTATGAGCAGCTTTTATGTAATCTTCATAGGCCTCAGTTTCCCCAAGACGGAGGGGAAGATCTAACCTAGCAAGCAAACGAACAAGCTGAACACGAGCAACCTCAGCCGAATACTCCCAATTACGCATAGTACCGTCCTTATTAAAAGTAATGTGGGACTGAGCCATGCGACATTTCTCACGCTTCTTAGGGCAAGAGTCTTGATGATGGAGAAGGTGGCCAGTCCCAAATCTAGAGTACGCAGAATACTCCTTACGGCAATGAAGACACCGAGCGCCATACCTAACAACCTTACCATTTACCTTCTTGGTGAGCTTCTCGAAATCTTCCCAGCATACTGAGGTAGAAGGGCGGTTAGGCCTGCTGCTGGAGCCGTCATTAGCAGCGGCGTCATCCTAGACGGCGCCACCGGTGTTGGGGGCATCAGTGTCGTCGACGAGAAGTGGGTCAGCAGCAGTACGGTCGTAGAGTTCCTCGGCAGCACGACGGCCGAAGAGCTCCTCGGCATCCCCAGCGACATCGTCCTCGTTGTCTCCGGTCATCCCGTAGAGGCGCAGCTCATCGTTGGTGGTCATGGAGAGACCGATGTCCTCCTGCTCATCTGACATCTCGTCGTCGCCGGCCTCCGGTCCCTCAATGCCTAACAAAACCAAGAACAACAAGAACACCTAGGGTTAATAGAAGATCATGAAGAAATCAAGAAGAAGAACAAAAACGAACAGATCTAGGGCTATGGCTCACCTCTCTTGACGGAGCACCAGAGACAACGACGACGACGACATTGCAGAGACCTGACACCCTGGTACCTCAATGCATCAGAGTGGAGCCCCAATGATGCCGGACTCCGGCGAGGTCGATGAGAGCGACGAGACAGAGACGAAGACGAACGGTGGTGGATCTCGACGAGAAAGCTACATCGATGGTCAGGGATAAGGAAGAGTGGTGTAGAAGGCCGTGACATGTGCCCGTGTCGCCTCCGGTCCCTCAACGCCAACGCCTACCAAAACCAAGAACAACAAGAACACCTAGGGTTAATAGAAGATCATGAAGAAATCAAGAAGAAGAACAAAAACGAACAGATCTAGGGTTATGGCTCACCTCTCTTGACGGAGCACAAGAGACAACGGTGACGACGACGTCGCAGAGACCTAACACCCTGGTACCTCAATGCATCAGAGCGGAGCCCCAATGATGCCGGACTCCGGCGAGGTCGATGAGAGCGACGAGACAGAGACGAAGACGAACGGTGGTGGATCTCGACGAGAAAGCTACATCAACGATCAGGGAGAAGGAAGAGTGGTGTAGAAGGCCATGCCATGTGCCCGTGCCGCCTCCGGTCCCTCAACGCCAACACCTACCAAAACCAAGAACAACAAGAACACCTAGGGTTAATAGAAGATCATTTAGAAATCAAGAAGAAGAACAAAAACGAACAGATCTAGGGTTATGGCTCACCTCTCTTGACGGAGCACCAGAGACAACGGCGACGACGACGTCGCGGAGACCCGACACCCTGGTACCTCAACGCATAAGAGCAGAGCCCCAATGATGCCGGACTCCGGCGAGATCGATGAGAGCGACCAGACAGAGACGAAGATGAACGGTGGTGGATCTCGACGAGAAAGCTACATCGACGGTCAGAGAGAAGGAAGAGTGGTGTAGAAGTGCCGTGTGCCCGTGCCAGCAACCGCCGCCTTAACTAGCCACCGGACGGCGGGAAGAAGAGAGGAGAGTGGCTAGGGTTTCAGTCGATGGGAGAGGCGGAGAGCTCGATGCGGCTGGAATGGGGACAGGGGACGGAATGATGAATGAGATAGGGTTTGGAAAGCCAGGAGGCGGAGAGCAGAGGCGGCCATGGGCGGGCGGGCTTATATAGCCGCCCCACCCGACCCCTAGATCCAACGGTCAGCGGAGGCTCCATCCAACTACCGAGGCCGTGACGCTTCGCGTGCCGGCCATTGAAGCGGCCGTGCCATCGCGGTCGCATCGTGGCCGTGCACGGCACGCGCAGGGGCCGTTGCGTGCTTGGCACGGCACGGTAGCTGTCGGGCCGGGCCGTTTTCGTACCGGGCCAAATAGTACCGTGCCCGTGTTAGCCTAGCGGGCTTGGCCCGTTTGGAAAACTATAGCCCTACCTAGCAGCCAGCACGCATCGCTTGTCCAGCCAGGCAGGTAGCTGGACGAAAAAAGGCGGCGTTATTCACCCATTGCAATTTTTCAAATTCAAAAATACGCCGTCACAATTCGTCTATTTGAAGAACTGCTATTATAATTCTATCTCTCACTCGTCCATGTCATTTTGTACACCTTCTACGTACGTGAATCCACTGTCAGCAGCTTACGCATACACGGATGCGTACGAGCGTTAAGGATCCACCTGCTCCGCTAGAATGAGTCGGCCCGTGGCGGAGGAGCGCTCGCCCGCGCAGCCAGCACGCGAGTTGGAGTCGCGGCGCTTGCCCGCGGCGGCCTACGCGCGAACGGACTGGAACGCGCAAGCACTGGTCCTCCGCCGCGCTGAGTGCCCACTGGTGGGGCACTTGGTGTTGCAGGTCGCCGTAGAGGCCATGCATGAGGACACGGAGCAGCTGGGCTAGCTCGTTTGTGGAACAGCTACACCGGCTCGGCCGGTCCCGTTCATGGACGCCTCGCAGACGCGCACGGAGGAGCCGGACAGGCTGGTGTCCGCGACGCGTGCTGTGCCAAGGCCCCGGCTGCTGGCCTCCATGCAGATGTGGCCATGTCGACGCGGCCGCAGCTATTGCCGCCAACCCTCACGCTCTCCGAGCCCCATGCGCTCGTCACCGTACCCCGCGTGCTCGCCTGGGTATATGGCGCGTGGATGTATGGCAGCGGGGTGCGGATCTAGGGTTCGGTGCGGTGGGCATGACGTGCGTGGCCCTGCGCCTCCCTACAATGACATCAGCCGCCGCTTGCTGTACCTCCGAGAGCTCACCACGCACATCATCAATCTTGAGCTCGCCCTGGTCATGGCGGCTGCAGGCGTACGCCATGGCCAGCGTGCGGGCCGTGGAAACTGGAAACACGAGGAGGAGGGGGAGGTTGAGATGGAGATGGGCGTGTGGGCCCTGTGCCTCGGCGTCGGTCTCCTCGCCACGGCCAGGCGAAGGAGATGTCCTCCGCCGTGACCTCCTGCTCCCCGGCGGCCGTGCCGCACACCTCAAAGCATGCGCCCTCAGCGGCAGCGACGCTGTCGGCGCTCGCAGGACGCGTCGTCAGAGACCCGGCCGCGGAGCGGGACCTCGACCGGCGGAGCGAGACTCAGCGATGCCGCGGAGCGTTGCGTCCCGAGTGGTGGCTCGATGGCGGCGACGAGTTCGTGCCGGTGGACGCGGCGAGCGCGCCAGCCGCCCCTCCGCTCGCGCGTCGCGGGCGGGCTAACGGAGCAGGCGGATCCTTAACTCCCATACGCTTCCGTGAACACGTACGCGCCTGACACTGGGTCCATGTACGCGGAACGTGTACAGAATGACATGGACGAGGGAGGAATGAAGTTATAATGGCACTTCACCAAATAAACGAATTATAATGATGTATTTTCGAACTTGAAAAATTATATTGGCGTGAATAAAAAACCCAAACATGCGAGTCAACGTACGCGCCGCGGAGCCCAATACGGCGCGCCGTAGTTGCCGCCGCAGGTAGGATGGTCCATTTCGGGGCACGCCTACGGCGGGGCACGGCGTGTCCAACTGTGAACTGTCCATGCCATGGCTGGCACGTTGCTTTCTTCGCGAGCGGCCGGCCCTCGGCGCCTGCGCCGCTGCCGGCCGGCCGAGGGCATGCTGTCCGCAGCTAGCAAAAGCCGGCTCGCACACATATTCAGTCCGTCCAATCAAAAATGTCGTTTTTTACTTTTAAACTTCTTGTTCAATCGTTCATCTTATTCAAAATTTTTATATAAATATTATTTATTTTATTATAACTTATTTTATCATCAGAGATACTTTAATATTTATTTATTTATTTTATTATTTATATAAAATTTTTAAATAAGACAAACGATCAAATAGAAAGTCTAAAACTAAAAAACGACACATTCGATGGACAGAGGAAGTATATACGTAGATGTATGCTACAGTTCTACACCTTACGGTCCTACCACTATGCTACAGTGCTGCTGGTCCGGCCGGTGGTAGGAGCCCGCAGTATGGGCGTACGAGCTCTGGATAGATGTGCCTCAGCTGCCGTGCCGGGGTCTGGCATGGCGTAGTGGCGTAGGCCGGTCCACCGATTCGGTTGGCTGCTTTGTCTCGTCGCTGGTTGTGAATAAGTATTCTGGTTGGTTTATGTGAGAGAAAAATATCGTTTTGATTAAAAATTTATGATCGTTTACGATAAGCCACGGCTAAACGAATAGGTTGTGAGCCGTCGGCTGCTGTGGTGGGGTGCGCGCCTGCCACCTGCTGCCTGCGTGGCAGGAAGCGGTCGAGCGCCGCATCGGCGCCTGCTTGTTCGTCTGAACTTATCAGCTGGCTTATCAGCTAAAATTTATAGTATTTTTCTCTCATAATAAAATAGCTTCCACAGACTTATCAGCCGGCTTTAATACCCGCCGAACATGTCCTAGATGCCCGCCAGCCGGACTGGCTCTGCCCAGCCTGGGGTTTTGGCGCGCGCGGCAGCGTTGGTCCTGTTCACGTGCCCTTAAACCCGATTTGATCCACTTTTTTTATTCAAAACAATATTTTTCTCTCGTAAATTCCTCCAGTATTCTTCCAAATCATCTGCGTTCCTCCGCCCTTTAAACGAACATGTCCGTTGTGCTCCGAGGACCCGCCCACGCGCGGCGGCAATTGTTTATGGCGTTGCGTTCCAAGGAGCCAGCCGTGCGGGCGATTGTTTCGTGCCATGCACCTAAAGCACTAGCAGCCAGGCGACTGGGTGCGCCGTGCTCGACGTGCTCCGCCGCATCGGTGCGGCGGTGGCCATGACGGGACACGTCGCGTGCGGTGCGGAGAGCGAGCATGGGATGGGATGCGACTCCGGGTCCGGGGGGATTTTCGCGTTTTTGCCACAATCCCGTGGGCTTGAGCCGCTGACTGTGTGCAGTGTGCTGTATCTGCTTTTCGTGTCCTTTCCGTCTTTCGTGCTGTATCCTTCTTTTCTTTAAAAAATACTCCTAATAAATAAAGACATTCAAAAGAGTGTTGTACCCTGCTGCCTGCAAAGGAAGGAAAATGTTTAGTTGATTAGTATTCACTTTTTTCCAAGTGATTTAAAATTAGTTGGAAGTGTTCATTTATTGATTTCAATGTCCTAAAATGGAAGATATTTCTTTTATGAGCTCCTGTGTCGTTTGCTTGAGTAGATAGTATTGTATTAGGTACTATTATTCAAGAAGATAATAATATACTCCCCAGTCTAGGAAAACATGCAATTCTAGCATAGTACCATATTTTAGTAAATCATGTTTGACCAATTATAGATAAAAAACTATAAATATTTATTACGTCAAATAAATATTATAAGATCAAATATAAAATATATTTTCATAATAAATTAATTTAGAGTCATAAATATGAATATTATTTACTAAAGACTTAGTCAAACGTGGATAACTTTATTTGACACACAACCCATTGTTGCATGTTTTCCTAGACAAAGTGTGTACATCATTACTAAATGATAAATATTGTTAGTTGGCAGCGGCTCAAGCCATTAGTTGGTTTCCCATGTAAGTTTGTCACATACCTATTTGTATGACTTAGAGTATTTCCAAGAGTTTTTCAGAACTCACTCCAAATCTTGATTTTTAGGAAGACTAGAAAAAATTGCTCTCCAACGACTTTCTATCCGAACTTCTATTTTTTTCGCACTTGGGAAAATCGACCTAATCACATAGAAATATACATGTGTATCGATCAATCGGTCTATCTAAAGGTTTGAAAATAGTTTGGGATTCATATTACAAATTTGACTTTTAGGAGCGAGATTTTGAAAATGATCGGAGGAACCCAATAAATATGCTCCTACCTTTTTTGAGCCACTTAAAAAGTTATTGGTTTACCAATTGTTTTTTAGAACTATTGGAGATGCTCTTACCAACGTAAATATCCAAACTGATATCTAGGAAATGATGATGAATGTTTTGAGTTTTCATTACTTGATTGGCTAATTATTTTATGCATTATTTAGGAAATGTTCCAATGTCATATATTTATCAGATGGCTAAAATAGTGTCTTCAAAACAAAGAAAAAGTTAATTTCATTTGGAAACTGAACATGGTATTCCCTTATAGCCCGTTTGATCCTTAGAATGAATTCATTCTAATAATTACAATTTAGACATAAATTAATTAAGTTAATATAGTTATATATGGAATATATTTGTATATTTACTGTTAAGCATACAAGGGACATACTTATATATATGTTGTATTTTTATTGTAGAAAATTGAGTTAAAGAGTGTGCTATATGTTGGAGAATAGAATTATAGCATAGTGATCTATAGAATCAATTTCTATCTACCACACTATAAATTTGAGATAGACTTATTTGTGAGTTTTGAAAATATTATGGAATGTCAAATTACAAGCCAAATAGCATAATCCATTATGTAGATTTCAATTCCTCCAAAATAAAGGGATCCAAACAGTCCCTTAATGTAAGGCAGTGCTCGGCTAGTATGGATTATTTACTGTTCATGCTGGAAACACGGTTCACGTTAAAATGTTGTGAGAAAAAACACGCTGCTGGCTAAAAAAAAAAGGCCGAATAAGCCGGCTCGTTGCTCAGCCGGACAAGCAGTAAAATGATGAATTTATTTTTCTTTTAAAAGTACTAAATATTAAATTAAATTAATAAAAAAACAAGAAAGGTGGAAAGCGGACTTTCCCAACGCCCTTCTCCGTTACATATATGGGCTCCCGCCCCTTGCCTGCCTTGTCTTGTGCCGCCAGCGGAGGAGCCGGCCGAGGACGGGGCAGCGTGGCCGTGAAAAATCGCATCGCCCAGGGGCGCTGGAGGAGCGGTGCGTTCGGGGCCGTTCGCCATTTATTTGGCCAGAATCGGCTGAAGAATCGGTCCCAAACAGGCTTTCCTGGCAGCGAGGACGAGGCGACCGCCGCCGCCGTTCTCCTGGTATTCGCCGGCGACGAGCACCCATCAGGTATGCCCGCGCTCCTCTCTTCTCTACTGCTGTGCGAAACCGAGTACCCCAAACCCTAATGTAACCTATTTGTGTGCGGATCTGATCCAATTAAGTGTATAAATGATACATATATTTTCTTCCTTATTTACTGCGCAAGGCCGACATTGCTGGATGCGGGCGCAATTTATTTTCCTTTGTACCCAATTAAGGTGCGGGTGCGGTTTATTTTCCAATGATCGCAGGGGAAATGGCGAGGTCTGCCCGTGTTGCCATACAGATGATCCTGCCATTGCAGGAGCATGGCGATCTGTCGAAAGATTGTCATATGGCGGTTACTTTTCTGTTTTTGAATAGGAAGATTAAGTACTCTTATCAAGAAATGCTAACCTGTCTAATGGTGATATGTTTGTCCAGTTTTCGCCACAGTATTTAGACTATGTGCAAACAATTATTAAGGTGTATGAACTAGCACTATGGTAGATCGATAATAAGCCGTACTTTTTGGATAAATCGAACAGGGCAAAGATTGTTGTAGCAGACGAGCTGTGCCACTCAGTGCTAGCATATATGTTTTTTTTAACTGCTTTACAAGCAATGTAATTTATATAGGGTGTGCCGGTTTATTATACATGGCATGTAGACGGTACTGCGCATGCATCAGTAACTGACAGCTCACATTTCTCATTTGGATAAATCGAGTATAACATTGTCTTAGATTGTCTTGGACTTGGATTATTAGTCGCCTAGGTTTAGGCCCCATTTTGTTGACCGAGAATAGGCCAATGCTATCTTCTAAAACAATATGGTTTCAATTGATTTTCACTTTCTTTTCCAATATGTCTATATCTATGTGTAAGAAGAAAAATACTCTCTGCTGTTTCTTAGGAGCAAATCTATTTTTTTTTCTTCAGGTCATCTCTCTGTCTGCTTGTTTCATGATCCATCTCATGGAGTCATCGTGGGACTATCTTCCAGTTGATCACATTAGAACTCCTGCATTCAACTCTGGAGTTGTTTCTGAAGCTAGCAATGGTGGCAACGACTTCTCAGTATCATTGGATGCTGTCGTTCCTGATGATATCCTGGAGAGGATTTTCACATTCTTGCCTATAGCAAGCATGATGAGGGCAACATCAGTGTGCAAGAGATGGCATGGCATTATCTATTCAAGCAGATTTGTGTGGACCCACATGCTGCCTCAACGTCCATGGTACTTCATGTTCACCTCTAATGAAACTGCTGCTGGTTATGCTTTTGACCCCATCCTCCGCAAGTGGTATGATTTAGAGCTTCCTTATATTGACAAGAGCAGCTGTTTTGTCTCTTCTTCTTGTGGCCTAGTTTGCTTCATGGACAATGACAACAGGAACACCATATCTGTGTCTAACCCTATAACAAAAAGCTGCAGGAGGCTTTTAGAGCCTCCGGGTGAAACATTGCCAGACTACAGTACCATTGCCATGAAGGTGGATCGGTTGTCTCATAAGTACTCCGTTACATTGGCAAAATCTAAGCAGATTCCTGAAGATTTTGTCCGATGGGAGTTTTCAGTATACAAGTACGACTCTTCGAGTGGTACATGGGTAACTTCTGTGAGTGAAGTGTTCATTGGTTGGAGAGGAGGTGATGATAGTGTCATATGTGAAGGTGTCCTGTACTGCTTGATTCATTCCACTGGTGTTCTTGGCAATGTCAACCCCCGTCATGGCCTTATCATGTATGACCTTGCTGGTGAACCATCTGAGACTTCGTTAATGCAAACGTCAATCTCAGTACCTTGTTCTCTCACATGTGGCCGTTTGGTAAACTTAAATGAGAAGCTGGTTTTGGTTGGTGGAATTGCAAAACACAATAGACCTGATATCATTAAAGGAATAGGAATATGGGAGCTCCATGAGAAACAGTGGCATGAGGTAGCTCGGATGCCCCACAAGTTCTTCCAAGGATTTGGTGAACTCGATGATGTTTTTGCCTGCAGCGGTATAGATGACCTTGTCTACATACAAAGCTATGGTGCAACTGCTTTGCTTGTTTTTGACATGATGCAAAAGCAATGGAGGTGGTCCGTGAAATGCCCTGTGAGCAAAAGATTTCCTCTCCAGCTTTTCACTGGGTTTTGCTTTGAACCCCGGCTTGATATCGCAGCTTAATATGTACCAATTTATCTTTTTGCCTTTTAGTGGAATCAGATCAGCTACCATGTTAATTGTTATTCAGGAAATTCCATGCAAGTTTTGTCGCATTTTTTCAACCATTTTCCTGTTATCCTTTTCTGAGTTGTAACCACTGATGGCCCCTCATTGGCCCTGCATGATGCAATTATTTGTTTGTTCTGACATCAGATTATAAATGCATAGAATGCTTCACATGTGCTCACTTGCATATGGCCGAAGATGTACCTTGATTTGCAGAAACAGTATTCAGCTCGATCGGCTGGTACACAAGACTACTGTGTACTAGTTTGTTTCAGTTGGTTTTGGTTGATTCAATAGTATTCTGTGAGAGAGAATAAGCTAAAACAAGCTGAGATAAGCCGAGCCGAACACTCTGATTAAGATGTACCTTTGTTTGCAAAAAACGGTACATATATGTACTATCAGCCTGATCGCTGGGGCTGGCTGGGCTGGCCAGCCCCTTCACATGTGCACTGTTCATGCGAATCAGCCAGCAGTATTTTTCTCTCACGTAAACAAACCAGCAACGATACGAACTAGCCAATCGAACAGACTGTATGTTTATCAGATTTCCAAGTTCTTCCCTGAACTGCGTCATGTTTAACCTGTTGCATATAATTGAGTGACAGGTTGCCTTTACAGGTTAGAGGTTTACAGCATGACCAGGCAGATAAAAGTTTCAGTGCTGTAAATGATGTCATCCGTGTTGTTTTTGTTTGATATCTTGCTATCCAATATGTTTTTGAGCCCACACCCTATTTGACCCTTTCCGGTCTTAATCGACAAGTTCGACTGTTCACATTTTGTTTCTTGTAACTATTCATTCATCCATGCTGGCCCAGCATCTTCTGTGGCTTGCTGGCTGCTGCTGCAAACAGCTCGGGGCACTGGTCTCACCCAGCTCTTGAAAGTCGTTTCTCTGGCCACCGACCAGTGCCTTGCTCATTTTTGTAGAATCGTCATGGGCCAAATCCAGGTTTCCTTTTGTGGGGGCTGGCCCATCCTTTATTGTCTTGAGATGGTGCCCCCATGACTCTGCAGCACCAGCACGGTGCATACGAGTCAGAGGCGCCATTGATGAGGTTCCAACGCTTGCTGCAGCTGCTGTCTGCTGTGTGCGAGTAGTGCTCGGCTTAGCCATACTTTTTCAGTCAACGAATAGTATTTTTCTCTAACAATAAATCAGTCAACAATACTTTCAGTCGTGACTTATCAGCCAATCGAACAGGACACATATCTGTGGTTCTCAGTGTGGTCTTTTTTTCCCTTCCCCTAGAGTTGTTTTCTCTTTTGCTTAAGACAACAACGACAACATAGCCTTTCAGTCCCAAGCAGAAAGATTGTTTAACAGCATGGGGTAGCCTTTCAGTCCCAAGCAGAAAAATTGTTTAACAGCATTCGTTTTGCAGATTGTGTTTTACCTAAATCCTGGTCCTTGTTCTCTCCACACCTCTTATCTGAAGGGTTTTGAGTCTGATGTGGCATCCATGCAGGGTCTCGTTTGCATTGTGTGCAAGCTGACTCCTGTCGTTCGCTGTTGGTTCCAGCTGTCATGGATGAGGCCTGGCTTAGGGGCTCTCACCTGAAGTAATTTTGTTATAGTCCTCCGCTGTTAATCTGCTTGTTATGTTGGTTTGGCTAAGTGATGGTGCCTGTTGGCTGAGCAGGACATGGAGAACGTGGCTGTACAGTGTGCACCAACAAGTTCAGTTCTGATATTCAGCCAGTTCGCTTGTTGGTTTCAGTCAGGACTTATCAGCCAGCCAACAGTGCTTTCCTCTCACAACAAACCAGCATCAGCCGGGCTTATCAGCCCAGAAATCAACCAGCGAACAGGCCGATTGTTCGCAAACAGGGAGCTCTTAATGTGTGAATAGTTGTAGGATTGTTCTCAGTAATAGTTTGTAACGGCACATTTTTCCTTTCTGAAATCGATGATTACGTTTCTGGGGGTTTGTTTTGAAGTCTCCAAAAATCAAGAAAGAAAAAAAAGTGACAATAATGCAACATGCATGTTTCGGTTGGCCTGTGCAAGGTGAAAGGGAGATGAGCAGGATCTGCCCCACATGAAGCCATGGTCCGAGACTCCGAGTAGAGCTGCCGCTGTCCAGGGAAGAAAAATTCTCTTTTCTAAATTTCTTTTCTTGTGTTGCATCAAGTATTATGCACATAACTGAGCAGAAGGGGTGTTACTACGAGCCTGTTTGGTTCATAGCCAGAGTTTGCCGCAACTAAGGTTAGGCATATGCCAGAGTAGCGGCATGCCAAGCAAAAATAAGGTGTTTAGTTAACTACCATGTCTAACTTTAGGGGCTGCTTTGGATCAAAGGAATTTCATAGGAAAAATGTAGGATTCTCAATTCCATAGGAATGGCTACTGTAGTCTCCTTTGGTTTATAGGATTGGGCCGTAGGAATTTTGGAGGAAAGAATCCTTTGTCATCAATTTTCCAGGAGAAACGTAGGAAAACAAACATCCAGTCCAGGCTCATCAATTCCTACAAATTTCCTATGTTCATCTAAACAACAACTACTGCAAGTTTCCTGTATTTTATAATCCTCAGTTTTACACATACAATCCTATCCTATTCCTACATTCTTCCTATTCCTGTGTTTTCCAATCCCGTGTTCCAAAGGAGCCCTAGATGTGGCAGATTTAACTCCGGCAACTGTTTGGTTCATAGCCATATGAGCTGCCACAAGTCTGGCAAATGTATGTGGCAGGTGTTTGGTTCACAGCCAAAGTTTATTACAATTACCTTATTCAAGGAAGAGGTGAGCTTACCACTTGAAGTCATCACACCAGTATTTCGACACTTTTCACTCCAACACGGTGAAAAAGAATGCAAGTAATTAGCACCAGTGAACATAACTGAGCAATAATTAACAGTAGGATGACAACATTCCATATCCATTATAAACCCTAGCTATATTAGTATACACAAAAGCATGATGAGTTGCAAAGGACCACTTCAGTCTGTCCTATACAAAAGCAGCAGCAGCTACTGGTCTTCAGATTTGGGCTATATACAGTCAAATAGAACCATCAACTACTACCGACATCAGCTGCAGAGGACCATTTGAGTCTACCCTATCCAAAAGCATCAGCACATAATTTACAGAAGCCTCAATGGTCAGTATGCTTAGATGATGAGCACTTCCATAGTTCCTTGTGCAAAAGAAGCAAAAGTTCACCAAAACACCCTTCAGTAAAAGTCCGACTATCATTGCTTACCATCTTGGTCACACAAGAACTGGTACACCCAAGTCTCCAAAGTTGTGTTACTGAAACCATTTGAGCCAACCACGCATACCTTCATTTTCAGCTCGAGCCAAGTACCCACCAACGGTGATTTTATCATCTGTACAGATAGGCAAAGCTTCTAACCTCTTCCACAATTCAGCATGTGGATCCACGGAAATCGGGACCGGTGGTGGAGGAGGTGGCTCAGTAAGTTTTTGCAACGACAGAGTTGCGGCGAACGAATCATTCGCCGCACTTTCGGCAAGAAATCCTATGGCAAAGCACCGCAGCGGCGCCTGAGATTGTTTGGTAGCCTAACCTAGGGTAGTAAACCAAACACCTACCTAACTCTACCTAACTCTATTTGGCATGCCTAAAATGCGGCGCGGCAGATTCTGGACACAAACCAAACGGACCCTACATCCTAGAATGTCTGCAAGACATGTAGTCTTCATGTTGTGTTCTAGTACCTTTGTAGTACATCCTAAGAGCACCTTCAAGAGATGCACTCAAATATACGCTCTGTTCGCTTGGTTTATAAGGCGTACTTTTTCAGGCAACGAACAATATTTTTCTCTCACCACAAATCAGCCGACAATACTTTCAGCCATGACTTATCAGCCAAGCGAACAGGGCAATAAGCATTACTGAACCGAAATCAATTTTTCACAAGAGCAATAGATAAAAGCAGAACTGAACTGAAGTTAATATATATAAGAACTGAAATATCTCCCTCCATACAGATTTCCTGTGAAATCATCTACATAATGCCAATAGATGCACTTCTCAACAGTAACACACAACTTGACTGATTTAAAGTTAGAAGCAATTGTATGTGGAAATAAATTACAAACAAGACGTGGTCTTTCAGGAATGGGGTAGTTTAAAGTTTATTTGAATATCTGGCAGACTATGATTTTTTCGGTAAGGAAATTATTTGAAGATCTCCAGCATGGCATAATTCTTTGTGGAGTTGTTCAGCTGCTCCTCTCAGATGTATCGATTATTTTGGTAAGAATTCCTCTCTGCTATATTAAATCAGTGAGATGCTATTTCCGCTTGATTTACATTTTACAATGCGAATATTCTATGTTTCAAAAGTGATTGCTCCCTCAGATACAAATAAGGAGAGGTTGAATATAACTGCACCACTGCTATATGTTCTTTGCCTCTGGATCTCTGAGAATGTGCATATGTTTGGGAACAAAGGAATTTTACAAGTGTTACTTGAACAAAGTGGTTCAACTCTTATGGCAATTATGAAAAAATCACCACATGTATTTATACTCGGCAGATGATTTAAGGTTCAATTTTTTTAAATCGTGACAACATGGAAGAATTAAATGCTCAATCTAGCATATGAAACAGTGAAATAAAACTATGCACTGACAGAGACTGTTTCATGCTTAATTTTCAAGACCGTCACGTCTTGAAAACAGAGACATAAAATCTCCGACTAATAAGACTGGCCTAATCATGCGTATAGTCATCCACTAGAAAACGGAAAGCACAAGGCATAAGTTTCTCAAACAAAATAGGACTAGTGACAGGACATGTAGAGCATGGGAAGATCAGGCCGGCATCAAAGTTAGGCATGTAAAGCTGTCCAGTCAACACCATGTTTCATGAGCTAGTCGAATTTCCATGGAAAAAAGTACCAGTAGTATGGAAACAAATGGAGAGACAGGTCAAATTTTTGTGATAATCATCCACCGGAAAACGGGAAGCGCAAGCCACAAGTTTCCCAAACAAAATACTAGTAGTCGCGCGAGTTGGCAATAAACCTGTTAATGAGTTGTCAACCATGCGTACGTGGAGTCTCCTCCTGCAGTTCTGTTCTTCAGCCACAGGGAATGTATACACACATATAAACCTGCCAAGTACTACTACTGGTCTACGCACGCACCGTTCATTGCGTGTCCGTCTGGTTCGATCCAAGCAGAACTCGAATTGACGATATTATGGCATTTCTGGGGCGATCGCGCACATATCTTTATTACAAAAATGACCTATCTTTATTTTTCTAAAAAGAGGGTTATAGCCTTTATTTCCGGGCTACTAAATTAATATCCTTATATAAAATAAAGATCTGAAAAACAATTGAAAAAAGAAGTATAAAAGATCTCTTTGGCATAAATTCGCACCACGAACTGACGAACAAGCTTACAATCGCATATGTGAAGCCACCGTCAGCGTGCCCCCTGGAACACGCCAATCTGACCAAACGAACGAGATTCGTTGAATCTCCTACCACTAAAAAAGAACAAAAGTAAGATAATTTTTTGAAGCGACTTTTTTTTGTCGCTCCTCCCTTCCGGCCGTACGATACCCCGCGCGATAGAAAAAAAAACTGCCATCCCTGCGATCCCCGCCGCTTTGAAGGAAACAAATCGATCACCTGAGGCCACATGCATGGAAGAAAACAATAATCATACATGGAAGGAAACAATCATACAGTGCCCTTCTCTCACCCGGTCAGATATCTTTCATCTCCACGTAAATCGGATCGTCGATCGACGCCAGGCCAACATTGACGCGCCCCTCCTGTCCTTCCCGTGGTGCGCTCTCGCGAATCCACGCCACCCCGCAGAAGACGCTAGACACCACAACGCCCCGCCGCCGCCGCACGCCAGGCACTCGTCGGCCGGATGCCACGATGCCAATCCGGCCCTCAGACGCCGCCGGAACGCCCCCTCCTCATCCGACAGCCATGCCATCGACGCCGACCGCCGTCGGACGACTGCGAAGAGGCCCTCGACGATGCCACGCTAACAGAAGAGGATTGCAACTGCTTTATCAGGTGCGGTTTATGATTTCATCTTATTCTGGATGATAATTTTTTCCTTCATTTTCTTACTCAACTAATGATTTCATGATAATCATGAGAAACACTACTATAAGATGATCGCTGCATATTTGAGATTATGCAAATTTTATTTAATCATGTTTCTGTGTGAACGAGGTGCTATTGGAACCTGCTCATATGACTGCATCCTACCTCTCCCTATCCTCACCGTTGCTATTAAGATCTCCTCCGATGCTGTCCTCCTCTGCGATGCCCTCTCCACCGGGGCGAGGCCCATAGGATCTAGCGGCAACATGGTTGAGGGAGTCACGTGGTAGCGAGATCCATCAGCAAGCATCCTGGTTCTGGTGTATTATTTGATTTATTTCTCGATACACTGCTACGAGGGATTGTACTAAGCCGTGCGTTGCTGCAGATGGCTCCTGGTGTATTCTTGTTCGATCTTGCTGGACAAGAAGGCCTGAGTGGCGACAACTCAGGCGACAGAATTGGTCTGCCATCGTGGAAGTTTAGGATCGACGCCGACTTGCTTGACGTAAGTGTAGCCGCCATTGCCCTTTTGTTTCAATTCTCAGACTAATGGTTGTTTGTTAGAGTTCAGCAAATTCAGTTCATTTGTGGAATAAATTTAGTTTTTCACTATATCAGTCATCAGATATTCATAATTCGAATATGAATATAAATAGTATTAGGAGTCTGTATACTTGAAATAGTGTGCAATACATTTTCGTTCAGCATTGATACTCGTCAATCAAGGACTCCACAGCTGGTGGCGGTTGCGGAATAAGTGGTGGCACCAGCTCATGTGCTCCCCCGGATGCTAGGGTGAGCTGGATGGGCTGGAGAATCTGTATGTCAAGATGTCCATGCGCAGGGTCTCCGGCAGCCAACTATTTTTTACTATTATTGAATTACATAAACTGTTTTTTTGCCAAGAAAATAAAGTTAAGACAATTAGTTGATTGGGATTATCATTTACTCTTTTTTCAAATAGTGGTCTTCATTTTGGAGCCTTTTATGTAGTTTAATAATGGTTGGGGAGCTAGGCTGCGAGAATTTACTCTTAATTGGGTTGCGAGCTAGGGATGTAGCACTTTAATGGGTGTCTTGGTTGAGTTCTATAATTGCCAAAAATTGATGGTGTTGATAAGATTGACAATCCTGTAACTGTGCAGTACCTTTTTTTTTTTTTTAAAATGAGGGCAAATGCTACTTATGGTCGAATCCATGTTCTTTTTGTTGTTTTGATTTGATGCCCACAACCCACATGTTAACTTTCAGATGTGTTTGTAAAGAATCCAAAGGAGTTGGTCTAATGCTAATCTTTCTTGTCGTCTTTTTCATTCTTTATATTTATATAAATTCTCACCAACAAGTACATGGCTAGGTAATGGCCGTAATGCTGCATCCTTTAGATAGTGTGCCCCCTTGAGATCTATTGACTGCTAGCTTATGCATATTGTCTTTTATTTGCAGGGTAGAGAGCTGTACAGGAAACATTCAACAGTTTGTTTCCAAGCTATATCAGAGACTTTAATTCATGTCTTTTATTTGCATCGAAGAAAACTCATCCGAGGATGAGATTGTTGGCTGACAGAAATGTTCAAAACACGATATGAATTTTTAAAATACTATTGTTCTTCAAAGAATCTTACATCTTATATATTCTTTTCCTTGTCTGGAGGTATATATTATTCAGATTTCCTTTGCTACTTGATCTGTGCGGTTCTTTTTCCTCTTAGAAAAGAAATCATTGAACTTTATACTTGAGACACAATTGATCAGGCCTCATCAATGAAAGCCTTTCAATCAACAATAATTGATCCAACAGAGGCACCTAAACCTTTAGTTACGCATACTGCAGTTTAAGTTTCTAACACGAGAGAGAGAGGGAGGGAGGAGGGAACATAGTGCTATGCAAAGTGAAGTATAGCAAAACTAAATCGTCAGCTTCACACAAGAAAATTAGAGCATGTTGATGAAACTTAAGCAACATTTGTGGCACTAAGAGTGAACACATCTAGATATCAGTTGCAATCTGCATTTCCTATCATATTTGCAGTTTTCTGAAGGATAGACCTTTAGAACTTTTCACAGCTAATAAGCAGGGCTGGAGCTGGAACAGTAGTGGTAGTTGAAAAGTTTGGAACATCACAGGTCCTAATAGTCATAGATGATTGGACTAAATATGCTTGTTTGAGAACAAAAAACAGAATCTCTAAGTTGTGGATTTTTTGTCTATTGGTGTAGTCTATAGATTGTCTTTCCAAGCAACATGGGAAGAGATCTTCATTGATATGCACCAATCCAAGAGCACAGTGTGAGATTTTATGGAGTAATTCAACAGAATTCAACACAAGATTTTGCAATTTGTTAGTTTCAATAGGATAATTGTTTTTTTTGTGTGTAAATGTTGCAGCTTCTTTCAGATTATGATGCAGTGGCTTCTGGTGCACTTTAGCTTGTTGAAGAATTTGTGTGGGAGAAAGCTAAAGCAACTACAGTTAAGCCAAAGATATGTCTCAATAGCATGTAGAATGCCAAATTTACTTTTCCTGCACAATTATCGTCGACGTGCCACGTTACCAGTTGTGCTACAGGTCACTACCACTACCGGAAACAGTCGTTTTGCCATGTGCCACAGGCACTCGGCAAGGCCCAAAAAACACTTGGCAAAAGGATTTATCGAGTGTAACACTCGACAAACAGCACACGTCATCTACAGTGCCGCCAACCGTCTCTTTGCCGAGTGTTTTCTCTCGAGCACTCGGTAAAGACTTTGCCGAGAGCTGAAACCAACACTCAGCGAAAAAAGTAACGTGACGGAGTGGAAACGGTCACGGCGCATTTGTCGAGTGTCAAATCTCAGGCACTCGGCAAATCTTCTGTATTATGATCCTCGGATACCAAGGTAATAAATTTTGATTGTGGATCGAATGCTGTTAACTAGATTTTGTATATGCTTGGTAAAATAATTGTTGGGGCAGTACAAAAGGCACAATCTAAATTATTCCATGGATTAACTAAACTTCAGTTAAATTTTTAGCAGATGTAGAGATAGTAAAATGAGAGTTTCTGTCTAATATTTTGGGGCTCTCTGCTATCACTTAGAAAAAAAAAATTATGTTCTCATAGGACAAAAATATATTCTATGATAAAAAAAACTATGCATGTGAATGTTCAACACTTAGATGTACTACATGATGGAGTTAACATGCCGGTTAGAACAGTTCATATGGTATTGTCCATAATTTGGAGGGTATTAAATTTAGGCTGGATGCATAGTAGGCCACATAGCTTTATTCTTGCAACTTCTACCTCTTTATGTGTTAGTCTTTGTCAACGGTATAATTTGTTCGCAAAGCTCAAGCAAGACAGTTGTCAAAGATCAAGCAAGACGACTCAATGAGGTTGACCCTTAATTTTAGTGTTTTCAGCATGCAGACCTGAAATTAAAAAGTGGCTGCTCCTTGAGAACATCAGTGGTGCCAAATAAAAGATGTGCAGATTATACATGGTGAGACTGGTGAACCTTCTGTAATTTCCTAAATGAATATTTCCACCATTTGTATATAGGTCCATTCCCCTGCGTTTCTCCGTGCTCCCATTAACATATAATATGAAAGTATTGTTGTGTTCATCACGACTTCCAGTTGACTACTCCCATTAGCATATACTTCCTCTGCCCCAAAATATAAGTCGTTATGGGATGCGTGCATGTTAAACTTTCTCAACTTTGACTAGGTTTGTAAAAAATACGTGCAATATTTATATCTCTAAATAAGTTTATTATGAAAATATATTCAATGTTCTATGTAATGATAATAATTATGTATTATAAATATTAATATTCTTTTATATATAATTGGTCGAAGTTAAAAAAAAGTTAACTTTTCGGGAAGCGAGAATGAATTCTATTTTGGGACAGAGGGAGTATATGAAAGCAGTGTTGAAAATATTTTAACAATTAAGTTTGTCTCTGTCTGATTGGTAAGCTTAGACATCATAATGGCATCAAAAATTTCGACTCTCGTGGATACCCTCATGGATCAGTGCAAAGCATCCCAATCCTACAGCATACATAAATGACAACCTTAAAGTTATGATATTTTCAAAGGGTGAACAATAAAGACCATCTTAGATGTTCTGGCATTAGAGTATATATGTGCAGACACATAGGCATGGTGGTGTAAGTGAGCAGCCAGCAGGAGTCGAGAGTCAGGGGGTGTTTGGATCCCAGGACTAAACTTTAGTCCTTGTCACATTGAATTTTTAGATATCAATTAGGAGGATTAAATATGAGCTAATTATAAAACTAATTACATAAGTTGTGGCTAATTCGCTTGCCAGCGCCGTGTACAGGATGGTATGGAGATGTGATGGAACTTATTCGTGGATTTGTTGGCGCACGAAAAAATGGATATCAGAAATCTCTTCTGCCGGTATAAAAAATGATCTTAGCCGCATCACGGAAAGATCTACATAGTAGAGTCTGTGAGCCTGCGACGCCACGCTCTCTGTGACTGTGTAAATTTTACGAACTTAGCTTTTTAGATTAAATGTCACTTTAACATCGGTCATATATTTTTACCGTATTATTATCTTATCGTGCGATCCGTGTGTTTTTAGTACAAAAGTTTAGCTGTCCCGTAGCAATGCATGGGCATGAACCTATTTGTATATATACTCGAATCTGTGTGTACATGATTATATGGAGATGCAGCGGAATTTATTCATGGATTTATTGGTGTATGAAAGAAATGGATATCGTAGAATTCTTTTTTCTGATATAAAATATTATCTTAGCCGTATCACGAAAAAGTCTATACAGTAGAGTTTGTGAGCCTGCGACGTCGCGCTCTCCGCGACTGTGTTAATTTCACGAACTTTGCTTTTTGAATTAAATGCCACTTTGACGTCGGTATTTAATTTAACAGTATTGTTATCTTATCGTGCGATCCGTGTATTTTTAGTATAAAACATTTAGTTGTCCCGTCACAACGTACGGGCACGCTACCTAGTCCATAATAACACACTGACAGGCCGGTGCCTTTTTAGACGAGATCAGCGCTTCATTATTAGCATTCGCTAGTACAACCACCTTACCACCTTACCTGTTCGCTTAAACTTATCTACCTGGCTTATCAGTCACGATATAATATTTTTCTCTCACAACAAATCAGCGAACAGTATTTTTCAGCCTGGTTTTTCAGTGAAACGAACAGCTCTGATCCACCACATAGTAGTATAGGCTTTACGCGTGCCCGGATGATCATCATCACGCATCCATCAATTACACACTCTGTCTACAAACATAAGGGATTCTAGGTACAATATCTGAGTAATCAAAGATTAGACTTGCTTTAATCAAGGATATATATTTGAGTAATTTCACATCTTGCTTAATTTGTCCTCAAACTACCATTATGTATATTTGTGGACTGAGAAAAATATTTTTCTAGAGTTTTAGGGCCAAGCCCGGTCTTTCAACTCAAGTCAAAATATGGTTCAATTGATCCGTTACAGCACTGAGATTGACATATACCAATCTAGAACACCAATCCCAATGAGACTTACGAGCAAACAACAGCAACTAGCATCACCAAAAACAACGCTCTTCAGACCTCCACCACCAGTGAGAAACTTAAACTTCTGACCAAAAGACGCCACTGTCTGGTAACACCAGACTTGGCTCCATGCCTCCATGGAAGTCCACCTTGTCACCATGAGTAAGCCTAGCATCCATAGAACTGAAGATGCCGCAAGCCTGATCTCTTGGACTTTCTTCATCGGCAAATCCTTTTTCTCCTTCTCGGGCATAGAATTAGCCAATTCTGAGCTGTATTTTTGCGTGTTCCAGTCTGTTATGGATTGAACGTGACTGATCTCTTGGAGAAGTTTACGTGAAATTACCATGCAACTTTTGTGGCTTATATGTGGACACGCTGCACTTTTGTGGCTTCAGGGAGTCACTTCGCTTCTTGGCCTGATCGAGAGATGGAATGCGACAACAACGTGAATGGCTGCAGAAACCGCGGAGAACTGGAGATTGGAACCATGCCGTGGACTATTCGATGCTTATATGTGGATTGCTTAGCTGAATAGGTCATTGCATTGATGAACAGAAATTGTCATGCTTTTCTTTTTTGTTGATCTTTTTATTTTATATATCTAACAGATTTATCAAAGAAATCCTGTCAAATTTGGTACCATTAGATATAGCTTGGTGATGTGGATCTGTAAGCTTATAGGGCTCAAATTGCATTGGTTGCCAAGCTATATACGAAACCAAAGAGATATGAGTGCAAGAACCATTTGTTTCTTATCAGCTAGGATCGCCAAGAATTAGCAAACCAGATTGAAACATGTACAACGAAACAACTGATACTAAGAACATCTCCAAAAGGTCCTAAAAATCTCGATTATTCCAAGTGAACGAAAGGAATACGATAGAAAGCTCTTTTTTTAACCTTTCTTCAATAATTTCTTTTTTTGAGCAAGTCAGCAGGGAAGCTCCCTATCTATTTTTTTTTCATTATTTATAAATGAGGGGTACAAATATTTACAAGCTGTACAAAGGATACAAGGCAACTAGGCCCAAAGAAAAAGAAAATACAAATCATGTTAGATTCTCTCTCCACAGGTTTAGGAGATTTCCCCTACTCGGCTTGGCTTTGGTGCACACCAATCCAAGCTCCTCATTGAAGAGAGGTTTCCAAACTGTGAGGTTGCAGGCTAGGGGCCATTGTCAAAGATGATGCCGTTCCTCATTTTCCAGATAATCCAGTAGGCTGTTATCATGATTTCCCTGAAGATGATACTGCCAAAGTTTGTTCTTGCTTCTATGACCATGTCCAAAGGTTGAAGATTAGTATTCCAATGTAGGTTGATACAGTTCCAACAGCTCTGACTGAAGGAGCATTCAAAGAAGAGGTGAAAAGCACTCTCTTCCACTCCATTGTTGCAAAGGACACAGCTGTAGTCATCTATGGCTCTGTCTTTTCTTCTTAGAAGATTTCTTGTATTGAGCTTATCTCTGAGAAGCAACCAAAAGAAAAATTTGTGTTTGCCTAGATTGCCCGAGGACCAGAGCCATGGGAACAAGGGTGAAGCTTCCAAAGTTCCAAGAATGTGTTTGTAAGCCTTTCTTGTATTAAAGCTACTAGAACCCCATGTGTATGTCCAGCTATATGTGGCCTCTTCATCCAAGTTTCTGGCCTCTAATAGTTCCTGTAGCTCTGACAATTGCTCTACTGCCTGACAAGAAAGGGGAAGACTGGAAATTCTATCCAGGTCTTGCTCAAGGAGGTAGCTGAATGAACATTTTGGTTTTCTAGAGAAAGAAAGCAAATGAGGGAAGGAGTTTTTTTAGGATACTGCCACTCCAATTATCAGCCCAAAGCATAACAGAGTTGCCTTTATTAGGAATGCAGATTGAGAAATTTCTGAATTTTTCAAACAGCTTTAAAACATCTTTCCACCAGAAGGATTCAACTGGACTTCTAGCATGGGGAGGGGTCTGTGTATTTCCATAGAACTTAGACCATGTTATTAATCTCACCCATGGTAAGTCTGCACTGTTGTAGAATTTATCTAGGTGCTTGAGGAGCAAAACTGAATTTTGTGTCTTCAGATCAATAATTCCATGTCCTCCTTCTTTTGGTGCAAGAGCTTCAATAATTTCTAATAGTTGCTTGCTAAAAATCAAAAGCCGGGCGCCAACAGGAGAGGAAAACTAAGAGCAAGGCTAATAATACAGCCTGCTGCAGGCTGTATGAATCTTTGTAGCCCATCTATCAGCCTACCCATGTAGTAATTAGTTCTTTACTATTAATATTCGCAAAAAAATACTCTTCACTATTAATATATGGTCTCACTTTCTTCTCTCACAAAGTTTCTTGGTTGTTGTGCATAACTAGCTGCAAATTTATAGCCCATTTTCCTTCTCTCTCTCATCTTCTCTTTCCTCTACATCAACATCCTACCCGCCTACAGTCTATTATTATATTTGCTCTAACATGGCCATGAGAAACGTGCAGAATTAATGTTATAATTCATGGCTTGTTGGCATCAATTTCAAAAAGATGCACCATTTGGCCTCGTTCGTTTCGCTGAAAAAACAAACCGAAACACTGTTTTGGCTGATTTGTTGTGAGAGAAAAATACTCTTCAACAAGCTAAAAAAGACGGATTATAAGAGAAACGAACATAGCCTTTATTGCTTCATCGAAAATGCACGTGACTCTAATTTTCAAGAAATAAAGGGTGCATCTTTTCCGATCCGAGCTAGGATTTATTACCCATTTAGTGGAAGATGCACAGGCCGTTGATGGCTGCATGAGAACAGAAGAAGACTCATAAAATACCCCACTAAGATGACCTTTCACTTGCTTTTACTTATGCTTATGTTTAAGCCCAGCTAGGAGGGATATTTCTAAGGGAGAATTATGTATTTGGCACTAAAACAAATTAGTCTTCCGCATTTGACACTAAAAAATTTAAACTTTCTTTGAAATTTCCTTCCTTAGATAGCATTGCCGTCCATTTGGGCTACTAACGGTGTCAAGTGGCTGGTAAAATGACATGAATACCCTTCTTTGTAGTAGAAATACATGATGCCAAATAGAGAAATAATAGATGGACAGGTTGTCAAATAAGAAAATTATAAATATCACAAATATATTGTGAACTAAAACATGGAATTTTGATAATCGAAATCTGCAAATAAATAAATAATAAATTTTAAATTTTAAGGCAAGAGCAGGTCCCGCTGGGGTAGGCTTAGCACGGGAGGGATTTGCCCTGTCTAGTTAGTGTAACACCCCTGGTGTTACGAGCTCGTTTAGCATCGAGATTTAGGCCTAAGAAATTTTTTCGAAACGAGTATCTTGAATTTTTGATTTAAAACATACTTGATGTGATAAGTGAATCCTGTGTGACTTAGTTTTATGGACTCAAATAAACGCCCAAGTCAAATTACTTAGTGCGTAAAGATATTCAGGAATGTTGAATGACAATTCTAGCCAATAGATAGCGAACGGTTTGCTCTATTAGATTAAACAGGAAAAGCAACTTTTATAAATAAAATGAAATACATTAATAAATAGAACGATATATATAGTCTTGGTCTAGTAACATGTTTTTACGTATAGACTCGTTTTAGTCCCTACGATGAGTAGGTAACGCACCCGCGACAGCTGCCTGTCTGGTCGCCTCATAAATTTAACGTGATTGGTGTGAAAGCACGTAACAAACGAGAGATAGCGCAACAGCTTCATTTACTTTTCTTAGCGCGGCGTACAGCGTACTCGCCTTGCTTTGTAATTATGCACCGCCCCGTCTCCCGTCGTGGCTCTGCACCCCGGCGTGTCTGTTTGCCTCGCGCCAAGTCTTTTGCTGTTCGCCAACTGGGCCACGCGCTCGTGGTCGCTGTCCGGTCCATCGCATCATCTCTGCAGCCATGAATGCCTCTGTCGCTCAGTCATGCCACGCCAAGACAAGGCCAGGCCGGGTCACCTCCGTGTCGCTGCTGCTGCTCCCGCTCTGCACCAGCGCCCATCCTTTTTCCTCCTTGCGAGCATGTCCGAGCCCTAGAGCACCGCCGCTGTGGCCACGCAGTCTGTTGTTTCCCCTTTTCCCTTCGCGTGTGCGTGCACGGCTCTGCCTCACCTCCTCTCCTCCATGCACAGCGGCGCCCCTCCTTCCTTCCCCGCGAGCGAGCCCCCAGCCGCGCTGGTCTGATGCCCCGCAACACACGCCATGGCCGCTCCCACCGTGCCCTGCCCCCTTCGCGTGGGCAGGCGAGCGCGCGAGTTCCCATGCCCTCGCTGGACCGCAGTCCTAGCTCCGGCTCGCCCTCCCCGCTCTCTCTCGGCTTGCCTGCTCCACCGGGCCACCGTCGCTGCGTCTCCCTTCCACCGTCATTTCCCGCTTCCGTCGCCGGCCACCGCTCACGCACGAGCGTGCGAGCCTCTCGACCCCATGCTGGGCCTACTGCTCCACGGCGCTCCCCCTCTAGGGCCGCTCCTTCACCTCCATCTCCATGCACCGAATCACAGTGCCTTCTTCCTCCACTGCGCCACCCGTCCTGACCGCGCCACCGCCCCGAACCACGCCGAGCTCTGCACCGCCTCCCTGCTCGGCTATCGCGCGAACTCCGGCCGCTGTGCAGCTGTGCCCTCGCCTTCGCGTTACGGACGCCGCAACCTCACCATCGTGTCGCCGGAGGCCGCCGCGGCTCCTGCTCGGGCCTTCGCCGTGCTGCTCGCACGCGGCCAGGCCGCTATGCCCTGCCCCGGCACGAGCAGGGGCTAGCTAGGGGCACGCCTTGTCCGCCCGGTGCCTAGGAGCCCAACCTTGCCAGCCTCTGCGCCCCGTAGCACCTTCACCGCCAGCTACAAGCCACCGCGCCCGCCACACCTCTACGGGCCACGGCGGGGAGAGCTTTGGCCAAGCCTGTGCGTTTCCAAGTCTGCCGCGGCCCCGCAGCCGGTTCCCCGCCACCACCATGCCATCCTCCATGCCGAATCGCCGCCGACCTATGATCCCCTACCGTGCTCTTCTTTGTGGAGGAAGAAAAGGACCCTGGGGTAAGGAATAAGTCTTTCCAGGGTTCTCGATGCAAAGTCAGTGACTCATATGAATAGTAGCATACCAAATAGCATCATAGTAAGAAATGAAAGATGAAAGATGGAAAAGGAAATCTGATTGCTTACCACCTGCTTGAAAGTAGCACAGGTGCTTACATAGAATGGTTAGTTAATGAACTAATGCACTGCTAATAAAAATCGAATATAAGGACGCACATTTAGTAATGCTTCCTGCAGATGCAATAAACCTACAAGCCAGATAGCCTTGCATATCCTTAGAGTCTTTTCTTTCCTCCTATCGGGTAAGCCTTGCTGAGTACAATTGAGTACTCAGGGTTTTATTTTCCCCTGTTGCAGGTGATAGGTGGATGCTAGAGCTGACTCTTATGTGTTGATTCCTCCTGGTGGGCTCAGAGAGGATTTCCTTTACGCTGCGATCATAGTTTTTATTTATAACTCGCACTAAATGTTTTCTAAATAAAAGTTTATAATCTGATGTCATAGTTTATATATCAATGCATTCATCATGTCATGACTAGATATTTATTTCCGCTGTAATTCTGATAACATGTTATATTCTGATGTTAACTTAAATTGTTCATAACTCTGATAATATAATTACATTCCGTTGTTAAATAATAAATGTTATACTCTGATGTTACATGTAAAGTGATATAAGAAATAGTTGAGAATAATGTAAGTTTTATTCTCTCATTTGTGATCCTGATAAAAAAATGTGGATTTTCGGGTTCTCCCTTGGGGTGTGCCCGAAGCGGGCTAACGTAATTTAGTGTTCTCCCTTGAGTACTTAGTGTCTAATGGAAGACAAGTACTCTCTGGGTGGCATTAGATTAGACAGCTTACGCCACGCTTATTAACAGTTAGAAATTGTTTGATGCAGGTTTTAGCACTCGCTCATCTCGCTTTAGTCAGTCCTATATTCTTGTCAGATCATCGCAAGACATGAAGACAACAACAAATAGATATTTCTCCACAAATGTTTAGAATAGTACATGTTTGAGCATCTGGTGCCACAGCTAGCCAATCATCTAGAGTTCTCCACAACTGAACATCAGAAGTATACAAGTACTCATATTTCTCGCTCAATCACCGAAACTACGAATTACTCCATCTGTCCCTAAATATTTGTCGTCATGATTTGTGTGCCAATAACTTTGACTCAATTTATATAAAATACATATAATATTTCTATCTCCAAATATATTTATTAAAAAACTAAATTTAAATATCTATCCAATGATCGATCAGAGGCGGCCTAACCACTGACTGCAAGAGATCGATCAGAAAATCACAGAATTGCAGACACTGCTTGTCGGTGCAGAAAGTGACCAACACGTAAATATTTGTAGTTTTGCCATACCTTGTGATCGGAGGTGGCCTAGCACTCAATGACACAGGGTTTATACTGGTTCAGGCACCGTGCCCTACGTCCAGTTTGAGTCGGTCAGTGACTTTATTCCTGACCCCAGGTGCTCGAAGTTTGCAGTGGGGTTACAAACGAGAAGGAGAAAGATGGGGGTACAAGAGGTCTGGTCGGACTCTGGTCAGAGGGGCCGAGAATGACGGGAGCTCCGCTATGTGTTCGAGCGTGTGCTCAAGGTTCGAACCTGGTGGTTCCGCTGTGGTGTACAAGTGAACTTGATCGATCTGAATCAACTTATTTGTTGGGAGAGAGCGCATCCCCTTTTATAGATGAAGGGGATGGCCTTACAAGTGTGAGGGAGAGAGTACATATGCTACTAAGTCTTGTTGCCCACATCGATGTGTACAGGATGATGGTAGGCGCCCACAATACTGTTGAATGTCAGATGCACATGGGAGGTTGCGTCGTCTTTTTTAGGTATGACAGATGTCGGCACCTGCTATACTATTGATGCCGAGAGGCATGCAGGGGGTTTTACCATGTTCGCCTGCCATGGTAAATGTCGGTGCTCAGAACACTATCGATGCCTCAGAGGCACGTGGGGGGAGCCTTACTGTATTTGTCTGGTATGAGAGTTGATGACGCCCACAACACTGTAGGTGAAAATGTCGGTGCCTACAACACTGCTTGCATCCTATCATGCCAGGGAGGTCATAGGGTGCTATCCTGTAGGTGTACAGGGTACAGTCATCGGTATTGCGGTTGACTTGAGTGTGCTGACTTACTTTCTCCGTCTGTTTCCTGGTCCTTACCGAGCGGGTGTCCTCGGTCGGTTGGTCCCAGTCGGCTCTGATTGCGCTAGCTGGAGAGGAGCTGTAAGCAGGGGTTCAGTGCATTCCCAGTCAGAGAAGTGGGTCGGAGTCGGAAGTGGTGTTTGGCCAGACCTTCTGGTCGGAGAGGCCGTCCGGAGGTGGGCTAGAGACCGAAGCGAGCGCTCCGATCGGAGAGGTGGGCCGGAGTTGGAAGTGGGCGTCGTTCCTCCTTGGCCAGGCCACCCTATCGGAGATTGGATCATCCTTTTGGCCTGTCGTCTAGGTATTTGGGCCGGCCCATGAGTTACGCGTTGCTCGCAACATTGTCTGTTGGGCCGAGGGAAGCCGGTCCATGAGGGTCCCTGGGTTTATGAACCCGATAGGAGCCCCTGAGCCCTCGACGATTCGGGTAGAAGCGTCTGGGGGATTTTTGTCTTGACGGTAGCCGCGGGTGTAGCCCTCGAGCCCCTGGGCGATTCAGGCAGAATCGTCTGGGTTTTTTTTCATGTTGCTGGCGAGGGAAGTTTTTGTTTTGTCAGTGGGTACGCACGAGCGCACCCGTGGGTGTAGCCCCCGAGCCCCCGGGCGATTCGGGCAGAATCGTCTGGGGGGGTTTGTCAGTAGGCATGTGTGTGTGTTTTTTAGTCGAGACGGAGTTGTTTAACCAAGGCGTCGTTGCGCAGCCGAGGCGGTTAGTTTAGGGATCGGGCGAGGCGAAGTTCGTGGATCCTGGCGTCGGTGCATCCCACACAGCTGAGGCAGTTAGTTTGGGGATCGGGCGAGGCGGAGCTTGTGGATCTTGGCGTCGGTGTAGCCCGCACAGCCGAGGCAGTTAGTTTAGGGATCTAACGAGGTGGAGTTCACGGATCCTGGCATTGGTGCAGCCCGTGTAGCCGAGGCAGTTAGTTTTGGGATCGGGCGAGTTGGGGCTCGTGGATCCTGAGCTCAGTGCAGCTCGTGCAACCGAGGCATTTAGTTTAGGGGTCGATTTGAGTTTTGTGAGTTACCCCATCCTCGGTTTCTCACAACCGGAGGGGCTGAGTTTTGTCGTTTCCCTCGATCACTCGGGCTTGAGTGACGCGCTCGGTGAGCTCGCTAACGGGTATGATCGAGTGGAATCTGGGTCCGTTGTTCATGACAGGGTTGGCATAGCCCTCTTGTGACATTCCACTTCTCCTTTACCTGTAACCCGATAGATGCCTGGGTCATTTCGGATACCGATCCGGGTGGCCCGCTGGCCTCCCCTCGATGGAGATTCTGTGGGTTTGGCAGAGGTTTAGGATCGAACGAGAAGGTTGAGATGACCCTATCCGCTTTGGGGCAGATTGGGCGAGGGCTGCATGGGGCTCATCTACGTTTTCTCCCCTGGCTCTGTTTGACGTGACATGGGTCGGCCTTCGAACCTCGGTCGGTCGTTGCTCATGTTGAATGAGGCAACTGCCGCTTCGTGACGCAACACGAAGCGTTATGATGCATTTAGCTGCATCTGCGATGCTTTAGTTCTCAAGCCCCAGGCGATTCAGGCCCGAATCGTCCAGAGGGCGTGGGCATATGGAATGAATGAATGTATGGACGTATGAATAATTATAAAGAAATAGCGGGGGTTGGTAATGTTACCTTGATGACTCGAGTGACGGGGTTTGAAGAGCTCCAATCAGAAATGTTCGACCAGGACCTGTGCTCGTCGTTCGTGACGGAGTCAGCATGGGCTACATGGGGTGTCCCTTTGCTCCTTACCTATCTCTCGGTGTTTTCCTGAGCCGTTCGATTGACTTAGGAAGCCCGATGGTCTCTCCCGATGGAGATCCCATTGTTTGGGATTTTTGAAGTCCCGCCAGGGAAGGCGGAGAGCCGCCTATGCATGGTGGTGCTTTGTTTTTCACGCCCGGTCGTGCAGTAGTGGTGGGCCATACCGAAGCCATGTCTCGTCTGATCAGGCGCCGTTCCGTCGGGCAGGGTGCGTCTCATTGGTCAGGGCGTGTCCCATCGTATCCCATCTGCATTAAATTGGGAAGGGAGAGGGTTTTTTGCCCCCGTTGTTTCGCTTTTCTCCGATCGCCGTGCCTTCCCCAACTGCTGCGCCCTTTTCTTTAAGTAGGAGAAGGGAGAGGGCTTTCGCCCCGTTCCTTCGCCTATTCCTCATCTGCCATCTCTTTCTCTTTCTTTCTTCTCGCCAAGAGCATCTGAGTGCCGCTGTGGTTCCTAGGAGAGAAAAGGGAGAGAGCGAGGGAGGGGAGAAAACTCACAAATCCATTCGTGAACTCGGAGTGAAATGTCGAACAGGAGGTCATCCACTGTGAGGGAGTCGGTGCTGGAGGCCTTCGCCGTGAAGGTGTTTCTGCCGCCAAAGGAGGTGGCGCACTGGAGGGCTCCTGGGAGGGAGGATTTCCCACAACCTCGGCCCAATGAGGTGGTTTCCTTCCTCGCCTTCCACGAGCGTGGGTTAGGATACCCCGCGCACTGGTTCCTGCGTGGGCTCCTCAATGAGTGGGGTCTAGTGCTACAACACCTCAATCCAACTGGGGTGCTACATATCATCGGCTTCATCACCGTCTGTGAGGCCTTCCTCGGGATGGAGCCGCACGTGGACTTCTTTCGGTGGCTATTCTCTAGGCAAACTTTGTCGGGGGGGAATCCGCCCGAGGCCACGCCGGTGGGGGGCTTTGCCCTGTAGAAGAAATCAAGTGTGGGGGGCTCGTATCCCGCATACATCCCCTGTGAGTCCAACCGGGGGTGGCACAGGGAGTGGTTCTATATCAGGAACCCGGGGGGGCGCATTCCCAGCGGTAACCGGCGAAAGGCCGGAGAGGCGGGAAAGTTGGTCGTGGGACCCTTCCTGTTGGGAGAAGAAGAAGGTGGAGATCATCGAGGTGGAGCTCCAGAAGCTCGTGCGGCATGGCCTTGATGGGGTGTGGGTGTTCCACACCCTCTACCACCGTCGGGTTGCTCTGTTGGCGGAGAGGGCGTGACAGATGTGGAAGTACAGGGGCCCGATGGACCCCGATCGTGCGTCGCCGGAGGAGCTGCCGAATGATGAGGTATAGAGTCGCCTCGACCGGGTGTTGCAGCTGAAGCCCAAAGAGAAGGTCGATGGAAAGCCTGGACCTCTCAACGCCTCGGTGGTGTCCAAACTGGTATGCTCCCCTCTCTTAACTCCGTGTTCTTTTTCCCTTTGCTTTCCTGCTTTTTTTATTTTGAGTCGCCTGTTTTGTAGGGACTTGAAGCTTATAGGTCCCGGCCGCACCTTCCGAAGGGGCCATAGGGCGTGGCTCGGTAGGCCGCCCAGAAGGAGGTGGCGGATGCCAAGAAGAAGAAAGCCGAGGAGGCTCGGCGGAAGTGTGAGAAGGAGAAGGAGATCGCCCAGCGCGTGAAGGCAGGGGAAAATAGGAGCGACGTCAAGTCAGAGCTCAAGTCGGAGGACCCCACAGAGGTGGGGGATGACATGATTTTCTCCGAGGAGGAGGAAAGCCGAGAGGTCGTTGTGACCTCGGCGAAGCGTCGCAATCCTGCGGCCGTGTCCGCTGGCGGTGAGCAGGAGGTGGAGAGGCGCAACGATGTTCCTATGCCGAGGAAGCATGCTGCAAGCGCGGACGCGGTCGGTGAACAGGAGGCGAAGTGGACACGGTCACCGCGCCCTTCGATGGCATCGTTGGTCTTGTCCCCACCTGTCGTGGGCGCGGCCGAGCAAGCCAGGTGGTCAGAGGAGTGGGCTTGCACCCACGCGTCGCTGGGGCCGGTGCCAGTGCGTGACTCACAGCGGGAGGATGCCTCGCTTACTGCTTCGGTCGGCGTGCCCCGAGCCGAAGGTCGTGGTGGCTCGTGGGCCGGGCAGGAGCCGGTTGGGTCGACTCTGCCCCCGGCTGAAGTGAGGGGGCGTGGGTCATAGCCCGGGAGTGGTCCTCGCCCTGCAGGTCTATCGTCATCGGGTCAGGGCTTCAGAGTCGTACCGCTTTCATCCCGGTATGCCTTTTTGTTCCTTTTCGATTTTGCTTTTGAGTTTTTTGGAGTATGACTGACCTGTATTCTTTTTTGACAGCGGCTGGTCGCTAACGGGGTTGAGCATCGCCCCAACTCCCATGTAGGAGGTTTGGAGGCCCACCTTGCAGCGTGCCACGGTGAGCGGTGGGGAGAGCAGGGTGGCGGCGGTGAGTCCTTCCCTTTCGAGGGTGGTGCCTCCCAGGTCAGTTGCTAGTACGGCAGTAGCGGCGGCGACGGTGTTGGCGGCTATCCCGGTGGTGACGGCGGAGGCTACGTCGGAGGTGTCCCTCGTGGCCCCTCCTCCACCGGCTGCGGCGGAAGAAGAGAGGGAGACCGGGCTTCCTGCTTTGCTAGGTGGAGGGCTACACGGCTCACCTTCCCGGTCAGCGTTGAAGGTGCCGGGAGATGTGGCCGGGTTGGAACCGGAACATCTACCGATGGCCCGTGAAGACTAGGTGGTGGAGATCCCCTCCGACGACGAAGCGGATGATGTGGTGGAGCTGCTGGCACCATCGCGGGAGCTGGCGGTGGTCCGGTCGGAGGCTAAACCCTCCAGCGGGCTGGAGGAGACTGACCTGGGGTGGCCCTGTCTGAGGACCCGACGAAGGTTCGGTTCATCCTTCGAGATTCATAGGAGTGCCAGCTCTGGGACATCCTCGGGGGGAGAGGACTTACCATGGAGTCCGATCTTGCCAAGCTATCGGTGAAGCTTGAGGATGCCCAGGAGCGGGTTAAGTCCGTCTAGCAGTTGGTCAAGGTCAACCTGCGCCACGCCGTAGATGTGAGTGTCCCACACTTGTCCTTGACCCCTTAGTCTCTCGTTGGTTGCATCAGCATGCTTGCTTCTCATTTTTGCAGGGTCTGCAGGAGATGTTGTGCCGCAAGTCTTGTTTCCTTCGGATGGAGCAGGTCCGGATGGCCTAGTTTGAGCACCAGCTGGAGTCTGCCCACCGCGAGTCCCAGGACCGGGCGGCGGAGGCGACCGAGGCGTGGGTGGCGGAGCAGCTCACGGCGAAGTGGGCGATCGCCGCCGAGCGGGGGCTTGAGGCGGCGAAGGCCCGCCAGGCGGAGACCGAGGTGACGCTACGAAAGTCCCTGGCAAACACCGAGGCGGCACTCCGAGGTACCCTAGAGACCTTGGAGATGGAGCGGAGCGCCCTGGCGTCGGAGCGGAAGGCCCAGTCGGAGGCTGACCAGGAAGTGCTCGTGCTTCGGGGCCAGGTGATGGGGACGGAGGAGGCGAACGCCCGACTGCGTGAGCAGGTGACCCGGCAGGCGGAGGGACTCTCCGTCCTCGAGAACTCCTGCCTCAGTACATACCTTTTCTGTTTTTCATCATGTTGGTTTCTTCCTTTAGCTTGCTTCTGTGCTTGTCGCCCTTCTTCCAGAGCTGGGCGGAAAGGTGGAGTCATTGGAGCGAGACCTGGAGACGTCCAAGGCGACGTTTGGCCAGAATGCGGAGGCGCTGGCCAAGTCCCTTGAAGAGCGACGTGCTCTTAAGGGGGAACTTGACCAGATCCACAATGTTGCCCAGCTTGTCATCTCAGAGGTCTTTGGCTCGACGCCAAGTACCAGCTCGCCCGCCATCCGGCTGGCGGAGGTTCTAGATGAGGTCCGGGCCCTCATCACCGAGGGACTATGCTACGGAGCGTCGAGTGTGTTGACTTCGGTGGTGACGTATCACCCAGACCTGGACTTCACCACCATCTGCAGCGGGTATGTCGACGGCTTCAGCATGGAGGACATCCAATCGCTCGGGGAGGGCTTGCTGCCACACACAAGGTTGGTGGCCGAGCAAGTCTCCGCGCAGTGGGTGATGGATGCTCGCCATGCGGACATGGCCGGGAGCGTGCGTCAGGAGGACGTCACCCAGCCTGCAGATGGCGTGGAGCCTGGGTCGGAAGTGGATGTTGCCCCGCCTTCAACCGAGCTGAATGTCGTCCAATCGGGGAGCGAGCAGCCCATGCCTTCGCCGGTCGCACCGACAACAGATGCCGCTGGGTAGCCATAATAGCTTGTAAAGTATAAGTAGTTTAGCAGATGTAAAAAGTTAAGTTCGTAGGGGAGCCCCCGTGTAAACGTTCTTGTGTACTCAATGACTACAATCGGTTTCGTTTTTTGTGATGGAATCACTCCGTTCGGGGAAGCTTGTCCCCTTCGTTTCTTAGTTTTACCTTAGCATAATTTTGTTTTTTATTCTTTCTTTTTCGCACTTGCCCATTCGTCCCATAGGCTGCAACCTTAGGAGCCCGGGCGTGGCCCACGAGGCTCAGCTGCTCGTAACCGTAGGTAGAGGCGGGGTGCGATCGGTTGGAATATTTGAAACAAAGCTACGTAAGGTAATTTAAAGGAACGAACTACCCTTTTGTTTGGGTAGGAAGGAGTTTTACCATATGATAGTAAACGAAAAGAGAGGTAGTAGTGCATCCCCGTGGAGCCCCCGAGCGACCTAGGCCGAAAGTGTTCGGGTTGGGGCGCTTTTATAGGAGCAAACGTTAAGTAAATAATGGTAAGACTGAATTTTAGGGGAAGAAACGACATAGCTGTTCCAAGCGTTGGTGATAATGTTGTCATTGTCGTCCTTTAGTCGGTAGGCGTCCAGTCAGATCACCTCGACCTTATGTCGTCCGGATCCTTACCCGCTACACCCCCTTTCTTGGCCGCTGCTTCTTCGCCTTTTTCTTCCTTTGGCCCGCCGGCCTATCGCAGAAGGCGCTTGAGGAGCTTACAGTCCTTGTAGAGGTGTTTGATGGGGTAGGACTGGTTGGTGCATGGGCTCTCCATGAGCTCCTTGAAGTGGTTCGGAAGGTCCTGCTGGGGCTGCTTGCCCGTGTGATCAGCCGTGGTGACCAACACGGAGTTGGCCGGTCGGCGGGTATCTTTTCTATTCTTTTCCCCCTCTGCATGGAGGGGCCCTCATCTTGATCCTCGCGCTTGGCCTTGCCTTTGCCTCGGCCTCCGTTGAAGCATTGCGGGAGCGACGCTCTCTAGATGCGTTGGGCAAAGGCCCGTGGTCCTAGACCATCTAGTCTAGGACTCCGGTCGTCCGACCGGCGATCGCGCATAGGGTGTGTTTCACCACTCCTTGTGATGATCTGGTCAGGGTCTATGTCGCCTGCCATCACTGTCACTCGATGGACGTCATCATCAAGCCGGGACTGATGCCGGTTGCTAATGACGCTGCGAGCATCTTGGTTTGGCCTGAGCCGCTTACGTACAGGCGGTCGGTATGGAGTGGGCGCCAGGTCAGATCGGGACACAGATGCAGCCTCCTGTGCCGCGCTCGGCAGCTGTAGCGGTGAGCGGGTGGAGTGATTCGTCTGGTGCGTCCCCGCTCCCCTGGTGGGGAGAGAGGTCGTGAGTCGGTGTCGCGATGCGGAGCTCTCTGCCTGTTGAACGGCGGCGGTTTCCACCAGTTCCCGGAGGTTCCGGTGGATCGCCTGTTCCTGGGGGTCGTTCGGCTCGGGAAGGTCGCGCAGAAGCATTGCCATAGCGGCGATGTTCTGATTAGCCCGAGCGAACTGTGGGGGATAGTCCCCCCCATCCATGATGTTGCGCTGGACCTGGCGGGCGCGACCCCGGGCGCCGCTCGCCGGTTTATGCGCATGGGGCGCAGTGCGGTGCGCCGAGCGCGCCGGCGCAGGTGGCGGCTGGTTCTGCCGCCGTTGTCATAGCTCGTCGCCGTGCTCCCGTGTGAGCGCGAGGGTCCCTGCACGAGGGTTCAAAGGGGTGTGAGTCTACAAGGACTCTGCTACCATCGGCGGCTGTTCCAGAGCTTCCGCCATAGCGCACTCCTAGGACGGACGGTGGCTAGGCGCCATATCGCCGATGCTGGAGCCGTCACTCTCAACATCGTCATCCATGAGGTCGAGGAAACAGGTGGGAGCATAGCTCGCCATCCCCACAAATTCGGACATGAGAGGGGGCGGCGCCAGCATCCTTCAGAGCCCCCGAGCGTACGCATCCGTGGGGGACGTGAGGCCGTAGGGGAACCAGTCACATGGTGGTAGCGGCGGGGACAATGGGGTCCCTCCGTATAATCGACGGAAGATAGAGAATAGCAAGTAAATAACAGCATGTACATTACTTACAGCGGGGTTTGAGCAGAGAGTTTGCTCGGAATGAAGCGCAGGCGCCTCATCGTTGAAGTCGTCGTGCGTCCCGGAGCCGATGGAGAGCGCCCCTCCGATGGGCGCCGGAACGAGTGCCTCCTCGTGGAGGTGTAGTACGCCGAGTCGGTCGGCGACGAAGTCGAGGCTTCCAAAGAGGAAGGCCTGGGACGGCTCGAAGACGGGTGGAACCCACATCCCAACAGGTGGGAGTGCGGGAAACTCCAGTGAGCCAAAGCGAGTCGTATCGCTTGAGCCCGCCATGGCGAAGGTGGCAGAAAAGTGGGCCATCCGATGACTAAAAGTATTGAACGTACATCATCTTCCCCACGGACAGCGCCAACTATCTGTGCAGAAAGTGACCAACACGTAAATATTTGTAGTTTTGCCGTACGTTGTGATCAGAGGTGGCCTAGCACTCAATGACACAGGGTTTATACTGGTTCAGGCAACATGCCCTACATCCAGTTTGAGTCGGTCGGTGACTTTATTCCTGAGCCCAGGTGCTCGAAGTTTGTAGTGGGGTTACAAACGAGAAGGAGAAAGATGGGGGGTACAAGAGGTCCGGTCGGACTCTGGTCAGAGGGGCCGAGAGTGACGGGAGCTTTGCTATGTGCTATGTGTTCGAGCGTGTACTCGAGGTTCGAACTTGGTGGTTCCGATGTGGTGTACAAGTGAACTTGATCGATCTGAATCAACCTTTCTGTTGGGAGAGAGCGCATCCCCTTTTATAGATGAAGGGGATGGCCTTACAAGTGAGAGGGAGAGAGTACGTATGCTACTGAGTCTTGTTGCCCACGTCGGCGGGTACATGATGATGGTAGGCGCCCACAATACTGTTGAATGTCAGATGCACGTGGGAGGTTGCGTCGTCTTCTTCAGGTATGGCAGATGTCGGCACCTGCTATACTGTTGATGCCGGGAGGCATGCGGGGGGTTTTACCATGTTCGCCTGGCACGATAAATGTCGGCGCCCATAATACTGTCGATGCCTCAGAGGCACGTGGGGGGAGCCTTACCGTATTTGTCTGGTATGGGAGTTGATGGCGCCCACAACACTGTAGGGGAAAATGTTGGCGCCTACAACACTGCTTGCATCCTGTCATGTCAGGGAGGTCGTAGGGTACTATCCTGCAGGTGTACAGGGTACGGTCCTCGGTATTGCGGTTGACTTGAGTGTGCTGACTTACTTTCTTTGTCTGTTTCCTGGTTCTTAACGAGCGGGCGTCCCTGGTCGGTTGGTCCCAGTTGGCTCTGATTGCGCTAGCCGGAGAGGAGCTGTAAGCAGGGGTTCGGTGCATTCTCAGTCGGAGAAGCGGGTCGGAGTCGGAAGTGGTGTTTGGCTAGGCCTTCCGGTCGGAGAGGCCGTCCGGAGGCGGGCTGGAGACCGAAGCGAGCGCTCTGGTCGGAGAGGTGGGCCAGAGTTGGAAGCGGGCATCGTTCCTCCTCGGCCAGGCCTCCCGGTCGGAGATTGGATCGCCCTTCTGGTCTGTCGTCTAGGTATTTGGGCCGGCCCATGAGTTGCACGTTGCTCGCAACGTTGTCTGTTAGGCCGAGCCTTTGTTGGGAAGCCGGTCCATGAGGGACCCCGGGTTTATGAACCCGACACTGCTACACCAAACGGACAGAGCAAGCACGCTAGCTGACTGGAGCGCACGCAGGACACAAGGGGCCGGCTTGGGTCTACTCGAGCACGGCACCGAACTGAGCACGTGGACGCACGGGAAAAAGCACAACGCGCACCGATCGGTCGGGCACCTGGGCAAAGGGCAAGCACCGCTCAGGTGAGCGCGCACGGCTCCTGAGCGCACGTCGCTGGTAGTGCTGCCGCTAAGGCCGCTGACGAATGAATAGATACAGTGGCTATTCATTCGTCAAGTTATCTGACTAGATACAATAAGAGCGGATCATCAGGCATCTGCTACACCACACAAATTCTACGATAAGTTTGTGTTATATGTACCCAAAATGAATAAAACTTGACTTGCAATACCCTCCGGTCAAAAGTACAAAATATGACCACAACACATGCATTTCTGGCAGCATCGAACGCATGCATGTCAGCTATTCTCTCGTAGTCGTAGGGCCTTGACGAGAACAACGCGCGCCAATGCTTAACCAAACATGAAAACTACTCTCTCGTTTTCTGAACCGCATAAGCAAGAGCTGCTCTTTCATCAATGATTGTATTGCCTGGAAAACCAAAAACAACACGTCTAGTGGGCTGTATTTCAAGCTGGTATCTTCTTTCTTAAAAAGCTGAAAAGGCTATTTTCCAAATGATAAAACAGCACAACTAAATCGCAAAGAAACAAAACACTCCTAAATCTAGCTAATAATAAACATAGAAACTAAATGATCTCCGACGTGACTCATACGCCATCTTTCTGACGATCGACCTCCGTGATTAAAAAGAAGACCTATAGGAATTAACAGGTTTTGTTTGGGTGGTTTAATTTAGAAAAGGGGTGCTCCATCAAAAGTATCAAAGCTCATGTTTGACATCATGTGCGTCTCATCACCAGCTTGCTTATTATTTATTAATGATAGGTGATGTGCTCGTCGTCAACCTCGTCAATCTCATGATCTACTTGATTAGTCTCCCACAGACATTCATAGATGCGAATGTCAATGTTGTACCTTGTTTCCAAAAGAAAGAACTACCGCGTGGGTGTTTCTCACTTTCACACCTAATAATTTTAATGTATCTTCCTCATTCTTAACCCAATCACGCTCTTCTTCAATCCCACACGCCAAGCTCCGACGACGTATAGTTTAGTGTAAGTTTCTCCAATAAGGTTTTGGTGTTCAGGCTTTGGCATGATTCCGTCTAATCCTTAAGCTTTAGAGGGCTAGCTAGGGCCAATCTAGCCATGGTGCTAGTGATGATTGGTGAGCAGGTGTTAGCGAGGATGGACTATGAGTAGGTACAACTCAAAATTTGATGGTCCTGATGATGATGGGTTAACAGTGGGAAACGACTTCTCTTTCTGTTAAAAAAGAATGTAATTCTAGCTATATATTTTTACCATTTTTTAAAATAAGGTCCTCATAAAATTTATTTTATAGTATATCTATTTAAAATTATAATTGTTAATATTATTTTTTATAAACTTATAAACATAAAAATAGCTTGACTTAGATTAGATCTAGAATTACAGTATTTTTTAGGTAATATGTATATAGGGCGGGAGATGCTAGAGATAGGTGGCAAAATGTGTAGTGGAGACCAACTATTAAGTGAAAACATACAAACCAATTTAAAAAACATACTTTGGTCATTCATTTTTTTTTAAAAAAAATTGGTGCATCCATAGTGCATACTAATATGTATTCACAGACAAAAGCTGAGATGCAAACTTAAACTAGAAAAAATCACCCAAAAATAATAAATTTCATATACATGTACACTAAAAGATAAAATTCCAGAGATTTTGTCTTCTAGGGCACGTGCATCTGAAATTTGCTATTTTTGTATGAATGTTTCAAAAGCGAGTTTGCATCTCAACTTTTGTATGTAAGTACATATTTGTATGTCCTATGGATGTGCTAATGTCAGATTTTTTGAACAACCAAAATAATCTTTTTTATCGATTTTTATGTTTCTACTAGCAGGTGGTTTGCACTATATATATTTTGCCGAGATAAGTAAATGATAACAGGACAAGGGTAAGTGCGCCTTAAAAGTTCAGTGACGGACTACGTAGGTAAGTAGTCAAAGAGGAGGGAGAAGATGGGGGTCACCTTTACTGTCGGTATCCGACAACGGAAAATTCAAAAAAAAAATCAAAGAACCTGAATTTCACGTATATTTATATATATAAGAGGAAATTTGAGCGTGGTGACAAGAAAATAAAATGATCCAGTCAGATGAAAATATCGATAAGATAAGGCAATCATACGCACGATGGAACAAGGCAGCGATCATGATGGAACGGCAGCGAAGTCCATGCAAAGGATTCACGCGCGCTCAGGGCCAACGGCTGCGCTAGACAGTACTGCCTGTCTGCCTCCCTCGTTTGACCGGACCATGCAGATGCGATTTGCCATGGGATGAGCCTCGTTTAATTAGGACTAGGTGGGCTGGCCGGCTGCGCACAGTCTGGGGACCTTAGTCAACTTGAGCTATTTTGATCGGTACGGATCCAACGTCTAGACGGAGTGAGTACGATGTACGGGGAGACAATTGGTTGATTGAAACGTCTGGACGGAGGGAGTAATTTGTACGTGGAGACAATTGGTTGATTGGAACGTAAAGAGCAGGCGAGGGAGGGGCGCGTTGGGTGTCGGAGGCTGACTAGTCAGACTCGAAGATTCCGGGCTGATCTTCGGGTTCGTTCGTCTGCCTGTTGGGCCGCGCCGGCCACCCGACCTCCTCGTCCAGCTTTTGCCGTCGTGCGTTCCCGCGGCGGCGCGGCCCCGCCATTTTGCCTCAACGGCATGCTTGCATTGCTGCCGCTGGACCTATTTTGTGACAGCCTGGTGACCGTATTGATCGCCCAAGATTTCTGAATAAACAACGCCTGTAACTTTGCAAGTAATAATAGGTCGACCAGGACTCCAGGCCGCACCTATGACCGATGGTTTCAAAAGCGTGGAAGATACGATGCAAAGTGCATTGCAATTTGCAAATAGATTGCTGAGCTTTGGACTTGTGCTTTCAAGTTATGCCTAGTTCTACTGCATTTCATTCTTCGACAAAACGTCCCTGTCGAGACGAAAGTCCTTAACATTGACAAATAGAACGAACTGTATTACAACAAGAAGCCTATTTTCCTCAAAAGAAGAAGAAGAAGAAGAAGAAGCCTACAGTGTTCCCAAGCTACAGCTAAAACCGGGCGGCAAATTGATTGGCCTTTTTACATGGAAGGAAAACTGCATTAGTGCACAAGAAAAGAATCACAATACTAGCCCAGTACTATCTCACCAATACCGGTACTACCAGTGTGGGTATTATTGTAACAAGACCTTCCGGTTTGCTAGAAGAAATGGTGTCCTCAACAATCAGAATACCATGTGCCTTCCGCATCAGATCTTCCTCACCTGAATGTTGTGTGTTGATTGTGATCTCCAGATGGGCTGGTTACCACTTTGAACAAGCCAACAGGCTGTATCTGCCCCTTTGATTGCTAGTGGAATTATTGAGCCGCTGTCAGCCCCTTTGATTGCTACCATGGGAATCATCGGACGTCTTAACTTGTGGAATTATTGAGCCGCTGTCAGCCCCTTTGATTGCTTGGCCATGATGTTTCCGACGTTGACGTTGACCGATGACCGATGACCGAGGAGTCTGTCAAACCCGAATTTTCCGTGCAGTTGCCAATACATGACATTTAGGAAAACAAAAACTAGTGCTAAGATAAGGATTGGTTCGGCACGATTCCGGCTCTTCTTTTAAGCAACTTTTTTTTTATTTAAAGCCATATTAAAAAATGTTTAACAAAAGCAACTCATGGGACAATTTTAATGGGGGTTTCGTGAGAGTTTCGTGAAGATTAAATAAGCTGATATAGTACAGTGTTGATGAAGAGAGATATAGAAGTTTTATGGGATGGAGTGAGTTTCAGGAGATAAAAATAGTCTATATTAGTTTCAACATAGTCTTAGAAACGGTAGATGAAACCTCCACTGAGAGTGGCCTAATGACAATTTCATAATATCGTTAAGTTTGTGAGGTCGAAAGGAACCACGTTTTCATGGCTTCGGCTCCTTAGATCTTACTACACGGAGTAGTTTTTTAGATGTCCGTTTGCAGGGCGGAGCCAAGGCTACTCCAAGAGAGTGATTTATGCTTATGTTCTGTCTAGATTGGCGCTAAAATGTTTAAATTTTGCTTCCCAAATGTTTTTAGTCTTGCTGAAAATACATGCGCTAGTTAAGTATTCATTGGCTTAAAGGTTGCTGCGCTGTGTACAACACCTATCCTGGTTGTGGCTCTACAGCAAGATCCCAGGAAACCGGAGTCATGCCAAAGAGCACTTACATTAATTTACTTGTGTGCACAGTTAGTGCAGTCCTAATAGGACAATGATCATGTTCGCTTGGTTGATAAGCTAGGTTGAAAACTATCGTTGATTGGTTTGTTGTGAGAGAAAAATATTATTTATTCATTGAAAAAGTACGAATTATAAGACAAGCGAACAAGGCCATTGAGTGCAAACATTATTTGTTCGGCTGGTATTAAAGCCGGCTGATAAGCCGACTGAAACTGATTTGTTGTGAGAGAAAAATACTGTAGATTCTAGCTGATAAGTTCAAGCGAACAGGCCCGTACAGCTAAAACCGGGCGGCAAACTAAAACGTCTATATCGAGTTAAACATCCTTATAAAATAAAGATCTGAAAAACAATTGAAAAAAAAATAAGTATAAAAGATCTCCTTGGCATAAGTTCGCACCACGAACAAGTTTACAATCGCAGCCGTGTGAAGCCACCGTCAGCGTGCCCCCTGGAAAACGCCAATCTGACCAGACGGACAAGATTCGTTGAATCCATAATAACAGATACTGAACGGCCGGTGCCTTTTTGTTTCAGCCCCCGTAGACGAGATCAGCGCTTCATTATTAGCATTTGCTCCATCCATATAGCTAGACCTAGACTAGATAGACGGTGTGCCTGGACAGATTGACGCACTCGTTAATCGTAATTGGTGGGAAAGACATGCCCAACTTGCTAGTACGCGTTAGTGATCTTAGTACACAACCACCTATTCTTGAGACCTGCTCTGATCCACGTACAGTTTACGCGTGCCCGGACGATCAAATCATCACGCATCCATCAATTACACACTCCGTCTACACATAGATTACTGGATTAAGGAATCCAGAAATATAAGGGATTCTAGGTACAATTTCTATCAATTTTGGATCAGACTTTGCTTTAATCAAGGATATGAGGGTAATTTCAAATCTTGCTTAATTTGTGCTAAAAGTACCATTATGTATATTTGTGAACTGAATTTTTTTTAGAGTATTAGGCCAAGCCCCGGTCTTTCAACTGAAGTCAAATATGATTGAATTGATCCGTTACAGCATTGGAATTGGCATTCCAATCTAGAACACCAATTGCAAAGAACAGGAGGTAAAAGACCCGGCAACTAGTATCACAAAAACAACCTCTTCAGACCTCCGCCAGCAATGAGAAACATAAACTTCTTCTGACCAAAAGACGCCACTGTCTGTTAACACCAGACTTGGCTCCATGGAAGTCCACCTTGAGTTAGATGGATCCAGATCGAGAACTGAAGATGTCGCAAGCCTGATCTCTTGAACTTTGTTCATCAACAAATCTTTTTTTTTCTCCTTCGGGCATAGAATTAGCCAATTCTGAGCCGTATTCGCTACCTTTCAGAGAAGACATTGCAAACTTCTCCACCTAGCTCTCTGAAAACACATATTATTTCCGAGTTTCCACATAAGCACCAAAATGTAGCAGAAGTAATCATGTTCAGTACAATTAACGCGTTGCTTTCTTGTTACTAAGCCAGAACTTCCCTACACACTCTAGAGTATTACCCAGTTGGGTGTGTTTAAGACCTAAGATAGCATCACCGAAAGCTGTTTAGCTACTACACAATCAAAAAGATGTTGAACAGATTCTTCTTCACAGCAAAACAAACACCTAACATCTTCTGACAGATGCAAAGTCAGTAAGTCACCATTTTCATGGCGCGCCTATAGCAGTACGTACCTTCACGTGAAATTACCATGCACTTTTGTTTTGTGGCTTCAAAGAATCGCTTCGCTTCTTGGCTTGAGAGATGGAATGTGACACAACTTGAATGGCTACAGAAACCGCGTGGAGAACTGGAGATTGGACCCATGCCGTGGACTATTCGATGCTTATATGTGGATTGCTTAGCTGAATAGGCCATTGATGGGTCGCCATTCGGGGAAAAAACGGCAATTGTCATGCTTTTCTTTTTTGCTTTTGATTTTGTTATTTATATATCTAGCAGATTTATTAAAGAAACCCTGTCAAATTTATCCTTCAAAAAAATCCTGTCAAATTTGCTACCATTAGATATAGCTTTGTGATGTGGATCTGTAGGCTTATAGGGCTCAAATTGGTTGCCAAGCTATAGGAAATCAAAGACATATGAGTGCAAGAACCATTTAATTTTTTTCTTATTAACTAGGATCACAAAGAATTTGCAAACTAGATCACAACATGTACAACGAAACAATTGATACTGAGAACATGTCGACATAATAGCGTCGGCAGTTCTCCGAGGGGTATCCCACAAAGGTAAATTGATCGACAGAGAGGCGTGTAATCAAGAACAAGAAGGCAACAGAGACACGAGTTAGACAGGTTCAGGTCGTCAGTATGACGTAATACCCTACTCCTGTGGTCTATTGGATTGTATTGGCTATCGTATGATATTGCGTGTGTTTGGAGGGGTCCCTGCCCGCATTATATAGTCCGGGGGGCAGGGTTATAAGTCGGTTAGATCTGAGAGATAACCGAAAAGTAATAACAGATTACATAAATCTTGGGATCATACGTATTCTAACAGATCTCGTAGTATCTTCAGGATATCTTCCCGGTGTCTTGCGGAAGATGCCGAACACCGTCGTGCCCCGCAAGGCTTCATCTTGTGGGCTGGGCCACCCCTTGGGGCGCAGCCCATGTGGTCTACCGTGGGTATCCGGGGTCGTACCCCCACAGCTAGTCCCCGAGCGCCTTGTACCCGTTGTGCGACGCCGTCTTGAGCTCGTCCGAGCAGATGCGAACAAAGTTGAGCAGTCAAACTCATGGTCCGACCACCTTGATGAGTTGCCGAGCAGTTGTGAACAGTTGCCAAGCAGCGCGAACCATGGCCGAGCAGCGTGAACCGTCGCCGAGCAGCGTGAACCGTCACCGAGCAGCATGAGCCGTCGCCGAGCAGTGTGAACCGTCGCTAAGCAGTGTAACCCAAGTACGGCTTGCCATAAGGGTGTAAGGAGCTCAAGTTCAGAATCAAAAATTTCTTCGCAGTGGACCAAGTGTGCCTACTTAGAGTCCGACCACGAGAAAGGGAGATAGTCTTCTTTAGCTTCAAGAGGCGCGGAGTCTTCCAGATTAAAGCAAGCACACTCACCGCAAGGTGAAGTGTGCCCACTTAGTCCCCGATCCCCGACAAAGATGACATAGTCATGTGGTGCTGTGGTCCAAACTAGAAGAATAGTAAAAAACCATGAAAGCAGACAGCCGGTCCCAGTAGTAGCCCGAGGCGAGAAAAAGCACATTCACTGCAAGGTGAAGTGTGCCCACTTAGTCCCCGAGCCTGACAGTAGGTGACGTGGTCACGTGATGCCAGGGTCAGAAACAGCGGTCAACAGGAGAAAGTCCCCAATGCGGTGAGGAACCGAGACGAGGCCGACGCAGATTCCTCGAGCCACAAGAGAAAATCTTGGAGAAATTAAATCACAGAGAAAATACCAGAGTAATGGGTCATGACAAGAGTAATTATGAGAGCGTAACGGTTGGCGGAGAAGTCGGCGAATATTCGGAGAGCCGTAACAAATCGCGGAGATAAATCGGTGATACAGGTCGCGGTTGCGCGAAAGCCCAGGTAACGGCGCACCTTGCTGTTGCGGAGATTTCGGAGAGAATCAAATCATGGAAACGGTTTCCCAAAAACCCTCGAATGCGAAAGGTTGGGGGGAGTGCTTTATAACTGCGTCGCCGCACCCCGCGCTCCCACCTTTGCCACTTTGCCATTTCATCTTCCTCCTCAGTCCTCACATTTCCAGATTCATAGCCACACGCGCTTCTGCCGCCAGCCCCAATCCGGATCTAAGAGATGGCGCCGAAGAGGGGAGCTATGAACCCAAAGAAGACGAGTGCCAAAGCCAGGCGTGACGAAGAGTGGGTGCCATCGCGCACGGGGGAGGCGGAGCTCAATAAATTGGTGGAGGCGGGCGTTCTTCTTGACCGCGTCACCCCCGGATGGCGGCCGGCCCTCGGTGAGCCCTTCCCAATGCCTCATTCATTCTTGAGGGATTTGTTGGAGTTCTAGGTGATTAGTCTGTGCAATCTCCACCCAAACACCATCTTGCACATCTTGATCTTTATCCACTTCTGCGAGCGCGTATCTAGGGGTTCTTTCGCACTTCAACCTCTTCAGACACCTATTTAGGTTGAAGAAGAAGGGCGGCGGCGGTTCCAAGGTGGTCGGCGGTGTATATCTGCAACTCCGGGACGGAATGGCAGGCGAGTACATCGTTGTTCCGCTGAATACTTCACTGAAAGGGTGGAACGCTAGGTGGTTCTACATGAAGCAGAGCCATCCGACCATCCGTTGCGACGTCGACCACGTCCCGAAGAGCCAAAAGAGCAGATCAGAGAAGCCGAGCAGTGTTGACATGGAGCAAGTGAGGGAGCTCCTTGGCTTGATAAAAGGCGTGAAGACCAACGGTGGACTGGTTGTGGCGAGCTTCATAGTGCGCCGCGTCCAACCCTGCAAGGAGAGGGCCCATGTGGGCTATGACTTCAAGCGTGACGACGACGACGACAGCAGGGAGAGACCAGAGAGGCTGACAAGGGAGGTCATACTAGAGCGGGCCGTAGAGCTATTCGCTCTGTTTGCCTCATTCAGCGTGTCAGTGCAGATGAGGCCCTTTAACTGCACGGACCCGCCTCCTCAGGTAAACATCTCAGCTATGAATTCATGATCCATTATTATTCTGTACCATTGTCGAGCAGTGTGTTAATTGACTTGTGGGAAAATCCATTCGTAGGACCAAGCGGTGTACTTCTTGGGCGTGCAGAGGGGCGATTGGCCGCAGGCAGTAGATGCTCGGCCACCAACACAGCCTGAGGAGGGAGCCGTTAGCATCTCATCAGACTCTGGGGGCACGGACGCTGGTCGAACGGAGAGTCCATTCCCGGTGTCGGAGAAAGTCCGGGGGAAGAGGGCAGCGGCAGACAAGCCGTCCTAGAAGAAGAGAAAAACAGCAGGAGCCGCTCCCGTCAAGCCAGGCGACATCTCGCTTGGCGGTGATCGAACCGCTCGGACGCGGAACGCCGTGATGTCCGAGTGGTCGGATGACGACGAAGTGCTAGTGGCTCCTCCACCGAGCACTAAGGCGCTTCCGCGCAACACGCGCACGGAGGGGCAATCGGAGGTAGGGGAGGGAGTCCCCATGCAGTAGGCGAAGGCAGTCCTCGAGCAGCAGGCGAGGGGAGTCCCAGAGCGGTGGGCGGAGGAGAGGCCAACGGCGGAGACCGTGAGACCTCCACCCTAAAGCGTTGGAATCAACCTCAAGGCCGTAGTTGGGGGCTCTGGTAGGCAGCGTCGGTTTAGAAAAATCTACTGGAAAGCCGATAGGTAAGTACCCTTGTCTTGAAGTTATTTGGTTGTCATATCCTTATCTCTTTTGGTGACCGACAAGTTAATCGATGCAGCCATGAGGGCGGCGGAAGATTTGCCCCCGCTCGCAAATCAAATCGACGAGCAACCGAGGGCTGGTCCGGGCGGAGAGGCAATGCCGGTGGCTCCTGGCCCCAGAGTCCCCGGTGCTCGTGAGTCGCCGACGGAGAGTCAACCGCCTCGTTGATAGACTTGGTGGCGGCGAGAAGCTGGCGCCGATGGTCGATGATGGGTCGGGCGACGGTGCTCGGGCAACGGGCGAAGCCACCGGTCTTCGAGAGCGAGGCTGGAGTCACCGACGCCACGCCGAGGCCGGAGCGGAGAAACCGGCAGCGTTCGAGGAAGCGACGGCGCCCCTACAGGCATCGACAGGCGTGGTCGGACAAATTGTTCGACCACGGAGCCCACGGTGGTGCCTCCAAACAGCGTAATAAGGACGAGGTGGAAGAGATCGAACGTGAGGAATCTCGACCCCAAGTTGTCCGAATCCTCCGCAAGCGCGGTGACGAGGTTATGGTTGTTGAGGAGGAGGACACCACCAGGGAGCCAAGGAGACTGGAGTTCACCCTTGCCGGAGTTATGAAGCAGATCAAGGTCAGTACCGCATCTGTAATGTTCATCTTTAACGTTGGAGATTGTTCTTTTTCATAATCTTGGATGCTGGTAGGAATAACTCGGGATCGCCAAGCAAAGGGCGCCCGACTAATAAAGAGGATGGAGCCCCTCACTGAGGAGAATGAAAAACTTAAGGAGGCAGTGAAGGCAATGGAGAAAAAGGTCTAGAGGACCCAGCGTGAGCGTGATCTTGCCGAATCCAATGGTCGGGACCTGGAGTACCAGAAGGGCGTCCTATCCAAGCAGCTAGCGACCGTGTTCGAACAGCTTCATGGCAAGTCCGAGCAGCTAGAATGGAGCTCCAAGCAGGTGAGGAGTCTTTGCGATCAGCTAGAACGTAAGTCCGAGCAGCTCAAAAGTGTCTCCAAGTAGAGAAAAGGTATGGCATATCGGCGAACTTGCTTTGCATTGCTGAATTATTATTGGTGATGATGACCTTTGTACTTGTAGAGCAAGATACAGAGTTCGGCCAGCTACGCCAGACCACCGAGCAACTCCAAGAGGAGAAGGCGAAGGAGTCATGGCGAGCAGACAAACTGGCTGAGGAGCTGAACGGTGAGTACTTCTTGGTCGGAGTTACTGTTGGAGTAATTTCCTTGCCTGATGGAACCTTGCAATGCTTGCAGACTACTATCAGAGGGTCAAGGCATAGTTTAATGTGCTGGAGCAGGAGGCCAGGACCCAAAGGAACAAGTTCGACGCCATAGTCGCTGGAGTCAAACCGGTGCTCGACTGCGTCGACCTAGAGGTGGCTCCTTAGCCCAACGGTAGGCCGCCGCGCCCGGACACCATCATTGAAAGGTGCAAGGTGGCATGGGAGAAGTTTAGGAGCTTCAACCGCGACGCCATTGTTACCGCCGTTACTCACGCCCTTGCGGTGGTCCGGTCCCACTACCTAGCCATTGACCTTTAGGCGATAGGGGCCAGATTTGCTGGAGGGATAGGCGAGGCGGAGCACCAGCTGCTGGAAGATGAGGTGGAAGACGCGGTGAAGAAGCTGGCCGGCAACATCGACCTGTTCGGCGAGATGGATGGCAATGGCGAAGCTAAGTGATCTGCTCGGAGAGTCACGCTGTATTAACTGGAGAGAGTAGTTAGACTGCGCAAGGGTGCTGTAAGGAAAATAGACCCTTGGCCCATTTACTTTGGATTTTGGTATTTGATGACCAACACAACCAAATTGTACTAATGAACTTGCAAGTGATTGTTTTGTAGTTCAATAGGATGCAAGACGTGACTTGGACGAAGGCGACGTGATGATCCGATGATCAACATCATAAACAAGACCCTAGGAGCACAAGAGAAGACCCAAGATATCAAGCAAAGTCCAAGTATGAAGATAGGAACCAAGCCATACTCAAGATCGTGAAGAAACGAGCTCATAGAAGTGGCCGGACGCTGGACCGGACGCTAGAAGAAAGTGACCGGACGCTCCGATCAAGATGCTTGGCAACAGGCGCGACCGGACGCTGGACCGGACGCTGGTGGCAGATCGACCGGACGTAGGACAACAGAGTTCGATCGAGTACAGACAGGTTCCAGAGCGGCAAAAATGCGACCGGACGCGCCCGGTGGCATGTGACCGGACGCCGCGGCATCCGACTAGTGGATCGCGGCTAACGAAATCGGGACGACCGGACGATCCGTCAAGATGCGTGATCGGCATTCCACAAGAGCGTAAAAGGTGATTTCATCCCCAACGGCTACTTTCTCTGGGGCTTATAAATACAACCCCTAACCGGCCATTTGAGCAGTGTGGAGCTGAGGAAACATACCAAGGGTGTTGATACACCATTTTAGTGATCTCCACTTGCATAGTGCTTAGTGATTCATCGTGTGATTAGCGAGGTGCTTTGCAAAGTGCTTAGGTTGATTAGACCACCGCCATGCGCTTGCTCTAGGTTTAGGCCTAGTGTTTAGTGAGGTTTGCATACCTCTTACCACTGGTGCTTGCGCACACCATTGTTGTACATCGGAGGGGCTTGTAGTCTTGCGAGATCACACCAACCGCTTGTTGTGTGGTCGCCACCGTACCGAGGGAACAAGGCCTGTGGCGTTTTACTAAGCTTGATCATGAAGACGGGCGGGAGTATCCGGGAGAGGCTTGCTGGAAGGCACGTCGGAGACCCACTTATGCGTGGGGAAGGCCCGAGGCTATCCACGGAGTTACCCGACCGGGAGCTTGGCCCTTGCGAGGATTCTTATGTAGGGCTCCAACGAGACTAGGGGAAGCTTGCGCGCTTCTCGATACCTTGGTAAAAATAGCGGAGTCATCGACGGAGTTTGCATATCTCTACCTTGCTCTTTAGCTTCCGTGATTTACATTAATTACATTACTCCTTTATGCGGTAGAGATAGAAACACATTAGTAAAACCGTAGTTGCACATTTAGATAGTTTATCTTTTGCATAGGTTTTGCTAAGGGTAGAAAAAGAGGCCATAGTTTAGGAGTAGATTTTTAAGTTGCCTAATTCACCCCCATCTTAGGCGCCACGGTCCCTTCAGTATAAATAGACATTTATGTATATCTATAAATGTTGTAAAGTAACAAGTGCATGTTTATGCGCTTTGTCGGAATTGTGTGAAAAATCATTGTAATATTAACCCTAACGCAATTATCGTGAGTGTAAGTAGCGTCCGAGCAGTTAGTTTGTTACTGAACTCTTTGGCCTTAGCTAGCCCATAGTCCATAACGTCGAGCGTGGAGCCCGTGCATGTGTAGGAGGAATAGGCGTGACCAAGGAACCTCAACCGGCCACCCATAACGCAGAGCGCAGATCCCGTAGCACGTGTAGGGAGAGATCGGAGACTGGGTCTTCTCCATAGAAAACAGAGCGGAACGTGTGTTGCTCGGCGGTTGGTGAAATAACTTGGAGATAAACATAGTATAAGTGGCGTCCGAGAAGTTAGTTCTTCACTGAGCTCTCGGTCTTGGCTAGCCCATAGTCTATAACGTTGAGTGTGGAGCCCGTGCATGTGTAGGAGGAACAGGCGTGACCAAGGAACCACAACCGACCACCCATAACGCAGAGCGTGGAGCCCGTAGCACATGTAGGTTGAGATCGGAGACTGGGTCTTCTCCATAGAGCACAGAACAGAACGTGTGCTGCTCTGTGGTCGGCGAAACATTTCAGAGATATGGAGAAATGTAGTGGAGTGTTTATGGCGATCACATATTGGAGATATGGAGAAACATGGCGGAGCAGTTATGGCGATCTCGTATTGGAGTTCAATAAGGAGTAGCTTAGAGCTCGGCGACCATAAGTGGAGATTAAATCGTAATGGAGAAATAATGGAGACAAATTATGGCGACCAAAACTTTATTCATCATGAAGTGGAGAATACATATCTAGAGTGTTTCAAGGATAGAAACGTATAAGGTGCTCGATGTGCCATGAATTGGGGAGATCAATTTCATCCAAGTCACATAGCCGATAAGACCTTGGTCGGATAACTTCTTTGACAACATAAGGCCCTTCCTAGGGGGAGGAGAGCTTGTGCATCCCTTTGGTTTTTTGTTTTCTGTGTAGAACGAGGTCGCCGACAGCAAATGAGCAACCTTTGATGTTGCGATTATAGTACCTCCACAAGCCTTCTAGGTATTTGGCTGTGCGGACATAGGTGATCGTGCGTTCCTCCCCTACCCCGTCGACATCCTCTATCCAAACAAATTATGGCTTGCTCTTCATCATAATTTTCCACCCTAGGTGCTCGGAAGGCAATGTCCTCTCGGGTAGTATGGCTTCTAAGTCAGAGACCAAGAAATATGAAGACACACTGATGCTACGACTAGCTTGAGTGCACAGTCCCCAGACCACAGCTGGTAACTCTTTGAGCCATCTGCCCGGATGCTTTTGTTCTTTTTGATATAGCCTCTTTTTGAGGGCATCAAGGATCATGCCGTCTCGCCTGTTTTCGACCTGGCCGTTGGCTCTAGGATGGGCAACGGAGATGTATTTGATGGAGATGCATCGGTCTTCATAGAAGTCCCAAAAATGATGGCCAGTAAATGTAGTTCTAAGGTCGGTGATAATGCTGTTTGGGACACCGAATTTGTGGATGATATCTTCAAGAGTTCGACCGCTCTTTGCGAGAGTCAGACGAAAGCGGTTTATACTTAGTCCACATGGAGAACTTGTCGATGGCGACATATACGTACCGGAAAGCACCTGGCGCTGGCTTGAAAGGCCCGATCATATCCAGTCCCCAGCATGTAAAGGGACAGGAAGCTAGGATGGTCTGCAGTTCTTGTGCCGGCACATGTATTTGCTTGGCAAAAAATTGGCATCCTTCACAACGTCGAACGAGGTCTTCTGCATCGGAGATGGCCATGGGCTAGTAAAAACCAGCTCAGAAAGCTTTGCCCACCAGGTTTCTTGAGGCCACGTGATTGCCGCAGGAACTAGAGTGAATTTCGAGAAGTAGCTTCACTCCTTCTTGGGTGATGCATTTCTATAGTATCCCTTCCTTGGCACTTTTCCACATCAAGTTGCCGTCCACCAGCTCGTAATGCTTGCTTCGGACGGATTAGGTGTTCGGTTTTAGTCTTGTCGGTGAGTACCTTGGCGCTTAGTGAGGTACTTGATGAATTGTTCCTCCAATCGACGCAAAGCGAAGGTACCGTGTAAGTACCAACCGCTTCTGCTGGGGGATTTCTAACTTCCTTCTTTCTTAATGGATGGCGCCTAAAAGATCTTGAACGAAGACCCCGTGGAATCACGATGTGAGAGGAGCCTAACTTAGATAAGTGGTCAATGAGCTTATTTTGATCTCGTACCATGTGGTGATACTCGATACCATAGAACTTCCCTTCAAACTTCCCCGATTTCGACGTAGTATGCATCCATCTTCTCACCGAGCAGGATCGTCTTTGTTGAGCCTGGTTGATGACCAAAGTAGGAGTCCCCCGTGATACCATGATGCGTTTGACGCACGAGCTTAATGGCTATAACTGAGTCCATGGAGACATGCTTCATATTCGGCGGTGTTGTTGGAGGCCGGAAAATGTATCCAGAGAACGACGAAGTTTATCCTTGGTCGGCGAATGAACAGTAATGCTCGCTTTCAAAGACCGTTGATGTTGAGGGTGCCGTCGAAATACATCACCCAAAGGCTCAGACAAATGGCGGCGATGGGCTCTTGGATCTCGGTCCACTCGGCGATGAAATCAGAAGCGCTTTGTGACTTAATGGTAGGCCTACGCTTCAATTCGATGGAGTAAGTGCGAGCTCAACGACCCACTTGATGATGCGGCCATTGGCCTCTTTATTATGGAGAATGTCCCTAGAGGGAACTCGGTGACCACAACGATCT